>OX382324.1:17587647-18856314 GCA_947507615.1 Hemithea aestivaria | reverse complement strand
CAATGCTGCCAGCATTCTGGACACGCTGCCCTCTGACAGTGGTTTGGAGCACTTGGATTTTTGTATTTTGGTGTGTGCCTGATCTGTGGTTTGGTAAGTGTTTTTTACTGTTGTAGCTGTAGCTATGGTATTGTTTCCTTTTTTTCTCAATAAAATAAGTATGGTGGTGGTATTTTAAGTGAAGGATTACTCTAGTTAATTTTTTTGGGGAGGTGTTTGGGTACAATACGAAAGGATATCGATACGGCGCGGCCTAGCAATGCACTTTATGGTATAGCTAGGAACAACAAGACAAGACTTCACTTCTTTACGCCTAAACATTTAAACTGAAGCTGAAATTTGGTTTCTAGATTGTAGAGACCCAATGATAACTTTTCATTAGGTAAAATCACTAGACATTAGTAATACAGCGTAGGACGTCCATCCACAAGGTGGACAGACGACCTTATAAAGGTCGCCGGAAGACGCTAGATGCAGGTCGCTTCCAACTGGTTTATTATAGAAGTCCAAAGAGGAGGCCTATGTTCAGTAGTGGACGTCATATGGCTGAGATGATAATGATTTTTAGTAATATAATTCATGAACTAATAATATTAGGTACATGAAGTAATTCCTCCAAGCCCATTCTACCGACGGACGTCACGGCAGACGGCAATGCGGCATCCTTACTTAGTGGCGCTACCAACAGCCCACATCAAGCGTTTTGCTTCATCGTTTCTAATGAGAACCTTTTTTTTTATGTGATGAAGTAGAAGACGAGCAACACGCTCTCCTGATGTTAAGAGATAACGCTGCCCATAATTGTGAAATTCTAGGAGCACTGCACCAACGCTTCTTACTCAAGAGTCATAAGATGTTAAGACTCTTTAGCCCAGTAATTTCACTAGCTACAGTGCCCTCCTACCGGAGCACAGTAATGTTTGCACATCACTGCTCAGGCGGTAGAATAACTGGCACTGTTGGGGTACCCACCTAGACGACCTCCTGCAAAGGAAGTCTACCCCCGGAACTGGTCGCATTTGGAACACCTTGCCGTCATCCGTGTTTCCCGAGCGGTACAACTTGGGTATCTTCAAGGCACGAGTGAATAGGTATCTTTCTAGGCATCTTACGTGATCAATCGACCGCTTTTTCACTTTCCATCAGGTGGGATGTGGTCAAACGTAGGCCTATTTAGTATTAAAAATAATACTAACGTGTGACAGCAACAGCAGTAAGCGCCGAAGCCTCCCCGTGTGGGTTGGATATGACCAGTTTGTATGCGCCGCAGTCTGACGGCGTCACGCGCTCGATGCTCAGTTTCACTGTACCATCGGGCAGCGATGTCTGTTCCACGTGGGATGAAGCTGGCAGCTCCGCGCCATCCTTGTACCTTGAAGATACAATTCATCTTTGTTAGTAAACTCGAACACAAAATTCATTATTTATTCAAATAGGCTACATTGTAGCACTTTTGCAAGTCAATTTTACGTTTTTCTATTTTAACATTCTACCGAACTCTAGTAAGCGAGTATTAGTTCACAAAACGAAAATGAGATTTTCGATTCGTCGTTCGAGGCACCCCTATTAATTGCTGATAAAAGATTCTCTCAGAATGGAGACCAATAGAAAGTCAAAATTTTGGAAGACGACGTATAACAAGTTCGCGATACTACCGGAAGACGAAGTGTTGGTGACCTTTGGAAGAATTTGGGATAATTTTAAAGAACTTTTGGGTGGGATTTCACGATGGCGGAACATTTAGAACCGGTGAGTGTGTGTGAAGAATGTATTGAAAATTGAGGAAGCAAAAGAGGTTGTCAGGATCGTATCAAGTGGAGAGAAATATAGTCTCTGCTTACCCCAACGGTACACAATATGTTGAAAATTTAAATATCCTAAAGCTTACCATTTAGCAGTAGGAGTAGGGCTGCCGTCCATCTTGGCCTTCAGCTCCAGCGGTTCCCCTTCATCCACCTCCTTGGAGCGGTCCAGCTTGTGCAGGAACCCTGGCGCCTGCCTGCCCAGGGTTATCTCAGCCTCACAGGACGACTCGCCGCATAGGTTCACTGCGCGGACTTTGTACTGGAAGAAATTTAATGGAATAGGGATGTTGACAAATTTTTGGAATTGCTTTTATAATATGATAGATAGACCCATTTCATACACGAATATCATATTTTTATGCAAAAATATATGAAATTTCAATTTAAAAATACGTAAATAAAAATGATTTTTTGAATTCCGGCTAAAACGTTCCGAACTGTCATCTGACAGCGCGTGACAGCACACCACTGGCTGGACTTACACTTCCTATGCTATGTTCCTGATTTCGACACATTTTAATTATTCATAACTTAAAAACCACTGAACCGATTTTGATGGATTTTATATTTTCATAAAGCCATTTTAGTTATTGACTTTATTTTTGGTTTAAGTATGGACCAACTAAGGGCACAGTATAAGTTTCATCAAAATCGGTTCAGTGGTTTTTAAGTTATGAATAATTAAAATGTGTCGAAATCAGGAACATTTCTTAGAAAACGTAAGTCAGCGGTGCGGTGCGTGCCAGTGGTGTGACGTCACGCGCTCTGATTGGCGTTCGCATTCGCGTAACAATAAGTAAAAATTATTGAAATTAAAATTGATTTTATTCAATTTTGGCTTGTTAATAGATCCTTAAAATGTGATTAAAGGTTTTTAAATACTGTCTTTTATGTGAAAAACATAAGTTTATATGAATTCGTAACATGTGTCAACATCCCTATTAAAGAACACGACGACTTATTTATTACTTAGTTTTTTTTTTTTAAGCAAAGAATTAGGAAGACATGCAAGACACTGTCCTAATGGTAAGAGATAACGCTGCCACTAAGAATTTCACATTGATGTAAAATTTTAGGTGCACCGCACCAACGCTGCCTAGAGACGCAGGTACGACTATTTAGCCCAGTAATTTCACTAGCTACAGTGTCCTTCTAACGATGCACTGCAATGTTTGCATTTCTCTGTTCAGATGGTACAATATCTGGCATTGTTTGGGTACCCACCTGGTTAACCTCCTGCAAATATGTTCTAATGGCAATGAAAGGTATGGAGGCATTTGCCCTGCAGTGGGGCCATTAACACGCCTAAACGGATGGACCGATTGAGCTGATTTTGTATAAAGATAGCTTAGACCCTGGAATAACACATAGGCTGTAGGCTACATAAGTACTGCGGGTAAAACCACTGGGCGCAGCTAGTAAATAATAAATCTTACCTTGCCAGCATCTCCAGCAGCAAAATGTTTAATCTCCAGCTCACTATCCACCTGTCCCCCGACCTCAGTGGTGATCGTCCTGCGATCATCATTGGTGATCTCCTTACCAGCCAGGTACCATTTGACCTCTGGTTTGGGGACACCGTCGCATCGGACCTTGAGGGTGGCGTCTTCGTAGTCTTTGATCGTTTGGTTTTGGAGCGGCTTGGTGAAGATTGGCTCGCCGGCTGTTGGGAGTTGGAATATTAGTTTTGGCCGTTCGCTGACCGCTGTCACGGATACATTTATATTATGGTTACATAAAAATTGTTCTGAATTAAAATATGCCTTACTTAGAGACCGAAACATACAATATACCTAATGCTATTTGCACATCGGGTAATAAACATTACATATTAGTCATTAAGTTAATTGACCGAAGTACGTAAGCGAAAAAAGGCAGGTATGTTTACATTTGAAGAAATGTTTGTTCCTTTTCACGTTATAACTATTAAACATAATTAAAAGCGTATATATCGAGTGACGACTCTCTCGCTCGCACAATTTGTCATTTGAAATATAAATTCAAAAAGTTTTTTTTTTTCGACATCGCTCCTCATCCCATTTTTTATATATCTCACTGAAAACACTTTTAAAATGTGTGCAATAATATTATGCAGGACTTGTATAGAGGAATTTTCAATAAATTAATTCCTTGAATTTATATTTCAAAATTTGTCAAATTGTGCGAGCGAGAGAGTCGTCACTCGATATATACCCTCTTAAGATCTACGTAGGTTCTGGTGGCATATCTATACTTACTATGTACAACAAGTTTAGCTTGCTGAGCCGTTTCGCCGACTTCATTTTTAGCGGTAACAGTGTAGACTCCGCCGTCGTCAACTCCAACCTTCTTTATGAGAAGCTTGTAAGTTTCTGCGTCTTTGTCTTCTATGATCTCAATGCGAGACGATGGCTGGATTGCGTAGCCGTCTTTGCTCCTAGGGATTGAAATGATTTTAGAATTATATTAAGCGTAACATGCATACAGCAAAACAACCAACGTTGTAGGGCATTTATTGATCTTGAATTGAAAGTTCTAACAAATAGTATTTAACTCAGTCAACAAAAATGATGATACTCGTACTATAATGTTATGATAAAGGTTGGTTGACAAGTTTGTTTTAATGGAGTTAACTGTAGGATTAATAATATCGAGATGAACTTTCGAACGCCGTAGTGTCTCAGCTAAAAATCATGCAGGTACGCTATATTATTATATTAAAGTTCATAATTGTTGTATTTATTAATGTTAAAAGAGGACAAATAAACTTTCCTATAAAACAGCAAATGTTTTAAGGCAATTTCCAAATTTCCTGCATAATACTTCTTTAAAGTTATCCAGAAGAAAGACGCCAAAGGAATCTTACCATTTAACTTCAGCGATAGGGTTAGCCCTCACGTTGACGACGAAGAGGGTCTCCTCGTAAGGCACCGCAGTAACATCCTTCAACCCTTCTATCTCAGGTCGCAGGAGTATATCAAGTCGTGCGGAACTCTCTCCGACGCCGTACTTGTTCTTGGCACGGATTGTGTATTCGCCGGTGTCGGCATGACGACCTGGCATAAAAAGAAGGTTAGGTTTTGCTGTTGATATTGTTTTTTAGGCCTCAATTCCCTCATATTTCAGTACCTCTAGAATTTCCTAATTCTAGCATCGTACCTACCTCTAGAATCTAAAAAGCTCTTCTGAATAAAGGTTTCATTGATTTGCTGACTGAACTACTCTGGTACATTATTATCTATTATATTGCAGGACACAATATTATTGTTTATTTCTGACTGAAATTTCTTCGCTAATTTATTCTTATAATGCCAGGTAGGAAGTCGCTTTTCAAGACACTTAATATATTTTGTTTTGGTCAAAATATAATCTTAAATGTAACGTATTCCTGCCTCCGATAACACGACACCCAAAGCAAATATATTCCTGACTACTACCTATTATTTAGACAAGTTTATCCCCAAAACTCACCAGTAGGTATTTTCAAATTGAAGGTGCACTCCTTCAATCCATGCTCGATTTCCTTAGCGTCTTCACTCATGAGGACCGTATTATCAGGAGTCAGCTCGACTCCGTTGAGTAACCACGACACATGGGGCTGTGGGTCGGCGGTGCAAACCGCTTGAAGGGAAACTGGTTTCCGTTGGAGCACCCGCTGGGCTTCCAGGGGGGTCGTGAATTTGGGCTTGCGGAGCTCGCTTTCCGCTGTTGGGGAAAATGTTTTGGATGGTGAAGTCTTTGGGATAGATTTGTGAGATAAGAGTCTACAGTCTTTTTTGGGTTGAAGTTGTGATAATGTCGATGCTAGGTGTTTGGACAGCCAAAATCAAGCTGGACGTCAAACTCGTAGATTAAATACTGTTTTTAAATGAAGATAATGTCTAACATAATAAAGTGCTTGGTGATCCTAAACATAAATCTCAAATAAAACCACCAAAGCATTTGGTGCGTCCAACAACAATTTACTCGAATTTAAATGAAAAAAATGTGTTTTGAAGAATTTGATGATATCTCCCTCTCATGCTAGTTTGCTTGTGTTAAAAATAAAAAATTTCAGACTTTACATATACTTCTCTATCACACCACTATTTAGGTATGTAGAGTGTCTTGTATTTATTATAATATACCCTTTCAGAGAATTCACCAAAATCATAAAGTCTAAAGGTTTGAGAGACATTAGTTTCAAACTTACGTGAAACAGAAAGCTCAGCCTTCAGCACATTCTTGCCCAAATCATTGGCGATCTCCGCGCGCCATTCACCAGCGTCCTTCATGTCAACCCTATCGATCTCGATCTTGTACAACTCTCCGTCATTGGATATATGCACACGGTTGCATGGATTCACTTCCTTGTCGTTGTGCAACCAGCGGACGGTCGGCTTAGGGTTGCCAGAAGCTTGGACCGTGTAGACTAGAGGCAAGGACTCGTACGTGCTCCCGTCTTTCACTGTGCTCTCTTTCACTGTGACAGTTGCTAGAAGAAAATTTTGACTTTAGAATTTGGTCTTTAACGAAGAGATAATTAAAGTTAAAATGTTAATTTATATTGTAAAACTGAATTAATAAATTGCTTCTAATATTATTTATTATCCTTTGGTAACATTGGTCAAGAAAACATCTGAATTATTAGAAAGAAAAATTAAATGTATAACGAAGCAAGAATATTTATAGGACCTTAAAATAACAGACTAAGGGACAGACTAAGTCGAGATCAGGCAAAAAATAATATGATATCCAATATAACTCTCTCATTTAAAAAATGTAATCCTGTAAAAAATATTTATAAGGTTCGTGTAGCTCAATAATATTCTGACAAAAGCCATCATTTGAAGCCGTAATTTTTCTACTAAAATATTTACATTACCAATCCACGATAGAATATTCGCTTTATGTACAGCAGTTACAGAAAGTTCACGTAGCGTTATATAGATACTTACTTTCTTGTGTATGTGTTTGTGTTTATTTGTGTGTGTGAAACGTACCTTTGTCGTCGTCATATACAAGGTTAGGGCATGTCAAGCATATCGTGCCAGCAATTATTATCATAATAATCTGTTTTATTTACCTGAATGATCTCATGATCCTCGGTCCACCTATTTTCTCCTTGTGGTCCAAATATTAGTATGCCAGAAGGATATGTTATTACGCATGCGCGCTAAAACAAACGACAGAATTAGTCTAACATCGGAGACATGTAGGGTAACGATCTGAAATTTTCAATGTTTTAAGAAAAGAACAGATCGCTCGATTAGGTCAAATCCAACAGCAATGCCCACTCGTGGACGGAAGCATTAGAATTGTTTAAGTAGACATTGCGTAGCGTTATATCGTAAAATCCAGCCTTCGTTCAACGTTTCCCACTTTCTTAAAACTGACTTGAATTACCTTTGTCATCTTCTTGAGTCAGAATATCGTCTAATATGCTCCTCTGTCTCTGGCTCCGTCTAATCAGCTCTTCCACTGCGTCGTCCGCCTCTTCCTCTACGATAAACAACTTATTGCCTTTCTTTCTTTCAACACTTCTTTCGGTCACATCTTTCGTTATGTTCTCCACATTTTTCTTAGGACCTAACATTAGTTCTTCAATTATTCTATTCTTAACATCGTCTATCTTATTATCAACTTTTTTTATTTCGTTTTCGTCGAATTCTTTCGAGATGTGTATGAGTCTTTCTGTGATATCGTTTTCGAATATTTTTTCTGATTTTTCTTTCAAGATGAGCGATTCCTCATCTCCTTCGTCGGTGAAGAAATCTTCTTTGAATGACGACGATCGCACGTAAGAATCTTTACTAAAGACTTTTCTCGTCTCATCGAGGTCGAAGATTGTTTTTGACATGTCCTCGATGGAAATTTCTCTAGAAAGAGATTCGTTATGCCAGCTCAACTCATCCTCTGATAAGGACAATATAGACACAGCTCTGTTTGCACCGAATTTTGAGCCTCTAGCACTTTCAGCGTCAGAGTCTGTCTGAGGTTCTTCGATAATACCATAAGTACCCCTTCTAATATAATCCGGTATTGTGTAATGTCCCATTTCAGAGAGGTAGTAACTATGACTAGCGATTTCTTCAACCTCGAGCGAAGTTGTGTGCGGTGTATTGGGTGGTATCACTTTTCTGTTGTCATCGTCATCATCCTCGTAAAATACGGCAGTCGATCTCATTTTGTGTAACGTGTGCGTTTCGGCTGGACCTACCAGTTGAAATATTATTATGTTGACTATTTAGAAGAACAGTTTACGGAAGGTGGATTATAAACATGCGATGAGTTGATGCGTTACTTTTTAGAATCGAAAGCAATTTTGTGAATTGATTCGTTAAAATATGATCGTATGAGGTTAAATGGATAGAAGGAAGGAAGTAAGCTTCATACTGACCTGTGATTATAGCGCCGTGAGACAGTGTACTGCTGACTTTAGACATTATAATAGAGCCATCCTCGCCTTTCTTGAATGTGGTTACGGTTTCGAAAACTCTGTCTAAACATAAAAAAACACACGTGGGCGGTTAAAAACACGAGTTAAATACATGCAAGAGTGTGCGCGGAAACGCGAGTTCTAAGCTGTTTGCGAAATTGAAGACGGAAGAAGCCTGAAGCTAATTTTATACCTTCAATGTCAGCACTTAACGGTTCTTCGAGAGACCTTTGTTTGACCGAACGACGTTTTGGAGTCTTCAAGCTTTCGTCAACTGGCACTTCTTCTATGGTTTCTGGTTTAGTGGCTCCCTTTGCTCCGGCTTTCTTTTCAGGGACTACATCCTCTACTACGGGCTTTTTATTCTGTTCATTGTGATTCTCATCCCATATGGACTTTTCTTCGGCGACTTCTGGTTCCGAAAGTGATTTTCTAGCTTTGCGAGGTGTTTCAACTTCTTCAATAATCGGTTTCTTTGATTTTCCATCATCATCGTCACCCCAGAAGGATTTAGATTCGATTTCTTCCGCTTCGGTTACAGATTTTTGTGCTTTTAATTTGGTTGCACCCACTTCCTCAACCAAAGGTTTCTTGGATTTTCCATCGTCGTCATCACCCCAGAATGACTTAGATTCTATCTCTTCCGCTTCAGTCACAGACTTCTGTGCTTTTATTTTGGGCGTACTTACCTCTTCTACCACAGGTTTCTTAGCTTTTCCATCATCTTCATCACCCCAGAATGATTTGGATTCAATTTCTTCCGCTTCCGTCACGGATTTTTGTGCTTTTATTTTGGGAGCGCCAACCTCTTCAATAACAGGCTTTTTGGCTTTTCCGTCATCGTCGTCACCCCAGAATGATTTGGATTCAATCTCTTCTGCCTTAGTCACAGATTTCTGTGATTTTATTTTAGGTGTACCTACCTCTTCAATTATGGGTTTCTTTGCTGTTTTATCATCCTCATCATCCCAGAATGACTTCGATTCAATCTCCTCTGGTTCAGTCACAGATTTTTGTGCCTTTATTTTGCGTGAGTCTACCTCTTCGATAACAGGTTTTTTAGATTTACTATCGTCGTCATCCCAGAATGATTTTTCCTCGACGATTTCCGGTTCGGTTACAGATTTCCTACCTTGACGTGGTTTGGGTGTATCTACGTCTTCAATAATCGGCCCCTTAGACTTTCCTTCATTTGCGTCATCCCAGAAAGATTTCTCTTCAGCCTCTTCAGGTTTAGTGGCAGATTTTTTGGCTTGATCAGACTTAGATTCTACGTCTTTGACAGTAGTTTTTTTAGCTTTGCCATCCTCGTCATCGTCCCAAATGAACTTTTCTTCAGCTATTTGAGCCTTTGTTTTATCTTTTTTAGCTGTTTGTTTCTCTACTATTTCGACCTCGTCTTCAATAGCCAATTTTGTTTTGATCTCTTCTTCTATCTCAATTTCTTCTTTACTGAGCCTCGTATGAACTTCCCTCGCTAATGGATAATAAAATGGTAACGATAAAAACATATAAATGAGAATGAGGGACAAAAACGTATTAAGATACAGAGACATCACAAATGGGGAGTGATGTGTAGATGTTGGCACGATAAATGAACTTTTAGGAGGAATTTTAATCTTGATTCATTACATTTTCTCGAAGAAATTGGAGCCAAAGCAAAAGCTGTCCTTATGGCAACATATTGATGTAAGTAGTTACAGTTTAATGTCATGAATTAGTTTGATTTTGACTCTAAAAGAAGATTGTTTATTTGTCTCAACTTTAGACCCAAATTTTCTAGACTTGTATCAGGAATATGCTGGATCATAAAAAGTTAATTTTTTCGTGCCCACACCTACAAACAATGCTATGGAAGTGGTACAGCATTCAGTCGTATAAATGCTTGTATGGGATCTACCAAATACTCATGGTTGGTATCTATATTATCTATGTCACAAACTACGTGCGATAAATGGTAATCTACATCCATTAGGTTATTCAAACTACTACTTTACCGAGTATCCAGTGTGGTGTACTGTCAATTCTTCAACTGACCTGTACTTTTCTTACCAGTTTAAATGTGTTTATGTTCTATACAGAAAACGCTGCATCATTTTGTAATTTACAAGATAAAATAGAAAAAAGTATTTGAAGGTTGAAGGAGAATTCAACGAGAAATAAAGTAGGTGTAGATAAATTTAAGGTAAAGTTCTAGAAGAATAATTTGATTTCCAAAATGGCGATCGAAATCTGACGATGCCAAAAGTGCCAACTGGTAATTTTGATTAAATAAGATAGACCTATATATTGGAGTAAAGTATTTCAATAAATTTTTGAATGCCATTGCTACTAGTAGAATCGAAATATCAAAGAGTAAAATTAAACCAAAGCCTAAATATAAAAGTTCTTATTAAGTTGAATAGGTCTGAGTTAGACCAGTCTTTTTGTGCTCATCATATGCACTTCATAGATTGTTATTTAGCCAAAAAGAGCTCTATTATTAATGCCCTAAGGTCGATATTGCAATACTCACTGTGTATGGTGACCGTGCTCCTAGAGGAGACGCTTCCGAACTCGTTTTCAGCGCGCACTTCGTACTCGCCGCCATCTTCTTCTTTTACTAGCGTCACTGTGAGATGGTAGTTTTCTAATCTGTAGAGAAATGAGGGTAGATTTAATGGAGTTTTATTTCGCTTAATTGGAAATTTCTAATGATGCATTACTTAAATATCTTCATGCTGAGGTGGCCATTTTGTGTATGTCTCCACTGTGATTATTGTGATTATTCTCTGTCGTGATTTTTAGGATAAAATATTTATTGTTTGTTTCCTTTCGTTAATAAAAAGATTTTACAAGCTTTCTATGCTGAGTTTTTGTGAGATTAATAAAATAAGATCGGAATGGTGTATTTTGACTTTTGTATCAAAAGTAGACTAGTAGACCTTACAAAAGTTATGGCTTGGCTATGTAAAATATTATTTTATCGTGGGATTCTTTCATTTTTCGGATCTTTAGGGACAAAAACTAAAACTTAATTTTTAAATGCGCTTTTACAGTTCATTCAAATCATTTTGTGCCAACCTGTGCTAGGCATAAACTTGGACTTTATCATATACCTGATAAAAAACTTACCTCTTAGTCATCACCTTCCTGCCCTTATCCCACACTAGGTAGGGTCGGCAGAATACGTTTTTCTCATTCATTCTGCTCTATCATCCGTTAAATCTTCATCCACTCCCTTAGCACGCATATCCTCTTTCACACAGTTCATCCAAACCTTTCCAAACTTACCTCTTAGTATCCCTTTCTATTTTGATCCTGGCATCAGTGGTGACTTCCTTCCCGTCCTTGAACCACTTGACCTTGGGCTCGGGGCAGCCCTCCACCTCCACGTCCAGCTTCAGGGTCTTACCCTCGTCCACCGTCATGTCCACCAGACTCTTGGTGATGCGGGGCTTGCCTGGATAGATGGAGACTTATTTTACACGCAAACCACTGAACGGATTCGGTTAAAATTTGGAATACAAATAGGTTTGATGACGTAGACCTCCGCTAAGAAAGGATTTGGCCACGCGGGCCAAGCCGCGAGCATAAGCTAGTTACCCATATTTGAACTCTTTATAAATGGCTTCCTGTTCCTTCATATTTTTAACAGTTACCATAATAGGTAAAAGTCCACACAGACTTTGTCAAAACCAGTAATATTTTTAATGTGAAGTTTTTATTGATCGCGATGAAACTTAAAGAAAAACCTCGAACTTCTAATTTTCTGAAAGTTCGAGGTCAAACGCAGACCAACAAACATGAAAAAAACGTCTACACAAGTGAATTAAATTAAAAATTAAAAAAAAACCCCAACGCCATATTATTTTATCATAGTGCGTTATTGTATTCTACTAGTTAAGCCCTTTCATTTGATACTCATATTAACGGGGTCGTGGAGAAAAAAAAATCCGCTATTTTGTAACGGCGGCCATCTTGGACCGATTTTCACCAAACATGGCTAAGAACACTCTCGACTAACTCTACTTTCAAACAAAAAAAAACTAAATCAAAATCCGTTCATCCGTTCGGGAGTTACGATGCCACAGACAGACACACACACACCCCGTCGTTTTTGCGTCGGGGGTTAAAAAAAATGGCTTAAAAATAAAAGAGACAAACTTACGGATTATATGTGGCAAATTAAATTGAGAAAAAATAAGGAAACAATATTGCAGCAGTAAAAAACACTTATGTATCAACTACAGATCGGCCACACGACAATCTACAGAATATCCAAGTGCTCCAAACCACTGTCCGTTGTCAAAACCACCAATTAGGCGCGATTGGTCACAAGAACGTGATGAAAGTCGATGAAGCGAAAGAGGTGTGTCAGAATCGTACCAAATAGAGGGAAATAGTCTCTGCCTATCCCAACGGGAACCAGGCGTGATTATATGTATGTATGTATGTATGGTCACAAGCGTAGTTCGACAATCGACGCGCAAATCGTCGATAGCGCATTTGGTCCAAGGAGCAATTCTTCTTAAGCGAAATAGGTCAACAACTTACGGTTAACAGTGAAAGTGGCCTGGCAGGAGTCGGAGCCCAGTTCGTTGGTGACCTTGCAGGAGTAGCTGCCGGACAGTTCTGAGGACACTTCCTTCAGGATCAACTTGTGAGTGGTGCCAGAGTCCACGCGAGTGAATACCGACTTCTTCTCTGTTACTTCCACGTCTCCCAGGAACCTGGAGGGAATTACGTGAAGGGAAGTTGATATATAGAAATCATGACATAATATCGTATTTATAATTATACTAGCTGTGCCCAGGCCCAGAGGTTAACTGACAAAACGGCTTATTTTTATTCCAGGTACTTCTGTTATTCCAGGGTCTAAATACTAAAATTCAGCTTGTAAACCGTTCAGGCTACAGTTTCAGCGGCTTAGAAGTGACACACATCCATACTTTCGTTTTGGTAGAATATAAAAACTAAAAAAGAACCGATACCAACCGAACCGATAGAAAAAAAAACCGATTACTTACCGTAAAAACATTTCTAATTACTTCATTTATTTACATTTTTACTATTACTTTACTGTAGCCTATGTGTTATTCCAGGGTCTTAGCTATCTCTTTATCAAATTTGAGCTCAATTGGTCCAGCTGTTTAGGCGTGAAAGAGTAACAAACATACATCCAGCATCCATACATTCTTACAAACTTTCACGTTTATTATATTAGTAAGATGGTAAGTTTAGTGTGATTTTAAACTTTACCGCAAAGCTACTTACTTTACATGAAACTTTAATACCACTAATTACATGAAACTTTACCGCAAAGCTACTTACTTTACATGAAACTTTAATACCACTAATTACATGAAACTTTACCGCAAGGCTACCCCATGAGCTAACATTACATGAAACTTCAAGGTAAATCCCCCCATACTGACCATTTAACCGTGGGTTGTGGGTAAGCGTTGACATCAACAGTGAGTTCCACATCAGTCTCCCCCTCAGCGGCCGTCGTGTCTTGTAACTTGCGAGTGAATATAGGAGCACTGCGGACGTTCAGGATGCACGAGTCTGATGCGCTGCCGTGGATGTTGCGGACCTTAAGGAATAAACCGTAATTAATTAGCAATGTGACGGTTTACATTAGATATAGAACATTTATTCATGCCATAGCGTTTAATCTCTGCCTTATTAGGTTGAAAGCTGCACACATTGTTATATATAAACATTGTTTTTGTCTTTACTTTTTAACGTACTTAAAATTTTCCTAAGTTCTATCCATAGTTTTACTAACTCGAGACTTGTTTTATGTTTGTAAGCTTGAGTCCATGTATATTATAATCTATATTGTACACATACTTTGAGTTGCAATCCAGGTCAGATCAATCTTATTTTGTGATCCTGTTATTTGTTGATCTTGTCATTGTAATTTGTTTTGTGTACGTATTAGATATATAAATGTGATCACCGTACACGCATGATATGCCTCTAATGCAGGTGTTGTCTGGGGAAGTACCACACCTTTGCCTGCTATTCATCCGCTAAGTAGTACATTATTGTATAGCATTTTAAACTTTGGTATTCAAGGCAAGGACAGAGATCTCATGGCAGACAGTCAGCCCGATGGTCAGACGATATTGTGAAGTATGTCGGAAGGAACTGGATGAAACTCGCATAGGATTCAGGATCGGAAGATGTAGCGTGAACATGAGGCCTATACCCAGCAGTGGGTGGATACAGGCTGAATAGATAGATAGATTTTAAACTTTCACGATTTGAACTCATGTCAAAATCCCGATTAGGCAATAAAATTAACATGCGTATTAACATCTTAAAAATTGAAGATAATGAAAAAAAAACAAATCACTAAAAGTAGGAAATATTGAGGGAGGGGTGAACACAATAGAGATATCAATAAGTCAAAGTGTCTTTGCCACCCCTTGTAAAAAGATAAGATAGTACATACCTCGCAGGAATATTCCCCAGCGTCCGCTCTCTCAGCGGATGTGACGACGAGGCTGTGCGCGGAGCCTGACGTCGTTATCTTTATTGAAGACGACTCTGTTAACTCCGTCTTGTTCTTGAACCTGGGGAGATTCATTTTAATTTAATGAGGGTAGGACAAATAGCAATGACGAAGGAATTGCTAAAAGAAAATGCTTTTTTCAAAAATGTCCTGCGGAAACTAGAAAGAAACGCCACGTGTGTCGATACTCTGGCACCTTCCCATCTTTCAGGAACAATGTTGCTGGCTGGTGCCGCGGCTAGTAAGGCTGAAAACCTCAAACGGCAGAAATATGCTAATCTGGACAGAGCTTATATGTTTTTGCCGTTTGGGGTTGAAACTATGGGTCCATGGGGACCGGCAGCTTGGGAGCTGTATAAAGAACTGGCCAAACGTTTGGTGGAGGTATCGGGTGACCGGAATGCTGGCGTGTATTTTGCACAAAAAATAAGTATATGTATTCAGCGGGGCAATGCCGCCAGCATTCTAGCTACCTATCCCTCCACCATAGGATTATTAGATTTAAATTTAGATTAAGTATTTATAAGTTTTAGATTGTAGGTTTAGTTTATAATGTTTTTTATTTATTGTCTGTAAAGTTTGATGTATAATTGTGTAAATAAAAGATATATTATAAATTTAAAAAAAAAAAAAGAAAGAAAGAATGACAAATATTTAATTAAGCAAAGAGACACATAGGCACTTAGAAAAAAAAAAGTATATTTACTGTTCTTTATGTCCAAAATGAATTTTATCGCTTAGATAAAGTAAAAACCTATTAAATAATAAATTAAATTATGAAACATTTTGAGGAGTCAAATAAAAATCTATAGACATTGTAACTTTAAAACGCGCGATTATGGCGCCCCATCTAAGGGGCGGGCTCCTTTCGTGAAAAGCACTCTACCCCTAATATCTCTTTTGCTACAGACGCCTTTTGCATTCTAAAAAAAGATTCATGATCATTATATCCTCCATCAGTCGTGGTCCTCATATCTGAGGGTCGTGACCTCCTCCATCCATGACTTTTTTCCTTACGATGTTACGCCATCTTGTCCTATCTCCAGCCACCCGGAGAGCATCGTAGACTGTAGAGTCGAGAGTGGTGCGGATCTGATCATTATACATATAATAATATTTTTATTATAAAATATCTCACCATTTAACAGTAGGCGCAGGTTCGGATTCAGTTTCAATCTTGAATGTGACAGTTTCCTTCTCCTCGCAGACCTTATCCGCTCCCAACTTCTTGGTGACGCGCGGCGGTGACGTCACATGCCACTGCCAGAAGTCGGAGCATTGGTTCACTTCGTTCCTGGAAGATAATGGGGGTATTGTTAAATATTGCTAGAGTGAATGTGTAAAAATATTAACTTACTCGTAATATGTTAACTTCAAATTCTCTACAAAGTAACAAATCATTTTGGTTAGTTTTTGAAGTTATACTTCTTTTGGCGCGATAGAGAAACAAGTGAAATTTTAAAAATACTTTTTAAATACAAGCTTTAATTATCATTACCATCTTGCATCATATAGTACTCGTCAAGACGAATCAAATGAGCCCAAACTCGATGGGGTTGCGTTGTTTAATGACAGAGTTCCTATGGCCACCTTCCAGCTCCATCATCAGATCAGCTCCATGTCATAATAATATTGCATTGTCATCCGATTTACACACGCATGCAAATTTTCAGCTCAATTGGAAACCGGGAAGTGGGTCAAATCAAACTTGCAAGATTTGATTACAGACAGACAGACAGACAGACAGACAGACAGACAACAGACAGGTGAAAGTAATATAAAGCTTGTAAAATGATGAGTGAATTTTTACGATGCGCGCGCACACCTAAATTCTACATCGTGAAGTTAGTTCTAGGTGGCATGCATGAAAATTGATAACTATGTTCAAGTTGTATATTCTAGTATTTTTATATTTAGAACACGTGTTTCGTTAGGGTACAATTAAACAGTGTGAATAAATAAATATTATTTTGGTGTTTTTATTAAATCAATTTCATATACGACGGTGATACTAATCATTTATTATTTTTGAAAAAGGCATTATAATATAACCTACTTATTCTCAATTTGAATATATCTACAAATTTTATTCCAGTGCAGATTTCTCGACTTTTATGCTAGAAACTTTTAATAATAGGAGGTCTTCATAAATTGCAATCAACAAAATTATGGTATTTGACAATAAAAAAAACGTAGAAAGCTACTTGTGACCTCAAGATTAGCTGCTAAACTCTACCCAGAGAAAGGAGTAGAAATAACTCCGTTCTTAAAAAGCTACTCACTTGGCAACGACAGAATAAGACCCCGTGTCAGTAAGCCGAGTCTCCTTGATGGTGATGGTGTAGACATACTCGGAGACCTTGGTGATGGTGATGCGGTCGGAGCTCTTGATCTCGACGCCGTCCTTGTAGAATGACACCTCGGGAGCCGGCGCACCTTCCACTTCGATCGTCACTGTGTGGGTTGCTCCGGCCTGGAGGGAAAGTAGAAGAATTTTTAATACAAACAAAGTAAGAAGATTAGCTAGATGCGTTCCTGGTGGTAAGAGATAACGCTGCCCATAATCAGTGCAGTGCTACCCAGGATTTAACAATGATAGTGTTCTGAACCAACGTTCTTACTTCAGAGACAACAGATGTTAAAGTACCTGTCCCACCAAAGGCGAGAAAACGAGTAACTATCGGTGAATTTATCGCTCAAGAAACGTACAAAAAAATATTCCATTCTGTGTAAAGAAAAGAGATGCACAAACAAATAGTTGATAAGACAATTAGTTGACTGTTCACACTGCCGGCGAAGACTCGCTTCACTAGCTTGTCTCTGAGCGACAAAAGCTATGAAAGATAACAATCGCTCAGCGATACTCACGCTTAATCAGAACTCAAGCCGAGCGAGCAACCAGCTGACATTTCTCTACAGTGCGGGTAATCGCTCGTATCACTCGCACACTCGCTTATAACCGAGTTACACAACTATCGAAACTACACACTCGCTCCTCGCCACTCTACTCTACTCATTACTCGCTTATCGTTCTATGGGATATCTGGCTAAGACTCTTACACTAGCTACCGAACCGTGCCTTCCTACCGAAGTACAGTATGATGTTTGCTCAACGCTGTTCCGGCGATAGAACCGGGGGTAGACTTCCTTTGCAGGAGGTCGTCTAGGTGGGTACCCCAACAGTGCCAGTTATTCTACCGCCTGAGCAGTGATGTGCAAACATTACTGTGCTCCGGTAGGAGGGCACTGTAGCTAGTGAAATTACTGGGCTAAAGAGTCTTAACATCTTATGACTCTTGAGTAAGAAGCGTTGGTGCAGTGCTCCTAGAATTTCACATAATTGTGAAATCCTAGGTAGCGCTGTACTGATTATGGGCAGCCGTTATCTCTTAACATCAGGAGAGCGTCTTGCTCGTCTTCTACTTCTACACATAAAAAAAAAAGAATAACTGGCACTGTTGGGCTATCGACCTATTCGACTTCCTGGAAAGGAAGTCTACTAGGCGACGACAACGACATTCTAAGTTTCAGGGGGAAAATTTATAACTTTCCTACAAAAAATCTACTTACCATACAGGTCTGGTTCTCCACCTTCTTGATGTTGGGCGGTTGTTTGACGATGAGATGCATGGTGGTGGAGTCTTCCCCGAGGTCGTTGGAGGCGGTCACGTGGTACTCGCCGCCATCCGCCGCGGTCACGTTCTTTATCACCAGGGACATGCTCTCTTGGTCTTCGTAGAGGAACCTGGGGGTCGAGGTTAGACGTGGTAATATTGTGACGATCTTAACAATGATCGGTCCTAGATAATATTGTCGAAATTTAGAAAGATCAGGGGCCAAATCTCTCTCCGCTCGTTTGTGGCTAACGCTATAAAAAATGTACTAACATAAAAGTCGTTTCGTGTTGTTTCGTAAACATATGTCTGTGGAAGCGATCATAATTAAATAAATTAAATGTAAAAACTAGAAATAAATTCATATTGTGTTTGAAAAAAGCAATAACTGCACATTTACATAAAGGCATGTATAGAAATTTATAAAATAACTACGACTTTTTTGTGGCACATTTTTTTATTATAAAAGGCCTACGTTTGACCACTTCCATCAGGTAGGCCTGATGGAAAGTGCAGATGCGATAGACGACGAATCACATCACATCAACACACCTTTAAAGACCTAAGAAAACTAGCTCCTACTCACTTATGTCTAGTATCAGCCTCGATGACCTTGCCGTCGTGTTTGAACACGATGTTAGGTTTAGGGTATCCCTTGCACTGCAGCTCCAACATGGCAGATGCTCCGGCGGAGACGATGGCCTCGCGGTGTTCTATCACCAGCTTGGGTTTCTCTGGCTCGCGGTGCAGCTCGTTCACTGCTCCTATGGGTGAAATGGGTATGTGAAATACAAGTATTTCTAGAGGGGTAGACTTCCTTACTTCTAGAGGGGTAGACTACGTGGGTATATAGTACCCTATAATAGTGCCAGTTATTTTTGTTCGAGGCCCTGGGTTCAAACCTCAGAGTGTGACAAAAGTTTCGCCTGGACGCTACTGTGTTTCGGAAGGCATGTAAAACGGGGGGTCCAATTCGTACAAAACTATTAGAATTTCAAAAATATAACGTGTGAGATGGCGCTCATAGAGTTCTAAATCCAAAAAACAACAACCACCTTGGCGAGAACTGCTAATTAAATTTAAATTCTTTTAAACTGATTAAAGAAGTACGGGCTAAAAATACTAGTGAAGTGAATTAATTGATTCATTGTGGCGCTCCAATACAATAAGATAAGAATGTTACCGACAAGTGGACGTTTACCCTAATTGCTAAAATAAACCTAAATGTAATAGTAACTGCGGATATTTGGCATGAATCGCCGGACGAACGGAGGTTGAAAAACAACAGTGTTATCTTCTAATCGTTAGGTATTTAGTTGTAGAGTTGTATGACTGCTCATATTCTTCAAATGAGAGCCTTTGCGTATAATTTAGGCGCAAAGATGAACTATTTAAGAAAAAAACATCTTAAAATTTTGCAGAAAAAAAATATATTCAAAAACCGCATAATATCCGTAAACACTAAAAAATAAAGATTTCCCGACAAACATTTATTAAAAGTGAATTTTACGAATTTGTTTTTCAAAGTTCATCATATCGTGCGATCGAAAGAGTTGCATGTACAGAGGGGTTTCTTAAAAAAATATTTGTCATAACTTACCCTGCACTGTCAACTCAGCAGAGCACGAAATGTTTCCAGTGCTGGTCTTAGCCACACAAGTGTACAAGCCAGCATCCTCCGGCTTGACGTGCTGGAACACCAGCGCCAAGGAATCCTCGTCATCTCCCAGCAGCACCTTGAACCTCTCCTCAGGGTCGAAGGCCTGGCCGTCGCGCTTCCACGTGAAGGTCGGCTTCTCGCCCTTGGCTAGCAGACCTTCCCCGCCAAGAGGCAGCTCGAAGAACACGTTCTTTTCCTCTGCAAGATTGAAGGAACTTGTAAAAAATGTTTGGGGAATTTTTGATTTTGAATAGAATAGAATAGAAAACTCTTTATTGTTCACACAAATACAACAATATAAACTTAGAACTAAGATTACACAGAAAGAAGTGTTACAATTGGCGGTCTTATCGCTAATAGCGATCTCTTCCAGACAACCAAGCAGGGAAAGGAAATACATAAAAATAGAGCGACGGTGGTTATAAAGATATATATGGAGACATAAGTACATATTTTGGGTTTTGGGTACCAATCAATTTTTAAGTTTTGTTTGATTTTACGGTATATGACATTAAGTCAGTTTTTCGGATTTTTCTGTGTAATAGTGCTCGCACATCTATCCCCATCGACCGTGCTGAAAGAATTTTTGTATAGGAAATCTTCTTCCGATTCGGACGATTCGAATCCGGCAAGTGTGCGAGGTTTCATGACATTTCATATTATAGAGAATTTAAAATTAGATTCCTTCGGCTCTGATGGATGTGCGTTCACCATAAGAATGCAGTGCAGTGACGTGCAAATTTGGGATTCCCTTCTGTCTGAATTCAGGTAGGTCTTCATAAGATCACTATTGAAAAACAAGAAATGTGAATGACATAATGTAAACATTCTGTTGATTGCAGAGAAATTGGCGAAAGCACTCACATTACCGAACAAAAACAAAAGTGACACAACCGAAACAAACAAGTCTAAATTCGGTCAGTGAGATATATAAATAGAATTAGGTACGGTCAGTAAACAAATACTGGATACTGTCCAAACAGTAAACATTTGGCCGACATTCATACACTGTTGCCAATGGCACAATAAAATTACTGTAATCTACATTCTTCACAAATAATAAAGAATACTAGGTAGCACGTCCTTAATGAGCCGGCGTTATCGTTTGAGATCAAGTGAGCGTCGAACTCATCTCTTTTAACAGCTAATTTGGTGGCTTTGTGGATGCACATAATGTGCATTATTATTATATTGTCTAGCTTTTTATTTGTTTTGCCGTCGAATAAATGTATTTCTTTATTTTTTCTAATAAATAAAGAACTACGAAAGTACCTAAGTAATTTGCTTACGATTTATTTTGTATCAGGTATTTTTCATAATAGTTTAGCGATAAAGCTGAGGCCAGCAAACCCTCTTAATTAATTCTAGCTCAGTGTAATAGCTATTCGCGTTGTACAAGAATACATTCAGCGTTCGAGAGACTTTAGGTTCTCTAGTCTATTGACGGATCTAAAGCAGGTGTAAAGGTCGTTAAATCTTCTAATAGACAAAATCTAGTTTTACAGTGTTTCTTATTAAACTCTACCGAAACGGCTTTACATTTTTTATGTTAATTAGGTAAATTTGGGAAGTCTAAAAATAGGTTTAAGAATATTTTTCAACAGCCGTAGACGCAGATGAAATGGCGCGAGTCAACTAATAATACTTTAAATGATCATTGGAACTGAAATATTTCAATTGCTTTACGCAATTTTTTTTTCTTACTTCTAGAGCATGACAACACATCCAAATTAAACATTAAACATTCCATGATTTTATTCAGATTTATGACTTCTGAAAGAACGAAAACCAAATAGCAATGCACGTGGATAACTGATGCACCAGGAACAGTTCCAGAGAACATCATCGCTAAAAAGGTCCTTACGTGCCCGTATGCAGAGCTATGGACTTATGAACACAAGTCGTGGTCATACATAATTTTATGGAGACACTTAATGATCACGTTGTCTGCATGCATCCCGAGCGCTTGGCGGCGGTTGCCTCAGAATGGGCACCTAAAGATTATGGACAGCGTTGCCAAAGCCGGCCCTGAAAGCGATGGCATGAGGATTTTCTGCAGGACTGGCAAGAGGGGCGCTAGATCGAAAGGAATCGAGCAATTTGGGGTAGTCCTTTGTCCAGCAGTGGGACGGTTTAGGCTAAAGATAATAATAATAAATTTCCTAATGGGACAGAAGTGGCAGGTGCCATTGTCTCTAGCAATAGCCTCATTAACCATCCATTTAGAATACACATCCATAGCCTAGTTCAAGTAGTTTCCCTTAATTAGCAATAGTGTCACTTGGCGGAGACTGTCTTTGAGCCCACTTTGTATAGATGGGCTCACAGATAGACTCCAATAAGTGTCACCCATTACATTTATATTAAAAGCTCAAAAGAGCCTCTCCGCGTTGCACTTTTTTGTCTCCGTGCAAGCCTATAAAAAGGCCCGGGTTCATCCCGTGTTTAAGAGCGACATAAAAATAATAAAAAAATAATTCTTAATTCCATAAACACACTCATCGATACAAACCTTCAGTATAAAGATCAATAACTTCTCCAGGAGCTTCGGGAACGTCCGGGAGAGTTGTCCTCGCTGTCATAACATATTATTGCACTATGAACTAATGTTAATAATATTAGATCATTAGATAAAGTTAAAAAGTTACAGATGCTTTAAAATATGGGAGAAAATAAACAAAAAGCCGGTTCATACGACAGATATAATACGTATTATAAAATACATTCTGTTTTGAAGAAAACAGTTGATTTTCCTGAGATGTCTACTGCGTTTGTCACTTCTTATTTAAGAGTAGTGAAATCACGCGCAATGCCTGTCGTATAAACTGGACTAAACATTTAGTAAGCAACCAAAAATATGAAGTGAATTAATATACATAAAAGTTAACTAAAGATTATTTCTGTTACAAGTTCATTAAAAGTTATGTTGTTAGAGAACACTTTTGTTTTTTTTCATTACCTATCGATACTAAAGCTGGATTCCACAAATTTATTTTATAATCAAATAAGAGCAGATAAGAACAAGAAAGAAACAACTTTGGCTTTATCTTTTTCCAAGTGAGCATCACTAATCTTTATGAATAAACAGATAAAAAAGAAAATGTAAAATCCAGCCTTAATTGGTAAACATAAAACTGCATAAACTGAAGAAGGCTAAAATAAATTAATAATGATCTTACCAACAACAGTAACATTAGCCTCAGAAATGACATCTCCATAGATGTTCATAGCTTTACAGGAATACTTCCCAGCGTCATCGTTTGTCACATTAGGGATGACGAGCTCGTAGCAACCTTTGTCTGCACGTGTGCGGATGATCGAGATACGTTCAGATTCCACGATCTCTTTGCCATCGCGGAAGCTGGGGAGATAGACATTGAATATTACTGGAGAACGTGGAGCCCCTTGCGAAACACCTTGGCGAAAAAACTTCTGTTTTTTTGTTATAATTCTAATTTCAGGACAAAATGGCATGTTGAAACCGATGAATTAAAAAACACAGCTGTGTATACGTTTTGCTTGTATCAATGCAAACTTTTAACTGATTTGGCGCTTACTTAAATCTTTTAAAAGGTGGTATTCCATATTGAGAGAAGTCATTATACCATTATCGTTTACTGTTTCATTCAACGGAATACGTGCATTAAGCGTAAAAATTTAAGTGCATTTATTTCGGAATTGATTCAGAATTAATTTTGCTCGGTAACAACCAAAGGGCAAAGTATTTGGTCAGAATCAAAAATGTATGGAAATCATTTTCTTCTTTCATTTATCCCACACTATAGTCGCACACTAGCTTACTATCATAGACTATGGACTTTTTGGCTACAGGATTGATATAAAATGTATGGAAGGGTGCAAATTTTTCACGATTGACATAATATATTAACATAATCTCCGATACATCCGGTTTACAATGAACGTATTTTCACACAGTATCAAACTGAGGGTCTATTGGTTATCGTCAAACGACATGTTAAACACTAGAATCCAAGGAAATTTTGCGTACGTTACTTGCTTAAACCTCCTCATTAATATGAGTTAAGTAACAAACGCAGCAATGTACATTGTACATTGAAGTTTTCATGAATCGTAGTGGGTGTAAATTAGCCAATAGGCCCTCTGAATGGTTTAACGTAATGGCCGATAAATAATAACAGTATATTAAGACATCGTCAATGTAGATTTTATGAAGTAAACTTACAAAGTAACGTCGGGGTTAGGATCGCCTTTGACCCTGATCATGAAACGCAAATAAGTGTTCTGCATGATCTCTGTATCCTTGAGGGCCACCAGGAAGTAAGGAGCGTTCAGAGCGTTCCTTTCTCTCCTTTCTTCGGCTGTCACTATAATTGTTTAAATATTATGTTAGTAAATAATAAAGTCGGGATCTCTCGTCAAGTTTTCTATATGAGAATTGGGAATTCTTTGAAGTTAATTCGTTCTAACATATATTTCTATTGTTAAGTTTTCTTTTTATAAAAGTAACTATTACTTCTTCTAGAAACTAATTTCTATTCTTTGTAGGCTTATGTCCACGATTTTGTCTGATGTCAAGGGATAAGGCGGTAATGAAGCAGTCTACAAGTATAAATCATAGAAGACTATAACTATCTCTAGAAATGAAAACTAGAACTGAAAAGATAATTATTTAAATAACTAAACTAAATAATGATAACGTCTGAGTAAACTAAAATGGTACAAAAATACGAAAATGACGAGAGATCACAAAATAAAAACATACCTAAAACTATAGATAAAGAAAAGATCGCATGCACCAATAATACTGTACGTGAGAATTTACTCGTAAGTGCCAATAACAGGAAAATTAAGAAAGTTATACGAATAGATCCAAACTACAGGTTACAGCTTTACAATGTCTTAATCAATGATGTCGCAATGAACATGCATGCAATAAGTATTGTTTTAACGAAGAATCTCTGAAAGAAAGTCTTATAAATTTGCGATAAAATAGTGGGATTGGATGCCACTTTTGATAAGTGAAATACTATCAAGATGTTACACTATATTTTGTGGAAATCAAATTGGCATCAAATTCCACTATTTTCGGAAAACCTCCGTACACGAAACCGTAGTTTTCTTCCGTTTGTCACTTTTGTACTGATCAGTTATCTTACATCATTTATGGAGAAGTCTTCATTATAATTGGGCTCAGCCTCAGCGATAAATAAATCTTAATTTTTGACATTTTTCTGAGCACAGTACTTAAGTGAAAATAGGAGATAGCACTGTCACTATGTGTACGTTACATTTTGTGTACGATGGTTTGAAATCCAAAATAATACTTGAGAATACTCACGCTCCTGGACGACTAACTGAGCAGTGCAATGTGACTTTCCCTTGATATTCTCTGCTACCGCAGTGTAAACTCCGGCGTCATCTTCCCGACAATGCTTCAGTTCGAAGATCTGGTCTGCGTCATCACCGGTGATGGAACAGCGATCCATCAGACGATCGTTCATAGGCTTGTTGTTCCTAAGCCAGGTCACTTTCACCGGCTCGGTGGACTTTTCCAACGAGCAAACGAAGACCGCGTTTTCACCAGCTGTGGAGTCAGATGGGGTTAAGAGAGCTCGTACGGGAGTGTCTTTTGAACTATAGCATAAATTTGATTCGGATTTCAATTTAGGATCTCTCATATTTTTCCAGGAAATATTTTAGTGTTTCCAATTTTGTGCCACACACAGCCATTTCCAATGGTTTTATAGGCTTAATTTTGTTAATTTTCTTTTATCTAATCTTCTCTAGATTTTCAGGTAATCGATAATTCTAGTGCACCGTACGAGCTCTTAAATGACAATAAATGCATGTAGAAACTACAAGCGTTGTTACAGTAATGTGTTGTGTAAGTTAGTGGACTAAAAGCGTATGTACAAGCTCTATAAGTGTGTCTACCTCTATCGAATCTTCTTCTACATTCTACCTCTTTATACTTACGCTCGATGTTCTGGCCTTCAAGAGTCTTGGTGAAGATGGGCCTACCATCTTGCGTCTTGGTCACTGACTTCGAAGACTCGTATTCTTCGGTGACGGAGCCGTTGCTAATTGTCTTTTTAGAGTATTTGCTCTCCGAGACGTCACCATCTTTAGAGCTTTTGTAGCGGCTCTCAATCTTCGATGAAGCGCTCTCAATCTTGCCATCATCTAAAGATATCTCGAGCCCGTATTTAGAAGAGCGTGTCTCAACTTTGGAGCTGTCGTATGTATCTTTTCCATATTTAGATGCAATAGCATCTAATTTGCTCGTAGCTTCAACTTCTACTTCAGATTTCCTTGATTCTCTTCCATACTTGGATGCGATGCTATCGATTTTGCTCGCACTATCGTACTCGATTTCGTACTTGGAAGATCCTTCAGTTTTACTTTCCTTTGAATCCAGTCCGTACTTGGAAGCGATGCTGTCGAGTTTGCTGTTAGACTCGATAGCATATTTGGAACCAGCTTCAGTACCATATTTAGAGCTTTCAGTTTTGCTCTCATAGCTCGATTCTATGCCATATTTCGAGCCCTCAATCCCGTATTTGGAACTATCAATTCCATACTTGGAGCCTTCGGTTTTCTCGTAGCTGGACTCAATACCATATTTGGAGCCCTCGATACCGTATTTGGAACCACCATCGATTCCATACTTAGACCCTTCGACTTTGCTCTCGTAGCTGGACTCTATGCCGTATTTGGATCCACCTTCGATCCTGGAGCTGGTACTGTATTTGGATTCATAGCGAGATCCGCCAGACCCCTCAAGGGCGCCTCCAACCTCGTATTTGGAGCTTTCAAGTCGAGAGCCACTTTCACGTCGAGTACCATAGGACGATAGACCGGTGCTATCGTAGGTAGATGATTCGTAGCGACCACCTGTAGATGACTTTCGAGTACTACTACTGGTATACTCTGAAAAGAAGATTTTATATATAAGAACCTCTAAGGATATCAAACAATCTGAGGCCTCTATAATTTATTAAAGGCGTAACTTACCCCCAGATAGCCGCGAACTGCGGCTGTATCGCGACATCTCGTCGTTGTTTTCTTCCGCGGTTACAGTTTGACTGTTTTCAACTACTTGTTCCGAAGCTTTCGCTCCAGCTGAGCTTGCTTCCTTAACTTGCTCAGAAGTATTTTGTTTACTCTTCTGTTCAGTCGATTGTACCTTTTCTTGAGACTGAGTGTCTACTTTGGTTGTTTCTGACTTTACAGATGCTTGTATAGTTTGTTCAGTGGATGCTTGCAGAACAGTTTCATTCGATTTTTGTGTAGTTTCTGTTGCAGAACTAGTTGAATTGACTTTCTGACCAGTTTCAACTGACGATTGCTTCAAAACTTCTTGACTTTTTTGATGAGATGTATCGGATGAACTTATGGATGAATTTTGAACGGCTTGTTCAACAGATGATGTTTGAACAGATTCCTTAACAGTTTCTGTTTGAACAGACGTCTGGCTTTCAACCTTGATGGATTTTGTACCTTTGACGGTCTGTTCGCTTTTCGACTGCGATGTAACAGATTGACTTTCTTCAACAACTGCAGAGCTTGTAGTCACAGATGATTTACTTTCTAAATCAGTTGTGACTTCACTCTTTGCTGTACTGACTGCTGTGACTCGTTGGGCGTCGCTGGTAGACGAAACTTCTACGACTTCAGTTTTAGAAACCTTACTGGCAACTTGACTTTCGATGGATGCTTTTCTTTTAGCTTTAAGTTGCTCCAAGGATTCTGCTCGTGTAGATACTTCTTCCACTTGAACTTCTTCGACTCGAGAGCGTTTTTCTTTGACCTCTTCGAGTTCTGCCGCCGACGTGTCTCTCTTCTTTTTGTTTTCTTCTTCTGGTTCGAGAGTGGTCGGTTCTGGTGGTTCTGGAGAGAGTACTTGGAGATCGTCAGCTGCGTGTTCTGCTAGAGCGACTGATAAACAAAAATAATATTTAAGAAACTAAACTATCCCCAGTAATTTGTAGTTCTACGAAAAAGTATAGGTACTTACGAACGTCACTAGCGTATTTCCTGATCTCAACCAACCAGGCAGTCTTAGTGGTGTCCTTGTGGGCGGTAAGGGTGAGGACACTCGACGGATGCTTCAGATGAAGCTCGAACTTGAGCGGGTCACCTGAATCGTTGACTTCAACCTCGGGTAGCTATTAAACAAACCTATACTTTAAATGCCATTGATGGTAAACGACGAGGGTATTATCATTTTTGTATTAACAGGTGGATAGAAGTCCGTATTGCGTTTTCAATAATTAGCATGATAGTTTTTTTATATGGGTCAAAAATCAATATTTTTTGTCTTTGCATCACTAATGCCAAAGGGTTAATGTTACACAATTTAAATGTACACAGATATATAATAATGAATCAAATCTTTCTATTAATAAATTTATTAGAAGATCCATTAGAGTAATTTCTTATAGCTTCACTTCTTATAACAAATCAGTTATATCAGAATAAATTGGACACTGTCCAAGTCCATATGCAAGGATTTTAAAATTGTTCTATTTTTAGCCAAAGAAATTCAAACATAATGTATGGGTTAATAGAGAAATGAGTGGGAGACCAGAATATCCCGGAAACTGTTACGTAAAGTGCCTACGTACTGACGTAAAGCTTGCACGTCCATTGCGAAAATTGAAACAAACATACGCTTCTCCGGAAATCTATTGGACATTAACGAATTTGGATGTTTAGTCAGAAGAGGCAAATAAGCTATTATTGTGATTCCAATTGCGTTATTTCTAAAATTCATCTAAACACAATCATTTATCATTTATATACAAGGCCTAGAACTCTTTCATCCTTTCGTGTTTCGACATTCAAACCTGTTATGCGCAAACTTTATTCAAATTCTACTGTAACTTTTGTATACTACAAATGAAACGAGTCAGAGTTATCACAAACATCATGACCTTTTTTCTTTATCTACTTTTCCTTTTAAAAACAAACTGTTATCTTAAAGCAATGCTCCGACAACACCTCTAGTGTTGAAAGGTTTAATAAACGACGGTAACCGTTCAATATCAGACCGAGCGTCTACTTTTTAATATTAAGAAATATTGCTATGTCAAAACAAACGTGTTTAAAACGTACCTTGATGATATCCTTAAGAACGAAGACGCTCCTGTTATCCTCAACGCGCTTGACCTTGCTGATGAGGATCCTAGCCTTGAAGAGGAACAGGTATCGCTCTGAAGCCTTCCCTTCACTATCAGTGACCGTGAACCAGTCGTGAGTGAGGAGTCTACCAAGCTTATAGATATTCCCTCGGTACCCCTCGATGCTTGAGATGAACTTGTTATTGGTAGCTCTGTTGGGTATACCTAGGAAGAGTTCCAAGGCTTTTTGGAGGTCGGTGCAGTCTTCGCCGAGACGTTGCGAGTATTTGACGAGTTCCTGGATTTAGAATGGATAATTTAGGATGCGTGGGTGTGTAGTGGAGATAGTAGGCTCAACATGACCTTGCAAGAGGATGCATGAATGAATTTAACAGGAATTTCTAGATAAATTTTCAGAACATAATCGATCATAAAAAGAGCAGAAGCTTTTTGACCCAACTGAAGAGTGAAACATAATGTTAGGTATGTGTAAAAATATGAGCAAATTTGTGCCAAGACAAACGTTAAATTGCTATTCTATAAACTAGGGATTTTTACGGATAGATCGTTACATTATTGTCCTTCATTTGAAATGCATATATTTAAATACTACAATTAAGTATACGTCAAAATAAATATTGTAGCAAATATTAAATCATAATTTACCTTTAACAGAAGTTGGTAGTCGTTGATGCGTTGTATTGGAAGTTTCAGATGCTCAGCGATGCCTTTGTCGTCACCGAGTTTGTCTGCTAGAGCCTAGAGAAAAGATTTCAATTTTGAAAAAGTTCTGGATATTATCAGTTCATTTTTATATAAGAAAGTCTTGAGCACTCTCATATATTTTTATGTTGAATAGGATCTTTGGAAATTTGGTCTGTGCACGGACTTGTGAAAAATGCAGATGCTGTCCACTCGTAGGTCTTGCAGATAACCATTGTTTAGGTAAGGAAGTGCATATTACATATAATTTTCGGTCTTGGCTTTGTACATTTGTCAACTGCCAACCTATTGTACCTCTAGAAACTGGGACTGGCAACTTTCTATCAACAAGCTGTGTCATAAAAACTATGACCGCTGACGAACTTTATTTGGTGAACATTTCATTAAGATCTTACTAATATTATAAACGTGAAGGTTTGTAAGAATATATGGATATCTGGATGAATGTTTGTTACTCTTTCACGCCTAAACGGGTGGACCGATTGAGCTGATATTTGGTAAAGAGATAGCTTAGACCCTGGAATAACATATAGGCTATTATAGTAAAGCGGATAAAACCACTGGACACAGCTAGTATATTATATGACACAGTTGGTAGTGCAAGTTGCTCTATATGTAAAATGTCTAAGGTAATAATGCATAGACTTTCAAAAGCATATACACGAAATACGGAGAAACAGAAACCAAATAGATAAGCTTTTAATAAAATCCTTTGCCTTCGCGAATGCTAATAATTATGATAGACAAGTTGTCATGAACCAGTGGGTCAGTACGATAAGGGTAATTAAACAGACAGCGCTTGAACGCCAGTATTTCAGCTGATGGTTGTAACACTAATTGGCGAACGTTGGCAACCTACCAAGAATCCTTTCGATCTATATTGATAACGATTGATTTGTATATGTTATTATTGGTTGAGAAATTGAGGTACATGACCTGTAAGAGATATTTTTTTAAGAACACCAACTATTCAAGCTATGAATAAAATGACGGAAGAAGAACCATGAGAGTCAGTAAGATAAAAACAAGTGAAATTTTAAAAATACTTTTTAAAAACAAGCTTTAATTATCATTACCATCTTGCATCATATGGTACTCGTCAAGACGAATCAAATGAGCCCAAACTCGATGGGGTTGCGTTGTTTAATGACAGAGTTCCTATAGCCACCTTCCAGCTCCATCATCAGATCAGCTCCATGTCAAATAATATTGCATTGTCATCCGATTTACACACGCATGCAAATTTTCAGCTCAATTGGAAACCGGGAAGTGGGTCAAATCAATCTTGCAAGATTTGATTACAGACAGACAGACAGACAGACAGACAGACAACAGACAGGTGAAAGTAATATAAAGCTTGTAAAAAGCAATGTAAACTAAATTTTACTAGAGTAAATATTGGATAACACGTGAATGGTGTACCAAGAAAGAAATATAAAAACAGTGTTAAAAATTTCACATATTATAGTAAATAGTCAGTTACGAAGTAATTTAATAATCGAGAAGGCACTAAAGCCTTTTTATGTAGCATGCATAGATGGGTTGTTATCAGAGTCATACAAATCTATGATTCTAAACGAATTTATAAGCATAAGTTACTTAATTTAAAACTTGACTAAAAATTTGAATATTTGGTGAAAATACTCAGATCGAATCTGTTAAGAAGAGTCAAGGATATCCAAACCAAACACATTGGTAGACAGAAATAGAACATCCATGTGATGATCAAACAACAACAACAGTTACCAAACCACTAATCGATCGCAAAACCGTCAAAATTGTGCGAAATCTATAAAACTGGTATTAGTGAGGCATTCCCAACGCCATCGGATCTTGTAGAGACAGATTTAGAACACCTTGACATGTTGAAGCTTCGTTTTACTGAATTGTGGGGCGTTAGGTTGTTACCTACATGTGATAAATATTTACAGCTGAAAGTTATTAGCGATTGTAATGAACATAGATTCGAAAACTCTTTGGATATTCTGTATCATATTATGAACAAAGTCTTTGAAGTAATAGTTAATGTTGTGAATAGGTAGAAAACAGAAGAGGAGTAAATAAAAAACGGTGTGTAAGAAATTGTACGTTAAGAATGGATGAAGCGTCAATGTATAAGAAGTACGAAAGAGTTAATTGGTGTGGTATACAAGAAAGGAAAAAAAATATCCCTGCCCCACACACGAGGAACAAAGATAATGATTAGAAAAGATCTGGTATGGTAATGCGAAGAAACCAGGAGTTACCATTAGAGTTGTGGAGAGGTTGAAGAGCGAAGAAAAGTTTTATTTCAGCAAAGTTTTAAATCGATCATGCCAGCCCAAAAAGAAGCGATATATAACAAATTGGTAAAATAATAAATATCAAAATATCAATCCCTTTGCTCGATGGAAGAAAAGCAATGCTAAATGCTGAATGAAGAATATAAAATATCAAAAGCCGCAGGCCATTTGTTGTTTATTTGAACGCGGTGCAGACAAAACAATAACATCAGAAAATTTACGTTAACCTAATAATAAAATTTAAAGCTTAGTTCTGTTATAAATCTCATGGCGAATATATGACACATACTTGTAGTACCTATATGTCATATTCGCACAAAGCTTTTCTAGCAAAATCGTAACTAGAAGAGAAATATTAACTGTGCTAGATAAACATTTGAACAATCTTAATGATGGATAGAGTACAGGTGAAGACAATAAGAACTAAGGAACAATAAAACTAAATACGCGGTCTAGACATTAAGCACCTGATGAAATACATTTATTGCTTTGTAGGTACTTTGTGTACGTTCCTGACATTTTCTAAAGACTTGAACGTTTGTTATGATGGAGACAGACTCGTAGTGTTGAAGAAACTAATAGGAAACAAATATGAGACGAAAACATGGAAGTATGGTTTCCAGTAGTGGTTAACCAGATAAACAATGATCAATAAGTAAAGATAGCTCAGAAGATGAACACAGATTATAGAATTTCAAATCTAACAAATTAGACGGGAGTAAACTTTCGGCATGTTTCCAGAAAGTTAGTCGTGACGTAAGGAATCATAACCGTTGTTCCCAAGGTCGTGCCACCTCTGAATGAACGTCACAAATTACTTTCTATTGTACGAATTGCATACAAAGTGACAACAAAGCTGTGACGTCACAAAAGTTAACGTTCCAAGTTATATTTAGCTCGTTAAGCCTATAAAACAAACAGTAATTGGGTCAAGGTCATCCGTGCGAGCTTTAGCGCTGGTCTCCTGCGCTCGAGCCTGCTCGCGAGTTCGCACAGGCTGAAGCCGACACATACGTTGCGAAGCTCATACACCCACGCCGCACTAGAAATAAACCAGACGCGATGCTGGTAACACTACACCCGTAACATTGAAACTGGGGAAAAATCACGATATTTTCGAGCGGCGGGCTAATAATACGTGGAGCGTCCACCGCGGCGTACCTGAGCGCGGCGGTGGCAGTCGGTGCACTCGCGAGAACACAATCACAGTCACACACTTCACTCGGACGAGTGGTCGAAGGTCGATGCGCTGGAGCGAGCGAGGTGGTCGCGACCGCGGCTTCCGAGCGACTGCTCTCCACGCACCAGCCGACCCGTGTTCCCACACGCTAAACATAGCACGCATGGATTTTAGAGGATAACGCCATTTCACTGTGACGCTGTGATAGTGGGAAAGTCGGGACACGGTCGCAGCTGGCCACGAAGGTCGGCAAACAAACCTTGAGCCATCCCTGGCGACCTACATTGCCTGCATAGACCAGCTTGAAGCAGTTCTATCAAAGTCCTTAAAATTAAACAACTGACAGGAGTCTGGGTTAGGAAACAGCTGTAAATAAGGGTTTAAGAAACATGTTTCAAAATAAAGCAACCTCACTACGTTGATCGATGCAAGGAACTTCCAAATTTAATTTAAAGAGTAAAGGATGAATAATAATATTGTAAACAAGAATTTAAGTGACAAATTTTCTATAGGTCAAAATATTAACATGGTACTTGCCATAAAACATGAAATACGAAATTAAATAAATAAGATTATGACGTATTTTTACGTTTTACGACAATATTACGTGCATTAAGTCTTATAGCATAGAATTATGCATTCACGACGTATACAATTTATCAGAGCAGTCTACCGTTAAACAGGATTGAATGAATGTTATTCGGATGATCATTATTTCTGGAATTGAGTCAGCAATGACGAGGACGTCGGTGCGTAGGAATGTGTATTCTTGAAACTATCATCGGTGGAACATTGTTCGGTAAATAGTCATCATCTCTCTGGATTCTGGACTCTGGAACCCTCCGTCAAATACGAGAAAGTAATTTGTAAAATGAGCGGAACATATTATGATGTTTGCGACAGCGCAGCTTTGCGGCATAAACTTTGGAATTTATATTTTGTGAAGAAAGCCGTATGAGAGTATGTTTTATATAAGTAGGTATACTTTTACTTAATTTATAATTTGTATAGAACATTAATTGCAATGTTTATGACTTGAAAGTGACGCCAATAATATAAAAGCCCGTCGTACTGTTATGTTGTGAAAGTGCATCAACACAACACAGATGTAAAGTTTTCGTCAAATCCAACTCAAAACACATAATTTCTTCTAAGTCGATAACAAAACTAAAACAAGAACATTTCAGAAGTTGTTGAAAAGAACTAGCTGTTAGCAATATTTCATATATTTACCGAAGACCTAATTCCAGAGCTGGCAGGATTCCATCAGAATCGCAAAAACAATACGTATTATGTAATTTACTTCAACTGTTGACATTTACTATGAGTTTGATGGGCGTTTTCTAATGCAAAATGTGTAATTAGATTTTTTTTAAACGAGCAAAATATTGATATGTTAGTGATCATCGTCACCATAGAATACAATTATTTGAACCACCTTCATCTGTCTTTCCACAAATTAAATATAATGGAGTAAACAAGTACAAAATATAATGTCTTATGTATTAAGATCGTATTTAGAAAATATGTCCATGAATCATAAACGATGCAATCAGTCAAATCAAACAGTAATTATTTAAAAAAAAAAATACAATTCTTTATTTGTCATAGCAAACATAGCTCAGAAAAACTATTTTCAGATAATAGAAAGAAAGAATACCTACTATAAAACTAGGCTAACAAGTTTGCAAGCAAATGTACAATGATTGTCATTACGCTTACCTATATCTTCTACAGTTTTCTTTAATTCATAGATACAGTTTCAGTTAGCTATTTTCGCCAATACTAATTCGTGTTTAAAGGCAGAATGTAGTTGGATTCTTGCGATAATCAGGCGATTGCCCCCGATATGAGCCGCAATTGACAGCTCTCAGTCGGCATTCGAACTATTCTAGTTATTGGCTCCGTGCCTAAGTACCGGCGCCGCCTGGGGATGCTCTGTAGGGTTTTTTTGTGTCAATAAGGCTAATAGGAATCTAGATAGTCACACAGATTTGAGCGTCCATTCAAGAGAACAGTTTTCTTTTTACAAGGTTTTATTTACTTTCACCTGTCTGTTGACTGTCTGTCTGTCTGTAATCAAATCTTGGAAATATAATTTGATCCACTTCTCTATTTCTGATTGAGCTGAAATTTGGCACGTATGTATAAATTGGATGACAACGCAATATTATTATGACATGGAGCTGATCTGATGATGAAGCTGAAAGGTGGCTATAGGAACTGCATAATTATAACGACGTAACCCCATCGAGTTTGGGCTCATTTGATTTGTCGAGTACTTTGGTGCTAGATGGTAATAATAATAAAAGCTTGTTTTGAAAATGTTTTTTTTTTATTTCACTTGTTAGTTAGTTCCTACGGCTGATAACCGAGGTAGACGAGTTCTCGAGTGGTGACTACGTCTCGGTAAATATAATGTAGAGCGCCCATGGAAGAGATAGGGTGACGATATCCGAAGGGTGCCCGGAGGAGGAAGACGGCACAGTTGAGTGGCGTGCCATTGGGGAAGCCTATGTCCAGCAGTGGACGAAAGAAGGCTGATCATCATGGTGATAATACACGGAAATGCGGCAAATATACTGAGTGACGCTAAGGACTCCTTTAATAGAACTATTTATTCTAAATTTTTTAACAATAAATGGTTGCATTTGCAACACATTGCCGTCATCCGTGTTACCCGAACGATAAAACTATAAAACCTATAAGGCACGATTGAATAGGTACCTCTCTAGGCATCTTACGTGATTTATCGTCAACCGCATCTGTACTTTCCATCAGATTGGACAAACGAAACACAAAAAAAGTTAATAAATAATTTCGTCCTATCTATTTAGTATTCTACGAACATAATATTATTAAATTAATATATGAAAATGAAAGAGAAAATGCGTGATTCATCTGATGTAAATCACCACGCTTGCTATTACAATTATTATCACAGCATTATTGCACTGCAGTTGGAGCCAAGCTGCCAAGTATTGTCGCAGTAAATTGAAAACAAGACAATTGCAATTTGTAAGAAACATCGTAAATTTCACTGTACATTTTTATTACTTGGAAGTTGGAAGTGTTAAAGATCTTCTTACATATTATAAAGAAATTAGTTAATTAGCAAAACATCTAAATAAAGAAAATTAACGATAGATAAAAACGTACGTCCGTTAAAAATATGATTCATAAATCATTTACAAAATGATCGATAAAATATTACAAAGCACTATTTACATTAATCTGACACAAACACCTAAATATTTAAAACAACGCCATCTCTTGGCATATTTTGATTTTACGTACGAAAGCTCAAAGCTTCAGTAAACAGCGTCATGAAAATAGGCAGCTTTATAAATAACTCTGCAGATCGTAGCTGTGTATTCTACCAGAGCGTGAGTGGTAAATATTTCCATCGCTTTTCTCATAGATTTTGATAGATGGCGCACTCTGCAATAGTTGTTACATGTATATGATAGATGGCGTTACTAGCGTTTCAGATTATACTTTGAAACGCACCTAGAGAGATCTATTCTAAAACTAGTAGATCCTAAATTATGATTTTCCTATAGATCCCGATAGATGGCGTTCTTACAAATATCGAGCCGCAATAGTTAGCTTATAGATGGAGCTTTATGTCGCATTATTATAATATGTGCACACGAAAGTAGATTGGAGATTTTGGCTTTTTTCTACATACTTTCCACCTGTTTTTTGTTTCACAAATTTTTGTACAGAATATTTATCGACATTATATAGGTATAAGCAGAGGTGCAGAATTTGGTTTGTTTTAACACATTCTCTCTCTCTCTTTTAGGGGGGAGTGAGAAATTGGAATTAATTCTAAATATTGTTATTTTATTATAAATTATGATTTAATCTCGACGATGATAGACAGACAGACAGCAGACTCGCAGAATTCACTGGCTCGGCCACGTAGAGCGAATGGGGGAGGATCGGGAGAAAAAAGGGCGTACTTGGGACGTGCTACCGGCAAGCGGCCGGTGGGGCGTCCAAAGTACCGCTGGAAGGACTAAGCGATGAAAGACCTGAGAGCGCTCCAAGCTGGGTGGTGCTTGGGAAGCGACAGCGCAGGACAGGCAGGAGTGGCGTCTTCTTGTGTCGGAGGCCAAGACTCAATTAAAGTCGCTGCGCCATCTTAGTTTTGTTGGTTATGGATTTCTTGTTGGTTACCTTGAAATATTCCTTAACAACAGGTTCGTTGTCCAGCAGGTTCCTGGCGCGCGGCTCGTCCCGGCAGTAGCCCACGTGCTTGTCGAACTCTCGCTCCATGCGCAGGAGTGCGCGCCCCAACATCTTCGGCTCGCCCGCGTAGTACTTCACCCCTTCCAATAGCACCCTGGAGGTGGGAATAGGAGGAATAATTATAATTAATCTTCTACACATAATACATACAGAATATACTAGTGGTAGGCTTCGGCCGTGGCTAGTTACCACCAAGGACAAAACTGTACCGCGATCGTCATTATGACCGTGTTCCGGCATGATGTTCAGTGAAGCCAGGGAGGGATTTATTCTGCCTTCTAGGTTTAATATGAACGAAAGAAAGAAAGAAAATATTTTATTTGCGCCAAAACAGACCAAACTAAAAACACTCTTACAACTTAACTACTATTATAATATAGTTTGACACAAAAGGGTATCAGCTCAGCTTAATGTAGGCTAGGTTTAACCTACGCTGGTCTTCCGCTGATACCTTATTGCAGTGACTCCACGGTCACCTCTTATGCCACTATCTCTTAATAACTACCACTACTATCTCTTAATATGCTACTTTCTACGATTGCTATAGATATATGCTTAACACTTGCACAAGAAATAAAAATTTAATCTTAAAACCCTTTTTCTAGCATGGACAGACCTCTATTTTTGCTGCTACGAGATGTGCTACGGCGTAGCAGTTTCGTAGCGAAGCCTTTACGAATAGCTACGATCATGAATTGACACTTGAAATCGAAAATTGGGCATACGAGTTAGTTCACTACTTACTTATTGTCACTTAAGCGGCTAATAGTCGCTGAGCCTCTGTTTCGCTCGCACGATATAACAAATTGTCAAATAACAATTGATAAAATTTACTTTTTGGAAATGTGTTAAATTGAAAATTTAGCTTAAATTTTATAATTTTTTACAGTATAACCAGTTTGATACTTTATAAAATGGGTGAGGCATGTTTAAAGATAGATATTTTTCATATAATTGAGAATGCAATAGGGATGTTGACTAATTTTTGGAATTGCTTTTATATGATAGATAGACCCATTTCATATACGTATATCATATTTTTATGCAAAAATATATGAAATTTCAATATAAAAATACGTAAATAAAAATGATTTTTTAAATACTGCATAAAACGTTCCGAACTGTCATCTGACAGCGCGTGACGTCACACCACTGGCTGGACCTTACGCTTCCTATGAAATGTTCCTGATTTCGACACATTTTAATTATTCATAACTTAAAAACTACTGAACCGATTTTGATGCAACTTATACTGTGCCCTTAGTTGGTCCATACTTAAACCAAAAATAAAGTCAAGAACCAAAATGAATCTTATATTTTCCGAGAGACATTTTAGTTATTGACATTATTTTTGGTTTAAGTATTGACCAACTAAGGGCACAGTATAAGTTGCATCAAAATCGGTTCAGTGGTTTTTAAGTTATGAATAATTAAAATGTGTCGAAATCAGGAACATTTCATAGGAAGCGTAAGGTCCCGCCAGTAGTGTGACGTCACGCGCTCTGATTGGCGTTCGCATTCGCGTAGTAATAAGTAAAAAATATTGAAATTAAAATTGATTTTATTCAATTTTGGCTTGTAAATAGATCCTTAAAATGTGATTTTAGGTTTTTAAATACTGTCTTTTATGTGAAAAACATAAGTTAATATGAATTCGTAACATGTGTCAACATCCCTATTGTTGTTATTTAAGGTAGCAAACTGGGAATACTTATCAAAATAGTATAAAAATATGAGCTAAATTTTCAATTTGACACATTTCCAAAAGTAAATTTTGTCAATTGTTATTTGACAATAAGTTATATTGTGCGAGCGAGACAGAGGCTCAGCGACTATTAACCCCTTAAAATACGTACGTATTATGAAACTCGCAGATCTGCTTGAAGTTGTTGAACAGCAGCTCGCGGTTGTCGAACACCGGTTTGGGCGTGGTGGCCTTGTCCATCGGCTTCATGTACCGCGACACCACTTGTTGCATGTCACGCCCGAACTCTTCCTCCGTCTCTATCAACTCGCGGACCACCGCCCTGAGGAGGGGTAAAATGAAGGTTAATTTTACTAGTTAGACGGTTTTAACCATTAACAAATAAATTTTAAAATGGTGGTATAGTAATTTTCTTTAAGAATGATGGAATTAATATAACTTGAAGACAAGAAAAATATTTAATGTGATTTTTTTATCAACCCTTTAGAATTTTAAAGATGAAATTGTAATAATAATAGTAATATAGAGAGACTTGGCGGAGACTGTCTTTGAGCCCATTTTCTATGGATGGACTCACAGACAGACTCCAAAAGGTGCCACCCATTACATTTATATTAAAAGCTCAAAAGGGCCTCTGCGCGTTGGACTTTTTTGTCTCCGTGCACGCCTATAAAAAGGCCCGGGGTAAGCCCGTGTTTAAGAGCGACATAGTAATATTAATTAGAAACATTATAATATACTAGCTGCGCCCAGCGGTTTTAACCGCAGTACTGTAGCCAATGTGTTATTCCAGGGTCTAAGCTATCTCCATACCAAATTTCAGTTCAATCAGTCCACCCGTTTAGGCGTGAAGAAATAACAAACATACACACTCACTCACAAACTTTCGCATTTATAACATAAGTGTGATTGTGGTCTTATACGGGCATAATAAAGGCTCCACACAAAGGAAAATCAATTCAGATTCAATGTATCAAACACAAATTTAAAAGGGCTTCGGAGAATGAGCAACTATTGGTACTACTGGGACTGGCAACTGTCTAGCAACAAGCTGTTTCATAAATTCCATGACCACTGCCGAACTTTAATTAGTACAGTTTGCCAATTTAAGGAAACTACCGTGAGTGCTCCTAATAAAGGACATCGATATTGTCCGAAACCGTGGTTGCGACTTTTTTTTAAATAATTACATGAGTACAGCCATGTCGTACTTGTAATTTAAAGTCTATTTGATGTAGTAAAATTATATTTAAGTATGAAACAGCCAGAAAGTTGCCAATGCTAGTTGCTGCAACAGTCTGAAAGCGCCTAATTTCTTCAAGGGTTAAAACAAAAATAGAAGTGACGTTTATTTCACAGTATTTTTTTCAGCGATCATTTTCATCTTTCCAGCCTATAAATACATGAGTCCCCACTTCTAAGAAGAAACTGACGGCCGGACGTTCAAGATCAATATCACCTCTACCTTTAGTATAATTCCATCATCTATGTTACCCAGACGATGGTTGGCAAGGATAAAAATAAAAATAATAAATCAATAAAAACTTCTTTGTAGTCTTAAAATAACTGGCTAAAAATAATAAATCAATATAAACTTTAAAGCTTTGTAGTTTTAAAATAACTGCCTAAATCTGAGTTCAAAGATTTTAGAGACGCTACGTTATGTAATTAAGACTTTAGATTAGAAACGTATGCTTCTGATCATTCCAAATCATAAGATGATAATATTTTTTTTTTTTATACAACGAAGTAAGAAGACGAGCAAGACGCTCTCCTGATGGTAAGAGATAACGCTGCCCATTATTAGTACAGTGCTACTCTGTATTTTACAAATGTTCAATTCTGGGTGCACTGCGCCAACGCTTCTTACTTGAGAGTCATAAGATGTTAAGACTCCTCAGCCCAGTAATTTCACTAGCTACAGTGCCCTCCTACCGAAGCACAGATTGCACATCACTGCTCAGGCGGTAGAATAACTGGCACTGTTGGGGTACCCACCTAGTCGACCTCCTGCAAAGGAAGTCTACCCCCGGTAAAATAAAAATAAATAAATACCTATATATGACAAGCTTAACGTTTAGATTAGTTATTGCACTCCATAAAGTCCTAAAACAAATTATAAGTAAAACAAATATTATGGAGCAACAAACAACAGCAACATGAAAGAAAGATTATATATAGGTAGTTTGCCCAGCAATAGATAATTTAATGCTAATGATGAAAGATTACACCCACAGTTTTTAATCAGAAAATATTGATGCTATCAAAATATATCCCAATATCATTTTATTAATCATTTTTAATAAAGCACTGAAACAATATAGGAGGTTTATAAAATCATCCAGTAGAAAAAAGTTGTCTCAAAAAGAGGAGAATGGGTAAAATTAAATCATGCGCATGCGACGCCATGGGCGCGGGTAATAAACGATGATTTATCGAAAATCAGTTGAGTCATTGGATCTGTGGTGTGCCAACAGAGTGGGAGACACCTTTGTGATGTATTAATACGTGCGATACAGAAATATGGTTCATAAATACTGAAATTATGTGTCTAGTGTGTAAAGAGAAGGCTGACATATTTGTTGTTGGGAGAGTATTTCATAGACGTGCGAATAGAATGGTGAAAAAGAACAAATATATTTAACGGTTATAGGGCGTTAAAAATAAGCCGGGTGCTACATACCCGGTTTTTAAAGACAATTTACTATAGCCACTTGCTAAACAGGTGCTATTTACCACCCAATGGACAAAACTATGTCTTAATAAGTTGTGAAACCAGGAAGGGATCTATTCCCCATTCTAGAGTCTGTTAGCTTCTATGACAGCATCGCTTAGCATCACGAGAGATCGTGGTTAAAGGTTAACGAATTTAAAAAATAGCCTACGACACAATAGTTTTGTTCACAACAATCATAGCAACCCGTGGTTGAATGGATCTCAACTAGTTATTTACGTGAGTACGGCCGTGAGTTGCACCAAACATTAAAATTAACAAACTTCACAGTAGTTTCTAAAATCATAAACTATGTATCTATATATCATTTGTCTCCAGAACACCGGATGCACCCACGATATAAATCAAGTGACCACCCAATTAGTCTTCAAGTTGTCACGTTACTGGCAGATATTCTCGCTATTTCAGACCAACAGCCATGCCAAGAGATATAGTTATGGACTATAATTGACGGAAGTATGATCACATTTCACACATAATGGGTGTTATTTGTCACTTCAGCCGTTAATGACTCCCATCGGAGATGTCCAACTGACAAACAAATATAGTATATATAGTTCGGTATAGAATCGTAAAGTTTAATCTTGGAACCCGGTTCTAAAAAACAGATTTTTATGAAACATACTCGTAATTTAGAGGTTCCTAGCGCTTTTCTACCGACGAAACCAAGCGTATTTTTTATGTATGACCAAACATAACTTTTTACAGTACTCCGATTTTTTTTATTTGGTTAAAAATGTTGTATCCTTAAGGATAGGAAAACAGGGGTTGATTTATTGTTCATTCGCTGATTGCCACCTAAAATTATAAAATAAACTTTTTAACAAAAAATTGCAACCGTCGAAACACTGAAAAGCAAAAAATAATAATGTTGTTACCTAAGTATTTTGAGTCGGCGTCGAACAGGCAAGTAAGAAAATGCCAAGCATTCAAGAAGCAACAATGGAATACTTTTGCAAGTCAAATATTGAAAAGTACACCTATTTTATTTTAAGACTCTACGACCCATTCGAAAAGTACTTCTGTGAGAAAGTAGTAAGAGTGTGTAGTAAGATCGACAGTAAATTATCTCCAACCTAAATACGTACATTGTTATTGTATGTAAGATTAGTATAAAGTTTACAGGCGTCCATCAGTCTGTGTACATTAGTAGCGGCCAATGAACGGATTTGGGCGAGACTTGCACTTGCTATTTTAGGAGACGTGCATCATGTTTCATTTGAGAGTTGCATTATGCTACATTGTTTTAGAAAATTAGGATACATTCATATTTTGAAAGGCCAAAAGTGGACTCTTACAGCGGCCAACGTATAAGTTTGGCTATTCAAAAAGGTTTTGTACGCAGCTTTTCAGGTAGTCTTTTTTCAGGTTCAGGTAGTCATAGTAAACACTCTACTAACACCTTCCAACGATTTTAGTTAGGAAAAAATAGTCCTTGCAGAGGTATCAAACTCTATTCGAAGAAAATCTTCAATCGATTAATAAACCTTACTTGAATAAATTACTTACTTACTTACTTACTTACCTCTTATATCCTAATAACTGTTATTTTTAATACCAAATACATATACAAAGCCATTAACAGTCTTTATGTAAAACACAGTTTGTCCAAAATATAAAGTTTTATGACAAACAATAACGTTTAAAATAAACATTCAAGCATTGAGAGTCCCTATGCACCTCCCACCTGCATCATCCATTAAACGAGTGCTTTCTCGAGCCAAACCCCTGTCATATACTTGTACTAATTTTTCTTTATGTCACACCGAGTGTTCGTAGAACAGAGATATTAATTGTGACATCTCTTAAACGCCACATGTCGTAGTAATACCAAGGTTTCGTGTTTCCGTGACTACTTGAAATAGAGATGGAGCCAAAGAAGGTGGGCTCAATTTGGAGTTTGAAAGCTCTGTATATTATTATTCTAGCATTAAGAATATTTTAATAATTTGGCTAAATCGTGAAAAGCCAACGCCAATTTACTCATACAAATAAATTATATTCGCAAGAAGATAGTGAGATGGGATGGCGTAGACACCAAGCATAAAATTTACACAAATGCATTGATTTTTAAATCCGATACCATAATATTATTAACTATTTCCTTATAGTTTCCTTTTAAATATCCTGAAAATAAGAAATAATTTTCTTTAGCGTTTATTTACATGGTCTGAATGTCAATGCCAAGATGATTCAGTTGAGAAACATTTACAAAACAATACAAAATTGTACGAAAATCCATCATCAATCATCCGACTGTCGTGAACAAAAGAGCGGAAGTAAAATACCAAATACAACTGAATACTTGGAATTTGTCAATATCGGCCTTGTCCCTTCACCCAGTTGAAGTCTCAAAGGCACACAAGGTGAAGAGTAACAAGTGAATTAAATTTAAAAAATCCCCAACGCAACGCATTCAAAATGTAATTCGCCATTTTGTGGTGGCGGCCATCTTGGATTTTAAATTTATCATAGTGCGTTGTATTCTACAAGTTAAGCCCGATCATTTGATACCCATTTTGAGGGGGTTGTAGTAGTAAAAAATAATCCGCCATTTTGTCAGACACGTCAAACCTATAACACCTTGTCGGTTTTGCGTCGGTGGTTAAAAAAGGGTAATATGTCGAAGATTGTGTGAAATCGAGAAAAGAAAGGCATAGAATAGACTCTACGATCATACTGATCACGTTTTAACAAACGGGATAAAAACATCAAAAAGAATGAGTAAGATAAGAAGAGAAAAGAGAGAAAAAGCCAGAGAGATAAGGGGCCCATGATAACGATAATTGTAATTTGGTTAACAAGAATTAAACATTCTGACTGAAAAGTTATTTTCAAAATCCATACTGTGACAAAACTTTTATTAAACAAGAGATAAAACATCTAATTAAAAGTAAACAAGAAGTAAACACAGCAAGACAAGCAATGAAACAGCTAAACACACAACATTGTTGACAGCACACTCCAGCATCTCTGAAAACTTAACGATCTTGTCCTGGATACGGGTAAAATTATAATCCCTAAAATAAGAGCTGTGAATTTGTCACTTCGTTGAAACGTACCAAAAACAACGCAAATTAACTTCCTTGCTTTGTGAAAAAAGTAAAAAAACCTTTGGTTAAAATCCGAGAAGATTCTACCAAAATAACTTGATCTTAAAATAATTTACTGTAATTCGTCATATTGTTATTGCCTTTTTTAATGCCGAGTGCAGCAGTTGCGTTGGACTTTGTACCGTGTAATCGGATTTCGTATCGACTTCCTAGGTAACAAGTCAAATTAAAAAAAAAACTTTTTAAAAACAAGCTTTTATTATTATTACCATCTAACACCAAAGTACTCGTCAATACGAATCAAATGAGCCTAAACTCGATGGGGTTGCGTCGTTTAATTACGGAGTTCCTATGGCCACCTTCCAGCGCCATCATCAGATCAGCTCCATGTCATAATAATATTGCATTGTCATCCGATTTAAACAGGGTCGAGCCTAGTTTCGACCATTATTTCCGTGAGTTTTAGTCGTTTGTTTACATAATAATACGATTTAAACAAGTATGCGAAATTTCAGCTCAATCATAGAAACCGGGAAGTGGATCTTATTAAACTTGCAAGATTCGATTACAGACAGACAGACAACAGAAAAGTGAAAAAAAAGCCAAAAAAGCAGCAGCAGTAAATAAAAGCTTGCTCAAAAGACGTTCTCGTTTAACACCAGGCGAACGTCAAGCTAGTTCATCAAACATTGTTGTAAACTGGGGTGATGATTTAGCGAAGACGAAAAACTTATGGGGATTTATCGCACCATCTACGTTTTTTTTATGTAATAGGTGACAAACAAGCAGACGGCCCACCTGATGGTGAGTGGCTACCGTCGCCTATGGATACCTGCAATACCAGGGGTACCGCTGGTACGTTGCCTACCTTTCAAGACTCTATTCACTTGCCTTTTAAAGAGTCCCATGTTAAAGCTCATCTGAAATACCGCGGGCGGAAGCTCATTCCACAATTTGCAGGTGTACGGCAAGAAGGAGCGAGTTAATCGCACAGTGCGAGAATGCCAAGCATGTGGATGGGCTTTCGAGCGGTGACGGCTCGTGCGGTGATAAAAGCGCGACGCCGGAATCAGGTTGAATAATTCTTCAGAACACTCCCCATTGTATAAACGGTAGAATATACACAGGGATCCAACGTCTCTACGAAAGCTGAGCGGTTCTACGTTTTATCCAAATCTTAGCAAGAAATCGGACAATACTTTAATCTTGATGTAGACAAAACTTTAATCTTGATGTATATAGCCTAAAAACATGGCACATTAACGCATCAAATTTCTTTTCAGCACGAGTTTTATATTTAGTCCAGTAAATATAAATATTTACACGGAAATCTGGAACAAACCGACTCGAATGTTCGCACACCTTTCCTAATTCCGCTCACACCTGCTATTATTTTTATTCGGAAGATGTAAAGTATTACAAGCTTTTATTTAACGTCGATATTCGTAACTTTGTATGTCTGATACTAATTTTACAACATTTTTTTTTTATCTCGCGGTTTTCAATAACGTGTATTTGCCTTGTGTATTAAATTTTACACCACAAGGACCACCATCAAGGTGGACAGACGACCTTATAAAGGTCGCCGGAAGACGCTGGATGCAGGTCGCTTCCAACCGGTACATATGGAAGTCCAAAGGGGAGGCCTATGTTTAGCAGTGGACGTCCAATGGCTGAGATGATGATGATGATGATTAAAATTTAGTAAGAGGTACTAAATTTTGAAAAAGAAATGCTCATAAAGTAGTTTCCAAAATAAAGTTTGAAGTGGGTTGAAAAGCATGCAGTAATTGCAAAGACATTTAGAACTACATCTAGGTACTCGAAGCATCTTGAAGTGTTTGAGTAAACACGTGTAAGAGCTATTCATTTTATTGCCTCGTTACTCTACCTGTAGTTAACGTGCCAAATCAGTAGTTTTCCACCACTTCTAATAAATAGAAACTTTAAATAAACATAGGGACTCTTCATAACCGTTTAATCTATAATGAAAACAATGTTGGAAGCGAGAAGTTCATAAAAAATACCTGTGATTTTCTTACTCTTTCTTTTCATAGAAGAAGGTATTTTCCAAACGGATGGTAAGTCTTAAAATAAAATAACTATTTTGAAAACATTGACTTGAAAAAAGTGATCAATTGTATCCTTATTGAATCATTCATTTAGAGTTAGTTGCAATTTAGTTAGTTGGATTATGTTGTTTTAGAGAAATTTAGGGCTCGACAAAGAAAGAAGAAACAACACAAAGAATATTATCTCCTGTAGTCGAATCATAATAAGCGTTGATGTCATAAAATCTTTTCCAAAAACTTTGAACAGGAAATAAACAAAAAACATCACAAACTTTCCAAAATCATCGGTTTACTAGAAAAAATCAGTAGCATGATCTGGGAAAGTCCCACACGCAGGCATGAGTCAGTAAACGCAGAGTTCAGCAAGACACTTGACGATTGAACGCTTGCCAAGCTATCGACCGATCACACTCGTTACTGAGAATAATACTGTTAAGATACTGCTACTGTTTACTGCTACTGTTTTAAGATTCTCTGTATATTTGTGGTGTTACAATTAAGATTATTCTATTCTACTCGTACCTCGTTACTTGGAGAATACTTGTTATCACGGTTTCGATGGATGGAAACTTTTGTTATAGTTTATTTTTCTAATACTCGAATATATTTTCTCTCTTGTCTTATTTTATTCAGACACGCTGGGTATCAAACCAAGTTCAAGCAACAGAACTGGGAAGCAGGACTGTGTGTTGCACGAACCAATTGGAGCGACTTTTATAAAATGGATTACCCCATAACATATTGTCGAACAAGTAGTAAACCAAGCTGCCGCTGCTAATTTGGTGCCGCAAAGATATTCATAATGATCGCTTGGCAACACAGTTTTGTCCACTGGTTACCTTTTAAACATATGGCTATATTTATCAACCGACGCTCACAGCGTAAAGAAGGACATTTACCTCTAATTAAAGAAATAAGGAACATCTCAAGCTCGTTACAGGAAACGCATTCAGTCCGGCCCCATAAAAAGTCGTAAAACGACTGACATCAAAAACTGCGATCCGATTCGGGGCATTGACGTAAGACGCATTAACAAAACTTCAGGAAAACCTTTTGATGTCAAGACAATATCGGAAGATCAACCAGGTTGGTTGGAGCCAATTATTTCCATGTTTTAAGAGTTTCCCTGACAGCATCCATAAGGGGATTTGTTAATATGCGAGAAATAAGACAAAATGACTCTTTAACTTGATGTATTTCTTAAAAAAGAGGAAGGGAGTCGTATTGTATGAAAATATTAAAACTATTAAAATTAAAAATAAGCTAAATTTGTAAACCACATTATATTTTATTAATAGATTTAGCCTAAACTGTCCCACTGATGGGCAAAGGCCTCCTCTAAATTCTCCACGTCTTTCGATCTAGTTCCCATGCTAGCCCAGCAGATAGGTCTTAGAAAAGTGCTTTGAATATTTTTTTGCCATAATCATATCAGCCATAAAAGCCCATTTTTTTGACCCAGAAAAATGGGTTACGCATCATCACCGCACGGCGGGGGTATATGGGACTCCCCCACCGAAAATGGACGCGACGGGGATACGCACTAAAACCCTGGGGGTGTTCCTGCGGGACGCCATAATGCCGGGGCAGCGGGTTCGTCGAAGCACTCATCCGCGGCAAGCCATAAAAGACCATAGCCTAAGTTTTGCTGCTGGGGTAAAGTCATATAACTTACTGTCTCCTAGCAGCGATGGAGGTCTGGTCCCTCTCAAGGTTCTGCTTCTCCTGCAGGATGGCGGCCGGCACCAGCCCCTGCCTGGTGCGCAGCTCGCCGCCCTGCACGTCGTCTATCACTCGTACTAGCCATCTGGAATCAACACCACACTAATCAACCTTGCCGCCAAGACAGACAGTTTATTATTACAAGCTTTATATTCACCTGTCTGTTGTCTGTCTGTCTGTCTGTCTGTCTGTCTGTAATCAAATCTTGCAAGTTTGATTTGACCCACTTCCCGGTTTCCAATTGAGCTGAAAATTTGCATGCGTGTGTAAATCGGATGACAATGCAATATTATTATGACATGGAGCTGATCTGATGATGGAGCGGGGAGGTGGTCATAGGAACTCCATAATAAAACGACGTAACCCCATCGCGTTTGGGCTCATTTGATTCGTCTTGACGTGTACTTTATGGTAATAATAATAAAAGCTTGTTTTTTAAAAAGTTTTTTTTAAATTTCACTTGTTTATTACTGGTGGAGGCTTCGGCCGTTGCTGATTACCAACCACTGCACAAAAACATTAAAACAAATCAAATGTTTATTTGTAAGAGTATTGTACACAAACAGTTGGAATATAAATAAATATGACGTAACAAATACTCTACCAGAGCTTTGGTGCACAAATATAAAAACATAACAAAACATGAGAGAACAATTAACATTAATCTTACAGTAATTACAACACTTACATAAATTATTAATACATCAACAATGAATACATTACAAGGCAAAATTATGATTTAAATATAAAAAGATTTCCACAATGTCATGACTCATCAATCATGAAATTATGGTAGGTTAGCATACGACCACTTTCTCGCATGATGTTAAGCGACGATACAGCCGTAGATTATAAGAGTCTAAACCAATAAAGCGGGATTAATCCCTCCCTGGCTTCACTGAGCATCATGCAGGAACACAATCACAGTGGCCGAAGCCTACCACCAGTATAGCGAGTGGAAAAAATCGCACATAACTAATTTATAGTCATTGGTGCGGGTCGGAATTCGAAGTCCGTGATCCAGAATAACATTTGCACCAGTCAACCCCATGGCCGCTTCTTTTGATTATGTTTGTTTATAGGTATATTGTCTGCCATTATCGATGGGTCAATGGTAGGCTTTAGCTGTGGCTAGCTTTCGTAACAAAAGAAAACAAATATAATTTAGCCACAGGAATATTTCTAGCCTACATTTAAATACATCTTTCAGTGAGTATGTAAGAATAGCAATTTTTCAAAAGCATAAATAATATAGTTTTCCTAGTGGGAGGCCGCCTACACTGCAACTTGTTGATATTTATTATTATATTTACGCTGCAGTTTTTTAACTGTTTATTTAAGAAAATAGTACAAAAGTCAATGAACACTGTATAGATGCCGGCAATACATATGAACATCTACCGGTGGTCATTACTATCAAGCTAAATTGAAATTCAAAGCATTTATTTCAGACCATTTAAAGCAGCTGTGGTTTGCTGTTTTTAGCCGTTAAAATAGCCCAGGTTTAATAAAAAAAATCTAGGACTTAATCATCTATCTGTAAATTTTAGCTCAAATGCTTGGGCCGTGTAGGAGTGAAGACCTTAAATATATACTTTGATTGAAATGCTTTTTAAATTAAATTAAATTGTCATTTATTTCAGTCATACAACCATAAATCTAATCTTACATTTTTCACTTAGATACTTAAAATAATTAATTAAATATAAATGAGCAATAATAAATACAAACACAAATGAGCAATAATAAAGAAAAATTTTTGAGAGAGATTTGAGAAGACTTTTAGTTTTAAAATAAAACGTGCGATACACATTTAATATATGAGCTTGAATTAGTTTAATTTTTTTATCTCATAATTTTATTTTGATTTTTTTCTCTTGTAAAATGTTCATATTTCGTGCACGCGTCTGTAATGTGTCCAACGTGCGCACAAAAAGTGAACATTAAAAAACAAATTATTTCCCAGTGAATTGGCAACGATTTTAGCTGCTTTTAATATGATTTATAAACTGCGAGGAAATTAACTTTGTCAGCAAATTATCATAATTGTATAATAACTTGTGTTACATGCCAAAACAATTAATTTTATTATCTTTTTTATAAGATATACATAACTATAATAACGGTACATAGAACATACTCGTACGTTTAAGAATTTATGAAATTACATCGTTTCATTTATGGTCTATTGTTATAGTTAAATAGGTATATTAATGACTATATTGAAAATTTGGCATATAGGTAGTTTAGGCCATGTAAAATACAATAGAAAAAAAAGAAAACTCTATATTGAACACCACAAATATTTAGGTACAATAAAAAGTTTTAAAAATACTATAAGTCTAAAAAAAACTTAGGTGCATCAGAGAAAAAGTATTACAATTATTGCCGATCTTATATCGCTAATAGCGCTCTCTTCCAGACAACCAAGCAGGGAAACGAAATACAGAAATTAGAACGACGGTGGTTACAAAGATATACGAGTATTAATGACACAGAAGCACATAACATACAAGAACTACTATTTTCCTGGGTACATCTTGTACTAAAATAAATTTAATATTTCTCAATCCATCGAAGTCTCAGTGCCAAACTGTGATAAATATAGTTTATAGAAGGATGGTTTTATTATTCTATCCTATTTTTCAAACGCTTTGAAAGTTTCCATTTCAATCTGAACGCTGTCAATCTAAAATAGGGTTGCCACTTTTAAGATCTTTTCTATTCAATTAAAAAAGTAAAAATATTATTATGTCGTGTCCAGATTTTTTTATTAGTTAGTAGTATGCTACATGGTCAGTAGATACGCGGAGATTTCTATCACACCACCTATTTTATGCAGACATTTGTCGAGAGTGACGACATCTCCACAACATCTCGGCGTAGCCTTCACACCTCTCAATGGCTCTTCTGCGATTGACGCGGCGTGTGTCACTAAGTAGTCACCGCTACATCGCGACTTTCCGTCGACTTCAGTCACGCACAAAAATTGCTATCACCCAATACATTTATGCAACGAATTAAGAAGACGAGCAAGACGCTCTCCTGATGGTAAGAGATAACGCTGCGCATAATTAGTACAGTGCTACCAAGTGCACTGCGACAACGCTTCTTACTTGTGAGACACAAGATGTTAAGACTTCAGCCCAGTAATTTCACTAGTATATAGGGTGGACCAAAGACTAGCCGCACATATACAACAATAAATATAGTATCTACGTACATATTTATACAATAATGTGGATTGTGTGCGGCCTGTATTGCGGATAATACTGGCGTAAAAAAGATAATTGAAAATATTATTGCCTGTGCGGCCTGGCAAAGACTGCGCTCTTCACTGCGGGTGGCAACAATAAAAAGTTCCCAAAAATCCCACCATCATTAAAATTGTTCCTGGATTTTAACGATACATTTATTATCCCATAAACTAGGCATAATATTGGCAACTTTAAGTCTTATTTAGTTGACACTTTAGTTCTCTGTGAGAATAACACGACATTAAAAAACTGTAATGTTTTATAGCCCCCTCTGTTCTTTTCGTAAACAAATCACATTTTACTAAAGATTGTGTTCTATTCTAAAATTTGTAATTTGACCGTGAAATAATTCAGAGCTCTTTGTAAACCATTGAAATGTGTCCAACGGCTGTATTATGTTCCTGCTAAGTAGCCTATATAGATCGTCTAGTTTTATACAACGAAGTAAGAAGAAAGAGTCTATGTTAATAGTGTTTTTTTGCCTATATATAGGGTATCTATATACCAAATTTTAGCTTAATCGCTTTTGCCGTTAGTAAAGTAACAAACATAAACTACTTTCCTACCTTTACCACGATATGAGTTATTTCAAATACATAGGTCTCGTACGTCTTACTAATATTATAAACGTGAATTGTACTAATATACTTAATGTAAATGTTTATTACTCTTTCACGCCTAAACGGGTGGACCGATTGATCTGAAATTTGGTATAGAGATAGCTTAGACCCTGGAATAACACATAGGCTATAAAAGTACTGCGGGTAAAACCGCTGGGCGTAGCTAGTATATGATACGAGTATATTAAAAGTAAGAATTTATATCTAAGTGGTAACCCTAACTCGGGAAAGGACGCTATTAGATCAAAACGTCTTTTAGGTCATTGGCCCGGTCTAGACTCCATGAAATCTGTGCTATCACTATAACACTACCCATTGACTTCCGGATAATTTAAGCTAAATTTTGGCTGGTCTTTGGCTTTAGTTTTTTTTACACTCCACATGTGCTATTTCAATTATATCAAAATCGGTCGAGCGGTTTCTTAGTAGATTAAAATGTGCGTTTCATTCACGATAAAGAGCCTCGTCTTTGCATTAAAATTCGTCATATCGTGCCACGAGAGAGTTGCACGCAAAGTCGAAGCCCTTAACAAGCGCGCTTTAATTTCTTTTTTTGTGTTAATTTACATGTTGAATAAATGTATTTTGAGTAATCTATTCTAATAACAGAGCTAAGACCTATTTTGACAAACATTAAATCACCTCGAATTTATTACAGTGCAATATAAATTACATAAAGATCCCCATTTACATAAAATTTATCGTCCGATTTCTCAGAAGCTGTTATGTATTGTAAAATAGCCAAAATAAAAGGGTGTAACCAGGTGACCGGAATAATGGTATTCAGGTAGGCATTATAAATATGACATCAAGACACCTTACACATTCTGAGAAATGTACTTTATTTGAATTTATCTTCTAAAACTGCGAAATTAGGGGAGCTATAAATCCTGCGCGAGTAAGCAATAAATTTTGTAGCGATTTTTTTATAATTAGGTATTTCCGATCTGTGCTTAAAAAACAAGTGTTTTTTTATAAGAAGACGAGCAAGAAGCTCTCGTGATGTTCAGAGATAACGCTGCCTATAATCAGTACAATGTTACCTAGGATTTCATGATGATGTGAAATTCTAGGTCATTCACCATCACTTCTTACTCAAGAGTCATAAGATGTTAAGATTCTTAAGCCCAGTAATTTCACTAGGTAGTGTCCTACCGAAGCACAGATAATTTTGTTCCTCACTGCTCAGGCAGAATAACTGGCACACGACTGCTATCTATTATATTAGCTGTTCAATAAAGAAATTTGCCACAAAAAATAGATAAAATGTATAATACAAAATACTTTAAAATTTGCAGTAGAATCAAATACAAAAGTTAAAAGTCCTATTAAAAGTAAAGTAAAGAGAAAGTGTTAATAGGCTTTCAAAGTTGCTTTATTTGACTTTTAGACTATTCTCCACAAATCTAGCTGAGTACGGAAAAAGAAGATTAAAAAAATTTGCTACTTTACATTAAAACGATTTTTTATTAACATTTTTTTCTACACGAAAGAGTGTGCCAGCATTTAGTAAAAAAATCGAAGAGGATAAACAAAATTTTATTTCATTTAAATACCAATATTAACAGATGTTACAGAAACTATACAACATTTTGTATTATGTAATAGAAATTAACATTAATCTAGGTGTCCATTATCTATCAGTAACGTACATAATAAATAACAAGACAATTTATCTCGCCAAAATAACGTCCGATAAAAAGAGGTTAATGTTCCTTTGCAAATAAATGCGAAAAATCTATTTTATTAAGTCTTCAAGCCGTAGATAAAAGGATATGAAAAAGCTTTGACGATCAATTTACTTTCAAGATTTTTCGGAAATCACCTCGATTTATCTAAAAACCTTAATATTTAATGTAACGGACGATGGAAAACAGCCAACCGAGCGAAAATGTTATTAAACGATTTGTGAACTAATGGTTCCAGATGGTTTCACTTGATTCCAGTTGAAACTTTTGTATCAGAAGAAAATATTTTTAAATTTCAGCAACAGTTACAATATCCGATATGGTCTAGTGGCTAGGATACCTGGCTCTCACCCAGGAGGCTCGGGTTCGATTCCCGGTATCGGAAGAACTTTTTGCTCAATCTATAATTGGACGTATATTCTGAAAAATGTTCCAATCCACAAGAACGAGTAAGGTGAAAATGCACTCAAGGCGCCCTTGTGGATGGAACATTTTTGCTTAACTAGCCCTTGTGGATTGGAACCTTTTTCAGAATATACGTCCAATTATGTTTATGATGACAAAGTTAATTAAATACAGGACATGGTATAATTATTATAATAACAAAAATACATGCACCTATTTTGTGCTTTGTGAACATTATACAGTTAATATGTTTAATAACATTTATAACGTTTTCATATGATTTTTTGGTAGGGACTAGGAACCCGTTTCACGTTTTGCAACAAAATGTTCCAGCCAAGTCGCACGCCGTGACGTCATGATCTAATCTCTAAATAACTATATTATGAACAGCAAAAATATATAACAAAATCTCTAAATTTGCAGCGAACCAATCAGGAAATGTCCAAAATGTCTGCCCTCCTTAACATGACACGAGTAATATAACTGTCGCACTTGTCTGCATCATTTTTATGATTTATCGCTTTAAAATTCGCAAAATACTGGCGCTTGGAAGAGCTAGGCGTCTATAAAATTAAAATAAGAAGAGAAATAGTTATTTGTTATACAAGAGTGCAAAGTTGCTTTTTTACCGCGTGCTCAGTTTGTATGACCGAGCTAGCGAAGGATTCTAAAATTAAATCACGAGCGTAGCGAGTGATTTATTAATTAGAATCCTGAGCGTTAGCGAGGGAATCAAAAGAGCACAAGGTCAAAAATCTTTGCACTCGAGTGTGACACATAATTTTTCATCCCCCCTCAGCGAGGAAATAACTCAATGCTAAAAGTTTTTTTTTTAATTATTCTCACCATGGATGCGCACAGTGTTGCCAGTGCACTATCTTCAAAAATAGCCAGTATTCAATTTTAATTTACGTAGGTACGCTTACTTAGAGTCCTTTTCACGAAAGAGGTACCACGGAATTTAGCGGAACTAATTTTTTATTCTATTACTATTGGACTTCATATTTTAAATCATTTTTATTTGTTACATAAAATAAATACCATTTTGATTAAGAAATAAAATATGAGAAATTATGAGGCGTTAAAAAGTTAAAGGTATTTAAACTTTTAAAATGTGCGATAGTGGCGTCCCGCAAAAAGATCTCCTTTCGTGAAAAGCACTCTACTTATTCGTTTTAGTGATTATTTCCTCATTTTCAGTTAATTACAGTGAAAAATCGTTAATAAAAAAGTTACTAAAAAGTAATACTTAGAAAAAATCTTGCTACTAACTAGATAAAGTTATAAAAAATTGGCTTATTCTATTAACTCTGCTAAATTAACTCACTCGTATTATTTACTATTACAGTACTATATAATTCATTAAAAACATTATTGCCTCGAAATGTAACTTATATCTAAACAACTAACGTAAATATAGTTCAAAAGAAACGTAATATGTTACAAAAGTAACTTACTGGCAAGGCTGATGGTGCGCCCAAAGCAAATAAAAAAAAAAGTTTACTAAAGAGGTTCTTACTCCGAGTTTTTAACAAATTTAAAAAAGTTGTACGCTTATTTCGGTACCATAGAGGTGGAAGTAAATAGGTTTAATTATGTTTTTGTCTCTAGAGGGTAAAGTAAATTTCAATTTCTCTAGAGGATAAAATGGACTTTTCCAGTCAGATATCGATGAGTAAAAATACACTTTCCGAGATAGTGGGATGAAAAAATACTTATATTTCTTATTTTCTGCTTTTTGGTTCACGTACGGCTACAATTTCGCCAGTCATAAAAGTTGGGAAAATGTAGAGATAGAAGCGCGTGACACACTTGGCTATTTTCAAAAACTCAGTTTAATGCTAGCATCTAGTCGTATTATACATACATAGATTAAAAAAAGCTACGAAAATTAATTATTCAAGATTTAGAACTTTCGGAATTAATTTAGATTTTTTTTATTATGTTTTTATAGATCAAGTCTTTGACCATAAAATCTTAAAAGGTAAAAACTTAAAAACTAAACACTTAAAAACTAATACTTTATTAGTCTTTGACTAATTTAAACTGTAATTTTTTAATTGCTAGGACTTCTAGGACAATCAACTCAAAATTAGCATTGCACGCTATTATTTTTTCAGGAGGCTAATAAAGCTATCTATATATCACAAACTAATTATAATTATTAGTTCACTATATTTAAAAAACATATTAGTTCGTCGGGTGAAATGTGTCCATCATATACCCGAGTCCGTAAATAAAACGGATGGGATGACGCCGCGCCCCACTTTCCACATCCCAATTAGAGTTCATGGCACAGGGTTAAAATAATTATACACCAAAATAGCAATTAAAATAAATATGAGAGAAACTATTTCACAAGACACGCGGATGTGTGTTGATAGGTTTAATTTTCCATTTAATAAGTAAAAGATACTAAAATACGTTACTAAAAACGCTACATTAAAATCAGATGTTATGTTAGTGAGTCAGCCGATTGTGCTGAAATTTGGTATGTCAATAGCATATTATGTAGTAGCTTAGACCCTAAATTATTAATTCTGATGTGCCTGTGGGAATGATTTTAAAAAATCCTAACAATAAAAAAGTTGTGGAAACGTAGTTAGTCCGTCAGGAACTCTTCATAATAACATAACCTACTTCTGAGCGTTTAGAACCTGACCGCAACTAGTTCCCTATGCCCTAATTAGGAGCAAGGGTTTTAGAATTAGCATAAATAAGAAAAAATAAAGAAGAAATAACGAACGAACGAATGGTTCAATAGGCAGCTTTCTGTTTTAAAAGGTTCACAATAATATAGTAAGTAAGGTGTAAAGGTTAAGAGTTTACATATGTGCATAGGGTTAACCTTTTCATTATTAAGATTGTTTGTGTCATTTGTTTTTTGACCCAAATCTAATTTACACTAAAAAAATTGGACTTCCAGGTCATTAGTTTGTCGGATCTTGAAAATTGCAATATTTATGTTCCGAGTTTATGGCGAACATTCAACATCAAAGTTACAGCAGATTAGGGTTAATGTTTTCAATTGGTCTTGTTCTCATAATTTTATTATCTGATGTTGCATGTTATGTTGCTTTTAACACACAAAACAGTTGTAAAAATACAAAAAAAACAAGTCGATTTTAAAAATAAGTGGATGGAGATAACGGCCAGATGTTCTAAATATGAGCGGTTGGAGTATACTTCCTTGGGTTACACCTTATGTCAATCAACGATTACTTAAAAAAGAAAATATAAAAAAAAAGTGAAGTACTCAAAAAGAAAATCGCTGACCTAAGATTTTTTCACATAACATAACACAGTATATACCAGCGATGTACATAGATATCTAATATTATAAGCGCCCTCTTTTGAAATCACATAAAACGTTATGAGTTCTTTAGTAGCCATTATAAAGTTGATGGCTTCAGGTGGGATTTTACGACTAGAAACAAGTTTAAATCTTTCTTTAAATATTTCCTGAACTCTGATATATTATACCTAACGATTATTCTAATTATTACTTAATCATAATAAAACTGAAGATGTTATATAAAAATGCAACATAAATAAAAAATATGAGCTTGATTTCACTGAACGTAAACAATTTGTTAACTAAATGGGACGTCGGATGTTATAAAAATAAACTAACGATGAAACTGTCAGTTAAAATCACTGACGTAGAAGATGGTGAAAGCATTCATAATAAGCAAGATGGAGGCTGACTATAGCTTTTAGAATTATCGATATAAATAGGTTGTCAAAAAGTAGGTCAAGTCAAGAGTTTTGCTGATGAAACGATACGGATGGGTAAGTAGCACGGCATAGCCAAGATAATAATGCTAATAATGTACCGAAATTATTTCAAGAATTGCAATACCCACGCCAAAATCTGAAACCAGCGCTCGAGACCTCCCACGTTCAGAAAAAGTGTCACAAAAATCAAGACAATTTCACCTCTTGAAAGATCTCCACACACTGGTCTAAAATTAGTGTATTGTTAAAAATATTATGTAGTCTGTCTTTCTTGGAATCGAGGACATTGACCCATTATAAAATATGAAGAAAATGAGATTACCTGCAAAATTTGCTCATAAAATTTATGAAAAGATGTAAATCACATTCAAAGAGAACAGAGGAAGTGCTAGATAAATTAACTACATGACAGAAAGGGGATTTTTTATATATAGAAGAAATTAGATTAATGAGTAGAGGAGAATAACACAAGAGGGAGGACTATGGCCAGCGATGGGCAGACAGACAGGTAGAACGTGATGAATGATGATCATAATAGAATAATATCTATCTACTAGTAGTTTAAGTAGATTTTTAAAACAGAAAACTACTACTGCTGCTCTCTTTAGTAACACCCTTAAATACTACTACCATAGCCAGGCACCGCTTAGCATGTTAGTGCAAATTTATTCCAATTTCATTCATCAAAAAATCTTTTAAAATGTCCAATTCAATGAAATTATTTTTTGAAATCGAGTCAGTTGATTCGGAGATTTTATTAAATTATGAACTTACAAACTAAGAGGTAATTTCGTAGCTTCACGCATACAAATATTACCTCTTTTTAATATTAATATCAACCTGTTACTTGATCTTATCTATAATCTTGAAAAGTTCATTAAATTCGCATGTTTGAGATACGACCGGACGTGCTACTCTTGACCAACTTTCTCTTTATTCTGTCATATTTTTATGTCTCAATTTTCAGGGAAATTCATTATTAGATGACACAGAATAATCTTTAATCCACTTCACGTTTTACGAGAAGAAAACGTTTTAGAAATTATTCTTTTTCTTTGATCGCTTTATTACTTTAGTTTTTCCTCATGACTGAAGGTTACATCACAGAATTTGATTAATTATTTAAAAATACATAATAGTTAGCTTCTTGAATATTTTTACAATTTAATAAATATTAAGTTTGAGGGAGGCTTATCCCCAGCAGCGGGATATAGAGGGCTGATGGATGACGGTGATGAAGTTTGATTTCGTAAAAAAAATCTTTATTTTTTAATCCAAAAAAAATTAGGGTTAAAAATTATTTTTCTTAAATAAAAAAAGACAATACAATAGGATAATAGAGGTAATATAAGCAGAACTAAATATTAGATAAAAAGTTTTGCGAACAAAATTAGGTTAAAACAGTTCCATGAAAATTTTATTTTTTCATTTTATTTAATCCTACATTTTCTCGTTAAAACAAACCACTTTCCTTCTCCATTACACCCCAAGGCCGATTTGAACGCGCAATATTTTAATCTGCATTCAGGTCATGTTTTCCTACTAGCTAATCCATCTTTATTCATTGAGTTTAGTGTAGGCACAGCTAGAGAAGTCATGTAGATAATATATGTCTTTTTATAAAGTTTATTAGTTAAACTCCCAGTCTCCTATACATATTTTTTTACATAAAATGTTACTTCGACATTCGACAGGACAGCTGTCTATAAGTTTATATTTTATATAAAACACCATTTTATCAATATGTGAAAAGCCACAAAATCTAAATTTGAAGAAATTCAGAGCGAAAGTATTTAACATGTAAAAATCAAATCTTGGTACAAGATATATACCGTTGAGCTTCTTCGTAATATTTCAATTGTATTAATAGTAGTACCTACAACACAACGCGAAAATTGGGACTACACACTGGTCAAAACAGCTGTAGCCTTCGAACATAATATAAAAAAGACAAAGACAATAAACTCAACAAGAAGAGTTAATGCAATACACACACAAAAGCATTTTTATGCTTAATCGTTTCAAAACTAGCAACACTAAAGCGTTAGTAAGTGTGGCCACATCACCACATTTGAACGGAACAGAGTAGTGATGTGTGGTGCCTTCTCTAGTATAGAACGTGGAAGTAAATGTCTTATTATGTAACCATTAAATATCTATGTCACCTTGGGATTTATCGAAAAAGTGGGGTATTCAACATTCTCGAGTAACGCTCGATTAATTTTGATTTGTAGAGCTTTTTCTGTGCGGTTTAGTGACATTGGCATGCCAACATTGGCCTTCGATTTTAAAGTTCAGTTTGCTTCTTTTATTAGTAGAAAATATTTAGATAGAATAGGAAAAGCTTGAAGTTCAATAACACAATAATATATTAATTAGAGATATATATATAAAAATCTGATATTACTGGGCTGTAGAGTTTTTACATCTTATAACTTATGACTCTTGAGTAAGAAGCATCGGAGCAGTGCACCAAGAATTTTACAAGCGCCTTGCTTGACTTCTTACTTCTTTGCATAAAAAAGTTCTACTTGTGTCACAGTCAGTGAAATTCCAAAACGTCAAAGCATTTGTCTGAAAATATTATGAAATATGCACGAAGTGGAGCACGGGAGAGAGGTTGTTGAAGAATTTTCATACAAAAGGGCATGCAACTTACTTTTCGTTCGTTTTCTTCTTCCCTTTGGGATGTTTCTTCTTAGGGCGCACCGCCAGCTTGTGCCGCGCCGCCGAGGTGTCGAGGAGTTCCGTATCCATGTCCAGGGAGGGGTCCGGTGCTCTGCGGGAGCGGGGAGGGGCGTTAGAGGTACTAAGGTTATATTATGAGGGGACTTACTACAGTTACTAGTTTGTGTGAAGAGAAAAGAGACACCATTTGTTTTGTAAACCTTGTGTAATGTATATAGGTGAAGTTTTACTTCTATAGGTAGGTATGTATTCAGTATATTATATGTATGCTCAATATAATTTATTTACATTTATTTAGAACGTCAACAACACCACAATGTGTAATTACAATCTCTAAAATTTTGCACATAAAAATGGCTGATGTTACACAGCTCAAATCGGTGAACGAATTGGGTTGGAATTTAGAATACCGATAAGTTTTATAACATAGACCTCCGCTAAGGATTTTGCTAGTTTATAATATTCGCACACGAACGTTCTTATTAGTTCCCTTTTCTTTTTACACAGACTCGATCTAAAGGTACACTACATAGAGGATATGTTTCATAAAAGATTTCGCAGTTGCTGCTCGTATTTCGTGCAATAATTCAAGATAATTTTAATCAGACGATCTTACGTAAAACATGCTCTACCTATGGGGTTAGTGATATAAAGAAAAATGGTAAAGGTCTTAAAATAAGAATACTGCAGAGTTTCATGTTTCTCGCGTGACATAAAAAAAATATGTAAAAAGAAGATAAAGATTGTCGTTTCTTAAATAAGCTTAACGCTTTAGCTGTGAAGAGGAGACAGTACATATACATACAGTGGTCATACGTCCAGCTTATAATTCTGGCTGCAAATCTCTTTGCGCGACGAAAATTATCGTATGGACGTAAAACTGTTGGACCCGGTTATTTCATATGAAATATGTAGTAGGCAGTCAAGGCTTTGTAGAGATCTTAGGGATCTGAAACTGCTAAATATAAATAAGACACTACGAAACCTAATAATCGTAATATTACTCTATGTAAGTAGAGTAAGTAATAAGTAGGGTGAACTGTTGGAGTATCTTCTACTAAGCATTATCTTGACCACTGCCAGCTTCTACTTCTCACGGGTATTGAATATCCTCCTCAGTTAAATTATTGAATCTTAAATCATCCTTGAGCACGTCAGCCAGTGTCGCTTCGCCACGTGGTATAAGTTCACTGTATAAACCCCAATTATTATTTTCGCATTTACTAGTATAATAGGTATACCTAAGTGGGATTGTAAACTACATCTGTTCACACTACACCCATTTAGCTCATATACACGTCTATAAAATTAGCACCCAACAAACACATCTCGTGTTATCATCAAGTGTTTATGTCATCACAATAGCTCACTTTGTCTCAGACTATCACAAATACACGAAGGCGGGTCGCGAGCCAACATCGAGCCAGTAAAATCAGTCGGTGAATTACATTAATTAGCTTAAAGAATGTGATACAGTTGTAGCCAAGTGCAGATCACAGCGATTGCACTGTGACGAACATTGGTTCGTGTGGAATTCAAGGACTTTTATAATTCTCCCTCCGTTATTCTTCTAAGTCTTCGATTAGACATAAAGCGGTGGTGGCCAAGGAGTAATGTGGCGCGAATACATCGCTTAACATCACGCGAGATCGTGGTCAAAGTCTAACCTATTATAATGATTAAACAAAACTTGATAAGTCACTTAAAAACGCTTCACCATCAACAGCCTTTAATTGTCCACTGCTGGGCATAGGCCTCAATTTGATTATGCCATTCTCCCCTTGCCCTTGCCGCCCTCATCCAACTATTTCTCACCACTCTCATGTCATAAAAACGGTTACGAAAATCTTATTAATACCTACTAGTTATCAACTAAAGTTATCGATTTAAGGTTGATTTTCATAATGTATTAGTGCCATTAACACTAAGGTCACAGCGGGCGCTGTAAATCATTCTGACAGCTGTCAATCAGCCGTCACTCCTGACAGGCACTGTCACTCGAAGCCTTGTTCTGCAAGTTCTGGAAAACTCACTCAATGTCAGGGTTTGACAACGGTGTAGGTTTCCAAACGTCTGATGTGTTTCCAAATGTATTGGATGACCTCGCTTGAGGTTAAAGACGGTAAAGTAGGATATTTTGGACTACAAGTTCTCTTTTCTCTTATTTTCCTTGTGATAGGTTCTTTTAATGTGGTTTCAACTAATGGGCAGCGTTATTTTTAGCATCATTTATGGTAGGAGTAACTTTGTTCTCTTTATACTCGTTTTCCTATTTTAGAATACTTAAGAATGTACACTAACAAGAACTTCATCATGGTAATTTATTTTTAACATTTTTGTTTGATTCTCCATAATTTACTGGACGCATAATAAATATACATAAATATCCTGTGTATTTTCTAGGATTTCCAGAGAACCAAACGCGGATCCAGATATTGGTTTGAGAGAGTTGAACCTTGCTGATAGGAATAAGATTTTAAAGACTATACAACAATTTTGAGTTTTGACCTAAATAAGGCATCCGAGTCGCTCCTTCAAGGTATGCATAGGATTTTAGGGGGACACGAGCTCCCTTCTGTAAACGCCTCTTCTGGTATCGTCACAATAATAGTGCTGCCAGTAAAACAGTCAGTTACAACTTCATAAATTCATCAATTTAATATCAATAAAAGCTGAGCATCAGAAGCACATGGTAAGACCGCGGACCGCAAGCGTAGAGGCCGTCGTCGACCGCATGCACCACTGCGCGCTATTTCTGTTGCCCCAGAAACATCGTGACGTCAAACCCTTACACCCGCCTGACGGATGGAGTCAATGACTCCGTTCAATGGTAAATGAATGGGATTTCAAACACATAGTAACTAGTAACTTTAGACGTGCTAGTAACTGGTGCTAATTTTAGTGCTGAGTTGACTTTGAAGTACGGGAGTAGCATCACGTTTATTGTTGGGTCACCTCGTTTTGAACGTCCTGTGGTTCTAGGGTTCAAAGATTTTTATCCTAAAATGTTATAGTTTTCAGAAGAGAGACAACCAACTTCTACCTACATAATTAGGTATACTTTAACCACTCACATCTCTGCCTGCATGAAATATGAGGTTATAATATATGTAAAACTACTAAGTTCTTTGTAGGAATGAAAATAATACACCAAAATGGATTGTCCTATATATTGTGCTTTACTAATATTAGCAAGAAAGCTTTATAATAATGAGAAAAAGAACTACTAAAACTAATTAAGAAGTTTATCTGCTTAACTAGCCTCTAGTTACAGTTCTAGCTAGTGCTCGAGATGACATCCATCTGTTTAAAATCAATAGTTTAGTACGAAAAATTGCACAAGAAAACCTCTCCATTTCGATGCCTACTGAGTATAGAGTTATATGCATTGGCTCCACTTGAGCAGCATACGAGTAGGTACGTTTGTATCTTTGATTGATCGATTCATTCACGTTAGACTTACGAGTATGATGTACCTACTCGAATGAAATCGAAGCTTTGCTTTTACTATGCTTGAGTACGCGTTTTCTCGAGTGCGTTCTGAACGACTTCTTTGTACAAACGTTGACCCCTATTTTCTCCTGAATTACATTATACTGTAGATAAAAAAAAATATTTAAAAAAATTACAAAGCTGTGTAGCAATAGCCGCACCAGCCAGTCACTTTTAATTATTAGAGCACTTATTATCGCGCGCTGTTAACGACAAAAATAAAATTTTCTTAGACTCATAAAGCATTCTTCAACTTTGTCGCGTAATCCACTAGCACACAACAAATTCATGAAGTCTTTTAATTTTACCATTCCATGACTCTAAGAACATTTTATTTTTGTCGGTTAATAGTTATTGAAGTCACTAGTGCGCGTAAGTCAATAGGCCCTCATGGGGAACTGTTGTTTCAATATGATGATCTATCTCTATGCTACGACTCTATCAAATTTGCGGCTTGGTCTTTTTTTTTTATGTGATGAAGTAGAAGACGAGCAAGACGCTCTCCTGATGTTAAGAGATAACGGCTGCCCATAATCAGTACAGTGTTACCTAGGATTTCACCATTATGTGAAATCCTAGGAGCACTGCACCAACGCTTCTCACTCAAGAGTCATAAGATGTCAAGACTCTTAAAAACACTCGACTCGTCTAATACTGGAACTAAAACTGGAGATATGTGAAACAGAGAGATAAGTTTGTAGCTACTGAAAATAAATTATGTTTAAATCAGAGTTTAGTCAATAAAGTTTTTTCATTTACACAGTTCTTCTCTGCGTCGCATATCTCTGCAAGTTCGGTTATTTAGTGGATGACTCAGCCTAAGAACTAACTAATCTAGCATAATTTACTAGACATTTTCTAGTTAGGTGTTGGCAAATAATTAGAATCTTAAAAGCTAAAACCTAAATTCAGTCACTTCCAAAGTGGTCGTTCAAAAATGACAGTAATTCTGGCACGGCCCATCTACGTTACCTGTACATTTCCCTGGCTGTTTGCCAGGAGAAACTTGGCACATACATTTCCAGGTTACTAGTGTCCGCCAGACGGGTTTGTCTGGGCACTGCCTATTGTCTAATTACTAGTTAAAATTAGGCAGTTTTCTAGGTTGGAGGTAAACGGCTCTGCCAACTTGTCAGTTATTATTGTCCTGGTGAAACTTGAAAATATAGCAAACCATACTCTTAATATCTACCTATCGCTATCTTTTATTAGACAGAACAGTTCTCCAATTAGAATATGGCATACTGGCACAATTTTAGATTCGATAACATCTGTTGAGAATTAGATAGACCAATTTGGCCCTCTGACAATAATATTGATTTTACCTAGACTATACCTATACATATATAATCTAATAAAAATGCTGATTCATAAACAAATGTGTATTCCGTATTTTTTGTTTTAAACAATCTATATCTCGAAGGGTCAAACACGGAACCTATGTTTCATAAGGGTCAACTGCGTCATTAAATATTAAACTAGTTTATTTTTAAAAACACGTAAAGTAAATAAGAAAGGTCTATTTCCATACAGACATAGATGTCTTCCCGCTCATCATAACTACACATTTCTAACAAAATCGATTCTAAAATTATCTGATAACGTCTACTGACTCAACATGACTCATCTCAAGGGAATGACATTTTGATGGCTTATTCTAACATTCTTATTAGTAGACTTACTCATTTTTTATAGGTTTGGAATAGACTTGGATATTGCACGTAATTTAGAAAAGGTAACTGCGAATAAATTAGTGTAAATTTTCTTTATGTCTTTCTTTTAATGGTAGCATAGGCGATATTATGCAAAAGCGAGCATTATCCATATTATTATCTTTATAGGTTTACTCGTAAAAACACCAACTAAACTCATGGATATAAAAGTTGAAGCTGGGACCCTGGGTTTAGTCGGTGTTTTTACTTAGTTAAAATATAGATTATATGCCGAATATTCACAGGGTTTCATTATCTTCTTAGTCATCCTAGAGTTTTTTATTTAGAATTCAACTTAATTATTACAGAAACTTTTTTATTCTAAGTTATAGGTACGTTTATATTATGTCCTTCCTATCAAAACATTACTAAAAGAAACTCCAAAAATTTTATCACCTTTATTCTAAACCTAATAACGATTACATACACAAACATTTCTAAAAATAACATTAAATCCAATCGGATAGTTATCACATAGTTAAGTAATTTTGATCACAACATATAAATGGTACATGTATAGCTATATACAGTAAAGCTGCGATTTTCTTCGCATTTGATGAAGCATAATATGACAAACGAACAGGTATTTATAATAGGGTAGGTATATGCAGAAATTCACCACGTAACAGATAACAAATTGAAATTCAACCCATTTAACTCAGACATTTGTGAATTTGATGGGTTTTAAATGGATGTAGACGTAAATGAAATGACGAAAGCTAAAGACTAAAACTGCTGCGTGTTTACCAAAAAACTTAAAGCCTATGACGTTGACTCCACAAAAAAACGTTCTTAAGTTCTGAATTCCAAGTTCTGTGGGTTTGCTGTTATACGAGTATTAAGGTAGACGTTAATCCAGACCGCAGAAGTCCAAAACTCCAGAACGACTCCAGTAGTCAACGCCAATAATTGGGCATATATCATAAAATGTTGATCTCCTCAGTGATAGTACATTTTGTAGATGGGCACGCTAAACACATAGTCTAAAGTCTGGCCGCGGGTTTTGAAGAAATGGTTCTCGTAACAATAGACACGCCCCCTGTACCTGCATCAATAACATCTCATTACGGCATCAGTTTTTGTGGGTGATGCGTGATGCGTGTTAGATCATGTGATGATGATTTATGAAGTTGGAGGGTGATGGTGATGATATGATTTTAGGTAACGCATGCTAAAGATTTTCTTGAAGAATAATTTTAAATCGTTTTTATGATTTTCAAAACATACTCTCGTAAAAGAAAAAGAATAATAAAGACTATAACGCAAAATGATTTTTGGTTTGCGGAAATAATATAAATCATTCTATCCAACTGGATAATTTGTGGAATTTACAAACTTAAAGAAAAACTAATTTGAGCCAATTTCACTAAGAATTCGTAACCTTTTGATTCCAGCGTTATGCAACCGGGGTGCAACGTCCTCATCTAAAATTAAGTTTAGGAATGTTCGGCGCCGCATCGCTATTAAATGCACTCTGACATTTCCTATATGCCACCTACTTCGCTATAAAAGTTAAGGAAGTGCCGTCGTATACGAAAAGATCAGCTTCTGATTTATGTCTAGCATTTGAGTTAAGAGTGAACTACGAGTACGAGACTAAAACGAAGTTTTGCGGATTATATAGACTTTGTTGTAAATTCAGTGATGTTATATGTACAGTGATCGTGTGACATGTTTAGTGTATTAGTAGATATTAATACTTACAGCAGTAAAACGAAGCCGATGTAATAACCCCAGTTTCATCAGCAGTTATGTTTATTTACGGTTTTCAATGAGGGCACAGTTGTGCAAAGCCCATGCTAATAATATGTGTAGCATGATACTCACTTGGATCCAAGAGCGGACTTGGTGTCGAGAACTTCAACAATATCACCGGCCTTTATAGAAACTTCGTCGTCGGCTGCGGCAGTGTAGTCTGCCGATGCCACAACCACGTCCTCCACCTGGAACAATACAGAATGAACATTAATATCATGTTATTTAAGCTCATTTTATATCGTGTGTTAGTAACGCTGCGTTACCTTAGGTGGACTTCTGCTACAACTAGAGCGAGAACGCGACGAGGACGAACGAGCAGAATTATAACGTTTATAACTCGGAGTATTATCATAATAACTGGTTCTACTTCTAGTCTTTTCTCTGTCTAAATTTACTCCGCTGTATCTGCGACCCCATCCTCCTAATTTTGTTATCCTTTGATTGTTACTTATGTTGCAGTATCCGGTAAATGTTTGTAAATCTTCATCATCGTCATCTACTACAGGGCAGCTGTACATAGAGAATCGATGTGCTGAAGGTTTGCTTAGATTTAAGGCTGAGAACACGTGAAGAGGTTCGAAATGTCTGATTCCATTTTCATCGAGTACGGTGTAAGCTACTTGTCCGGTCAACACAGCGCGACTAGCTTCACGAGGGACGACTGCTTGTAGTCCTTTCTTCATAATCAACAGAGCGCCTGGATGCTTCTTACGTTGGAATAAGAAGTCTTCCATCGCGAGACTGTTTTCTGGCTGAAGTAAGCTCAGCGGTACGTCATCAGAAGTTAGAAGAGGTGGTTCTTCTGGCACAATCATTAGCGCTGCACTCTCTCGCACTAAGTCCCTAAGATTAGGATCTGTGCGAGCTACAATTGAATCCGATTCTAGTTTGCGTAGAGCAGAATGCATGGTTGGATTCTTTTCCGCAAGTTTCCTCATCACTGTCAACCTTTTCAAAATATTGAGACTTATTGGGTCTGCAGCTATTTTGATCATGTTTTCTTCATCATTGACCAGGGATAGCAGTTTAGTTGCCACGTCTCTCATGCCGAGTATTCTAGCGAGACCTACAGATTGTACGATTAATTGTTTCAGTTCTTCCTTGTTGCTTTCTTTCAAGATCACTTCCAGATCTTTAGAAGAGGCTTCTTGAACAGCTGACACGATAGCTTTCTGCAAAGTCTCAGTTGCTTCGTGGTCAGTTTTAATAAATGAAATAGATTCTGATATACGACCCAAGACGTGATGTAGAAGAGTGGTATCGTTCTTAGAAATATTTTTGAAAGCTGGTCCCAAAATTTCATTTTCTGTGCTCAAAAAATCGCCGAATTTTTCAATAATATCTTCTTCCGTAAGAGAATGCTTATGCAAAGCTCTGTTAACTGCAATTTTGATCAATTCCACTTTTGGTTCAGAGGAGTTTTCTAAAATTTCTTCGCAGAGAATTTCTTTATCTTCTTCTTTCTGAAGAATATTAAACATTGCAGAAACCAAGTCGGCATCAATAGATTTACCTAGAATAGTGTCAATAGATTTAAGTATTAGTTGATATTTTTCTTTACTAATGTTATTATTTACTTCTTCAAATTGTTCTGCTGTAACAAGAGCAGCCAATACAGCGGCAGCAATTGAATTTTTAACATGTTCTTGTTGAGCAGACTTCCCATTTTCTCCACCATATCCTGAATGTTCTTGCGCTTCCATCTTTTTCCTGCTGCTTTTACTCTTCTTAGATTCATTTGAAGAACCTTCACTTTTCTGACTATCATGTATTTCAGATTTTATGTGAGCACTCATTTCTATAATGGAAGCGATGACATCCATCAGTTGATTTGCTACTTCATCTTTTAGTCCAAAATCAGTCACAAAAGCTTTTAGCGCTTCTGCGTTTCTTGTTTCGTTTAAAAGAACATTGATAGCAGGAACTTCGGTAGGGACTTGTCTTCCAATTGACATTCCTGCTTCCGATAACTGTCGTAGCATGTTTGTGTCAATAGTCAGTTCTCCTTTAGTAGAAGTTGTATCGTTCGGATTAGTTTTCACCTTTAGTAATTTAAGTTCTTCAGGAGTCACAACAAAACTCTGAACAGAAAATTCAAGGCCTTCTTCACCTTCAATTAAATCAGGGGCGACGAATTTTAACCCTTCCGGTGTTTGGACTATTTGTCCAGGTACAAAAGTAACACCGTGGTCATCAGTTTCAATAACTCTACCAGGCACAAATCTTGGTCCTTCCTCAGTATCTACAACTTGGCCGGGAACAAATCTAGATCCCTCAGCTTCAGTGGAAATTACCTGACCAGGTATAAAAGTAGGACCGGCTTTTGTTTCAATAATTTGTCCAGGCACAAAACGAGGACCGTCAATGGTGTGTATTGTTTGGCCGGGTACAAATTTCGGTCCAGATTTTGTATTTACAACTTGGCCAGGCACAAATTTCGGTCCGTCAGCTGTGTCCACGACTTGACCAGGAACGAACTGTTCTCCGTTTTCTGTATAGACTATTTGTCCAGGAACAAAAATTCCTTCTACCATCATACCAGGTACAAATCTTGATTCATTTGCTTCATTCTTCACGAGTCTTCCAGGAACAACTTTTCCTTCCAGTGCCGGTGCTCTTGGGCCCGGGTAAAATTCAATGCCTTTTGCAGTTTGAATCATGTGCCCGAACACATAAAGTGATTCTTCAGAAAGTGAACACGTTTTTATATCAATAGGCAAGCCCATAGGTGTGCTTTCTGAAAATGTGATGTCTTCAACAGATTTAGCTACTGAAAATTCAACATGTCCATCGGCTTGAACTACGGTTTTACCAGGCATGAACTTCTCACCAAAATCAGTGTGTACTATTTGGCCTTCGATGAATTTAGGTCCATCAATTGTATCAACAGTGGTGCCGGGAACAAATTCCAGTCCTTTGCTAGAAGATTTTGTGATTCCAGGAATGAAACAAGTTTCTCCATTTACTGCTACAGTCTGTCCGGGAACAAACTTCAGACCATTTGGTGTAGCGATCGTAGCTCCAGGCACGAAGTGTAACTCATCATCTTGGTGCACAACTTGGCCGGGTACGAATTGCCATTCGTTATTTATTTTTGCGTTTTGACCCGGAGTAAATGTGATTCCACTCGCTTCAGTAATAGTCTGACCAGGTACAAATTGTACTCCCTCTGGAGTCATGATAGCTTGTCCAGGCACAAATACATCTTCTGATCCCGTCGTCACTACCTTTCCAGGAACGAATTTAAATCCTTCTTCGGATAAAACTGTTTGACCTTCTACAAAACGAGGTGAATCGTCTTTGCTTTTAATTGTTTGTCCGCATACGAATTCTTCTCCATTTGCAGTTTGCAAAACTTGACCAGCTAAGAAGAATGGTTCATTTGTGTTTTCATTAGTAACTATGTGTCCAGGAATAAGGCTGGGTCCAGCCGGAGTATTCACACTTAAGCCAGCAACAAATACTGGTCCAACTGGCGTCTCCACTGTTTGTCCCGGAATAAACACAGGTCCTTGAGGGGTGTTTACAACTTGGCCCGGCATAAACTTCTTAGCTTTGTTTATATCAAGTGTGAGTCCAGGCACTTTGGCAACCTTTTCACGTTTGCCTTTTTTAATATTTTTAACAAAATCGGGCAACTCCTCCACCGTAGCTAACATTTCCACTTTGTCACTGTTCAATAACTTTTCAGCAACATCTGAGGTTTCAGCTAAACGTTCCTTGGGTATTTCTTTGATAGCATTTATTACAGTTTCAGTGGGTCGTGCTTTGATAGGTTTCAAAGGATTAACACACGGTACACTTTCTAAAGGAGTGGAAACATCGCTAATGTTACGTTCTGCTTCATATATTTCAGCTTCGCAGTGATAGGGCGTAACCTGCACAGGAGTCGGTAATGTAGTTACTTTTGGAATAAAATGTTCTTCGGAACTATCTTTTTCAAAAGCATCCCAATCCCACGATTCGATAATGGGATGCATTTGTTCTCTCCATTCTCCACTGCACATAACAATACTCGACTTTTTACGCATATGCTGAGCGTCAAAGCTGTTGTAGCTATAAGTTTTCACGTCGTGCTTTTCGTGTCTCACTTCTAACTTCGCTTTTTTGGACATTCTAACGTGGCGTAATTTTTCCTCTTCAAGTTCTTGAACTTCAGCCAATTTTTCCTTATTTTCAAATATTTTCTTCATCGACGACAATCCAGCCTCTCGTTTCCTCTTCTTCTTCTTTTCTTGTAACTCTTCTATTTCTCTCTGTTTGAGCACTTCAGCGTTTGGTCCCTCTCCTTCATAAATTTCAACATCTTCTGTAAAATCTTTGAAGTCCATAGAAACACTGCGTCCTTGTTTAGTTTTAATGAGCACTGTGTCCGAGTCCTTGGCGAGCATCACATCTCTAACGTCACCGTCACGTACTGCAGCCTCCATCTGAGCGGAGAACACTAAACTGCATCTCCTTTCCTGCACTGTGTAAACATATCGTTTGTCTTCGGTCACTTGCTTGCCTAATAATAATTCAATTAAACATTTCTGAGCCTCGGTCGATCCGTCCAGTACGGGGAAAATGTATCTGTAGTCCGGTAGCATCTCGTGTTTTCTGTTGCCATAATTAATTTCAGGTGAATAGTGATGGGGTCCAAGTTCGCCGGAGACATTGGTAATCTTGCATTTCGCTTTCGAGGAGCGCGCCGTGAGTAGTACTGGAATGTAGTGATGCGAAGGCAGTCCGTAGGATTTGCCTGTGATCCTGCAGCAGCGCTTGGCGTCGGCGGGCGAGATCGGAGCGAGGAGCGGGAAGTAGTTGGGCTTCGGCAGCCCTCTACTGCGGCCGGTGATTCTACAGAACGACATGGTGGCGGATATCACGCGGGCATATTTGTTTGTACACTTAACAGATTAAAGTTTTGTTTTGTTTATGGAACGCGATCGATGTTTGTTTGTAGCGGTGGTTCGCGTGTGCTCGGAGCGGAGGACGTGGTGCGACTGAGGGCGCGAGGCTCCGGCCCGAGCTTCAGCCCGCGCCCGCGCATCTCACCACGCAGACGGTGTGCCGTATACATTGTTCCGGTTACGAGTTATTTATAAACAAAAGAAAGACGAATTTATTCTTAACGCCAAAATGACATAGTTTGAACAACGGCTAGTTGTGGGTCAGGTGTAGTTAGTTTGCACTCGAACTCGGTAACTGCGTGATTTATTTCAAACTTTTCGTACGTAAACTAATACATAACTGTGAAACGTAACGCATGTTGAAATGATGTAAAAACTGCCAAAACATTTGCTCGCTTGGAGTCAAATAAAAAACTAAATATATACGAGGGGAGAGTTTAAAAATGTTTGAGTAAGAATGTTCTCGATTACGCATCTGAGCCACGGCAATCAGAATTCAATTATAAAGTTGTCTAGTTGTCATCAAACGTAACGGTTAGCCTCGGGAACTTTCTAGTGGGTATTTATATATTATCTTGTAAATCTGTGGACCTTGTAAAGCGGCTGTTTATCTTCGCCTTGAGAACTTACATCAAGAGCGACACAAAGGTAAACCAATTGAAAGAGAACGTGTGCAAATATTTACAGGAAACTAAATCTGAAAAGCTATATTTCAAAGTTTATTGTACTCTGGGGAGTTTATTGTCGGCATAACTCTACTTGGTTATGTGAAATTGTTGTATTCCATTGTCTTCTGTAATGTAAAAGACAAACGTGACTCTTTGATCTATCAACACACCGCTAACTACCGGTTCCTTGACCTTAAATGTATATTATAATTAATTTTTATATGTGACAAATAATTGTTAGGCTAATCCATCATTAAAATAACATAATATCTTACCTATAATAGATTCAAAACCAAAACACAAAATGCGTTTTTTTACATTTAGACTTTAGCTATTAAACCACTTTTGCAACCGAATGGTGAGAAAAACGGCGTGCACTTTAAAACTGGACAATATCTTATTTAGTTCTTATCCCGTTTGGCCTTAGCTTCACTTCCACCTTGAAAGGTTCCAACCATAAACCATACACTTGAGTTCAATTGCGCAAGATTCATGCGTTTGGTAAAACTTTACAAGAGTTCCGAACTCCTTTGATCAAACCTCCTTGTTTCGCTCGTAAGTCACGTTCAAAAGAAAACAGTACTCAATGTAAAATACATGAAGCACATATTGTAAGCCCACTCGCTTACATAATTATATAAATATTACCACAAACTGTAGAGTTCTGAATAAATTTCTTTGTGAAAACTGACTTGCAAAAGTGCTCCCATATAGCCTAATTGCATATATTATGCTTTTTGATTTGATTATTTGTGCGCGTGTAGATGGACTTTTTTAAGCGCTGCATTATCCATTATAGAAAAACTTAATATGATAGTCTATGTTCCTGTACGTAGGTACAAGGAACATACTTAGGCATACATACTTAAAAGATTCAAATGCTTATACCACTCACTGTAGAAGGAAGTACGCCTACAATGGATGCGTCATTTGTGTAACACATTCTAGTTCGTAATTAAACCGTTGGTTTCTTGTAAAACTTTTCAAGAGTTTCTTCTTTGATCAAAGCACCTTGCTCATAAGTCACGGTCAGACCATTGGATTTTAGTTACAATGACGTCAGAGGTTAACGTAAATTTACAGCTTTTATGACCAATAAAAGGTACAAGGTGAGTGTTAAATGTGGCTAGAATGGTTCAAATTTGATGTTCATCAAAATTAGGTAGGTAAGTACTAGTAATTAGTAAATTAAGGTATAGTTATATTTATTTTTAAATAAAAGATCTACTCCCATAAAAAATTGAGACGGAAAGAAATAAAATTTCGCCAACTTTTATGATAATGATTTAATGAAAATAATAGTATGTAGAAAATTTTAACAGGCATTGAGAATATCATGACAGATACGATTTTAAACAAATTTTCGTTTCAGTGTTGAAGAACTACAAGAAGACTAATTACAGAAATTTATGATTAATTAGAATTAGAATTTATATTATATATTTAAAAATAATACAACTTAATATTAAATTTTGTTTACAATTCCCTCAAAACTACCGCCCCTAGAATTTATATTATATATTTGAGAAAATATACAACTTAATATTAAATTTTGTTTACAATTCCGTTAAAACTACCGCCCATTCATTTTAGCGGAAACGTCTACACAACGTAAGGTTTACAAACACCTGCGCGTGCGTCTACGTGTAATGAGTACGTCTATTGACACTTCCGCCGGATGTCAGGTGCTCGGTGTTGCCATTATAGCTACGTGAAAACAAGCCAACTTTCCCGCCAAAATCAAGGACTATACCCCATTTCATAATCCTAGATCTTTTTTGTAAGCACCTTAATGTCACTATATGTTAGTGTCAAAAGTGAGAGGCAGAGCTAATAAACATTTTTTGAAGCAAGAATCGTTATATATAATAACAACGCGCGGTTTCGCTTGTGCCGTATTTATAATTATTATAATAGATAAATAAAAACAAAAGGGCAGAAATTAAAAATTTACAAAATTTTGTCATAAAATTTTGTTTAAATTAAATTGTTGTCTATTTTTTCATGGTAATAATTTAATTACTTTTTAAAAGACATGATGTGGATATATTCGGCGGTAGATTATGATTATTCCTTCTTCGTACAATGACCTTATAAAGGGTGTATTTATCGGTTTACGGGTGACACTTGACGCCAAAATGAAATTTGGTACCTATGTACCTCAGGACCTGGAATAACACATAACTAGGCTGCTATTTGTTAAGCGGATAAAACTGCTGTACCACTAACTATTATTATTATATAAAAAATCAGTTAGCATGACAAAGGTTACGTAAAATAACATCGAGCAAAACTTAAGATTGTACTTTCATAACAATTTAATTTCTCAAAACGTTATTTTTAAATATTTATTTAAATTTAATGATTAAAACATAAAAGTAGCAAGTAACAGCAACACAATAACTTAACAGAACCTTTTACCAAACGAAAACAACTTTTTCAATAACAAAAATTCACTCCGAGCACAAAATGTTTTGAACAACTGTCATAATCACCGATGATACCATTCCCACATTTTTTCTTCTTCTACAAAATCTTTTATATTTTTTTAATTTAATAAATAATAATATCTGTGCGCAAAAAAATACAAAAATATAATTTATAATATTAATTCTTTGAATTTTGAGAAAAATATAAACTCAAGCTATTTTATTTATTGAAATCTTTTTCTTTTGACAGATCTTTCATTACTTAACTTTTTTTTGGTGTGGGAACTCATTTGTTTACAAAAAGGATTCTCCTTGTTCAATCCGAGTATAGAAGTTTTTTTCTTTGGTGACAAACTTGACAAGTTAGCTTCAGTATAGGTAAGCCCACAAAATAAAATGTTTTCAAATAAAAAATGTTCCTTTTTCAACCTATAGCTTCATACTTAGGATTATAAATGCAAAAGTATGCATGTACGAATGTGTGTTTGTTAACTTTTACGCCATAACAGCTTAACCAAAATATAATATTCAGCAGCTTTTTGGTGTGAGGACGGCAGCTAACTATCGTAATAGTAGTAGGTACCCATATATATAGAAAATTTGTCTATGACAAAGGTCAGATCATTTTATTTTTGTCGGTTTACATTGAAGTTATCATTTCGAATTTAAAATTAATTAGCCAATAGCTTACGTTTAAATACCTTTCGTTTCATAACACTGATTGAGCACAGTTTTGTGAGTTCTTTTTATCCATGACTCAAGATGTAAACTAGTTTCACGAAAATCGGTCAAGTATCAACAATACCTAGTTTCACATATTTAATTGTTGTTTTAAAGAAAGCTATAATAACGAAATACTTTAAAAACACCTTTAACCCGAATTCAAAATTCTGGCACTGAATATAATGATTTTGAAGAAAGGCGATCAAAATGGTGATTCAAACATTACTAAGCATTTTCGATACTGGTGTCATGCCAATAAATTCCATGAAAAAATTCGCGATTTTTTCCCCAAAGCTTTCAAAGAAAATATCCTCATTACTGGCCGACAAGGAAAAGAAAAAGTTAGGAACACAAAAAAGGTGAGTGATCACAATTAACAACCTCTACGGTCTGTCACGAGTAGATATGATATCACGGTCATATACATCAGCAACTGAAGTATGTATTTGCTTAGTACGAAAATTATAACTCTATAATATTTCTTATCAAACTTTTGTTGTAGTACCTCATACCTACTAAACTGTCCTTTCACGCTATAAGATTTTGACTGACTCTTTTGCGAATGAAATAAAAAATAGTCTATTCAAACAGGCTCTTCACTTTTGTTTGTCAATTATTTTGAAATACTTATAATATTACAAGCTTTATATTACTTTCACCTGTCTGTTGTCTGTCTGTCTGTCTGTCTGTCTGTCTGTCTGTAATCAAATCTTGCAAGTTTAATTTGACCCACTTCCCGGTTTCCAATTGAGCTGAAAATTTGCATGCGTGTGTAAATCGGATGACAATGCAATATTTTTATGACATCGAGCTGATCCGATGATGGAGCTGGAAGGTGGCCAAAGGAACTCTTTCATAAAACAACGCAACCCCATCGAGTTTGGGCTCATTTGATTCGTCTTGACGAGTACTTTATGATGCAAGATGATAACAATAATTAAAGCTTGTTTTTAAAAAGTATTTTTTAAATTTCACTTGTTTTAAGACCCATTCGTAAACTAGGTACGTTTAAAGCTATAAACCAAGCAAACTTAGGGGTTGGCTATTGCTAGCATTATAAGTACAACAAGCCTGCGGAGCAAAAGCTAATTTTATCACGCGTCTTATCAGCATTAGGGAAATCAATTTGATGACACATCTTTTGGCTTATTAGTTATGAAATCTGTTTACGGAAAGTCATCCAGACTTGGTGGCGGGAAGATGGTATGACAGCAGCTGTCAGTTCATTAAAATTGGAGCGAATGAACTTTGCGCAAGTGAACGAACGCGAACGATAATTGCAACATTAAATTATGTTACGAAGCGCGCAATTTATGTGCCGTGTAATTCGTTTGAATTACACAAAAAGTGTTACTGCAGAAAAAATTTAAATGGTGAGATTTTTCCTTTTTACCGCTTCAACTTTTATGAGTAGTCTTATTGTAGCTATCCACCGTTTTAAAACGCTGAGAAATGTACCTACTATTTAATATTCTATAGTCTTTCTAATCTATTTTCTATTAGGAAAAAAAATACAAAAGTATTATCCTAGTCGTTGTAAGGAATAAGGAGGCGTAGTATCAAAATGCAAAAAAAATCTTTCCTGTTATTTCCACATGAAAATGATTATATTATACATTTTAATTATGTAGTGAACACCTTTAAAAAAAATATGAAGAACTTTACGTACACTGCAAATAGGAAATCAACATCATTTATACCATGATCCTAGATGATTCTGTATCGAGACTACTTGAGAACGTAGCAAACCGAAAAGCAACTTGATGCTTACAAAATATTTTTTAAACTCTTTGTATTTACATTCGAATTCGTTACAGAAAAGTAGGGTTTGTTTTTTATTTTCGTTTGATAAACTCTCTCTATTTGTACACAGACTTCCTACATACATATCATTAATTTCCTAGATTTTTAAAGATTGTGGAATGACGTAGGCTACTTTTAAATAAATTTCTCAATGTAAAAGAAAATCTTGGAGTAAAATTGAGATGAAAGCGCCGCAGCATTCATAAACAAAAGCTCTTTGTTATTTGGCAAATGAAGACAAAAGAACGACATAACGCATCTGTCACATTGGACGGGAATCAAATTAAACGAGAGAGAAAACACTTCTTCAAATCTAGATCAACAGCTTACAATTATTATTATTTAGTTAATGTATCATATTATTGTCTCACTGCAGAGCAAAGACCTCTCCAAATCCTTCCAAGTATCTCTTTCTGTGATACCTCGGCCCAGCCGATCGAGTCGATTATGAGGTCAAATGTAGATGCATGTTGAAGAATATAAATAGGGGATTCGCTAAAATGGCATTAGTTAGAAATAGACCGACTTTTATTAAATTTCACGAAGTTGAATAATGATAAAAACACACGTCGAAACTATCGTTTGCCCATTATTGTTTGATATAAAAGTTTTGTTATAATATTATGGTGAATGGTGATGGATGATGATGAGAGTATTTTCTTAATAGAACCTTGAAAGGTATAATAAAGTAAAACAAACAGGAAGGTACACATTAGCTAATTCATTTAACAGGGCTTATTATTGGTTGACGGCGTATCGGTTGACGTTAGCGGAGTGTTTCTATTGGCACAGCTCTTATGCGTTAATATACTGGCGACAGACGTCTTTTAACTGCAGGTATCTAAAATAAGAATTGAATGTACTGTGTAAAAGAAAACATTCATGAAAAGGGACAAAATGGGGAGATAAAGCGCTTTCGCACTAAATCCGAGCCGAATTTGACTATATTTTATTTAGATTATTTTTAATTCTGAGAATATAATGGCATGTGCGAAGACACAAAGGTACTATGAGTACCTGATCTGTGATGAGTACATTTAGGTGCCTAACACTTACTATAAATTAGAAACAAGGTGTGTCCGCCCGCTTTACTCGCTGAAAACTAGCCAATGCATTATTACAGGGCCTAAACTAAATTTCAGCCCAATACAAAATGTCCCGAGCGCTAAATGACTGAATTGATTTACCAATTGACTAAAATTAAGTCTTCTTTGACCAAAATATGACTCCTTCACTCCACAAAATTTTCCCATAAGCGCTTAAAGACTGAAATTATTAAACAATTAACAAAAATGAAGACTATCCATGACCAAAATATGACCCCTTCACTCCACAGTCAGTCTGGCAGTCAGAACAATAGAATGAGTGCTTTCTAGAGACTCCTACCATTACGTTGTTGTAAGTACTTGGCCGGCCGCCCAGTGAGATAATGACGGGACGGGTTTGTGTTGGTTACATTCGATTGAACCTATGAAACGAGATGCGCTTGAGCGGTCAATCTGAATTTTCGTAAAAGTTTCAGTTTACAGGTGGAATTTTACATTTTTATTTGGCTGATTCAAATTAAATTATCAACGTAAATATTAACACGACATTCATTTTCAGCTTCAATGATACAACCGTTTAGGTAGAAGAAGTATAAAACATATACACGCATTAGCTCACTCTAACAATATTGAATTTTAAAATGATATAAACGACTTCGAGAAAGTATTTTCCAAATAGGTCCTCAAGTACCTAATTGGCAAAAAATTGTTTCGACGAATTGTAAACCTTTCCTTCTTTCTGTAAGTCGGTAAAAAGCCTTACATTTCAACGAAAGCTATGCATTTTAAGGACGAAAATATAAACAAAATCAAAATTTATATCCTCGTTACAAAAGTCAGCAAAACAGTTAAGTGCAATTTTCAAGAATTTCGAAATATAAATCAAAATTAATAAACAGGAAGTCTTCAGCTTTTATTTTGAAAATGAACTGTTAATAATATTTTGGAATACCAAAACAAGCTCATTCGCAAAAAAAGGCTACACGGATTCACTTGTAATAAAAAAAATGTTCTTATTTGAATGTGATTCTGAATGTTTGTAGAACGATCTCGCTAAAACTAATACGATTGGGCAGAATCACACTTAAAAATAAATATCTATTCATCTTAAAACAAAACAATCCTTATAAGTTTCTTGCTCATTCTTCATTCAGGTGCTTTGCGAAGGAGTGGTAGAGTCTTAAATAGAAATAATATCAAATTGACTTGCAAAAGTGCTCCATTGTAGCTTGTTTGAGTAAATGAATTTTTTGTTTGTGTTCTTCTTCTCACCTAAGCGACTTGACCGATTAAACTATAACTTGGTAAATAATTCAGTAGATTGTTACACAATTACAACTACACAAATACAGTCACTGTTCAGACGGTAAAACTTTATTAACATTTACTCGTATTGCATACGGGCTGCTGGTTGGGGGCATCTTATGACTCTCAAGTAAGAAGCGTTGGCGCAGTGCACCCAGAATTTAACTTTGTAAAATCCTGGGTAGCACTGCACTAATTATGGGCAAGCGTTATCTCCTACCATTATAAGAGGTTAGATGTTGAGCCCCTAATAATAATTGCCAGCTATATTTTACCAAAGTGTAATAAAATCCATAACACGTGAACGTGCATTCGCCTCACATTGAATTGGGTCGCATCCAGACTAATTATACGCCCGTAAATCCACACTTTAGGCCATAAGTTATTCCTGCCAATGTTACCATTTGTTACTCTGCGGACAAGGCGAGCGGGCCCGGGTGACAGCGCGAGTTATTGTGCATAATATGTCAACTGGATGAGGATGGATGATCGGCTTAAATAAATGTGTTACAACATACATAGAGATTATATAGCATGGGAGACGATTCGAGAAGTTATTTGGTGAAAAAAGATTTATTTGGTACAATAAAGTGTGTTTGAGTCTTCTTTGCGAATACTTCGTTTGGTACTTTTTTTTTAATTTGTTACTTTGTTTGCTTTCAATGAAAATGTTTATATTTTTAACAGATCATTAGAAATCAAACTCAAACTTCATTCAAATAGGCTCCATGGAGCACTTTTGCAAGTCAATTTTACATGTTTTTTTCTATTTTAACACTCTTTTCCGCTCGTTCGCAAAGAGAAGAACAAGCAAGAAATTCATAAGAATTCCATTTTTTTAAATATGTAGGTATTTACAATGTTTATCTTGGTTACATAATTTAATAATAATAATTTTCTATGGATGGACTCACAGACAGACTCCAATAAGTTCCACCCATTACATTTATATTAAAAGCTCAAAAGGGCCTCTGCGCGTTGGACTTTTTGTCTCCGTGTACGCCTATAAAAAGGCCCGGGCTTAGCCCGTGTTAAAGAGCGACATAATAATAAGACGGTTGGATCAAGGGCCTGATACAGCGCGGCGGTAATCCTTGACACGGCACGCATTGTCCGGAGGTTCCTCACCCTGCGGCCCTGACCACCGGCAGCTTGGGCTTTGGCCCCGCTGTCGGCGGGTTTTCTAGGTTAGGTTTTTTACAATGTTTTTATGTTTTGTATATATTTTTTTTTTTTAAATATTGTAAAAAATTTAATTTAAGATTATAAATAAATGTAGAGAATAATAATAATAATCCACCTAGCCGTTTTCGGCTACAGTGACTTGGCTTAACATAATTTATTGTATGTTTAGCTGGCTTATATCATGCAGAGGTTTCCTTCTATGTATTGGCTTATTTTATAATAGGCTTTCTTTTGTAATACGGCTTTAACACGGCTTTTACCTTCTTTGAGCCCCGTTATTTATTAATTAAACAGTAATATTTTATCAACTTTTTCATTAATGTTACAGTAAAAACTCGTGGTAAATTAATCTTGTCATGTCAACAGATAGTAAATCCATGTTTTCAACAGATTCATAAATGTAACATTAAAATTAACGCACTCGTAAACCGTTTAGTGTTAGGTATAAAGTAATAAAATATTCTATGAAAATTATTGAAATTCTTTGCAAACAAATTAACGTGGGAAATATGACTCAAGTCTCATCTGGCAAAAATAGATGGATACTCGAATATTACCATAGAAAATATAAACATCATAATATTTACAAAAATGTGTAGGTACTAGGATATAATTTATGTTGTAATCGCTTAGTCACATTTTTCTGATGACTATTTTACTTTCCTATATTAAGTATGTTTACCTAAGCAGCTGCATGTACGTATTATCCAAAAATATGTTTAAAGTAGTTGTTGTGGTATATTTTAAAAACGATCTAGAGTATTTTTAGTTTGTTATTTAAATATTATGTACCTACTTCAGTAAATCCTGCTAATACTATAAAAGCGAAAGTATTTAGGTACTTATGTTTGTTTATTCTGCACGTCTTAACGATTGAACCAGATGAGCTGAAATTTAATCCATATCCATACATATAATAAGAATGGAAATGTCTCCCCATTCATTGTGATCCTTTACTAAGGTGAACTGTGAAAATACGCATATGAACAAAACGACGCGAAAAAGTCGCTTGCGCGATCTAATTCGTAAAACATTTTGTCAATTTTTCCTAGGGAAACGTAAAATAAAAAAATAAAATAAATAATAATCATTTATATCAGACACATCGCCCCTAATTTACATCAAAAATTCGAAATAAAAGTAATAGAATATAAAGTAAATTCAATTCAAAAAAAAATAGTGCCAAAAACGCTACAGACGCCATCTATCGGTGTGGGTGTAAACTTGTGGTTGACCTTTAGTTTAATTTGGGCTAAATTTGTAAATAGTTTGTGTCACTGGTGTGGTTAAACAACACCACCGATTTAAATAAAATTTTCACTAATACGTTGCAGTTTTCTCTACTTGAACCTTAGTGTTGGTTTTAGTCAAATCGGTTCATAAATAAAAGAGTTATATCAATCTAAAGATTCGCATATAAAATGCTAATAAACAAGAAAGGTAGTCATAGGAATCGCGTAATCAAAAGACAAAACCTCATCGAGTTTGGGCTCATTTGATTCGTCTTGACGAGTACTTTGATACTATATAGTAACCAGGGTCCGAAACGGAGCTGGAAGGTGGCCATAGGAACTCCGTGATTAAAAGAAAAAACCCCATCGAGTTTGGGCTCATTTGATTCGTCTTGACGAGTACTTTGATGCTATATAGTAGCCAAACAAATTAGAATTCATTTAAATTAGTAAATGTAACTTATTTCTCAAATGAATCAGCGCCAGCGGAAAATAATCTAATGTGCGCATGATGCGTGTAAATATCAGTAATAAATATCTTTTTGCTGCTTATTTTTAATTTCTATAGTCGGGCCGGCCTAAAAGGCCACATTTGACAGATGTCAGTCATAGCAAACAAGTGTTGGGACATTGTTTGTTTATTTCGATTACAGGATATATATAAACAGGATATCGATACGATCTTCAAACACGTTGGAATCGAATACAGTTTTATGAAAACATTCATAAAGTCTAATTAATTTTAATTCTAATAGGTTTTTTTTGTAAACATGTAATGGCGTCATGGGCTAGTTTTGCCAGAAACATCTCACGAGTTATAAAAAAACCTGTAATAAAAAATATGTTTATTCTCTATACATTACACAATTTTATTTTAATTACATTATATTTTACTATATTATAATCACAATATTAACAACATATTTTATTTTAATCGCAATATAGTTATTTATTTATGATCAAATATTCAATCCAAGTTATAATTGCATTCGATTCTACATTTCAAATTTCGATTTCACGATTTTATTGGGTAGCATCCTTATTGTTTTAAAAACAAAAACTGATTGACGTGACCTTGTATAGGGTGTCCTATTTATTCATCTAATGTTTTTAACCCCCAACGCAAGAAAGGTGGGGTGTTATAAGTTTGACGTGTTTGTTTGTCTGTCTGTTTGTGTATCTGTCTGTGCCATCGTAGCCGAACGGATTAATGAAGTTTGTTTATTTTTCGTTTATAAGATTAATAATATTACTCGGCAATGTTCTTAGCTATGTGTATAACATATTCTTTATAGTTTAAAAATAAACACAACAATGACTTGAAACAAAAATTGAGTATTTTTTATTTTTAGTTTTTTTTGGTTAAACATAATGCCACAAAAACCGTTGTTATATATTAGAAATAAAATCTATACCATCGGCTTATCCGAAATTGACACCGACATTTTCCTCGTGGCTCTACATGGTCTCCCAGAGTTGATTAAGTGAAGCAGGGTGGAGCGGCCCCTTTTACCCCCCTTCCTTACTGCCAGAAGGGGTACAAGGGGGGTTTTCCGATCTTAATCAGCTTATTTTGAGCAAATACACATTTGGTGGAAATCCGTCCAAGACGGCTACGGCCGCTACAAAATGGCCGATTACTTTTTTAATTACACATTTTGACACCGTTGATGACTTTCAATTTTTTTAATAATGTGTGCGCGTGTGTGTGTGTGTGTGTGTGTGTGTGTGTGTGCGTGCGTGCGTGCGTGCGTGCGTGCGTGCGTGTGTGTGTGTGTGTGTGTGTGTGTGTGTGTGTGTGTGTGTGTGTGTGAGTATGTTTGTTCTTTCTTTACGTTTCTTCTGGTAGAAATTTCAATTGTAGTTTTAGGTAGACTTTTTTATGGTAGAAAAATGCGTGAGCTCCTGATGAAGGACATCGTAATTGTCCGAAACTCAGGATCGAGCCTAGCTCCGACCATTATTTCCGTGAGTTTTTAGTCGTTTTGTTTACATAGTAATATGGATAACTCTCACGATAGTTTTCAAAAATGCACAGTAGAAAAATCTACTTAGTAGTTTTTGGTAGAATTTTTAATGATAGAAAAATCTACCAAATGGTAGAAAATTAATAGTAGTTTTTGATAGATTTTTTATGGTAAAAAATCAACTTAATGATAAAAAAAGAATGGTAGATTTTGCTAGAAATTTCAATGGTAGTTTTTGGTAAAAAAATTTAATGGTAGTTTTGGCAGAAATTATGATATAAGAATTTGGTAATAAGTTAAATGGTAGGCAAAAAATCTACCAAATGGTAGAAATTTTAATGGTAATGCGTAAATTGTTAATTGTAAATTCGAGTATAGTGTTCAGTGTTCAGCTAAGTGTTGTCATATTATTTATTGTTCAGCTAAGTGTTGACATATATTATTTACAGAAAAAATAAGTAAAATTTTTAGATCACCCTGTAAGGGAATTTTGATGATGTGTCAAATGTGGCCTTTTAGGCCGGCCCGACATTAAAACATGTAAAATCATCTGAAGATAAATAGAAAAATTCATTTACAGTTCATTGTAAAAGTAAATTATTTTTCATACAAGCTAGCGCCACGGAAAATAATGGAACTAATGTCCTAAGAAAAAGAAATATCGTTTATTCTGCAAACAGTTTTAGAAAAGAAGTCCCGCGTAACCTAGCGGAACTAAATAATAGATTTATAATTACTGTGAATACTTCATTTATTATATATTTTTTATTTGTTAGATTAATTAAATATTATGTACCTATTTAATTGAGAAATTAAATATGAGAAATTATGAATTGTTAAAAATCTGTAGATATTTTAACTTAAAATCACGCGATTGTGGCGCTCCATCTAGGGGGATCTTTTGTAAAAATCACTGGTTATCCGGAGACACACAGACATAAAATCTGTTCACACCCATTTAGGCTAAGAACTAATACAACTAGAAGTACCCATATTATGTGTGAGCGTGACGGCAATAGGGAAAATTCTATGTGAAGAAAAAGGAGAACCTATTTTTCTTCCGTCCCTTTCAGCGTGGCTGGTTTATTTGTTTGTCACAAGTTCAAACTATGGTTCAAATGATTTCTTTGTGACAAATATACCATCATTATCTTTTATTTTTTAAGATTTTAAGTGCTTTCAGGGAATAATTAATGGTTTATGTGTACTCATAGTGGTAGTGAAATGGTAGGATGTGCAGTTTTGGGCTGTAAAAGCCGTAGTGAACAACATTAGGAGAAACTATTGCTGTCGCATAGGCGGGCACGCAGTAGTGAACCACCTGCATTTAGGCATACATCCAGACACAAACTGTCACGTTTATAATGTTAGTAAAATTTTGCAATGATTATTATAGAACCTTTTATCTGTGTTATAGATAATCATAGGCGGATTTAGGGGGGGGGCAAGGGGCCAAGCCGCCCCCCCCCCCGAGTCATTAAGCAAGCTGCTCGCGCACATATTATAAAGGATGTTTAAGCTTTAGGGGGGGGGGGGGGGGCAGGGGGCCAAGGTACCCCCAGAAGCATTGTAGAGTTACGAATTTCGCACATATTTCTGAAATAAAATTTTTTTTTCGGCGCTCGCAGCTAGCTGCTCGCGCACTTATTGTAATGGATGTTTAAACTTCCTAACCGCTCAGAGCGAGCTAAACATACACTTTTCGTAATAAAAATTATAATATTTTTGCCCGTCTGCACCTTGCCCCCCCCCCCCAAAACCAAATCATGGATCCGCCTATGATTTTAGGTATACACCTCAGTGGTAGAGTCCTTCTCACGAATGAGGTCCCGCGGAATTTTGCGGAACTAAATTACATTTTTTCGATAAATTCTGGACTTCATGCCATAAATAATTTTTCACCACTCTCGCACGAAAATAGTGTCTTTGGTCATCGATTTCAGTGAGCAAAAGCCGTTTTTGCTCTCTAGAGAGTAGAGAGGCAAAGTGATTTGAATTTCGAACACAATTTTATTGGCTATGAAGAAGTTGGTGTGTTCTGAAACTTATTTGTGTACAATTTTTATTTAACTGAGATGCACATAATTTTTAATTTTTATTTTTAATGTTATTTATTGAATTTTAACTTTATAAATTGTATTTTTTCAATAATATTTTAAATAAAATACTATTATAGAATAATAAGTCGTAAGTGAGTTTTTTTTTTTTTAAATATTATTACAATTTGTTTTTCATAAATATGTCACACACACAAATTTCGAACGCAACTCTTTTAATAAAAATAAAAAAATACAAAATGGCGGGATGTAGAAGTTTAGAGTTTACAGTCAAATGGAGAATGCGTTGTGACGTCATCGATAAATGCCATCTTTGTCTCTCTCTTTTGTATGAGGTAAGTGAGATGGCACTTATAGTTGTCATTTTTCTTGCGACAGTGGTGTTCACAACACATTTTCCATTTGGTTCTAAACCTCTTGGTAAAGATTCAACTAAATATTTTCAACTTAAGTTGTAAACTTTTGCAAATTTCTATTTGTGATCTAATAGTCTGTTTAATTACAAAGAAATGAGTGACCCCAGTGATGAAGGTAGTTGTCTTACGCCAAAAAAGTTGAAAGAACAAGTTTCGAATGCCGAGTTCAGCTATTTGCCTGAAAAATCTAAAGTGAAATATGTAAAGGCGTACGAATCCTTCAATAATTGGCGCCTCTCAAAAAATGCAAAAACATATTCCGAGACCGTGATACTATCATATTTCATGGAACTATCTAAAACAAGAAAATCCAGTACATTATGGAGCATTTTTTCTATGATAAAAGCTGTCTTGAAAACGAAACGTGACCTTGAAATAGAAAAATTTCTGAATGAAGCACCAGACAGTAAATACCTCGCTTTAAAAGTAAGTAAATTGATACAAAAGCTAATTTATTTCAAAGAAAACCTATCTAACTGTACCTATCTAAAAATAAGTAAACTAAATTATTGTTATTTTTTACAGGTTGTATTAATTATTGGCATAAATGGTGCGTGCCGCTCAAATGAATTGTTGAATCTTAAGGTAAACGACGTTGAAAAGCATTCGGACAAATTAATATTAGTAAAATTATTGAATACAAAGACTAAAATCGACAGATCATTCGTCATTAGTGAAGAATATGTGAATGTGGTGGACAAGTATACGGCATTACGACCCGCTAATACAAAAACTTCAAGATTTTTCTTACATTATGATAATGGAAAAAGTAAAAAACAGCCCATAGGCATCAATAAAATCGGTGATATGCCAAAAACGATTGCTAAATTTCTTCAGCTTCCGGACTCCCATCTTTACACTGGGCATTGCCTGAGGCGGACGTCAGCAACACTCTTAGCTGACTCAGGCGCTGATATTACAGTTCTTAAACGCCATGGTGGCTAGAAGTGTAACAAGATTGCAGAAGGATACATCGAAGATTCTAAAGTTATTTAATATGCTAACTTTTAAAATTTGCGATAGTGGCGCCCCGCAAAAAGAACTCCTTTTGTGAAAAGCACTCTACCTATCAGTCACAGTTCCCGATTGAGCAGAAATTTTGCATACCGGGAATCGGATGACAATGCAATAATTTTATGACATGGAAGTGATCTGAAGTCTGATGATGGAGCTGAAAGGTGAAATTTGATAGATATATTATAATAAATAGTTTGAGTACGTAGGTATATGATAGTTTCATTTCAGAAAATTTCATTTTAGTTTTTTTTATACAACGATGTAAGAAGATGAGCAAGCATGCTCTCCTGATGGTAAGAGATAACGCTGGGATTTAACGAAGGTTAAATTCTGGGTGCACTGCTGAGTCATAAAATGTTAAGATTCTTCAGCCCAGTAATTTCACTAGCCACAGTGCCCTCCTACCGAAGCACAGTAATGTCTGCACATCACTGTTCAGGCGGCAGAATAACTGACACTGTTGGGGTACTAGCCGACCTCCTGCAGAGGAAGTCTACCCACGGTAAAGAGATCACCATTAAATGACGCGGAAAAGAGTCAAGAGTAAGTGTACGGAATCAAGCTGTTATTATTCCGTATTTTTATTAGTTTTTCTGATTTAAATGATAATTTGATATATTTTTGTTTACTGTATTTAATCTTGATGTACTATATGTGTAAGTGGTAATTTATTGCCGTTCTAATTTGTACTGTGGTATAGGTATAACGATAGTTCTGGGACTTATCCCAGGACGTCTCTGAAATCTAAGTATTATTCACAAAAAATGTTTCATAATATTATTTACTAGCTTATGCTCGCGGCTTTGCCCGCACGGCAAAATCCTTTCTTAGCAGTGGTCTACGTCATGAAACCTTTCTATGTTCCAAATTTCAACCCAATCCATCTAGCGGTTGAGGCTGTACGTTATACAGATACATCAGTCACTAGCTTATTCTCATGGCTTTGCCTGCATGGACGGGTTACGTTTCATAATACCTACGGTCGTTTCAACTACGGTCGATATAACTACGGTCGATTCGCATAAGTTCATTTCACATATTGGACGACTCGCTTACAGTGCAACTCGCCTGCGGTTGATTAAACTATGGGCATGTGAACTAATGGGCGATTCGGCCAATGTTCATTTGATATATTGGTTAATTCAACTATGGACGACTCACCTACGGTTTATAAATTCTTTGCTACGCGTGTTTTTAGTACAGTATTCAGGGCAAACCGAAATCTGTTGGTTAGGTTAGGTTTGAACAGTGACCACAATGCGCGAGCCGAGCGAGCGAAGCGAGCGTGCCGCGGCAGCGGCCGGCGAAGCGCCAGATATTTTTCTTATTACTGAATTATTTATCCTGTGTCATGGCATCTTCAGGCATTTTGGCATCTTCTTTCATCTACCTCATCATGGCAAAGTGGCATAATAAAAACAACACGTTTCTGAATTCTGTACTATAAACAAGTATTTTTTAGCTGTCATACCTGACTAGCAGCCGGAAACGTGGTCTAAAAATACGTGAACGGTCCGTTAGTTCGGTCAAAAATAGGCAAATCGTCCAATAGTTTAATCAACCATAGCTCAATCGACCGTAGCTGAGTTAACCGTAGGCGAATCGTCCAATATTGATTTCAACCAATAGTTATTATGAACGTAGGCGAAACGTCCAATAGACATTTTGAATAGTAGGTGATTCGATCGTAGTTACATATTGGCAAGGTTTGCCAGCCTTTACTAATTCTACGCCCATTAAGTCGCAGAAAACCCGTGAATTGAATCCCTCTTTTCCGTGGAATTGGAAATCGAATTAAATGGTCTGTATCAAATTCATTAATATATGAATAATTTACTGTCACGCGCTACGAAGTGCGCGCGGGTCAGCTAGTCTATTATATAAAATCGTTAATACACTTTTGTTCTATCAACGCACAGCCCAAACGGCCGGACGGATTGAGCTGAAATTTGGACAGCGTATTCTTAAGAAGATTTCATCGTGCAATAAGAAGCGATTTTGCGAAATTCCCCCGGGAACGGGAATTATTCCCGAAAAACGTTTGTATGCAAATCCGTAACCGCTGAACCGATTGAGCTGAAATTTTGTGAAATGATTGTTGGGATTGTGATTAGAAACTTTGAATATTTTTTCTGTCAGAAATTAACTTTTAAGGGGGGTAAAGGGGGGGTCGAAGTTTGTATGGGAAATTTAGAACCGCTGACCCTATTGAGCTAAAATTTGGTATTGAGGTAGATTGATTCCTAAAAAATTATATGGGATACTTTTTATTCCAGAAATAAACCTATAAGGCGGGATAAAGGAGGTCAAAGTTTGAATGGGAAATCGGTAACAGCTTCTGTGTTTAAGCTGAAATTTAAACCAGCGTGTTCTTTAGGTAACGTAGGCAACCTTTAAAAAGGGATTTTTGCAAAATTTCCCCGGGAACGGGAATTATTCCCGAAAAACGTTTGTATGCAAATCCGTAACCGCTGGACCAATTGAGCTGAAAATTTGTAAAACGATTGTATGGATTGTGTTCAGGAACATTGAATAGTTTTTATGTCAGAAATATACTTTTAAAGGGGGGGTAAAGGGGGGTCAAATTTTGTATGGAAAATTTAGAACCGCTGATCCTATTGAGCTAAAATTTGGTACAGAGGTAGATTGAGTCCTAAAAAATGATGTGATACTTTTTATCTCAGAAATCAACCTTGAAGGGGGAAGAGGGGGGGTAGAAGTTTGATTAGAAAATCAGTAACCGGCCATCTTTTAAAGCTGAAATTTGAACAGCGTGTTCTTTATGTAACGTAGATGACCGATAAAAAGGGATTTTGCAAAATTTCCACGGGAACAGGAATTATTCCTAAAAAACGTTTGTATGCAAATCCGTAACCGCTGAACCGATTGAGCTGAAATTTTGTAAAACGATTGTCTGGAGTGTGTTTAGGAAACATTGAATAGTTTTTATGTCAGAAATTAACTTTTAAGGGGGGTAAAGGGGGGTCAAAGTTTGTATGGGAAATTTAGAACTGCTGAGCTAAAATTTGGTACAGAGGTAGATTTAATCCTAAAAAATGATATGCAATACTTTTTTGCCATAAATCAACTTTAAAGGGGGAAAAGGGGGGTCCAAGTTTGTGTAAGAAATCGTTAGCCGCTTCTTTGCTTTTGCTGAAATTTGGACAGCGTGTTCCTTATGTAACTAAGACGACCGAAATTCCCCCGGGAACGGGAATTATTCCCGAAAAACGTTTGTATGCAAATCCGTAACCGCTAAACCAATTAAGCTGAAATTTTGTAAAATGATGGTTTGAGTTTTGTTTAGGAACATTTAATAGTTTTAATGTCAGAAATTAACTTTTAAGGGGGGGGTTAAGGGGGGTCAAATTTTGTATGGGAAATTTAGAACCGCTGACCCTATTGAGCTAAAATTTGGTACAGAGGTAGATTGAGTCCTAAAAAAATATATGAGATACTTTTTATCCCAGAAATCTACATTAAAGAGGAGGAAAGGGGGGGGGGGGGGGGTGCAAGTTTGCGTCGTTCGTCGAAGAAATCGTTATCCGCTTTATTTATTTGAGCTGAAATTTGGACAGCGTGTTTTTAGGTAACTTTGGCGACCCTCGAGAAAGGATTTTGCTAAATTCCCACTGGAACGGGACTTATTACCAAAAAACATTTGTATACAAATCCGTAACAACTAAACCGATTGAGTTGAAATTTTGTAAAATCAAGGTTTGAGTTGTGTATAGGAACATAAAATATTTATTTTGACAGAAATTTATGGGAAATTTAGAACCGCTGACCCTATTGAGCTTACATTTGATACAAAGGTAGATTAAGTCTTAAAAACTTTAAGGAGACTCCACTCATTAAAGGAGGGGGAATGAGGATCAGAGATTTTATGGGAATTCAGGAACCACGGAATTGATTTGAGTCGCGGGAAGCATATGGTATGAGAAATTAGTAACGAATAATTATATATTTAGCTTAGGTACATTACAGTAGAGATAAGTTAAAGAATTACCGGGAAAGGACCACAAATAGTTTTAATTCCTGAAAAGAGGCATGAAAATTTGTGAAGGCGATCAACAACCGCTAAACTGTGATAGTTTGACCTTTGGGAAATGACATAGGATTGGTTCCTACGGTAGCGAACAAAACTGCATAGAAATACCCAGCCCGATATTCTTCGCTACCCACAGCGGGAGCAAATAATATAGCCATGCCTTATTTTACGCTTACAAAGTCGCGGGGATGGAAATACAATCATAGTCAAAATAGCAGCACCAAATTAACTTTATTAATTAACTCTCACGCGCAACGAAGTGCGCGCGGGTCAGCTAGTATGTAGATATAGCTTAGACTTTAGACCCTAGAATAACACATAGGAAACATTTAAGCGCGAGTTATATTACAACCACTGGGTGCAGCTAGTGAACACACCTTTCCTTAAGATTTATACGAGTAATGTTATTGAGGTTTATATTGGACATCGTTATCAGTGAACCTAACATATTTTGATCACCTACTAAAGGTTAAAACGGTAGTCTTTTAAGACCGTGATCTCAGTGTGGCAAAGATTTTCGCCTGGACGCTACCGTGTTTCGGAAGGCATGTAAAATTGTGGGTCCCGGCTGTTTTCTATAAGATATGTAGAAGGTAGTCGTTAGGTCATGTTGCAGGCCCTGTAGTAATCGCAGTGACCTGAAACTGCAACATATAGGTGTTAGCCACACAACCTATAAATTGTGATTTGACTCCGAAAGCGTACGTAGCGTACCTGAGGGCCTATTGGCTATCGCCAAACGACATGAAAACACTAGAATCCATAGACAATTTTGCGTACATTACTTGCTTAAACCTCCTTATTAATATGAGTAAAGTAACAAACGCAGCAATGTACATTGAAGTTGTCATCAATCGTAGTGGGTGAGAATTAGCCAATAGGCCCTCTGTTCTGTTGAAGTATAAACCCCAATAATTAATATTACTATTTACCGTTTAAATTACTAAAAGCCGGAAACAATAGCAATTTTCAAAGCATACCATTGAATCGTTAATAATTATTATAAATAATAACCCAAATAAACAAGCTTATTATAAGGCCGGCAGTTTACGAGACACATTATAAATGAGGTGCATTCATCCGCCGACTGCCCGCGTTATGTTAAATCATGTGATTATTTATGTTTCCTTGTAAATCCGGGGGTAGACTTCCTTTGCAGGAGGTCGGCTAGGTGGGTACCCTAACAGTGCCAGTTATTTTACCGTCTTAGCAGTGATGTGCAAACATTGCTATGCTTCGGTAGGAGGTGACTGTAGCTAGTGAAATTACTGGGCTGAAGAGTCTTAACACCTTATGACTCTCAAGTAAGAAGCGTTGGCGCAGTGTACTGGGTAGCACTGTTCTAGTTATGGGCAGCGTTACCTCTTACCATCAAGAGAGCGTCTTGCTCGTCTCCTTACGTCGTATAAGAAAAAATTGGAGGATACTTATGTACATATCGTGGGTCACGCAAGTTTTAAGGTTCCGTACCCAAAGGGTAAAAACGGGGTTCTTTTACTAAGATTTCGCTGTCCATCCGCCTGTCCGTCACCATCCAACGCGCCGAGAACCTTTTGAAATTTAAATGTTATGGGTGTCTGTCTGTGCGTCCATCTATAGAAAATGGACTCAAAGACTGTCTCACTGTCTCCGTCAAATGACATAAATATTGATAATAATATTAATGGAAACTACTTAAACTAGGTTGTGGATGTGCATTAAGTATAAATGGGTGGAAAATTAGGTTATTGTTAGATACGACGGCATTAATATTATCATTATGTCATAATACATGTTGAATATTATTTCTATGCGTCTAAGAAGGAGTTTTTATACACCAAAATATAATATTCATTCAATCTCAGTTAAAAAATCGGTTGTTTATTTTGTACTGGAATCTAACGATATATTGCTAACATTATCCTAAGATCTAGGTAATCAGTGGTAACAAATGCCTGGCGTCTACTGCGGTCTAGTAAGCAATTTATAAAGCTTACTCCAACGCTGGCGCTAAAAAACAACATACATATGCTCGCTTATTGATTTAGTGCATTTGAAAATGCGCCAAAACTCGATGTTTACTAATTAAAACATTGTGAGTCTTTTAGGATAATATACCTCTAATGTAGCGTATAATTTTATTGGTAAAGAAAAATTAAAAAGTTTCTTGAGCTCTTCTAGTACCTAATACTTTTAAAATTTATCGGTTACCTTGTCTTTCCGAAAAACCCTTACAACAGAGATAAATTCAACAAAAGAATTGCATAACTTTAGAGATCGCTACATTATTCACAAATCTTCTTCTTATCTATCTAAATATATAAAATGACAGAGTGACTGATTGACTGACTGATCTATCAACGTACAGCCTAAACCGCTGGAAGGATTGGGTCGAAATTTGGAACATAGACAGGTTTTATGACGTAGACCTTCGCTAAGAAAAGATTTTGCCATGCGGGCAAAGCCGCGAGCATAAGCTAGTAATTATAAAGCAGACAAATGTGCCTGAGTTAACTAGATTTTTTCAAATAAAAGTCAGCCAACCTTGTCCATGATATTCTTAAAGAACGATCATCAGATTTCAAGGTGTCCAATCTAATGTATTTCATAACCTTCCGTTTGAACATTTTCACTCGGGATTATAATTATAAAGCGAGAACTTGCCAGTTAAACTAGTTCAGGGCCACGAGTTCACTACGCTAATACAATATTCTAGGAAAACTGTTTATATTAGAACGAGTTTAGATTGTCACAAGTACAATTAAAAAAAATACTTTTTAAAAACAAGCTTTTATTACCATCCAGCACCAAAGTACTCGTAAAGACGAATCAAACGAGCCTAAACTCGATAAGGTTGCGTCATAATTACGGAGTTCCTATGGCCGCCTTCCAGCTCCATCATCAGACCAGCTCGATGTCATAATAATATTGCATTGTCATCTGATTTATACATGAATGACAAATTTTACCTCAATCGGATACCGGGATTTGGGTAAAAAAACTTGCAAGATTTGATTACAGACAGACAGACACAACTCACAACAGACAGGTGAAAGTTAGTAAAAGCTTGTTAAATGGGGGAAAGGTTTCCTTGTATGATGAAATTGTCATATACATTCACAATGGTGGTAGGTTTTGGCCATGGTTAGTTAAACCACCCTTTGTACAAAACCCGTATCGCCAAGCGGTCGACGACCGTGTTCCGGCATGATGTTCAGTGAAGCCAGGGAGGGATTTATCCCGCCTTCTAGGTTTAATATGCTACTATCTAAGGAGTGGAAAAGGAATATGCTTAACATCTGCACAAGAAATAAAAATTTCATTTTTAAACCTTTTTTTCTAACAAGACCAGACCTCTAATTTTGCTCCTACGACATGTACTACGGCGTAGCAGTTTCGTAGCGAAGCCTCTACGAATAAGCTACGAAAATGTAATTGACAACTTGAAATAAAAAAATTGGCATTAAAAGTTAGTTCACTTATCAGTTATTTGTCACTAAGATACTATACAGCGATGAGATAAGTCCAAAATGAGGGAAGAATCTAACATTGACTCTATGAACATTATATACATATAAAGTCACTTTAAAAAGGTCATACCTATATTATACCTATCGTATGATTTCCATGACATTTCTAATAGAAACAACATTGGATTATTTTAACATACAAATAAAAACTTGTATTTACAGTATGAAGTAGATAATAAAGCAGTTAACACCTGTTTGTCCCCGTAGTTCAATATCACGGCCGTTGCACGCCGCCCTACGTGATCCGCTCGCTAAATATGTACCTACAGAAGGAGGTGTTTATGTACAGATATAAATAAAATAAATATTTCAGGACATTTCACACAGCGCCATCTAACCCCAAGCTAAGCAACTTGATGCTTGTTACGGTGATTAGGATAACGGATATAATACTAATATAGTTTTCTTATGTAAATACATACTTATAATAGATACAGAAAGCCACCCAGACCAGAAACAAATATCTGTGGATCACACAAACATTTTTCCCATGCGGAAATCGAACCCGCAACCTGCTGCGTTGCAGGCGGGTATTAGCCCACCGCGCCACAGAGGTTGTCAAAAATATAAGATTGTAACCGCAAAACCACATAAAAGTTGGTCAGCTTTTCGTATGGAAATGTAGATTTTTTGCGAATTTTCAAGTCTCATTTATATTTTATCTAGAATCTAGAGTTGGTGAGCTTTTGTTGATTTGTTTGCGAATTTCTAAAAGTTGTGGAACAAAAAATTGTATTGTTGATATTAAAGGTACTTATGTTACCGATGAAATTTTTCATCTAATGCAATAGCCGGTGCAAAAGCTAACAATTAAAAAAAAATTCAATGCACGTCTAACTACGCCTAGCTACTAATATTCTTACACTGTATTGCCTATATAGGTATAATTTAGTACCTATGCATTTAGCATACAATAGTCTTTTAAACAAATTCAACGTTGATTTATTTCCATTTTAATCATTGCCAAAAAAATTTTTTTTTATAACAGATTTTGACGTGCAGCAATTTTAAATTGTCATTACCAGAAATCTTGCAAAGCCGATCTTCTGTGCTCCTTTATTCAGTGACACAATTCAATTTATTATATTATGTGTTCAAGAATGTCGCATTTCCAAAAATAATATTCTTGTGGCTTGTAATAGATTCAATCCCACGCTGAGCTCTATGGCGAGTGCCTTTGGGACTCGAGTATGTAAATTTGGGACTTGATACTTCGTACCTTTGGGACTTGAGACTTTGTATACCATTGGACTTGAGACTTTGTATACCTTTGGGACTTGTGTTTTGGGACTTGACCGTGTTTTGTTATCTGAAATGATGCAGTTTTGTAAATGGGTCATGGTTTCTCTAGAATATGGGACAGTACGAAGTTAAATTGACACAATTGTTTGGTGGTTGAAATAAAAAAACATTCGAGCAGTTTTCTATAAATAGGTAGGTATATGTTATTAGCTCAATCATTTAAGCGCTTTAGGAGTGATAATATAAAAATAAATAAAAATGTTCTTTATTTCCTCTCACAGTAGTTAACAATAACAATAATACAATTTACAAGTAATGAACATATTGACTATTGTGAGAGACTGGTGCCTACTGTAGGTTTTATTTAAAAGCCTGTAATACAGGACACCAGTGCCCCCACCTCAGACATTATGGTTGGTCTTATTATAAAGCCGTGATGTATATTATTATATTGTTAGCAGTAAAGATGATAATAATTGAGAACAATATTGTTGTAATGAAGTTAAACATCTAACTAAAGCACTGTACATATACATACTCGTACATCATATAATAACTTATTACTTAAGTAGGATAAACACATGTATACATTATCACTGAGCTTTTTTTCTATTTTTGTAGCAATACGAACTGTTTTATCTTGTACATATCATTATGTATTTTCCTGTTAACATAAAAATAAAAACCAAAAAGTTAAAAAATATTTACCTCAACCCATTTCTCAGAAAACATCACTCAGTAAATAAAAATATCGATCGGAAATCCAAGATCTCAGTTTTAATAGAGGAAAATAGCGTTTCATTACAAACACGTACAAGCCACCCGTGTAGTTATAGATATGTGGTAATTCGTCAAAAACTGTCAAAACAATACTCCGAAATAGAATTGACAAGAATAGAATCCTTGGGAGAGTACTAAAATAAAGACGACCGACACACCTATCCACAAGTCTTTGGTTTTTTACGTGTTGTCTGATGGTTAGCGGTTTTACTAGATATTTACCAAATTTATTAGTTAATATATATAATATTTAGTGTTATAATCTTACTAATATTATAAACGTGAAAGTTTGTAAGAATATATGTCTGGATGTCAGGATGTCTGGATGTATGTTTGTTACTCTTTCACACCTAAATGGGTGGACCGATTGAGCTGAAATTTGGTATAAAGATAGTTTAGACCCTAGAATAACACATGGGCTACAGTCAGCCAGTAAAACCGCTGGGCGCAGCTAGTAACTAATAAATTTGTTATAATGGATTTCAGCAAGGTAACGCCTGATTCCATTAATTAGATAGGTATTTACCGTCAATTATAATATAGGTCAATGGTTTCTAGTTTTTATCTTCCAATGTGACCTTTACATGCCTCGGCATTGCTTTTCACTAAATTATAATAAATACCATTAATTTAAATGTAACTTTTCTTAATACTCAATAGTTTCCTAATTATTATTTACCAGCTGCACCCAGCGGTTTTACCCGTTGAAAAATCCTGAAGCCTATGTGTTAGTGTAAATCTAGGGCTTGTGTGGGTAAGTGCCAAATTATAGCTTAATTGGTTTTGTTTTTGAGACATGAAAAGTAACAAACACAAAACCATCTATTTATTAGAACGCTTTTTGAAAATACTAAAATATGAGTGAAGATTTTTATTTGGCCTTTGCCCTGCAAAGAAACGATAATGGCTATAAAAATAAATATTTTGTAAAAGACCAGTATCATCCGCATTTGTACGTGTGAAAGTCTTAAAACTCCTTTTTTTCCGAGCTTCTTTTCATTCTCTAAACGACTAATCCCTTAAAAAATAAATATCAGTAGTATATCAAAATTAAAATTCATTCTTATTACTAAAAATCAGTATAGCAGCGCCATCTATCCAATTAGCACTGAACTCCACAAAGATTTCCAATTCAACTGAATGATCTACTGAAATCGGACGTTCAAGTCATGAAACGCTGAAAGCAACGGCGACATCTACCGAGAGAACAAGTAAACTCGATCTGCAAACACAACTTGCTTGTCGATCAACAACAAGTTTCAACATTTTGCCACTAGATGGTGTTATACTTAAGATTTTAAGATTTTATAAACAGTTCTTAATTTAAAATGTTACAATGTAGTGCTTTGGCGTCTGTTGGGACTTGTGCCATAAATCGGTTTAATGAAGCTAATTTAATTAATTGACTGTGGACACAAGTACATTAGGACAAATGTTGATGACAACTAAACAAACAATGGTTTATTTTAAGGCTACTTACCTGCCTATTACAGTAGATCAGCAGACAGATAAATCGCGGGCGCTTAGAGTCAAAGGGTTGGATGTCCGATTCCTTCAACAATCGACATCGGACCTTATGTTTGACCTATAATGTATGAAGTCGATATAAAAAAATCGGACGTCCGACCCTATGGCTCTAACGTCGAGAATTATTATACCTATAGGTACTAGCTGCGCCCAGCGGTTTTACCCGCAGTACTTATGTAGCTTATGTGTTATTCCAGGGTCTAAGCTATCCCTATACAAAATTTCAGCTCAATCGGTCCACCCGTTTAGGCGTGAAAGAGTAACAAACACACATCCAGACATCCTACAATCCAGAAATCCATTCTTACAAACTTTCACGTTTATAATATTAGTAAGATATCGATGTTATAACCGGCTAAATCTAGGAATAGCCACACTTCGGATGGGCTCATTTGATTCGTCTTCACGAATAATTTGATGCTAGATGGTAATAATAATAAAAGGTTGTATTTAAAAAATCACTTGTTTAGCGTTGTATTTAAAAAGGTTTTTAAAATTTCACTCGTTTAGCCATAAGCAATTAGCCTTGTCTAAGCCTGCAGTTCCTATATGTATTTAGGTACTTAAATTGATGTAACACGGCAAGGGATGGTTCGTGATTCGTGTCCAAACAATTTTATGAGTAATCCGAGATGTATTTATAGCTCGTAGTTTAATGATGCGCGACATTTGGCAACACTAATCGGTAAACATTTCACATAAAATATTGACGAACAAGAGGCCGATTCATTTATGATTTCTAAGGATTTTGTTAGCTTCCAGTGTGGTTGTCAACAAGTGACGAGTTTGACGACCTCTGTGGCGCGGTGGGCTAATACCCGCCTGCAACGCAGAAGGTTGCGGGTTCGATTCCCGCATGGGACAAATTTTTGTGTGATCCACATCCATTTGTTTCTGGTCTGGGTGGCTTTCAATATCTATTTTTTTTTTTTTTTTTATACGATATAGGCCTACGTTTGACCACATCCCACCTGATGGAAAGTGAAAATGCGGTCGACGATGGATCACGTAAGATGCCTAGAAAGGTACCTATTCACTCGTGCCTTGAAGATACTCAAGTTGTACCGCTCGGGAAACACGGATGACGGCAAAGTGACGGTATTATAAGTATGTATTTACAAAAGAAAAGTACATAAGTATTATATCCGTTATCCTAACCACCATAATACAAGCATTAAGTTGCTTAGTTTGGGGTTAGGTGGCGCTATGTGAAACGTCCTGAAATATTTATTTATTTATTTTAGTGAAATTTTAAAAAAACTTTTTTAAAACAAGCTTTTATTATTATTACCATCTAACAGCACAGTACTCGTCAAGACGAATCAAATGACCACAAACTCGATGAGGTTGCGTCGTTTAATTACGGAGTTCCTATGGCCACCAATTCTTCTTCCAGCTCCCATCATCAGATAAGCTCTATGTTATAATATTATTGCATTGTCATCCGATTTACACATGCATGCATTCCAGCTCAATCAAAAACCGGGTAGTGGGTCAAATTAAACTTGCAAGATTTGATAACAGGCAGGTGAAAGTAAATAAAAAAAAAAGCAAAGCTTATAATAAAAAACTAAGCTTAGTTCCTCAAGGGTTAGGCCACAGCAATATAGATGGGAACGAATTAGCGGATGGACTTGCAAGAAAGGGTGCCGATAACCCTCAGATTGGACCCGAACCATTTTGTGGAATCACAAAAGGGCAAGTATACAACCTGCTAAACCAAAGGAGTAACCATGAGGCAAAAGACCTGTGGAAGTCTTTACCGGGACATACACAATCTAAAGCCCTCATAAAAGGCTACAACCCCAAACTATCTAATGAACTCTTACAGCTCAAAAGATAAAAAACATGTGCAGTAACCAGAATACTCACTGGACACTGCAAACTAAACAAACACTTAAAGAACATGGGATTGGGAAACGAAACGGTATGTAGGTTTTGCCACGAATCAGAGGAAACAGCTCTGCACATACTATGCGACTGCGGCCCCCTCATGTTCAACAGAAGTATCCACCTGGGGCGACACATCATGCCCCCGGAAGAGATACAACGAGTCACTCCCCGAAACATCTGGAAATTTCTAGAGGCCACGGGTCTAAGCAGTGAATTGTAACTCAGCTGGACTGCCACAAAAGATCAGAAATGGTCGAAGCGGCTTAAAGTCCTTTTGAGGTCCCCCAATAATAATAATAATAGTTCCTCAATGTCATATCTCGCGGTTTTATTCGCGTAATCACGTATAAAATATCGCTATTATAAAAAATCAATTGAATTTACTAACCTATGTATTTAGTACTAAAAAGACTTACAGAGTATCCTTTGAGTAATTACAGAATCTACGTAACCTATATAACAAATTTCATCTAAATCGGTTCAGCCGTTAGTGACAGACAAAGACATATAAACTTTATGTAGGTACATATAATATTAGTAGGATTACAGCTCTCTTTTATCGTCATATAACAATAAAAAGACTATTATATAGCCAAATCTCAAAATTACGTTCGCCACATGAAAGATAAGCTAAACACGTTACGTTTTAAAGAGTCGTTAAACTGCGGAAACCTCATATTGGTGTTTACGATTATTCGGCCAATTTACATCTAGAAATTATGTTGTCAGAAATTTTACCGAGATTTTCGCAACAAGGACTATTCTTATCCATAAGATCGAAGCATCGTAACAAATTTAAAAGGCTAACACTTACGTACTTGAAATATTTTGTTATAAGTTCAATGGTTTTAGGGAAGCTCCAATGAGAGTTATGAATTCTAAGGAGACAAATAAACAACTATTGATTAATTATTATTATTGAATACGTGAGGTCTTCGCTCATATCCTAGTACAATGAAAACCCCCTATTTTTGCTTATAACTTAGTATTCTTATTTATGTGATGGATTTATTGTTTTAAATTTTATGAATATAGAGATTGTCCAGAAAGGTGCATAATATGACCACGTCATAACCAGCACTAGATCTACAAAGTAATCTAGTTAATGTTTCAGTTTAAAGTGCTCGCCGTTTTTCTAAAAGTTGGTTCATTGGAAAGGTTCATGCTAAATCTGCCCTAGTTGGGTCTGCCTTAAAAAGACAAAAGACTATGAATATAACATATCAAAATACTAAAAAACAGCAGTGTCTATTTTGTCCCCGAGGAAATTAGAAACTATTTTATAACATTTGCTAAACTTACTCTAGTTACGCAAATTCTTATTAGTATACCTACCTATTACCTACCTACTACTCAAGTAGAGTTTAATTGAAAAACATTAATAAGAAGTTCCTCGATTTTCACCAGGGGTAGACTTCCTTTGCAGGAGGTCGTCTAGGTGGGTACCCCTACAGTGCCAGTTATTCTACCGCCTGAGCAGTGATGTGCAAACATTACTGTGCTCCGGTAGGAGGGCACTGTAGCTAGTGAAATTACTGGACTAAAGAGTCTTAACATCTTATGACTCTTGAGTAAGAAGCATTGGTGCAGTGCTCCTAGAATTACACATAATTGTGAAATCCTAGGTAACACTGTACTGATTATATATGGCCAGCCGTTATCTCTTAACATCAGGAGAGCGTCTTGCTCGTCTTCTACTTCATCACATAAAAAAAAAAAAAAAATTAAGCCTATCTTTGTCTAGATGTAGGTAAGTTAGTTTTAAGCTTAAACCACTGTATTTTTAGAAAAAACAAATTATTATTTTTTATATAAATAAGCGGCAAACAAGCAGACGACCCGCCTGATGTTGAGCGGTTACCGCCGCCTATTGACCCTTCCAACACTAGAGGTGCAATCAGAGCGTTGCCGGCCCTTTAAGAATTTGTATATAGTACCTAATATATAATTAATTAACTTACATCCATGTTGATCTGAAGCGTGGCCGCCCTCGCCCTCCTCTCCTCCCAGCAGAGCCTCGCTCGCAGGAGCGCCGGCACCGCAACGCGGCTCAACCACTCCCCGAACTCTGTACCACACTACACTTTATGCACCTCGTCGGGGTAGTCGGTTAGTGATGAAACGGAGGTGTGAACGATAAGGAAATATTATGTTACGTGATAGAGGAACAGAACAGTCTGGTGGGGAAGTAGTCTCGACAATTATTGTAGATTTAAGAAATCGTGCCGGCCAGTTTAAGGCGGTATTAGACTACAGGGTAGTAAAAAGCACATTTTATGTTCATTTAGTTAAATAAATATTATACAAAAACTTACATCTCATAATAAGGAAACAGGGGATTCGGAGATGTACATGATATGGAGGAAATGAAAATGAACAGCACAATATCGGAAAACAAAATTGGAAAGCCAGTAAAGACAAATACATTCATTTAGCTATGCTAAAAACAGAAAATTAATAGACATAGTTCAACACATAGTACGACCACATAAAGATCTACACATAGAAGCACATAAAATACGATACAAACATAAATGTCATTTACAGTGAATTCATGCAACATTAACAGTGTAGTGTGTAAGTGTAGGTAAAATTCCCTTTGAAGATTTAACTTAGGGTCTAACTACATTACTAATAAATCATAGAAAAATACTAATTTTGTAAGTGTGTTCTACCACTAGAGTTTTTACTTTAGTTAGAAATCTTTTGGTGTCAGTTTCAAAAGTAAGTGTAGAGGTAAGAGAAACGGTCAGCGTTTTAGATACAGATTTTTGTGAGAGACAATTTAGCCAATCTCAATTTTGAATAGGAAGTAATTAATTTTGTCAATCGACAATCATGCCAATTAGTGTTTGGAAAGAACAATGATTAAAACTACATAAGGCTCTAAACTACTACTAACACCGATTCTACGAACGACGCTGCGGAAAAGAAAGAACAATGTGCTATTAGAGAAAAATATTACGCCAATCATAATTTATCACAATTCTACTGAAAAATAAATGTCACTCTTATGGAACTATGGTACCACACCAACGTATATAATTTACTTTATGTCAGTTTTTTTCCTATTTATCTTACTTTTTTTACTTTTAGAAAAATATGCTGATTTAATTATAGTAAGAGTGTAGTAGAAATTTCGCTGTAAATGGAACTGGAAATTTAAGATTCTGCTAATCTATGGCGACTTGAAAAAAAATCAGTTAAATATATTGGATCTGTTATGTAAGCTAAGTATTCAAAATTGTATTTTAAATAGAACATTGTTTTTCCTTCAAAGCGAAAAGGCTCTACCAAATCATTGTTCTGCCAATAGACTGACCTATAGTCTCCGCGGACATCATTTCTGTGTCTTGTTCAGTGTCCATCGTATTATCTTGTGTGTTAATTACAAAAAGAGTATTTTAAGAAGAGTTCAAGAATTCACAGCACTTCTGTCAATTTACTGATGATAAATTTAGAAACATCATTTGTCCGAGGTAAGATTTTCGTTCATATTCGAAGGTTCTGTCTTAGTTACATTTCGTGTCGTAATTTCGATTAGTCGTAGGAATTAGTTCCTGAAAAATATTGTTTTGTTTCAACCGATACACTTACGTATGTGGGTGGCAGATGTGTTAGTGTTTAAAAGCCTTGTTTAGATTGTGTATGATCCATTGTTGTGTGTACCTACATGTGTATTGCGTATTATGTTTGTGTGTGTGTGTGTGTCTGTGTATCTCATAATATTTAAAAAATAACGTACATATGTATCTAACAAATTTAACTCTTTGAAAATTACAGTTTTCGTGGAGGCTCGCTGTAACACATTATAAGTAGACTCTTAGCCTGATTTATTTGTAACAAATACCTACTAGTAGGTACCTAAATCATTTTAGACTTGGGAAAATTTTGAGACTTGGTTATAATATCCCCTCATATGTGGCGGCCATTTTGCGCAAATAAGATAGGTACATTACCTAATTGTTTACTTCGCGATATCCGTTTCACTATTTTGCTCAATATAATAAGACGGGTTAACGCAGTTTTTTATAAAACATTACTATAAATCACAATTTTATTACAATCAACGCAAAATCTTGAGATATTATTAATTTCAGTGACATTTTTCGTTACTTCATCAAAGAAACGATGGATTATGACGTCAAAGCTCAACACATAAAATGTTCTACAAATGAGACTCTTGAACTCGCTGCGCCTGCGCCGGTGGCTGGTGGTTTACAAATAAACATGAGATCATTGATCAAATTATGTTGTAGAGCATAATACACTTTTATCTAAATACATCGTTTTATTGGGTCAAGAACCGATGATACAATCGAGATGTGAAATCTATTCTTAGATTTTGAATTTATTTGTTTGATGGTAAATTCAAAGACGTCAAGAGAAATTGCCTATCTAAACCTAACAGTGGCGGTGAAGATGATCAGAATGAATACGATGATCATAATGCAGTGAAAGTAAAAAGTGAAAAAAAAGTAGATGAAGTCAAAAATATTTTTAAGTAGTAGGTACCTGAGAAGGCACTTGGTGCTTTTTCTTCTTCCATCCATCAAATGGAAATATCCAAGCTAGATCAAAGAGATGAAGCGAGAACTTAAAAGATCTACTTTACATTTGTAACTGTAAAGTACCTACCGTCGCCTATGGATACTTGCAATACCAGGGGTACCGCTGGTACGTTGCCTACCTTTCAAGACTCTACTCACTTGCCTTTTGAAGAGTCCCATGTTAAAGCTCATCGGAAATACCGCGGGCGGAATCTCATTCCACATTTTGCAGGTGTACGGCAAGAAGGAGCGAGTAAATTGCACAGTGCGAGAATGCCAAGCATCAATAATGTGTGGATGGGCTTTCGAGCGGTGACGGCTCGTGCGGTGGTAAAAGCGCGACGCCGGAATCAGGTCGAATAATTTTTCAGAACACTCCCCGTTGTATAAACGGTAGAAGATACAAAGGGATCCAATGTCCCTACGAAAGCTGAGCGGTTCTAGGTGTTCGGTGAGCTTGAGGTCGTCAACAATTCTGACAGCTCTACACTGTAATGCATCAAGAGGGTCAAGTTGATACCTGGGTGCTCCATTCCAGAGATGAGAGCAGTACTCTACGTGAGGTCTGACTTGGGCTAGATAAAGAAGCAGTCTCTGTCTCGACGTAAAGTACCGCTTCGCCTCCACTTAGGGCTAAAAATCTTGCAATAGGTCAAATTAAATCTAAAAGTGCTTGTGATATTTTGTTTTGTTTTAAATCATACACTTCGCGAGAATATTTGCGCTTTAAAGTGATTTTAGATGAACTTGGCTTTATACACTTGGCTAATGACACTGGTATTTTCTCCTATTTTAATAACAATTATTATTCGGCCATGTGATATTAATTTGGTTCATTTTAACTTCCATTTTAATGCGCTTTGTAAGACACATATTCGTTATAGTATTTATGTAATTTATTAGAACAATTTGTACACTTAAAGCGAAATATAAATTTAAACCAATTTGGCATATTCTAAGATTTGAGAAGCAGTAATTTATTGGTAAATTATATGGATGATTCTCAAGGTAAGGCCATTTAATACACGGAAGTTAGTTTGGAGCCAAATTCAGAAATCCTAACAGTTTAGTGGAACAATTTGAGATATTTATGTCCATATATTTAAGAATCGAGTAAATCTTATGTTATAGATGTTTCCTACTCATACGAAAATTCAAACCCAAAAAAATTCAAATTAATTTATTCAAATAGGCTACAATCGAGCACTTTTGAAAGTCAGTTTTAGACGATTACGTAAAGAATCTTTAAAGGAAATATTCAATACGTATTTATATAATTAGGTACTCTGCGCTTTTCAAACTCAATATTCAGAATTCTGATATATACCTCTATAAAGTCTTTAAGGTGGTAATTGGCTTTTCTCATCGGACATAATCATTTTAAAATTCGTGGGTGTATATCCTGGGTCCTAGGTGATCTAATTGAGGCTTGCAATTTGCAATTTTTTGATTTTGCAGCTGAAACGGTCATTAACTTTTATGATAATGAGGTGGTTCATACAAAATCCTTTGCACTTAGCCACTCAAACGTCCCGACCGCTATAGCGGTCCGAAAAAAAGTTGAGTTAAACCAGTTAAACGTTACAGCCGCTACAGCGGCTTTAGAGACTTAATACTTTAAAAACATGTTTTTGTCTATGAAAACGCTGAAAAGTTGCGTAAATATGGTTGTAAATGGCTTTGTAATAAATATTTTAAATCTGAAGCTAAGCTCTTCGCAACATTTAAAATTTATTTTTTGAAATTATAGTTTCGAAGTTTTCATGCGTGCCAGAGAAATCTGCGTTTAAAATGTTTATAATTCACCTTATTTTATTAAAATTATATATTAATATGATCATCATGATACTATCTTTCGGAATTAAGATAAGATAAGATAAGAAAACTCTTTATTGTTTCACCACAATTAATATCTTAAATCTAAATAAACAGTTTATAATATAAACAGTGAGACAATTGGCGGTCTTATCGCTAATAGCGATCTCTTCCAGACAACCAAGCAGGGAAAGGAAAATAAATATCGGACGACGGTGGTACAGATATTAAGGAAATAAACACAATCAGGACAATTTTACATGTCTTAAAGTCGACATGTAAAATTTTTGTCGCGTTTGCCGCGTTTCCGTAATATTTTTCCATGATAAATTTCAATCAACTATTATTTTATTAAAATTCAACTTAAATTTAGAAAAACAGTTCAACATAATTGGTTACATATACCTAAAATTAAAAAATATAAACTAAAATAGTTTGAATTCATTGATTTAATACTTCCATTCTCAGGATTTTGTTCTAGGCGCTGAAGATTTATACACGAATGGGTGGTTTGTTTTGATTTATTGTGCTATACTGTACTTTTCAAGTTATTATATTTTGGTATCAAATCAAAGCTTATATAATCTAATTTTATAATATGCAGGTAAAAATAAGAAATATTCAGAAGTGTTTCGTAAAAAAGTGTTAAACCAAAAAAATACTTAAAATTAACACATATTGCCAAGTTCGATATTTTTTTATATACTCTGTGTTAATATTTGAATCAAAGTTTTCCAATATTTTGTTTTTCTATAGTTTTAACTATATAATGCTATTTTTTCATAGAAAATGGTTCAATAGTTTGCTAGAAAATAGACGTTTAGTAGGTGTCAGTAGTGAGCGCTCGACGCGATTCGATTTGGATCGCGGACGCGGACTTTCAACGCTTTTGCAGCTGTCAAGCGCGGACGTGTGAGTGGTTAGCTTCAATTTGATATTTCAAATGGATATATTACCAAATTCTTAATAATGATGTGAAATGTAATATCAGCATATTTAAAAAACAAGAATTTTAAGTTCTTAAGCTAAAATTCTTTCTTTCTTTTTCTATGTTTCATTCTTTAAAAATAGCGAATATTTCACTGATCGAATTTTAACTGCCTTACCCTAAAACAAGAACTACGCAACCTCCCAGGTATGCCAGATGATCCTGCCAAATGGGCAGCTTGAACTTGCCTAAAGATTTGTGATAAACTATGATATACGACGACGTTAACGTGATTAGCTGTCCACAACTGCTCGCCCAATATTTATAGGCTATCAACACTATAACCATCATTAATAAAACGTAATTAAATATGTCATATTAATATTAGACTTGAAATCATTGATGACCTTATACGTCTTGAGATTGATGGAGATCAGCGCAATGAAAATGATGGAGAGAAATATAGAGCTTCTTAAGACGTCATTGTAAACAAAGGTTGACGAAGACTGCTGAGATAATATTATGCAAAATTTGGAATAGTAGGTATGTGAAATATTATCATTCAGTTAAATAGTAAGAAGAAATATAAATAAAAAAAACAATAAATTACGAAAAAGAAATATTAGGAAACACGCTTTTCGGATGGAGTCCTTAGAACATCTTAAACAATTTAGTGCCAATAGGTGAGCCCTGGACAAATCTCTTATTAAGTCAGCACTTCACTTTTCTTGCATTTTGATTAAATGTTCGTGCAAAGTGGTGCTGACTCTTTAACTAAACGTCAATTTCGCATACTTCAGTTAATCTAAAATAATCTCAAGGTTTGTTCATGATCTATTTTATGGCAAACGTCCGGAATGTCTTGCGCAGACGCCAGGGACATCCGGTCAATCACATCTTTAAATAATTACTGAGTTTCTGTAAGTACCGCGAGTTCTAGCTTAAGCTAGTATTTGGACTAAAACTAAGAAATTTAATTTGTTCTATCACTTCATTTGACTTTGTTTTTATTGTCACATCTTGACTAGAATCTAAGTACTTATATATATATAAATCGAACGAATCTTTTAATACTAGCATTATTTGAACCACCAGACTCAGCTAAGAGTCAACAAGTTTACTGAAGTTATGAACATTAATGACAAATATTACATGTTCATGTAAATAATAGGTAAAGTACCTAATACACCTGCATGAATACTGGGAATGGCAAAACAGGGAAAAATGCCACAAAGACAAGTGTCTAAATCTATGGGCACAAATAACGCAGCCTATGCCTAGCAGGAGGCAATCAAAGGCTGATGATATGATGCAAGAATCACGAACATTCAGTTGTGATCAATAAAATTATTATCTGGGCCAAATAAACTAAAGCGCAAACAAATAACATTATTGACGATAACACGAAGAAATAGAATGGGCGAGTAATCAATGTATGAACTTGAAATAGTGCGGTAATAATAGCATCGCCTACGTTTCGTGAATATTCGTAGTGAGTGCGACGGAGGTGTTAGTCATACCAAATAGCAACGAGTATGAAATACCTGGCTGACAATCTGACAAGCTTGGCTCCTGAAATGCTGTGGAAAACATTGTATAACATTTTTTTTGTTAATGAGCTGTTTCGGGTACAAAAACAAATTGCATGTGGTGTGCCTCTTATTCTTATTTGTATTTTAGAGACACACAAAAGCCAGACTATGTGTGGGAGGGATCAATATTAACGATAAGGCCGCCAATTGTTACACTTCTATTATTTATGAATCCTTGTCATAGTTAAAGTTACTGCATATTTTGAGTTGTTACAATAACGAGTTATTTTATTTTTATTTCATTAGGAAATCAGCTTCTTATCTTAGATACAAAATAGGAATACAGTAAACAATTAGCCTCAATAGTTTTCCCAAATTTTTTTTTTTTTTTATTAGGACCGCTAAACGGACCACAGCACATACATATAATATTATGGGAACAGCTTGACATACACAGCTTAACATTGTGTGTGGTCTTCTTGGGGCGGACAAATATTATTCATTCATTCATATATTCCATCTGATGATGGGAGTTTACCGTCGCCTATAGATATAATAGGCACATGATAAGAGGTCATGACGAATGGAGTAAAAGAGTAACAAGATGGTACCCCCGTGAAGGCAAAAGGAAGAGAGGTCGACCACAAAAAAGATGGGATGATGACATCAGACAAGTGGCGGGAGTGATGTGGAATAGGGTGGCTCAAGAACGGCAAGAGTGGAATAGGTTGGAGGAGGTCTTTGCCGACTGGCAAAAAGATCTTCTAAAAACAAGAAAATATTAGAATAAGTTTTTTTTATAATCCATAGATTATAAGCAGTAAACAAACTCTGTCATTAGACTAAGTTGATATAGATATAATATGTATGTGTGTATGTGTGTGTGTATGTTATTATAGATATAATATGTAAATGCAAACACCAGTGGTATTCCTGACGAGGTAAATCCCTCCCATTTTCGTTTCTCAAGATCATAATATTATATTGGAGACCCGTTGGATTGGATTAATATTATTTTGGATCGTAACATTATTGGAGTCACCAAAATTTATGTAGCGCGAAGCTCTCCGTCGGCAGTCTTCTCGGCAACGTCACGGCCCTAAGCCGTCTATGTAAAACAAGTGAACTTTAAAAATTTTTTTTTTAAAAACAAGCTTTTATTGCATTGTCATCCGATTTATACATGTATGCAAAATTTCAGCTCAATCGGACACCGGGAAGTGGGTCAAATTAAACTTTCAAGATTTGATTACAGACAGACAGACAGACAGACAGACAGACAGACAGACAACAGACAGGTGAAAGTAATATAAAGCTTGTAATTAAGAGATCGCTTTCGCTTTTTTAAGAGATCGCTATTAGCGATAAGACCGCCAATTTTAACACTGTTCTTTTTCAAATGTATTTTATGTTGTATATTGTTTGTAATTTTTTTATGTGTGCAATAAAGTGTTTATCTATCTATTAATAATTAAATCTAGTGTTTTTATCACGAACTTAATAACCACACGGAGTCACAATCCACAATCACACATATACCCCAACAATATCATGAACAGATTAGACAAATTGCCAAGCAAAATAAACAAGTTACTTTCAAATGCATCGCCGAGCGCAATGCGTCAACATCTTTCAGTGGCTAGGTACTGTTACAGACCAGGAAATGTCAGTAAACTGCACTAGATAAATAGAAAGTGAATCATCTACTGACTGACCGAGATAAGAATCGAGTCAATACCATTACGCATTACAGCTTTGATTGATATATCCTAATTTAAACGTACCAAGTAAAGCTGTTCGTTACCAATATTTGAGTTGATTGTTTGGTCTCCTGTCGGAAGCTTTGTCTTTAATGCTTTGGTTTTAGTAAACAAATTTCCTATTCTGTTCAATTGAAAAAAAAAATACATTTCGGAATGAAAGTAAGTAGGTTTTTTTTTTTTTATGTGTTGAAGTAGAAGACGAGCAAGACGCTCTCCTGATGTTAAGAGATAACGGCTGCCCATAATCAGTACAGTGTTACCTAGGATGTCACAATTAGGTATGTGAAATTCTAGGAGCACTGCACCAACGCTTCTTACTCAAGAGTCATAAGATGTTAAGACTCTTTAGCCCAGTAATTTCACTAGCTACAGTGCCCTCCTACCGGAGCACAGTAATGTTTGCACATCACTGCTCAGGCGGTAGAATAACTGGCACTGTTGGGGTACCCACCTAGACGACCTCCTGCAAAGGAAGTCTACCCCTGGTAAAAAAGTATAGTATTTTGGATGATAAGGTTACGAGGCAAAGATTTCTTACTTTAAAGAAATACTGCCTACGAATAAGCTCATTAGAGTTTCCAAAGGAATTCCGTATAAAAGCCAAGTTCAAACTAAAATTAAACAGCCGAACCAATCAGCTGATCATTCCACCAAGAATCCAAACGGATATTTGATAAAACCGAAAATACTTCTCGAAGTTTAACCGGCAATCGATCGATCAATGATGTCACCGGTGACAGCTGAAGAGTCGAAGACCGAGAGAAAATGTCACAGCAAGCCAACCGACGTGCCAATCTGTTTATTTACAACCACACTCTTATCTTCTGCCTGATAGATTTCAGAATCGATTGCCGCGTCAATTTTTTGTTTGTAATGAGAGTAGTTAAAAATGGTGTGTAATTAAGAGTCTTATGACGTGGTGGTAAGGTTGTGAATTGATGTATGGGCGAAAGCGTCCGGGCTGGCTAAAACCGTCGCGCTGGTACGCAGTAGGGCAAGGACGGATGCAGCGCCGGAATGATTGACCGATTAATCTTTGCTAGACAAGGGATGATGCCGATAAATTACTGGTTACATGAACTATGGCAAGAATTAATTTTCCGGATGAAAATGGAAACTTATTAAAGGCTCAGAGGACCTATTGGCTATCGCGAAACGACATGTAAACCACTGAAATCCATAGACAAAAATGCGTACGTTACTTGCTTAAACCTTCTCATTTATATGAGTAAAATAACAAACGCAGCAATGTACATTAAAGTTGCCATCAATTGTAGTGGGTGAGAATTAGCCAATAGGCCCTCTGGTTCCACTATCTAACGTAATAATATAGTCCGTAACTATCTAGACTCGAGTCTAGTTTAAAATATGCACTACGAATTATTAGACACCATATTAATAAAATGTTTGATAAGAACACAAATCAGACTATAAACAACTTTTCTTGTGGAAAAAAGATGTTTTGTTTTGAGGAAAGACAGTCTTTAATGTTATGAAAGTTGTAGAGAAAGATATGGGTGTTTAGGATCATCTACCTAATCGTTAATATCTAGGACTAATCGTGACTACATCAGTTTCAATGTTTATAAAAGAAGACCTAAGAAACTACTAAGTATCTATTTAGTTGTATTAATGATTCCTCGGTCCTGAATTATTTTAAGGGTATTCTCATTATTTTGTCAAACCCCGCGAAATAAACTGCTAAACCCGAACAAAAGTAGAAAATTAACAAAACTAAAGTGTGATCTGTAGTAAATTGTATAAACGTGTGTTGTAAGTTGTATCTAATCCGAGAACGTAAAACTAAGATGTTTTCGTGATTTCGTGTCAATGTCATGGATTCGCATATAAAAGTTCGTATAACCTAATCAACTGCATTTGTGTTGTGTGTGTAGGTTTCACATATTACACTGGCACATGATGTAAACATAAAACACGTGATGGGTTATTTACACATGGGATGACACTCTCACTGCACTTCTAATGTATAATTTGTTACGACACTGTATTTCCGAAACTGGACGCGAATGCGTGCGGCGCTCTTGGCCACTAGAATACGACTGCACTCCTAAACTTTTACATACACTGCTTTATTTCTATTCCTGCTAGATTTATAGCGGGTGTATGATTGAATTCCTATTATTTCAATGGGCTTGGATTTAGCCTTAAGGAATGCGTTTACGGACTAATGCTTCAAAACACGTTAACTAATGCTCTTGAAAATGTTACGCGATTAATGAATTAAATAGAGGCATTTCGAACGTTGTCAAGATGAGTATGTTTATTTTAAAAGTGGACGGCGCTTTTCTCCGTTTATGAGTTACAGGACGCCGAAATTCCGTTCAGTTTTTCTTTCAGCGAATATTAACTATGTTCGCATGATAAAACGTGGTGCAAGCAATTTTTATTCCTGCGTAAATTTTAATTTCTTTATTTCTTTGTATTTTTTAAAGTCGTGCTGCGTGCTTAAAGAAAGTAAAAAATTGAAGTGGAACTGCACAGACTTTTATGAATGACGAAAATTCACAGTGAAATGATAATAAGAAGTCAGGAAAATAGTGGCGGGAGACGGGAGAGTAGAGGGAAGGGGTTCGTCAGCCATATTCAATCTGGAACAATAGATGATGTAGGGGTCAAGGCTGGCGCAAACTATGTACATTGGGCCGCATCGCTACGCATAGCACAACGAAAATCCTTGTTTATGAATTTCCGTTCAACTCTGCTATAGTCTTAATTTTGTATGTAGCACGCATTCTAGAATAATAAATAAATATTTCAGGACAATTCGCACAGCGCCACCTAACCCCATACTAAGCAACTTAATGCTTGTATTATGGTGATTAGGATAACGGAAATAATACTAATATACTTTTCTTTTGTAAAAAAGAAATGTTACCCTATTAACTATGTAAATGTACCGACTAAACTCACAGATATACAAGTCGAAGCTAGGCTCGACCCTGAGTTTCGGACTATTACGAAGTCCTTCATCAGAAGCTCACGCGTTGAAGGCACGACGCTGGCTACTCAACCACCTCAACGCGTGAGCTCCTGATGAAGGACTTCGTAATAGTCCGAAACCCAGGGTCAAGAAAATTTAAAATCGTATAAATTGTTACCTTCTCTGTGTGGTTATCGACGGCCAAGGCGAGGCACCTCCTGAGCACGTGCAGTCCGTCCACCCTGACGGCCAGCACGCCGCACACCGCGGCCGCGCACCGCACCGGCACCACCTCCGTGTACCCACTGCCGCCCGCGCTGTACGCCAGGATATCGCCCAGGTACAGGTATGCGTAACTGACAGACGATATAGACGATATCACGTCTTGTATGAGAGAGGTACTCCTAAGGTTTCCATTCAACTGCACCTACATCACGTCTGTGTACCGGTGTACCTAATGCCGCCCGCGCTATCGCCCAGGTACAGGTATGCGTAACTGACATACGATATAGACGATATCACGTCTTGTAGAACAGAGATGTGAGGTGAGGAGAGAAATAGGTTGACCAATTGATATGGTTCTTACTCTACGGTACCGGCAACAGCAAGATACGGTAAAATGACCAAGCCTCTTAAGGTCTTTATTCAACTGCGCCTACGTCACCTCCGTGTACCCACTGCCGCCCGCGCTGTACGCCAGGATATCGCCCAGGTACAGGTACGCATAACTGACAGATATCATATCTTGTAGAACAGAGATGTAACATAAGGAGACAAACACTTTTTTATTTAACGACACCAGCACCAATTTTGATGTGACAGCCAATAAATACCTTTGCCCTTTTAAAATAGTGGCTCATTTATATAGCACCGATTGACAATACGTTGCAATGTTTACAATATTTTTATGAATACTATAACTTTACTTTTAATCTATTTAAATCAGGAATCGGTCAAGTTTTAACAAAAAACTAAAATTGATTTTTGACACATTATAATATAATTGGTGCTTTAAATATTACAAAATCTAATCTAAAATTATGTAAAGATTAAAGATGTTATGAAACATGGATTAGTATGGTTTAAATTTTTTAATGAAAGACTTTCCATGAGTGAACCTGGAAATCAGATCCAGCCCCCAATCAGGCTGGTCAATGCTCACCGCATGTCCGGCATTTCTGACCAGTATCTCCGTCAAGTTCCCCGCTTGTTTCACAAATCCAGCCAAATCATTGCCAACTACCCAAAACTGACGTTTCAATTTCTGATATTCATCTGAACCGCTAAAATTAAGATTCCGTAAGTACTTTTCTGTAGATGGATAAGTTACAATCATATCTAACTGTCCAGTATAAACGATGAGACGATAGTGGTCCAGCAGTTCAGATACCCATGGCGCAACTGATTGCGGTACGTCCTCTTGCAATTTACTATAGACTTTACAAGACTTCAATCCGTGATATTTCAAGTTTCCCACATGGATGGAACAAAGGAAGCTTGATTTCTTTAGAATACTACTAAGACTGTGAATATCATTATCACCATACTTGCTCGTTTTCAAATAGTTAGATAACTTAGTAAAGTGGGTCATACCTAATAAGGTAATATACAAATCATTATCAGCTTTAAAAGCTTTTGCCCAATTCTCCTGCTTTATATAGTTTATGATTTGTGTTTCCTTATTTTCTATTAACTCTGCATCATTCCAGTCCAACAGTCCTAACTGGTAGAAATACTCGCTGTAATAGAGCTGGTTAACCGGGTCTGTTAAACCGTTACCGATAGCAATTCCATTTAGATTTATTTTAACTTGTGCTGTTGGGTTTTTCTTGTAAATAGTGTAAGCCAACGCTGGCACATACTTCCCTGCGTAGGACTCGCCCGTTATAAAGAACGGATTTGACTGCAGCTCTGGAAACAGTTGAAAAAACTGGGACACAGTGGAGTAAAGTTCTTCGCCGACTTGCACCTGATCTTTGCAGTATCCTTTGTCGTCTTCAGTAAAGCTGAATCCTGTTCCCACGGGGTTGTCAATGTAGATCATGTGATGATTCACAGCCCATGTATAAGTTGACTTTTCGAGTGTGACATTGTTGACTGTCAATGGGCCGTGTTCAAAGAAGAGGCCGAGGAGCGAGGATACTCCCGGACCGCCTTCTAGCCACACTACTACCGGAGCTCTTGCGTTCGAGTTTAGCGGTGAGAAGTACCAGAAGAACTGATTAGAGTTGTAAGTCTTGTTAACGGTGAAGAATCCAGCGTAACTGGTGACTTTTAACTGTTTCATCTAATTCGACGCGCGCCAGTCTTCGGCCTTCTGTGATGTTTCCTGCCTCAAGCAACGGCGATAGGAACAGTGGTTTGCCTGGATCTCCATCATCGCCGCGAACATCCTTCAATTCAGGATATTGAGGGAGAAACGCTTTTGCAGAAAATATCTGCAGTATCACGAGAGCTATTATAACACGGGCCATGGTGGTAGTCTCGCAAACCAACCATGCGAAATTCACATAAATCCACGGTTTTATACAGATGGTGTTGAAATAATTAGGGACTTGTCAAATAACGTTGTACCATTATCATAAATAGCTTATTAAAATAGTTAAAATATCATGAGAGTTTATTAATGTGCCTAGTTAAAAACGTTAATTATTTTTTTCGTCAGCGTATAGGTATTTTCCTCTATTCTCTAGATTATTTTACATAGTTTAAACTAAACTCATTAATAAATACTAGTACATATACCAATTAGGAAATCAAAAACATGAACGAAGATAAGCAGTGCTTTGAATACAATGGTAAAAGATTAATTAATGTTTTAACTACTTTAATGAACTATTAATTGACTATATTAATGAACAAACTTTGTGGTTTGGATAGCAGTTTTTTAGATAAGCCGATTATTACCTCGGACGCATTTAAAAACACATATAAATAAAAAAAAACATCACATTTGGACATTGCATCGAGGTGCGAGCGGCACAACACCATGGCCTGTGCTATATATCTTTGTGCTATAGCTCTCGTTATGCTGGAGATATTTTCTGTAGAAGCTTTTCTCCCTCAATACCCTGAATTGAAAGACGTTCGTGGCGATGATGGAGACCCAGGCGAACCACTGTTTCTGACGCCATTGCTCGAAGCAGGAAACATCACTGAAGCTCGAAGACTAGCGCGCGTCGAATTAGATGAATCAGTTAACATCACCAGTTACGCTGGATTCTTCACCGTTAACAAGACCTACAACTCTAATCAGTTCTTCTGGTACTTCCCGCCGCTGAACTCGAACGCAAGTGCTCCCGTGATGGTGTGGCTAGAAGGTGGTCCGGGAGAATCTTCTCTCGTTAGCCTCTTCTTTATACACGGCCCATTGAGAGTCAATAATGTCACACTCGAAAGGTCAAATTACACATGGGCTGCAAATCATCACATGATCTACATTGACAACCCCGTGGGAACAGGATTCAGCTTCACTAAAGACGACAAAGGATACTGCAAAGATCAAGTGCAAGTCGGCGAAGAACTTTACTCCACTGTGTCCCAGTTTTTGCAACTGTTTCCAGAGCTCCAGTCAAATCCGTTCTTTATAACGGGCGAGTCCTACGGAGGGAAGTATGTCCCTGCGTTGGCTTACACTATTTACAAGAAAAACCCAACAGCACGAGTTAAAATAAATCTAAATGGAATGGCTATCGGCAACGGCTTGAGTGACCCGGTCAATCAGTTTTTTTTCAGCGACTATTTCTACCAGTTAGGGCTGTTGGACTGGAATGATGCAGAAATAATTAAAGATAACGAAACGCAGGTTATCAACTATATAAAACAGGAGAAATGGCTAGAAGCTTTCAATGCGAATATGGAAATGTTTACAAGCTTGAGAGAGATGACTAATTTTACTGCGTTAACTAACTACATGCAAACGAAGGGCTTTAAGAATAAATTGGATACCTACAGTATTAAAAGAATATTGAAAACATCAAGCTTCCTTCGTTCAATCCACGTGGGAAACCTGACATACGGTGGATTAATTAATCTTACGGTCTATTCTAACTTGGAAGAGGACATACCGCAATCGGTAGCGCCATGGATATCTGAAATACTAGATCACTATCGTCTTGTCATTTATACTGGTCAGTTAGATATGCTTGTAAATTATCCGTCTGTAGAAAACTACTTACGAAATCTAAATTTTAGCGGTTCAGATGAATACCAGAGAGTGAAACGTCAGTTTTGGACAGTGGGCGATGATCTGGCTGGGTTTGTGAAGCAAGCAGGGAACTTGACAGAGATATTAGTCAGGAATGCCGGACATACCGTGAGCTTGGACAAGCCTGAATGGGGGCTGGATCTGATTACCAGGTTCACTCACGGAAAGTCTTACACTGATAAAAATTAAGCAAGTTTAATCCATGTTTCATAATTTTAAATTTTATTATGTAGTATTGTTTAGCACCACTAGGTGTAATATTAATCATTTAGCACATCAGAATTCGTTTATTGTGTAATCCTAGGTAACACTGTACTGATTATGGGCAGCCGTTATCTCTTAACATCAGGAGAGCGTCTTGCTCGTCTTCTACTTCATCACATAAAAAAAAAAAAAAAAAAATTGTAAACCGTATACCTACATAACGGTGCAACATAAAAAATGTATTTACCCATTCCGAACGTACAATATCTAAATATAAAAAGGAATCTGTCACCGCACAGTCTAAACCATTGGACGGATTGGGTTGAAATTTGGAACACATAAGTATAGGTTTTATGACGTAGAATACCGCTAAGAAAGGATTCGCCTTGCAAAGCTTGCAAAGTCGCGAGCATGAACTAGTATAATATGTTTGAATAATTGTAATACATTCCTGTAATACAGTAATAAATAAATTATTGGATAATTCACGGTATCATAAAACATTTTTAAGTTTTTGTAAAACTTTGACCTTTTCTGATTCCTAATCTGAATAAACTACAAAATATATTATAAGTAGGTATTATGCATTGTAAATATTTTTATATTATAGCGACGAGTAGAAGATTGTACTGTTTGTGTGTGCTGGTCACTGTCATACAAGATGTAATATGTACTATTACTTGTACGTTCGCTCAAGCTTTTGCAAGCTTTTATATACTCCCACCTGTCTGTTGTCTGTCTGTAATCAAATCTTGCAAGTTTAATTTGACCCACTTCCCTGTATCCGATTGAGCTGAAAGCAGGAAGGTGGCCATAGGAACTCCGTAACTAAACGTTTAGGCTCATTTGATTTGTCTTGAAAAGTACCTACTTTGGTACAGGGTGGTAATAATAATAGAAGCTTGTTTTTAAAAGGTTTTTTTTTTCATTTCACTTGGTTCTTGTAAATTTAATGAAAAGAGAGCAAGTTACAGCGCCCTAAGGATGCCTTTCGAACAAAAATGCTGTTACTTTGCTTGCTATGGATGCGTTTGATATCCCTATCATATTCATTGGTGCACATAGCTTAGCACTGGTGGAAACGATCAGCTATGTTCTTTGTATGGAAGGATGCGTGCTACAGATAATGCTACGGATACGTGATAAGGTTGCGAGCTACGAATGTTTGCTACGGATGCGTGCTACGGATGCGTGCTACTTTCCATTACTTCCATGACACTTTCCAAATTTGACAGAAACAATAGGGAATAAACCCTAAATAAAAAATCTGAGTTTTTAAATGAAAATGCTAAGTAAAGTAAAATTACTGCGGATAGGATTAGTAGGCTTAGTGCCTGTCTACAATACTCAAACAAGAATTTTGACTATAACATTGAATTTCTAACTAATATTCCAAGGAAAAGAAATACGCTGTTCATTGGTGGAAAAATCATGCCAATTACCAAAAAAACATCGTTTTTTTGTTTAACTTTGTTAAATAGACTTATTCTCGTGCATATGAAAGTATATACACGTGTCTGTATGTAAAGGGTGAAACAGTGCAATGACTGATTCACAAGTAATAATCTGGCTGCTTAGTGAGCTAATGTTAGGAGATTGTGCACTTTATAATAAATTCGCCGAACTTGACCCGCATGTATACAGACGTAATTATGAAATATAAGTCAATTTGAATGTAAAGCTGGCGGCCATCTACCACCCTGATGGAACAGGTCGACGGATCTCAGTAACACCGAGACTTAGAAAGGTAGTGCCAAAACAAAAATGGTATACATCTATAACCGACTCCAGTTAGCGAAAAAAAAATTAGATGTTTTATTTTAAACAGAATTATATAAATTATGTTTATATCAGTCAGTATCAATGCCTTCTTTGGTGGTTTATAATATCTTTATAATAATTGTAAGTCAAAAAAATGATGGGTTCAGCTATCGTAAGTTACCAGTATCATAGTATTTACTTTACCTTTGTATATTTCCATCGTCAATTAAATATTCATGGCAATTACCATCATTTATTATAGTTTTTCGATAGATAAGTATAATTACACAACAAAAATAAACCCAGAAGGCCGTAGTAGTAAAAAATGGCATTCAAAAATTCAGTGTTAATCTGGAAATTTTGGAAAGTTTCCTGCAATGTTTCCCTATATTTCCGGAAACATTGGAAGTATTCCTGGTAAGTTTCGGAAACATTCGGACATTTTCATCCCTAGCCGCCGCCGCGCCCCTACTATAGTTACATCGCATAGCTTTAGCTGCGCATTTTCTTCGCACAGCTTTATAGATTAGTTAGTAGTTATTAGGTAGCTAGTAGATTAGGTGGAAACGGTCACATAGTTTCGTGTCCCTAATGTGATGCGATTTCATTGTTCTGTTTTGTGCTTTTAAGGAGAATTTGCAGCCGAAGGCTATACCTACCCATTAGGAAATTGTAAACATGAATTTGAGATAAGCGGTATGCTCATTAAAATGGTAAAAGATTAATTAATGTTTTAACTATTTTAATGAACGTATTTCGGATATTCTAATGAGCAATTTATGAAGCTTAGATAAGTTGAATATTATACGCGCAGGATATATAAATCGAGTAACATCACATTTGGACATTGCAAATACGAACGCTCGGTACAACACAATGGCGCGTGTTATAATAACCCTCGTCATTCTGCATAATATATTTTCTGCTGAAGCTTTTCTGCCTAAATACCCAAAGTTGGAACTCAATTTTATTCACGACCGAGGGGACCCAGGGAAGCCATTGTTTCTTACGCCATTAATCGAGGCAGGGAACATCACTGAAGGCCGAACGTTGGCGCGCGTCAATATAACTGAAAAGCTCAATATCACGAGTTACGCAGGATACTTCACCGTTAACAAGACCTACAACTCTAATCAGTTCTTCTGGTACTTCCCGCCCATCATCCCAAGCAACGAGAGCGCTCCAGTGGCCGTGTGGCTGGAAGGTGGTCCAGGAGGATCTTCTCTACTAGGCCTGTTCTATGAACACGGTCCACTAAGAATAAACAACTTCTCACTTGAAGGGTGGAATTATACATGGGCTTTGAATCATCACATGATCTACATAGACAACCCCGTCGGAACAGGATTCAGCTTCACCGAAGACCCGAAAGGATACTGCAAAGATGAGGTGCAAGTCGGCGAGCAACTTTACTCAACCATAACCCAGTTTTTCCAATTGTTTCCAGAGCTACAGTTAAATCCATTTTTTATAATAGGTGAGTCCTACGGAGGGAAGTATGTGCCCGCATTTGCTTACACTATTCACAATAAAAATCCAACTGCACCAGTGAAAATAAACCTGCAAGGAATGGCAATAGGCAACGGTCTCAGTGACCCGATACACCAGATTTACTACAGCAAATATTTTTACGAGTTAGGACTGTTGGACTGGAATCAAGCAAAAATAGTTGAAGATCTCGAAACCAAAGTCAACGAGTATATAGAGCAGGAGGAATGGATAAAGGCAGTGCACACTGATAATGACATTTTAAAAAACGTGGCTAGAATGACAGGATTCTATGCGTTTACTAACTACTTGCAAACGAGAGAATACATGAATAAAATAAATGCAATGGAGTTTTCTATATTCATCGACAGATCTAAGTTTCGTCGCAGTATTCACGTCGGAAATTTAACGTACAACGGCCCAATGTCAGATACAGTATATAAAAATTTGGAGGAAGATATAATGAAATCTGTAGCACCTTGGATATCGGAACTGTTAGATCACTACCGTCTTCTTGTGTATACCGGACAGCTAGATTTAATAGTGCCTTATCCCTTAATTGAAAACTACATAAGGAACCTCAATTTTACGGGATCTGAGGAATACCAGACGGCGACACGGCATATTTGGAGGGTAGACAGAGACGTGGCTGGGTATGTGAAGCAAGCGGGGAACTTGACGGAGATAATGGTCAGAAATGCTGGGCATTCGGTGAGCTTTGACCAGCCCGAGTGGGCACTCAATCTTATCACCACGTTTACTCGTGGGAAGAAATTTTATCAGTTATAAATGAAGAAATTTAATATTATGTTCCATCAAATATTCAAAATAACGAAGTATGTACGAGTCCCTTTAGTCAGACGAATACCCTACGCAGACTTATTTCAATAAATTAAAGTGCTTGATGAGATAGGCAGGGGTAGACAGTCGTAAAGACAAAGCGGGAAGTGCCGCTGAGTTTTTTAGTGGATAAACTTAGCCGTGACCCTGCCAAAGATAAGTATCTTTGGCAGGGTCCAATATTCCACTCTACGCCTCCCGAAATTAGGGTGACGATTCGTTAGGTATGCACTATAACAGCGTATGGAGGCACATAGAAATTACCCCGGAATATTAATTTAAGTACCTAATTAAAAGTTAAACGCAAAATGTTATCCGATTCATTAAAACACTCTAAAAATATATATATATAATTATTATCTTTATTAAAAAAAAAAATTAAAAAAAATACTTTTTAAATATAATCATTTAGCACATCAGAATTCGTTTATTGTAAACCGCATACATAACGGTACTACATATTAAATATAAATGTGTTTACCCATTCCGAACGCATAATAATATGTTTGAATAATTTCCTGTAAAACAGTAATAAATTAATCTGGGGGCACGGCAGTGCCCCCGCCAAGTCGAGCAAAAAAAGCGGCACGGCCGTACCATACTTTTCTGGAATTAGTATATAATCCACGGTAAAAGAGTATTTTTTATATTTTTTGTAGAAACTTAAACTATTCTGATTCCTGATCTGAATAAAGTACATAATAAGTAAGTATTGGGTAAGTAAGTATAAGTTTTGGGAATATTACAAGCTTTTATTTGCTTTCACCTATCTGTTATCTGTCTATAATCAAATCTTTCAAGTTTAATTTGACCCACTTCTCGGTATCCGATTGAGCTGAAATTTTGCATGCGTGTATTGATCGGATGACAATGCAATATTATTATGACATCGAGCTGATCTGATGATGGAGCTGGAAGGTGGCCATAGGAACTCCATAACTAAACGACACAACCCCATCGAGTTTGGGCTCATATGATTTGTCTTGACAAGAACTTTGGTACTGGATGGTAATAATAATAAAAGCTTGTGTTTAAAGTTTTTTTAAAATTTCACTTGGTTCTTGTAAATTTAATGAAAAGCGAGCAAGTTACAGCGCCCTAAGGGTGCTTTTCGTACAGAAATGCTGCTGCTTTGCTTGCTATAGATATCCCTACTAATCATATTCATTGGTGCACATAGCTTAGCACTGGTGGAAACGATTTCAGCTATGTTTTTTTTAATGGAAGGATGCCTGCTACGGATGCGTGCTATGGATGGTTGCTACGGATGCGTGCTACGGATGCGTGCCACGGATACGTGCTACGGATGCGTGCTATGGATGCTTGCTACGGATGCGTGTTACGGATGCGTGCTACAGATGCGTGCTACGGATGCGTGTTACGGATGCGTGTTACGGATGCATGCTACGGATGCGTGCTACGGATGCGTCTTACGGATGCGCATAGCTTTAGCTGCGCATCTTCCTCGCACAGCAGTCTCGCAGCTGTGTAACTACATGGCGCATTTTCTTCGCACAGCTTTATAGATTAGTTGGTGGAAACGGTCACATAGTTTCGTGTCCCTAATGTGATGCGACTTTATTGTTTTGTTTTGTGCTTTTAAAGAGAATATGCAGCCGATGGCTATACCTACCCATTAGGAAATTGAAAACATGAATTTGAGATAAGCGGTATGCTGATTAAAATGGTAAAAGATTAATTAATGTTTTAACTATTTTAATGAACGTTTTTCCGATATTCTAATGAGCAATTTATAAAGCTTAGATAAGTTGAATATTATATTAGTACGCGCAGGATATATAAATCGAGTAACATCACATTTGGACATTGCAACTACGAACTCGCGGTACAACACCATGGCGCGTGTTATAATAGCCCTCGTCGTTCTGCATAATATATTTTCTGCTGAAGCTTTTCTGCCTAAATACCCAAAGTTGGAACTCAATTTTATTCACGACGGAGGGGACCCAGGGAAGCCATTGTTTCTTACGCCATTGATCGAGGCAGGGAACATCACTGAAGGCCGAACGTTGGCGCGCGTCAATATAACTGAAAAGCTCAATATCACGAGTTACGCAGGATACTTCACCGTTAACAAGACCTACAACTCTAATCAGTTCTTCTGGTACTTCCCGCCCATCATCCCAAGCAACGAGAGCGCACCAGTGGCCGTGTGGCTGGAAGGTGGTCCAGGAGGATCTTCTCTAATGGGCCTGTTCTATGAACACGGTCCACTAAGAATGAACAACTTCTCACTTGAAGGGTGGAATTATACATGGGCTTTAAATCATCACATGATCTACATAGACAACCCCGTCGGAACAGGATTCAGCTTCACCGAAGACCCGAAAGGATACTGCAAAGATGAGGTGCAAGTCGGCGAGCAACTTTACTCCACCATAACCCAATTTTTCCAATTGTTTCCAGAGCTACAGTTAAATCCATTCTTTATAATAGGAGAGTCCTACGGAGGGAAGTATGTGCCCGCGTTTGCTTACACTATTCATAATAAAAATCCAACTGCACCAGTGAAAATAAACCTGCAAGGAATGGCAATAGGTAACGGTCTCAGTGACCCGATACACCAGATTTACTACAGCAAATATTTTTACGAGTTAGGACTGTTGGACTGGAATCAAGCAAAAACAGTTGAAGATCTCGAAACCAAAGTCAACGAGTACATAAAGCAGAAGGAATGGATAAAGGCAGTGCACACTGATAATGACATTTTAGACGACGTGTCTATAATGACAGGATTCTATACGTTTACTAACTACTTGCAAACGAGAGAATACATGAATAAAATAAATTCAATGGAGTTTTCTATATTCATCAACAGATCTAAGTTCCGTCGCAGCATTCACGTCGGAAATTTAACGTACAACGGCCTAATGTCACACACAGTATATAAAAATTTGGAGGAAGATATAATGAAATCTGTAGCACCTTGGATATCGGAACTGTTAGATCACTACCGTCTTCTTGTGTATACCGGACAGCTAGATTTAATAGTGCCTTATCCCTTAATTGAAAACTACATAAGGAACCTCAATTTTACGGGATCTGAGGAATATCAGACGGCGGCACGACATATTTGGAGGGTAGACAGAGACGTGGCTGGGTATGTGAAGCAAGCGGGGAACTTGACGGAGATAATGGTCAGAAATGCTGGGCATTCGGTGAGCTTTGACCAGCCCGAGTGGGCACTCAATCTTATCACCACGTTTACTCGTGGGAAGAAATTTTATCAGTTATAACTGAAGAAATTTAATATTATGTTCCATCAAATATTCAAAATAACGAAGTATGTACGAGTACCTATAGTCAGACGAATACCCTACGCAGACTTATTTCAATAAATTAAAGTGCTTGATGAGATAGGCAGGGGTAGACAGTCGTAAAGACAAAGCGGGAAGTGCCGCTGAGTTTTTTAGTGGATAAACTTAGCCGTGACCCTGCCAAAGATAAGTATCTTTGGCAGGGTCCAATATTCCACTCTACGCCTCCCGAAATTAGGGTGACGATTCGTTAGGTATGCACTATAACAGCGTATGGAGGCACATAGAAATTACCCCGGAATATTAATTTAAGTACCTAATTAAAAGTTAAACGCAAAATGTTATCCGATTCATTAAAACACTCTAAAAATATATATATATAATTATTATCTTTATTAAAAAAAAAAATTAAAAAAAATACTTTTTAAATATAATCATTTAGCACATCAGAATTCGTTTATTGTAAACCGCATACATAACGGTACTACATATTAAATATAAATGTGTTTACCCATTCCGAACGCATAATAATATGTTTGAATAATTTCCTGTAAAACAGTAATAAATTAATCTGGGGGCACGGCAGTGCCCCCGCCAAGTCGAGCAAAAAAAGCGGCACGGCCGTACCATACTTTTCTGGAATTAGTATATAATCCACGGTAAAAGAGTATTTTTTATATTTTTTGTAGAAACTTAAACTATTCTGATTCCTGATCTGAATAAAGTACATAATAAGTAAGTATTGGGTAAGTAAGTATAAGTTTTGGGAATATTACAAGCTTTTATTTGCTTTCACCTATCTGTTATCTGTCTATAATCAAATCTTTCAAGTTTAATTTGACCCACTTCTCGGTATCCGATTGAGCTGAAATTTTGCATGCGTGTATTGATCGGATGACAATGCAATATTATTATGACATCGAGCTGATCTGATGATGGAGCTGGAAGGTGGCCATAGGAACTCCATAACTAAACGACACAACCCCATCGAGTTTGGGCTCATATGATTTGTCTTGACAAGAACTTTGGTACTGGATGGTAATAATAATAAAAGCTTGTGTTTAAAGTTTTTTTAAAATTTCACTTGGTTCTTGTAAATTTAATGAAAAGCGAGCAAGTTACAGCGCCCTAAGGGTGCTTTTCGTACAGAAATGCTGCTGCTTTGCTTGCTATAGATATCCCTACTAATCATATTCATTGGTGCACATAGCTTAGCACTGGTGGAAACGATTTCAGCTATGTTTTTTTTAATGGAAGGATGCCTGCTACGGATGCGTGCTATGGATGGTTGCTACGGATGCGTGCTACGGATGCGTGCCACGGATACGTGCTACGGATGCGTGCTATGGATGCTTGCTACGGATGCGTGTTACGGATGCGTGCTACAGATGCGTGCTACGGATGCGTGTTACGGATGCGTGTTACGGATGCATGCTACGGATGCGTGCTACGGATGCGTCTTACGGATGCGCATAGCTTTAGCTGCGCATCTTCCTCGCACAGCAGTCTCGCAGCTGTGTAACTACATGGCGCATTTTCTTCGCACAGCTTTATAGATTAGTTGGTGGAAACGGTCACATAGTTTCGTGTCCCTAATGTGATGCGACTTTATTGTTTTGTTTTGTGCTTTTAAAGAGAATATGCAGCCGATGGCTATACCTACCCATTAGGAAATTGAAAACATGAATTTGAGATAAGCGGTATGCTGATTAAAATGGTAAAAGATTAATTAATGTTTTAACTATTTTAATGAACGTTTTTCCGATATTCTAATGAGCAATTTATAAAGCTTAGATAAGTTGAATATTATATTAGTACGCGCAGGATATATAAATCGAGTAACATCACATTTGGACATTGCAACTACGAACTCGCGGTACAACACCATGGCGCGTGTTATAATAGCCCTCGTCGTTCTGCATAATATATTTTCTGCTGAAGCTTTTCTGCCTAAATACCCAAAGTTGGAACTCAATTTTATTCACGACGGAGGGGACCCAGGGAAGCCATTGTTTCTTACGCCATTGATCGAGGCAGGGAACATCACTGAAGGCCGAACGTTGGCGCGCGTCAATATAACTGAAAAGCTCAATATCACGAGTTACGCAGGATACTTCACCGTTAACAAGACCTACAACTCTAATCAGTTCTTCTGGTACTTCCCGCCCATCATCCCAAGCAACGAGAGCGCACCAGTGGCCGTGTGGCTGGAAGGTGGTCCAGGAGGATCTTCTCTAATGGGCCTGTTCTATGAACACGGTCCACTAAGAATGAACAACTTCTCACTTGAAGGGTGGAATTATACATGGGCTTTAAATCATCACATGATCTACATAGACAACCCCGTCGGAACAGGGTTCAGCTTCACCGAAGACCCGAAAGGATACTGCAAAGATGAGGTGCAAGTCGGCGAGCAACTTTACTCCACCATAACCCAATTTTTCCAATTGTTTCCAGAGCTACAGTTAAATCCATTCTTTATAATAGGAGAGTCCTACGGAGGGAAGTATGTGCCCGCGTTTGCTTACACTATTCATAATAAAAATCCAACTGCACCAGTGAAAATAAACCTGCAAGGAATGGCAATAGGTAACGGTCTCAGTGACCCGATACACCAGATTTACTACAGCAAATATTTTTACGAGTTAGGACTGTTGGACTGGAATCAAGCAAAAACAGTTGAAGATCTCGAAACCAAAGTCAACGAGTACATAAAGCAGAAGGAATGGATAAAGGCAGTGCACACTGATAATGACATTTTAGACGACGTGTCTATAATGACAGGATTCTATACGTTTACTAACTACTTGCAAACGAGAGAATACATGAATAAAATAAATTCAATGGAGTTTTCTATATTCATCAACAGATCTAAGTTCCGTCGCAGCATTCACGTCGGAAATTTAACGTACAACGGCCTAATGTCACACACAGTATATAAAAATTTGGAGGAAGATATAATGAAATCTGTAGCACCTTGGATATCGGAACTGTTAGATCACTACCGTCTTCTTGTGTATACCGGACAGCTAGATTTAATAGTGCCTTATCCCTTAATTGAAAACTACATAAGGAACCTCAATTTTACGGGATCTGAGGAATATCAGACGGCGGCACGACATATTTGGAGGGTAGACAGAGACGTGGCTGGGTATGTGAAGCAAGCGGGGAACTTGACGGAGATAATGGTCAGAAATGCTGGGCATTCGGTGAGCTTTGACCAGCCCGAGTGGGCACTCAATCTTATCACCACGTTTACTCGTGGGAAGAAATTTTATCAGTTATAACTGAAGAAATTTAATATTATGTTCCATCAAATATTCAAAATAACGAAGTATGTACGAGTACCTATAGTCAGACGAATACCCTACGCAGACTTATTTCAACAAATTTAAGTGCTTGATGAGATAGGCAGGGGTAGACAGCCGTAAAGACAAAGCGGGAAGTGCCGCTGAGTTTTTTAGTGGTTAAACCTAGCTGAACTTATCTTTGGCAGGGTTCAATATTCCACTCTGCGCCCCCAAAAAGTAGGGTAACGATTCGTTAGGTATGCACTATAACAGCGTATGTAGGCACAGAAATTACCCGAAATATTAATTTAAGTACCTACCTTATTAAAAGTGAAACGCAAAATGTTATCGGTTTCATTAAAACACTCCATAAATATATATTATCTTAATTAAAATAACGATTCCAATTCTGTTTAAATTGATTAATGATCTGAGTTACACGATGAAATAAATGATAGTTGGTGGAAAGATTTTTTTGTTTTATTCACTCGCCTTTTGATGTATCCTTTAAAGACCAATTCAGACCTGAGCGATAACCGCTACCGCAGGCGAAATAAAACTTAAGCCAGCGAATATACAGTGTATATCGTTCAGGTTTAAACGAGTGAAATTTAAAAAACTTTTTAAAAACAAGCTTTTATTATTATTGCCATCTAGCACCAAGGTAGGTAGGTACCTACTCGTCAAGAAGAATTAAGTGAGCCCAATGTCGATAAGGTTGCCTCGTTTAAATACGAAGTTCTTATGGCCACCTTTCTGTTCCATCATCAGATCAGCTCCATGTCATAATAAAATTGCATTGTTATCCGATTTATACATGCATGCCGAATTTCAGTTCAATCAGCAATCGGGAAGTGGATCAAATTAAACTTCCAACTTCCAAGATTTGATTACAGACAGATAGACAACAGATAGGTGAAAGTAGGTTAATAAAAGCTTGTAAAAAGATCTGCAGGCGTGAACTCCTGGTGAAGGACATTGTAATTGTCTGAAACCGTGGTTGAGATATTCTCGACAATATAAGACGTGAGTTGTGCCGTTTTTGTTGTTTTTAACTTGTAACAAGTGAAATTTTAAAAATACTTTTAAAAACAAGCTTTAATTATTCTAACCATCTTGCATCATAAAGTACTCGTCAAGACGAATCAAATGAGCCCAAACTCGATGGGGTTGCGTTGTTTAATGACAGAGTTCCTATGGCCACCTTCCAGCTCCATCATCAGATCAGCTCGATGTCATAAAAATATTGCATTGTCATCCGATTTACACACGCATGCAAATTTTCAGCTCAATTGGAAACCGGGAAGTGGGTCAAATTAAACTTGCAAAATTTGATTACAGACAGACAGACAGACAGACAGACAGACAACAGACAGGTGAAAGTAATATAAAGCTTGTAAAAAGGTTTCAAATACACAGTGTAAGAACTTACCCAATATCCTCACAGGAGGATAGTCCAAGGGGGTCCTCGGGTGGTTCACTGACCACACTGAACACGATACAGTCCCGGGGGTCGGCGGCGCGACCAGCTCGACACCGGGACATGTGCCCCAGGAGCGGCAGGTCTGCGTCGTGAAGCTGGAACGCTGGAATATAGGGTCAATGGTCAAATGAATCAAAGGGGGTCGGATGGTTCACTGACCACACTGAACACGATACAATGTTCAATGCCTAAATGTTTTTTTTTAGCCACGAAATAGCTAAAAAAACATTGAGGCCACACAGCTATAGCTCTGTCCACCTACTGGGCGAAGCAGATATAGATCTAAAAAAAAGCTATTTCGACTCGAATAGAAGAAGAACACGATACAATTCTGTGACGTGTGACCGAGGGGGAGCAGGTCTGTGTCGTGAAGCTGGAACGCTGGAATATAAGCTCTTGTTAACTTGGATCCTCTGGTAGTTCACTGACACAACTTGATCAACGCCCACCCTGCACTCATTGAAAAAGAGGGAGAAGGGCTCACTAAGATTTTCGACGAGAAAGGACGAGAAAGGAGAATGGCGGGACACCTATTTGTGGGGAGCACCTAAAGCTGCACGACTACGTTTTCGCCGGGTCCTTCGTGCCCCATAGGCAAGTGGTCGTGCGTGCGGGCTCCCCGGATTCGGTCGTAAACCACAACGTAAATTAGACCATGGAGGTGGAGGTGGGGATGACCACACTGACAATATACATACATGTTGCTTGAATGCAATTCAATCCTACTAATATTATAAACGAGAAAGTTTGTAAGAATATATGTATGTTTGTTACTCTTTCACGCCTAAACGGGTGGACCGGTTGAGCTGGTATAGAAATACCTTAGATGAGATACTACCTTACCTGAGATTTTTTATAATGTTTTTGTAAAACTAGCATTAAATACCAACGCGATAAGTCCCGAGTTATATAATTAATATGAGTTTAAATCGCGGAAGTCTAAAATGTTATAAATACCTTAGACCCTGGAATAACACATATAGACTACTGTATCGCGGGTAAAATCGCTGCGCACGGTGAGTCTGGTATATAAGTAAGTACTAACTCTTCTTAAAGTCGAAGAAGCACTTATCAGCGTAATGTTTAGGCTTGGGCAGGCTGACAGGTGTCTCCAGGTCAGCGCCGTGACGGCCTAGGAAGCTGTAGGCTACGTACACACGCCTGACGTTAGGGTTGAGCATGGCTTCACATTCCTCGTTCAGAGCTAACCAGAGGACGGTGATTTCAATGCTTTGGTCGTCGTTTTCTTTTGTTACACTGTCTAACTAGAAAAAACAACTTGTGTTTTACTAGTGGACCCGTGCGCACTTCGTAGCGCCTTAAAGAACCTTTTCAGTGTTTCTCTACAATATGCATGTGTTATACACATATTCGTCTTGCTTATGTAGGGACAGACAGGGAAGCGACTTTGTTTTCTAAATATATAAAAGGAAAGAGTGACTGATTGACAGACTGATCTATCAACGCACAGCCTAAACCGCTTGGTGGATTGGGTTGAAATTTGGAACACAGATAGGTTTTATTATGTAGGAGGTCACATAATAAAGGATTGCGCCTTGCAGGCAAAGCCGCGAGTATAAGCTAGTATACTATATAGTAATAGTGAAGACGTGCGAATTAAATAATTTAAATAGGTTACAATAGAGCAATTTTGCAAGTAATTTTTTACTAAATTTTAATTCTAATTTAAGTCTCTACCGGTCGTTCGCAAAACACCTCTATAAGATGCTCGTACAAAATTACATTTTTAAATATAGATAGATTCATAGAATTAACTTTTTGAAAATGTTTCACAGTAAAGTTTTAGTTTGACCATGAACTATATCATTATATTATTATAGTGATCGTGACTTGACTCTGACATTGTAAGTAACTTGTTCTGTTGGAGTATAAAACCAAACTTATTTACCTTGACTGGTGGTTCGGACTCTTCTGCCAATGCGTCTCTATATTTTACAGATTTCTTATTAGAATCCGACATTTTGTTCAGACCTGTAAAGAAAAGTGTAGGTATAGGCTTACTTGTAAGTAGTACTACACTCGCTCGGCTCGCACGTATTTATCACTGTTTAAACCTAACCTACTGATGTGGGTCTGCCCTGAACTTCGGAATAAAAACGAAAGTTTTTTAGAAACATTATGTTCACTCACAATCAACATTCAAACATTTTTAATAATTTTGTTTATTTCCAAAGATACAGTGGTTTTAAGCTTAAAACTAACTTATATCTAGGCAAAGATAGGTTTAATAAGTCGAGGAACTTCTTATTAATGTTTTACAATTTAATTTTAAGTTTTTTTTTTATGTTTAAAAGTAAGAAGACGAGCAAGACGTTCTCCTGATGTTAAGAGATAACGCTGCCCATAATCACTACAGTGCTACCCATAATTTCACAATGATGTGCAATTCTAGATGCACTGCACCAACGCTTCTTACTCAAGAGTCATAAGATGTTAAGACTCTTTAGCCCAGTAATTTCACTAGCTACTGTGCCCTCCTACCGAAGCACAGTAAGTAGAGCAGTAAGTGAGAAGTAGGTAGGTATTATAAGAATTAGGTAACTAAACTAAGTTTAGCAAATTTATAAAATAGTTTGTAAATTCCTCGGGGACAAAGATTTTCATTTGTTTGTGTTGTGTTGTTGTTGCTAAGCCGGACTTTAGTCGAAACATATGCAACACGAGTTTTGGCGGCAAGCCTTGATCATATTATCATTAGCTCCACGTCTTTTGCTTAATAATCGTGTAGAATTTGATTGTTAGCGTGTAATAATGGTGGAATATTGCGTGTTAAGTGTTTTTGAATGTGCACAGATGTAGGCAAGTGATATGGTGCTGAAATATGAATTTTGGTGCTCCCTCCAAAACTCTTCCGAACTTTCAGTAAAATTCCACCCATTTTACTGGAAGACTCACGTGACTAGACGAGCTATTAAGCTCACTCTGACTCTGACCTGACTAACTAACTTATTACTTAAAAAATAACATTTAACTTGACACTGGCAAAACACGAAAGTGGAGACCATAATTTCCCGTGAACATTCACGAATTTTACTCGACACTGGCAAAATGCACATGTTGCCATATTATTAAAAAGAAAAAAAAAAAAAATATGCAACACCAAAAGAGTTGCCTGCCATGTATACTACTGTCGACCTTTTAAGATCCAATTTACAACCATTTTGAAGAAACCCATTTTGTAATACACAACGAGAAGACCGCAAGAGGAAGCTCATTTCCAGAGGGCCTATTGGCTATCGCGAAACGACATGAAAAACACTAGAATCCATAGACAATTTTACGTACATTACTTGCTTAAACCTCCTTATTAATATGGGTAAAGTAACAAAAGCAGCAATGTACATTGACGTTGCCATCAATCGTAGTGGGTGAGAATTAGCCAATAGCCCCTCAGAACGGGAGAAACGTAGTGTACGAAGCTCACATCAAAAAGTATTTATTTTAATACTAAGGCTAAAATGCCACCAGCCCGATGGACGAACGATATTGTGAAGTATCTTATGACTCTTGAGTAAGAAGCGTTGGTGCAGTGCTCCTAGAATTTCACATTGTGAAATCCTAGGTACCACTGTGCTGATTATGGGCAGCGTTATCTCTTAACATCAGGAGAGCGTCTTGCTCGTTTTCTACTTCATCAGATAAAATAAAATAAAAAAGTATGTCGGGGGGAGCTGGATGAAACTCGCACAGGATCGGAAGGCGTGGCGTGAACTTGAGGAGGCCTATACCCAGCAGTGGGTGGATACAAGCTGATTAGATAGATAGATAGAAGGTTACAATAGCTTTTTCAAAAAATCTTTTTGTAAATAAACCGCGTAAATAATTCTTTGACAGCGTGTAAACGTGATGCTAACCTTGACAACAAACCAAGAATGTGCTCAAAGATTAGTTCTTTCAAATATAAGTCGTGTAGGTATCGAGTTCATTGGCATGCGTCGCGATTTGTTTAATTCTATTTCAAACGACTACATAAAAAGGAGGAGAGGTTTACATTTTTATAAGCTTTTATTTGCTTTCACCTGTTTGTAGTCTGTCTGTCTGTAATCAAATCTTGCAAGTTTCATTTGACCCACTTCCCGGTTTCTAATTGAGCTGAAATTTTGCATTTTTTTAAGTTAGTGAAGTTTTTTTTTTTTATGTAATAGGTGACAAACAAGCAGGCGGCCCACCTGATGGTGAGTGGCTTCCGTCGCCTATGGATACCTGCAATACCAGGGGTACCACTGGTACGTTGCCTACCTTTCAAGACTCTGTTCACTTGCCTTTTGAAGAGTCCCATGTTGAAGCTCAACGGAAATATCGCGGGCGGAAGCTCATTATCATCGAGTGAATCGCACAGTGCAAGTGTAAGTTTGTAAAATACAGAGGCAAACTTACCGGGCATATTTTTAACATTTTTTTCTCTATTCACCAAGTCTTGTAAACTATCGGCGATTGCTTTGGTCTGAAATCAAAGAAAATATATACGAGTATGCACTTATATCAGTACCTAGGTATTAAGAGTTTTTTATCAAATACTAGCAAACCCGGCGAACACCGTTTCGCCACCAGATGGCTTCGTTTTAAATTTCTGTTGAAATTTTTCCTTAATTTTCTTTGCTATAAACCTCACGGAGCCGGAGACCTATCCAACGAATGCAAAACCGTGGAAATCGGTTCGTGCGTTCTGGAGTTATAGCGTCAGGAAGGAAAACCCGACTTATTTTTATATAGTAGATGAGAGACGAAATAATAATATTTATTCTTTTTTATTAATCACTACATAGTATAAACAAGTGAAATTAAATAAAAAAAAACTTTTTTTTCTCCTTAGCTACTAGCGCTTCAAATGTTTTGAAGCGGGAGTGGATTGAATTAGTTTCTAGCATCATTAAATTAAAGCTTATATTCGAAAGGGGTGGTTGCAGCCCGATCGAGCCGCTTGGCAGTTTAGTACTAGCTTTTATTATTATTACCATCTAGCATCAAAGTACTCGTCTAGACGAATCAAATGAGCCCAAACTCGATGAGGTTGCGTCGTTTAATTACGGAGTTCCTATGCCAACTTCCATCTTCATCATCAGATCAGCTCATTTTCTTCATTAAAATGATTTCAAAACCATAAACACCGGTCTCATTTAAAATACAATTTAAGAACGTACTATTTTAGAATTTATCGCCGCATTATCTTCAAAGTAATCGATGATAATAATCAAACGAAAGAGAGTGCATTATCTCTCGGATGCATCAGGCCAGCACACATTCCCGCTCGGCTAACTAAGGCCGCCCACGCGTCGAATATCTGCCAGAGCGGCTTGCCAACGCTGTCTCTAGCATATTTATAGACACCACTATATTTAGGGAATTAATCCGATTAATACACTGATTGACCTTTCTGCGGACGATACTTTCGACTGGCACGTATTTTCGGATCAGCGGAAACTGACGGATTTGTGGTGGCCTTCCCACATCATCATCATTTCAGCCATAGGACGTCCACTGCTGAACATAGGCCTCCTCTTTGGACTTCCATATATACGGTTGAAGGCGACCTGCATCCAGCGTCTTCCGGCGACCTTTAAAAGGTCGTCTGTCCACCTTGTGGATGGATATCCTACGCTGCGTCCAACTGAGACTTTGAAATATACTTAAAGACCTATACTCCTATACCGTGTTTCGGAAGGGACGTAAATCTGTGGGTCCCGGTTATCTTCTAATATATAAAATTCTCGTGTCACAGTTTTCGTTGCCATACTCCTCCGAAACGGCTTGACCGATTTTGATGAAATTTTTTGTGCTTATCCGGTATCTATGAGAATCGACCAACATCTATTTTTCATCCCCCTAAATGTTAGGGGTAGTCCACCCCTAATTTTTTTTATTTATTTTTTAGACAAAATTTTTAATTTATATTTTTTTATGATACAACATACAAAAATACATACAATCCTCAATTTTCACCCTTCTACGATCAACCCTTATTTTTTAATAGCCATTTTAGTAATTTAATCATTTTTCCTCGCCGGTCGAAAACTGATCAATCGTCATTTAATTAGTTATCCCCGCCAGATGTCTACAGGTGTCACTTCTAACCCAGTAAACAGCACGGAGTAGGGATGAGAACGAAGCCGGTCTCCTTTCTTTCTCACTCCCTACACAGTTGTCGGCCATCATTATTGTTTATGCATCAAGTGTAGTAGTAACGTTGACAATTATTATTTTGCTATCTCAGTGTAACTCTCATATTAACTTTTAATCATTCCTATTTTATCAATAATAATTAAATTATCAATTTTGAGTGTATTTTGAACGATTAGTTAATTAAGTGATTTTATAACCTCAAAAGTACTCAACACGTGACACGAGCTTCCAATAACAATGGATTTTGTGTTGTAAGTATAAGGTACTTTTTTTTATTTATATCGAAAATGTTATTGATCTTATAAAAATGTAATTTTAATTTAATATTATTAAAAAAATGTAATTGAACAATTAAGATTTTCATGGTTTCCAAAAAATAAATCATTATGAATCTTTATTTTGAAATGTCAATGGAAATATTGGTTGTATGAAAAAATTATAAGAGACAATATTTTCATAAAATTTAATTTGAAAAAAAATTCCATAAAATAATGCTTATTTTACGCATATACCACATTCTTACATACATACAATATACACAATCTAACATACATACATACTTCCAATAAGTAAGCTATTTTTTGTCTACACTAGAAATTACTAGGAAATTATTTATATGGCAAAACAACGTTTGCCGGGTAAGCTAGTCTAATATATAAAATTCTCGTGTCACAGTTTTCGTTGCCATACTCCTCCGAAACGGCTTGACCGATTTTGATGAAATTTTTTGTGCTTATCCGGTATCTATGAGAATCGACCAACATCTATTTTTCATCCCCCTAAATGTTAGGGGTAGTCCACCCCTAAATTTTTTATTTTATTTTTTAGACTAAATTTTTAATTTCTATTTTTTTATGATACAAAATACAACATACAAAAATACATACAATCCTCAATTTTCACCCTTCTACGATCAACCCTTATTTTTTAATAGCCATTTTAGTAATTTAATCATTTTTCCTCTCCGGTCGAAAACTGATCAATCGTCATTTCATTAGTTATCCCCGCTAGATGTCTACAGGTGTCACTTCTGACCCAGTAAACAGCATGGAGTAGGGATGAGAACGAAGCCGGTCTCCTTTCTTTCTCACTCCCTACACAGTTGTCGGCCATCATTATTGTTTATGCATCAAGTGTAGTAGTAACGTTGACAATTATTATTTTGCTATCTCAGTGTAACTCTCATATTAACTTTTAATCATTCCTATTCTATCAATAATAATTAAATTATCAATTTTGAGTGTATTTTGCACGATTAGTTAATCAAGTGATTTTAAAACCTCAAAAGTACTCAACACGTGACACGAGCTTCCAATAACAACGGATTTTGTGTTGTAAGTATACTTTTTTTTATTTATATCGAAAATGTTGTTGATCTTATAAAAAGGTAATTTTAATTTAATTTTATTAAAAAAATGTAATTGAACAATTAAGATTTTCATAGTTTCCAAAAAATCAATCATTATGAATCTTTATTTTGAAATGTCAATGGAAATATTGGTTGTATGAAAAAATTATAAGAGACAATGTTTTCATAAAATTTAATTTTTTACTTTCGTTTGAAATTTTTTTTCATAAAATAATGCTTATTTCACGCATATACCACATTCTTACATACATACAATATACACATTCTAACATACATACATACTTCCAATAAGTAAGCTATTTTTTGTCTACACTAGAAATTACTAGGAAATTATTTATATGGCAAAACAACGTTTGCCGGGTAAGCTAGTTTCCTATAAGATATGAAGGAGGTAGTCGTTAGGTCATGTCGCAGGCCCTGTAGTACCTAATGTCGGCGACCTGAAACTGCAACATATATACTTCGTTTCAAAAACAAAGATAATTTTTGCGAGGTTCGAAGGTTATATATCAATGAAAATATCATATTTAATATCATATTCACAAAAACTGTTATATCCGATATATTATTAGTCCAGTAAAAGAAGAAATGTGGATCGAAAAGTCGAAAGCAGAAAAACTAACTTAGTAACTTTGTTTGGACTAGTTAGGAGATAAACATACTAAAAGTCCCCACCCCTCCGAGGTGAGCCTGAGGGGGGGGAGGCCGAAGAAGGTCCCATTTTTAGGTTTTTTGCTTATATGTCAAAAACTGTGCGTTGTACGATATTTTGTTGTACTAAATTATTAAACCTTATAAAATTTTCTACAACTTCGACCTTGACACTTTTCATCTATCTCCAATCGTTGTCCAGCTATGAGCTTCCAAACATGGTCTATTTTGAAGACGCATAAATTAGTTTTCCATACAAAGTCGGTAAAAAAATCTTACAAATAAAATTTGACCAACTTCTGGTTGTCGTATCATAATGAAACTTTGCAGATGTCTAGAAATCTGATGACAGTTTAATAATCTGGCACCACTGAGCTGATCTGATGATGGAGCCAGGAGGTGTCTACTGAAACTCTTCAATGGCTATAGTAAAACCGGCGAATTTAGGCTCATTACATTCGGATTGATGAGGCAAGTTGTAGAAAATTTTATGAGGTTTAATAATGTAGTACAACAAAATATCGTATAATGCACAGTTTTTGACATATAAGCAAAAAACCTAAAAATGGGACCTTCTTCGGCCTCCCCCCCCTTGGGCTCACCTCGGAGGGGTGGGGACTTTTAGTATGTTTATCTCCTAACTAGTCCAAACAAAGTTACTAAGTTAGTTTTTCTGCTTTCGACTTTTCGATCCACATACCCTTTTTGGGCACTCATTGACTGGGCTATATTATAAGTATCCGATATATGTCCAATTTAAGATATTGATTCTTTGAACCCTGCAAAAATTATCTCTGTTTTTGAAACGAAGTATAGGTTCGTCACACAACCTATAAATTGTGTTTTGACTTTGACAGTGTGTAGGGTAACATGTTGTGTTGCAGTATAAACCCCAATTATTAATTATTATTATTATACTCCAAATAAGTACGTGTAGGAGCTTACACCAAAAATTTCACAGTAAGTAGTCGGTCAAGACATTTCAGCTTAAAAAGGCGCAAAGGCCAACCTATAATGATTTTCAAAAGCAGTTTAACTAATACTTACGTTAGAAGGAAAAGTGTCGCGCTTCCTACGCCCATACTTACGTTAGAAGGGAAAGTGTCGCGCTTCCTACGGCCTCCATCAAATGCGATGTCCTGTGAGAGCCTAGTGTCTGAGTGTTCGTCCCGGGAGTCCGGGGGGGTGTTCCCGTTGGCCACCGTCTGAGACTTGTACGAGGTCTCCGAGATCGATGCTACCGACTGGGACTTGGGGGCGTTGTACTGATGAAAAAAAGTGGCTGTGACATACGGACGGACAGACAGACATGACGAATCTATAAAGGTTCAGTTTTTTGCCATTTGGCTACGGAACCCTAAAAAGCGTTGACAAAATTAAAAAAACATGACCCATGACTATACTTATATACTTAACAATATCTAGTAGGTGTTTTAGTGTCTACATATGCGACAAGTTTGGCATTTTTCTCCAGTACTTTTCGAGTTATTCCATAATTTTACTCAGTCTCTAATAAAGTTGAAACATAATATTCACCTTCTGGCGCCTACAATATTTTCAGTACGATTTAACGACTCATATAAAAAATGCCACAATACTTCGCTCCACTAGAGCAAATGTTCGCCAAATTAGATAACTTTATATTGAAACGCCACGATTTTATATAACACAACTTAGAATTCTTATTCAAAAACAACTTTTTACATTTTTCTCAATATAGAGTTTGTATTGTTCGCGCGAACATTTGCAAGAAGTCATTATCATCATCATTTCAGCCATAGGACATCCACTGCTGAACATAGGCCTCCCCTTTGGACTTCCATATTATATCCATCCAGTGTCTTCCGACGACCTTTATAAGGTCGTCTGTCCACTTTGTGGGTGAACGTCCTACGCTGCGTTTGTTAGTCTGTGTTCTCCCCTCAAGTACTTTTCATATTCTTTAGTTCTTTAGCGGGAAGTTGCAAGAAGTGAAGCTGTAATAATAGGTATACACCTGAGCAGTGAGCCGCGGTCGCAGTGCGGGCGCGGCGCGAAGTGCGCACCACAGATCCAATACTCCCAGCTCTTCGTGAGATGTCTTCGACAACTGTGGTCAACAATGACGTGACTCCATATTTATATGATTAGTAGGGACTTATCGCGGAGGTCTATGCTAGTTATACAAAAACATTATAAAACCAACCAAATCCATCCACCATGTTCCATGTTTATGTAAAACTTTTTTTTTATGTAATGAAGTAGAAGACGAGCAAGATGCTCTCCTGGTGTTAAGAGATAACGCTGCTCATGATCAGTACAGTGCTACTTAGGATTTCACAAACCCGTTTGCAAACGTATTTTTTATGAAATTCGCCCAAAGGAAAAAAGGAACAACTCTGACACTCAATTCATTCAAACCCTGGCACTTTACGAAGGTCGACGTCAGAATGTTTATCGCTCTTTAAATAATAATCGGAATTTAAATAATATCTAATAGCAATCGGCAGAGCGATTTCTAAGTCAATTATAATTTAAAAAAGTACATCCCATTCATTGAAAGCTAGCTAGAAGTCGGTTCACTGTGAATTTTACTTCATCATCAGTTTACGTTGGTCCACTGCTGGACATAGACCTCCCCATGTCACCCCACTCAACTTAGTCCTCAGACTTCCTCTTTAAACCACAAAAAACAATTTGTTTATTCTAGTTACGAATTGGACTTACCAAGGCTAAAGACATATCAGCTCTTCTGTTAGTATGCAGTAACGCTCCTTTCAGTGGAAGGGAACAGGTTGCGATAGGCTTGTCTTGGTTGTTCATTTCGCATATCATTAGAGGCATATCTTCCTGTAAGGAACGCTTGAATCTTGGGCTCATTAATATATATGACTAATTTTTTTTACACGATGATAAGGAAACCAGCAAGACGGTAAAAACTCTCCTGATGGTAAGAGATAACGCTGCCCATGATTACCATGCTACCCAGGATTTCACAATGATGTTAAATTCTAGGTACTCGTACATTGTGCCAATGCTTGTTACTTGGAGAGACAAAAGATGACTCTTCAGCCCAGTAATTACACTAGCTGTAGTGCCCTCCTACCGAAGCACACTAATGTTTGCACATTGCTCAGGCGGTAGAATAACTGGCATTGTTGGGATACCCAAGAAAGAAAGAAAGAAAATACATTTATTTGTGCACATTACACAATACATAATAACAGAGAGTAGGCAATGTATCCCACAAAATGGTCCCAACTCAGCATAATGCTGACTGTAAACTGTAAACAGCCAACGCTGGTCTTCCGTTGGAACCGCTAGATGGCGTGACAAACAGACTCACTGTCTGGATGATAGAATAATATATTATATTATGTATTACTAAAAAACTTATATAAAAAAAGGAAAATTAATACAATATCAAAAATACTACTGCAAAGGAAATCTACCTCCGGTATAAAATGCTAGTAAACGCACCGGAAACACGGGTTCAGAACGCTCTTATATATGACAGGCAACAGGCCAATAAACAATACATTAATAACTATGGAGTAAATAACTAACATGTTTCATATAATTAAGAAAATCCTCGCTGAACGGCACATCGTATTGCGTAGAGAAGTCGAATAGTATAACTCTGCCCGGCCGTAACCGAGCCATGGAAACGTTCTGGTCGTAGAACTTCCACATTAGGACCAGTGACTTGTCACGAGATTGCATTACTGCCTGCAATGTGAGTGGAACTTAGGAAAGAAGTCGTCGGCTTTGGTAAAGTTTGGTGAAATACCAAAGAACCGCAGCGTAACCGCAGCTACTCCCTAAAGAAGATCTTCGTACAGGATCGAAACGGTCGGCACGAAGCCGAAGTAAATACAAGTGAGTTTATGCTGTTTATTTACAAAGATGAATCTAAATACTCACGAATCGTTTAGTGTAAAAATACCAAAGAAATAAGTAGGTAGGTATATCAAGTCAAATCTGAAACATCTCAAGTTGGATTTAAATATCTTTTGTTGGAATGTACTTTGTTTTTTTGTTCAAAAAATTTTTTTGCTAAAACCACGCGGGACGTGATAGCTGTAAAAATCTGGCTATTTCATGACTTTGGAAGACATTATATCCAAAATGCAAAGTCTACTTTGGAGGAAAGTGTTTACCAAGCCAAATCTCTTGACCCCAATTAAGAAACTAATAGGTATAAAGAGGCCAAGGAAATCAGCCAATTTGTCTAACCGATTAATTGACTATACACAATGCAGCCGAACTTTTAAGGAACTAAAGTTACAATATTCACTTCGACGTATAGAATAAATTAACACCAGGTTTTCTAATCCTGTTCGAAAATCTCCTGTAAAGAATCGAGATTGATCTAAAATCTAGAACATTCTAGAAGTTACCTTATCCGAGAGCACCAACGTCCCTATATGCAGTGTGAAGACACAAGTATGTGGCTTGGTGTAAGGGAGGCGACGTGAAGCAGTGGTCCGATGTAGGGGAACCTCGTCTCTACGCGATTCTGTGTTAGTCTGGAATATTCGCCGAATCAGAGTTTTTTTTTATTGCAAAGAAGGGTATATTCCCTTCCGTCTACATATAGGCCTCCCCTTTAGACTTCCATATGTACCGGTTGAAAGCGACCTACATCAACGTCTTCCGGCGACCTTTATAAGGTCGTGTGTCCATCTTGTGGGAGGCGTCCTACGCTTCGTTTGCTAGTCCGTGGTTTTCACTCGAGCACTTTTCGACCCCATCGGCTATCCGCTCTGCGCGCTATGTTGCCTACCCATTGCCACTTCTGCTTGCTAATCCGCTGGGCTATGTCGATGACTTTAGTTCGTCTACGGTATCTCCTCATTTCTGATTCGATCGCGTAGAGAAACCACAAGCATAGCGCTTTTTTTATTTTATTATATTACGAATTATGAGCAATGAGGGTTTTCTGAAATAACAGCCACTAGGAGGCAGCACAGTGGCGTAAGGTAAAATCATAGGCAAATACTGAAAACTAGAACTGTGCAGAGACTAAGGATGGTTTTGACAGCGCGCATTAATGGGATGGACCACCTGCCAAAGTGGCGCCAACTGGTAGCATAAATTTTCGTGAAAACCCTCATTACGTTATATGAAGAAGTTAATGTTTTCTATTTAATAATACATATAATATTTTATATGAAAAATTTAATGACATTTCTACTAGACTATTCATACTACACATATAAGTTATTGCATTACATAATATTAAGCTTCAGTATACAATGATAGGAACTAATTAATTTTATATAATACTGCAAAAATATATGCTATTTCTATATCAACCATGGGGCACTAAATTTCTAAAATTCGTATGAAGGTACATACTTTTATATTATAGCTAACTTATATTAAGCTAACATAATAATATACATACATTACAATATATTTGAAGCTTTAATATGATCACAGAAATAATATTATTGTGAGAAGATTGCAAAGACAGATATTAATGGAAAGACTTAAGGAAGAAAACTGGATTTATTAAATATCATACGAAAATTGAGTGACTACATAATATTTAAATACTAAAAATGATGACTAAGGTACAATAATAATGAAGACCGAGATAGGTAAATAAGCGACGGCTTAAATTATTTTATGTGTGACACGTGGGCCAAGAGTCCGTAATAATTTATTTCTTTCTATTTATAATCCTACTAGCTTGTGCTCGCGGCTTTGCCCACATCGCAAAATCCTTTCTTAGCGAAGGTAGGTATACATCATAAAACCTAACTATGATCCAAATTTCAACTCAATCCGTTTAGCGGTTTGAGCTGTGTTGATAGATCAGTCAGTACTTTCCTTTTATTATATACTAGCTTATTCTCGCGGCTTTGCCCACGTGGAGAAATCCTTTCTTAGCGGATGTCTACGCCCTAAAACCTACCCATATGCCAAATTTCAACTCAATCCGTCCAGTGGTTTGGGCTGTGCGTTGATATTCAGATCAGGCAGTCAGTCACTCTTTCCTTTTATATATTTAGATTAGTTATGGTGTGACGACCTGATCACGTATCTAGAGGGCAGGCAAGAGGCGGCGCCAGATCGAAAGGAATGGAAGGCTTTAGCCCAGCAGTGGGACAGTATAGGCTAAATATAAATAAACTATCTTATGCTTGCGGCTTTGCCCGTGTGGGAAAATCCTTTCTTAGCGGGAGGTCTACGTCATATGACCTATCAGTGTTCTAAATTTCAAATCAATCCGTTCAGTGGTTTGAGCTGTGCGTTGATAGATCAGTCAGTCAATCAGTCATTCTTTCCTTTTATATATTTATTTATAGGTAAACCAACAGCTTAAAATAAAACTTAATTATAATTAACAGTTTATACACCATACAGCCAATTAAAGGTTCACACGTATATGACACAAAGTATTTAGATATAGATGAAGGCAGGCAAGAGGCTAGGCGGCGCTAGATCGAAAGGAATGGAGGAATTTGGGAGAGGCCTTTGCAATGGGACATTATATGCCTTGATTCTGTCAGGGAATATCTAAGAGAGAGAAATAAAAAAAAAAAATGGGACATTATAGGCTAAATATAAATACATAACCCTGCTAGTGCTATATCTATGTAACTCTAGAGTAATATAGCACCTCCTGCGGTCGTGAGTCGACGAGCAGTCTCCGGCACCGCTCCAGTTCGCGACTGATCGCCTCCAGTGTCGCTTCCATTTGTAAGGACGACTTGCGCGACATTCTGGTGTAAACACATTTGTACTTTTACAAGCTTTATATTACTTTCACCTGTCTGTTGTCTGTTTGTCTGTCTGTCTGTCTGTCTGTAATCAAATCTTGCAAGTTTAATTTGACCCACTTCCCGGTTTCCAATTGAGCTGAAAATTTGCATGCGTGTGTAAATCGGATGACAATGCAATATTTTTATGACATCGAGCTGATCTGATGATGGAGCTGGAAGGTGGCTATAGGAACTCTGTCATTAAACAACGCAACCCCATCGAGTTTGGGCTCATTTGATTCGTCTTGACGAGTACTTTATGATGCAAGATGATAACAATAATTAAAGCTTGTTTTTAAAAAGTATTTTTTAAATTTTACTTGTTTTATGTGAAGAAGTACGAAGACGCTCTCCTGATGTAAAGAAATAACGCTGCCCTTTTGGGCTATGCTGATTATTCAGCATAGTGCTACCTAAGATTTCACAATGATATTATGAAATTCTAGGTGCACTACACCAACGCTTCCTACTCAAGAGTTCTAAGATGTTAAGACTGTTTGCCCAGTAAATTCACTAGCTACAGTGCCCTCCTGCCGAAGCACAGTAATGTTTGCACATCATTGCTCAGGCGGTAGAATAACTGGCACTGTTGGGGTACCCCCTAGACGACCTCCTGCTAAGGAAGTCTACCCCATTTACAAGATTTCGGTCCGATATACGAGTGAAATCTTGTAAATGTGTATGTTTGTATATGAGTTTAGCTTAAGTTCGCAGCTTTGCCCGCGTGCGTAAAATCTGTGTTCCAACTCAACCCAATTCGTTCAGAAGTTAAAAAGGTGCGTAGATCATTCAGTGAGTCAATCAGTCACTCTTCCCTTTTATGAATTTTGATAGATATTATTAATATACACCTTTATGTGTAAATCCAATTTCAATTGCAAAAAAATAAAAAAACTTACTGCTTAGGAAGCGGCCTTTCACCAGCAGACAAACTTCGAGCTGCGTGAAATAAAAAAAAAAACAAAAATGATTCTCTAATAGTAAAAAAAACAAAATTGAGCTTTTATAAAAATAAAGATAAATATTTTGTATCATTAACAAAATAATATATCAGTTTTAAATGTTACCTTTAGAAGTGGTAGGCAGTTCCCCTTCGCTAAGGGATCCGTAGTCAGTGTGGCTGGTCTGAGTTTCCGTGCGAGGAGTGCTGGCTTTCTGTTCACCCGGAGATAGGACGTCACGGACTGGCGTGTCTAGAATCATTCAACACTGATCTAAACCTAACGTCATGTTTACCTACTTATATCATGGCTAATAAAAATCATGGTTTTGAAGTTCTTTGGTCACATCTCTAGGAAATAGCACTCTATGGAGAGACTTGTTGTGCAGGGTCCAATTGAAGGAAAGAGAGCACGAGGTCGTTCTCCAACTCGCTGGACTGACCTCATCAAGAAGGCCACAGAGGCATCTATGACCCAGTGCTCTCGCAACGCCATTAACAGACAAAAATGGCGTCACATCGCTAGATCCATCGGGAAAATCCAAGCAGAAGACAGAGCATCAGAGCAACCAAGACCATTCTGACAAGTGTACGACTATGAAAATCAAGCCTAAACCCCGATACACGACTAAATCTAGGTGTACCCAGCTAAATGTTGGTTAAACTACATGCTTATTCATATAAATCAAGGCTAAACCATGATACACGACTAAATCTAGGTGTAACCTAGGTCAGTGGTGGTTAACCCATATGCTTATTCATATTACAGAGTTTAGGATAGTCCGGTATCAGTAAGTTAGGTTCGAACGGTAAATAGCCGCGGCAGCGGCAGGCGATGCGCCAGATGCAACTTGTTCTAATTTTAGAGTTCACGATTCGTCCAACGGAATATTAAATTCAAACTTTATGATGATGACCCTACAAAAATTGGGATGTTGACAAAAAAAAATTTGCCGTCCATAATGTAGATTATTGAAAAATATTGGACACGTATTTTTTTATTTGTAAATCTGATTAAAACCTGTGATATACAACGCACTAAAGTTTCTTGATCGTGACGTCACACCACTCAATCTAGTATATTTTTTTAGTGGTGTGACGTCATGCGTCCCAACACAGAATCTTAAAAGCGTTATATCTCAGCATCGAGGACATATCCAATAGAGGGGCAATAGACAAAGTTTTCCTTGAAATAATTTTTTTCACAATTTGACGACTCCGCCCACTTTTCCTATTGGCTACGCTGGTTTTAGTGATGGGCAACGAAAAATTTTCAATCTAAAACTCGATTATGCCAAGTAATCGATTACAAAGCGATAATATAATATTTTTGACTAAGAGGCAAAACATACGCACGGTTGCAAATCTGATCTTTTGTTTTAAATGGTGTTAATGTCGGAAATCATAAAGGAAGACTTTTGCTTTCCAAAGACATTGTTAGTTCCGATTTCATCTTATAGCAAAAATTGCGTTTTAGTTTTAAACAAGTCAAATATAAAATACTAGCTTATGCTCGCGGCTTTGCCCGCATGGCAAAATCCTTTCTTAGTGGAGGTCTACGTCATTAACCCTATTAATATTCCAAATTTCAACCCAATCCGTCCATCGGTTTAGGCTGTGCGTTGATAGATCAGTCAGTCAATAAGTCAGTCACTCTTTCCATATATAAATTTAGATTCTTAAAGACATCCGATTTATACTCATGCATGCAAAGTTTAAGCTAAATTGAAAATGGGAAGTAGATTAAATTTTACTTGCAAGATTTGATTATAGACAACGGGACAGGCAAATGTAAAAAAAAGCTTGTGATTTAAATTTAAAAAAAAATTGCCCCCTACGCAACGCTTTCCAAATTACCTATTTTGTGGATTGATTTTAAATTTATCATAATAATATTATATACTACATACTACTACTAGTCAAGCCCTTTCAACTTTAATTTGATGCCCACATTGACGGGATTATAGAGAAAATAATTAATCAGCTATTTTTTAGCGGCGGCCATCTTGGATTTTAAATGTATTAAATGTAATGCAATATATTACTAGTCAAGTCCTTTCATTTCATACCCTTACATTTGACGAGGTTGTGAAGAAAAAAAATAATCCGCCAAATTGTAGCGGCGGCCATCTTAGATCGATTTCCACCAAACACGGCTAAGAAAACTCTCGACTACCTTTCGACTCTACTTTCAAACAAAAAAACAAGATCAAAATCCGTTCATCTGTACGGGACCCAGAAGTAAGACAATGTACATGAGCAACGATGCCACAGACAGACAGACAGACACGTCAAACTTATAACACCCCGTCGTTTTTGCTTCGGGGTTAAAAAGAGGTCAGGTTTTTATGTTTTTGGTGAATAACTTTTAAAAAGAGTTTTCATTTCTTGTTCGGGACTTATTTTAGTTTATAACAAAAAATGACGTTTTCATGATGTGGATGGTATATTCTCATCCGCTCATAAAAAAATAAAATATTAAATTTGTAGGTATCTCGATTGAAAAAAAAAACAGGGGAATGGCATCGGAGCATTTTTATATTTTAGTAAATTTTATATTTGTATATCAATACTGTAGGCTTTCACTAACCTACTCGCAGCGCCGCGTGATGCGACTAAACAAGAGGTTATATGATAATATTGTAAATATTAAAAATAATAGACATAATATTATAAAAGTGTCTCCCTGTTTTATAGATAATGAATGATACGTAGCTTTTTGTGCGCAAGTCTGACTCGCATTCGCCATAGGTTTTATATACCAAAATACGAGATGATCTTTTGTCACGAAAAATGACGGTAACTTTACGCAACTTCACGTGTCATATTTTTTTGATACATCCTAAAATATCCGTGTACTTTTTATTTATGTTAAAATTTCATTTTAGGGTAGTTCCCGCGTGCTCCACTATCCGCCCCACTGGTGGGGCAGGTGAAACTGTCAAATAATTTTTGTGTCTCACGCACCCCACTGATCGCGTTTTGGAGGGGCAGGTTCTTCCAAGACACCATCAGCCTAAGACTACGAGAACTTTCCGAGATATTGATATTTTAATTTTGATAGCTGTCATTTGAAATGAAGATTTCCTCAAGACCCTTCATTTCTTCCATCACTTTCACATATTTGCAAGGTAGATAACAAGAAAAAGGTACCAGGAGATCATAATTGAAATGAAGTCGTACATACGAATATTCGTTGACTTGTACTGCTTTGCCTGTACCTGCGTCTATTAATGAAAAAAACACATGTTATCCCATTCATATAAATTACACAAAGGTACATAAAAGTTCGAATTAATCAGGAAAGTGCGACTAAAATAACCGCAATACGAGATTTTAATAATATATTATCAGATGGGATGATTTTCTTATGTGTTGTTTGTCTTCTAAATAGTACATAGTTCCTTATAATTTCTGATCTCCTAGTTCTTCGCAAAATATTTGCATTAATAACACCATTCATCATTTAGTCGTGCCCAATAAATTATATTTTTCCATAAGTTACAGCGCCCTGATGGGGCGCGTGAAGTGTACTTTTTTTTAATATTATCACCCGCCACACTAAAACGCAATCAGTGGGGCGCGTGAGAAGCAAAAAATATTTGACAGTTCCACCTGCCCAACTAGTGGGACGAATAGTGGGGAAACGGGAACTACCCAATGTTTACAACACAAGTGAATTAAATTAAAAATTGTTTCAACGCATTCAAAATATGTAATTTTGTGGTTGCAACCATCTTTTAGTTTTTCAGATGTTAGTTTATTAAAATCTGTTTTTTATAGTTTGTAGTTTTCTACTAATCAAACCTTTTCGTTTAATTCCCATGTTGAGGGAGTTGTGGAAAAAAATGTAATCACCATTTCATGGCGGCTAAGAACACTAGACTATTTCTACCTAAAAAAAACAATCTCAAAAAATAAATAAAAAATCCGTAATACAGAGACATACAGACATGTCATACTTATAACACCCCGTATTTTTGCGTGGGGGGTTAAAAAATAAATTGTGACGTTACTGCCATGATAAAATTTTATGAGAATAACCCTCTATAAAAAATCATCTGCTCTAGTTGTCAACTTATAAATGACATGGACTTCAAGGTGACTGTCCATTATACCGTATCATACAATAATAATAATTGTCTTAGGAACATGCCAAACCGAAAAATAGCATCGCGCCCTTTTTACACTAAACGATTCGTGAATATTTAAATTCACCTTTGTAAATAAACGGTATAAACTCACTATTTTTTATATGCATAAACTCATTATTTACTTTGGCTTCGTGCCGACTCCAGCTACTCCTTAAAGAAGATCCTCGTACAGGATCGAACCGGTCGGCACAAAGCCGAAATAAATACAACTGAGTTTATGCCGTTTATTTTAAAGCTGCTTCTGACGTGAAGATTACGTTACTCAAGTCCTTTTGTCAGAATTTCTATACGTGCCAGCTCTGGACAAAATATACGAAAAAATCTCATGATACTATCCGGGTGGCCTACAATAACGTCTTCAGACACCTGATGGGTCTGAAGTGGCATTGTAGTGCCTCGGGGATGTTCACTGAGGCAAGGGTTGACTCTTTCAATGCAATACAGCGAAAACGAATAGCTATGTTCATGTCCAGGGTTGGCACGTGTAGAAATAAGATAATAAAAAGTTTGGCAGATAGGCTGCCGCTGACTGAAACGTATCGACGATGGCTCGACATTGTAACATAAAGGAAAAGGCCGACAAATTACCATTAATATGGTATTTTATTCTATTTTTAACCTAATTTAATTTTTAATCTTAATTAGATTTAACTATGGATCTTGTGTCTGCAATAAAGATATTTATTATTATTATTTATTATTATATACAAATATGAACATCTGGCCCATGCCATTATTGCTCATAGCTCAAAATTAAGCTTAGGTAGATAACCGCATTATATATATACCACGGCAGTATTGTATGCATTGAAAAGTAAGAGAACATCGTTGCGAGCCTGGCACGGAGCGTTAACAATAAATATCGCTGAGAATATGTTACTGATACTGACAGGTCTATGCATGGCATGCAATGTTGTCAAACAACTGCGTGTAGGGACCAGAATGCAGTGAGTGTACGGGTTTATAGCCACGAATGATGACCGATAAAAAGATAATAATATAAACTTGTTTCCGTTATTAATAAAGAAAACTCATCAAAGTTCATCTGTTGCCAGTTCAACGAAAAAGGTTAACACGTAAAGATGCTTGAACATGTAAGCAACATATTATATTGATAGGCATGCAAAAATGAAAATGGTACTGCATTCTCGTGATTAGATTCTGTTTTGAACACGGGCAAAATATGAGAGAAAGAAGAAATGCAAACGGACATATGGTACGGTATAGTGGGCAAACCCCTTAAAACTCATTTCTTGCAATGTTATTTTGGAATATTTTCTAATAAACATACACATTACACATTAGCTATTTTTAACATATTTACAGCTGAACTAATCAAATTTGGTATAATAGGTAGCTTAGGCTCTATAAGCCTCTCTAGGCTCTTGACAATAGGTAACAGTAGGTACTTTTCAATGGGTAAAACTGGATAGGAATAAATGAAGCTAGGACATGGGCCTACAGAACATATTATGCGCTAGTTGTACCTAAAGATAGCATGCAATTAGACCTGGTCGAAGATGTGGTATGCATTTGTCCTCTAATCGATTATCATGCATCGATTCAATCGTCAAAATATTCACAACACTGGCTAAATACGAGTCAGAAGACAAGGATAGCTATTTGGAGAATACGCTTTATTAGAAAGAGAGGCAATTTGACTGACCAGTATAACTTGATCCCTCGCTAGAACAAAAAATAATCATAATTTTGAGGATTATTTCTCATTTCTGGGGATATTAAAATCGATTTAATAAATTTAGATATTTTATATGTATACTTTATTATATAATAATACAGTAAACAGTTTTATAAAAAAATAAGAAGTCGTGATTTTTTTGTTAAAGAGAATATTCCGTGAGGCCCGCGTAGTTCCTTAAACTGGCCGCTACTAAACGGCGCGTCACGTGGCGCTACGAGTGGGGTAGCAAATACAACCAGTGTTGATATACAAAAAATCCGCCCATGCCCTCCCCCTGTATCTCAGCCATTTTCTTTATTTTATTTGCAAGAAAAAAAACGTATGGAATATTTTTTTTATTAAAAATTCTAAACCAAAAACGGACTATTTTAAAAATTTTAACTTAGTCAATTTTAGAGGAAAGAGTACTTACCAAAAATCTCATTCTCCTGTGGCTGATCGGTAATAGAAGATATCTCATGGTCAGTATTGTCTGGAGACGTGGCCATATCCCGCTTGTCTAACGTATAAGTATTGGGCACTTGATCATTGACGTTCAATAACGGACTCTTGGTGTAAGTGGCCGAGTCACGACTAGGCGGCTTTGTGGGATCCTTGGGGTCTATTTGGGATCCTTCTAGAAAATAGGGACGAAATTTGACTTATCTTGATCCTATTGAGTAAAAATCGAAATGTTGACTTCAACTAGTTTATCGCTGATTAAATAAATAGGGTCATAAGATGGAAGGACTTTGATATTGGGAAAAACATTCGAATTCGAAAAAATATCGTCTTCCCAACTATTTTTTCTTGACAATATAGAATAACCTTTTCATCAAAAATGGATGACTCGAGTGCGAGACTCGATAGCCTAACCCAGTAATAAACCCAGTAATTTCCTTGACCGCCCTACCCTTCTAGGTAATCATACTGTATTGAGAAACCTTTCCACCCAAAAAGGACTTGATAGTTTACCTTTTCCACCACAACTACAGTTTCTAAACTGTCCCAGAGCATCAGTAGTATGGAATCGTAGTGTACCGCTGCAGGTACGAAATAACCCCACTTCTCTGCGGCGCGGACCAACGGGACAACCGCAAATGCGGGCGTGAGGGAGACAGTACTCTATGGAGGATAGGGTGGGACTTTACTAAGGGAAATGAGGGAGTTGATACATAAACTAAAATGAAAAATAAAATTATTGAACCGATTATGATGAAAGGTACAAATAATGCATTTTAAGTCTTAAGTACGAGTATAACAAACACACGTACTCTATGGAGCGGATAGGGTGGGACTTTACTGAGGGAAATGAGGGAGTTGACACAAAACTAATATTATAAACACAAATGTTTGAAAGGATGTCTGGATGTGAGGATGTATGTTTGTTACTCTTTCACACTTATACGGGTGGACCGATTGAGCTGAAATTCGATATAGAGACAACTTAGACCCTTGAATAACATATATAGGCTACTGTACAGCTCAGGTAATGAATTATAAAAATATAAAAACCGATTATGATGAAAAAAAGTACGTAAAGAATGCACTTCAGCATTGCATCAGTAGCATGGAATCGTAGTGTACCGCTGCAGGTACGAAACAACCTCACCTCTCTGCGGCGCGGACCAATAGGACAGCCACAATACGGGCGTGAGGGAGACAGTATACTCTACGGAGGATAGGGTGGGACTTTACTTAGGTAATGGTAAAATTAAGAATAGAAAACATTCAGGACGATGAATAATATTACCTCTACATCAGAACCGATTGTGAAAGAATATCATCAAAATACTTCAAGTCTTGAGACTTAGTCTATTTTTTCATCAAAATCGGAAAATAAAATATACGTGAAATGATTTTTTTTTTTATAATTAAATAAAAGTTTAGAATAAACTACGTGAAAAGTGAAAAAGGACATAAGAGGAAGAAAAAGCGCAGATATGTCTGGCAATAAATCGAATGGAAAGGAATTTGGAATAGAAAATACGTACTGTACACACTCTGCTATGTGACCCTCACTCATAAGACTAGGAACTAGGAAGATGGTGACAATGATGAAGCGACTCAAGATTATATTCTTCGATATAATAAGTTGTCATTCTTGTCTATTCTCAGTATGGATTTGCTTACAAATATGTAGGTAAACACTATCTTGAAATCTTTATCTACGTAATTAAAATAATCGTACTTACGGAAATCATTATCTGCTTTCTTTCCATCATCAATTGATTGACGAATATAAGTTTTGCCATTAATATCAGCGGGTATTTTATCACTTGGATTTGCAAAACTACTATTAGGTTCTTGTATTTGTTGCAGTTCATCCGTATGAGGCGTATTCTTATCATTAGTAAATCTCCTTTTAGAAATTTCTATGGAATCTATCTTTCCTATGTGTAAACTTTCCTTTCTTTCTTTTGTAGGATTTGTGTCATTGATTTTATAAGATTCTGCTATTTGATCATCAACATTGCGTCCATTATTTAGATTTAATTTAGATTCTAATTCATTCGATTTTGTACGAAGCTTTGGTTCGTCGAATATTTGGTCATGTGCCATAACATTGGCCATATTTTTGGAATCACGTTTATATTCATTTGACTTTCTACGTGACTCATTTGGCTTAGGTTCGTCGAATGTTTGATCATTTGCATCAACATTGGGCACATTGTTGGTATCAGGATCAAATTCATCTAGTCTTCTACCAGCCTCAAATGGTATTGGTTCGTAAAATGTTCTATCATTTCCATCAATAATATCTACATTGTTGGGATCACGTCTATATTCATCCGTACTTCTACGTGACTCAAACGTCTTTGGTTTGTCAAATATTTGATCATTCACATTGGCCACTTTTTGGTCACGTTTATTTCTAAGCGCCTCAAAATATAACTTTGATTCCGGATATATTTCATCGTTTGTGTTTCGTGTGCCATTGAAGCCTATTTCATTTGATTCGTCAGATGTTTCATTAAATATTTTAGGTTCATATTCTTTATCTGTATAAATATTGGCTTCGCTTTTAGCACTATCAAAATCTAAGTCATTAAGTAAGCTGTTTTGTCTTTTAGAGGGTTCATCAGGGTAATTTAACGGGTTTATGTCTTTTTTACAAGAATTGTGATTATTTGTGTCGTTTTTTGCGTTAACTTTTTCTGTTTTAATATCATCTTGTTTCATATTATTTTTATCAATGTCAAAAGAGTCATGTTTGTTTGGTAGGTTATCAATATTTTTGATTCCACCAATAGTGACGCTTTTTTCATCAGTTTGAGGTTTTTTCTTTTTGTCTTTCTTAGTTTTTGATGGGTTTTTATATTTTGTGGGTGAAATAGGTATCGGACCTGGTATTTGAAATCTGTTATGATCGTCTTTCGGATCTGATTTATTTTTTGAGTCATATGTAGGTTCACCAGTATAGGTTGAGATTGCACTTTGGTGCCTTTTGTTTCTGTAATTAATATTACTTATTTTATACAAATATTTATATTATGTATTGATTTAATTAGACACAAACACATCCATCCTAAGCCAGGGCAGTGGTCACCTCTTACGAAAACTTCATATCGCGTGAAGCGTTCTTTCTCGGAAATAACAAAAAGTCCAACTAATATTAACATACGAGTGTGTTTGTGAATCTATATGTGTATTTATACACCATGCAAAGCTGGTTGCCAGGAAGAGATCGATTTAAGCGATAAGGCCGCCCATTTGTGGACCTAACTGTGGTTAAATTTAGTTTCTTTAGTTTATTCTGTTAACAAAGAGTACTTATTGTAGGCACAGCTGGGTAATAACAAGTTTCTTACCTCGTATAATAAATATTGTCCTCATCGTTATCATTTAAATTGATGGAAACCTTCCGAGCTTCGCGACTAGACCCCGGTTTCTCGCTGTCATATTCCGACACATTGGGCTGTAAATCTTTATCATTCGTCAGGTCATCTTGTACTAACTCGATCTTTAACAAATACATTGTATACATGAAAGGATGAATAGTATAGTATCTGTGGTTCGTAGGTCCGGCATAAATCTGGGCTTCAAATCTCAATGTGTGACAACATTTTCACCTAGATACCATGTTTGGTCATATATCACATAAACCTTAGGATCCCCGCTGTTTTGCTATAAGAATTTTGGAAGCAGTCGTTATGTTATATTGCAGGCTTGGCAACTTAAACTGCAGCATATCGCTACCCATCAGTTAAAGCTACCCTACACTATACACTAGAATCGTAATTCATAAGTTAGCATTTTAAGGCAGGATACATTGATACTATTATGTAATATTTAACATCATAATATATACGACATGTATTTCATGCAATAAATGATTTTGATTTGATTTGATAGATTACCTCTAAAATACTGCTATTGATGGGAAATTGTTTGTCTTTGTCATTTGTGTTAGGTTTTTCTTCATCTGGTGTGAAATAATCTTTATTTTCATCAGAATTTCTTGAAGGAAGTTTATCCATATATTCACCAGCCTGACAAAAATATGTTTGTATGTAAACAGACAGACAGAAACCGTCTAATATTATAAATATGGCAGTATTATGAAAAGTCACTAAGATAATTTGAGTGAAGTACTTACAGTTTTATCTCTCAAGTTGTCAAGCTGTTCTTGTAATTCGGAAACCCTTCGCGACATCTCTTCGTTTAACATAAGCATTTTCTATAATTTCAAATAAAACAATATTTTAAAACATTTTTATATGTATTTGACTAGCTTACGATCGCGGCTTTGTCCCATTAAGAAATTTTATAGCAGATGTGTAAGACATAATTATCTATTTATGGCGAACATCACGGCAGCAGCCGGCGAAGCGCCAAAAACTAATTCCCCTTAATCACAGAACTAGCTGCGCCTAGCGGTTTTACCCGCTGTACTGCGTTATTTCAGGGTCTATGCTACATCTATACCAAATTTTAGCTCAATCGGTCCACCCGTTTAGGCGTTAAGAAGTAACAAACATACACAATCACCCTTAAACTTTCGCAATTGTAATATTAGTGTGATAATGATGGACAATGAAAATATTAAAAGCTTGTTTGTACGTTTATCACTAACCGGATCCTTTAAATCACTGAACATGATGTGCATCTGTTTATTTCAGTTGATTCATGCTACAAATGTTACTGAGGTTTTTATGAAGTCAGAAAATCATTGTGTCTGCTATCTAACCGACTGAAGCGATAGAAATTTATTTATGATGTAGCTTAGACCCTATTTTTTTGACCCAGGAAAAATGCGTTACGCGTTATCACCCTACGGGGGGCGCGAGGCAGGATGTGGGACTCCCCCGCCTTGTATGTGCGAAGGGATACCGACTTAAAACCTGGGGCTATTTCTGCGGGACGTCATAATGCCGAGGCAGCGAGTACGCCGAAGCACTCATCTGCGGCCCCGATGGCATATATAGCTTATTGAACCCTGAGATTATACAAATTCTTGATTTAAATAAAGACGCACAGTGAGTGACTTAAAGTCACGAAACGTCAATAACGTTTTTAACGAGAGTTTTGGCATGTACATTTTCGTACTATAGAGTTGAAAATCTTATCTCGATATATATTATTATATATTATGTATTACAATAAAATTATTCTTATATAAGTAGGTACTGTATTTGATATAATGACTAGATCAATTTGGGTGAAATTTTCTCTGCTCCTATAGTATTATTGTAAGTAAATCCATACCTTGTGTGGTGCGTCAGGTTGGGAGGCACCGTCGGACCGCGGTGAGGTTGAAGGCATCTCTGCGTTGGCTAACTTCTCTTGCTGAAACATTTTAATGAAGTTAATAAATGAGCTTCTTTGAGACCTGTCGTATTGTATGGAACGGAGTGCTGGGCTACGAAAGTTGCGGATGAAAGGAGAGTGCATGCAGCGGAGATGAGAATGTTGAGGTGGATGTGTGGAGTGAAGAATGGACAAAATCAGAAATGAGTACATGAGGGGAAGCCTAAAAGTTGCACCAGTGACAGAAAAATTAAAGAGTGGAAGATTGTCCTGGTATGAACATGTTATGCGGAGGGATGAAAATCATGTTACCAAAAAGTCCATGAATATTTTAATAAGTGGTAATCCGGGAAGGGGGCGCCCGAAAAAGGTTTGGATGAACTGTGTGTGCAGGGATATGCGTGCTAGAGGAGTGGATGAAGATATGACGGATGATAGAGCAGAATGGAGGAGAAAAACGTGTTGTGCCGACCCTACCTAGTGTGGGATAAGGGCAGGAAGAAGAAGAGGTTATAAGACTTACAGTGAGTGCGGCTAGTTTCTCAATAGTTTTAGCCATATGATCGGACAATGTGGCCAATTTCAGGCTTGTTTCTAATTCCGCTACTTTTCTCTTCTCTATTGTTAACTGCAGTGCTAGGTCATCTGTAAATTAACAACAAATATAATAGATGATGTGTCACCTTTTACCACAAAAAGATGTTGGGTACGCAAACTTTTTTTATACAAAATAGGCCAAGTTTGACCAAATTCCATTTGATGGAAAGTGTAGATGCGGTCTACAATGAATCACGTAAGATGCACAGATTCATCATCATCATCATCATCAGCCTATGTTCGTCCACTGCTGGACATAGGCCTCCCCCATGGCACGCCACTCAACTTGCTCCTCCGTCTTTCTCCTCCACCCGCTCCCAGCGACCCTCCGGATATCATCGCCCCAGACATCACACAGATCGCAGATCGCACAGATTCACTAGGACCGATGACCTTAAAGATATACCCAAGTTGTATCGCTCGGGGGAAAAAAAGGAGCAGAAAAACCAAAAGTAATGCGTTGTAATGCTACCAGTTAGTGGTCAAACGTAGGCCTATTTTGTAATGAAAAAAACTCACTACAATTAGCCTGAACCTGGTTCAGTTTGTCCCTCATCTCCCGTATCCGTCCATTATTGACGTCCAGTGCATGTTGGCTCGTGACTCTCACTATAGTTGTGTCCATACACACTATAGTTGTGTCCATACACACTATAGTGTTGATACTCACTACAATTAGCCTCAGCCTGGTTCAGTTTGTCCCTCAGCTCCCGTATCCGTCCATTATTGACGTCCAGTTCATGTTGACTCGTGACTCTCACTATAGTTGTGTCCATACACACTATAGTGTTGATACTCACTACAATTAGCCTCAGCCTGGTTCAGTTTGTCCCTCAGCTCCCGTATCCGTCCATTATTGACGTCCAGTTCATGTTGACTCGTGACTCTCACTATAGTTGTGTCCATACACACTATAGTGTTGATACTCACTACAATTAGCCTCAGCCTGGTTCAGTTTGTCCCTCAGCTCCCGTATCCGTCCATTATTGACGTCCAGTTCATGTTGGCTCGTGACTCTCACTATAGTTGTGTCCATACACACTATAGTGTTGATACTCACTACAATTAGCCTCAAACTGGTTCAGTTTGTCCCTCAGCTCCCGTATCCGTCCATTATTGACGTCCAGTTCATGTTGGCTCGTGACTCTCACTATAGTTGTGTCCATACACACTATAGTGTTGATACTCACTACAATTAGCCTCAACCTGGTTCAGTTTGTCCCTCAGCTCCCGTATCCGTCTATTATTGACGTCCAGTTCATGTTGGCTCGTGGCTCTCACTATAGTTATGTCCATACACACTATAGTGTTGATACTCACTACAATTAGCCTCAGCCTGGTTCAGTTTGTCCCTCAGCTCCCGTATCCGTCCATTATTGACGTCTAGTTCATGTTGACTCGTGGCTCTCACTATAGTTGTGTCCAAACACACTATAGTTGTGTCCATACACACTATAGTGTTGATACTCACTACAATTAGCCTCAGCCTGGTTCAGTTTGTCCCTCAGCTCCCGTATCCGTCCATTATTGACGTCCAGTTCATGTTGACTAGTGGCTCTCACTATAGTTGTGTCCATACACACTATAGTTGTGTCCATACACACTATAGTTGTGTCCATACACACTATAGTGTTGATACTCACTACAATTAGCCTCAGCCTGGTTCAGTTTGTCCCTCAGCTCCCGTATCCGTCCATTATTGACGTCCAGTTCATGTTGACTAGTGGCTCTCACTATAGTTGTGTCCATACACACTATAGTTGTGTCCATACACACTATAGTGTTGATACTCACTACAATTAGCCTCAGCCTGGTTCAGTTTGTCCCTCAGCTCCCGTATCCGTCCATTATTGACGTCCAGTTCATGTTGACTCGTGACTCTCACTATAGTTGTGTCCATACACACTATAGTGTCCCTCAGCTCCCGTATCCGTCCATTATTGACGTCCAGTTCATGTTGGCTCGTGACTCTCACTATAGTTGTGTCCATACACACTATAGTGTTGATACTCACTACAATTAGCCTCAACCTGGTTCAGTTTGTCCCTCAGCTCCCGTATCCGTCTATTATTGACGTCCAGTTCATGTTGGCTCGTGGCTCTCACTATAGTTATGTCCATACACACTATAGTGTTGATACTCACTACAATTAGCCTCAGCCTGGTTCAGTTTGTCCCTCAGCTCCCGTATCCGTCCATTATTGACGTCTAGTTCATGTTGACTCGTGGCTCTCACTATAGTTGTGTCCAAACACACTATAGTTGTGTCCATACACACTATAGTGTTGATACTCACTACAATTAGCCTCAGCCTGGTTCAGTTTGTCCCTCAGCTCCCGTATCCGTCCATTATTGACGTCCAGTTCATGTTGACTAGTGGCTCTCACTATAGTTGTGTCCATACACACTATAGTTGTGTCCATACACACTATAGTTGTGTCCATACACACTATAGTGTTGATACTCACTACAATTAGCCTCAGCCTGGTTCAGTTTGTCCCTCAGCTCCCGTATCCGTCCATTATTGACGTCCAGTTCATGTTGACTAGTGGCTCTCACTATAGTTGTGTCCATACACACTATAGTTGTGTCCATACACACTATAGTGTTGATACTCACTACAATTAGCCTCAGCCTGGTTCAGTTTGTCCCTCAGCTCCCGTATCCGTCCATTATTGACGTCCAGTTCATGTTGACTAGTGGCTCTCACTATAGTTGTGTCCATACACACTATAGTTGTGTCCATACACACTATAGTGTTGATACTCACTACAATTAGCCTCAGCCTGGTTCAGTTTGTCCCTCAGCTCCCGTATCCGTCCATTATTGACGTCCAGTTCATGTTGACTCGTGGCTCTCACTATAGTTGTGTCCATACACACTATAGTTGTGTCCATACACACTATAGTGTTGATACTCACTACAATTAGCCTCAGCCTGGTTCAGTTTGTCCCTCAGCTCCCGTATCCGTCCATTATTGACGTCCAGTTCATGTTGACTAGTGGCTCTCACTATAGTTGTGTCCATACACACTATAGTTGTGTCCATACACACTATAGTTGTGTCCATACACACTATAGTGTTGATACTCACTACAATTAGCCTCAGCCTGGTTCAGTTTGTCCCTCAGCTCCCGTATCCGTCCATTATTGACGTCCAGTTCATGTTGACTAGTGGCTCTCACTATAGTTGTGTCCATACACACTATAGTGTTGATACTCACTACAATTAGCCTCAGCCTGGTTCAGTTTGTCCCTCAGCTCCCGTATCCGTCCATTATTGACGTCCAGTTCATGTTGACTCGTGGCTCTCACTATAGTTGTGTCCATACACACTATAGTTGTGTCCATACACACTATAGTGTTGATACTCACTACAATTAGCCTCAGCCTGGTTCAGTTTGTCCCTCAGCTCCCGTATCCGTCCATTATTGACGTCCAGTTCATGTTGACTAGTGGCTCTCACTATAGTTGTGTCCATACACACTATAGTTGTGTCCATACACACTATAGTGTTGATACTCACTACAATTAGCCTCAGCCTGGTTCAGTTTGTCCCTCAGCTCCCGTATCCGTCCATTATTGACGTCCAGTTCATGTTGACTAGTGGCTCTCACTATAGTTGTGTCCATACACACTATAGTTGTGTCCATACACACTATAGTGTTGATACTCACTACAATTAGCCTCAGCCTGGTTCAGTTTGTCCCTCAGCTCCCGTATCCGTCCATTATTGACGTCCAGTTCATGTTGACTCGTGGCTCTCACTATAGTTGTGTCCATACACACTATAGTTGTGTCCATACACACTATAGTGTTGATACTCACTACAATTAGCCTCAGCCTGGTTCAGTTTGTCCCTCAGCTCCCGTATCCGTCCATTATTGACGTCCAGTTCATGTTGACTAGTGGCTCTCACTATAGTTGTGTCCATACACACTATAGTTGTGTTCATACACACTATAGTGTTGATACTCACTACAATTAGCCTCAGCCTGGTTCAGTTTGTCCCTCAGCTCCCGTATCCGTCCATTATTGACGTCCAGTTCATGTTGACTCGTGGCTCTCACTATAGTTGTGTCCATACACACTATAGTTGTGTCCATACACACTATAGTGTTGATACTCACTACAATTAGCCTCAGCCTGGTTCAGTTTGTCCCTCAGCTTCCGTATCCGTCCATTATTGACGTCCAGTTCATGTTGACTCGTGGCTCTCACTATAGTTGTATCCATACACACTATAGTTGTGTCCATACACACTATAGTGTTGATACTCACTACAACTAGCCTCAGCCTGGTTCAGTTTGTCCCTCAGCTCCCGTATCCGTCCATTATTGACGTCCAGTTCATGTTGACTCGTGGCCCTCACTCGTGTGTTCTCATTGTTGAGTGCTGACACGTCGTCTTCCAGCTTGCTTATACGGTGGGTGTACTCTTTGTGGGCTTTGGATAACTCCTGGAACAAATAGAATGTTGGAGAAATCACTTTGGCAGATGTATCAGGGGTAGACTTCCTTTGCAAAAGGTCGTCTAAGTGGGTACCCCAACAGTGCCAGTTATTCTACCGCCTGAGAAGTAATGTGCAAACATTACTATGAACAGGTAGGAGGGCACTGTAGCTAGTGAAATTATTGGGCTAAAGAGTCTTACATCTTATGACTCATTAGTAAAAAGCGTTGGTGCAGTGCTCCTAGAATTTCACATCATAGTGAAATCTTAGGTAGCACTGTACTGATATTATTGGCAGCGATATCTCTTAACATCAGGAGAGCGTCTTGCTGTTCTTCTTACTTGTTCACATAACAAGTGAAATAAATTAAAAATTTAAAAAACCCCCAACGCAATACGTAATTCACAATTTTTTTTATGGCGGCCATCTTGGATTTTAAATTTTATGTAGTGGGCTGTATTCTACTCGCTAAGCCCTTTCATTTGATACCCATATTGAGGGGGTCGTGGAAGAAAAAAGTAATCCGCCATTTTGTAGCGGCGGCCATCTTGGACCAATTTCCACCAAACATGGCTAAGAACACTCTCGACTAACTCTACTTTCAAACAAAAAAAACTAAATCAAAATCCGTTCATCCGTTTGGGAGCTACGATGCCACAGACAGACACACACACAGACAGACACACACACACACACAGACACAGACAGACAGACAGACAGAGAGACACGTCAAACTTATAACACCCCGTCGTTTTTGCGTCGGAGGTTAAAAAGTCTGCTGCCATCTATGGCCGTATCGTCGCTTAACATCACACGAGATCGTGGTCAAAGGTAAAGCTACAATTAATAAAAAAAATGTACCAGGGGCAGACTTCTTTTGTAGGCGGTTGATTAGGAGGGTTGTACCTCAACAGTGCCAGTTATTCTACCAGATTTTATGCTTCGACAATCTCTTGGTTAAAAAGGACTAAACGGCACAACTTTAACAGCAACCCTTCTGCTACACATTGCCCAACTTGTGCTCTGCCGCATCCAGGATTGGTGTTATTAGTCACAAACGTAAACTAAGTTTCACAGACATTGCTTAACCCTTTAACCGCCACCGTCGGATATATCCGACAAGCCTGTTCTGTTACGTAACCGCCAGAGTCGTATATTTCCGACAAGTCGTATTTTTCCGACTGCACTTTAAATCTACATTTTTTAAGTCATAACACTGTATTTTATAAAACTATACTCGTAATTAGATAAATAGTGAATAAAGTTATGATTTACAGTTGGTTTTATGCTTCTCTCCCAAATAGAATAAATATTAGACATCACTTTTATTGTAGGTATTTATAATTCAAAAAACTTGCCTGGCGCTAGGGGCACGACAAGTGATTTTAAGTCTGGCGGTTAAAGGGTTAAATCGTAAACCTACCTAATAGATGCAAAGGCCTTTAATAATGACTATATCTAGGACTAGTGAACCCGCTCGCTCTTTTTAGCGCCTGACAGAAAACTATTATCAATGTTTCTCTACTACATTATGCATGCATTGTACATATAAACATTCCTCTTGAATCACTCTATCTATTGAATAAAAAACCGTATCAAAATCCGTTGCGTAGTTTTAAAGATTTAAGCATACATAGGCACAAGTAGACACGAGAAACGACTTTGTTTTATACTACGTATTATGTAGTGAAGAGAAACTTATCTCAATAAATAACTTACCTCTTGTAAATCAACAACTTTTTCTTTGAGTTTGTCCATTTGACTCCTACATTTGTTTTCATTGCATTGCTTTTCACAGCCATCACTAAAATAAAGTTATAAATAAAAGTTGGTATCTTATGGAAACCAGAAATAATACTTTTACTTTTTAATATTTTCACTATTTTTCTTTAAATATATTTTACGCTAGTTTAACATTCAGCGGTATTTTCGCGCTAGACAATAAGATTAAAAAGCATTAAGGCTACAAAAACGTTAAAAGTATATCCCACCAAAACATTCTGTAAAAAACTAGCCAAGTCTCGATGGAGCTGCTTGTTTATCTCTAAAAAATAATGAAATCTAGACAAAGTCGTGCCAAGTCTAAGGTACCTTATTGCGATTTATTTATTATTATAGTTAATGTTGTGTGACTTGGCCGTTGAAGGGTACACAAGGGTATTATACCAGGTGCTCGATCTAGACAAAGTCGTGCCAACGTGTATACCCTTCATCGGCCAAGTCACACAACATTAACTATAATAATAAATAAATCGCAATAAGGTACCTTAGACTTGGCACGACTTTGTCTAGATTTCATTATTTTTTAGAGATAAACAAGCAGCTCCATCGAGACTTGGCTAGTTTTTTACAGAATGTTTTGGTGGGATTTCACTTCTTTTTGTAGAAACACTATATTATAAGGTTACTATAAGGCCGACAGACAGACAGGTAAGTAAATAAAAGCTTTACACAATTAAAGGAAAGTAAATAAAAGCTTAACACAATTTTAACCATTGACTGCAAATGTAACTTTGTAATCCTATACATTTATATGAGATTACAAAGTTATTTATGCAGATTAATTATCTCGAAAACGAGACCGAAATTGCATGTTTTTATAGTTTTTCTATGGTTTATACAATAAAGTCTAAGTATGTACCAAATTTCAGCTCTCTGAGTTTTAGGGAAGTACTAGTTCTATTTTGATGATCATGAGTGAGTGAGTGAATGAATGAGTGTCGAAAATGCGAAACTTTGCTTTCGCATAACTTCGGAACTTAATGACCTACAGACTTGAAATTTTGGATTTTAAGTATGTAATTATAGTTTACTGGATGACGAAAATTTCTGCGTTCTGGTCTTATCCAGAGGTTCTCAAATAGGGGCCTGAAAATGCGGCGAAATGGTTCCTGTAAAGGATGGTACGGCAGTGCTTGCTTCGCGCTCGACTTGGCGGGGGCACTACCGTGCCCCCAGATATACTAAGTTAATTCATCAGGTTAATATACACATACTTTTCTAGTTCGTCAGTTTCAGTCTGAGCATCATTTGTAACTGGAGTGCGATGTCTGTAAAGAAACATTGTTTAGACAACAACAGAAACATTAGAAATAAATTAACATAAATACCTAGTTTGAGTGAGCATCAATATGTAGTAAGAAAATCTTGAATTTGTGTTTTAGTTAAAGTTTTCTGTATGTTCAATAAAGAGTTTTTTATTCTATTCAAATCTGGTATCATACATATCCAGAATTTTTTCTGAGGTGACGGCTCAAATTGGATTTGGGCAAAAGTTATCAACTATGTATACCATTTACAAATTATATAACGGAAAAGTAATATTTTTAAATGAATGTGACAGTGTATAGTTTAGTGGTATCGCATATCATCTGGTTCTCGACTCGTTTTGCAGTCTGTGAATTAGGTCCCAAGAAACTTTACTAAACGCCTAGTGAAATATAGTGAGAAATTCACTTACTCCTTGATGTGTTGACATGAAGTGGACGTCATCTTCATATTAGATTCACTGGGTTTTGAGTTCAGAGCGCTCATCGATGAATTCCTGTAATAAATGTTGAGATTGTTATTTAAAAGTCATTGAAGATTGTTAGATTTGTGAGTTTCTACTGTAGTGAACGGCCCCGTATTCTTACAAGTGACTCACTTGTTCGCATGATATACGACGACGACTAATTTGATATATTAATTCGTAGAATATAATTAACTCTTAGTTTTGTTCTTTAGCTAATCTTTTATTAAATATTCCCAGTGCGCTACTCTGAAAGATGTGCAAAGGGTTTTCAATATACAAATAAATTCTTCTTTTAAAAAATTATAGTTTTTTAAGATAGCAAATTGGAAATACTTTTATATTAAACTAGCTTACCCGGCAAACGTTGTTTTGCCATATAATTAATAGGAATGATTAAAAGTTAATATGAGAGTTACACTGAGATAGCAAAATAATAATTGTCAACGTTACTACTACACTTGATGCATAAACAATAATGATGGCCGACAACTGTGTAGGGAGTGAGAAAGAAAGGAGACCGGCTTCGTTCTCATCCCTACTCCGTGCTGTTTACTGGGTCAGAAGTGACACATGTAGACATCTGGCGGGGATAACTAATTAAATGACGATTGATCAGTTTTCGACCGGAGAGGAAAAATTATTAAATTATTAAAATGGCTATTAAAAAATAAGGGTTGATCGTAGAAGGGTGAAAATTGAGGATTGTATGTATTTTTGTACGTTGTATCATAAAAAAATAGAAATTAAAAATTTTGTCTAAAAAATAAATAAAAAATTTAGAGGTGGACAACCCCTAACATTTAGGGGGATGAAAAATAGATGTTGGTCGATTCTCATAGATACCGGATAAGCATAAAAAATTTCATCAAAATCGGTCAAGCCGTTTCGGAGGAGTATGGCAACGAAAACTGTGACACAAGAATTTTATATATTAGATTAGCTTTCTCAATAAACATCAAAAATTAAATCCTACGAATTTATATTTCAAAACTAGTCTAATTGTGCGAGCAAGAAAGTCGCACGTAAAGATGAAGACCTTATTATAAGATCATGCTTCATGTAATGTATGAAACTCACTTAAAATTAGTGGGAGCAGTAATACATCTCATACACCTGATGTTCTGCGAGGGACTCCGCTTGAGAAACTGCTTGGCGGAGCACAGCCGCATGTTGAGGACTCGGATCCTCTCACTTAATCGCTCGTTGGCTTTCTTCATCTCCAAGATACTGGAAGAGATATGAGGCAGAATACTACTACTTGGTATTTACTAGGTCTGTGTGTAACATCTTCGACCGCGTCATCACTTACCAACAGGTGAGACTGTGGTCAAACGCAGCCCTATTCTCTATAAAAAAAAAAAAAAAAAATACTTAGTTTAAGATGACAAATTTTATTAAGAACTATTTTTGTACCTACATACTGCCAACAATAAATGTTGAAAGATTCGCTGTTTGTTGGAGTTTCCAAATCTTTAGTTCCAAAAATTCAAATATTTAGAATAGAATAGAATATTATTATACATGTATTAGCTATAGGTCATAGGTACATATAAATCTTCCTCTTGAATCACTCTATTTTAAAAAAATTGGCCAAGCGAGATTCAGACTCTCCCATAAAGGGTTCTATTGCAGCAAAATCCAGTTTACGATTTATGAAAAAAGTAGCTGTAATATACCGATGGACGTAGACAAACATGGCTGATCCACAAGGGTTTTGTTATTTGCCATTTGGCTATGACTATATGTCTCTGCAAAACTACATCAAAATTTGTTGCGTGGTATAAGACATCCATGCATACACAACAACCAGACCACCCTGACCTGTCCATAGGGACAATAGAAAGACAGCGGAAAGTGACTTTGTTTTATCCCAAATCCCATATAACTAATGAAGTTATAGTGTGTCAGAAGGGATTCAGCTAATAAACAATAAATTCCTTACGTTTCTTTCTGTTCATTTATAAGTGCCTTAGTAGCACCTCCTTCCTTTTCCTTCCCCGCTGCATTTCTCTGAGCACTTGTCATCCTCTGCAGCTTAGTGTTCAACATCTTCAGCTTATCTTGTTGACTGTGGATGGTCTTCTTGAGTTCTACATTGTTCTCCAACAAGGCGAAGTACAGGTCTTCTAGCTCACGTTTGTTTAACTTCGATGGACATATTCGGTAGGCATCTATAAAGAGATTTCACTTATACATTGTTACTAGACGCACGTTTTACTCACTGTGCTATAGCCTATGTGTTATTCCAGGGTCTAAGCTATCTCTAAGCCAAATATCAGCCCAATTGGTCCACTCGTTTAGGCGTGAAGAACAAAATACACACAAACTTTCACATTTACATTATTAGTGTGATAACTAAACTGTGTGCAAAGTTTAATTAAAGCGAATATGCTTATTATTTTATTATCTTGCACCTAAACTACTGTTCTGATTTATTGAAGGTGGAGGTGGATGGTAGAACAAAAATAGTGAGTTAACCCTAGAAGCTAGTAAATTTTTGGACTTTTTAGAGACAAATAAATACCTTTCTCGGGGTGTGCCCTTGCTGTGTGATTCTTGCAGATCACATCGCAGCCCTGCCGCTCTTTTGAAACAGTATTCATCTTATGTATTAATCAATTTTGCAGAAAATATTGCAAAAATAATATTACTTTTATTTCATTTTGTGTCAAATAAAACTTAAAACCTAAATTAAATTATTTGCATATTCACTTCCTGACTAGCAACACCTCATAATTTCTTTTGATTTTCCCATCGAAAACCATTACATTTTACTTAATTTTACATCACTTAAATATTTTCATCAGCAAACAAAACTGTTTTCGAAACTCGAAACTGGCGCCATGGCAACGGCTGAACATGACATTTGACATGCAATTGAAATGTCATTGTGATGAAATGTTTTTTATGAACTCCTAGTCGGAGTTTGGCGCTGCACCTAAGTGCATTTGCTAATACCAAGGGCTTGATAAAATATTACCGATGCTACAACATAAAACAATTATAAAAATATATACCTATATAATAGCTTATTTACAAAGGTCTGAATTAAAATTAGAAATAAAATCCCATACACACTTCAACAAAATTTATTCAACGATGTATCTACTTATATCCCTAATTTTAACATCAATTTTATCGAATTATTTTTGTGGCCTATATACTAAAATAAAACTAAATTATTACAGTAAAATTATTATAAATGTAAATTCAATGAGACAGCAAAATTTTATATAAGAAATATTTTAAAACTACCCGCATTTATTAGGTAGCTAAATAGTAAAATACAGCGTTAAATATATGGTAGGTATAGTTTCATGTTTAAATAGTATAATATAGTATACATATTATTATTATATTAATAAATATTTTAATATTAAATAATACCCCACATGTTATTACATATAAGTAGGTAATATTGTCTTGTAATAAATATTTATAATTATAATATACATATATTTTTATTATTGTCATACATTTTATTAAGCTCAAAGCTTTTTTATTTATTGAAATAGACTAGTAAAAGCTGCTATTAAGACAGGTTCTATTATAAAATATTATTATTGTAATTACAACTTTAAACCTACGTGAATACAGGAAACAAAGCACTCAATATGTATAAATCGTCATTATAATAAAAAATAGGTGTATACTGATCATTACAATTAATTATTTATTAGTAGTTTATTAGTTTACCAGGGGTAGACTTCCTTTGCAGGAGGTCGTCTAGGTGGGTACCCCAACAGTGCCAGTTATTCTACCGCCTGAGCAGTGATGTGCAAACATTACTGTGCTCCGGTAGGAGGGCACTGTAGCTAGTGTAATTACTGGGCTAAAGAGTCTTAACATCTTATGACTCTTGAGTAAGAAGCGTTTGTGCAGTGCTCCTAGATTTTCACATAATTGTGAAATCCTAGGTAACACTGTACTGATTATGGGCAGCCGTTATCTCTTAACATCAGGAGAGCGTCTTGCTCGTCTTCTACTTCATCACATAAAAAAAAAAAAATTATTAGTCCTTTGAATTCGAATTTTATAAGGCTGTCTACACACCGCACACCTATCTTTGCTGTTCAAAATCGATCGAAACGAATCACAATTTATTATTATGGCGTAGTTCGACGTAATTGCAAGGTCATAGGTACACTGCATCGAAATTCCATTGCCAACGCGCAAAAGAAGCCAAGTGAAGTTGGTATTTTTTAACAGATTGCAAATGTTACTGGTACGCACTTTCCGCTTAATAGCTGTATTACGGCTAGCCGCAATCACAACCGCGTCCTACGGCTAGCTGCGGCCAGCTGCATTACCGTTACAGATAACCGCATTGTGTGTACGTAGCCTAATTACATAGTGTTGCCATTACAATCACAATTATAATAATTATTATATTAATAATAATACTGGTTGTCTCACAATTGTATAATAAAATGCATATAGGCTTTTAATAACGTTTCTCGCTACTCAGATATAAGTAGTTCACATTTAACTAACTAAATTACAAATGTACCTGGGTAGGTACTTTCCCATTTCCCATACGATATTGATTTGGCCGAAATTCTCACAGGAATTTTACAGTAGGTAGGTATAAAACATTATTGAATTACAAACTTTAAAAAAATTATATAGGGTATACCTACTTATAATGATTTTATATTTTCCCCTAGATGTCACACTATTCACTATTAAAACACATTAACACATATTACATCATATTATTTTTATTTTAACACATTATTTAAATTAAAGCGTCTCACACACTTGTTTTCTTATCCGGATAAGAAAACCGGCAAAAGATAAAATTTTGTTGGCAAAAACATATCTACAAATTATTATTAATAAGAGAAGGGGGAAATATAGGTACTAACATTGTACAGTATTATTATGTTATGTATGTTCAGATCGTTTTATAAATAACGGTCCATGAGAATTTCGGTGTCAATATTGGCCTTACAAAAATTAAAATCCACTATACATTGGTACTTTAGTACCACACTTAAATAGACCTATTAACTTATTTTAATACAATAAAAATTCTTGTCTTTTAAAAGTTCTAAAACTTATTCTTATCTACTTACATAGTATAGGCTACTTGGTAATAAATTGCTACTGATAAAAAATTATAACTAGGTACTTAAACATAAAAATTAATAATATGTAGGTTTATATAGAGATAGGTACCAGGTACCTACCTATATTTTTTAATACTCAGCAATGGAATATTTAAAATCAATGAATAGATATTATTCTAAGCAATATAAAAAAATAACTAAACTCACTGGGGCAAATGACTTAAGTTTTATATATCTCAATATACAATGTGTTCAAAAAGGTATATAAATTATAAAGTAAAATATTTAGCATAGTATCAGATATTTTATACCTATGTAACGAGTAATATTATGTTAAAACAAAATTTTCCTTATTCTACTTTGTCGCATAATATTACCATTAATATATTGGTAATGGCAGACTAAAGATGACAACTTCAATGTACATTGCTGTGTTTGTTATTTTACACATATTAATGAGGAGGTTTAAGCAAGTAATGTACGCAAAATTGTCTATGGATTCTAGTGTTTTACATGTCTTTTTGCACTAAATGATTCGTGAGTGTTTATATTCATCTTTGTAACACGGCACGCAGCCGAAGTAAATACAAGTGAGTTTATGCCGTTTATTTACAAAGATGTCGTTTTGTGATAGCCAATAGGTCCTCAGCTCAAAATACTTCGGTTTGGGGGTGGATAAAAAACCTTTTAGGAACACATTGTAGAATTATTAAAAAATAAATTTATTCTGGTAGTTTGATCATAAATTGTTTCACACCATTCAAAATACTTATGGCACGACTAGAATGCTACGCACATTGTTAAGGCTCATCCACCCTAATAATATAATCATTTTTATAATATTTTTAGTCACAGATGAAGGAAACTACTAGAATAAGCTTTGTTAAGGCTTTATATACACGTACACGTACGCACTCATATATTATAATACACATACTGGAATATATTATGCCCTCAAGCACGAGAATTGGAATGAAACCATTTGATTCCTCGGCACGCAAGTAGTAGGTAGGCCTACCTACCAAATACCGAAATAGCTATAAGTTATCTTGTCTTCAGCTACAGAAAGCCTATCGTCTTGCTAACGCTGTCAAACGACTACAGAACCAAAAGATAAGTCCTTGTTGCATGGCGCTCAGGATTTAGTGGGATCCCGCAGTAATTAAGTCAAGACTGTCATCCTATTATCCTATAGAGTCCTTTCAGTCCTTTTCATGAAAGAGGTCCTGTGGAATTTAGCGGAACTAAATTTAATTTTATCGATTAATACTGGACATCATATCCTAAATATTTTTTATTTATTAGATAAAATATAGGTATACGCTCTACATTTTGCTATTGAGAATGTGTGGGATGACAGTTTTAGTCTTGATATGACGTAAGAGCCTATGCTAGCCCCCATGCAGTAGTTTCCTTCGCCTATAATATACCTCTATATTTTTAATTCTTTGCTACTGATGCCAAAATTTTAAAGAGGATGAGCCACTTATTTGCAATAAGCTACAACCTTCAAATTTTAGACCGTTGTAAATACATAAATATCCCAGTTAATATTATTATAAGGTTAAAATTTGATCGATAAAGATTTTATTAAAATACAATATTATTATAGTCATAAGTAATTTTTATATAAATATGTTTATAGCAAACATTTTGGCAATATACATCCATTCTACTCACAATTATTGTCAAGATTACCGCGTAGCGAACTCTATTTTGTCTTACATTTTATAAGAAGTGAAGTTTTTGACGATAATAGTATTTTATAAGTTATTTTTATGTTAGTGGCAGACGAACAAACAGATAGGGCTAATAGTGAGTGGTTCTGTCGCCTACAATAGACACCAGCAACACCCGTCGTGTGGACCATAATATTGTGTCTGTCAAGAAGGGTAAACCTAAAGTAGGGTCTAAACCCTAAATAGCCAGTTAAATAGAGGTCTACCGTAGCACACCGTACACCGTACACATACACCGTAGCGGATCACATTTATGACCGCTTGATGACACGCCCTACAAAAGTATGGCAGAAACCAAGTCGAGCAGATAAGTGTGTAGGAGCCCTTACTGAGTGATATTATGATATAAATACTTTTTGTTAAAAACTTATAAAATATTATTCTCGCCACAACATTAAAAGGAAGGGTTCTATTCAACTACAAGATAAATCGAGACATCTCTATAAAACACCTACTCTATATTATTACCTTTTCGCAACTTTCAGGAAGAACTCATTCAATCACAATAACACCAATCACATTACTCTTTACATTTTTAGACCGTTTTTAGTTTTTATACCACATATAGGCCGATTGTTGCAATTATAGTAGGTACTGAGTACTGACTCATTCAAACACGCCTTTCAATATAAATCTTGGCAAATAGACGATCCTTCATAAACAGCTAAAAAACAAACGTCTCTAATTCTAAACATTGGGGCTACCATTAGATAATACGACCACGGTAACAATGTTACGCTACGCTCAATAATTCTAATGTACTATGTACCTTTAGTGCGGTCACGGTGGAAGAATTTAGTACAATGACCTCTGGTCACCTGTCTCCTTTCCTCGCAAGCAAATGTATTTCTATCGCATTCACACAAAAGCATTGACAAATGACGCGCGATGCGGTTACTGACTTGCGCGTGTGGGACCGAGACAGATGTTCATAGACTACTCTTATTATTTGTAAACAATGTGAACCTAAATCTCTCTCTTATTATTTTTAAAAAATGCGAAACTTGTTTAGTTATTTAGTTTCTCTTAAAAATCATCAATCTTTAAAGTCTCAATATTTGAGTCACATAAAAAGTTTCTTAGCAATTTAGATTTTGCTTTGGCTTGAATTTCAAAACGTTAAATTGTCGCATATAACCTAACAGTGATTATACGAGAGAGTTAAACAAAGCCTTTTAAATTTACGGTTAAGTGTCAAATTCAAAAGGTCATTACCCGAAACTCTTAACACTCGCCCCGCCATTCTTAGGTCATTGACACAACCTCCTTTGCGCATCCATGAGCAGAAGTAATGAGATTAACTAGAACAACCCCTCACAGTACAAATTATGCCTTATTCTGCGAAGCGGCCTGGCGGCGCAGGTCCGACTTGATGCAGGCGGTGATGACGGTGCCGACCGCGAGGATGCCGCACAGGGTGAGGTTGGCCCAGCGGTCGCCGATGGCTGCCAGCATGTACTCGTATAGGAGGATCGTGCATATGCCGAATACCTGGAAAGAAAATGAGAAAGTTACCGACCACAATCTGAAGAATATAATATAGGACTTTTAATGAATGGGGATGGGAAGCTCAGGTCGTTTGCCTTCTAACTCTTTGAACAATGGCTTTTGTTATAGCAGTCTTACTGTGTGTAAACATTACATCCAACAGTCATTATTTAAAAAAAAACGCCATTTAACTTTGCAGTCTCGCAGAACTTTTTATTTTTGTCGGCTTTTTAAACTTTTTCAACATCTAAATGTGATTATGATCATCAGCCTATGATAGTCTGTTGCAGGACATAAGGACGTAAGCCTCTCCAAGGCGTGCCACTCGCCACTCAACTAAGTCCTTCATTTTCTTCCCTCAACCCACTCCCAACGACCTTCCATGAAGAGAATATAATCAATGTAGGTACTAACCTGTACAACAGCATTGAGTATTCCCGAAGTAGTACCTTCAGGCTCCGGATACGTGACCTCGGAAGCAAACTCGAATCCAATAGGGAGGTAACCGGTCATGAAGAATCTAAAACACAACGTCATTTGATTCAAATTAACTGTTCCCAATCTGTGTGCCATTTGTGCAAATATTTATTTTTAAAAACATTTCTTTTGGCAAAAGCAAGTGTTCAAGTATATTATGTAGGTTACCGCATTCCTTATAATTCAAATGTGTTAAATAAAGTCTTGCATAATTTTCGTACTAATAACCTCCTCTTAATTTAATAACACTTTATTTCAGTTAACTCAATTCAATCCTCTTAACGGAGTACCTATAGGTGTCTATATAAAGAATGAATATAATAAATTAAAAATAAGAAAATCCAAATAATAACAGTTTAGAAATTATAATAAATTTATTTGCTATTTGCAAAAAAAAATTATACCTAAATAATTGTGAGAAATAAAATAAAAAAACTCGACATAGGTACGCCGCAATATATGGCATCTTGAAATCGTCATAATTGAACCGGGAGAACTGGAGACGGTGCAGTCACAAAAAGAACCTGGCAGCAGCCGAGACAGTACCTACTAAATAAAGCCAGGGATCGATTTATCCGCCTTATATGTTTAGTCCGCTACCATCTACCACATCGTCGCTTAAGATCACGCGAGATCATGGTCAAAGGCTAATCTAAACAAGTGAAAAAAATAAATTAAAAGGCTTTTATTATTATCACCGTAAAGTACTCGTCAAGACAAAACAAATGAGCCCAAACTCGATGGGGTTGCCGTTTAATTACAGAGTTCTTATGTCCACCTTCCAGCTCCATCATCAGATCAGATTCATGTCATAATAAAATTGCATTGTCATCCGATTTGTACATGCATGCAAAATTTCAGCTCAATCAGAAACCGGAAAGTGGATCAAATTAAACTTGCAAGATATGATTACAGAAAGAAAGAAATTTATTTGTAACCAGACATACACACAGAAACATTAACAAGTGTGCTACATAAAAAAAGATAGGAAGGAAAAAAATAGTCTCGCCGCAAAAAGGTTCCAGCTCAGCATGTGTAGATCAGGTTTGATCTACGCTGGTCTTCCGCTGGTACCCTGTTGTGGTGACCACACGAATAAAAATACTTAATAAAATAAGAAATATCTACACATACAAAAAGCATATACAGACAGATAGGTGAAAGTAAATAAAAGCTTGTAACAAAACTCACCCAAGCAAGATACTGCTCATATACACAACAGCAATGATCCCGCAGTCGAGAGTGAAGGTAAAGATGACCATGCCGACCACGGAGGCAGTGTACACCGCCAGGGTGGTCTCCTTGAACTTGTGAGTCTTGTCCAGGATGAGACCGCACACGACGGAGCCTGCCATGCCGGCCACCACTAGCACGAGCCCGATACGACCCGCGTCTTCATTCGCTCCCTGGAAATATAGTCATAAGGTACCTACAGTTAACAATGAGGGTGATTTACGCCACTTTGATAGGATCCCAATATGCGCGCTGTCAAAACCTTAAGTCTCTGTCCTCTACACAGTTCTAGTTTGTCTATGATTTTAGTAGGTTTTACCGGGGGTAGACTCCCGTTGCAGGAGGTCGTCTAGGTGTGACTGTAGCTAGTGAAATTACTGGGCTAAAGAGTCTTAAGAAGCGTTATGCATCCGTTACAAGTGGTTTTTTAGCTTTTCTATTTAAACACTTCTAACTCCCTACTAAGATAATTTTTGCAAAATACTCGTAATACATCAATGCATATTATGTCTGTTAATCAGGTTTAAATTTGGTTTCGGAAATTCAGTTTAAACCTACGAATAAATAATAAGTCGGGAAAAGTAACTGCGATCCATATAAGACATATAAGAAATGTTGCCGGAGAAGGTGGTAGCTTAAAATGTTATAATTTCGGGCTTCAGTCTGTTATTTACCTTTCAAGTGAAAACGTCAAATCTATGTGAAAATATTTTCGTTTTATGTCTTATTGATCATACCAGGATGTGTTATGATATGGTGCAGGAGCCACACATAACTGAAGTGTGTTAAGGGATCACTTTTTGCTGTTAAATAAGCGCAAAAATATAAAAAATATAATATTGTTACATAAATGTTCAAAAACGTCATTAACCCTTAAAACTTGTCAAAATGGATAATTGTCAAAATCAAAATGGAGTGTTGACAAATGCAGAGCATGCGTACTACAGTTCCCAATAAAAATGCCGTACAATTTATTTTTTAACCAATCAAGACCATATTTTGATAAGATTCGTTTTTTAAATTTTAGTCACGTGATTTCTCGATGAGCCACTTTTTCTGCGGAATTTGTTGGCAATTACGTACACCTGGTTTAAACCCTTTAAACATACATAGGTTTTTTTTTTTTTTTTTTTTTTTGTTTACGCCGAGTAAAAACGCATTACGCGTACCCACCCATACGGGGGTATGGGAGGGTTATGTGGGACTCCCGTACAGAGCGACTGCACGGTATACCCACTAAAACATCTCGGCGAATTTCCCGCATCGTCTTTGTGACGGAGGACTGGGAATCGGCAGAGCCTTGCATCCAGTCCCCCATCGACGAACTCCATACGGAATGGCGCACGGTGTTGTGCGCGCCACCTCCCGGACCTGTTCATGGACGGCAAACGCCCCCGCGTCTTCCGTCCAGGTGCCGGAATTTAGAAGCGCCGGGGATGTTCGGAAAACGATATCCCTCTTATCGCCACCAAACACCCCCCGCGATTCAGCGCCACCCTGCTCGCCGCCTAACGGCCGAGCCCTTTCGACCAGCCTCCCGGGCCTGGTCCCACCCGACATGGGACAGTGGTGTGGCCCATCACTACGCGAGGGATACGTAGTTACGGTCTGCCGGTCCACTGCCGTCTTCCGCCACGGCGCTCATGATGAGCCCGCCCGCCCGCACAATCGGCCGCAGAGGATAGGGAGGACGGCGCACCGTAATACCGGCACTCCTCTTCCCCTGCGGCCCCACCGCAACCTCCAACCTCCAAGACATCGGCCGCAGAGGATAGGGAGAACGGCGCACCGTAATACCGGCACTCCTCTTCCCCTGCGGCCCCACCGCGTCCGCCATCAAAAAACGGTGGCGACCCCGTTTGGGCCGCGGAAGGCAGGGAGAGTGGCGCATCGCAATACCATCACTCCTCTCCCGCCGCGGCCCCCGCATACAGCCGTGGTGCGATGGTTACCGCACCACGACCCACCAACGTTGGCATGCTCCCGAAGGAGGCACCGCAGCCTACTCGGCCACTCGCACTTGGACCGCTGGACTACAGCCCGACGTGGAGCGGCCGACCGCCTCGGGTTCTTCTTAGTTTCACCGTGGTCCCTCCTACCACGGCTACTTATCCCCACCGCCACGCAAAGGCGAGAACCCACCGGGGGGAACATACATAGGGTAGGTTTGTCAGCAGGAAAATGTTCCGTGTGCATCTTATTTACTTCTTCCAAATAAAAGACAATAAAAATCATTCTAATTCCTTACCGGATAATAAGTCAAGATGACCTGGTTGAGCAGCGTGGAGATGGCATAGAAGGTGCCAACGTTCAGACCATAGGAGATGAGGAGGAGGACGTAGTTCCTGTTCGTGAGCAACTTCTTAATGGACTTGAGGAAGTTGGAGTCCAGGTTCGCGCCGAGATCCGCGGCCGCTGACGGTGGTGATGGCGGCGCTGCTTTGAAGACTGGAGTAAGAAATAACAAGATTTTTAATTTAAAAATAATTACCAGGGATAGACTTCCTTTGGAGGAAGTCGACTAGGTGTGACTCCAACAGTGCCAGTTCTTCCACAGTCTTTATAAAAAGAAGTAACGATTTAAGAAGACGAGCAAGACGCTCTCCTGATGTTTATTCATTTATTTAAGACACCCAACACAGGATACACCTAAATATTCCAACTTAAAACTAAGAGATCACAACGTGTGTGCTCCTGCACTTGTAGGGTGCCACAGCATGCACAACTAAACTACTTATATAATTTGCTATGTTAAAAGAGTTAACGCTGCCCATAATCAGTACAGTTCCACATAGGATATAACATTGATCTAAAATTCTGGGTCATATTATCGTAGGTAAATTTAAATTTTTCCAAGGTTTTCTTAGAAAATATTTAGATACCAATGAAGGTTTCATGAGCATCTATTCAAGGTTTTTGAATTAATTTATTTGGAAATTGGTGGTAAGTGGTTATAGCCAGTTATAAATTGTTATAAGTAGGTAGGTTATATCGTTATATCCAGGGCCACAGACGATCTTTCTATAGCAAAGGAAATACAAGAAAATATAACTAACTAACTTCAAGCTCATTTTCATAAGCAAGAGCGAAACGCAAATTTAAACGCATAAAATAAAAACAGCTGAACCGATTTCGATAACATTTATTGAACTATATCACCTGAATAGTTATTATACCCTTAGAAACATAAAAGTCGATTCAGGCATTTTAGAGTAACCGATGAACATACCTCTACTAAAATAAAAATAAAAATGACTTAATATCCTTCGCTTTTAAAATTAAAACGTTTTAAATAGAAGCTAGGTCGAGGTGGCACAGAAAAGAAATACTTGGAAAGATTGGGGGAGGTCTTTGACCAGCAGTGGGAGAGCATAGATAGAGCATAAACTAAAAAAAGTCGTAGGTATAAGCAACTAGTGGACACGCGCGCACTGTGCTTAATAGAAAATTATCATTGTTTTTCTACTATATTACGCATGTATTATACATGTAAACCTTTCTCTTGAATCACTCTATCTATTAATGAAAACCGCATCAAAATCCACTGCGTAGTTTTAAAGATATAAGCATATTTAGGGACAGACAGACTTTGGAATCAACTTTATTACAAGCTTTTATTTACTTTCACTTGTCTGTTGTCTGTCTGTCTGTCTGTAATCAAATCTTGCAAGTTAAATTTGACCCCACTTCCCGGTGTCGGATTAAGCTAAAATTTTGCATGCCTGTATAAATCCGATGACAATGCAATATTTTTATGACATCGAGATGATCCGATGATGGAGCGGGAAGGTGGCTATAGGAACTTCGTAATTAAACAACGTAACCCCATCGCGTTTGGGCTCATTTGATTCATCTTGACGAATACTTTATGGTGCTAAATGGTAATAATAATAAAAGCTTGTTTTTAAAAAGATTTTTTTGAAATAACACTTGTTTTATAGTATATAGTGATAAGTATACTCACACAACAATATGAAGACGAACAGCACACTAGTAAAGCCAGCAACCAAGTAAAACATGAGTCGGAAGTCTGCTGCCATCTCCTCGACGGTGCCGTCTGCCTTCACCAGGATCGGGGGCAGGACGAACCCTAGGGCAATACCCAGCTGGAAATAAAGAGTTATGTTATAATATTAATAATGCTCTCAGACATGCCCTAGATAGGGAAGTGATAAACACCTTTACAGATAGATAACCATAAGGACACGACCCTCAGCGATGAGGATAACGACCAAGAAGAAGTTATAATATTTATTAAAATAAATATGTAATAGTATTATGATTAGGATATTTTTGATTTTGATGTCTGTTTCCTACGTTTCCTATAAGATATGTAGAGGGCATTCTTGGCGATCTGAACCTCCAATATCTAGTAAGCGACATAATCAATAGTAATTGTTTTTTTTATTTGATGATTTGACTCTGACTGTGTAAATAAGTATATCTACTTAAGTCCTAAGTAGAGTAAACTGTTTAAGTAGGTATAATATACACTCAAATAATTACGTGGGATTAATATTTTTGTTGCGAGGTTTAAAACATCTAAATAGCTTCACCAGGCTTTTTCTGTTAATAAAAAAATCAAGAAACAAACCGAGTTGAAAAAAACATGTTAGTTACCAGGAAGTTCAACAGTCTTAGTGGTAGTATAAGTCAAGAGAAATTATAATGAGATAGAAAAAGTCCACATAAAAATGATGAATGCTATTCATTGCGCTAAGCAACGTGTAAATGGAATGAGGAACACTTTATTTTACACCTTACAAAGGACATCAAATCGAAATAAACAGTAAAATCACAGATTTACAACCATAAAAACTGTGGTAAAAGTGGCAGCCAGAGAGACAATGGCTTTCATAAATAATAATTGACAAATAATTGGGGTTTATACTCCAACAGAACAGGTTACCTTACTTACACTGTCAGAGTCAAATCACAATTATAGGCTGTGTGGCCAACCTATAAGTTGCAGTTTCAGGTCGCCGAGATTACTACAGGGCCTGCAACATGACCTAACGACTGCCTCCTACATAATATTATTATCTTATAGGAAACAGCCGGGACCCACAGCTTTACGTGCCTTCCAAATTACGGTATAGCGTCTAGGTAGGTAATATTTTTGCCACATTCTGAGTTTTGAACCCAGAGCCTCCGAATTACAAGCCGGACTGACCAGTGGACCACGCTATAATTAAAAGTTGTCATAGGGAATAAATCACAATAATTCCCACATATAAAATATAGTAAAATATAGCATAACTCAAAGTTGAACTTTTTTTGATTAAAGCTTAAATATTATGTACCTAAATATGTGATTACAAATGTTACTTTTTGTTTGTAAGGTGTGCGAATAATTAGTAACATAACACACTTAGTAACATAACTAGCTTGGTACCTACAGCAATAGATAAATAGTAAATTGAATTACCTAGCACGCGATGATTAGTATACAATAATAATTAAATAAACGTACATAGTATGTATAGGTAGAGTATATTGTGGACCTATTGAAAGGGATTTACCAAATAGATTAGGACGTACGTATAACTACGTACATTAATAATACTTATAGCAAACAAATCAGCATTAGAAGTAATAATTTCATCTCTTTATTTCAATTGAAATAATACTCGTATTATGCTGAGTGCGATGTATAATATGAATGCACAGATAAAAACTAATTACAATTACTCATTTACAATGAATTATAACTTATTATATTTATTGCAAAGAGTAGATAACCATACGAGAAAATCAGATTCTCGATGGTTAGCATCTTGTTTGCCTATATCGGACTAAGACACGGTGAGGTGCCACCCGGTGTTTTGAAATAGAAAATTCTGCATTGAGCCTGGCTAATAACCGCTTGTAACGCAGCAGCTTGCGGGTTCGATTCCCGTGTGGGACAAATGTTTCTGTGACTCACAGGTATATTTTATGAATAAAAATAAATGAAATGACCATTCAGTTGCTTAGCTTGGGGTGGCGCTGTGTGAAATGTCTTGAAATATTTATTATTATTTATCATCATAAGATATTGGAGGTATATATAACTATAATCGTTGTATCTCGTCATGCCGAGTATTTTTCTAGTAAAATTGCCCTTCAGTCGGAAGTCGGAACACAGTAATATGCCGAAATCGAACATTCTCAAATTTTTATAAGTATTTTGCCTTTTTTGGGTTTCCGATATATTTCTAGGAAGGCAACAAATTTCATATAAAAATTAAGGATTAGATACATATTTTTAAAAATGTCTACAATATTTATAGGCTTGGTTACATATTTTTTTAGAGGCAGAGGGTTTGTCATGCTGAAGTTTCCAGGCAGGTATCGACTGCCTTTATAAAACCTAAGTAAAAAACAGCTCAAAAATCCTGATGAATAAAATAATATAAACTTTTTAATTAATCAAATATAGGGCTCATTCTCATGGAATCGATTCTCATCATCACCTTCATGGCAATTCTTATTTATTGCTTATTTGTAATGTTTATGTATAATATTGTATAGAGCTGAATAACACGAGTAAACTTTTATATAAATGATTTAAATCGTACGTTTCATTTTGAAGAAAAACAGTTTTGAAATTTTCGTCGCCACGAAAGTGATTCAGTCATTATTTTTTAACAACTTTTTCAAGTAAAATCCTTTTAAAAGATTAAATCTACCAAAAATTTACAATAAAACGACATTCTACGTAACAACAAATCTCACTACAGAAGAAAATATGCGTTATTTGAGATATTACTTTACCTTTCACTTTACTTTTTTACTAGTCATAAATTTGGTATGTATGTATTAAAACCCCAACAAAACAGATAAAGTACTTTTTAGTTGGTAAAAAGGCCCTTTCAAAAGAAAACAAACAAAAAAATCACTTTCGTGGCTTAAAAATCACCTTCATGGTAAAAAACGCTATGAAGGTGATGCCACGCTGGTGACGAAAATATCCCTTTATGGTGAAAATCTGGAAAGTTTAGGTATAATCTATAAAATTAAATACTACATATTTATCTCGCACATTTTGGCGTTTCGAAAAGCTAGCTTTGATTTAAATAACTAAAATACAATGCATAAAAATGTTGTCCATGCAAGTGATCGGTACATCCATGAATAAATTGAAACTTAGCAATTATATTTTTCCCACGGCTCGATAAGTCCTAGATCCTACGTCTACGATTGCTGAACATGGCCATCACTGAAATGAATCAAACTCTGTATTGGATTGTTGATGTTGTGTTTAACAGCAGCCGTTAAACTACGCAAATTTAAAGCACCTAAAATCGTGTGACCGCCACATTATGTCATTTTAAATTCAAAATAATAATGAAAGGCTTTTTTTAGACTGTATACCGTAAAGTGTATTTGTTTGCGAAAATTTTGGTATATGTTATATACAGATACATCGAAATTTGTTAAAGTAGTGCCCAAATGTTTCACTGCAACGGAAAGTGTGACCCCATGAGAATACGAAAAATGGCCCCGTTTTTTACCTTTCATGTAAAATTTTAGTATTATTTTTTGCGTCTATTATGACAATCTTTATTTATTTTGTAGCTTAATATGTGTTTTATCCATCTATCCAAAATTCATGTCTCTTTCTTTAACCGTTTAGGAAATATAACCGTGTGACCATCAAATTTGAGTTAAAATGAGAATGAGCCATAGAATAACATCGGTGAAGGCCCCTTTTGCCATTAATCTTTGTGTTATGATCGCAAACGTTGGACAAAAGTCGTTATGGGATAATTTATTGAGGCGGTAACAACGCGGGAATTAAAATTCATAATATCGAGTGTGCAATAAAAAAATCTATTATAATTGAATATCATCAAACGATTATTATACAACACTACGGATGCTATAACAATAAGTCATTTCACATTTCCATACTCATTAGTGGAAAAAAGGGATGTTGACTAATAATATCTAAATTTATTAATAATTAATAATAATTGGGGTTTATACTCCAACAGAACAGGTTTCCCTAATTACACTGTCAGAGTCAAATCACAATTTATATAGGTTGTGTGGCTAACCTATATGTTGCAGTTTCAGGTCGCCGAGATTACTACAGGGCCTGCAACATGACCTAACGACTGCCTCCTACATATCTTATAGGAAACAGCCGGGACCCACAGTTTTACGTGCCTTCCGAAACACGGCAGCGTCCAGGCGAAATCTTTGCCACACTGAGATTTGAACCCAGGACCTGCGGCTTACAAGCCGGACGTATGACCACTGGGCCACGGACGCTACAACGCGCACGGACGCTTTATTGTGTCCATAATTTGTTTGAAATGGTCCAATTTGTTAAGGTAGGATTTCTTCCCAGGGACTAAGAGAGTCCACACGGTCTCAAATTAAATTTTTATCAATATTACTCCAGCAGGTTTAAAATTATGAATAAAAAGTAAGTTTTGATCTCAAAGTCAATCTTCGCGTATCAAAAGCCTGTTTAAAGTCAATTTAATAATATATTTAAAGTCTAAACTCCAGAATATTTTGAGTAAGTATACAAGAGGTATTCTCTCAGATCCTGTGCAAACAAAACAACAATTACCATAGTATCATGTCCTAAGCAAGCACACCACGGCTGATGGGATGGCTCCAATGTTTGACTAGCTAGGTCGAGTTGTACAAACATTCTTTGTGTAATCTACTTTATATTAAACAGGATTAGGTACTTAAAAGGATCATCAAGGGGCGTAAAATCTAAATATATCGGCCATTCTCCGAGCAGCAAATTTTTTGTGTCCTGGCTCAATAAATCCATAATAATAACAAATTTAATCATGCACATATTTTTATACGGTAGTAAACACCCATATCTATCTGTACACAAAACCTTTGACTTCTGCTGTAATTAGTTAACGCGTAATTAATTAATCTTTGTTCAAAAAGCACCTGTTTTATAATTTCCGTGACGTGTCCTGACACCAACTTCATGTGAAAATTTGCCTATATTTTTTGTCGCATACAGTTCTAATATGGTTAATTATTTTTTAAAAATAGTTCAATGTTAGGTGTACTGCCTAGCAAAATATCTACGCAATAGAACCAGTCTGTAAATAATTATAAAAAAGTAAACGTTTGTCCGTGTCAAAGTCATAATTTCCATGATATTTTGTGTTCTTGGGCGTACATCCCTAAATAACAGTATTTCGTACATCAGCATCGCACCCCTAGCGAGCCCTGAGTGTGTACCGCGGCCCATCAGCTGTTGCAGGTCATTAACCTTAGTGTACTACCAATAAAGCACATGAGAATCTAATTTCCGTAACCGTGGTTTCGAAATTTTATAATTTCCATTTTACTGGTTTTAACATCTAATTATTTATGTTAGAAAGTAGGTCGTATTTTAAATAGATCCAGTTCTTTAGTTTTTCTACGTTATAATAAGCCAGTATTTGCTTATTGTGAAAGTTTTTAAAATTTTGAAGAAAACCTGGTATATTCTAATTACCGTATACTAATTTCCATATTTTTATAAGTACCGTTGTATGAAAATTTCCTAGTAAAATGAACCTATTTGCTACCGTGAAGGTCCGAGTAGAGAGTTTTCCCATGGTATATATAGTATGATATACTCACAATATTTTCTTCTTCCATTCACGCTACAACCCTTGCCTTTCCACAATATTATTCCAGTTGTAGCGGACTCTGGCGGCCTCATCCAGTGCAGTGGCGTGTTTGCCCACTACACAAATTTTCTTTCGACATCCTTTCTTTGTGGCCTGCCTATCTTATTCGCTGAGACTTAAAGGCCTTGAAGATGAGCTCTTGTTTGATGCGTGCTTCTTCTTCGTCGGCTAGTAGCTTATGCACTTATAAATGACTGGATATGGCTTCCAGACAACTTCCAGTCACCTTCCGGATATCGTCACCCCATCCTTGCCCCATATTGCCAAACAGGGGGGCTTGGCAAGATGGTGACACCACGTTTGCCAAGACGCTGTCTCCACTCTAGAACACAACTAGTCCGTCGGTTATCGGTTCTGAGGCAAATGTGACCAGCCATTGCCACTTCAGCTTGCTAATCCCTTTCGGATATGGCGGTAACTTTGGTTCTCTGCCGAATCACCTCATTTCTGATGCGATCCTTTAAAGAAACGCCGACCATGAACGCCTGCTCCATACACTTGGCCCGTCACTATTGGCATCCTTGTTCATTCTTCTCTGTACTATGTGCAAGTCAGCGAAAGAAATTTAAAAAAAACTTTTCATTCATAACTCGCTGTAATAAACATCTTAAGTGGATCGTGGTCAACAGATTCGTGCTTTTTGACAGCAAGCTCCTGGAGCTCGATCAACAGCTGAGGGGTACTGAACAACTTTGAACTTGTGGATCAGTCTTAACGTAAGTGTCCACGTCTTGGCTTTGTATGTCAGAACAGGTAAGACACACTGGTCTTCAGGTATGGGTGACAAGCAGACTCAAAGAAGCTTTCCAATAAATGTAGGCCATCCCAGCTGAAACCTCCGATTGGACTCTCTCGATGTTGTTCCTACCTGATTGCACTGTTTGCTTAAGGTATAACATCATCAATACACATATTTCTGAACAATTTCTACAGAGAGTCAATTATAATCTATAAAAATTAGCATTTGTTACAAGTCCTAAACCGTTTCTGCCATAATGACGATGTTGTCCACTAATCTCAAGTGTGAAAATGTACTCGCCGTTAATATTGATGCCCTATCCACTGTTTGCGGGTTCTGGACTTGGTGGTGGTATCTTATATATAATATTTACAAACCTTTCAATACCTATATTGCTAATCAATTTGGTATCGTTGCAAAACCTCCAGAACAGACCAGGTTTCAATGGAGTCAAAGGCCTTCTCATAGTCTTCGAACGCTAAGCACATGCTCTGTTATTTTTTCCGTCTATATAATCTCTCGCACTGTGTGTATGTGGTCTATAGTGTCATAGCCTACTCGAAACCCAGCATGTTCCGGTGGCTGGAACTCGTCAAATCTTTTTGCGAGACGCTTTATGATAACCTTTGCGAAAAGCTTAATCGACATGGTTCAAAAGTCAAAAGCGAAATAGGTCTGTAGTTTTTCAAAAGACTTTATCACCTTTTTTGAAAAACATCACTACTACGATTTTGCTTCACGCCTTGGAGATCTCCCTGAAAAGAAGACAGCGTTAATATACATATTCGCTGGAGCTCTCGCAATATACATACATAGGTGTACCTACAACCCTCAAAAGCTAGGTAATGCAATTGTCACATGACAAATTTTATTCTGGTTTTAGGCTGAGGTGCCTGCGAGGCATACGACTGTCTATAAAAATCTTACACCTCTGCAAGAAACTCAGGCGGAGAAGTGACGCACCTTACACCCGATGTAGTCAACTTTGTCCGCAGGCTCCTTCCCAATTTATGTACGAAGACCTGTTTCCTGAATGGTGCGTGTGTTGGAACTTGGAACTCCGGAGGTCTCGTCTTACTGACTTGGATTTTGTTTCTCGTTGCGTGTGTGTTTCTTCTCGCTAAATTAAGCGTCTTCTTCCAGCAAGATTTCCACCACTCTATTGAGATCCTGGTCTACGTCAACAACAATAGTGGTCCATTTAGTACCAAAAATAAATAAAAATTATTTGCAGCTGCAATTTTCTCATTTCCGTTGCAGTAATTATTTAAACATTTCTAATTTCCATATCCATGTAATTTTTAAATCTCAATAACTTTAAAATCATTATTACGGGACTAAAACCAAATAAATTATTATATTCGTACATTTAATGTCTTTCATATTTTAATGTATTTGAGTCAATCCAATTAAAAATCAAAAAAGGCACGGGAATTAGGCAAAGAATGCTAAATTGGAGAAAGGCCGATATAAAAGAAAAGAGTGACTGACTGATCTATCAACGTACAGCCCAAACCGCTGAACGGATTCGCTTGAAATTTTGAATGTAGATAGGTTTTATGATGTAGACCTCCGCTAAGAAAGGATTTAACCACGCGGCCAAAACCGCGAGCACAAGCTTGTAAATTATATAAAGTGAAAAAATGTAATTAGGATTAACATCATAGTATGGGTTAAGACTTAAGACCTCTGCTAAGAAAACATATGCAAAGCCGCAAGCAGCTAGTTATTTATAAAAATGTGTCTATTTGTAACGCCCAAATAAAATTTTAAATATTGTTTATTTATTGGTTTCCATTCGGTACCATAAAAAACAATGTAATATTTTAAAAAATAGGAGATATTATTTTTTTCTAAAATATCTGTCTACCTCTAAATAAGACACATTCATCTTGGCTTCGAAATATAACCGACACTTGAGCACAACAAAAAAATCGCAAATAAATAACATCTGCATAATTTGGCTGACAGAATTTCAGAGATATTTTCCCTTTTCCGATACTTTCCCGGTAAAATGTCGCCTCGCAATATAAAACTATAGGTATACATGCTGTTGCTATCATTGTTACCATTTATTTCGCAATTCGCACAACGAGTGCTTTGGAAACAGCATTTTTCCACGCAGGTGGCGCCCGATGATAAACTGTCCAATATTTCTATTCGCGTCAAATTATTTGTACCAATTTGTACTTGGGTAGCCTAGTTCTATTTCTGGATCAATGTTTTTTTTTGAGAGGTTGGACTACGGGACACCTAGGTTTAACCGGCTAAACCTAGGTGTAGCCGCACTTCGGACTTTAGCCGTAGCTTAAACATAAACCGACGGCCTGCCTGATGACGAGTGGTTACCGTTACCCGTTGACGTCTGCAAAATCAGTCCAGTGTTGCCGATGCGGTGACAGTCATTAACATCACGTTGTCGGCTAAGTAAGCGAAGTACGTCCTTGCTTCACAGAACATCGTGCCGGAATATGCCTACAATGGTTGCTTTATAACCAGCCATCACCATGCATGGGAATGTCAGGTCGTTTGACCGTTTAATTTTATACGAGTACCTAATTAAAGTAAAATAAATAATGACGACTTGATACTGTGACATTTGAGAATGCGACCAAATGCACCTGATCCTAATTTAAATACCCCTTTTACCCTTTTGAACAAAGGAAAAACTAAATACTCTACCACTACATAGGTATTAAAGAATAATCTGCTCGTATCTATACACTACATTACCCTTAAGGTCATAACACTAGCAGTTCAAAGGTCGAGCTACGAGTATAATCCAACTAAGCCAACGGCTTACTTCGTTAATATATTATAGTTTCTTCTAACGACAAAAATAAGGAAAAATAATGTCGAAATACGATATTTTCCGCCAGCAGAATATCATGGCTACCTTGAAGGTAATTTTGCTTAATAATCACAAATTACTGCTGAGAAGTACGTTATTAGGTATGTAGATATTTATTTTATCTTTTTGCTCTAGTATTTTATGTCTCTCGTAGAGAACGTGCTGAACTAAACTGTTGGTTAGGATACGAGTATTTCATTAAAATTATGTGTCCTGAGGTACCTATGCTTTACGTTATTTATTATTTATTTATTTTCAGCCTGGTTTGTCCCACTGTTGGGCAAAGGCCTCCCTCCCCTCACCCCTCTCTCCATTATTTTCGGTCAAGTGCTATTGTTGACCAGCTAATGCAGTAGGAATCCAATTCGTCCCGCCATCTCCGTTTGGGCCGCGACGTCTGACTCTTTGTGGTGTCCATAGGGTGGTGGTTTGGGCCCATCGTTCGTCAGACATACGGCAGATGTGTCTAGTCCAATTCCACTTTAGGCCGGCAGCTTTTTCACCAACGTCTGTGATATTATTTTGGGAACGCAGCACTGTATTTTACGCGATCTGATAGTTTGATTCCCATGATGTTTTACGTTAAGTTTATAAAATATATATAGGCTTACTAGCTTCTTAAGCAATTAATTTTTTTCAGTGGTCATAGATTTAAGAAACAGTTCCTAAAAAGTTGCATGAAAGTTTTCAGCGACAATTGCTGCAAAAGATTCTGAGCGTGCAAAATGCCTTAAACATATCAACACGAGTAACAGTACAACCCAGTATCCACATCAAACAGATCGCCTATCTACGTAAACACCGGAATAAGGCCATTACAACAATTGCCAGCAAATAATACTCGAAGCAATGTGATCAAATGATGGCAATCACGCCCGCGATGGGTAGATAAGTGTTAGGACCACGTAGAGATTCGTACTTGGTGGCAATTGGATGATTGCTTCCGTGTGCCGCGACTAGGCTTCTTTGTCTTTACTCTTTCATAATGTACGACCTTTCAAAGCCTAAAGATCTGTTATAGTTACTTTTAATTCTTAAATTTAAGACACTATTCATCTTCAAAATATTGTACGAGTACGTCCGTAAGAGGGCAAAATTTCGTTATTTTCTAACATCTATATTGTAACATCTGTATATCTAACTTTAAGCACAGTTTTACAATATACGAGTATTATTATTGTTATTCTGTTACACTATTACACAGAAATCCAAGGTCGAGCCCAGCTTCGACTTTTATATCCGTGAGTTTAGTCGGTATTTTTGCATATAAATTAATTAATATCAAATTAATTAATGTCAAGCCTGTAAAATAGTGGCTTTATTTATTAATTGAGATAAGATACATTCAACAGACAATTATCAATACATGATCAATGATCTAAGTTCTAAATTAAAGTTAGGTTAATCTAGATAAAATAGCTTTAAATCAGTGCCCCCAGCTGACATAAGTGATATAATGAATGGACATGTAACCCATCTAACGCAATCCCAGGATGTGGGTCTGTCTGGCTGTATGAATTGGATAAACGTTTCCTCGAGTTTTATTATGCTGTATCAATGCAATGTAGACTGACGAGCCACGCCAATCTGTTTGGATTGCACCTACTTACATATATTATTATGTGTAGTGCAGATTTATTATGGCAAGCTATAGCTACGAGTTGAAGTTGAAAACTAGCGGGAAGTGGCACAGGACAGAACCAGTTGGAGGTTCTTATTGTCGGAGGCCAAAACTCACTTTGGGTTCTCGCGCCAACGTAGTATGTAAGAAGTAAGTATAGCTACGAGTACGTAGCCAGAAGAACTGCTTTGTAGCTACCAACATTTGTGATTAACATCACCCGAGATCGTGGTTAAAGGCTAACCTATGATGCATTATAAAAAATCAATCAAGACCTAATGATTGTCTCCTACACATATAGGTAACAACCAGGCTCACAGTTTCCGAAACACGGCAGCGTTCAGGTGTAAAATTTTGGGAACACTAAAAATAGGTACACACTGGGATTTGAACTAAGGGTCTCCGGATTTATGCGGTAGGAAATGCGGTCTACTAGGCCATATATTTTTACATAAACTTCTAAGAAGAATGGTATGAAGCAACACGACATGCTTGTCCATTTATCTGCATTATTTTAGCACTGTTCTATAAAAAACAATACGTATGAAACTATTTTTTAAAAATTTTTATTAATTTTTTTTTTCTTTCAAACTTTTGATCTACAATATCCAACAGTTACTAAGTTCCAAAGAGATCTCATATCAGTCAAGTTACAATCACATTCTGACGCTCACACTGAATGATCCCTTCCTATCTATCCTTCAGGCTCACAGCTTTCACAAAGATTGGGTTGATCCGTTTGATAGCCAGAGGAAAATCCCTTTGCTCTTTGTGGTTGAATACATTTTATCATATGACTTATGACCTTGTTTAACTTTTGGTTTTGACATTATCTTTTCCTTGTTCAGTGTAATTCAATTTTCGTATTTTATTGGAGCTATAGTTGAATATTATAATACGCGCCCAATGCGCCAATCTCCGCGCGAAAACAATATGTCAAATTAAGCCCATTTCACACGTCGCTATATAGCGCTATATAGCTTCACATAGCGCGGCATAGCTTCAGTACAAATCGGCATCCGTCACACACGTAGCTATAAATGACATATAGCGCTATATCGCGCTATAATTTACAGTTGATGCGTAGAATCCGCCATTTTTCATTTTGACTAGGTGATAAAATGACTAAGCCGTTTTGTATTACGGAGACAAAAGAAAACAAACTCATATTACCTACGCGATATATTAAACTAAATAGTAGCAAATGCTTAACCGCTGTGTAACAAATTAGAAAAAAATGTTTTTTATTTTTATTAAATATTTTGTTGTGTTTACAGTTCTTTGTGTTAGTATTTCGAAACAAATAAATTTAATTTGTATTTTAAATTTCACCTCCTATTTACTTGTAATAGATGCTCATATTATGCATAATGATTATTTGTCCGAATAACTGAAAGCTTTGAATACCTTGCAGTAGACTTTCGCTTAACCGGCTAAGTCATGCTACAAAATGGCTACGCATTTTTTTTTTATCTAGTTCAAATGGAATTTGCCAAATTGTATGGTTTTACAGCAACATGGCTGTTGACAATGTCAATTTTGAGTCTTATACAGGACGTGTGAAAAAATTCATGATTTTTTTTTCACATTTTTAAAAAGTACGTACCAGGAGTTTGCCATGGTTTTTTTTTACAAAAGTGATTGTCAGTTAAAACTGTAATAATGCAAACACATTGTTTCAAGGGTTTTGTAGGTACCTCTAAAGAAAAAAAAAACAAATCATTATTTTTAGTTTTTTTTCGACATTTATGCTCGGAAATGGATCGTTTGGAGTTCTTCTCCTTGTCCTTGTCATATTCTCTATTACTGGGAGTCATGACCCCTCCTTTGTAGGATTCGATTTCTGATGATAGAGTGCTATCTGGGTTGGTTGGATGCGATTTTCATGACCAGGAGCCACGAGACAACAGGACAACAGCAACAGCGTCATCTTAGTCGAGCACGGGGCAGGCTGAAAATCAGCGCTGTGCAGGACCTCCCTGCCCAGCATTATGCTGAGCCTATTCCATTTATCAGTGTAGGTACCTATTGTTTATGTTGTTTTATTATCTTCTGTTCGTATCTCATACTAACATGTCACTATATTTATGTGTATAATTTTTCATCTATGTACTTTTTGGAACTGATAATAAATATATTTTTATCTTATCTTAACAGGAACTTCGAGGGTGGTGCGGATCTGATCTGACCAGCACATCGGACCGCTTTCCTTTGATTTTGCCCGAAATAATGACCATCTCTAGATTTCCATCCATGCCATTTGGCCAAAGTACTCGAGAATTCTCTGATAAAGTCGGTCAAATCTAACTCAAATCGATCTTATTCGATGAACTCTCATACTTTTAGTAAACGATGATAATATCGAATAAAGTTTTCTGGATTTCTTGACGTAGTTTGAATCGTCATTTTTTTTAAATTATACCAGGAGCAGACTGGAACGAAACCAAAATCAAGGAAAAAAGAAACATCCTTTATGTAGAAAAAATTGTCAAATTCATTTGTTTAAGTAGTGTTGGGGAATCATTGTGGAACTATATGCAATCAAGTGATTGAATCTCCGTTCCTACTTCTGGTACTCCTGGTACCTACTCCCTAAAAAATATTAACTAGCTTTTAACTGATGAAAAGTGGTCTGTTAAGCACAAACGTGCGTGCATATATGAAAGTGCATAAAATAGACCCCGCATAGGAAAAAAAAACTGTTGTGCCCTTTTTGAAGACTGAACCACGTTAATATTAAGAGAGAAGAGAGATAGAGAGGAGCAGCGGTTACAGATTTCCAATTTAAACGCCGTATTTTTCCCCTTAAGGGCAGATTTCTGGAATAATAATATTTTATATGTAATTTTATACGCAACATGTTGATAACATTTTTTCATACAAGTATGTGGCAAGTCCAACTTGCACTTGTTTGTTTTTATTTTGAAATAATATAAATTTTCTTTATTTTTGTATTAATAAACCTATTCTTAATGCACTCAAAGCATTCATTGACAAGTTATTCTAAATATTTGAGTGCGTTTGTAAAGAGGAAAAAAGTAGTCATTAATATCACTTGATTTGTGAAAAAAGGAATGTTAATGTCACTTGATTTTATTTCAAAGATCGACTCAAGATTCAATCACAAAGAATGAACTATTAAAAAATATAGTTCCGATCAGTAACCCGGCCATCACTAAAAATAATATAGCACGGCATAGCGAGGTATAGCAAGGCCTTGCGATACGATACTATATGGTACCAGGAGTCATATAGCAAGATATAGTATAGCGCCGTGTGTAATGGGCTTTACCAAACAAAATGTCAAAAAAACGTTTTTTTAAATACTTGACATATCCCCCAAATTGTACTTTAGGACTTATTTTTACAGGAAGTATTGCAAAATTGCAAGTTCATAGCTATTATGCAGTTTTGTTGCAAAACTACATATAGATAAACTTTAGCTTGACAATCTAGGCATACCTGAGGGAAAATAAATCAATCAAAGCCATGGTTTAATTTACATAATAAAAATATTATCGTAAACAATAGCACATTGCATTATCCCAAGTAATATAATGCATTATTGTAGGCAAAATGCATTATTTATCATCGAGAGCTTAAGGCTTGTTCAACTAGAGTTATTGCATGCAATTATCTGTACAAAGCCCAGAAATATTGTTTCACGAAAACCCTGGATTTCATATAACAAGTTAACTTGACAAATAACCAACCGTACCCGAACCAAATAAGCAAAAAAAAAGTACGAGCTTACGGAAGCAAGATAGGCCATTTACCATAACAAAATCCTGCTGAACGTCACGACTGTCACCACCTTCGTCCAACTTTCAACCTAAAATCAAGTACTATAAGGTCTATAATCCTTCATGACTTCGTTATCATCACTGGGCAGGTCGGCAGGATCGTACCAAATAATTTGGGAAACGCTTCCGTTTGCCTTCAAGTGTTCCGGAATGATGAGGCAATGTTTACCTCTCATTGCGGCTTATATTTTGTTGTCTGGCAATTTTCTGAATTTACCGAGCATCTCTCTTCCTTCCGTTCCTGAGAGATTCGAGATAGACTTAATTAAAAATTTCACTCAGATTTTTAATAATGTCCGCTCTTACGCTAAATTAAAGGATTACGTGACGGCATTTTTGTTTTTAATTTCGGTTATTTATGTTGTCATGAGATTTAGTTTACATTTTTTCCTTTTAACCTTTTGAACGCCACGGCACAAACGCATTTTCGTGCCCTGTGCGCCAAGGCACAATTTAAAAAAAATACCTACGAAAGAACTAGTGTTGCCAAGAGTCGATAAATATTCTTATTTCACTTTATTAAGACTGGGTTTTTTGTCGTCTATAGACGTCGTTGGCGTACAGGACCCGCAAGTACTTGTCAAGTATAGGTGACTTTGGCGGTCAAAAGGTTAATCCTGTGAGATCTGGTAATATTGTAAATTGGGACAGTTCAACCACTCATAAAATGCACATTATAATATATCAGGGTAACTATATGTTGCGGAATGACTTGCACTGATGAATGAAATTTGACTTGTACGATTTTACTCATAGGTTAAATAAATTATAATAGGTAGGAACATATTATATACTTAGTCTAATTTTCCCCACCAAAAAACCCTAACCGAAATTTTTACTTAAAGCAATAGGCATTTTAAACTTTGCGAACTCTTATTATTCCTTACTTTTAGTTAAGTTAGATTAAGGTTTTAGTAATAGTTAATGTTAATATGGAAATACATAATATGTACTTACTTCATTGTATAAAGAATGAACGAGGGTAAGGAACTAAAAGTAAGGAATGTAAGAGTTCGCAAAGTTTAAAATGCCTTTTTGTGAAAATGATCGCAAAATCTTTGCCATCGCAAACAATAGATATTGAGCTGAACCCAAGGACCTGCCATTTATTACCTGCAAGAAACTCCGGGACTACATTAAGGGAGTCATTTCCATTCTATTAGCAGCCAGTATCCAAAATCTCTGAGGACCATTTACTTTAAGGGTCTTTGGAATTTGCATTGAATTTGTTGTAAACTCAACTATAATATAATGCTCACTGCGCCCCGCGATTTTACCCGCTGAAAAATAGCCTATGTATTATTCCAGGTTCTAAGCTATCTTCATAAAATATCTACTTTATTTAACTCAGCCGTTTAAGCGTAAAGATGTATAGGGAATATCTATCCAGTTTATAAGCATGTTAGTCTTTTACGATTACCGTTTTTAGGTGTCTTTCATGTTATGGCTAACTTTATAATAAGATTTATTTAATAATTAAAAAATATACATGTGTTTTTTTTCATGTATGTAACATGGCTAATGAGTTTACTTTCTATTATTCCCAATAGATAATATTAAAATCAACTACAGGACTTTTCATTTATTAAAGGCAACTCAAAATGTCTATGGACCATTTGCTCTGAGGGTCTTGGTAATTTGCATTGAATATACTTTTAGATTGTATCACGGAAAACGGGATTGTTTCAAATAAGGAGACGATATCAATTTGCAAGAAAGAGTTTTTGAATTCGTTTGACGTTAACATTTTATTGACATCATTTAGCTCCTGAATAAAGTCACCCATTTTCATGTCAGAGCTACTGAATACCTACTGAAATGTTACAAAAATCCACACATCTACAGTTCCATAATGACCGCTTAGCGACAAGTTTTCTTCCAGTGATTTAATATATCAATGAGAAAAAAATTATACATTGAAAACTTCCTTTTCAATAAATACACACTACACACACTTGCCGCCACTACACTTTGCCGTCATCCGTGTTTCCCGAGCGGTACATACATAAATTCTATTATTATCGATAGAAACTGAATGTAATATAAAAGTTTAAAACAAACAGGCTTTACAAAGAGAAAACTCAATTAAAAACTTTACTGTTATGTAAAATTAAGTTAAAAACAGATATTTTAAAACAAACCGAGCCTATAATTAAATTCATATTGATAAAGTTTTATATTAAAAGTTTTATGTAAAGAATCTAATAAATTCTAAAAGCAGTCTTATTAAGAAATGAAGCACACTTAGTAAGTCCACATATATATGTACGTACATGCTTATAAACATAGATACGTAATAGACACTCAACTCGTAGTTATTATATAGTGTACGAACTATAGCTATTTTAGGTGAGTAAAAATGTCCTAATACTCGTATAACACTAGCTTACGCTAGCGATTTCGCACCTTTAGGCCTTCTTTTTAGACAATCTCGATGGCAGATGGCATAATACCTATCGCTGCTCCTATGTAAATATTAAGTCAATCCTTTCAGTGATTTAAGAGTGAAGCCCATTACAGACGTCGCTATACTATACCTTGCTATGTGACTCCTGGTACCATATAGCATCATATAGCAAGGCCTTGCTATACCTCGCTATACCTTGCTATATTATTTTTAGTGATGGCCGGGTTAATGATCGGAACTATATTTTTAATAGTTCATTCTTTGTGATTGACTCTTGAGTCGATCATTGAAATCAATTCAAGTGACTTTATTAAAATTGGAATAACTTGTCAACAATTTCTTTGAGAGCGTTTAGAATAGGTATATTAATACAAAAATATAAAAAATTATATTATTTAAAAACGGACAAATGCAATTTTCTTGTGTGGAAAAATGTTATTAACATAATATGTTACGAATAAATATGTATTTTAATAGACAAAATTTTTAATTTCTATTTTTTTATGATACAACATACAAAAATACATACAATCCTCAATTTTCACCTTTCTACGATCAACCCTTATTTTTTAATAGCCATTTTAGTAATTTAATCATTTTTCCTCTCCGGTCGAAAACTGAAAAATCGTCATTTAATTAGTTATCCCCGCCAGATGTCTACAGGTGTCACTTCTGACCCAGTAAACAGCACGGAGTAGGGATGAGAACGAAGCCGGTCTCCTTTCTTTCTCACTCCCTACACAGTTGTCGGCCATCTTTATTGTTTATGCATCAAAATTATCAATTTTGAGTGTATTTTGCACGATTAGTTAATCAAGTGATTTTATAACCTCAAAAGTACTCAACACGTGACACGAGCTTCCAATAACAACGGATTTTGTGTTGTAAGTATACTTTTTTTTATTTATATCGAAAATGTTGTTGATCTTATAAAAATGTAATTTTAATTTAATTTTATTAAAAAAATGTAATTGAACAATTAAGATTTTCATAGTTTCCAAAAAAGTCAGGTTTTGGAGATTTTATTGCTAAACAGAAAATCACGACAACGGGGTCTATTTTATTTCTCCTTCCTATGCACTTTCATATATGCACACTCGTTAAAGATACATACCACTTTTCATCATTTAAAAGCTAGTTCCTTGTTAATATTTTTAGGAAGTAGGTACCAGGAGTACCAGGAGTAGGAACGGAGATTCAATCACTTTGATTGCATATAGTTCCAATGATTCCCCAACACTACTTAAACAAATGAATTTGACAATGTTTTCTACATAAAGGATGTTTCTTTTTTTCCTAGATTTTGGTTTCCTTCAAATCTGCTCCTGGTAAACTTAACAAAAATGTCGTTTCAAAATTCGTCAAAAAATCCAGAAAATTTTATTCTAAATTAACATCGTTTACTAAAAGTACGACTTACGTTAATCAAATAAGATCAATTCATGTTGGATTTACCGACTTTATCAGAAGATTCTCGACTACATCGGCCAAATAGCATAGGTAGAGAAGCTCATTGTCATCCGGAAAATCAAAGGAAAGCGGACTCAGGTCGTAGTCCGATGCGTTGGTCAGATCAGATCCGCACCACCCTTGAAGTTGCTGTTGTCCTGTTGTCTTTTGGCTCCTGGCTATGAAAATCGCATCCAACCAACCCAGATAGCGATCTATCATCAGATATCAAATCCTTCAAAGGAGGGGCCATGACTCCCAGTAATAGGCAATATGACAAGGTCAAGAAGAACTCCAAACGTTCAGTTTCCTAGTAAAAATGTCTAGACAAACTATAAAATAATGATTTGTTTTTTTTTCTCTTTAGAGGTACCTACAAAACCCTTGAAACAATGTGTTTGCATTATTACAGATTTAACTGACAATCACTTTTATAAAAAAAAAACCATGGCAACCTCCTGGTATGTATTTTTAAAAATTTGAGAAAAAATCATGAATTTTACACATCCTGTATAAGACTCAAAATTGACATTGTCAACAGACATGTTGCTGTAAAACCATACAATTTGGCAAATCCCATATGAACTAGATTAAAAAAAAATGCGTAGCCATTTTGTAACATGACTTAGCCGGTTTAGCGAAAGTCTACTGCAAGGTATTCAAAGGGCTAAGTTATTCGGACAAATAATCATTATGCATAAAAAGAGCTCCTATTAAAAGTAAATAGGAGGTGAAATTTAAAATACGAATTATATTACTTTGTTTCGTAATGCTAACAAAAAGACCTGCAAACACAAGAAAATATTTAATATATATAAAAAACATTTTTTTCTAATTTGTTACACAGCGGTTAAACATTTGCTACTATTTAGTTTAATATATCGCGTAGGTAATAGAAGTTTGTTTTTTTTTGTCTCGGTAATACAAATCGGCTTAGTCATTTTATCACCTAGTCAAAATGAAAAATGGCGGATTCTACGCATCAACTGTAAAATATAGCGCGATATAGCGCTATATGTCATTTATAGCTACGTGTGTGACGGATGCCGATTTGTACTGAAGCTATGCCGCGCTATAAGATGCTTTATAGCGCTATATAGCGACGTGTGTAATGGGCTTTATAGATTAGACAGTCACCCAGTCACGTTTAACTTTTATATAGCTCTCCAATATTTTTTCTGTATTTAATATTTGCAAGCCGGCTTTCAAGTGGGCTTATTGTGGTTGCTTCATTACTTTTTAAAGTAAGCTCAGTCCAGTGACTATTTTTATTTAAAGTTTAATAGCGTCCAGGCCCTATTAAACAAACTTTAATGGCGTGTCATCCAGCTTTATGGAACGATTTCAAAACTTCTTCCTGTTAACCCCTTCCCGAGGGATTTATGCAGAGGCACTTTAAAATAATGGGAATTTCTAGAGATTACACTGAGATGGAATTGCTGTAGGAAAACTGTTACCATTTATATGGTACCTGTATTTTTCTAAGTAAATACAAATAGGGGCAAGAAATCAACATTTTTGCTTAAAGACTTAAAACATCAAGGTTGAAGTTTTTTAGTTCATATTCACGAATATACACGAGTTATAAATTAACCTACAAGTAGGTACTAAAAAAGCCTGATTAAATTTGCTGCGGTGCTGGTGACGTATTGTCGGTCGCAATTCGGTTATGTGCAGGCATTACTGTTTTCCGGTTTAAAGGGTTACAAATAAAATTATGCGAAAGAAGTGTGTCCTGCGTCCGCTTTTTTTTTTTTGTACGCGGGTGCGTATGAATTCGACCATTGCAAAAATTCCGTCCCGCACAGCGACCGTTGTCGCGTGACAGTGAGTCTTCAGCATTATTGTCATATAAAGGTAAAAAAGTGGACAAAAAGTATAAATACCTGGTTTCCAAACACGCCAATGCTGCACGCCGAAGACACCTGATTAGACCCGAACCAGACAGCAGCCAGTCTCGGAGGAACATTCAGGATGAACACCTGACTGATGGCCACCACCGTCTGGCCCAGGAAGCCCAGCCAGAACATGTCCTGGGGCACGGAGAACACTTTCAGCCATGCTCCTGCGCACGTACCGAACGCGCCGATTATTGTCGTCACGCGGAGACCCTGGTGACAAAGAAGAATAGATGTCAGATACCTACCACAAATCTTACACTCACACATAATATTATATTTTAAATCTTGTTATAAAAAGATATTATCGTCCTGCCGAAGCACAGTAATGATTTCACATCACTGCTCAGGCGGTAGAATAACTGGCACTGTTGGTGTACCATCTATTCGACCTCCTGCAAAGGAAGTCTACCTCAGGTAATTTGATACTAAGTCAAAGTAATTAAAGCTAAAATTTTTGCAAAGATCTGTCCTACAGGGATATTCACATTATATCCGTCAGAGAACCGAACCAAAGACCGAATTGTCAAAAATGTATGAAATGACGCATGAAGTGTTATTTAAACGATACGACGTAATACGCCATTTCATACATTTTTGATAATTCTGTCTTCGGTTCAGTTCCCTGACCTGCAGGGCTATTCACTTATCGGCTAGGGAACGAACCGAATACCGAATTGTAAAAAATGTATGAAATAACGTGACATGACATGTCAAGTTGTATCTACATAATACGTCATTTCATACATTTTTGACAAATCGGTATTCGGTTCGGTTCTTTCACGGATAAGTGAATAACCCTGCTGACGGATAAGTGAATAGCCTTGCTGAGCAGAAGCAGATCACATCCAGGTATTTGCATCGTTGCGATGTTCGACTTGTTAGCTTATAAAGTCAACATTTAAGTAACGTAAATGCCTCAAAATGAGTTCAACGCAATTGATATTGCAACAGCGAAATATCTCTTGATCTTCCTCGTAGAGGCGTATGCAGGTCGCAGGCAAACCGGTCTCAAGCCTCAAGCACCCACATTCATACATCCAGTGGTTTTATTACTCAAGTTTACGACGGATATTTTCCTTAATTTATAGATATTTTTATTAACAGCAACAGACTTTGGTAACATTACGTTGCTTCAATGCTTGATTTCTCTTTCTACCATTGGTAAAATTTTGCTGGAGAAGAGTTATGTGTTTTACTCATATTTTAAGCTTTGTTTTCAGATTCGTATTTTTTTGATGTTAGCTGTGTGTGTTTTTTGTTGTTTTATTGGTGTTTCGTGTTTTTTTTTGTGTTAGCAGCATTGCGTTGCTTACGTAATAATAAGTATAATGTTCAATGTTCATTTACAATCTCTAACCTGTCGGGTAAAGTATAAAATGTCTTAATCAAAAAGTTACAGGAAATAAAAGGTTGAAAAAAAAACTCGTAGAAACAATATTATCAAAACTTTCTCAGCTACAATACGATTGCGGAAGTAGATAAGAGAGTACAATGTTATTATTTTAATGAATTTTATAACCTTGGCCGTAAAATATAAAATCAGGCCTAATCTTAAAGGCAATAAACTTACAAATCCAAATATAAGTACGCTTTAAACATCGCAATTGACTCGTGTAATGCGGAAATGTAAACGTTTACAAGGATAATCCATTTTTGGTGATTCGTAGCAAGTTGAATATTTTACTGTTTGGCTGCATACTGTGTAACACAGCCAGATACTGCGCCTCGAAAAAATTGTGAAGCCAATTTGCAATGAAAATATTCTGTGTTTTTTAAATTTATTTTAAAATGTATCTACATAATAATATGTAATATTTTCTATTTCAATATTTTCCTATCCGAGTATAGGACAATTTCATATCGGAATCTGACGTTCGAAAAGGATATTTTTTGTCCATGCAATGCGTTCTGAAAAGCCTCATGGAAAATGAAGATGATGAGATGATTCACACTGCGCTGCTTTCTGTTTTAACTTTTTACAAAAATTTCTAAACAGAAACGTTTCAAGCAATACAACAAAAATTGAAACAGCAGCAAAAGTTGAATAGTTGAAATGAACAATGACATTAATTTCTTGTATAATTATGATCAGTTCTCGTACTCTACAATTAATGGAATGTGTTCTTGCAATTCATTGAGCTAATGTTAATAATGAAATTCTCTACTAAGAAAACTTGAGAGCGTAGCAAGACAATAGCGATTTGTAAGTCATAAAATGAATCATTATTATATATTAATTATACTTTGGATTTTTTTTATACAACGAAGTAAGAAGACGAGGAAAACGCTCTCCTGATGGTAAGAGATAACGGAGCCCATAATTAGCACAGTGCTACCCAGTCCACTGGGTCAACGCTTCTCACTTGAGAGTCATAAGATATTAAGACTCTTCAGCCCAGTAATTTCACTAGCTACAGTGTCCTCCTACGAAAGCACAGTAATGTTTGCACATCACTGCTCAGGCGGTAGAATAACTGGCACTGTTGGGGTACCCACCTAGTCGACCTCCTGCAAAGGAAGTCTACCCCCGGTAATGCCAAGAAATTAAGTTACATTTGATTTCGTAAAAGTTTTGTCGTGTAAGTTTTTTAACATTTTGTTGCAAGTTCCTTGAACAGCAACACTAAGTATTCTCTAAAAAAAAAAAAAACTATATAACGCAACACCAGCTAAATCCTTAGAGCGCGATATCTACATTTATCACAATGTTCTGTATAGTAAACCTGGCTGATTAGTATTTATTATCACTTTACGGCCACAGTATTAAGAACAGCCCGATCTTGAATCTCATAATGCTACGGCAAGGCTGAACTAAAATAAGTAAATAAACAGCAATTGACAAGATTACTCAAATCACTCGTGTAATTTGTAACTGCCCCTAATTTGGGATATTTAATATTTACTTTAGTATTTTACTCATGAATAGGTGTTGAAGACTTTTAAGGATGTGTTGACAAAGGCCGAGGTCGACATTGAATGGTGCAAAGGTCCTAATAATCCTTAATCATGGAAAAGTGGAAAAAGAAACCTTTGCTCAGTGCTACTATATGAAAAAAAACTTGAGAGGTGTCAAGGGGCACCCGGATGGAACGAAGTTCCTTTCGATTAATGAAAATATCTGGCTTGCTTTCTATAAGAGAGAGAGAGAGAGAAACATGCGCACGCTGCACAGCTTACAATAGCTTACTATAGCAAAAAGTGTCGTGTCAACTTTTCGTAAGAATTTTTTCCGTCTAGCCCCCTTTCACAACGCGAGATAAAGAACTTCGTTCCAATATAATCATCAGCACACTAATATTGTAAATGCGAAAGTTTGTGAGTGAGTGTGTATGTTTGCTACTCCTTCACGCCTAAACGGGTGGACCGATTGTGCTGATATTTGGTATAGAGACAGCTTAGAACCTGGAATGACAGATAGCTACAGTAAAGCGGGGTGCAGCTAGTATTATATTTATCAAATCTTTAAGCTCGCTTTCAATAAGCATTTTAGTTGACAACTTGAAAACCGCTTGACTGATTTCGATTAAATTTAAATAGCATATTAATAGGTTACTATTTGAAGTAAAGTTTTGTTTAATTATTTCACTAATGTGAATAGTGTTGTCTGTAAGAGATTGCTCTATGCGGTAAGACCGCCGATTGTATACCTTTAGCTTTATGTGTATTGTCTACTTATGTAACAATTTCATGTAACCAGGTTTACAATAAAGTATTATTGTATTGTATTGTAATGTATATAACTTTAACTGAATAACTCATAGGCTATTTTGTTACTTAAAACTAAAGGGTTGCAGATAGTATAGAACAAGACCTAGATACTATTTTGTTTTTAGTATATAAACAATTACTAACTTTAATTACTACCGAGTGCCGCGCCGCTAAAAGCATGTCGGGCACAAAAACCCGTGTTCTCGTGGAGCGATTTAATTAAACGTGCAGCGTGTGAAGCTTACACAACACTGAAAGGGAACTTTATTGTAGGTACCTGATGAAATTGCAGTTCCAAGTTATTCGTTTAGCTCGGTACTGATTTACCTACTTTGAGATTAAATTAGATAAGTCTTTTTAAACATTATATTTGCTTTAAAATATATTACTGTGTATATAATTAAACTTTGTAAAAATTAAAACAATTTATATTTTTTCAGAGCATCATATGATTTTACCTACCTATACTATATATTTTATAAGCAAAAGATTTTGTGTATGTTCTCGATCGATTCATAAGCAGTAACTGCAGAGGTGATAACATTATCAAAATTTTAAAAATATCTGATTTGTTATTTGTAAATACTACCTCCGCTTCAAGAAGTCATATTTTTAGGCAAGATTTTAATGTTACGATATTTCTACTTATTATAAACATCATTTAGTCAATAGAAACCAAAATAATAGCAAAAATGTGTTTTTTTAACCTTTTAACGTTGATTTATATAAAATTTTGACGCAGACATGATAATAATAAAGGTACCTAATATAATACCAGAACTAACTTACCGGGTATCATTCCAAGATTTACCCATTTTTATGGTAAAGTGACTTGACTGTGTAAAAAGAAACTAAACATATAAAAAACTAACAAAGTCATACCTATTATTATATTATCTTGAAAAACACATTAACTGTATTAGCAAAACGTGAGAGACATAATATTAGGTATACCTGCTGTTATTGTATTCTATTTTTGTATCGCCTGCTCTACCGAATGAAAAAAGTTAATAGATTTTTTTATGCATTGAGTCGCCATAATATAATATTTTAAATAACTCTGCATACCTACTTTGTGACACAATGATATTATTATAGTTTTACAACAAAATTATTACAAGTAGGTTGCCTACCTATATTATTTTTTAACAGAAACCTATTATAAACTTATTTTAATCTAGGAAATCATATTATATACCTAAACTTATTTTATAATAACCAAGGTTTTTTTGTTTATTTTTTTTTTCATTATTCAATTTAATGACAATATAATTCGTCTATATTGTGATTTTTTTATGAAATTGTAGGTATATTGTTATACTGATGTACTCTAGCTCTACATACTGATAGCTATATATACGAGTACGTACTGCCTACTGATAGCTCGATCTTTATGTAAACAAAAAATATATCTGCCTAGTACTTATTTTTCTTTTATTCGCATAATGTAACGCAGAAAATAATGGTAAGAGTATAGATTTAAGTCTCAGGACGTCGTTTAAAGTAACTTAAATAAAATGGCCTTGACTATAAATAAAATAAATTTATTTAATTTGCTGACCCTACTGCCTACTCCACCATTCCTTGTAAAATGATGCCAGGGATTCAAGGGATATTTACATTGAGCACTTTATGAGCTGGGCGGAATTCAGGGTCTTTGTCACAGTCATGTACATTGCTACTACCCGAGGAGTAATTGACTAACTTCAAAAGTTAACATCACTGTAAACCGACAAAAATAAAATTATAATAATATTATTGACCGGGGGTAGACTTCCTTTGCAGGAGGTTGACTAGGTGGGTACCCCAACAGTACCAGTTATTCTACCGCCTGAGCAGTGATGTGCAAACATTGTTGTGCTTCGGTAGGAGGGCGCTGTAGCTAGTGAAATTACTGGGCTGAAGAGTCTTAACATCTTATGACTCCCAAGTAAGAAGCGTTGGCGCAGTGCACTGGGTAGCACCGTACTAGTATTGTGCAGCGTTATCTCTTACCACCGGGAGAGCGTCTTGCTCGTCTTCTTACTTCGTTGTATAACAAAAAAAAAATCTTAGAGACAACGAGTAACGTTCAAAGACGTTTTTAACTAGCTGTATAATATTACTAAGTTGAGAAACAAAAATATTTTATTTTGATACCTGAGAAGCGCACGCTTAACTCGCCTGCATTGGGAAATAATTTCTTAGTACGTTTAAGTCATAAAGCCTGTCTGTGCAAAGTTTCAACATAATCCATTGGAAAAGTATATATCAGTCAGTCAGTCAATTAATCAGTTACGCAAATATCTTACTAATATTATAAACGTGAAAGTTAGTTTGTAAGAATGTCTGGGTGTATGTTAGTTACTCTTTCACGCCTAAACGGGTGGACCGATTGAGCTAAAATTTGGTATAGAGAATAGAGATAGCATAGACGCTGGAATAACACATAGGCTACAGTACAGCGGTTAAAACCACTGGGCGCAGCTAGTATATTTATGTTAGGTTATAACAGTGAAGTTATGTTTTAGAGTCGCTCAAGGAGGTCTTTGGCACTGTAATTTTCATACTCTTGCCTTATTGTCGAGTCAATGGCCCGTCCACCTTATCTAGAACGAATCATTTTATCGAGTCTACGAAGAAATCTCTATTCCTAGAGAATCCGGGATTATCTCCTGAAATAGTTTGCTCATGAATTTTGATTATGTCAAGAGAAACCGATTTTCTGAAAAAAGCTTTGAAAGCGAATATCTTGCGACATTATTTTTTATACTGAAGCTAATGGAAATGAGGAAAAGAGATTTGTTAAGATAAGATAAGAAACTCTTCATTGATCTACAAATAAAGTAAATTTTACAAATACAACAATTAAATCTAAAGGTGTGTCAATTGGCGGTCTTATCGCTACCAGACAACCGTGCAAGGAGAGGAAATATACAAAACTGGAAGGACGGTGGTTTCACAAACTTCAAAAAGAAACATAAATAAATTAAACTTAACAATTCAAACTTAGTAAAAGCCGTGTAGATTGTTTTACCACCATTTATTATAAACGATAGGAAGAAGTCAGACGTTATAATATTAAATGTGAAAAGTTTTTATTTAAATAAATAATAATAATATCAACAATTTTTTATTGAGAAAAAAAGGAAAATAAATAGGTATTCTAGGTACTGCTTTAATCAAATCAGCCATTGTCAGATGACAGCGTGCATATAATAGGTATTTATTACATGATATATGTAAATGTACCTAATATAATTGTTATATTTATTACCAGTGCAATACTTTTATGGCAACAATGTTATAGTTGAATGCGCATTTGACATTTCTATAATTGATTCATTAAGGGTTGTGACGTCTGTACAGATCGTTTAGTAGAGGTACAAATTGCTTGCATTTGACGCCTCCTTCATGTTATCAAAGGAATTGTTACGTTAAAGGAGTATTAGTATGTCGGAAAAAATATTATTAATAAATAGGTCAAGCGCTACCTATTTGGGCTACGCGAAATATGCAAAAAAGTTTAAAATTAGAATATCTTTAGGACTTAGGGCTTGTTCACGTTGAACGCGCGGGCGCGGGCGCGGGCGCGGGCGCGAAATATCAAACATACGACGTGCTATGAAAGTGTTCACATACAAACGCACGTGCGGTGTAAGCAAAGTCTGTCGCGCCCGCGCCCGCGCCCGCGCGTTCAAACGTGAACAAGCCCTTACAGTTTCTCCGTAAAGCCGCGGACGGACAGACGCGAAAGCGAAACTATAAGGCTTCCTGGTTGACAACGGAAGCCTAAAACCGCCAGTAGTTTCGACAATACGCAGTTTTATCTTAACGATTCCGATTCCTTCATCAAGAGTTTACACCTGCATACCCATACATTTACTAAAAAGAACATAGAAATAGGGATGTTGACTAATTTTTGGAATCGCTTTTATATGATAGATAGACCCATTTCATACACGAATATCATATTTTTATGCAAAATTATATGATATTTCATTATAAAAATACGTAAATAAAAATGATTTTTTGAATTCTGGCTAAAACGTTCCGAACAGTCATCTGACAGCGCGTGACGTCACACCACTGGCCTGTACTTACGCTTTCTAAGCAATGGTCCTGATTTCGACACATTTTAATTATTCATAACTTAAAAACCACTGAACCGACTTTGATGTAACTTATACTGTGCCCTTAGTTGGTAAATATTTAAGCCAAAAATAAAGTCAATAACTAAAATGTCTCTCTGAAAATATAAGATCCATTTTGGTTATTGACTTTTTTTGCTTAAATTTAGAATAACTTAGAGCACAGTATAAGTTGCATCAAAATCGGTTCAGTAGTTTTTAAGTTATGAATAATTAAAATGTGTCGAAATCAGGAACATTGCTTAGGAAGCGTAAGTACAGACCCGTGGTGTGACGTCACGCGCCCTGATTGGCGTTCGAATTCGCGTAATAATAGGTAAAAATTGTTGAAATTAAAATTGATTTTATTCCATTTTGGCTTGTAAATAGATCCTTAAAATGTGATTGTAGGTTTTTAAATACTGTCTTTTATGTGAAAAACATAACTTTATATGAATTCGTAACATGTGTCAACATCCCTATTGTCCGAAAGCGTTACTGTTACGTAGATAAAATTTTATCTTGCGCTACATAATTGTGTGGGTGCATATTATAAACGAATTGAACGGAATCCTACACCGATAAACCTCTGCTTCATTTTAAAGTTTACCCACGAAACGTATAGTCAAACTTATACTCCAAAATAAATCCATTTCCGGTAGCTTTCCCGACATTTCCCAAAAGTCCAATAGTCCTCACTATTTCCTGTAAGGTTGTGTGGCACGCAAATAAACCCGGTTCCATTTCAACTTAGGATTTATTGAAAATTGAATTTAACTGAGAATTGTTCCCGAGTTTGGAGTTAAATGTCGACGGTTTGAGATTTAAAGTTGCGAAGTTACAGTAACACTGTTAGGACTTTGTTCGATTGAATAACTTGTTATTTGTTATGTTTAGCTGTTTTACCAGCTGAATAATAATACCTCATAATGTTGTGTGTAAGCAAAGCTTAGCAGGTTTAGTTTTATTTTTTGAAGTGAAAACTTCTTTAGCGGCGCTGAGCACTTTTTTGTATGGGTAAAAACTTTAAAACTCGCGTCAGGGTCACGTGATGCTGATCGAAAAAGCGTAAGATCGAGGGGAAGGGAGAGGAACTAGTATCTCCCACTCTTTCTACCGTGCCTGAGTGTGCTGCTCTGTTTAGGCGGCACAGGGGGCTTAGACAAGCGCGCGCCCGATATTTTTTTTTAAGTTATCATAAACCAATTGTATCAGTTGTAAAAATTTGCGATGATGATTATGATAAAAACGATGGTGTAAAAGTCGTCGAAATTATGGATGGAAGTTGATTTTTCTGAGAGATAAAATTTAATGTTATATATAAATAACGATATAATATTATAAATAACAACATATAAATTGTCATATTTGTGTACGATAGCGCAATAAATAAACATTGTATTCTACCTCATAAATGATAGTATTTTTATACTTATAATTAAACACAACGTTAATATTGAAGTTTTTTTCTTCATTATAGGTAAGCCTTTGACCACGATCTTGCGTGATATTATGCGACAATGCGGCCGTAGATGGCAGCAGACTATACCTAGAAGGCGGGATAAATCCCTCTTACTTGCTGAAAAATGCCCTTATAGTTCGATTTGTAGTCGTTTAGACGTAAAGATGTAATTAAAACACCCATTCATTCACAATAATCATATTTTAGTGGAATTGGTGACATTACGCGGTTTTTAAGAATGATTAGATAAAATTGTGTGAAATTTGTATAATTGTTTAAACCTTTTAAATCAAAGACAACGGTCCATCGATTTAATTTCCAACAGAAAGTTTGCTCAAAAGCTTTTAACCTATTCTTGTTTCAAAGACGTGTAATCTTATTGGTTGAGGTATACCCTAGGTTTCCCATTCATTGGAGTAATTCTATAGGTCTTAAGACCTAGAAAACATTTTAACGTATGAAACTACGCGACGCAGTTGGTATTTAAAAATAACAGAACAGTATTTTAAAGTCTCAAAACTCGCTATTTTTCAAAAGCCGCTTACGTAGCTCGTGCCACCGCAAAATTTTACACTGGAATTTCATTTTACTCTATTTTACAATCATGATAAGTGCGACTGCGGGTGACAACATGGATTTTCAGCTTTACTTTCATATACCTACGCTATGTTATAGCCATACAGTGAATACCCAAGAGATGTGAAATGTATCTATTTAATTTATGCGAAAAATGTCAGTCAAAATGTTCGGAGAGCCAGACGGCTGTGACAAGACAATGATGAATTTATTATATGAACTGCACACAATGGTTTTACTCGCTAAAAAGAAGTATGTATAGGTAATATGTGCTATTCTAGGTCGACCCTAGCTTCACTAAAAAGCAGCACCTGCAAATTGTGGAATGAGCTTCCGCCCGCGGTATTTCCGATGAGCTTTAACATGGCACTCTTCAAAAGGCAAGTGAATAGAGTTTTATAAGGTAGGCAACGTACCAGCGATACCCCTGGACCCTGGTATTGCAGGTATCCATGGGCGACGGTAGCCACTCACCATCAGGTGGGCCGTCTGCTTGTTTGTCACCTATTACATAAAAAAAAGCTTGATCCGTTCAGCCGTTTAGCTGTCCAGATACAAAGAGACAACGCTACAATACAACACAACAAAATAACAGATACATATCAAATAGGACTACAATAGATACATAATATATAAACGTACACGTACGGAAACTAATATTAAATATGATGGGGGAAAGACTGTCTATATTCGAGCTAAGTGAATGTCTAGCTAAATTATTGAAATTTATGACGTTATGTGATACCTTATAAGCCAGGTTTCAGCATTCGTCACCCGCAGAAGTTTTCAAGGAGCTATTAGGCACTAAGCGAGCGAACTTGAGCACTAATTAGGTTTCACTTGTTAGCTTAATTGCTGCTTAATTGGAACTTGCGATCTTGATTGTAATTGAATTGAATTGGTAATTTATTATTGAAATATTTTGACGGGATTCGGTATTAATTTGTGGTAAAATTCTGGATGGTATTTTTTTTATTTATACCTAAGCTAGTAAAGCCGCGCGCACTTTGTAGCTCCTAACAGAAAATTACCCGTGTTTCTCTACTTTTTATGCTGTATTATACATCATATTAACCTTCTTCTTGAATCACCCTTTCTAATAAAAAAAATCGCATCACAATCGGTTGGGTAGTTTTAAAGATCTAAGCCTACACAGGGACAGACAAACAGGAAACCATATTTTTGGTCGTGTCCTCGTCCTCAATTCCACTTAAAACTTGTTTCGAGGAAAAAATCGAAATTAACTCTCAAGCTATTCAATCAATCAATCAATCAATCAAATCAAATTCATTTATTGCACGAAATACATGTATACAAGATGGTAAATATAATGTTATATAATGGTCTCAATGTATCCTGCCTTAAAAAGCATGCAATTTTAGATTTATATTTACAAATGTCAAACTAATATAATATATAAAAAATAATAATGATAATGTCAGTGTCAATTTAAAATAAAACGGAACAACATACAATAAACACAAAAATTAGATATACAATGGTGATAATAACAAAAAATAAACTCCAAAAATATTATAAAAGTCACAATATCAAAGAAATTTAAAAGACATGTCAGTAACAAAGATTAAAGATTATAATATTTCATAATATATCTAGTCATAATTTTATACACAAATGTCAATACAATCACAATACAAATATTTATTTTTTTACAATTTACTGTTTAAATTTAAAAGAAAACTTTATGTATAGGTAGAGTCATCAAATTTAATTTGTTTATCAATTAAAAAGTCTGTAACATTATAATAGCACTTAATGATCAGTAATTCTTTTAGTTTTCTTTTAAACATATTTAGCGGCATCTCTCTTAATTTGGGGCAGGCCCCAAGTGCGTACAGATACTTCCTCGTAGTCTGCCCTGGACCCCGTCTGACCACCGTAACGGAGTGGCAGACGGGTGACCAAATCTCGTGCGCAACACTTGGCGGCAAATTGGCGGATAAACTAACATATACTATGGCGGAACTTAATAAGCCGAACAGGGACACCCATGGGTGCTCCCTGAAAGGTCCTTTTAAGGACCCCAACGACATTGATGCCTCGGCATCAGAGGTAAGCCGCGCTCCATCTGTGGCCAGCCTGATGTTCAGGAGTGTGGGCGAGTCGGACGTCGACGTCGACTTCGAGTCCATGGAGTTCGCCTCGGACTCGACCATGTCCGTCGACAACCGGCCAACCCGCAAGAGGGCCTTCTTGAAGGTTCGAGCCGAGGGTAACAGCTCGGACTCGAATAACTCGAAGGCCAAGAAGGTGAAGGCGAAAAAGGTGAAAAACCCCAAAGTCGCGGCGGGGAATACCCATAACGTGGGTCTGGTGGAGGCGCAGAATCACCTGGCTCTATTGGAGCGCACGGTGCAGGATTCACCAGCTCCGCCTCGGAGGAAGTCCTTGCTCACTATGAGCTACGCTAAGTACTCCAAGGAGGAGCTTGGGCTAATGGCCCAAGAGGACGAGGAGATGATCTTCCAAACGCTGGAGAAATCCTCAAAAATCAAGGGGGCTAAAGTCTCTTTAAAGTCCCTTCAATGTAGGACCACCAGCATGAGAAACATAATAAAAGAGCTCATGCAGCGGGTAGCGATTGACGAAACCCAGCAGTTGCAGGCGAAAGTCAGCCAATTACAAGCCGAAATCGACCAGCTGCAGAGCAAGCTGGCCGAAATTACCGCACGGCCAGTACAGGCCGGGCAGGAGACAGCGGTCGGGCCCCCCTCCAACCTTGAGGAAATCATTCGAAAGGTAGTCTTGGAGGAGAGGGCCTTCACGAGAGCGTGCCTCGCAGGCATCGAAGACCGACTCCTGCCGGAGAAACGTCTCCGACCTCCGCTTGCGGCCGATAAGAGACGCGGGTTGACGCCCTCTCAGCGAGAGCCAACGGCGGGCCCCCCCCCCCTCTCAGAGAGAGCTGTCACCGGAGCTCTTCTCCTTGGAGCCAAGGCCCTCCTTTCGAGGAGAGCCAATGCCTGGGCCATCCTCCCAGAGAGAAGATGCCCTTCTTCCTGCCACCACACCGTCCAACTCGTGGACAACAGTGGTCAGGAAGAGTAAGGGAAAGAAGGTGGCAGCCGTACCTGCCTCCGCTCCCTCACGCCCGTCCCAGACGAGCGGCAAGGGTAAGGGGGTGGGGAAAAAAACGGTTCCCAAGCCCTCCACTGCTGCTCCGACAGCTAAGGGTGCTAAGAGTGCTGGAACGAAAAAACGTTTGACTGCTCCAAAGTCTGCGGCGGTCGTGGTTACCCTCACAGAGGAGGCCACCAAAAAAGGTGAGACATACATGTCCGTTCTCCAGCGGGCGCGCATCAGCGTCGATCCCGCCCAGCTCGGGATAGAGAAAGTTGCGTGTCGCCGAACCCAAACCGGTGCACGCATTTTTGAGTTCCCAGGGGCGCAGGGAAGTGCCAACGCCGACCTCTTTGCAACTAAGTTGCAAGAGGTCATCGCAGATGTGGCCAAAGTAGCCCGGCCCGTAAAAACTGTGTCGCTCGAGGTGGTTGACCTCGACGACTCAGTAACAAAAGAGGAGGTCGTCGCAAAAGTCGCCGCCGTTGGGGGATGCGATGCGGCAGCGGTTAAAGGCCGGGACATTAGATCTGGCCGAGGTGGCTTGGGCACCATTCGTGTTGAGTGCCCAGTTGCAGCAGCCGAGGCCGTCCTTGCTAGGGGTCGGCTTCTCATTGGTTTTAGCTCGAGTGTGGTCCGGGCACTTGGTGAGCAGCCTCTGCGCTGCTACAAGTGCTTCGCCATCGGACACACTCGGGCGCTCTGTCCGTCCAGCGTCGATAGAACAAATTGTTGTTATCGCTGCGGCCAGGAAGGGCACAAGTCCGCTTCCTGTAAGGCGCCAACTCCGCGCTGCGCCGTGTGCGCCGCCAGTGGTCGTCCGGCGGGTCACATAATGAAGGGGAGGAACTGCAATCCTCCCCCCAAGAAGGGTAAAATGCAGGTGCCGACCCGGCCAGCCGATTCTTCCGCTGTTCCCACTCCGGGAACCCCAGCGGCCGCAGAGGAGAATACGATGTCCGAATAATGGATAAAATCGCACATCGTATTCTCCAGGCGAATATAAACCACTGCAGATCGGCCCAGGACTTGCTTATGCAGTCCATGGCCGAGTGGGCAGTGGATGTGGCGGTAGTTGCCGAGCCGTACGCGGTGTACGGCCAGTGGCTGGGAGATGATAGCGACGTGGTGGCGCTACTGGCACGGCCCTCTTCTCCCCCTCTCTCGCTTTTAGAGAGAGGCATAGGTTACGTGGCTGCTACATGGGGAAAGATAGCCATCATAGGCGTGTATTTCTCCCCAAGCCGCCCCTATAACGAATTTGAGGACCTCCTTGAGGTCCTTTCTGCGGCGATTCAAAGAGCGGCGCCGCGGCAGGTCCTTATCTGCGGGGACTTTAATGCCAGATCGGAGGCCTGGGACAACACGGAGGTCACCAGCTACCCCCGAGGCCGTGCCCTCCATATGTGGATGGCGTCGGCCGGAGTCTGTCTTCTCAACAGAGGATCGGTTCAGACGTGTGTACGGCAGCGGGGAGGGTCCGTGGTGGACGTGTCGTTTGCCACCCCTGCGCTGGCTGCCCGCGTGGAGAACTGGCGGGTGGAGATGGTGGAGACCATGTCGGATCACCGTTACATACGGTTCGACATCTCCACCCGGGGCCCCCGGGGGACAGTTCCCTCAGGCAGATCCCCCTTTCCGCGGTGGGCCCTCTCCCGTCTGGACCGAGAGTTGGCTGAGGAGACGGCTTTCCTCCAGGACTGGTTGACGCCCCCTGGTGAGGGCCTAGATGTGGACGCTGCGGCGGTGCAGCTTCGGAGGTCCCTGACCGAGGTGTGCAATTCCAGCATGCCTCGGTCCCGCCGTCCGCCGCCCCGTCACGCCATTTACTGGTGGTCGGCGGAACTGGCGGAGCTCCGGTCGGCCTGCGTGGCAAGCAGGAGAGACTACACGCGGAGTCGACGGCTCAGACCGCGGGTCCTGGCTGAGGAGGACCGCCTTTACAACCTTTATGTGAAAGCTAAGGAGGATCTGAAGACGGCCATCTCGACTGCGATTACCGCGGCGAGAACCGAAATGCTGGAGGGTCTTAACAAGGACCCTTATGGGACACCATATAAAGCGGCGCGGAACAAGCTCCGCCGCTTTGGTCCCCCACCCGCCGAGACCCTTGAGCCATCTGTGTTGGATGGGGTGGTTCGATCCCTGTTCCCTCCACGGGCCGACTTCATCCCCCCGGCAATGTCCTTCTCGCAGGAGATGGTCACACTGGAGGAAGAGATCCCTCCAGTCTCGTCAGCGGAATTTGGCGTAGCGAAGCTTCGTCTCCGCGCCAAAAAGACGGCTCCCGGGCCGGACGGCGTCCCGGCGCGTGTGCTGGTCATTGCCATCTCACAGATGGAGGATAAGTTTCGGGACCTATTCAGTGCGTGCTTCACTGCTGGTAGGTTCCCGAAACTATGGAAGGAGGGACAACTCTGCCTCCTCCGGAAAGAAGGGCGACCGACAGATTCCCCCTCGGCATACCGGCCCATCGTTTTGTTAGATGAGGTCGGTAAGCTTTTCGAGAGGGTTATCGCCGGTCGTTTGAACCACCACCTTTGTGAGGTAGGTCCGGACCTCTCCGATGCCCAATTTGGTTTCCGGAGGGGCCGCTCCACCATAGATGCCCTGGCCCGACTCAAAGGCCAGGTGAAAGAGGCCATGGATGCAGGGGACGGAGTGCTGGCCGTGTCATTTGACATTGCCAATGCCTTTAACTCCGTCCCCCACTCAACAATTCTGGAGGCCCTCCGGTTTCACGGAGTGCCTCCATACATGCGGCGGCTGCTGGCCAGCTACCTTGAGGGCCGCGAAGTTCTTCTCGCAGATAGGACGGGGCGCATACTCCGTTACAGCTCGGAGACCGGTGTTCCGCAGGGGTCGGTTCTTGGTCCACTCCTGTGGAATATCGGTTTTGACTGGCTCCTGCGGGGAACCCTCCTCCGGGGAACTAGTGTCATCTGCTACGCGGATGACACCCTTCTCACTGCCCGGGGGAGGCACTTTGGTGAGGCAGCAAGGTTGGCCTCTGCGGGCGGATCCTTAGTTGCAGAAAGGATCCGTCGCCTCGGACTGAAGGTGGCACTGCATAAGACCGAGGCCGTATTTTTTAGCGGTCCACGGCAGTTCGTCCGTTCTAACGCCCACATTGTGGTTAAGGGCGTTAGGATAGACGTGAAGGACCAAATTAAATATTTGGGTCTGGTCATAGATAGCCGGTGGAGTTTTCGGCCACATATGGAGGGCCTGGCGAAGCGCCTGGTAAAAGCGGCGGGCGCACTCTCACGCCTCCTCCCAAATATAGGAGGGCCTAAGGCGCGATGCCGGCGTTTGTACGCCGGCATTATTAAAAGTATGGCCCTATACGGGGCACCCATCTGGGCGGATACTCTCGGGAGACGAGAGAACGCTGTCGCTATCCGCAGGCCCCAAAGGGCCATTGCACAGCGGATGGTGAGAACGTACCGCACGACAAGTTTTACGGCGGCGTGCGCCCTGGCTGGCACCCCGCCCTGGGAACTAGAGGCGACGGTGCACGCCAGGGTGTACAAATGGACTGCGGAGCGCAGGGCACTCGGGGAGAGCCCTGCGCAGGAAGAACGGGAGGCCGTTCGACGCGACGCGGGTGAGGCCGTCATCCGCCGCTGGACGGAGAGTCTCGTCAACGCCAAATTTGGCCGCTGGACGCTGGACGCGCTCGTGCCAGTCCTGGAGGGATGGCTCGAGCGGCCGCACGGCTTCCTCTCCTTCCGTCTGGTGCAGATCCTGACCGGGCACGGTAGCTTCGGGGCGTTCCTGCATCGGATCGGGGTGAGGGAGTCCCCGTCGTGTCTCGGTTGTGGTGCGACAGCGGACTCGGCCCAGCACACCCTTGAGGTGTGCCCAGAATGGGTTGTTGCCCGCCGGAGCCTGACGTCAGTGGTCGGGCCGGACCTCTCGCTCCCCAGTGTGCTTTCATCTATGCTGGGAAGCGAGGAGGCTTGGGCAGCTGTTGCCTCCTTCTGCGAGAACGTGATGACGCGGAAGGAGGCTGCGGAGCGACTGAGACAGCACGGCCCTCTCGCCACGATGTCTCAGGCGATCCGCAACTCAAATCGAGGTAGGGCAAGGCGACTCTATATGAGTCTACGCCAGCCCCCCGGTGGTGAATAGCGGATGACAGGCGCGGGGGCGCCTGCATCCGCATTGCACATTCACCTCCACCGTCGGAGGGAACGTCCGAGCACTCGGGACCGTTCCCGGGCCCCTCCCTGTTGAGAGGGGCGTGTAGGGCCCGCCTTTGTGAAGGCGGGCAGTCGTCGACGGAGGACTGGATGCAAGGCTCTGCCGATTCCCAGGCCTCCGTCCCAAAGACGATGCGGGAGTGCCGCCGGGTTGTTTTAGTGGGTATACCCGTGCAGCTGCCCTGCACGGGGAGTCCCACATAACCCTCCCATACCCCCGATGGAAGGGTATGCGCAACGCATTTTTTCCCGGTGTTAACAAAAAAAAAAAAAAAATCTCTCTTAATTTAATAGGAAGCTTATTATATATTCTGGCCGCCATACAGAAGATACTTTTGCTCATCATTGTTGTTTTAGCACCTTTATTGCAAACTTTGAATTGGTCTCGTCGATTACGCCTTGTTGCATCAGACATCAACGGAAATAAACTTCTATTACCTTTTACAAATGTTGCAGTTTCAAAAATGTACATAGATGGAACCGTTAATATGTTATGTTTCTTGAAATAAGGTACACATGTGTCTGTCGGTTTTAGATGAAACATTGCTCTTACGGACCTTTTTTGACATCTAAATATTTTTAAAACATCAGTTGAGTTTCCCCAAAATAAAATCCCATATCTAATACTTGATGCAATAAGGCCATGATATGCATTTAATAACCCTTCTACGCTAACAATGTAAGAAATTTTATATAGAGCATATATTTGACTACTTATTTTCTTAGATAATATTTCGACATGGTCTTTCCAATTAAGTTTACTATCGATAGAAATACCTAAAAATTTTGTAGAGTTAACATTTTCGATAGTAATATTATTGTATTTTATGTCAGGTATGAATTTAGCAGCATTATCGCGTTGTCTGAAATGTATAATTTTGGTTTTAGTCAAATTTATTTTTAGATTATTATTATTTAACCATGCAATTATCTGATCTAGGGCAATTTTAATGTCATCTTCATTGGTGGTCAGATTTTTACATTCTATTGTCACTGCACTATTGTTTTTTAACTTAGAATACTTACCCTTCTTTTCGAAAAAGATTGAGTAAAGCAAAGTCGAGAGCGAATACACAACAAAAATACAGTCTCAGTTTTGATAGGCAGTCTATTCAAGTCTACAGTAACTCTATCTGTGTGACGTACATACAGACATATTTATTGTAGGCAATTAGTTTAACAATGCGCGATTACCGAGCACGTATCAAACAGGTGATATGGATGTATTGTGATTCTCGTTAATGATAGCACTTAGATTTTAGATCATGGGGTTATAAATAACTGTTGTATTAGTTACAGGTGTATTTGAGCTGATTTTGTATGGTATAATAATTATTTATTTATTTCAATGGTACACTGACAACAAATTATATAATGTACCAGAGGCTTATATCAGTATATTATGTCATATACTTACTAGAAAGACATATCTTATCACAATCACAATAATATCATTAATGCGAAAGTTTGTGAGTGAGTGTGTATATTTGTTACTAGCTTATGCTCGCGGCTTTGCATGGCGAATTCCTTTCTTAGCGGAGGTCTACGTCATAAAACCTATCTATGTTCCAAATTTCAACCCAATCCGTTCAGCGGTTTAGGCTATGCGTTGATAGATCAGTCAATCAGTCACACTTTTATATATTTAGACTTCTTCGCGGCTAAACGGGCAGACCGACTGATTTGAAATTTGGTATAAAGATAGCTTAGACCCTGGAATAACACATAGGCTACAATACAGGTAAAAACGCTGGGCGCAGCCAGTTAATAATAAATCATAGAAAAAATAATATCATTAGCAAAAAAAAAAATAGTAGGTATAAAATTGTGTAAATAAAAAGACTTATTTAAAACTTTTGAATTGATAGAATGTACGAGTGTATAATAATCATAATAGTAGCAGCATCATAAAAAGATTTCAAATGAAATAACTGCAAATATTCCACCAATAATAGTGAATAATGATATGGTATAATAATAATTATATAATCGTATCTCTCGTATTTACAAAAGATAAGTATATAAGTATAGTATAGTAGCAGTATATTTCACTTATACCTAGCCACCATTTTTTTTTTATCCCAGGAAAAATGCGTTACGCATCATCACCCCACGCCGGGGGGCGCGGGGCGGTATGTGGGACTCCCCCGCCAAAGATGGGAGCGGCGGGGATACCCACTAAAAAACCTGGGGGTGTTCCTGCGGGACGCCATAATGCCGAGGCAACGGGTACGCCGAAGCATTCATCCGCGGCCCCGACGGCGTTTGGTCCTCACTGACAGGAGGACCCCTCCGCGGTGGGGTGAAGAGGAGTTTCACCCCACCCTCTCAAGGGGCGCGCGGAAACACCGCGCGCGCCACCTCGTGGGTCTGTTCTTGCGGCGACGAATACCCCCGTATTCGCCGCCTAGACCCAGGTTATGGGGGCTGGAGAAGGGCGTGGAAGATACGCCTCCGACGCCCCCTTCTCCGGGCACGCATCGGGAGGTCGGTGGTGACCTCCCGTTCGCGTTCCGCGATCTCCTTCTGCGAGATGACACTCTCGCAGAACGAAACCGCGGCCTGCCACGACTCCTCGCTTGCAACCATGGCTCTTACCATGGTTGCCAGCGAGAGTACGCCCCCCATAACAGCGACGAGGGTACGGCGCTCACTGACCCATGCTGGGCACTCCTCCAGTGTGTGCTGCGCCGTATCCACGTCGCTACCACAGTGGTGGCAAGCAGGGGTCGGTTCCCTGCCGGCTACGTGGTGCAAGTACTTTCCGAAGCATCCGTGCCCGGAAAGCACCTGCACGAGCCGGAAGGTCAAGGACCCGTGCTCTCTGTCCGTCCACTGCTGGAGTAGTGGACGGACTGCCACCACTGTCCAGCTGCCTGCTCGAGGGTGGGCCAGACGCGTACTCCACCTCTCGAGCAGTGCCTCCTTGGCTTCCTCCTTCCACCTCTCTACCTCCCTGGGAGACGCGGTGAGCCCGCGGAGGCGGAGCGCGGCGCGCCACTCGTAGCGCGCCGCATACAGCTCCGCCTCCAGGTCCCAGGGGGGAGATCCTGCCAAGAGGCACGCCGCCTCGTAGGAGACCGTGCGGTAACCCCGTATTACCCCGACGGCCATCACCCTCTGAGGACGTCTCAGATGGGCGATGGTTTGCTCCGTCAGGGCATCCACCCATACTATACCTAGCCACCATAACACAAGTATTATTAGGTTGCTAAGCTCCGGGTTAGATGACACTGTGTGCAATGTCCTTAAAATTTATATTTATTTACCTTGATTTGATTTTGATTGCACATTAAAAATATTTAAGTGGTTTACTTGATAACAGACACAGATAGCTCTTGTCTAGAGAATTTAATTACTCATAAAATAAGTCATTATTTGATGAAATTTAGATAAAGACATTAAACCCTAATCAATCTGTGAAGGGCCCTTATAAAAATTGTATACTTTAGTATGTTGTATCTCACACGATTTTGAAAATACGTGTGCAATATTTATATTAATATAAAAAAATAAATATTAATTTAATTTTTAACAATTTTTGGTTTCAGTCAGCACATCCCTATTAATTACTTGAAAATTTTACGTTTAATTTAAACTAGTCTGATTGGATTGTGTGTTTATTGTGTTACTATCGCGAATAAAAGAAATGAATTTTAAAAGTATTTTTATGCAATTTTTTAATTTAAATATTAAATTAAAATTTACAATTAATTTAAACATTATTATTTTTTGTTTTAGTGTATTATATAATATTAGGTATGTAATCTCGTTATTAAGTTATTACATAGTTATCATCATCTATTGTCGAGGTCATCACCATCAAGCAGTAAGTATCTTTGACCTCTTAATAAACCGGCTCAGTTCAACTGCACTTAGCCAGTTTATATAATACATATGTTGTCAATAACTATTGTTATTTTTTATCACCATATTTTAGACTTTGACCAAAATCTCGCCTGATGAGTGATGATGTAATTGAATTATGATAGAATTATCTCACGGACATTGCTATCTTTTTATAATAAGCAATATAAAAATAAGGTTATGAAATCGATATGTAAGCCAAAGTTAAAAATGCCCCCTGAGAACCAAAGGAGCCTACTATAGTCTTGTCCCAAGATGACTTTCTTAGAAAGAAAACCATAGTTTCCGTACCGTAATGCTGTACTACTGTGCAATATGAAAGAAGTCGGATGTCCGGCTTCCGTGTGGGAACGTTTGAGAAAATGCATGTCTTCTATAGACCACAGATCTAATATCTTTACGAGACTAAGATCGGGGCTTGAAGAAGGAACCAATGGAGATGGATGGATGAATGGTCTGTGACGTGAACACTAAACTGAAGTAAGAAATCGACGTCGTCAACGTCGTAGGTACCTACATTCATAGATACTTTGTTGTTATCTCTGCTTAATGTTAGTCAATTGTGACTCTATAAATGTCAAGGCTGAGGTGATATTAAAAATCTTGTCATTCGTATTAATTGGGTAAATCTTAAGTATATAATATTACAGAATGAGTTTCCCCTCATGATAACGAAAATCTATCACCAATATATGAGGTGGTGTGGTAAATGCTCCCGTCAAAACATTTTCAGGTAAAATCTGTTTCCAAGATGAGACCATAATGCAAAAAGTTATCAGATGTTATGTAGAGCCAAGCTTTTAAACTTTACATGCTTAGTCAAAATATGTATGTGCTTTGATCTGATTATTGTTATACGCATTACGTAGTCTTAAAAATATAAAATAATCTTAATTTTAAGTATTGTGTTATATTATGTAAACAGTGCTTTTGTTCTTGTTCAACTTCAATACAATAGATAGTTAACAACTTGTTTTCAATTACAATAACTTCACAGCTAATAATATAATATACCACTGCTTTAAAATACGACTTACCATACTGTCTGAGGTGGGGGCACTGGTGTCCTGCATTTACAGGCTTTTAAATAAGACCTACAGTAGGCACCGGTCTCTCACAATAGATAATAGGTTCACTACTTGTAAACTGCATTTTAATATTGTATTGTGAGAGGAAATAAAGAAATTTTATTTATTTATTTATTAATATATATAAAATAGAAGAGTAATGAACAGTAAATTTGTCACCTTCATTAATCCCTGTTAATTGGCGACACAATATTTAACGCGAGTCTTCTCTATTACTAGTCATATTGTGTCTATGCAACCGGCTAACGTTTCTTACAGTAACCGGTGAGTAGACACAATGGACAATGAGTGAATGATGGGTGTGTGAATGCAAGCAGCGCGTGACTTGGATACTCTATGGGTTTAACTATGTACCTACTTACTGTGGGTTCAACTATGTACCTACTTAGTACCTATACAAACTATCTACTGAATACATTATGTACCTACTAGAATATTAATTAAGAAAATGTAGAGCTAGTTCTTTACATCTAAATATATAAAAGGAAAGAGTGAATGACTGACTGATCTATCAACGCACAGCCCAAACCGCTGGACGAATTGAGTTTAAATTTGGCATACAGGTAGGTTTTACGACGTAGACCTCCACTAAGGATTTGGCCACGAGGGCAAACCCGCGAGCATAAGCTAGTTAGTGATAAATATAAAGCCGAGATCAACAGGAGCTATGGTTAAACCATGTTTAAACAATTTTTTTGAGCCATCCCAAAAACAAAAAAAAATTGGAATATTAGAGTCCGTTTCTCCATATCTTACCTGTTTGTACAATTTAATATGAGGCTATCGAACCATATAAGGATGATTCTTCGGAGGCAAAATTTTCGATGTCTGAAGGTTTATCTCCTAGACCAATAGACAAAACAGCATATTATATTTTTTTATATATAGTTTAGTGTTGTCGCTAACTGGTGCAAGTAGTATTTTTAAAATAATTGCAGTCTAGATACAAGAAATATTTTTTTGAAGTTCGTTCTCCTGATTAATATAGGGCGTCCGTTTGTCGTTTATCGGAACAAAGTGGTCGATATTTCATTTTCACTTTGACATATCAATATGAATTATAATCTAAACGAAAGGGATTGAATTGAACTCTTCTATAAAAAATATGTTTTTGTTATAACTACATTAGCGTATTTATAAATAAATAAATAAGAAGTGTCCGGCGTATAGTACTGATTAATGTGGCGCGACCTACGCTTGACCGTACTTGGTGAAGTAATTATAATGGGAGTATGGCACCCCGCGCGGGGGGCAGCCAGTCGTGCAACGGACGTGCTAGAAGGCGGACGTGCGGCTGGTACCTAAAATCCCGGTGTTACAAAGGTAAATATCTGATTCATCTGTGTTTGGTTCAGCTAGAAAACTGATTACAATGCCTTGTGTGAAAAAAAAAAAAAACTGTTTTGGGACTTTAATCTGAGTTTCGAGTCATGCTTTTGGATAGTAGATTCATGAAGAAAAATACAAATACTGAAGTCTATACGTATGATGAGTTATGATTGATTTTAGGCAAAATACTGATTCATCTGTGCCTGATTTATATGGTTAAACCCCTATATTAATCAGAAAATAAATTCGTTTTGTCCCCTTCAGCAGGAAAGGAGCGCTGTTGATGCGTATTTTTCCTATTATTGACCATGTTAACAGGTTTAGTATTGCTAATGACATATATTTTCCTCATCATATTATGCTTTTGAATAAGTATGCAAAAGTAACTGGAGTAAAATTTTATTTAACTTAATGTACGAGTAACTTTTGATATGTTTTAGATAAAAAGTAGGAATCATTATATAGATACATAATAATAAATAATAATTTTATAGAAATATTGTAAAAAATGTAATCTAAGATGTCAATTAATAAAGAAAAATAAATATACAAACGTAATAATAATACATATTCGGCACATCTGATGCAATATTTTCCTTGTCGTTTTTTTTTCTTGTCTTGTAACTATCATAAAAAAATATTTATTCATAAGTAAAATTCTTTATGATATATCTAATTTATATTAAATGTTGCAGCTCACAAAAATGCCACGCAGTAAAGATGAAATAAAGGTGAAAAAGAAACTCGCAGAACGTAAAAGCACTTGATTTCATAACTTAACCATAATTAATAATTTTATTTTACTAAGGCAGCATAATGTTGAAAGTGCCATTTAATTAAAGTTGATCTCAATTCTCATACTTTATTATTAGTGTATTATAAATACACTAATGCAATGTGATTGTTTTTTTAATTAGAATTAAAATTGTTTAAAATTGAGACTGATGTCAATAGTGTCATTATTGGAATAAGTTTTTACTTCTGTGATTTTCAAATAAAGATAGTTAATAGTTATGTGAGTTAATAAGTAAACAGGACTGATTAGACGGTTAAAAAAATTAACAGAGTAAAATATTACGTAACAATTATCCTAACTTTGTAGCTCCTTACATACCTATATTTTGTATTATTATGTTAGAATAAGTTTGTACTTCTGTGATTTTTAATCATTATGAAAGGTTATATTATATAATAATAGCTCTATCAATAAGTATATTAAATAGGGACCATTAACCCTTTGACGACCACGGGTACACCCGTGTCCCAAGCACAAAAGTGTAAAAATCTAAATAAATACTAGGCCAATTTTAAATATTTTTTTCTTTTCTAATATTTAAATGTCCACTTTAACCATTCATAGCTAGCAGCCCCATAAAAGTAGAACTATATTGTGTCTATAATCTATAAAAAATGACATATCATCTGGTGCCAAAATGAAAAAGTTTACACAAGATTCACAAGATGTTAAAGTGAGAATCATAAATTAATTTCATGTAAAAACTATAGCCTGGTTAATGTTATATTTATATAAATTACTACACTATATGATAATCTGATCCTAATAACGCTATAAAGTCATAAATAAAATGGGACAGTACTGTCCCTATGGTCGTGAAGGGATACATTTTTCAGACGACGATATGAACAAAATATTATGATTGTTATTCAAAAACCGAATAGTTACCAAGCAATATCAATAAAAGAAAAATAACTGATTTCAATAAAGTCATAAACCTTTAAAAATATCGTGTAATGAATAGAAACAGCCAACTGTAAAACGATATAGATTCTTAGGATAGCCTTAAGATAATAGTAGTCGTCATAAAATACATTCTTGTATCATATAAAAAATCCGTGTGAATTCAGGTAAACTTTCTACCTGGGTAATTAACGGTACCTACACCGTTAGAGCCGTATTATGCAAAGCTTCTCTTACTGTCCCGTTAGGATAAGACGCATGGGTTACTGTTTAGCCAGACTAGAGGGTAAGATTGGTTGCATAAAAGTGCACCAAGTGATGGTCAATCATGTCATTCCAATAATTGAAGCTGGCTACCAGCCAAGCTTCCAGCTGATTACCATGGTAAAGTCGTAACGCTCGATTACGTACGATTTTTTACTAAATATGTTTCGTATCACACTACAATCAAAATATGGGTGGCATTGGTCTAACGGATCAACGAAATAATAACACACGAGCTTAATCGCAGGTCAAAGTTAAAATAAGAAGATAAGATATTATATTGTCTAAGACTATTCTTCGACCTTTTTGATACAACACTGACCAACGCATATACCATGTACACAGAGAAGCACGGTCAGAATAGATTGATTGGTTGTTTGTAGATCAGGCAAGTCTCTGTGGCTTTCTGAAAAAATGAGTAAGTACCTACCATATTATGCAAAGCTATAAAACGATCTACCCTATTACAACCCATCGAAAAAAAGATAAACAGAAAACGATGCGCGTATTGTGCACGTTCCATGCAAAGTTCACCTATAATATACGACCGATTATATTGTTTTATTATGTACCTCGACTCATTTCTTATAAATTAATAATTATAGGTAGTAAATTTGCGTTTTTAATAAGTGTTTAGATCCTAGATATTCCTCTAGCCTTGAAACAAAACCGAAAATAATTTCGAATAAAATTTACCGTTAACGACCATAGGGACATCCATGTACCATTAAATTCCAAAAAAACTAAAAAAGGTTTTTACTTTTTGACTTTAAAATATGTTTTATAGACATCAAAAAGATCATATTATACAGAAATAACCATAACATTACCTCTCCTAGTCTTATGGTCCTGAAAGGGTTAATTAAAATAAGCAACATAATGAAACAATATTAGTAACTTTTTTGTACTCAGAAAAATTATAATATGCACAATAGTTACACTTTTTGTTAAATAATAATATTCTCGTATCTTCATATTATTAAATAAACATATTATTGTTTGATATTAAATGATTGGGTATGGGCAACGGAACCCTAGGGGACAGAGGCTGGCTGATTTCCTGGAGAGAGAGGAACTCTTCATGATGAACTCTTTCTTCCAGAAGCCGCCTCACAGGAAATGGACCTGGATGAGCCCCGATGGTTCCACGAGAAATGAGATAGACTTCATCATGACCGACAAGAAACGGATATTTAGTGATGTCTCTGTGATCAACAGGGTTAAAACCGGCAGTGATCACCGACTTGTACGAGGCTCACTAAATATAAACGTTAAGCTAGAAAGGTCCAGTCTGATGAAGTCTACGCTCCGACCTACCAGTGCCCATATTCAAAACCCCAAAAGCTTCCAACTCGAGCTCACAAACCGCTTTGCTTGCCTTGAGAACTTAGCATCAGTGGACGAGATCAACGACGGGCTAGTGGAAGCTGTACGCACGGTAGGGTCCAAGTTTTTTGGACCCCGTCGTAAAGATAGACCTCAGAAATTGGCTGATCAAACCTTAAACCTCATGGCTGAACGACGCTCGTTACAGTTGCAATCTCCCGATGACGCCGAGTCTTATAGGCAGCTCAATAGACGTATATCTAAGTCCTTGCGTCATGATCTGCGTCTCTTTAACACTAACCGTGTCAAAGAGACAATTGAGCGAAACCAAGGCTCCAAAGTGTTCGCGAAGGACAAGTCTATTGGGCAAAGCCAGCTGACGAAGCTGAAACGGGAAGATGGCAGCATAGCGTCGACCAAAGCAGAGGTTTTAGGGGACATCGAGAGGTTCTATGGACAGCTTTACACTTCGGTCGCAAAGCCCGTTGACAGCTTGATAGGAGATCCAAGAGCCAAACTGTCCCGACACTATACCGAAGATATCCCGGACATCAGTCTTTACGAGATTAGGATGGCCCTGAAGCAGCTTAAGAACAACAAGGCGCCGGGCGAAGACGGAATCACTTCAGAGCTTCTGAGAGCGGGTGGAACACCGGTACTTAAAGTCCTCCAGAAACTTTTTAATTCCGTCTTGTCCGAGGGCAAAACGCCTGAGACGTGGAGCAGAGGCGAGGTGGTGCTGTTCTTCAAAAAAGGTGATAACAGCCTATTGAAGAACTATAGGCCCATTACGCTTCTGAGCCATGTTTATAAGCTGTTTTCAAGGGTCATCACGAACCGTCTCGAACACAGACTTGATGACTTCCAGCCTCCCGAACAAGCCGGTTTCCGAAGAGGCTTTAGTACCATAGACCACATTCATACGCTGCGGCAAGTTATACAGAAGACCGAGGAGTATAATTTGCCATTATGCTTAGCGTTTGTGGACTATGAAAAAGCCTTTGATTCGGTGGAAACATGGGCGGTGCTCGAGTCACTTCAGCGATGCCATATTGACTATCGGTACATTGAAGTGTTGAAGTGCTTGTATAAGAACGCCACTATGTCAGTCCGAGTACAGGAGCAGAGCACGAAGGCGATTCCATTAAGAAGAGGCGTAAGACAGGGAGACGTTATCTCTCCGAAACTGTTTACTGCCGTAATGGAAGACACCTTCAAGCTCCTGGAATGGCAAGGACTTGGCATCAATATTAACGGCGAATACATCACTCACCTTCGGTTTGCCGACGACATCGTAGTCATGGCAAAGTCGATGAAGGAACTCAGCATGATGCTCGATGACCTCAACCGAGCTTCACAACGGGTGGGCTTAAAAATGAACATGGACAAGACGAAGGTTATGTCAAATGCCAATGTTGTGCCCACCCCAATATCTGTTGAAGGATCGGTACTCGAAGTTGTGGACTCGTATATTTATCTAGGACAAGTAGTCTAATTAGGTAGGTCCAACTTCGAGAAAGAGGTCAACCGCCGAATCCAACTCGGTTGGGCAGCGTTCGGGAAACTACGCAATGTCTTTTCGTCCGATATACCTCAGTGCCTCAAGACGAAAGTCTTTGATCAATGTGTGTTACCAGTGATGACTTACGGCACCGAAACGTGGTCCTTCACCATTGGCCTCATCTCGAAGCTCAAAGTCGCCCAGCGTGCTATGGAAAGGGCTATGCTCGGGGTTTCTCTACGAGATCGAATCAGAAATGAAGAAATCCGTAGACGAACTAAAGTCACCGACATAGCCCGACGGATTAGCAAGCTGAAGTGGCAATGGGCAGGCCATATAGCACGCAGAGCGGATGGCCGATGGGGTCGAAAAGTGCTCGAGTGGAGACCACGGACTAGCAAACGAAGCGTAGGACGTCCACCCACAAGGTGGACAGACGACCTTATAAAGGTCGCCGGAAGACGCTGGATGCAGGTCGCTTCCAACCGGTACATATGGAAGTCCAAAGGGGAGGCCTATGTTCAGCAGTGGACGTCCAATGGCTGAGATGATGATGATGATGATGATTAAATGATTAATTCACATAAAACATTTAGTTTTTAATTTTTATTCCTGTTTCTGATTCATCTGTAACAAATTCTGATTCATATGGGCACAAAATATTTGAACGATCATATCTCGAAAACTACTTTATAGAAATGAGTCCCTCATTCACATATATGTTTTTTAGGATACCTATTTTCATATAAACATGTGTTACAGGGCTAAAAGTGAAATTAAATTTTGACCATAGGAATCAGCCGAAGAACGCAATTTCGAAGAAATGTCCATAAATTGTTTTTTCTCATAGTTGATCGACCAGCAAGTTACAATATCAAGGAAAGTAGTCCAAAACTAGTCACACATAACAAAAACACACCCGACCTCCTTTCACATTCGCCTCACGTTGTTATCAAGGAGGTTGAGGATCCACGTGACGAAGCACGAAGGTCGCTGTGTAAGAAGGTCCCATTGAATGCTGGTGGCCATCCGTGAACGCAGCAGGGGGCGGATTGTTATGACAGTTACGAATTGGAAAAGGAAGTGGACTTTTTTTGATAGATTAAGAAAATTGTGTTATTATTAATTCTAATTTTCTTATTCCATTACGTTTGTTCGTTTTCAAGTGATGCGAAATTCACAATTACAACATTTAATGCTTACAAAATAGTCACTTATATTCCTCTGTTAAAATCTTTTAGATCTTAGATAGCAATTGATGTACATTGTATCTTTATAGCTTATTATAAGCTACAAATATGGATATAAGGTACCTACAGGGTAGGAATTATCTAGATTCTAGATAAATTATTTCTGCATTAAGAATATATTATACAACAACCTGAGATTCTGCCAGTTAGTCAAAACGTAACCTATTACCTTGAAATAGAAACCGTAAAATATTTTTATAACATTTACGATTTCGTTTTGACATGAAAATAAATACTTATTCATATTACTGGGAAAAAATACCAGCATGACCATAATTTGACCGAGAAGCCCAAAATCTCCACGCAAGCACTTTAAAACTTAGTGCAGTACAAGAACATAAGATTGTACTTCATGTTTTTGATTTGCAACAGATGTGCGGCAAAACCTAGCTTGTTTCGCGAAAGCCGTAAAAGCCACACGCGTAATTTCCGGGTCTTGGGACCTTTCTAATCTTCTGTCTCTTTTCTGGGGAATTTTGTCCTATTACCAAAGTGTTCTTGATACATACTATTTTGCTATTCACCTACTGGTTTTTCCCGCTGATAAGTATTCTTTGTGTTTTTGTATATATTAGTGTCTAAGCAATCTTCGTACTCAATTACTGTATTAATTAGCCTGCTGTAGGTATATTAAACTGTATTATATATATTTTTAAGTCATTTAGGAGTGCCGTGGTAAATAATATATATTTTGCTCTTTTCTTACGTCTTCACATAGCCATAGTTTTGTATTTAGGTGGCTAAAATACTGAAATATTACATAGCCTACAATTTTTCCAAGATAAACTGCTGGGCGCACCTCATATAACACATATTATCCGTTTATCCTGGTCGACAGTGCTACTATCTCATAGATTTTATTAACCGTCGTAAAAAAATATAGCACTGACAGGTACATAAAATATTCAGTTTCCCATGTCGTATTTATTCGAAGACATACGCGTTGATAAAAGAGTATATCCAATGTTTATGTAAAAATATCGCTTATTTTATCGCATGTTTTGAAGATGCCTTATTCGTAAATTGTGCACGTGAGAAAAATATGAGAAGAATACTACTACATCCATGTTTTAGTCTACGTCCTCAACTCTGCTCTAAATCAACTTTTGCGAGGAAAGGTTATCTAAGTTCAAATGAAGACGTAATTTTTTTTAACCTCGACTGGACGACAAAGACGCACCATCAGGTGGACCTTTAAAAACAGTGGTAGCCAAGAAGTTAAGTGGTGAAGATGTAATGCTGAATTCCGGCTCTGCACCAATGTCTATAATTAGTTATGAGCAGATTTTTTGCTAGCTTTACTGGTGGTAGGCTTCGGCCGTGGCTATTAAACATCTATTGCACAAAACCATGTCGCCAAGCGGTCATTATGACCCTTTTTTACGCTTTTGAACGTGATTCGCAAGCTTTTGCCGTTTATGAGATTTTTTTAATACAAAGAAGTAAGAAGACGAGTAAGACGCCTTCCTGGTGGTAAGAGATAACGCTGCCCATAATTAGTACAGTGCTACCTAGGATCAAACAATGATGTGAAATTCTAAGTGCACTGCGCCAACGCTTCTCACTCTAGAGTCATAAGATGTTAATACTTTTTAGCCCAGTAATTTCACTAGCCACAGTGCCCTCCCGCCGAAGAACAACAATATTTGCATATCACTGCTCTGCTCTGGTCAGGTTTACGCTAAAAGACATTAAATAAACGTTTAGTGGTATTTTAATTGCATACAAATCACTGTACAAATTAATCACCACCAACGACGACGATATGACGTCACAATATAACAATATACTCGTACGTCATCTTCGCTCATTATCCGCATGACTAACATTAGTAATACTAATTAGTCTTAATTCAGTAATTAGATGTGAATGTGAAGTTAATGTTCAGACAGAGGGAAAGTTACGTCTTATCTACCAGGTACGGATTCAGAATTCAATACAATACTCTTTATTGGGACAAAAAATAACAAAAAACTAAATTAAAGTACTAATATTAATGTCCACAATGGACAGCCTTATCGCTTAGAGCGATTTCTTCCAGGCAACCAACTCAGCACATTTTAGGGGTAAATAATCTTAATATGTAAAAGGAAAGCGTAGCGGAGTGCCTGTATCTACTCGTATCAACCATAGAGCTGAAACTGACGAATGGATTGAGTTGAAATTTATAACTACATCCTGCTTAATATTATAAACGCGAAAGTTTTTGAGAATTTATTTAGGTTTGTTACGATGATTGAGCTGAAACCGGTCAAGAACGAGTCGGGCTCGAGCACCGAGGGTTCCGTACCAACCCTGTAGTTTTTGATTCCCTTGTGAGTAGTTGCGAATTTGAAAATATGCGGCTAAAAATTGTTGTTTCTTTTGATTGCGTTGACATAGAGGTTTAATTTTATTACAGCTTAAAGATAATATTATAAAATTCAATATTTGATATGAATTTCAATTTATTACCTCTACGCCTTCATGAGGAAAGGGGTAGGATATATAAAATTATTAAAAAAATATATATATTATGATTTAACTAAAATTTTACTGTTTTCGCAATTTTCCCTTTATCTATGCTCTAAGACAAATGCTCTAAAACCAAGTGAACCTATAAGGGTTCCGTTTTTTCCTTTGGAGGTTTGGTTATGAGATAGCTTAGACCCAGGAATAACATAATGTAGGCTATGTACGAGAAAGGCATTTAAGTAACTGCGGTGAAAGCGTTTCAGTAGTATCAGAGAGGAATACTAAATATTAAGGAATGTGACACGACCTACTTTTTCTTCTACCTAAGATTCGTCTTGACTACTTTGAAGAGGGTAAATGTTAAAAGCTTTCCACCATTCCGATTTGAATATTAATTACAATTTGAAAGTTCTGGGTTTCCCAATACCCGATGAAGGACGCTAAGAGTATAATGAATTATTTATTTAGCCTTTGAATCTTTTATGTTTGAACATTTTAATTGAGAAAAGTAGATACTTAAGGTTTTAACGATTTAAAGGTTTTTAAGAGGATTGAAAGAATCTTTCTTATGTATTTTTTTTCCTTCACAATAGCCGAGTCTTATATGCAACTTTAAAATAAAAACATCTCAATATACCTACTGTCCAGTATAGCCAAGGAAAAATAATTAAATCCAATTTCTTAATTATAATATCAATTATTCTTATTAAAATTTACTTCGGCTTTGCTCACAGGCTGAGATAAAGTTCAAAGGCATTTTCTACAAAAAAATAAAAACAAATAGAATTAATTTACTTCTGTACATTAACTCAAATTATTTTATTTATGTTGTAGTCCCATTATTCTCTATGTATTGTAAGCCATAATATAATGTTTCTCTGTTTTCCTGTATATCTTTATAGCCACCGTCATTCTAAAACTTGTATTTTTCCTTTCCAGCTTGGTTGTCTGGAAGAGATCGCTATTAACGATAAGACCGCCATTTGTAACATTGCCTAACTGAAATGTACTTATTTAGTGTTAATTTTTTTCTTTGTTGCAATAAAGAGTTATCTATCAAATTAATTTTCGTTATTTGAAAGAGATCGCTTTTAGCGATAAGATCGCCAACTGTTACACTTTTTATATTATAAATTGTTTTAGTTCTTAGTGTTTGTAAATAACTGTGATGTCACAATAAAGTGTTTTATATTCTATTAACTTCCTTCTTTTCTATTAACTTCCCCCTTTTCTATTTCTTCCTTAGTTCCATACCTGTAAAATGCTGAAATTAATAGGTATCCATAAAACACACGAGCGTATTTCACACACACACCTGCGTGTCACATCGCTCGAGTGATTTACTTACGCGAGAACAATTAGAGTTAAGTGCTGCCTGCAGGCTTTCGAGGACACGACATAGGGAAATGTCCCTATTCCTTAAACCTGCTCTGCTCTACTTCGCGCATATGTTATTTTATTTTATTTTTTATTTATTCTAATCACAACATCCACAGACCTTAATAAACTAAGTTATCTAAAACTATACACTAATTCTTATGTCCAATTACGGATGTACTTTTTATACAATAATATATAAGAGAGCAAACTGTAAAAGATTATCTAAATATAAACTGAGTGGAAAGAACCAATTCATCTTAATACAGGAAAGCAAAAGTTTGGAAACATATTTCTTTCTCGTGGCATCCATCAATAGTTCAGAATAACACGGTGGCTCTACGAAAACTACGTAGTAACTGATTGTATATGTTACAAAAGGAATAACTATTTTCTTCGTTCACTGGTATGTAGGTTCTGGTATGTACCCTATAGTTATTTCATATTTTATAGTAAGTATTGAACTCCTATGAAAATTTTCCAAATTGTATTTAAGAGCTACGAAACAGCTACGAGCTATGAAAAGCTACGAAATCTCTTAGATATTATAAGTTTTTTTTTCGGCGTACATTCTTCCTAAGAACACCTTACACTTGCGGCTTTCGCTACATATACCTTTCATAAAATTACACCTGTACGCGAATTTAATATAATCTACAATGTGCAATATTATAATACATATTTTATATTGAAGAGCTGCGCTCAGATCGTGCAAGTCGAAACAGTCTCACTACCTCAGACGTTATTTCCGCATACGGGTATATTTTGCCACAATCCTGCGGTTCTACGTGACAGGAGTGACGCAGCAGGCAGTAGGCATAACAAGATGAAGTGACGAACCCGGATTTACCACTTTGCTCACACCTGCGGCTTGGAACATTAGAATGCTATACACGCTAGTAATAGTAAGTAGGTACTAGGTACGCATGAGCTTAATTGCAGTTAATGGAGCAGGTAGTCAGATTTTATACCATTTACTATACATATAAAAGGTATGGCGTGCTTTATGTCATAAGTATTATTCTGTTTTTTTTTATTTGGATTCTACACGATTCACCTAAAGAACTAACGGCTGGTAACGTAGGTACGTATTACTCTGTCAGTAGATCAAAGTTGTGAAGATACATTTGGGGTAAGTCTGGACGTTGCTAAGACTTTTGATTCGGATGGACACTATGGACATTTCTATTGACGTCATCTTAAGGTTTATCTTAATTGCAAGTCGTCAGCTGCGTAACAAACTGGATTATCAAGATACATAGTATTAACAAGAGTTCTTCTTGCGATATTAAGCTTATTAAGTGGCTTCCCTCAAGGTTCTGTGCTATCACCAACGCTGTTCATTTTTCATATATTATAAAACCATAACGATATTACTCGGACAGTAGCATCAGTTTTGCAGTACGCTGGTTGAATATTGACCCCTAAAGATTTGAAGAAAATAAAAAACTCACCGTTTTATCCGAAAGCCAACTCCCGGGGAATATCAGAGGGATGTATGAGATCATATAAACCATAGACGTCCAGTAAACAACTCTGCTAGTTATACCGTAATACTTCACCACAGAATCTTGGATGATGCTGTACTGAACCCATTGCATGCTATTTGTGGTAGAACTTAGCACGAAAGTAACCAAGATCACCCACCGAATCTTATACACAACATATTTTGATGTAATTTTCTCAACGGGGATTTCACAGTCTTCTTCTGCCATTCGCTCCATCACTGACATATATAAATATTTATAAACTAAAGCGAATGCTTAACAATGTTGCAAACTAGCGCCAGAATCATCCAACAGCAAGTAAAGTACCTATATATTATTATTGTAATTTTGGCACTATCGCACTACAGCCGACCGACGACTGTCACCAATCTGTCCTAGGATCACCTAGGGTGACATAAACACTAAGTAAACAATTCATATTGCTCAGAATAGAGATAAGCTATAGATTACTTCAATTGTATGGTATATTAACTTGTTAACATAGCAACGCGTAAACTTTATAATGACGTAAGAAACAAAAACATTGTGACATTAAAAAAAATGTCTTTTGAAAAACCGGTGACCAAAGGGTTGGCAGCTACTTAACAGCCACTTATTTATGACAATGCATTAGTATTGCCACTCAGAAAGGTAATGCTGCTAGCATTTTGGACACGGTGCCGCGGGGGCTTCTTAGATTTAGTTTAGTTTTATTAACATTAGTGTTGTTGAAGGTTGCGGGTTCGATTCCCGCATGGGACAAATGTTTGTGTGATTCATAGATATTTTTTTCTTGGTCTAGGTATTGAACCATCTATTATAAGTATGTATGTACAAAAGAAAAGTATATAAGTATTATATCCGTTATCCTAACCACCATAACACAAGCATTAAGTTGCTTAGCTTGGGGTTAGGTGGCGCTGTGTGAAATGTCCTGAAATATTTATTTAATATTTATTTATTTGTAAACTTACAGTGTTTAACTGTAATTTATATCAGTTATTTTAGGCCATACGATTCATAAATCTAATGAAGAAGTCATGATTAGTACTTCTCACTTTTACTTGATCATTTATTATATTTTACATATCTAATAAGTCTAAGTGGGAGCTAAGTGCATATTACTATATAACTCAACCCTATTTACTAAGTGGCAAAATTACTCCACCGATTACCATAATTAATTGAGCATTTGTCGCTTACTGTCCATAGTACCTATGTATTATGTAATAGCTACAGTAAGGATTAGAAAAACCAATTATATTTTTGAGCACCGTAAAAGCTGGAAACTGCTTTCTATACTTTCTTTTGAGGGAGACTTTACTAATGTATTATTTTTCTAGTCCTCAGTAGGCATCTTACGTGATCCATCGTCGACCGCATTTTCACTTTCCATCAGGTGGGATGTGGTCAAATTTAGGCCTATTTAGTATAAAAAAATGTTGTATTCCTACCGCTGTAAGGCATGCTGCCGGGCCCCTTAGCAAAAAATATATCAAAGGTCGTTTAAGGTACCTTCCTACATAATAATTATTATTGTACTCATACGTAGGTACATTACACAGCTGATCAATTTTTCCAATAGTAAAGACAACAAAAACTATTGGGCTTATTCTGAGAGAGAAAACAGGGGACTCCGTTTTGTATAGAGAAAGAACCGGCTCTCTACTCAGAAAAGAGGAAAAATTCTACGCATGATCTATAGTCTAGAGTGAAAAAGTTTTTACTGATCAAGTGTGCTTCAAGTTTGGGAACAACGTCATTAACCAGCGAGCGGCGAGCGAGATAAAAAAAAACGAACCCTATCGCTAATAGGGGGTTAGATAAAGGAGGGCTTTTTGTAATGCATCCTGAACTTGCGCATTATAATAATAATTATCAACCATTTAGAATGCACACCCATAGCCTAGTTTAAGAAGTTTCCATAAACTAATTATTTCATATCAAGCGAGAGTCCTGCATCTGTGAGCCCATTTTCTATAGATGGACGCATAGACAGTCTCCAAAAAGTGTCATATTAAAATTAAAAAATCAAAAAGACCTCTGCACGTTAAACTTTTTTGTCTCCGTGTACACTTATATAAAGACCCTAGTTAAACCCGTTTTTAAGAGCGACATATTATATGGTTATAAAGACAAACAAATACTACAATCAAGCCACCCAAAAATATTAATAAAATTTGAAAAGCCTGATTCTCTTTTACCGAGGACCGAGGCCTATTGTAATTTTCACCCACTTTATCTTATTTATTAACTTCGATATTATCTTGACAAAGAATAAAAACCAGGAAAACGAGCGCGTGTTAATGTTTGCTTATGATTCATTATCAAACTCTCTACTGATCAAAATTCATTATCTTATCTTGGAGTAATTATAATAATATACCTACTTGTGGATAAATTTAGAAGAACACGTTGTTTTTATACATTTATAGGTTAGCATAAAGTTTTCTATTTTTTTTTGTTCCGGGTATTCAAAAGGTAACAAGTGAAATATAAAAAAGGTGAAATTTAAAACAAGCTTTTATTATTATTACCATCTAGCACCAAAGTACTCGTCAAGACGAATCACATGAGCCCCAACTCGATGGGGTTGCGTCGTTTAATTACGGAGTTCTTATGGCCACCTTCCTGCTCCATGATCAGATCAGCTCCATCTCATTATAATATTGCATTGTCATTCGATTTATATATGCATGCCAAATTTCAGCTCAATCAGAAATCGGGAAGTGGATCAAATTAAACTTCCAAGAAGAGAGACAACAGACAGGTGAAAGTAAATAAAAGCTTGTAAAAATGAGAAGAAGATCCTCGTACAGGATCGAAACGGTCGGCACGAAGCTGAAGTAAATACAAGTGAGTTTATGCCGTTTGTTTATAAAAATGATAAGGGAGCCCCTCCCCCCATAATACCTATACAGCAAACGTGACTTTTTTACGTTTTTTAACTTCGCACGAAAGTGTTTTATCTTCAAATTTATACACAAATTATACCTAAATTGTTTTGTTCGTTATTAATTTGTTTACAAAATAATATTTCACCATAATTGATTATCCAAACGAATGACTACTGGATAGATAACACGAAAATAATTAACAATAATATCAGAATATTCTTAGAAGTTAGAAATAAGAAGTCAGAAAACAAATATTGAATGAGAAACAAAATTATAAAACAGATATGATTTTTCGTTATAATTTAGATAAGTGATATTAGATTGTTGGTGATTATTGTATTATATTATGTTTTGAATTTTTTTTATATTAACGTGCATCTTTTAATATTATGTAAGTTCCACACAGGAATCTTGTTGGCGTCACTATTCGGCCATTGTAAATACTATAAGATAAGAAACTCTTTATTGATCCACATATATAGTAAATTTTACAAACACAATTAAAACTAAAGGTGTGTCAATTGGCGGTCTTATTGCCCAAAGCGATCTCTTCTAGATAACCGTGCAGGGAGAGTAAATATACAACACTGGAAGGACGGTGGTTTCTAACAATAATTCGATATAATACCTATTTATGAAATTTCGAACCAATATAGGTATTATTCATTTCGACCAATAAGATTCACTTCAGTTAAAAAGTATAGTGGTTCAAGGGCGGATCCAGGATTTTATTCTGGGGGTGGGCCAAGGTGCAGACGGGAAAAAATATTATAATTTCTACTACGAAAAGTGTGTGTTTAGCTCGCGCTGAGTAGTTAGATAATTCAAATATCCTTAATAATAAGTGCGCGAGTAGCTTGCTGCGAGCGCCGAGAAAAAAAACTCTACGATGCTTCTGGGGGGGCCTTGGCCCCCTGCCCCCCCCCCCCCTTAAATCCGCCTATGTAGTGGTTATTTTATTTTATTTAAAGGTACACAAAACAGAGTACAATCAAAACTAGTCTAAAGATACAAGAATTAGAGGGTTATTACTAAAATTCTACTCCAAAATTATGTGTACACATCATGAACCAAAATACCTGACTTAGGCAGTTTTAATGGTTAGTTCCTAATACGATGTTTGAGCCTAACAAAGTTATACATAAAAAAGTTATATACGTATTTAAGATAATCACTAAGGATGAAAAAGACAGTATTCACAATTCATTCGACAATACATGTAGAATATATCTTTTAAATTTAGGTAACCTTTAGTTAGGTTAGAACTAAAAGAACTGGAAATATGACATTTGTATTACTAATAGGGGTGCGGTCAAGGTCAAAAAATATATAATTATTCCGTAATTTTTATAATAAAATATTTGATACGTATTTTTTTGTTTGAGAAAAAATAAAAAATGGCTAATATTGGCTGAGCGCTTATAAGCTTTTCAGTAATGACGCGTGACGCCATTTGTGGATGCATTACGTACCTATATCGACTCGAGCATCCACAAATAGCCGCGTACTGATTGAGCGAGCAGCCTCGCGAGGCCGCCTCGGACATTTGCCGCGGTACGCAAGCCGCGCGAGGCAGCCTCGCGCTGTAAGTTTTTTAATCCGAGGCTGCCTCGCGCGGCAAGCCCGAGCCACCGTGAGGCTTAGCCAGCATCGAAGCTCAGTTTAACTTGAAGAATAACTGACGACGAATAAGCGAGGCAAAACACTACCGTCTTGAGTGAGCGCGGCAAACGTAGTGAGGCGCCTTTGAGCATCGACAAAAACCGACACCGCTCGGCTCGGGCCGCGGCACGCTCGGGCGAGGCAGCGCGTGTGTTTGCCTCGGGCGAGGCACGTCTTGACCGACCGAGGATTTGCCTCACGAGGCAGCCTCGCGAGGCTGCTCGCTCAATCAGTACGCGGCTAATGACGTACTCTTACTTATCTTTATCTTTAGTGTGTTGTAAATCATACGTTTCTTATTAAAAAAAAAATACTTATCCAATATTTTTACAAGCTTTTAGCTTTTAGAAATTTATTTACTTTCACTTGTCGGTTGTCTGTCTGTCTGTCTGTCTGTCGGTCTGTCTGTCTGTCGGTCTGTCTGTCTGTAATCAAATCTTGCAAGTTAAATTTGACCCACTTCCCGGTGTCCGATTGACCTGAAATTTTGCATGCATGCATAAATCAGATGACAATGCAATATTCTTATGACATGGAGCTGATCTGATGATGGAGCGCGAAGGTGGCTATAGGAACTCCGTAATTAAACGACGTAACCCCATCGAGTTTGGACTCATTTGATTTGTCTTGACGAGTACTTTATGGTAATAATAATAAAAGCTTGTTTTTAAAAAGTTTTTTTTTAATTTCACTTGTTTTATAATCTACATTATGGACAAAAAAAATGGTTTATGTCCGAACTGCAAAAAATATTATTTAGTGCAGTGTTATATTGGATAAACGGTATGGTAAAAATCAAATTATAATGATATAAGTAGGTATGTTTTAAATATATTTATAATTTTCCAACCAACTTGTCAGAAAGATCTCTACAAGAGAAATGTGTATAACATGTGCATCGCTATATACAATAAACTGCCTGATAATATTAAAGTTTTAAAAGGTACCAAATTTAAACACCACCTAATTAGTTGGTTAACTGAAAAATGTTTCTATAGTGTTAAAGAATATCTCGACTTTAAATGACATTGTAATATTAATTAATTTCGATGGGACATACTTATAGATAATTTATTTTTATTTTGATATTGTTAAGCTTAAATTCATATAAAAATTCGCACGTCTGCTTGCAGGCTGAATACCGTTGACATTGTATAATACTAAGACCTTTTGTATATAATTATTTTGTGTGTATTCTAGCGAATAAATGTTTTTGATTTGATTTTGATTTGATACCTATAACATTACAACTATTTTTGGGGTAGACTTCCTTTGCAGAGGTCGACTAGGTGGGTACCCCAACAGTGCCAGTTATTCTAACGCCTGAGCAATGATGTGCAAACATTACTGTGCTTCGGTAGGAGGGCACTGTAACTAGTGAAATTACTAGGCTGAAGAGTCTTAACATCTTATGACTCTCAAGTAAGAAGCGTTGGCGCAGTGCACCCAGAAATTTACCTATGTAAAATCCTGGGTAGTACTGCACTAATTATGGGCAGCGTTATCTCTTACCATCAGGAGAGCGTCATGCTTGTCTTTTTATATCTTACTAATATTATAAACGTGAAAGTTTGTAAGAAAGGATGTCTGGATGTATGTTTGTTACTCTTTCACGCCTAAACGGGTAGACCGATCAAGCTGAAATTTGGTATAGAGATAGCTCAGACCCTGGAATATCACATAGGCTACAGTACAGCCGCTTAAACAGCAGGTAAAACCGCTGGGCGCAGCTAGTAGTTGTGTAAAACTTGAAGTGCCTAGAGTAGTAACTAGAGTTCGGTCGGACGACCGAAATTTCGGTTTTTTTACGGTGTTTTTTTCGGTAGTTTTAAACAACATCGGGGTGTATAGTTTAACATTACGCGACTGTTGCACTACTTACCTGCTAGAACAAGAAATAAATACTACCTACTTACATTGTCTGAGAACCTAATTAGACAAATATTTTAGTAATTTAAATAGTTGTTAAACCAGTTTACAGAGTTACAAGTATCAAGGCGATCTATAAATAAAATTAACATTCCGAGCTGTATCACACATCCTTTCGCTTAATCTTTAGCTAATAAACATTGGTGATACAGCCAAAACATTTTTTACACAAGTGACATGTAAAAAAAACTTGTTAAAAACAAGCTTTTATGAGCCCAAACTCGATGGGGTTGCGTCGTTTAATTACGGAGTTCCTATGGCTACCTTCCAGCTCTATCATCAGCTCGATGTCATAATAATATTGCATTGTCATCCGATTTATGCAGGCATGCACAATTACAGATAGACAGACAGACAACAGACTGGTGAAAGTAAATAAAAGCTTCCAAAAGGCAACTTTTTAGCAAGTAAAGCAAGGTATTAAAAAGCCTTGAGGACGTAACATTATTAGCATTTCCCGAAAACTTTAGATTGGAATAATTTCCACAAACTCCGATGCTTTAAACCAATTACTGAAAGTTAAAGATTTTACGAGAAAAGTTGCCAAGTATTTAGGAGATTAGTCAGATTGGAAATTGTTGCTAAGCTTTCTTGAATCTTCTTTGAATAATAGACTACCTGCGCCCAGCGGTTTTACCCGCTGTAGAGTCACTAGCTTATTTTATGTTATTCCAGGGCCTAATCTATCTCTATATCACCACTGAGTTCGAATCCCGGCCCCGCACCAATGACTTTAATGAGTTCGGCTTCGGCCGTGGCTAGTTACCACCCACTGGACAAAACCGTGTCCGTCAAGCGGTCATTGTGACTGTGTTCCGGCATGATGTTCAGTGAAGCCAGGGAGGGATTTATCCCGCCTTCTAGGTATAATCTGCTGCCATTTACGGCCGCATCGTAATCATCACGCGAGATCGTGGACAAAGTCTTACCTATAATTATGAATTTTAAAAAAATCAATTTGGAGCTCAATCGGTCCATCCGTTTAGGCGTGAAAGAGTAACAAACATACAATCTTACAAACTTTCACGTTTGTAATATTAGTAGGTTTAATGTCTATATCACTCATGTAATTCAACTAATATTATAAACAGTATTGTTATAAAAATATCAATTCATACGTAATGAGCAATTTTATGCCATGTAGTTGAATAAAATCAATTAATATATAATACATGAATTAGATACCCTTAAAGATTAACCAACATTGACCGGCTACACCTAAGATTAGCCGGCTAAATTTAGATTTAGCCGTACTTCAAGCTTTACATAATCTTAGAGGTATATTACAAAAAATAGTCGTGATATAAAATATAGAAGTAGCCTACAGAAGAGGTGTTAGTTAGGCGTTATGACCCTGGTAGAGTTTCTACTAGTACTAGAAAAACCCAGTTTCACCTACTAATTACTAAAGTAATAATAATATATTGTATCTTTGTTTACTTTAAAAAGTTATATAAGCAGACATATATAGACATATTATGTATTCTGAATGTTCCTATCAGTGGAAATCGTTTTTGGCTAAGCATATTTTGTATACTCATTAACTTTGTAAACTTTACTTAAGAGCTGTTGATTTTCCAAATAAAATAAAATAAAATAAAATAAAATAAAATAAAATAAAATAAAATAAAATAAAATAAAATAAAATAAAATAAAATAAAATAAAATAAAATAAAATAAAATAAAATAAAATAAAATAAAATAAAATAAAATAAAATAAAATAAAATAAAATAAAATAAAATAAAATAAAATAAAATAAAATAAAATAAAATAAAATAAAATAAAATAAAATAAAATAAAATAAAATAAAATAAAATAAAATAAAATAAATAAATAATATTGGGGTTTATACTCCAAGAGAACAGGTTACCCTACGTACACTGTCAAAAGTCAAATCACAATTTGTGTGGCCAACCTTTATGTATGTTGCAGTTTCAGGTCGCCGATATTACTACAGTAGGTATAGGGCTTGCAAAATGACCTAACGACTGCCTCCTACATATCTTATAGGAAACAGCCGGAACCCACATTTTTACGTGCCTTCCGAAACACGGTGCGTCCAGGCGAAAATCTTTGCCACACTGAGATTTGAACCCAGGATCTCCGGCCGGCTTATAAGCCGGACCTACGACCACTGGGCCACGGATGCTACAGTACAGAAAAGTCTTCAGAGTTTTCACTCCCCTTCACTGAACATCGTGTCGGAACACGGTCATAATTACCGCTTGGCGATACCCTTCTAATTACCATTATAAGGTCTGATATAGGAAGTATTAACCTATATATTTTATGTAAATAACAATAAAACATAATGGAAAATTTATAATATGTAAAAACCTGTTAATTTTTTGCTCCAAATGACGTCAATATTTAGTTAATGGTGTTGTTTTGAGTTCAATGCAACATTAAAGAGATAACAGTGAAGACTGGGTGCTTCGGGGTTTCTAAGATTATTTTATATTTTTATATAAACTATAGTATAAATAAAAATGTAGATATTCAATAGCAATTTAATATATAATTAGCTAAATATTAGGCATAACATAACTTTATAATATGTATTCATCCAGATTTTTCAAAATTCCCATGCAACATTCGGATAATTTATTTATGAAAAGATAGATAGATTATAATATCCTGGTTATTTTCATAAGAAATTTAAAATACTTTCTTTTACATAATAATTTCAAGTATTACTTAACATATATTTACTACAATAAATGCTATGTATCACTAATAGGCCAACCTCACTTCGCGCGAAGATTTGCGCAAAGTGGTGCGCCGGCTTATGATGAGTTTATTGTAATTAAACTTTGGTTGAGTATTCCGAGGTCGTTACAAACGCTCTTAAGGATAAAAATGTGGATTTACCTGGTTTTTAATTAAAGCCATTTAAGGTGAAGTTGATATTTAGGAGGCACATTATAATAAAATAAGTTAGTAATAATAAGATGAATTAATAATAAAGTTATTACACATAATAAAAATAGAATAAAAGTACATAGTTAAATTTATTTATTACTAGCTGTGCCCAGTGATTTTACCCGCTGTTCTGTAGTGTGTGTGTGTAGCCTTTGTGTTATTCAAGGGTCTAAGCAATGCTTATACCAATTATAATTAATTAATAAATTTCAGCTCAATCGGTCCACCCGTTTAGGCGTGAAAGAGTAACAAACATATGTACATCCAGACATTCTTACAAACTTTCACGTTTATAATATTGGTAAGATTAATTTAAATTAGTACGCAAGAAAATTGGTATTTACACCTTTATAATAAAACTCACCGTTTTATCCAAGAGCCAACTCGCCGGGAATATAAGCGGGATGTAAGTGATCATGTAAATCATGGACGTCCAGTAGACAGTATTGCTGGTAACATTGTAGTACTTCACCACGGAATCCTGGATGATGCTGTACTGCACCCATTGCAATCCATTGGACGCCGAATACAGCACAAACGTGCACAAAACCAACCAACGTATCGGGAACACCACATACTCCGTCGGGGTTTTTTTACTCGGAGATTCTAGCACACCCCCTTTCTCTGCAATACCATCCATAACGCTCCCGCAAACTTCCAAATTTTTCTCCGTCATTGTGTAAATAAATTTAAAACTATTCTATATTTAGTATATAATGTTATTTTTATTTAATTTAATCCTATTCTAAGTTATGTTATTGTCGTAAGTCGCGAAATTATTGTCGTTTTGGCACAGCGTGTGTTTCGCGCGGCGTTCGGCCGACGACTAGCTTGAGCGGTTTTCATTTTCCGCGTTGCTTCCTGTGGACCTCCACAGGGTATATATGACATCAACGGTGTGTCAACCTGTTATCAATCCATTCAGAAAGATGTGATTAGTCCATTGTAAGGCTAGCGAGTAGCTAGTGTAGCAGACAATGATAACGGTATTGTAAAAGGTGCGTCATTCCGACTACGTCATTAATTTTATGCACAAAGAAAATTGTTTAAAATTATATGTGTTAAATATAACAGGTAAAGTAAGATAGGTTTTAAGTTTTAACTTTGTAGAGAGATAAACAAATACTTAAGTGATATGTGTTAAAATTATTGGTAATGTAAAATAGGTTTTAACTTTTTAGCGAGATAAACGAATACCTTAAAGTTAGGTAGTAGCATTCGATGAATATTTTTTACTACAAAAACTAAGTAGTAATATAAATTCTAAGATTTAATTGAGTATGGATATTTTGTAAATCTCAAAAACAAGGAACAATTAAGTGGCACATATATACCTATTATTAAGAAGGAATTTACGTAACCAAATCTAGCCTAAGTCCTTTAAAATTGGAGGTAATTTCCATAAACTTCAGAAGAATTTGGTTTACCATAAGGTAAGTGTAACAGAAAAGGTCAAACTCTACAAATGAGCACAATACTAAACATTTAACGGTGAATAAATCTTTGAAACAGCTAGCCAAACATATGGCCGATTAGACTCAGTTTCGAGTCCAAATAGAATATCGAACAAAGCCAGTGACTCTGAACATTTCACTAAGCTAGGCTTTACCTAAACACTAACCGTTTAACTGGAGCACTGTTCAGTTGTGTTGGGCCACTGTTATTCAAACGGCGACGTGGTCTATTTCCTGAATCCATACTACATAACTCTACTTCTACCTATATGTTGCAGAATAGACTTCATTCTATAGACTACGGATTTGTGTAATTTTATTGCAAACTAGCTTCCCAGTTTTTTCTATATGTAAACGTAGCCGATCAACTACTGTAGGATGTAGGTATCATTAATTAATTCCCAGATTAATTGGAAAAAAATATTTGATTAATTTATAATTATAACAAGTGAATCAAATAAAAAAAAACCCCAACAGTAAAACTATGTAATTCGACATTTTGTCCATCTTAGATGTGGAATATATCATAGCTCAGAATAAGTATTATATGTGTATAATATTCTACTAATCCCCTTTCATTTATTGATATCCAAATTGAGGCTCTTAGATCCATATTGAATTTGTTGCTTAAATTTTACAGACGGTTTCGTTTAAGATATTTAAAATGTAATTAATTAACGATTCGAATAATTTTATGTTCATCAAATTGTAAATTTAAAACGCGCATTTTGCCCTAGCTTTTATATAAAGCTTGAACTCAGTAACCTATTTTTAAAATTCACTTGTTCTCTCTTAAAGCTACACACTAAGTGGTTGGTAACATCGGGTTTCAGTTAATTAAAATGAGATTACGCAACGTTTTCCATCAATGTAATATCGAAGCCAGGCAACCGCGTTTCATTAGTGAAAGCGCCATTTATCTTACGAGACACAGGGCGTCACCAGTCACGGTGAAATTTACAGCCCTCCATTTTACAACCCTACTCAAGTACTGAGCACCTATTATGTACATGAGGACAGCGTTGATTTAACGCTGATCTGACGCTGTTTAAGATCAGTGGATCTCAAACTTAAAATTCTTAATTCAAATATAGGCTACAATGAAGCACTTTTGCAAGTCAAATTTACATTCAATTTTAATATTCTACCGCTCATTCGCAGGGCACCTCTATGAGAAGAACGAGCAAGAAACTCATAAGGATTGCTTTTTTAGATATGTGTTTACAGTGTTTATCTTGGTTACATAATTTATTTACAGGTGCATGGTTTATTTGCAGAAGTATCCAGGCATCTTTGTCATCCATGTATTGGCTAACTTTATAATATTTAGGCTTTCTTTTGTCTTTTGTCTTTAACACGGCTTTTCAATTTACCTTCTGTGAGCCCCGTTCTATAGTGAAATTACTGGGCTAAATAGTCTTACAACATCTTATGACTCTTGAGAAAGAAGCTTTGGTGCAGTGCATCTAGAGTATAATACCTTGCCAGATCATTAAGAAAGAAATATTAGTTTTTAAATTCACATTAGATAAATATTTAATTTCACCACACGCTAATGCACAAATTTTCCTTTTGGCGGATTTCATATCAATTTTAAGTTGATAATTATTTGCCTTATGTTTGTATAGTTGAAGCCAAAAATATATCAAGGATAAAAGTTAGTAATTGATTTACCTGAATGATGAATTATAATAATTGTAATCTCTGTTATAACTTTATTACTTCGTAAATACAAAAAATATTCACTCGAATTGTAAACCACCTCAATTTTGAAGTCAGTCAAAAAAAGGCTAAAATATGGCTCAAGTTAAAGCGTAAAGCCCGCCACGATCGATCGTATAATGCGATATCGTCAACGATCGATCGCAGCAAATAATCAATGATGTACCTACTCATTGACGATCTCGCCATACACTGGCGATCCATCGCATCGTTTCGATCGGTCGTGGACGACGGATCGTTTCGATCGACCGCACCGTATGTGGCAGGCTTAATCGTGTACAAATGCGGGCTACAACATTAGTTTTCAATAGAAAATCGTGAAAAACACAGCATTTTAGACGTGTATTAAAGTAATTATAATTAAGTAGGTACCCATTACCAGCATGTTGAGCCGATTTAATGAAGTGGTTAGTGAAAATGTTTGCTAATTGCTAATGTACGCTAATTCGCCATATGTGCCTCTGTGCCGCGGTAATTTGCCGTGAGCCGTGAATGAGCGAGCTTAATTCCAAATTTATGGTTTTCGTACCTACTAACTATTTCAACTAGGTAATTTGATAAGTTGAGATTTGTCACCAAGTAAAGCCTATTTGTATGAAAAGCATTCACAATTATATTAAAAAAATATTAGATTTTAAGGTGGCTTCCCTATAAGCGAGGGCGAGACTTTATCTATTCCATCTTAGAATTAAAAAATAGAATTTTCAAAATCGGTGTATCCGTCTTCGTACGCAGGTGGAGTTACATACAATTTTTTTTTAATCTCACGAATTATTATAAACCGCCTTTTGAAGTTAGTTTAATATCACCTAATATATTTCGTCTAATTATGCTGCTTGCAAACATAATGTTTTTCTTATAAGAAATCAATAAAATATTAGAAAGTAAAATAAACTTTACTACAATATTACGAGTATTTTTGCACGTTTTCCACACCACAGAGCGCCAACATTTTATATTTTCCAAACTGAAATAAGTAGATTATATTTGTACGTCGAACCTGAAAAGAGAAGTCGTTACCTCACCCGGACTTCCTTTCAGAAATCGGTGATAAATAGGAGCGTTATGCAAAGGGCAGGAACCACGAAGGTCGAACCTATTAGACCCTTGGGTACCAGGGGCTGATCTAGTGTGGGAGCTAGTAGGGCTAGGGGGTTCAAGATACCTAGATATTTTTCATATTAAATTTATTAATCGGGACTTATTGCATTAAAATATGTAGAGTTCAAATCGCCAAAGCTTAAGTGATATTCTTTATGTTAGACACCAATGACCAACAGCACACAAGCGAAAGGCCGGCCTAATGGGCTCGTAGCCTCGAAAGGGAAAAACAATTAGGGGGTTGAAATATCAACTAGCTATATCTCTATTTATTTATACTAGTCAAATAAACCTAATATCTGTCAGAAAAATGTAATCACAATGATCAATTTTTCCAAACAAAAACCTCACCACTTATCATCGGGTGGGAGAGTTGAAAAGCTGCTAAAAACATCATAAATTATAAGTAGGTGTTATGATTAGTGAGTTTCCAGTGTGTGAAATACAAAAAATCTTGGATTCTTTGGGTTAGCGAGCCACATCAGGGCTCATTACAGGGAATAGTGTATAGAGTTCGCCATAGCCGAAAGCCGAAAAGTGGATTAAATTAAATGAATTATTAAATCCTAGACCAAAACCACACCCTTCAGCGAAGACAACTTTTCCCCCACTCCCAAACGATAATTCTAGATCCGCCACTGCTCCACCCTTGAAAGATTGTTGAGCCGCGGTACTGCCCGAGTTAATTGAAAAGTTCCTTTATTCCTTTGAAATTTCTTTTTGAACTTAATAAAGTCTTTGATTTTTTGTTGAAGAATCGCACCCAGTCCTTCTTGCTTCCCAATTGTGTAATAAGGCTGTAGGCCGGCTCTCTTTATCACCACACTCAAAATAAATAAGTACCTATCTATAATCACTTTTAAAACTCTAATAAAATAAAAATAAGGAAAGTAAAAGAAACTAGTGGCTTTGTGCCTCGTGGAGAAATCTTACTTTGCGGATGTCTACGCCATGAAACTTATTTCTGTCCCAAAAGTCAGCCCAATCCATTCAATGGCTTTTGCTTTACGTTGATAAATCAGTCAGTCAATCAGTCACGCTTTCTTTTCATATAGGTAATTTAGATTTTATATCTAAATTTCTTCTCGAAGCATTCTACTCACACCTCAGTCAATTTTTATCGCAAAGCATTTATTGACTTGCTATTTCGCAACATCAGGCGTTAGAAAATATTAATCTCATTTAGGTACTTAAGCAGAAGTATGTAGGTAAAATGCATCCAAATATTTTTTTATACGACGAAGTAAGAAGACGAGCAAGACGCTCTCCTGATGGTAAGAGATAACGCTGCCCATAATTAGTACAGTGCTACCCAAAATTATAAAAAGGAAACATTCTGGGTGCACTGCGCCAACGCTTCTTACTTGAGAGTCATAAGATGTTAAGACTCTTCAGCCCAGTAATTACACTAGCTACAGTGCCCTCCTACCGAAGCATAGTAATGTTTGCACATGACTGCTCAGGCGATAGAATAACTGGCACTGTTAGAGTACCCACCTAGTCGACCTTAACCGCAAAGGAAATAACTTGGTTTTCTAAAGAAATAAATACACTAAGAAATAACTGAGTAAGAGGAAATGTACAAGCACCGTTACCTTTCACGCTGAAGGTATAAAATTAATGATCCCGTCGCAAAAGCTCGCATATCTCATCCTTTTGTGCCCGCCTCTGTCCGTCAAACACAAAAATATTCAATGAACAAATAATACGAATTCATTGTCCCTTTGTCGGCGAGATTAATTACCGAAGTTTTGTTTTGTTATTGACTTTGAAGTCCCGTTTGTTATTAAATTGCGCCGAAAATAACCAACTGGGAGCTTATGAGCTTATTTTATTAAAAGTTACGGCCAGCGGTTTAATTTCAAAATAATTTTATCAATTTGTTTCAATAATTTGCATCACTAGGTGTAGATTATGCTGGAGTGATTAAGAGGCATATTAGCTGCAGTATCAAAGAAAAGTATTTTGTTTTTCACTCGCTATAATATACTAGTGCATGTTTTGACTTTGGCCGTGGCTAGATACCACCCCCTGGTAAAAATCGGGTCATCTCGTGGTTGTATGAGACCGTGTTCCAGCATGATGTTCAGTGAAAAAACTATAAGCTTCCTTGTTGACTACGGAAGCCTAAAAAGGGAGAAATTTACCCTGTACCCATAGCGCTGCTATACGTAAGTATTTGTAAAACTCTGTTTCTATCTTGCCTTGAGACAGGAAACTCCCATTCGTCTTCGCGCCTCTATAATACTTTCAGCTAAACGATTTGTTTGGAGTTCCTACGTTCAACAACAAACGGCAGAACAATAAGTACTTTAACGGTTGGAGGGTTACTTTGAACAGTTTAAGAACTGGGAAAGTTCTCGGCTAAGGAGATTTTACATTTTATCATTTCTGGATGACGAGATGAAGTGTAACACTTCGACTGTAAATAATAAATAAATATCTTTATTGCAGACACAAGATCCATAGTTAAATCTAATTAAGATTAAAAATTAAATTAGGTTAAAAATAGAATAAAATACCATATTAATGGTAATTTGTCGGCCTTTTCCTTTATGTTACAATGTCGAGCCATCGTCGATACGTTTCAGTCAGCGGCAGCCTATCTGCCAAACTTTTTATTATCTTATTTCTGCACGTGCCAACCCTGGACATGAACATAGCTATTCGTTTTCTCTGTATTGCATTGAAAGAGTCAACCCTTGCCTCAGTGAACATCCCGGAGGCACTACAATGCCACTTCAGACCCATCAGGTGTCTGAAGACGTTATTGTAGGCCACCCGGATAGTATCATGAGATTTTTAGGGTTCCGTACCTCAAAAGGAAAAAAACGGAACCCTTATAGGATCACTTTGTTGTCCGTCCGTCCGTCCGTCCGTCCGTCCGTCCGTCCGTCCGTCCGTCCGTCCGTCTGTCTGTCAAGACCCTTTTTCTCAGGAACGCGTGGAGGTAACAAGCTGAAATTTATAGGAAATACTAAGGTCCATTGCTTCTTAGAGCTGTGAAAAATTCAAACTTCTAGGCCAACGCAATCAAAAGATATAGTCGAATATGTCGCAAATTTCAGCAAATTTTCGACATTACCAAATAAATCAAAACCTACGGGGCACTTCCCGTGAACTCAGAATCTTGAAATTTGGCACGAAGCAACTCCTTAGAGCACAAATAAAGGAAAAATTGCGAAAACTATAAATTTTTAATTTCATCATATAAAAAAAATATTTTGAATAATTTTATACTTACTACCCCTTTTCTCATGAACGCGTGCAGGTATTAATTTGAAATTCATATCAAATACTAAGGCCTATAGTACCTTTAAACTGTAATGAAATCAAACCTCTTTCTCAACGCATTCAAAAGAAACAGCAATTTTAGCCGAAATTTTAAACACGCAACTACTCTCAAAAAACCAAAACCTACAGGGTACTTGCCGTGAACGTAGAATCTTGAAATTTGGTAAAAAGCAATTCCTTAGAGCACAGATAAAGGAAAAATTGCGAAAATTGTACATTTTTAGTTACATCATATAAAAAAATATTTTTAATAATTTCATACTTACTACCTTATTTCTCATGAACGCGTGCAGGTATTAAACTGAAATTCATATCAAATACTAAAGTCTATAATACCTTTAAACTGTAATAAAATCAAACCTCTATCTCAACGCATTCAAAAGAAACAGCAATTTTAGCCGAAATTTTAAACACGCAACTACTCTCAAAAAACCAAAACCTACAGGGTACTTGCCGTGAACGTAGAATCTTTAAATTTGGTAAAAAGCAATTCCTTAGAGCACAGATAAAGGGAAAATTCCTAAAATTGTACATTTTTAGTTACATCATATAAAAAAATATTTTTAATAATTTCATACTTACTACCTTATTTCTCATGAACGCATGCAGGTATTAAACTGAAATTCATATCAAATACTAAAGTCTATAATACCTTTAAACTGTAATAAAATCAAACCTCTATCTCAACGCATTCAAAAGAAACAGCAATTTTAGCCGTATTTTTTAACTCGCGACTACTCTCAAGGGAATCAAAACCTACAGGGTACTTGCCGTTAGCTCAGAATCTTGAAATTTGGTTCGCAGCAACGTTTTAAATCACAGGCACAGGAAAAATTGCGAAAACTGTAAATTTTTAGTTACATCATATAAAAAATATTTTTAATTATTTTGTATTTACTATCCCTTTCCTCAAGAACGCGTACAGGTATTAAATTGAAATTCATACCAAATACTCAGCTTTATAATAACTTTAAGCTGTAAAAAAATTAAACATCTATGTCAACGAAATCAAAACAAACAGCAATTTTAGCCGCATATTTTCAAACTCGCAAGTACTCGCAAGGGAATCTAACCTACAGTATATAATATTATACCCACTTTTCCTTAGGGTTCCGTAGAAACCCGTAGGTTTATACGGAACCCTCGGTGCTCGAGTCCTACTCGTACTTGACCGTTTTATTTCGTATATTTTGTCCAGAGCTGGCACGTATAGAAATTCTGACAAAAGGACTTGAGTAACGTAATCTTCACGTCAGAAGCAGCTTTAAAAAATTTTCGGGCTATCATATTCCCTACTGCACATAGCGAACGTCTTTGTCGCTCTATATCACCATCGTCTTTCAAACTGGAATTTACGACATGGCCAAGATACCTAAAATTGTCAACGATCTTTACCGGCTGTCCATTGAGACGGACCTCGGGTACATTGTGTGGTCCCCCACCCGACCTAAAAATCATCATCTCGGTCTTTTTAACATTGTATTTTAGATCATGGCTTAGAGCGTATCTTTCACAAATAGTTATTAGTTTCCTCAATCCTTTAATCGAGGGACTGAGCAGCACCATATCATCGGCATAGCTCAAGTTGTTGACGTACCGACCGTCCAACTTGAGCCCGATTGGAGTGCTGCTCAGTTCCACGATTAAATCATTCACGTACAGGTTAAAAAGATCGGGTGAAGTTATCCCCCCTTGACGAACGCCACAGGACAGCCGGTAACTATCGGAGAACTCAAAATCCCATCTGACGCTATTGGTCTGGTTGCCATACCAATATGTCAATAGACCAACAACCTCAGGTGGAACTTTAGCGTCGTACATCTTCTCCCACAGCAGCTCATGGTTTATCGTGTCGAACGCGCGGCTTAAATCAAGAAAGCATCCATAGACGGTCGTGTCATGCTTGACATAGTACTTGACTATTTCTTTTAAAGAGAAAATGGCCATATCCGTTGAGACTTGAGGGCGAAAGCCAAACTGGGCGTCATCGATACTCAATGAGCTGATGTGGGAACATATAACTCTCTCAAGTATCTTGGCCATAATAGTAGCCAGTGAAATGGGTCGGTAGTTTGCCGCGCTCGAGATATCGCCTGTTTTGTTCTTCGTCGTACAACTAGCGTACGAATCAGAGCCTGAGGTAAGTAACTATGCCTCACGCAGAAATTAAAAAGTTTCGCCAATAGGTGACAGATGTGTTGGCCCGCATACTGCAAGTGTTCTATACTGAGACCATCGTGGCCCGGAGACTTACCACGTTTCATGTTCTTTAGTATTGTTCTAATTTCTTCTGAAGTGACTACAACGTGATGAGTCTCCTAGTCACGCGGTCTTGAAGTACAGGTGGCGGTTGACTGAGTTTTAACTTCAAAATGTTCGCGGAATATATTAGCTATATCGTTTTTGTCCTTTTGTCCTTCTACACATACCGGTAAACTACTTTTACAATCAAGTTTTTTCGTTTCTTTCCAAAATTTTATAAAATTACGATCAGAATGATGACGAGCCAACACATCCATTTTGATTTTATCTCTATGTTTTCGAACGTATTTAATAGCAGCTTTGAATTTTCTGCGCGAGGCAGTCATATTCTCGTAGTGATATCCCGAGCGCGGTCGACCATACAGTACCCATTTTGAGAACATTTCCCTAGCCTTCGCGTGAGCGCTTCTGACGTGAAAACTCCATCCAATAGTCATATTACGTTTTTTACTATTTTTAAAATCAGAGCTCTGTACTGCCGCTGACTGCAACGTCTCGACAATAATATTATAAAAATCATCGATACATTTATAGTGCGATTCATTCTTACATAAAATGTCCGTAGTCATACATTCCATATTGCAAATTATATCGTCATATTTATTAATTAAATCAAATAATTCTTTGTCACATATATTATGATATTCAATACATTGTTCCCTTTCACGTGTACCCCATATATGTCTATTTTTTATGTCAAGATTTTCATTTAAGTTAATCGTTATTTTCGGTCTAATAAAATTTAAATTACAATCAATTACCAAAGGAAAATGATCTGACGCCGTGACCTGATAATCAACACGTACATTAGTCACTAGATCGGCCGCTGCCTCAGTGACGAGACAGTGGTCGAGCCAGCGACACGCGCCATTCGCACCACTCACAAAGGTATATGTAAAGCTCGCTTCACACTATAACTGCGATTCCATGCCAAGAAGTGTTGTCTTTCTAAATTTATGATGAGCACAAAGATAACGCGAACCATGAACTGAACTCAACCATACCCCACCACCCTTTACAGATTTCAGAACGTACACAGATGACGGGTATAGCTAACTTAAGAAAACGTCCGTGATCAGAGGGCCTATTGGCTAATTCTCACCCACTACGATTGATGACAACTTCAATGTACATTGCTGCGTTTGTTATTTTACTCATATATTAATGAGGAGGTTTAAGCAAGTAATGTACGCAATTTTGTCTATGGATTCTAGTGTTTTACATGTCGTTTGACGATAGCCAATAGGCCCTCAGTTCTATCGATACCATCTCATAGCTGTGAACTATGATAAACACAAAATATAATAATAATAATGACTAATTAAAAGAGTCGTACACAATGTTCAGGCTTAAACAACTAACATACATTATATTATGATCATTGCAATTAAAATTGAAAAAGGCATACGGAATAAGAGAATTATACAATAATACCTCTGTATTAGTATAAGTTGATCGCTAATGTTAGACATATTGTACCGAAAATAAAAATCATGATGTATCATCATTGCAGATCTAACAAACAAACCATTCGATGCGCCCATTACTTTTGATGCGAAAGCCGGAGATATGGAAAAAGTCCATTAATTTTCTGCCACAACGGGAAGAAATATTGGAGTTCGTTTTTCACGAGAATGAAGTCCATAACTAAGCGATTTTTTGTAGATAACGAATAAAGAATACAAGAAATGCTAGAAATAGTTTTATTGATACAGATATGAAGCACCCATACTAAGCCCATTATTTTGCACGCGAGCAAATACACATTTATACGCCCTTATAAACAAAACAAACGCACCCTGTGTTTTTATTAACGCGGAGCGGAAAAAAGTGAGTTAGAATTGACGAAACACAGAGTTTGTAATTTATTGAATAAATCTCACAACTTTAAGTTATTAAATTATATCGCTCATACTTAGACTTTCGTCGCATAGGAGTCTGTAAATTACCCCACTGCAATACTTGGGTCATTTGCTAGTACGGTGCCGAGTGCCGACCATTCAAGATTATATTCGTTCTCCTTTTAAAGGGGTCCCGGTTTTTTTATGCGAGCTCAATCCATAGATTTTACATCCATGACAACGAATGGATGGAATCAAATGAGGTCTCACAGCTATCAGGAAGGGATTATTCCCGTTAATCGAGGGGAAAAATCAACCATTTTGACGGATTCAGGTCAGAGCGGACCGCATTTTACTTGGAGATTACCAGACTGCGAGAGTAAAGGCTAAAAGGAAATCTATGTACCTACGGTTATCTACCTATGTAAGTATATAAGTAGAGGTATATAGTTAGGTAACCGTAGGAAGTACTTAATTGCCTTCTCCTTAAATAATGAAAGTGTCAATGGACATCTTTAAAAAGTTACATGACTAATTCGGACTGAAGGATTCGAAAGCTATTCGTCCAAAGTTGGTTCCCTGGAAAGATTGCTTTAAATTTTTTTTTTTACTTGATTGCTTTAAATGAAATGGATATAGCCACCCGTGTTGGTAATTTAAATACTTATCTGCCAAACACAATATTAATTAATTTTAAGGAATAGAAAATTTTAAGTATGTGTTTTAAGTATGTTCACTTATCCGCCAGGGAACCGAACCGAATACCAAATTGGCAAAAATGTATAAAATTACGTTTTAAATAGCATCGACTTAATAATACAATTTTGACAATTCGGTGTTCGGTTCGGTTCGCTGATAAATAAGTAAATAGCCTTGCAGATTTGGATCGCATGTTTCCTACCTAGTAAGAAGACGCACTTATGGAGAAAAATAAGACATAATAAAAATGTTTATTTACAATTATTAGTTATTATTAATATTTAGTGTTAATTCCGCTCTAAATTTGTGAATCTAACTAAGTTTTAAGAGATGGCGAGGAATTCAAACGTTACCAAAATAGTAATTAGTTTGGTAACGTTTGAATTCCTCGCCATCTCTTAAAACTCAGTTAGATTTACAAATTTAGAGCGGAATTAACACTAAATATTAATAATAACTAATAATTGTTGTGATGGATTTCCGCAAAGTAACGCCTAGTTCCATTAATTAATGTTTATTTATTTGATATAACATGTACCTACATAATCATTTTTTGAATCCAAAGGTTCTAAAACTGGTTAAACACTGTGTCAGGAACCAATGACTTCTTCTCCCAAGCTACCGACTTCACCCTAGTGTGGGATTTAATACAGGAAGATGACGATTGTGCTCGAAATTGGTGCACTAAGCACGAAAAACAACCACTTTAACTAGTAATTTCGACTGTATCTTCACGTGTCGTAATTTTTTAATCAACTCGATAAAAAATCAGCCCACACCGGGTTTCAAAGTCTACTATGTGCTTGTTCACGTGAACGCGCGGGCGCGGCAGACTTTGCTTACACCGCACGTGCGTTTGTACGTGAACACTTTCATAGCACGTCGTATGTTTGATATTTCGCGCCCGCGCCCGCGCGTTCACGTGGGCCAACGCTACTATGTATGTTATCAAGCGAGTCTGGAGAAATATATTGTTATTTTCATGTTAATCTATTATTAATTGTACCTGTCATGTCATAATAATTACCTAATTATACTTATGTATTTATATATTATTATAGTTATTAATCTGATAATTTCTTTCAAATCATTATGTAGAGTTGGAGATAGGCCTCTAGGGGAATTACACGTTATTTCATCATCCTGTTTTTTCTTTCATTTTGATTTTCAGTTAGTAAAACTCTTGTTAACTGTATCTCAGGTTTGAACTGCGTAAACACACGATTCAAGGAGATTGATTTTCGTATAAAAATGCGGCATGTCCGCACCATAATTTACTCAAAACAGTTCAGGCCATTTATGTACTTATTATTACAATTTCGTAATAATATAAGTAAATGGTTATTATTTATTTCAAGAATTTGAATGCATATTAAATCTGATGTACGGGTAGGTCAATTTTTTTTTTTTTGAAAATGTTTTAGCACATTATATACACATCAATATTGTTTTTTTGTGTTTTTATTCATCATAGAGACTAGAGCAAGTAAAAACTTCTAAACATTTCAAATCCGGTTTTAGTTCTTATTCGTCAAAAAAGCCAGTTACTCCCAAGTCTCGTATAGGCACCAGGCACATAGAGAGAGAGATAAAAACTCCCTTACCGGTTGACTAATAATTAAAATGAATAAAAACCACTAGTTGATTAGGACATTCACCGCAGTCCGCGTCACGTATCGTATGATCGTAAATCATGAGTCCACAATCTATGAGCCCATCACAAAATTATACGAGTAGTGGTGTGATATCATTTATCTTGGTTTATTATTTTATAATAATTGGGACTGGGTGCCAAGGCTCTGCCGATTCCCAGTCCTCCGTCTGAGACGATGAGGGAATGCCTGCTCTTACCTAGCTCTTTTAGTAGGTATACCGTGCAGTCGTCCTGCACGGGGAGTCTCACAAAATCCTCTCACACCCCCGAGGAGAGCGTACGCGTAATATGTTTTTCTCGGCGTGAACAAAAAAAGCTGTAAGAAACATACTTAGCAACAAAAGCAATGCCTGAATCGACGGTTTATCTTACAAGTAGTTGATTTGAGAATCAAAGATATTTCGTTATATTATTGCAATGATAGTGATTTTGGAGTATCATCACTTCAGACTTCAGTGCATATCAGATTAAATAAAATATATATTGACTAAAAACTTTATTGCCCATTAAAGTATTCACTAAGCCAAGCGTATCACTTATCTTAATCCAACAACACAGCCTAGTTACAAGGACAAAGCGCCTCCGTCGAAGGAAATTAATTCAGAAGCTGAAAACGTTAATTAGTTAGTCCGATGCATCAGATATCTTGAGGCTAATGTGTCCAAAATACGTAGACCCATCAGTGGGCACGTCTTCTTTGTAAATCCTTTCATTAGAAGCAAACATATTGTGGTGTCACGGCTCAGGTTAAACTGGCGGTGGAAGATGGATACGGCTGGTCAACAAAGGGTGAAATGGGAGAAATGTTTGGACGGGGTTAATTCGAGATGCCTAACTTAAGGTCGAATTTTGATCTGTTTTAAAACTTATCTATTTGTTACGAGTTGGATACGTTAGATACATTAATATTGTCCTAATCGCTACGTTACAGACGATGTCAGTTAAGAAAGAGAGCTTGTTAGAGTATTCTTATGAACGTTATATCACGTGATCGTTTAAACTCACTATGCTTAGCGGTTTTACCCGCAGAAAAGTTGCCTATTAAGGTGCCTTATACTACACCTCACTACGTTCGCAATCTAGAGGCAAAGTCTCGGTTCTTTAAATTCTTGCGTCTCGACCGTTTTCGTCCAATCACTTTGATCTTCAATTAAAACCGAACTGCTTATTATTTGCCTAAGCTAAATCGGGTTTGTGGGAAAATTTATTTAAAAATACATTATTTGCAAATTTGTTTTCTTAGAGCATTGCAGAAGTAGGAAACAAAATGATGATCTCTCTGAAGATAAGTCACTACGTAGTTGCATTTGCATGACGCCTTTAGGTGCCTGAAACACCAGTCACCAGGGTACCAGAGAATACCCCTTAACCGTGCCAGATGCATTAATAGTACGTTAGCGACGGAAGGATGGATGCGATGGAAGGTCACTGCCTTCCAAGGCTCTATTGACCCTCCTTTTGTAAATTTTCATGGTGGTAAACCTGTCCTACTTATTAAAACATGAAACTCTTATGCTAGCACTCCACGTAGAGTCCACAATAAATGCTCACGCGATATGTAATTTTTTTAATAATTTATTTTTATTTCACTCATTTACCTAACTGTTTTCCAATTCAAGAAAACTTGAATTTTTCCTTCAGTGTTCACTGTTTCTCCTTTTAAATCTCCATGATTGCACCAAGTGAAGCGTCGGCTTAAGAGTTCCATGTTTTATATCTCTTTTCGTCTCTTTATTCGTTCCTTTGACTACTAAACTATTTTTATGCATCCGTAAAACTACCAAACAAGTGTTAGTTTTATAACAGAAATCGATACACTTTTTATATTGATTGGTTTTACTGTTTACCATGCCACGTATGTTTCAAGGTTTCGACGCATTAACGTCTAGACCTTATTGATAAATAATATTAATAGGAATAAAAATAGTATGAAAGGAGTCTAATCTTCTTTTGTAAATATATAAAAGGAAAATGTGACTGACTCTATCTCGTGTGTTAATGCACACCTCAAACTTCAGAATGGTTAAAATTCAGATTACACAAATAGATAATATATATAGGTACATATTATGACATAGACATCCACTATGAAATATTTTTTGATGGAAGAGAGATCTTCGCACAATCACTGATCATCAAGAAACGGGTAGAACAATAATAAAATAATAATGCTATGATAGTTTTGTGCTATCAGTTTTGTAGTATTAATCTAGTCAGTAATTTCCTCGTTGGCGATGAGAACAAGAGGCTAGCACTCGAATTTTTAGTATTGTGTACTCTACTTAACATTTATAGAGAAAAAGGCTAAGTTAAAAAATGGTAAACATTCGAACATATTCGAAAATAACGATCATGGGCAAACACGACTAAAAATACGGGGGCTAATTACGCGTTTACATACATACATAAATATAAAGATAGGTAAGTAATATTATAATAAGAGACTCACCGTTTTATCCAGCAACCAGCTCGCAGGGAAGATCAGTGGCACATACGTCGCCATATACAGCATAGACGTCCACGTAACCAAAGTACTCGCCACACCATAATAGTCCACCACTATATCCTGAATTATAGTATACTGCGTCCATTGCAAAGAGTTCGAAGCCGAATATATCACAAATAGGAACAGTATCACCCAGCGGTACCACGTAGGTCTGTATTCCATTTTCTGTGGCGGCATCACTTCGTCAAAAACGCTCCCACATAGAGAGTTTCTTCGTAAACTTTCTTCATTGTAAAGATCGGGTTCATATTGATTCTGCAGCCCGCTGAATCGTGTCATCTTCGTTAAGGCACAATATTGTTAATCAAACGTTGGTCCCAATGCCTAATCCGGTGTAGGATTAAGATATCAGTCTTTGTGGTGCGATTTCCCTTATCAATAGTTTAAAATTGAGACATCGGATTAGGCCGATTTATTGACAGGCCAGTTAATAGTCTATAATATCACTGATAAAAAACAAGGCAATTCTTATACTGTTTAATAGCAAATCTTCGTTTCTGCTAGTTATCTTTTCAACTGCACTGAGTGGTTCAAGTCTCGGTTTTATCACATTTTCTTTACTCGTATTTCAGTAATCAGTAGCGTATTTCGAATGTTAGACAAAACAAACGTCTTGAAAATTGACCTTCAGGTATTTAGTTTCATTGTTGAAAGTTTGCTGAATAAGGTAAACAATTTTTATCTTATTTTGTGCAATGATACTATTATATAGATATATATACTACTATGATGAAATATCGCATGGAAATTTTGCCTTAAAATGTATGATTTATGTATAAAAGAATATTAAATTTTATATACTTATAGATCATAAATTATTGCGTGTGTGTAATATTACGATCCTATAAATGTTTTCAATATTTACTAATTAATTTTCAATTTCTATATATTTGTTCTATAAAGACTACAAAAAAACCTGTAAAGATGGTGTTAAATTTAAAAAAAAAAAATAAGAGCCTTATCTTAACTTTTATTTATTTTAAAGCATGTAATAATACAAATAATGCAAAAAATACAGTGTAAAATAATTATCTTCATTAACTTACTTTGTCATTTCTAATAAATAAAACCTTTACACCTAATAATATATTTATAAATATTTACGTCAATTCGCATCGACCCAATTACCATAACAATCAGCATTAAAACTGAAAGTGTGCAAAAATACCTTAATAATATCATAAAGGCAGACAAACGACTGTAATTTGTCTTTATTAACGTTTTATTTCACGTGGAATTTAAAAATAAATGAAGAATTTTTAGGTACCTATTCATTTTATATTTAAAAGAAATTTGATCTGAAAAATATATATTTTTACTGTCCATAACTTTTATTACACCTAATTCGTTTTATATTATTTGAAAAGACTTTCAAATATCATTAAAACACAAAACGACATTGAAATAACAAGAACTGTACCGATATATATAATTACAAAATATTAAGTATGTTGAGAGCACAGTTCCTAAATCTATGGTTGAGAAACGTTAGTTGAAAACACAGGAGAAAATCATTTCCATAAAAAGGAAAACTTTAAAAATTGGTCGTGAGTGAGTCATTTTTTCGACTTAGAAAGTTGTAAATTCGTTCAGTAGAGCAGAGTCTACTTCTTGTTGAAAACTATAAAATAAACTACTGAAATATATAATGAAAAAATCCCCTAGTATTTTTCCTGAAATATTTAAAGTGACCTCACTCCTGACAATGACCAATGACCAATAAGTCATCTATCAACACGTCTCATGAAAATTAAAATGTATCGGTCGCACAATAAACAATTCACGTGTCCGCTAAATGGTAGCTTATAAAAAACGTCAGAACGGATCAACTGATTTCAATACACTGACGAATGTACACTCTTTTATAATGTACCTATATTATGTACCTATATGAAAATACAGTAAGTTGTGTCCATCAGTTTTGCCTGCTGATAAGAATAACATGTCCTTTTCCAAGTCATCAACTACATCATCATCTTCCTGCCCTTATCCCACACTAGGTAGGGTCGGCACAACACGTTTTTCTCCTCCATTCTGCTATATCACCCGTCATGCATCCACTCCCCTAGCACGCATATCCTCTTTCACACAGTTCATCCAAACCGGTTTACCACCTATCATATTCATGGACTTTTTCAATCCATCAGCAACCACCAACCGATACTCTACCTCCCGTTTGGAAAGCACCTCTATGAGAAGAACGAGCAAGAAACCCATGGGGATTGTTTTTATAATATAACGTGTTTACAATGTTTATCATGATTACGGAGTTTATGTTCGTTTGATAGGCACCAGCTGGTTTATCATGCAGAAGTTTCCAACCATCTTTGTCTTCTATTGATAGTAGGTAGGTACCTACTTCCCTTCCCCCTTCCTTATCATTCCCTTCCTTTTTCGTTGTTTGCTGCCTACTTCGTTACGTATATTTAATTTTTTTGTACAAACATCCATACTTTCACATCCATAATAATAGTGCGATAGGTAATGTATTATGGTACTAAATTGGAAAGCACTTAGTCTAATTAGAACACAGTGACACTCATTGATCACTATGTGCGGCCGGTTATTCGGTATCAAAGATACCGTTGAATCGATATGGAATATGGACTGATAGCATGACATTGCCACTGAATTATGAGTAATAAAACAATTAAGGCTTTAACTGATTTGCCTAAACATGACTCCGGGGTATTAAGTATTACATAAATATTATGAGTTCAGTCTTAAAAATAGGCCTTAATAAATTGACATGCAAAAGTACTTCATTGTAGCCGATTTGAATATAAAAATGAATTTTGAGTTTGAGGCCTATATTTTGTCCTAACTGCCTTGATTTATGTATTTTGGTTCATTTTCAAAAAATGGATCAATTTTATTTGTTTTTTTTTTTTAATTCAATGATTATAGTGTTAATTCTATACCTACCTAATTACAGTTTTGCATATTTGATTCACTCGCGACTTCCATATTTCATTTGATACCTATACCTACTTGGGCCATAATATTCCGTATAACTAACACAAAAAAAAAACAATGTCTATGAGTTTCTTGGTCGATCTTTTTATAGAGTTGCTTTATCCGTGGACTTACATAACAATCGTAAAATTGACTTAACAAAAGTGCTCCATTTTAGCTTATTTAAATAAATCCATATTGAATTAAATGTTTCGAAAAGTGATTTGACCGTTTGTGTTTAATGTTCCCTTTGAGCCAACTTCCCCTATACATCCAAGACAGTTTCAAGGACTTCCACCATTGTCCCATTAGGAGCAAAAAATCACCTCATCTCTACTAAAGAACCTGATAATGACGTCATTAGGTCCCCTGCGAGTTTCATAACACAATTTATGTTTTTGTAAGGAAATACATTGTGAGGATATTTTAATATCAATATTATAGTTACCTAGCTAGTTAAAATGTATTATTCTTTGACAAAGAGTAACATTTTCTCAATGTTTGAACAACATTTTTTATTAATAAGTACATATTTATGGCATGATCAATGAACTATGAACATGAAAAAACCTTAAAACATATTTTTTTCTAATCGATTCAAGTACGATGAAGTTGAAGGTGCAAGCAACAAGCATTTTGACACGGGAAATAAAGAGGTGCAAGATGCTGAGGCTTGTCTCAATACCTAAGTAGCCTACATGCCAAATTTTAGCTCAATCGGTACGATAATAAGCCTATTCGACATATCCGTAGAATAAAGTTACACCTGAAAAATCACCACTTTAAAAAAGAGCAATTTAAAGTCCAACATGCATAATAAAATTTTCCAAAACTTTTTGACTGGAGTAAGACATATTGTGTACGTATTCCAGGGTCGAAAAAGTTTAGGCAAAATGTATTCTGAATAAACTTCTTAAAGTATTCAGATGCAACTTTATTCTTTTTTTTTCTTCTTAGGTCTCTGACTTAAGCTTGAGCTTAACCAGATCAGTCGTTTGTGTTATTTCAGGGTCTAAGCTATCTCTATACCAAATTTCAGCTCAATCGGTCCACCCTTTTAGGTGTGAGTAACAAACATAATACATCCAGACATCCATAATAATATATTCTTACAAACTTTCACGTTTATAGTTTAGTAAAATAATTTTACTATACCTAGGAAACAATATTATTAAGGGAAGATCTAGTTTTCTAAAGATTGACCTTGGTACAGTCCACTCGAAAAACGAAGCGCGAAGACAGATCGAAGTGAAGCGAAGTGGAACAAACGTAATGGTGCGACACAAACTCACTAATCTTTCCACTCTATTTGTCTCACAGGAGCAGGACTAAGGTAATTTCACGTTAATTTTATCGATTTTACGTGACCTTTCTATTTTATACTATCTGTTTTGTATTTTAAAAATGAACCAATTACTTCTGCCGTCAAAATAATGGAATCAAATAAAAATATCCACTGGTTCTTATTTTTACTTTTTTACTAGTTCGGGAACCTATGGATTCAGTTTATTGTATTGTACATTTATTGTGCCAAATAAAGTTACTTGTATTTGTAATGTAAGTTTTATGTTACCAAGTACGTTTTCAAGATTTAAAAAATATGTTAAATCGCAATTTTTACAAACATGATTGATGAAATTATTATGTAGTATTTTTTTAAATATGGCAGCAGCTGTTATTGCATCTAGTTAACTATTTGTTAGGTTTTGCTGTGTTGATGTACAAACCCATCTCAAATAATACTTAATGTAGATTTTAACCATTATTTTTAAGTCCCAAAAGTTATCATTCAATGCCCCAAACATTTGTGTCACTGACTGTACTCACCCCATGCACGAAAGAGACAGACAATAACCTAACAAAACCGTAAATTAAATTTAAAGGCAAAACCTCTATGCAATAATCATTATAATTAAATTTAAAATTTATTTTCACTCACTAAATCTCAAAAGTGTAAAACAGAATTAAAAATAGGTACACTTTTAAACACAACACAGCACTGGAGTCTTTCGATTGGAACTGATTGAAGATAATGATCAATTTAGGGTATATCGTCCGATCGGATACAATATGCTGATGGCCAATAGAAAGAACAGTATGTATATTATTATGTGGATATTTATCAATGTTTTGATGAGAACCGGTTAGGTTATGCACGGTGACGTAGCGGGGGACTTGACAGGGACGCGCATGCGAAGTAGCCCTTTTCACGACAGAGGTCCCGCGGAATTTACCGAAACTAAATTTAGTTTTATCGATTATTACTAGACTTCATATCCTAAATAATTTTTATTTCTTAGATAAAATAAATACCTATTTAATTAAGAAATTAAATATGAGAAATAATGAGAAGTTTAAATGTTATAGATATTTTAACTTTTAAAAGTGTGATAGTGGCGCCCCGCAAAAAAGACTCCTTTCGTGAAAAGCACCGTACCCCTGTTTTTATACTCATTGGTCTACCCTTCGTAGAATCAGTGGCGTGATCGAGAAGTACTTACTTTAAGGGTGTGATTCACAACCTGTTCATAACTGGATTCATGTCAAAGCGACTTGTCGCCTTCCAATCGCTCGCTGTCAAATTTTAGCAACATTTTGCAAAACCGCAGTTTTTCTCGTTTCCTACCTCGAATTTGATACGTTATACCATACCTCGTTCTAAAACAACACAAAACGACACAATTTTTTGCATCAGGGGCCGTGAGTTGTGCCCTTTCTTGTTGTTTTAGTTATGGAAAACACTTGCGATAGTTGTAAAAATCCTACCTCGTTCTATTATGAAATCTATACATGTTATGTTGCTTATTTTAAAAAATAAGTATATTTTGCATCTTGTTGTAACTCCGAAGTAACGTAAGCACAATTCAATTGGTTGGTACATGTACATGTTCAAAAACGCAAAGTTCTCTGTTCTTTTAAACCTACAAGTCCCTGTCATGTTGCTACGTTCTTGCGTTGTTTTCTAGCAGAATCTTCATGCAGCGAGGTATCAGCAATCAGTCTCCAATAACTTCCATACATTGAAAAAATGTATGAGATTCATTGGAGTCACGTTACCAACGCAAGGAAGCAAGTACCAACATAAACAAGTGAACTTTATAAAAAAAACTTTAGAAACAAGCTTTTATTGCATTGTCATCCGATTTATACATGTATGCAAAATTTCAGCTCAATCGGACACCGGGAAGTGGGTCAAATTAAACTTTCAAGATTTGATTACAGACAGACAGACAGACAGACAGACAACAGACAGGTGAAAGTAAATAAAAGCTTGTAAAAATAGTTTATTTTTTCTTATACACACCTCCTTTGACCTTTGGACATTGACAATAAAAAAAAACAAACTTAAAATTGACAAATTCAACATATGACATTGTTATTTGTTGATATTATGTAACTTGAGAAAATTATCTTTTTTTCTGCTTTAAACATTCGAATTTCTGGACTAGACAGCCGTGTTTTTAGTTTATATTCAATAGATTTTAGTTTGTTATAGTTTTTGGTTCATTTCGTACAGTAAACGTTCGTAATTCTTAGTGCCTATTTCACGAAGAGACTGAAGAGTTATCGGCTCATCATGAGTCGGAACTCTCGCATAACACCGCATATGTGTAGTGTGTGGTAAATCTTATATAGTATGGAATCAACAACAGCATTCTACACATCATTTCCTTTGGATGAAAACAGGTAAGTTATAAGACACAAACAGCCACCAATTGCTTTGGAGTAGGCATTTTTTCCCCAACACCAGTTATTCTATCGCCTGAGCAGTGATGTGCAAACATTATTGTGCTTCGGTAGGAAAGCACTGTAATTAATGAAATTACTGGGCTGAAGAGTCTAAACATCTTGTGACTCCAACGAATTAGGGATGTAATAGAAGCAGAACTCAACTCAAAAAGTGATTCAACGCAAAGTACAACTACATGGGCGGGGCGTAAAAAGTACAACTTACCCGCCGCTCACACATCCTAATGTCTAATCGTAAAAAGGTCCAATTTTAAAATTGTCCCTTCATGAAAAACGTCCATTCGTAAAAATGTCCAATGACAAATTTTTATTTTATCCGTGGTCAGTATCAATAGCTAATCCTGTAGTCCTATTATGACACTATTAATAGAACAGAGATGTACCCAGTGAAAAATCTTTATTTCTAATGACAGCTGTCAAACTTGAAACGTCAATATCTCGGAAAATACTCGTCTTAGACTGACGGTGTCATAGAAGAAATTAAAGGTCTTGGAGAGATCTTCATTTCAGATGACAGCTGTCAAACTTGAAACGTGAATATCTCGGAAAATACTCGTCCGAGGCTGACGGTGTCATAGAAGAAATTAAAGGTCTTGGAGAGATCTTGTTTTGTCTTTCAAACTTGAAACGTAACAGTAGGTGGTTTAAAAGAAATAGAATGTTGATATCTAAGTTATTATTTAGTTCCCTAAAATTATATAAGTACTCCTTCGTTTTGTCCATCTCGTTTGCACATGTTTGATTGAGTATTTCCGTTTCACTCAACACTGTCCGACTAAGTAAAATGACACCCCAAATGAATGAATGGGCGAGTTTATGTACAGAAAGAGCGTCTTGCTGGCCTTCTTACTTCGTTGTTTAAAAATAACCTTTTATGTTTTACAGATGCAGATGCTAAGAGTCATAGAAGATCCTGAGCTTGTTTTTCGGCCCATTGAAAAACTTAGTCGGACGGGTTATGTTAAGTTTTTTGGTAGTAGTTTATAGATATAAGATTCGATAAGACCATTCTTGAGAAAATTATTATTATTTATTCCTGATTCCTGTATTATAACTGCTTGCGGTTTACTGTATAATAAAATATACGTTATGTCATTTTATTGTTCACAATATTTGTATATATTTTATTACTCATTGGAACATTATTTGTAAAAACAGCATTAATAAATTATATTAAAATATTATTTTGAAATAACATGACTTTTCTTTATTTATAAAATAAATAATAAAATCATCAATTTTCCCGTCCCGGTCGCGCCGACTATCGATATATTTTTATCGACCTGGCCATCACTAACAATCGACACTGCCCATCACTAATTAATGTCATACAACAGTGCAGGCAACATCAGAAATCAAATTTACATTTTACTTTTAGGTTGGTATGGTGACTCCAATGAATTCAGTACATTAGGCGATTTCATTTTTTTTCTTCGGAGTTGACACTCTTATTTATATGCTCAGTGTCAGCAATCAAAGCGAGTATCCCGCTGCATGTTTAATGATTTCAAAATGAGTAATATACGCCCCACCAGTGAGGGGCTTGGTAAGGTAGGCGATAAACACTTAATTGTACTTGATATATAAAATAAAAGTTTAAATTTTAATAATTTTAATGCCTTTTTTGACCCAGGAGAGGGCCCCACGCAGAGGAGGCGCGGGGCGGCATACGGACTCCCCAGCTGAAGATGGGCGCAGCGGGGATACCCCCTAAAACCTGGGGGTGTTCCTGCGGGACGCCATAATGCCGGGGCAGCGGGTACGCCGAAGCACTCATCCGCGGCCCATAATTTTAATGCCTCGCTTGACTTTAGCGCCTAATAAAATGCCATAGCAAAGACTTTTGCAGTACTATTTTTGTAAGGCGTTAGACAATAATAATATTATAGAGACTGCAGAATGGGGAGTCGCTTTTTTAGTTAAGAATAGGGACTCTGCAGTCTCTTGCAATACACGTTACGTGAACCACCTAATAAAGCTTGGTACATAGGACAGACGTTAAACATAGTTTTTTTGAGTGTTCCTTGTATCGCATTTCTTTTATTAAATTTTATTATTACGTATGCATGTCACGACGGTTTGAAAGTATTAAAAGTACTTAAACGAGTTATGTGGAGTGTAAATTATCATAATAATATTATGCTATAAAGTTTATCTAAAGCCGATAGTTTATAGTATAAACTATCGGCTTTATACTTCGGAATTCCCAGGATGTAAAGGCTCTATCGATTGCCAGTCCTCCATTACATAGATGTCACCGAGTTGTTTTAGTGGATGTAACCGTATTCTCTCTTTCTTTTCTTTCAAAAAAAAGTTTTTCCAGAGTATTCAGTTTAGGTAGACATCATCTAAGTGCATTTTTGTATTTGTGATCGCAATTAGACATTTTTTAGTCTCTATATTATTATTTTTTGATTAGGTACACAGGGTCGTGCTCTCTTTTCGCTAAACTCTTGACTTGTGAACCAACCCTACTCACCTACAAACGGATGATATCTCCGGAAACCGTCCGATATTATGCTAAATCTAGGAAATAGGCCGGATGGCCGGATGGCGACCCAATCCTGTGTCAGCGGAAACCGAAACCGATCCCGAATCGGCACCGGACCGGATTCATCCACGGATATTTCAAGAATTTCATTATAATATCTATTGGTATGAGAGTTTACTATTTTAGTTTAGCTCACAGCCTAACTTCTAGGTACTTCTTTTCGAGTCGAAATTGCTATTATTCCTTTAAATATAAAATTGTTTCTCAAGAGAAACAAACAGCTCAACTAAGGTCTGAGCCGAAAAAAAATTGTTCAAATGTTTTTGTAATTGTGTGTGTTTTGAGCGTGTTGGAGTGTTTTAAAAGATGCGGAAATTTTTCAATTTTATTTTCACTTTGAATAGTTTCACAAAAATAGCCAAAAATTAAAAATAAAACCACCTGAAGGAATGAAGACTGTTTATATGTGCTACCAAAGAAATGTCGGTCGTTCCTGTCTAGATAATGTCTCTCTTAGATTAGTGATTGTCCAGCCTTAATGTGCACGTTGTTTCACTATAGTTAAGAAACATTTCATATAGCGCGGAGCAGTATTTCCAGAAAGGACGAACTCCATCTGAACCTCTTGGGCTTGAGTAACGCTATAAATTCCTAGATAACTAGAGTAAACAATAATGTTCTCGAGATGCCCTTATCTCTTATCACCGTTAATATAATGAAGTACAAGCCTATTTACAACCAGGCGCGGATCCAGACCATGATTTTGGGGGGGGTCATCGGCAAAATTATTTCTCAAACTAAGATTTTTTTGGGAAACATTTAACCATAGTCTTACAATGTTGTGTTTTAGCTTGCTCCGAGTAGCAAGAAAACTAAATATTTTTATTTATAAACGCGCGAGCAGGTCACTGCGAGCGCCGAGAAAATTTTGAATTTTTCAGCACGAAAGATGTGTTTTTAGCTTGCTCCGAGTGGCAAGGAAACTAAATATTCTTATTTATAAACGCGCAAGCAGCTTGCTGCGAGCGCAGAGAAAAATTTGATTTTTTCATCACGAAAGATGTGTTTTTAGCTTGCTCCGAGTGACAAGGAAACTAAATATTTTTATTTATAAACGCGCGAGCAGCTCGCTGCGAGCGCCGAGAAAATTTTGAATTTTTCAGCACGAAAGATGTGTTTTTAGCTTGCTCCGAATGGCAAGGAAATTAAATATTCTTATTTTTAAACGTGCGAGCAGCTCGCTGCGAGCGCAGAGAAAATTTTGAATTTTTCAGCACGAAAGATGTGTTTTTAGCTTGCTCCGAGTGGCAAGGAAACTAAATATTCTTATTTATAAACGCGCGAGCAGCTCGCTGCGAGCGCCGAGAAAATTTTGAATTTTTCAGCACGAAAGATGTGTTTTTAGCTTGCTCCGAGTGGCAAGGAAATTAAATATTCTTATTTATAAACGTGCGAGCAGCTCGCTGCGAGCGCAGAGAAAATTTTGAATTTTTCAGCACGAAAGATGTGTTTTTAGCTTGCTCCGAGTGACAAGGAAACTAAATATTCTTATTTATAAACGCGCGAGCAGCTCGCTGCGAGCGCCGAGAAAATTTTGAATTTTTCGTCACGTAAGATGTGCGTTCAGCTAGGTCCGAGTGGCAAGGAAACTACATATTATTTTTCTTTATAAAAGCGCAAGCAACTGGTTGCGAGCGCCGAGAAAAATTTGAATGTTTCAGTACGAAAAATGTGCGTTTAGCTTACTCCGAATGGCTTGGAAATTAAATATTCTTATTCATAAACGCGCGAGCAGCTCGCTGCGAGCGCTGAGAAAATTTTGAATTTGTTAGCACCAAAGATGTGTTTTAAGGTTGCTCCGAGTGGCAAGGAAACTAAATATTCTAATTACGAAACGCGCGAGCAGCTCGCTGCGAGCGCCGAGAAAATTTTGATTTTTTTCAGCACGTCAGATGTGCGTTCAGCTAGGTCCGAGTGGCAAGGAAACTACATATTATTTTTCTTTATAAAAGCGCAAGCAACTGGTTGCGAGCGCCGAGAAAAATTTGAATGTTTCAGTACGAAAAATGTGCGTTTAGCTTACTCCGAATGGCTTGGAAATTAAATATTCTTATTCATAAACGCGCGAGCAGCTCGCTGCGAGCGCTGAGAAAATTTTGAATTTGTTAGCACCAAAGATGTGTTTTAAGGTTGCTCCGAGTGGCAAGGAAACTAAATATTCTAATTACGAAACGCGCGAGCAGCTCGCTGCGAGCGCCGAGAAAATTTTGATTTTTTTCAGCACGTAAGATGTGCGTTCAGCTAACTCCGAGTGGCAAGGAAACTACATATTATTTTTCTTTATAAAAGCGCGAGCAACTGGTTGAGAGTGCCATGAAAAATTTAAATGTTTCAGTACGAAAAATGTGCGTTTAGCTTACTCCGAATGGCTTGGAAATTAAATATTCTTATTTATAAAAGTTCGCTGCGAGCGCCGAGAAAATATTGGATTTTTTAGCACGAACAATGTGCGTTTAGCTTGCTCTGAGTGGCAAAGAAACTAAATACATATCCTTATTTATAAAAGCGTGAGCAGCTCGCTGCGAGCGCCGAGATAATTTTGCCTTTTGTAAATTGTGCCAAAATATTGACTATTATAATATTATACATGGGTAAGAACCTCGCTGCAAGCGCAAAGGCTGAGCCGCAAGGACAACATAAAGCGCGAACAGCTTGCAGCAGTTAATATAAACCAATTAATCCTAACTATGAAAGATGCTGAACAGCTTGCTACGAAAACCTATGGATAAATTGTAGGCGAGAACCGAAAAAAAATTAAGTACACAAATTACTCAATGCGCTATCAACAGCCAAACAATTTTATGAGCTTGCTAATAAAGAGAAAAATTTCTAATTCTATGACACTGAAAGAAGCGTAAAACCAATCGATATGACCGGTTTTTTTTTTCTGACTAGGATTTTGGGGGGGGTCATGACCCCCTTGACCCCCCCCCTGGATCCGCGCCTGTTTACAACCTTGGTTATTTAAAAGTCAGAGATGCTTCTGCGTGTGGCTTCTTTTCTATTGATATTTTACCATGCATATTAGTGTTTAAGGCACGTGTAGAACTGTGAGTGGGTCCTTGGACCTTTTTTAATATAAAAGTAGGATGTAGATTCCTCTTTAGGTAATGTGCATGTCTTATGTACCAAATTTTAAACCAATCAGTTCTGCGGGTTGGGCTGTGAGTTGTTAGATCAGATAGAAACTCTTTCTTATGATTTTATATATTTAGATTCTGGGATTTTCTTATTAAAGACGCTACAATATACCACAATATACAGCGATATCACCACAGATACATAATATACAGATACAGATATTTCAGTTGTACACTTCGAATCTAATCGAACTTAGAATCTAAGTGTTAGACACAAATACCTACATTTAAAACGTCTAGATCCGTGTGACTGGCGTCACTGTTTCCTATGTAATTTGTAACGTTATCACCGCGCTCCGGTCTGCCGGCGCTCAACCGTGCAATACTTCATCTACCTTACTACCGGCCTACTCTTAGTACCTACATTGATTCGGTTTCATTAACATAATATAGAATAATAACATATATTGGATAATAATGTTCATTGTCTCTACCAAAAATTCAGGCCTTCAGGAAAGTTCTAAAAAAGAGATTAGACATTGGGATATCCTATGGCGCATTAAGGTCTTGTCCAGAAAGAGCAAATTTTCTCAAACTGTCATGTCCACTCAAATCCGTTCAAATCCACTCGCGTAATGTATCAAAATACACAATATTGTGTTAACTAGCATCGAGCAAACTTTAAAAAATCGTGCAAATACATATCTAAATATTTTTTTTCTTTCAAGTCGATATCGTGCTAATTATTTATTTAATCAATTCAATTAATTACACTTGTAACTTACAGACTAAAATTCCAATGCATTAGATGTTTATATACTTAAATAATTAATAATATTATAATAGATATTATCTAATAGCAGATGATTTGAATGCATAGGCGTCTTGTATCTCGATAGATTTGCCCATTCTGAACAAGTCAGCTCGATCTCTTTGTATTCAGACCCTACCACAATCTTGTTTACTATTTTTGCATTGTATATATTTTTCATCAAGTGCTTCGCACGTGTCTCATTTCAATTAGGCACTTATGATAATATATTATGTTTTACCTACCCGTTGAAGGAACAACTGAAAGTGATTACATACTTTCATTCACATTTACATTACTGTGACCATGATCTAGATATTTTAAAGACATTTAGACAACATATTGTTGAAATCATTTGTTCACATGAGATATTTATTTAAGTGCGCTTTTTTCAAAGTTTAGCATAAATTCAAGGTAAAATTCATAATTAAATGTAACAAGATGATAACGATCAGTACTTTTTTGTTTCTCATGAAAGAGTGGTCTCCCTAGCACTTGAGAGCGAGAGGCTTACGACTTACGATAAGATTCTCAAACATGCGCAAGAGCAGCGTTCGAACGCGCGTCTATGCTATCGCATCTGCTATATTCAAAGCAGAATAACGTGAAATAAGTGACTCGGAAAAAAGTGGGAAAAGTGTTTGTGATCTTGCGAAATTGAATAGTGAGTGTGCATTATTTTACGGTGACTTTGAGGTACTGTTTAATCTATAGTTAATCGTATTTTTTGCTAATTTTGTCGTAATTAATTTCAGTTAATAGTCTTCATGAATTTCAATTAAAAATCTTAATTATAGGTGTAACGTTCTCGGAATTCATAGTATTTTAGTATTTTTTTGGCAAATTATTATCTAATGATGATTAGTGTGCAGTACGATGTTACGTAGGAATTCATGTTGAAAACCGGGAAAGTCTGAGAATTAGGACTTAGGACCTAGGAATCCACAGTTCTTTGATAGTTTGAAGCTTAGATTAATAAGGGATTATTTAAGTACCTTTTAGGTAATTATAAATTATTGTAGTATTGTCCAGTAATAGGGGGTAGACTTTAATTCATGTTGAAGGCCTTGTAGGAATATTGGCGACGTGAAAATCCTGAATATAAGTTGTGCATACAATGTATAATATTTTGTTATTGTGATTTGACTCTACAGTGTAATTTGGGGAGGTACCCTGTTCTGTTATAGAATAAACCCCATTTATTATTATCCTAATAGGACAAATACGTTATTACCTATAACGTCATGGTTTTTCGACCTTGAATAAATGCGTCATGCATCGCCACCCTGCGCTGAGGGGCGCAGGGTTGTATGCGAGGCTCCCCGGTAGATCGGCGCGGCGGGGATACCCACTAAGACCTTGGGGGTGTTCCTGCGGGAAACCATAGTGCACTCGTCCGCGGAACGTGATGAATACATAGCTTAACTCTTGTACATACGAGTAATACCTCTATATTATGCGGGAAAATCCGTACTATTGCGATTATGTGTATAAAAACGTAATATGTTTATATAGTACATCTATTTAGATAACAAGTAATGATAGTCAAGGTGTGAATTTATGTGATAAATCATAGGAGTAACATATGAGTTTTTTTGCGTCTTATATAAGAGATTAACTTGTGCTTAGTGCTCGCGGCTTGCCCGCGTGCTGAAATCGGAGGTCTACATCATGAAACCTATTTTTGTGTTCCAAATTTAAACTCAATCCGTTCAGCGATTTGGATATGCGTTGATAGATCAGTCAGTCAGTCACTCTTTCCTTTTATATATTTAAATAGAAGATATTATATGGGTATGCACAATACACACTAATACAGAGGGCAATGTTTGGCTACAATAAATAATAGGCCCTTTGACTTGACAAATCTTCGACGAAAACTTCGACCAAGAGAATAAATCTAACACACGTATTGGAATGACCTCAAAGTTCACAAAATGGCGCTTGTAGACTATTCTTCATTAAATAACAAAATTGCCTATACATAATATTTGTTACATAACAAAACTTTCATTAACTTATGTAAATGCATATGTTCCAAGTTCTTGGTATATACTAATGCATTTTAATTAATATTTTATAGGATAATATTAGTAATTAAATATCCGTAACCGTTAATAACTTATTTCGGAAACTATTACGAAAATTAATTAATGAGAATGTAAGTAGGAATTTAGATTTATATCCCCTAAATTTAACCTGTAGGTCATAGGTGAGTTTAGTCGGTAAAAGTAATAAGTAGTAATTTTTATAACCCGGTTAAATTTGGCTAAAAATGAGGAGTAAGCTTAAAATTAAAAGCGTAGAGCTGAAAATTGGTTACATAATTTTGACCACAAGTTTTACCAAAACGTGAAAAATACCTACTGATTCCATATAGGTACAAACATTTTTATACAAACCCTCTGTTGGCGATAGGTACCTACGGGAGGGTTATGTGGGACTCCCATAGATATCCCATATACACCATAAAACGACTCATCAGCAGTTTATAATAATAGCTTTATTGACAGACACATGGTCCAAATGTTACAAAGGAATAACAATTAGTAGTAACAATTATAATATAACAATTATAATATAAAATAGGTACGTAAAAAAATAATACGATTATTATTGGAGTGTCAATACTATTCTATCTAAATATGTACATAAAAAGAAAAAGTCACTGCCTGAGTGATTTATATCAAGGCACAATGGATTGAGTTGAAATTTAGGACACATAGATAGTTTTTATGTAGTTTACCTCTAAGAAAGGCTTTTGCCCCGCGGGTAAAGCCGCGCGCATAAGCTCTATCTCAATAACTCGTAATATAAGATAAATCCACTCGTACCCATGAAAGTAAAACAAATATTAAAACAAGCTTAGAATGTGTGATGTCAGAATTGTTTGCACTCTAACCAAGGTGCGTCCACTTTTACTAGAGAGCCAGATTATAGAGCACTGCGGCGTTTTCCTTGTTTGTTACTTAATTGCTTTAAAAAAGGCTTATTATTTTTTTCGAAATTTTATAAAGAACTCGAGTGAAATTTTTTTTTCACCAAGTAATTACTTATTTGATTTAATGCCCATTTTGGAAACTCAAAATAGAAATTGTAACTGTGCAGAGATATTTCTATGACATTTTTAATTACTTTGAGTTTTTTTTATATTTTTGTCTCGTACGAATAACATACAGTTATAATTATTAGTCCTCAAAACTTTGGGTTATTTAATAATTTTGTGTATAAATACATACATTGACTGATTGATTGAGTTTATATCATAAAATTACATAAGTAGGTATTTTCCCTCTACTTTTTATCAGTAATTTTCCTAACATAAACATCTTATTTATGGAGTACATGCCATTGTATGTCATTTTAAAACAATAGCCTCTAAAATATGTGTTTTATATATTGTATCTTTTAGTGATAAAGCTAACTATTTATTATGCCATTCATGGACAGATCTAAGTAGTAGGGAGAGGGGGCTCATGAACCTCCCCCTACCCCCTCCCTCCTCCTCCTAAATTCTACACATATCTCTACAATTTTCCAAATCGAAAATTATTTTTTTTGTATATCATAGAACTCTTTCAATTAAATCATAGATTTTTCATAATATATATATTTTTTTTGTTTTTCATAATATAAAATCAAACTCGGGCTACTCGGCGAGGCTAAACCCCGCCCTTAAACAAAGTCTCCAAACAAAATCTAGGATTCGAACATTTTACTAAAATAACTAGTCACTAATCGTAAGGACTAAGGCTACTGAATTGCTATCGGGTGTACCTAATTACAAGCTTTTATTACAAGCTTTATATTACTTTCACCTGTCTGTTGTCTGTCTGTCTGTCTGTCTGTCTGTCTGTCTGTAATCAAATCTTGCAAGTTTAATTTGACCCACTTCCCGGTTTCCAATTGAGCTGAAAATTTGCATGCGTGTGTAAATCGGATGACAATGCAATATTTTTATGACATCGAGCTGATCTGATGAGGGAGCTGGAAGGTGGCCATAGGAACTCCGTCATAAAACAACGCAACCCCATCGAGTTTGGGCTCATTTGATTCGTCTTGACGAGTACTTTATGATACAAGACGATAATAATAATTAAAGCTTGTTTTTAAAAAGTATTTTTAACATTTCACTTGTTTACTTTTACCTGTCAGTTGTCTGTCTGTCTGTCTGTAATCAAATCTTGCAAGTTTAATTTGACCCACTTCCCGGTGTCCGATTAAGCTGAAATTTTGCATGCTTGTATAAATCGGATGACAATGCAATATTTTTATGACATCAAGCTGATCTGATGATGGAGCTAGAAGGTGGCCATAGGAACTCCGTAAATAAACGACGCAACCCCATCGAGTTTGGACTCATTTGATTCGTCTTGACGAGTACTTTATGATGCTATATGGTAATAATAAAAAAAAACTTGTTTTAAGTTTTTTTTAAATTTCACTTGTTTAGAACTGGGCTAAGATTTCGCTCTTAGTACGTGAGTTCAAATACTTTATATCTCTAGCCACTAGATTCATCTTGTCATTCATTGTCACGACATTATATTTATAGTTTCACCGCATCGTAAATAACAAGGAAATTATGGAAAACCTTGGAATAATGTTACTGTTTATCCCACGGCCTTACTTACTTTTTTTGCAATAGTTTTTTCGCGTCGTTTATGGATTACCTTCAAATGTATCCCATATAAGAAATAAATTTTGAGGATAACAGTTCTTCTCGTGCTGACCGAGAGGTCAAAAATTGACTGGTGGTCAATGTCCAAAAACACGAAAACTGATTGGTCAATTTAGGGATACTTTTCTGACTTAGATCTTGTTCAGAAAGGGTGAATTAATCACGAACTGGTACATAAATTAAAGTATCTATCTATTATAATATACTAGCTACGACCAGCGGTTTTACGACCCGCTGTATTGTAGCCTTTGTGTTATTCCAGGATCTAAGCTACCTCTACCAAGTCAGTTCAAAGTTCAATAGGTCCACACGTTTAAGAGTGAAAGATTAACAAACATTCATCCAGACATCCATACATTCTTACAAACTTTCAATAACAATAATATTAGTAAGATTATTCCTCAAATCATCTCAAATTATTTTAAAGCATCGACTAACTGTCCTTTTTCTTGTTACAGTGATCTTTACCCATAATTTTATATTAACTAATTCACAGCCCGCATTCACCAATTATGATACACAACCTGAAATAAACGTCCTTCCCGTAAACCTTTACCACATAATACATACATTACAATATACCTCCACATAATATAGTACATACATACGTCTAGTTTATGATAATGAGAGTGTCGCGCCGCGTCCGTTATCACCTCCTTGACGTGTGTTTACACTGATAAAACTGGCTTCACACTATCGTCCCTGAAACCTTCTAAACGTGGCTGCACAAAACAAGCTTGCTCCTCTTTGTAAGTTAACGGCAAAAACTCACTTGTATACTTTGGCTTCGTGCCGACCGTTTCGATCCTGTACGAGGATCTTCCTCATGGAGCTGCTGTGGTTACAGCCCGGCGTCCGCGCGCCGCATAGCATTGCGCGCAGCCAAAAAAATTTTGAATAAAACAAAGTAGCTTCCTCTATCTGTATCGTGGTGCATACTTAAATCCTTTAAACTACGCTACAGATTTTGATGTATCTTTAAATAGGTAAAGTGATTCAATAGGAAGGTTTATATGTATGCATTTTTTGGCTGCGCGCAGTGCTATGCGGCGCGCGGTCGCTGGCGCGTAACCGCAGCAGCTCCCTGAGGAAGATCCTCGTACAGGATAGAAACGATCGGCACGAAGCCGAAGTAAATACAAATGAGTTTATGTCATTAATTTACAAAGAGGAGCAAGTTTTTTTTTGTGTAACCACGTTTAGAAGGCTTCAGTGACGAAAGCTTCAGTGACAGTATTGAGCCAGTTAACAGCTCTTTCGTTGGCGTCTTCCTCAACTGTGTAGGTTGATTTATACCCACCGGCCTTATGTGGTGGCAACCGTTGTGTCCCACATAGAGGTGCTTTCCGAACGCGGCGGTAGAGTCTTAAAATATAATTAAATTATTTTCAAATTGACTTGAAAAAGTGCTCTATTGTAGCCCATTTGAAATGCATTTATTAGAGTTTGAGTTTGTTCAAAAACATCGGGCAGCGGGTACGCCGAAGCACTCGTCCGCGGCCTCGAATGTGTAGCCGTCTTAACTTACAACACAATACCTACCCATATAGCACCTATAGGTATAGACATAGTATATTATGTACAAAGATTATGCAGTACCTTGGTGTTTTAGTGTTCACCTATTTTCAGCGAACGATTATTTTACATGAAGAATGGTTAAGCATTATTTACGTATTTAAAATCTACTAAAAAAATTTACTTCTTAAAATGCACCTTCTGCCACACTATTCCTTACGTTCGATTTTGTCTTCCTCTACTTACCTGTTACATGAATACATAATACATGCGATTAGATTGAAACATTTTATTATGGCAATAGATTTGATGGTTTACTAAGTGCCAATTAAAAAAAAAAAACATCTGCTAGGTAGAACTACCTCTAGATAGGTAATGACCAATCTTAAAAATGTTCCATTAAATTTAGGAAGATGTGCATTTTAAAACTGAACGAACTCTACCTTTACCATTATTAATAGACTCAAATTTTGATAAAAACAAATATCGACTCGTGTAAACGTCTCCTAATACAGCCTACCTCTTAAACATAAACTAAAACTCAAGTACTCCTAAGCGGACATAATGAAGCTTAGTGACCAGTGTCTCGTAAAAACCTGAAATAGCTTTTAACATAAACACAAAAACAAGTTAAACACATCCTCTATGAAGCCTATTAAAGTATCCATTTATATCTCCTAGGCATACTCATTTAAAACCTAAAAGCATAACTCACTTACCCGATATAAATATACACAGAAGACCGACTACATCAACATTTTCGACGACCTCTGTGGCGCGGTGGGCTAATACCCACCTGCAACGCAGAAGGTTGCGGGTTCGATTCCCGCATGAGGCAAATATTTGTGTGATCCACAGGTATTTGTTTCTGGTCTGGGTGGCTTTCAATATGTATTATAAGTATGTATTTACAAAAGAAAAGTATATAAGTATTATATCCGTTATCCTAACCACCATAACACAAGCATTAAGTTGCTTAGTATGGGGTTAGGTGGCGCTGTGTGTATTGTCCTGAAATATTTATTATTTATTTATTATTATTATTATTTTAGCAACGTATACAAATTGTAGAAATAACCCAAGATCACAAAAAGTGGAAGAAAGATACATTATAATTTTGGCCCGGCAATCGCCTGACCATGGCTAATCAATAAAATTTTATTATTATTTAAATCATAAAACATAGTTTAAAACCAGCTCATTCATACTCGCTATATGGTTTTTTCTGCATCGTTGCTTTTCGTGGCATAAACACGGAAAATTAACAGAAAATACACTTTTAAGCAATAATTAGTGTTCACTCAAACACGCAGGTGACTCAGAGGCAAGGTAATTAAAATTGATGCAATTAATCTTTGAGTTAATCACATGATTTTTTCCTTTAATTGTTTTCCTTGTCACTTATGTTCGTGTGAATTTGGATAGTGCGCCAGCAATTAAGATTTAAGAAGTTCGAATTGTAATTTAATGTGGCCAGCTCATGGAAGGCCGGCCTTACTTGACACAAATGTTACATTAAATTGTAAGCAATGTGATTTAGTATAATGCTACACACTTCTTGATTGAGAATTTAAACCTTCGCGTGCATATTTGCGCCAAGTGTGGTGCCAATTTTTCACGTAACATTTTATTAAATTACATAACGTACAATAGTGCAATATTTATTGCACAAAGTGGGGTTGGCCTAAAAGTAGGTATATATTATGTGGTTTTGCAGATTGATAGAGACTACCTTCTGTGCTTACGCTTTTTTATGTCAGAAGCTTTTATAACCTGTCATTAGAAACCTATGCAATTAAATTTTGCAATAACTATTATGCTCATGTTTATTAAGAAATCGATCTTTTCATATCGGTTTTCAGATATATATTGTTACATATTTATATACTAGTAAACTAAATATTATATTAAACATAAGATGAAAACAAAAGGGACACAACCAGAAAATAGGTAGATATATTTTCGTATGTGCAATATAGTAATTAGAATGTCTGTGAAGCAAAACTCATTTAAATTAGTTTAGTTAACATTGTTCACGTTTGTTAAAACGTGATGCACTTCCTTTGACGTAAAATACCCGCATCTTAAAATACAGAACAATACTAATAAATATTAATGTGTACAGGTATATATAGAATAAACTATATATTTAATAAAAATAAGAAAAATATCTAACAATTTTATTTTAGTTAATAAAATTCACAATTTTTAAACAAATTTAAAGTAATTTATCTAAAAATTATCAGTAAAAGCTATATAATTAATGAATTCTAATAATACATAATATATTTTAAATGATGGATAAAATATGTACACATGGTAAAATATCTGACTGAAGAAAAACCGTGGACTCACATATTTTTGCAATTTTGTACTATTATTATATGTTTTGGCAAATGTATGTTAATAGCCCAGTCAATGAGTGCCCAAAAAGGAAATGTGGATCGAAAAGTCGAAAGCAGAAAAACTAACTTAGTAACTTTGTTTGGACTAGAATAGAATAGAATAGAAAACTCTTTATTGTTCACACAAATACAACAATATAAACTTAGAACTAAGATTACAAAGAAAGAAGTGTTACAATTGGCGGTCTTATCGCTAATAGCGATCTCTTCCAGACAACCAAGCAGGGAAAGGAAATACATAAAATAGAGCAACGGTGGTTATAAAGATATATAAGGAGACATAAGTACATATTTTTTATCATAGTTATATAAATATATACCAATACATACTATTAAAACCAATAGAATAAATAATACATACTTAATGATATAATAATAAACATACATATTATTATACTACATATATACTATACGATATATAAATAATATATATAGTATATAGATATCATAATGAAAGGAAGTGAGCTTTGACGCGATTTTTGAAGGAAGCAAGGGAAGGAGCGCGTCTTATATCCACAGGGAGATTGTTCCACAGGCGGACAGATTCCACGGTGAATGATCCACCATAGAAGCCGGTGCTATGCGCTGGGCATTTAAGTGTTAGGTTCTCCGACGATCTGAGCGAGCGTGAATGGGTCGCATGAAGGAACTCAAAACGTTCCCGAAGATAGCGCGGGGAAGAGGGATTAAACAGAACACTGTAAAGAAGAGATAGAATATGAGCATTCCGGCGATGGCGAATAGGAAGCCACTTGAGCTTAGAGCGAAATTCGGAGACATGGTCATATTTGCGAAGACCAAATATGAACCTAATACAGAAATTTTGAAGGCGCTCAAGTTTATTCAGCTGATCTTCCCTAAGGTCAAGATAGCAGACGTCAGCATAATCGAGTACAGGGAGTAGAAGAGATTGTGCTAGTGCAATTTTGGTGGCGGTGGGCAGGAAGTTTCGCAGCCTACGAAGTGCGCCAGCCGAAGAAAATAGCTTTCGACTAGTTGTAGCTAGCTGCGGGTCCCATGACAGACATTTATCAAATGTTACACCCAGATTTTTCACAGTGCTGCTAAACGGTATGTACACCCCATTGAACATCACTTGAGGGAGACGGTCCCAATCAACTCTGCAAATTGTTCGTGAACTTCCCATGACAATGACTTGGGTTTTGGACGGGTTGACTTTAAGGCCGTGCACCTTACTCCAATCGGAGATTTGGCGCAAGTCACGATTCACCGTAGCTATTGCCTCAGGTAACTCATCAAGAGGTGCTTGACAATACACCTGCAAGTCGTCCGCATAGAGGTGGTAGCATGAAGTAAGATTTAAGTAAATAGAATTTATAAAGGTAGCGAAAAGAAGAGGAGAGAGGACACCACCCTGAGGAACACCGGCGTCGATGTTACACCATGAAGAAAAGGAATCTCCAAGGCGAACTCGCTGCCGGCGACCGAACAGGTAATTATAAAGCCAGCCAGTTGCCGCAGGAGATATGTGAAGAGAGCGAAGAATAGCAAGAAGGATATCAAAGTCGACAGTGTTAAAGGCGTTACTGAAGTCCAGGAGCGTCAACACAGTTAACTGTCCAGTCTCCATCCCAAGACGAATATCATCCGTGATTTTGACTAATGCAGTAACCGTGCTGTGCCCTGGACGAAAACCGGATTGGAAAGGGTTGAGAAGGTTTCTAGAGGTTAGGTAAGAGTGAATCTGATTATAGATGAGACGTTCGAGAACTTTAGATAGAAATGGAAGAATAGAGATAGGCCTGTAGTCACTGAAAGATTTTGGATTATTTTTTTTGGGAAGGGGAATAATTTGCGCTTGTTTCCACAATAATGGAAACACACAGTTTGAAATTGAGAAATTAAAAATATGGCATAAGACGGGAAGGATGAAGTCTAGAATTGGAATGAGCATATTGCGACTAATGTTGTCGACACCCACAGCATTAGAAGTGATGGAGAGTAAGCTCTTCTGAACATCAGCAGCGGCAACTGGGTTGAAGGTGAAAGATGGGACAGTAGAAGAACTTAGAGAAGAGAGATAGTTTAGCGTGTTGGATTTAGTGGCGTCATCGATGTTACTAGGTGATGCGAAGTGAGTATTAAGGGTTAAAGTTAGGACTAGTTAGGAGATAAAGATGAGACTTTTTCATAACACTTGCTGTCGAGGGTCTGATAATGGGCCAGGAGGTGCCTACGTCTCATCAATCCGAATGTAATGAGCCTAAACTCACCGGTTTTACTAATAGCCATTGAAGGGTTTCAGTAGACACCTCCTGGCTCCATCATTAGATCAGCTCAGTGGTGCCAGATTATTAAACTGTCATCAGATTTCTAGACATTTGCAAAGTTTCATTATGATACGACAACCAGAAGTTGGTCAAATTTTATTTGTAAGATTTTTTTACAGGTTTTGTATGGAAAACTAATTTAAGCGTCTCAAAATAGACCATGTTTGGAAGCTCATAGCTGGACAACGATTAGAGATAGATAAAAAGTGTCAAGGCCAAAGTTGTAGAAAATTTTATGAGGTTTAATAATGTAGTACAACAAAATATCGTACAACGCACAGTTTTTGACATATAAGCAAAAAACCTAAAAATGGGACCTTCTTTGCCCCCCCCCCCCCCCTCGGGCTCACCTCGGAGGGGTGGGGACTTTTAGTATGTTTATCTCCTAACTAGTCCAAACAAAGTTACTAAGTTAGTTTTTCTGCTTTCGACTTTTCGATCCACATTTCTTCTTTTACTGGACTATAAGACCAGCATCTTGCATTTACAATAATGTTGCTAATTTTTTTTTATTATGTTACTATATAGGCCTGCGTTTGACTACTTCTCACCCGATGTGAAGTGCAGAGAGATAGTGTCAAATAAGGAACCTCAAATTTCAAAACTTGTTTAAAATAAGAATCAAGTCGTGTTGTAGGACTTTTAGTTCCCCTCACTGTCAGTGGTAGTAAAAAGTAGTATTGAATTATGGGCAGATTTTTTTATTTTTTATTAATAGACCTACGCATGATAACTTCCCACGATGGAAAGTACAGAAAGATAGCGAAAACGGTAAATAGAGAACCTTCATTTCTAAAAGTCGCATACTTGAATCAAGTGGAGTGTGTAGAATTCCTGTCACTATGAAGAGTATCAGTATTGATGGTGGGCAGCTGCCGGATGCCGCTCCTGCAGACCACCTTCACCTGGAAGCTGGGCAGGTTGAACACCAACTTCTGGTGAATCTCCTTCACACACAGCTTTAGTATGTCGTAGGCCTCCGCTTCTGTTAACGCTGGGAACGATTGTTAAATTTTATTTGTTTTTATGTTTATGTTTACGAAAATAATTAGTTTAATTTTGTTTTATTCGCTTTAACAACAAAACGGAAATACGTCTAATATTGTTTTTTGTTGCATTGTTTGTTTTGTTTGGCGTAAACACCTCCTAATGAATGATGAAGGTCATAGTAATTGTCCAAACCCATGTCCATTAAATTTGAATGATATTGGACGTAAGTACGCTCACCACCCGGCAAATCGTCTGCTAGTACCTAAGTAGGTTATATTATGTCTGCCCTCTTGCTAATCTAAGACATTCCCTGAAGCACTCAACAAAATTACACCGAATTTAAAGAAACTTGACATAAAAATATAAGCAAAAATGCACTTAACCAACTTTTAGAAACAGTTACTTTAGCATTATGTTAATCCTGGCGTTGATCTAAATAACAAACCAAAAATAATAAAACTCACTCGGTCTATAATATCTATCCATGATGCTCAAACAAATAATGCCTCCAAAGCCATGCGAGGCAAACGGAACCTTCACGCTAGACCCGAGCATGTCCAGGATGTAGAGCTGACCACCGATGTGGTCATCGTACCCAGCTATAAGCGTGTTTATTAAGCATGGGTTCTGGAAGTTCAATAAGAACTTAAGAAACTAGAAATAACAAAGTGGAAACCGTAGAAAGATCTAAGATCCTATTAGCTATCGTGTACTGGTGTCTATCAGTATTAACAGACAATAATAAAATGTTAAAAAGTCAGAGCGCTATTAAATTTAAAAGACGTTTCTTGCTCGCTCGGCAGCAACAATCCACAAGTAGGTTTTGGCTGATGTTCAGTGAAGCCAGGTAGGTTTACCCGGGCTTCTTTACTGACAATACATCGGCAATTTGACGACCTCTGTGGCGCGGTGGGCTAATACCCGCCTACAACGCAGAAAGTTGCGGGTTCGATTCCCGCATGGGACAAATGTTTGTGTGATCCACAGGTATTTGTTTCTGCTCTGGGTGGTTTTCAATATCTATTATAAGTATGTATTTACAAAAGAAAAGTATATAAGTATTATATCCGTTATCCTGACCACCATATTACAAGCATTAAGTTGCTTAGTTTGGGATTAGGCGGCGCTGTGAAAAAAAAAATTATAACCAATATCAAATCGGTAACACCATTGGTGTTGCAGACGTCTATAGGCGACAGTAACCGCTCACCATCAGACCGCCTGTTTTTATGTTGGTTCAAACATAAAAAAATACTCACTCCAGACCTCAACCCATCACCAATATTCTTCCTCGTGAAGTGTACAACGGCCGGCGTGTCCAACTCGTACTTGTTCCTCATCTTGTAAAGCTCCAGGTTCTTGACGATGTACTGGGTGAACTGCCTCGTGTCTCCCGCGTTGCCTATCACGCCCATCAGGATCCTCGAGCTGATGTTGTGGAGTTTTGGCTCGTCTGAAATTTGTTTTGCTTAAAGGTGGATTTCGTTGGCAAGGGGACGCAGAAAAGGGATATTAGAGCTATTTGGTGAGGTCTTTGCCCTGCAGTAGTAGATACCTACAACTTAAACAGGCTGTATTAATAGAGCCTCACTATTGTAACTTGAACTGACTTGGCGCGGTAATTTTTATGGCTAGAAACATATTAAATGTTTGTGGCAATATTATAAAGCTCTTATTTATCTCAACAATCGAATACCGAAAACCTTAGATTCACTTATAGTACTTTGATTATTTTTCCAAAAAAACTAAGTAGAAACGTAAAAATTGCATGATTTAAAATCATTAGGTCAAAAGTTACGTTTCTAATGATAATTATTCGTCTTTCAGTCTCACATGGATGGGTAAGTAGGCAAAGGCACTTTAAAATATAATTATTTTAATTTGACACGTAGAAAATAACGCAAGATTGCTTACAAATTAGGTAGGTGATTGTGGAATCAAGGAACCCATTATTTTTTTGTATTTCGCTGATCATTTATAAAAGGAGTTTTTAAATTGATTACATACGTACTTGGATTATAACATAATAAGAGTTAACCCATTTCCTATAAAATTTATTTGCTACTCGCTACCACACTATTGTGGAAATCGGTCGTGGACAGGGCTTTGGATGTAAAGTGTAAAGGCTGTGCTGATTCCCAGTCCACCCTCACGAAGACGGTGAATTGTTTTAGTGGCTATAATATAATTGGTGTTTATACTCCAACAGAACAGGTTACCCTACTTACACTGTCAGAGTCAAATCACAATTAATAGGTTGTGTGGCTGTAACCCATATGTTGCAGTTACAGGTCGCCGAGATTACTACAGGGCCTGCAACATAGCCTAATGACTGCCTTTAGTGAGTATAACCGTGTAGACGTCCTGCACGGCGAGTCCAACATAACCCACCTGTACTCTAAGTGCTTGTTCACGCTATAACACGCGGGCGCGGTCGCGGGCGCGGGCGCGGGCGCGGGCGCGGGCGCGGGCGCGGGCGCGGGCGCGGGCGCGGGCGCGGGCGCGGGCGCGGGCGCGGGCGCGGGCGCGGGCGCGGGCGCGGGCGCGGGCGCGGGCGCGGCAGACTTTGCTTACACCGCACGTGCGTTGTACGTGAACACTTTCACAGCACGTCGTATGTTTGATATTTCGCGCCCGCGCCCGCGCCCGCGGGTACACGTGAACAAGCCCTAAGGGTACGCATAACTCGTGTTTTCTAAGCGATTACAAAAACAACATCCTAATAGTCACCTTGTCCAAAACTTAGAGCTGCTTATTTTGCGAACTCAGTTTGTGTTCCCGCACCAAGTAAGTTCAGGAGTATAATGTAAAATACATAGACCTAAAAAAGTACGTAATATAGGTAAATAGGTAATGCTCACCATTATTCATAACAATGATCCCATGGAAATGAACCTGGTCAGAAGCCACCATCACAAAGTCATTGCATTGCAAGCCCAGTAGGCACTGCAAGTTTATTTCAGCACCCATCACGAAATCAAAAACTAACTTATCAAAATAAATATTTTAAAATTCTTTGTAAACACATTATAGAATTAAAATTGATGGAAAAGTTGTATTAGTTCTGTGATGGAAAATGTTCAAAAAAATAATTATTTCATAGACAAAAAGCCACAGATGAAAATTGAAATATTCATCGATCATCCAAAAAGAATAATAGAGCACTGCTCTTTTATATATGAAAATCGAACATTTTGCGCGATCATTTGCGCGAAGTGGAGCGCTGACTTTCCTAGATGATGATTTGATTGCTTCTCTCCGTCTCACAGTCTAAGTTCTTTTTAAAAACCCTTTTCTAAGTTCTTTCTAAAGAAACTTGTCTAAGTTCTTTCTAAAGAACCTTTTCTATGTTCTTTCTAAAGAACCTTTTCTAAGTTCTTTCTAAATCCAATTTTATGTAATTAGCTACTTAAACATATTCCTATATAGGTGTGATTCTTAGTCATATACACTTAGAATTATTATTTCACTTTCTAAGCCTATATTGCTGATACACCATTACACACAAGAAAATCAAACAATTAACCAACTCCATAATTACCGTTAACTTTAAATTGACAATAGCACTACTAAGTATTATAATATTTTAGTAACAGATGCCATTTAGCACCAAATTCGGCAAAACAACGGTGGCGTGTAATTTATTCGCAGAGAAATGCTGTTTATTGTCTACCGCAGAGTAATAACCTTTCATTTTCATCTAAAATTAGATTCTACTTACTAGAAACTTGATGCCAACTGGATAACCCCTTGCATCTCTTCTATTATACGTTCTATATTATACGTATTTCAAAAGGGTATTTTTTTTGTTAACGTCGAGAAAAAATGCATTATGCATACCCTTCCGCCGGGTAGACATGTGCGCCGATTATAAAACGACCGGCGGCGGCGTCTGGTCGAAAAATGACCGGCGGCGGCGGCGTAATCGGCGTGAAATCGGCGTGGGGGTAAAATTCAACAAAAATCAAAATAAAGCGTGATGAATAACGTTTCTCAAATATTTATTGTTATATTAAATGAAAGTAGTCGTTATTTTGCGGAAAAATTATTAATTAAATATCAATATTTTAATTCCGCTCCAATTTGACGCTAAAGAGCTGGTGAAGGATTTAAACGATACACTAGGTAATAGTGAGCATTAATTCCACCATCTAATGCACCACCCAATCTTTCGCATATGCCTGCATTAGGGGTTAATAATATTAATAACTAATTGCTCGTTAGTTAAGTCATAATCTCAGCCATAGGACATTCACCGCTAAGTATAGGCCTTAGTGGTGGGTCGTTAACGATTTTTGGGTTAACGCAACGAAGCCGTTAAATTCATTATGTTAACCTGTTAAAAAAGCCGTTAACATTATTAACAGGTTTTCATTAATGTAACAGATTTGTACCAACGGCAACGTAACAGTTAATAGTAGCAAGCGAACTTAGAAACATAGATATCTCTCACTCTCGCTCGTACAATTTTAGGCTAGCGGCGTCTCGCTCGCTCACATAGGCGCCCTCGCGTCCACTCGGCATATTCCGTTTCTATTCGTTCTTTCAACGCAGAAGAAATAGATAATTTTAACTGGTTTTGCGTTAACAGCTTCAGATTACGTTAGCGACTTTTGAATACCTTTTCGTTGAGATAATAAAAAAAGCGCATTGCCAAAATCGTTGAATGTAACAGTTGATAGATTTAGCGGGTTTTGCAGTAAACAAAAAACTGTTAATTCGTTAACATTAGATTAACAGTTAAAAAAAGCCGTTCGTTGAATTAACGCCCACTCCTAATAGGCCTCCCTTTTGGACTGCCATATATACCTTGGAAGCGACCTGCATGCAGCGTCTTCTTTGCCTGCATCCGGCGACTTTTAGAAGGTCATCTGTCCACCTTATGGGTGGACGCCCTACGCTGCTTATGCTACTCCGTAGTCTCCACTTGAGCACTTTTAAGCATCCGCTCTACGTGCTAAGTGGCCTGTCCATTACCACTTCACTTTGCTTATCCGCTGGGCTATGTCAGCGTCTTTAGTACGTCTAAGGATCTCCTCATTCCTGATTCGATCGAGTAGAGAAACCCCGAGTATAGCCCTCTCCATAGCTCACAGTGACTTTAAGCTTTAAAATGATATCAATAGTAAAGGATCACATGTCAGTGCCGTAAGTCATCATGGTAACACACATTGATTGAAGATTCATCTTGAGGGTTTGTTGAAACTTAGACTAGACTCCTACAAGGCCTTACAACGACAAAGATGATGAAAACTGCTGCAGGTATTTTAAAAATAGTAAACAACGAGAGAGCTGACATGTTTTTCGCTTCTTCACGAGGCATCCTCAGACTTAACTCATCGAAAGGTCGTTGTAATATGGGAAGGGGAGATTGAATATAAAACCCGTGTTCGTAGAGGGTCATTCCGGACTGTTGAGTGGTTGGCGTTATGTTAGCCTGTTTTCTTTTTTTTCATGGGGTATTGGGTCTCCCTCGTTAATGATGGCACGGCGGGGATACCCACTAAAAAACTGAGGGTGTTCCTGCAGACGCCATAATACCGTGGTAGCGGGAACGCCGAAGCCGTCATCCACGGCCCCGACGGCGTTTGGTCCCAATCGACAGGAGGACTAAGGCCTCAGTGGAGTCAAGAGGAGTTTTAACCCCACCCTCCTAAGCGCACCACCTCGTGAGTCAGTTTGTCAGCGACGAGTTGCCCCGTACTCCGTCTAGACTCTAGATTCTCTAGACCCAGGTAGGGCGATGGGAAGGGCATGGAAGATGCGCCTCGGATGCCTCCTTTTCCGGGCACGCATAGGGAGGTTGGTGGTGAACTTCCGTTCGCGTTTCACGATCCTCTTCTGCGATAGTGCCCTCTTGCAGAATGAGAACGCGGCTTGCCACGATTCCTCGCTTGAAACCATGACTCTTTCTATGGTTGATAGTGAGAGTGCCTCCCCCATAACTGCGATGAGGGTATGGTGCTCACTGACACAGGCTGGGCACGCGTATCCACTTCGCAACCACAGAGGTGGCAAACAGCGGTAGGTTCTCTGCCGGCTACGTGGTGCATTCAAGTACTTTCCGAAGCATCCGTACCGAGAAAACATTTGCACGAGCCGGAAGGTCAAGGACCCGTCCTTTCGGTCCATCCACCGCTGAATTAGCGGACGGATCAGGCGGGGAGACAACCGGGCAACTTTGTCTGGGAGCGCTTGCTCCCGGATATTCCACCGCCTATCGAGGACGAGTTCAAGATATTTCATCGAGAGCTCGACCGCGATGTTATGTTACCCCGGCGTTATGTTGGCCTTTGCTAAGACCACACAGCGCCAACGATTGCCAACGAACCCCATCGTTGGCATTCGCTTGTTTGGTGTGGAACAAAATGGTGGAAAGTGGAAATCATACCTCCGTACAAATATAACGCTTTTAATTTCATAAAATGTTAGTAATTTACTACATGGGTAGCAATAGCAACAGGTAGTGACAGTTACGTGTCGAGGCGCCGGCTAGTATCATTATTTTTTATTCTTTCTACCTCTTTCAAGACGTTTAAATTTATGTGAGACCTTTCTTGTGTCTTCAATTATTTTATTTGGATAATAATGATGATTTAAATATTATAATTACGTTAATAAAATAAAAAAAATCACGCCGATTTCACGCCGATGAAAAGACCGGCGGCGGCGGCGTGGCCAAAATGACCGGCGGCGGCGGCGCGGCGCCGCGGCGCACACATCTACGCCGGGGGTATGGGAGGGTTATGTGGGACTCCCCGTGCAGGACGACTGCACGGTATACCCACTAAAACAACTCGGCGGCACTCCCGCATTGTCTTTGTGACGGAAGACTGGGAATCGGCAGAGGCTCTGGCGATCAAATCTTACTAACATTATAAACGTGAAAGTGTGTAAGAATGTATGGATGTCTGGATGTATGTTTGTTACTCTTTCACGCCTAAACGGGTCAACCGATTGAGCTGAAATTTGGTATAGAGATAGCTTAAACCACTGAGCACAGCTAGTATACTATAGATTATAGATAGGTAGATACGTGTAGCTTAAATTCTGGATCAGCATAAAGTATTTTCAGCGAGTAAAACGGGGAAACGTAGCTAGTTAATATTATTATATTGAAGGTGACTGGTGACGTACCGTGACCAGTAATTGTTCAGGAAAGAAATATGAGCTATTATAAGATGATGCATTCATTATAATTTTCTTACTTCAATTACAGGAGAATTGAACGATTGATAGTTATAAAAAAAAATTAAAAAAAAAAAAAAAAAAAAAATAGTTTTATTGCCCAAAAAAATAAAATACAATTTACATTTACATTAAGCTTATCCAAGAAAAATTAAGGAATAGTATTAAAATAAATGTGATACTAATTAGGCAAAAGGCATATGCTCAGCTTTATGCTGGCAAGGATGCGCAGCGCTGATTTTCAGCATATGCCTATGCTCGAGCTTAGATGTTCGTCGAGCGGAATAAACTAAGTAATAAAAAAGTGAGTTTCGATACAATAATAATTATTAAACTACTAGCAAATTTGACATACGAGTGTACTATACAATATTACTAATAAACTAGGACATGCTGGTATGCAAGGAATGCTGGCTATTTATATATTATACCTACTTAATAACATGTGTGAGTATGCGTGCGTGTGTGTGTGTGTGTGTGTGTGTGTGTGTGTGTGTGTGTGTGTGTGAGCGTGAGGGTGAGTGTATGTGCATGTGTGTGTCTGTGTGTGTGTGACCGTACGTGCGAACCTACGAGTGTGTGTGTATCAGTGTGTACTATGTACGAGTTGGAGTTTATTTGATACCCAGAAGGTTATTTGATTTTAAAGGTTGCTTCAAATAAGCTCTTGCTGCGGCGATGCAATATATCCTTATACTTTTTTTTAAAGGTAATCAAACTCAACTTCTTTCTCATGGGTGGTGGAATATTGTTCCAGACCTTAGAAGCGCTATATTTGAAGCAACCCCTGAAACCTGCAGTCTTATGTTTTGGAATGCTTAGGATGAACTGTCTCTGTTGGCGTGTGTTATCTGTGTTCAGCCATCTTAATTTATTGAAAAGATATTCTGGTCTCTTATTCCAGAGTACCCTTTGTGTGGTACACGCTAAATGCAGTTCCCTTCTAGCCTTCATGTTTAGCACCTTGTTCTTTACAAGATACGGAGTGATGTGTTCTCTCCTAGGTATGTTAAAACAGAATCTTGCACAGGCGTTTTGTACTCTTTGAATTGCATTTTCTGTTTTAGAATACAACCTTGGCCCATACACTGCGCTACAATAATTAAAAGGTGCCAAAACTAATAAGTCGCACAATAACATTCGAACTTCTTTTGAAAGGTTTTTCCTAATACGATATAGTACTTTAAGCTTATAGAAACTGGTTTTAATCTTTTCATTGATATGTTTCTCAAATCTTAGATCACTATCAACAATCAGCCCAAGATTTTTTGCATCTCTGACTATTGGGATATCAATATCATTAATTGTCAATTTAGGATTATGTGACTCTACTTTGGCAACTTGTGTTTTAGTTCCAAGAATGATCATTTTTGATTTAACTGGATTTAGGATCAATGAGTTACGTTCTGCCCACTTATAAATTTCATTCAGGTCGCTATTAATTAACTCAAGCGCTTCATTAGTATTATTTGAATCGAAGGAATAATAAACTTGAGTGTCATCTGCGTATAGATGATAATTGCAGTGTTTAATGTGGTGTGGCAAATCGGCGGTAAAAATTGAAAATAAAATTGGACTGAGAATAGAGCCTTGCGGAGTTCCGCGGCTCAATTTTCTCACGTCCGACTTTAGTCTATCGCCGTTGTTCGATTCGGTCTCTACATATTGGCTTCTATTGGTAAGATATGAGCGAAACCAACTACAGCATTCTGCGGAGAACCCGTAATATGAAAGTTTAGCAATTAACAATTCAGGATTAAGGCAATCAAATGCACGTGAGAAGTCGAGCAAAACTAGCACACTACTGAGCCCCGAGTCTGAGGCTGACACAATGTCGTCGGTCACTTTTAAAAGTGCTGTTTCAGTGCCATGACCCTTCCTGAACCCCGACTGGCATTCTGGAATTATATTCTCTGCAAGTATAAATCTCTCCATCTGACTGTAAACCACCCTTTCCAATATCTTGGACAAAACAGGTAAAATACTAATAGGACGTAGCTCTTTTAATTCAGTAATAGATTGTGCTTTTGGTATTGGTTTGACTAACGCACATTTCCAAGCATCAGGAAAAGTATTATTATTAATAGAGTTATTGATGATAGCTGTTATTATCGATATAGATTCATTTAAAGTAAGTCTTACCATATCCGCATTTATTCCGTCATACCCAGCAGCATTTGTCTTTATATCCAATATAATTTTACTTACGGTCGCAGGTGTTGTAGGAGAGAGAACGAAGACATTTTTTGTAGCTTTGTTAGATTTGTAAAATTGTAGAGTCTCTTCATCAATACTACCATCACCGGGAACGTTAAGGAAGTGCTGGTTTATCTTGTTAGGGTCATTTAAATTCGCTGGTATTGATGCCAAATTGTTATGCACTATGTTTAATTTTTTTATATACTTCCACATCTGCTGAGGTTGGTGTGAATTTTTGTTAATATATTGAATAAAGAAGGCTTTTTTCTCTCTCTCAACAGCACCGATGACAAGATTTTTTAAAGATTTGTAATAAACTTTTGCAGAAGTGGTCTTTTTATAATGCGCTCTATATAAGGCCTTGTCTCGCAGTGACATCATAAACCTAATCATGCTGGTTATCCAAGGTTGAGGAGAATCCTCTACTTTGAACCGTTTCATAGGAGCATGATGGTCAAAAATTTTTATAATTGTCTCATTTAACTTTAATATCATATGATCCAAATTTTCACTATTTAAAATCTCATCCCAATTGACTGATTTAAGATCGTCATTAAATGAATTAATGTTTATGTTCCTAATTAGGCGTTTCATAATAAAGCTTGGAGTTGGCTTGGGTTTCCTGATGTTAAATTCAGCCAGTACTAGTGCGTGATCGCTCAGGCATGGGTTATGTATAACTGAGACTTTTTTACATTTTTCGGGAATGTTTGTAATGACCAGATCTAGTAGGCTTTCTGAGTCTGAAGTAATTCTGGTAGATTCCTTAACAATTTGCACAAGGTTAAGTTGTGAGCAAAAGTCAATCACTTCATTTGCTCTTGGAGTATTCATTTTAAGCATATCCACATTAAAATCAGTTAAAATGCATACATAATCACAGCCTCCAAAAACACTAAGCGATTCACATACGGCATCTAAAGCTGTACAAATCTTAACGCTTTCGGGTCTGTAAGCAGTGCCCAAGGCCAAGCGTAACCCGCCAGGTAGCCTAAGCTCTAACCAAAGCTGCTCTAGCTGAGAGTCTGGGTGCTCCCTAATTTTGGCGGGTAAACCCTTACGGATGTAAAAACCCACGCCCCCACCCCTCTTATCTCTACGAGCTTTGTGCTTAAGTATGTACCCAGGCATAACGGGAACAAAGGTATCTTGTCCATCTCGTAACCAAGTCTCGTTCAATGCCAAAATATCTGGACAGTGAGTAAGTAGCGAGGCCTCTAGTTCATCCCTGCCCGTATTTAATGAACGAACATTAAGCAATCCAACCTTCAAACTAAATTTATTTCCCTTTGTACTATCCATTATCCAAATTATTTGTTACACATTTTGAAATATCATTGATGCGGTCGATTTGTCTGTAAGTGTGTATGTGTGATATGTAGTAGTTATGTATAATGTTTATGTTATAGTAGTATGATACAACAATGATTGTACACCAGATCGTATATGCATGTCCAAAAGTTTCACAAAGTATAGGATCTTTGAGCCAGTTCAACTTACAAGGATTACAATTACTAATATTTAATGATATAAATTTAACATCTTTTATTATATGTTTTGATTTAGCCATGTACATTAAAAACTTAATTACCCTATATTCTTGTTTATTCATAATAGCGATCCCTGCATAAACACAACAACCATAATACAGTTGGGTATAAGGAGAGCTATTACGGTTTTTCATGAAGTTACAGTTCCATAATAGATATATTGTATACAACATAGTTAACACTAATACAGTCAAGTCATTTCTTAAAACATTTAGTGAAGTTTTGCTCCTCTCTGATACGAAAGGCAGCCTTCCCATCAGATTCTCTGACAAAAACGCTACCCTCTCGCGTCCAGGCGAATTTCCACTCGTGCTGCCTGCACAGAGCACGAGCCTTGGCGAAGAGCACCCGGTTCTCCTTCGACAGCCTTTCGTTGATAAAGATAGGCCGCGGAGCTCCCGCTACCTCGATATCTGCCGTCGTCAGTCCGCGACGCGAGCGCGCGCCGCGCAGCAGTTGGTCACGAACGGCGCGCCGCCCCATTCGCAGCACGATAGGTCGCGGCCGTTGCTTGCCATCCTGCCCCACTCGGACTGGACCTACCCGACGGGCGTCTACGACGTCACGCTCATCGATCTTAATGCCAAGCTTAATCGCCAGAAGATTCACCACTTGGATGACATTTTCCCCGTTGCTCTCCGTCACGCCAGTAATCTCGAGATCATTTAGCAGGGCGAGTTGATCTCTCTCCTGGAGTTCTCGTTTTAGGAGCGTAATCTCTATCTTGAGGTCCCTGTTCTCTTTGTCAATTGTTTCGAGTCTGGCTTCCTGACTCTCCAATCTGGTTTCCTGGGTCTCCAGTCGTTCAGAAAACCCGTCCATTCTCTCAACAGTTGTTTGACTCAGGGCACGCAAGTCTTGCACTTCCTTACGGACTTCCTCACGGAAGCTTCCGAAATCATTCCGGAAGTTGTTCAAATCAGCCCTCAATGCGCGAATCTCTTCTAATAAAAGCCGCTGTGGATCGTCTACAATCTTTGATCGCTGTGGTGAAGGAGAACTATCGTTTTCCTGATTGCCTTGTGCTTTTACAGGGGTATTGGTGTTATCACGACGTGGAGTACTAACGATACAACCTGGACACAGCCATTTCTTAGGGACGTGGGAAGTTAAATTCACGCATTGATTATGGAACATCCCATTACATTTTGTACAGACAGCGCCGCCAGATAGAAATCTTCCGCAGCCGCCACATTTGCTATTGCTCATATTGATCGATAGTGTACGAATAAATGTCGTTCGCAATGCGTAAGATGTGTCCAAATATAAAGTGCAACTAGTTTGTATAAAATCAACAACAATGTAGGTATAGATAGTCACTGCGTTAGAGCAACAGCTGATCAGTCATTGATTATAATATGTTGCAAACTTTTGCGGATAGATGGCAGCACTTGTACTTTATCCAGATTCTTTAATTATTCATTAATAATGGTCTGAATTTCACTAACCGGTTGTCCTTATTAACTAGCGAAGTTCCGTTAGTATGTTTATGTAGCAATCCAGTCACCTTGAATACTCCAGAACCCGAAAACCGTTCCGTGTTGTCGGCAGAACAACTTTGTTATTGTTCCGCGTCAATATCGATGTTTCACCAAGGATAACACTGTCACTGATTATTTTCTATGTATTTTACACTTTCCGAAATACTTTGGGCATAAACACTCGTTAAAACTATTTATTATTGAATATTTTACAATTTTGATGTTATTCACTCGGGGGTACCCTCTTTTTTTCATCGTTATCATTATTGGTCGCGGAGTACTAGCTACCTACGCGGACGAGTGCTTCGGCGTACGCGCAGCCGGCATTATGGCGTCCCGCAGGAACACCGCCAGGTTTTTAGTGGGTATCCCCGCCGCGCCCATCTTCGGTGGGAGAGTGTTACATACTGATCTATGCAGGGACACGATGCGTAACGCATTTTTCTTGGGTCAAAAAAAGTCTAAGCTACCTCAGTACGAAATTTTAGCTCAATTGATCCACCCATTTATTCGTGGAAGAATAACAAAACCATACGTACAAACATTCGCATTAACAATATTAAATAGTAGAATATTTTTCAAGAAAACCCCCTACAAAAATTCTTAATCCGCGCTCTCATATTATTATTTCGAAATGCTTTAAAGTAGCAACTTCTCGCAAACAAAATAAAAATCATCAACTAGATGATATTAAAGTCAGTAGGTAAATGCAAATTCAATGAATAGCCGAGATTCGCCACATGATGCTAGTGCGTTATGGGAGATTCCCATGGTTTTATCATGACATCCCGTTGTGTGACTATTGTCGTCTTATCTACCTTGTGAACCTAACTTTATCTGAGCTTCAATGTTTCTTTTCTTGTAACAGTATTGTATTACGAACATTCGTGAGAATGCTTGCTGTTAATCAGCTTGTCGTTGTGTGCTTTGTTAAGTTATAATGTTGACTATTTTCACTCTACTCTACATCCTAGCTCCGAATCTTCGACCTATAATGTGCATGTCTTGGATATCATTATAATTTTCTACCCTTCTCGCCCACCACTGAGTCCCCATTTTCTGTAGTGGATTATATCCCAATTGCATCCAAGACTTTGCTGCATGTGTCTTGACAATGGCGTCGACTTGTCTTCTAACGCCTTTATTAATCTTAATAGCAAAAGTGGCAATAGAATCAAATTATAACAGGGAAATAAAAACCTAAAATGTAGTCATAAAATATTTGGAGACCTAGAATGTGTTTTTTTTTTGTTTTTATGCAATACACCCTACTCTTTAATTTATAATTTTCCGTACAAAGTTGGTTGCCGGGAAGAGATCGCTCTAAGCGATAAGGCCGCCCATTGTGGACATTAATATTAGTACTTTAATTTAGTTTTAAGTCTATTTTGTTATTTTTTGTCTCAATAATAAGTATTGTAATAAGTATTGTACACAAGTATTGTATTGTACACGACGACGGAGAACGAGTCTACCAATCATTTCTGTTAATTGATAACTCTAACCTTTTTGAGTCGCATCGAACCACCTAGAATCTAGTACCTAGAATCGAGGAGTGTTCGTTGATACACCATCCAGAACCCCACCTTAACCATTACCTCTCTATTAATTTAAGCAATTTTATCTGGGATGTGGTAAATCGTTGCATTTATTTACGTTATTGTTCTCTCAGTCTCAGTATGGAAGGTCAGCCTCAGCCGCAAACCATGTGAAATCAATTAGGTGCGATCACGATTTGCAAGCGTTTCTAACAATGTACCTTGGCGTACTGCGGTAGCATAATATATAATGTATGTATAATATAGAGTATAAATATGTATGTATTTTATTATTTTTTATTTGAAGAAGTAAGAAGACGAGCAAGACGCTCGCCTGATGTTAAGAGATAACACTACCCATAATCACTACAGAGCTATCTAGGATTTCACAGTGGTGTGAAATTCTAGGTGCACTGCACCAACGCTTCTTACTGTCATAAGATGTTAAGACTCTTTAGCCCGGTGTAATTTTACTAGCTACAGTGCCCTCCTACCGAAGCACAGTAATGTTTGCACATCACTGCTCAGGCGGTGGAATAACTGGCACTGTTGGGATTATATTAATATCTACATTTAGATAAGGAGATATAATATATTGTGTAGCATATCCGAAATAAAATAAAGTCTATTAGATTATTATAATATTAAAATATCTGTCTTTATCAAATTTTTCATTTCGGAGTCCAAAGTATTTTCAAATAAATCTTATTTCTTGTTTTTTTCTCCATTCATTCTTCATCGCAACTTTATTCAATGATATAGGTTCAAAAACATTTTAATTAAGTCAACATACTACTTACTTAATATACCTACTAAAAGTTACATTTAGTCTTTTCATCCCCATTTAAGTTTAATGCCCCTGAAAATATTAAATAAGTATTTACATGAGAAATACCTTAAATACAGTCCACCTTTACTTAGGACCAACCTTTCCCTGAAAATGTTCTACCAAAGCTCGGGAATGTGTAACTTTCGGGGCATTTGCGGGACATAATCGGGCAAGAGCGGATATTTTGCGGGCATTCCTGCCCCGAGGGTGGGACGATAAGGAATCCTGTTTACTAGCCTTGATGAGTTTGCTTAACTTTATAATGATATTCCGCTTTTGATTTAGGTGAGGATATAGGGTAATAAAGCGAGGCTAAAGGCAGGATGTTTAAGCCATTGGTTGAAGATATAGTGATTAAATTATAGTAAATGTGATTTATATACTTGTCATGTAAAGCAGATAGCGGTCGTGTAAGATCTGTAGGGCTATTGGCGAATTTATAGCCTAATAAGTCAACTAATAAGTTTCAATACACACATTTAACTGTACATTTAAAGTGCACATCAAACTTAGTGGCTATAAATTAGCCAATAGCTGCTTTACCGGGGGTAGATTTCCTTTGCAGGAGGTCGTCAGGGTGGGTAGTGGGTACTCCAAAAGTGCCAGTTATTCTACCGCCTCAGCAATAATGATGTGCTAATATTGCTGTGCATCGTTAGGAGGGCACTGTAGCTAGTGAAATTACTGGGCTGAAGAGTCTTAACATCTTATGACTCTCAAGTAAGAAGTGTTGGCGCAGTTCCCCTAGAATTTCACATCATTGTGAAATCTAAGGTAGCACTGTACTTGTGCGATCTGCACACTATCTCGGTTGATATTAGTGGACTGTATGAGGTATGTGTACGTGTATATGAGGTGAGGAACGACCATTCAGATCTTCGCAAAACACTCTGGAGAAATAGAATTGAAGGGCACCACCAACCTTTAAATCCACGCTGCCTCGGGCAACAGCAGACGCAGTCCAGCTCGGCAGTCCTGCAGGTTGGCCAACCACTGCACTCCAAGAATGACCTCCAAAGGTTCACAAACAGTCTTGTCACGGACAAGAAGGGTTCTAAAAGTATATCACACGCACACGGCGAGGGCGCCGTAGAATTCGGCAGGTTTAGCAATTATATATGCACGGCATAAAATCACTCGGCACTGAATCACTAGGCACACCTCTGAGCTTGAGGGTGACCGGAGAAATTTGGAGCGAAGACAACGTGCCTCCGGCTCGGTTCCGGTTTGAACACACACTGACTGCGCTTTTGACATGACGCAGTATTTAAGATGCTGGTGGAGCAGTTTTCAAAACTACCCTCCATTATGAATTGTAAAGACCGAACAGTACTAATTATGTGCAGCGTTATCTCTTACCACCAGGAGAGCGTCTTGCTCGTATTCTTACTTCATTGGAAAAAAAAAACAAAAAATATTTTAGTTAATTATTATTCTTCGACATTTTTGATATAACAGTGTCTAATGGAATCAGTAACTTGTTATGAATTTATTTCACACTAAACCAAAGTAAAGTAGATAAAAGTATTCCCACCTCTCCTACCAATCGCAGATCTGGTAGGAGAGCTGGGAAAAACTCAAATATTTTACGTTTAACATGGTACGTAGGTAAAAGTCAAATAATGCACACTCAATATTTCCTTCAAATACGACGCGTGATGCTCTTTTAATAAAGTCGTGATCAATTTATTTTAGTAGCCACATCACACTATTTCAATGAACTTGGAAATGAAAAAGTAAATCACGAGATCATCTCATAGCCTAAAATTAAAGAAGCAGCAAAACATAATATCAGTGACTACAACCCACAAATTAAAAAAAACACAAACTAAAGAACTGAAAGTGAATTTAAAATTAGAACAGCGATTTATCAACCAAAAAGTGCAGCAAAAAGAAGACAGTCACTATAAGCTGATCTGATGAAGTTCACCTGAAGATGCCAGACACCCTCTCCCTGTCGACGGGGGTGAGCCTTGGGCTGCTGGCAGGCATCGTCTCCGGGGTCTGCTACATCGTGGCTAACGGCATCACTTGGCCAAGGTTAGTACAATAGGGTTTTTTATGCTAGTTGTATAAGTACATAATGAAAATCTATAAGTCCCCAAACTATAAGTTATATTAAACGGTTGCGCCCAGTGTTTACCCGCTGTACTATCATATACAAAGCTATCTCTGTACCAAATTTCAGCTCAATCGGTTCACCCGTTTAGACGTGAAAGAGTAACAAACATACATAACATACATTCTTACAAACTTCCGCGTTTATAATACTAGCTGCGACTTTACCCGCCGAACTGTAGCGTAAAAGAGTTATTACAGGATCTAAGCTATCTTTATACCAAATTTCAGCTCAAATTGGTTCACCCGTATAGGCGTGGAAGAGTATCAAACATACATTATTACAAACTATCTCGTTTATAATACTAGCAGCGATTTTACCCGTTGTACTGTAGCGTAAAAGAGAAATACTTGGGTCTAAGCTATCTTTATTCAAAATTTCAGCTCAACCAGTCCACCTGTTTAGTCGTGAAAGAGTAACAAATATACAATCTAGACATTCATACATTCTTACAAACTTTTACGTTTATCATATTAGTAAGAAGTAAGATTAGCGACAATGTAGTATATTTACAAAGTTTAGTTACAAAGATGGTATCATTCACATAAACCACAAGCTACAAATTATCCGGCAATCAGCCAGCGAAACCGTCAATGAACACAACAGTACAGCGAGTGAAGTAGGGCGCCGCACATTAGTCGGCTTGCCCGTTTAGACTCGTGTACCGTACAATGGGGCAAATCGAACTGCATTGACCATGTGTTTCACTGCCCACCTGTCGTTGGTAACATTTGTTGCGAGTTGGGGAAGGGTTCCGTAATATTATTTAAAAAAGAAAGTACCTAAATAATACTAAACAAATTAAATGATTCGTTAATAATAATTAATTATGAATTAGGTAATAAATAGGCACCGCCATTGGATCTCTGGGGCAGTCAGATTGGGGGGGTTGTGGGACATGCCGCATGCCCTGCTTATTCAATTATTTTTAATTAGTATGAATCAATGTGATGATTATCTTTAATTTTTACACACATGTATATGTACCTATATATAGCAGGCATGTATATGTGTATGACGTGTACCTAAAAACTACGAATAATTAGTATTTGTTAGTCTTCTTTTCCGCACTTGTACGTAAAAGTGTGCTTCAAGGATCAGTAGAACCGAGCGTGCCTGTTTGTTACATTTACGCACTTTAAGAGCTAATCCGATTTATATTAAATTTCGTCCGAGGTACCTTGACTTCCGGGGTAGAACATCGGAATTAAACATTTATCATAAATTTGAAAAAAAAAATACAGTTTTTTATTACGATCACAATAAAATTTTATTCATGCGTTCTTTTACGTGAATATTTCATTTTAGATTTACGGTGTAGGTAATGATGTTTAATGTTCTATATAATAATTTTGTTTTACCTGTTATCTGATGTATTTAGTACAAATAAACGGTTCTGTTGTGGATTTCCCCTAAACAAAGCCTCCTGGTACTGTTCATTCAAATCAATACCCGATAAGTGGAGATAACTATTCAGTTATCTGGTTCTGAATATATTAATGATAAACTAGCTTTTACACGCGACTTCACTCTTGATTAAATCTTACATTATTTCCAGTCTCAAGTTATCTCTACCTATACCAAATTTTTAATAAAAAAAATCTGTTCAGTGATATAAGCATAATATAAATATAATTGACACAAATGGAGAAAAAAGAAGCCTTATGGAAATAGGAAATAATTTGATTAACTTGCTAATAATAATTTCCACACAGTTAAACTGCGATGGATATTCATACCATAATATCTTATTGGGAAAAATTCATAAACTCCACTAATCAAATTCCAATGAAACTAACACGAAATTAACGACTGAAAACAAAGCCAAAGGTCAAACAATAATCAAAAATCAGTAAATTAGAGTATGAAAAGAATAACGGCCTTCAAAGAACCCTGATTCACATCAGTTGTGAGTGCACGAGCCATATCGCCGCTACACTCCGCCATCGGTTGCCGATCGCACTTAACTTACCAATTTTACTAAAAATACATTCAATTTGGACACAGTGACACTAAAATTGGATGTAACATTGTAGTGCTTCTTACGGACCTTAACTAACTTAAGTGAATACTAAGAAATTGACGCTTGAAAATAAAATTTGATAAAAGGAGTGTAAAGTTAGTGATTTTCAGTTTTTAAAGTGATAGAAGTTTTTAGAGAGTTATAGGTTGGACGTAAAAGTGCTTTTTAGAGACCTAAATAAATCATCTACGTGAGTGACTAAGGAATTTAAACTCGAAAAAAATATACATAAAAAAATTGTTTAAAAATTGGTGTTTTTCAGTTTTTAAACTTTTTGTTTTTAGTGAAAATACTTGTGTGTTCCACGTATAACATCAGAAGTGTAATCTGTTATCAAAATTGTCAATTTTTGTGCATTTAAATTTTGGTGTTGTGTTAGGGAGTTAATCTGAACTTTCTATTGACTGTTCCTGATAAATAAATCATCTAATCAGCAGTTTATTGCAAACAACGTGTTCAAATAAGAACATTCCATAGGTAAGACTTTTTATAACATCTGCAGTCTGCAGCGTGCACTTTCTCCACTAATTTGGTCCATCCTACAAGACTAACACACAGTTAATTGCATCTATTATCATATTAATTTATTAACTAGCTATATTCCGCTATTTTTTATTTTTAAGACACTTTCAAGAGACTAAATATTTTTTCCTTGAAAGTAAACTTTTGTCATATTTGCACGTACAGTCAACTACAAAGAGATGTATCCATGTTAGGCTTACAAAATGAAGTAAATTTTCATTTGCCACAATGAACTACCCTTGGTTCGTGACATTTCTAGTAGCAATCAAACTTTATATTATCATCGACTCGTTTAATATGCAACAATGATACGAAGGAAAAGTAGTGGGATACCCACTACTTTTCCTTAGGTGAAACATAATAATAGCATTTAAAATGAATCGAACATAGTATAAGATTTGGTGGATACTGAAAATGTCACGAAGTAAGGGTAAATAGTTTTTGCATACTAAAAGTTCCTTCATTTTGTAAGGCTAACATGGATACATCTCTTTGTAGTTGACTGTACTAGGTTAGTTTCAGTAGGTACACCATAAAATTACACTACTCTTATTAAACACTCCATAGAAAGCTGCCTGAAAGAGATCGCTCTAAGCTATAAGGCAGCCATTGTGGACCTTAATGTAGTTTATTGTTGCTTTAAGTCTATTTTAAAAAATTTTTGTTCTTAATAAAGAGTAAGAATAGAATAGAGAATAGAAAAAGAAGATAATAGAAGAATAATACAATAGTATTTTAATATTAATCGAGTTTTTAAGTCAGCCCAATCGATTAAAGCAATGTCAAAGTTTGTTTTGTAAAATTATGCATGGAAGTTGTCACACTGTCATCTTCCATTGAAGAATATTTAAAGAATAGAAATCTAAGACTTGATCTCGTCATCATGTCGCAGCTCTTGATATGTAAAAACAGTTTATGAAAGTTTTCTATATAGTAAAAATAATTTCACCAAACGCTTTCATAATTCATAACACCTAACAAAAATGTAACTGAAGTAGTAATTCACCGAAAAAAGCAAGTGCTAGTGAAGCTACCAAAGATACATTTATCATGGATTTAGAATAGAAAAAGAAGAGTTGGTCTCCACATCGGCAAGCTCTCTTGATATGTAAAGAGCTTAATTCAGTTTAAGAAAGTTTTCTATATTTAAAAACAATTTCACCAAACGCTTTCATAACACCTAATAAATAATGTAGCTGAAATAGTCGTATTCAATGAAAAAAGCGAGTGTAAAGTGATGTTACCAAATATTATAATACTTATCGTGGTATGTATATGGCTGTAGATGGTAGCAGACTTAACCTAGAAGGCGGGATAATTCCCACCCTGACTTCACTAAATACCACGTCGGGACAGGGTCATAATAACCGCTTGGCGACACGGTATATTATACATACGAGTATCTAAAAAGTTTAATCCTGTAGAAAGTTTTCTAAAATATACTAGCTTATGCTCGCGGCTTTGCCCGCGTGACAAAATCCTTTCTTAGCGGAGGTCTACGTCATGAAAACTATCTGTATTCCAAATTTCAACCGAATCCGTTCAGTAGTTTGGGCTGTGCGTTGATAGATCAGTCAATCAGTCACTCTTTCCTTTTATTACAAGCTTTTATTTACTTTCACTTGTCTGTTGTCTGACTGTCTATCTGTAATCAAATCTTGCAAGTTAAATTTGACCCACTTCCCGGTTTCCGCTTGAGCTGAAATTTTGGATGCATGCATAAATCGGATGACAATGCAATATTATTATGACATGGAGCTAATCTGATGATGGAGCGGGAGGGTGGCTATAGGAACTCCGTAATTAAACGACGTAACCCCATCGAATTTGGGCTCATTTGCTTTGTCTTGATGAGTACTTTATGGTGCTAGATGGTGATAATAATAAAAGCTTGTTTTAAAAAAGTTTTTTTTATTTCTCCTATATTAAATGTATTTAATATGGTCACAATAAAGAGTATTTGTATTGTATTGTGTATTTTATATTTTAAAACAATTTCACCAAACTTTCATAACACCTAATAAATAATGTAGCTGAAATAGTCGTAATTCACCGAAAAAAGCGAGTGTTTTGTGACGTCATAGGTCAGTCACATCGCCGGCCGCCGGAATGTAACCGCTCGTTGTTTTGCGCCAAATGCGAGACGTCACGGTTCGGTGGACGCGGTGATGGTGCCATCAGAATCTGTCCCACTGATCTGGGTTTTGTCATCTAGTTACATTTGGCGCAAATGTTCGTGCCAAGTAACAAATTCTTTTTTTTTATACAACGAAGTAAGAAGACGAGCAAGACGTTCTCCTGATGGTAAGAGATTACGCTGCCCATAATTAATACAGTGCAACCCAAGATTTTACATAGGTAAATTCTTAAATATAAGAAGTGATGGTGCCATAGTCATCTGTTCTACTGATCTGAGTTTTGTCATCTAAGCTACATTTGGCTAATAGGCCCGCTACATTTGGCGCAAATGTTCGCGCGAAGGAACAAATCTAAATATATAAAAAGAAAGAGTGACTGATTGACTGACTGATCTATCAACGCTAGTTCCTAAATATATGAAGTGATGGTGCCACAGTCATCAGAACCTGTCCTACTGATCTGGGTTTTGCCATCTAGCTACATTTGGCCAATAGGCCAGCTACAATTTTTTTTTTCGGTGTAAATCTCTTATAGAGAAAAGAAAGCTCCTGCTATTAGATACAGGCAGCTTTCTTCAATATTATTAGACTATTCTTTGAGTTACAATAAGTACTGGTAAAAGTTCGCGTGAAGTAACAAATTCTTTAATATAAGAAGTTATGGTGCCACAGTCATCTGTTCTACTAATCTGGGTTTTATCATCTATCTACATTTTGGTAATAGTCCAGCCCCACTTGCCGTGTTTGCGCAGTGGGATTATTTCTTTTGTGTGCTTTCATGCAACTGGGAATTTTGAAGGCACGCGAGTGTATGTATATGTAGGTACCTTCCTTGGCATCCTTCGTGATCATCAGTCATCGTTAAATTATTTTAAGACAAAAATCACAAGATTTTGGGATAAGTAAATTATTTAGCAATCAAGATGTTTAGCCAAAAATTCCAAAACTTTCACTTTAGAAATCCAATATTTGCTACCTCTTAAAGCCGAACTATTGCACCTTAAATTTGGTGTAAAGGTAGCTAGAGATTAGAATTGTACGGGGCCAATTATTTGGACGGGTAAAACAGCTGGGCACATCAAAAGAGCACCTAATATAATGATTAAAATTATATAATTTTAATACAATCGTCAATCGAGCATAAAGCTGGCTCTAACCCATCAGTATTCAATATGGGGCGAGCGCGCTTCCTGTGCGTCCTTCCGGAGTCACTTCATGTTGGGAATTATTAAAATGGTAGAGGATATGATATGCAATGGCACTAACCACTGGCCTCACAAATCTAATCCATCCACCAGCGTATATTATATCAGTAGTCAGTAGGTATTGCTCGGATAATATATACTTTTAATTCAACAGTGTCGTTCTATGATTTTAATGAATTTGCTACTAAGCTGTCAAACATCATTTTTACATATTTTTGATATAATTTTAGCGGCAAAATTTTAAGTTACTTTAGGTCAAATTATTATTATTAAGTGATCGACTATATTATGTCAAAGTATTAAGTGATAGGCAAAATTTTAAGTGATCGTAGGTATGGTAATTTTCACGTCGTTAGAACATACTAGAGCTGCATCATTGCTTTAGTCTGCAAATTCCATTTCATAGATTTCTATGTACATGAGAACTAGTACTCTACGTTTTTACAAGTACATAATAAAGATTTCAATGTTTTAAAGGGCTTATAATATTATTATTTTTAATTAAAAGCTGCATCATGGTAATGGACGTAATACGTTACAGTACCTTCGCAGGTCAAGAAAAAAATCAATTTCAACTCAGAATCAGGTCTAGAGGCTGCTTCTATTTCTTCTTACTATTGGACTTGGTACCAGAAACTGTCAGCACTTTGCTAGGTGGAGTACCACTCTGAAAACAATAAAATCAATGGGTAATTCAAAATTAAATTTATGTCAATTTCACTAACAATTTAGTTTTTTATATTTTGCATCTTTCAGTAACAAATTGGCGTTTTCTAATAAAAAATATACCAATGCTTTATATTTAATTTACAACCGACAATTCGCAATAGTTTTGTTTCGAATTCATGTTGTCTTCTTGCATAGGTAATGCATCAGCATTTTTCTAATCTATAATAATTAGGTAGGTCATTGGCCAGCAGTAGGAAATACGGACCTGCAAAGACCTTCCCCAAACCTCTTCATGAATTTCTATTATGCGCCGTCTCTGGCCAGTTCTATGGGTAAAACTGTGGGGCAAACCTAGTGTACTAACTGTGTAATACATTATTGTAAGTTAAATATCATACCGAGCTGCCGACATCGCCGGTCAATAAGAACTTCTTTACCCTCGTTTTCAGCTCCTCATATAGTTGGTTCTCTCTATTCAGCTGCGGCAAGATTATGGTACGACCATCGTTTTCCTATAAACAAGTGAAACTAGAGCGAATTTACAGGCTTCGGCCGTGGCTAGTTACCAAGTCTAAGTTTTGTCTATAACCTTATTATCTAGCTTTTCTTTCTCCTTATAAGAATTTACCCCCTATTTTTAGTCGGGTCCTCGCTCTCGAATCAATTTTTTTAAAGAAAATTGCATTCTAATTTCCGAAAATAAATACTCGCATTTTTTTTTCTTCAAAGTTAAGTAAATGACGAGAATAGGAAAATAATAATATGGAAATGCATTACATTATTTTTGTTCGGTATTTTTTCAAACGTATAAGTGCCATCTGTACCATTTCGTCGGAACTAAAATCTACTTTACGTACACAAACGAGCGGCTGCTAAGTTCAGCTTTGATACTTAATGGCGATAGTACGATCACTCACCGATAGAGTGTGACAATATACGTACTATTATACTCCAACGTAGGTCATATTTATTAAAGTAAAACTTTAGACTACTATAATATATAACCAACTAGGTGCACCCAGCGGTTTAACCAGCTGTTCAGTAGCCTATATGTTATTCCAGGGTCTAAACTATCTCTATAGCAAATTTCAGCTCAATCGGTCGACTCGTTAAGGCGTGAAAGAGTAACAAACATGTATACGAGTATACTTAAGAACTTTACACATACATCATAATATATTCACATACATAAATTTTTACAAGCTTTCGCGTTCTTTTTTTTTATATACAACGAAGTAAGAAGACGAGCACGCCCCCCTGATGTTAAGAGATAACGCTGTCCATAACCAGTATAGTGCTACCCAGTATTTTACAGAGGTAAAATTCTGGGTGGACTGCGCCAATGCTTCTTACTTGAGAGTCACAAGATGTTAAGACTCTTCACCCAGTAATTTCACTGCGCCCTCCTACCGAAGCACAGCAATGTTTGCACATCACTGCTCAGGCGGTAAAATAACTGGCACTGTTGGGGTACCCACCTAGTCGACCTCCTGCAAAGAAAGTCTACCCCCGGTAAAAAATAATATTAGTAGGATTTATCATGTTATTTACCGTTCTAATAACTATAACATAGTAAGTCTTCTTATACTCGAACATGTCAGTAGCATACGCGTATGTAGGCAAGTTGAACAGACCCTTCAGGGCTCCACTCTCGTCGCACAGGTCATACTGGGTGTACACACCTGAAAAAAACTATTAGCTCTCTCTTAGGACGCCAGATCTAGTGATTGGGAACCTGTCGAAAGTTAACACAATTTTCATGGGATAAAAAATAATTAACGGTGATAATACCGATATACCACATCAGTTATTATGAAAATATTGTAAGAGTCTTTGCACATGAAAAGATAATTTAGGGTTTTTTTATAAAGAAACAAATAAGAGCGGTATTCTTTTTGTGCCATAGATGGCAAACAAGCAGACGATTCATCTAATGGTGAACGGTTATCACAACCTTAGGATATCTGAATTAGATAGGGGGGTACCTCTAGTACGTTGCCAACCTTTTAAAGACACGTTTTACTCGTTTTTGCGAAGAGTGCCATACAGTAGCTTTACACAGAACTCTCTTTCCACAGAATACAAAATGTTGTCTCACCAAACAATTATTTAGATTCATCTTTGTAAATAAACGGCATAAACTCACTTGTATTTAGTATTTAGTACCCACCGTTTCGATTCTGTACGAGGATCTTCTTCAGGAAGTAGCTGCGGTGCTGCAAGTGAGTTAATGCCGTTTATTTACAAAGATTTTGTCTCACCAAGCCTGCATTTCTTTCTAATATACTCGAGCATGATCCTGACGGGGCAGGCAGGGTTCACCAGGAGCGTTTTCTCTACTGCCAGGTCAATATCTGATGATAACCGTCTGAATGTGGTTGACAATTCTGGGGCGTCTTTGTAGGTTACGAAAATAAACATTTTTAATTGTTTTCTAGACCGATTTGCGAAAAAAGTCTAGAAAATACTAGATTTACTTACATCTCGCTTTAAGTCACGTACTTTCTTGTCTATGGTCATGTATCAAAGATTATGACAGTTGTCATAGACATCACCGTTTTCCTTTTAACCAAATAGTTTTTACTCGATTTCTTGGAAGAGGTTCTCCATGCTACGTTACAAAAATAAGTGACCTATAGGTAGCTATACATGTGCCCAGTACCTACTGAGACAATAGTTCATTGCCCCGTTAAGCTTAAATACAAACTTTATCTATTTCCATTTTATGTACTCGATCTTTAATTATTATGTACTACTTTACAAGTAGTTTTTAGAGTTCCTTACTGAAAAGATCTTACTCCCATCCGGCGTTCAATTCGTAAATATTTGCATAGGTTAAGAACTGCATAATATACATATTTAATATATTATTTACAATGAGAATAAAAATAATATGTAATAATGTAATATTATATAGTCTGTTAATATTGTAGGTACACATGTTAATAAATATTAAAGAAAAAAAAGCCTCTACATTAATGTATATTTTTAATTAACTATACATAATATTATAGTTTGTTATTTTTGTAGACTTTTCCCAATGTGTATGCTGGTATGGAAGTCCAAAGGGGAGGCCTATGTTCAGCACTGGACATCCTATGGCTGAGATGATGATGATGCTATTATATCAGAAATAAAAACAGCATTTGAAAATTACTTAAATTCATCTTATATAAGTACTTACCTAAAATTTTGTTTTAATAATTAAATTAAAATAGGTAATAAATGATCTAAAAAAAATCAAACAAGAAAATTTTAAATATCGGCCACCAATCAGTACATATGTATAATGTATGTATTACATAGTGTCAGTAAACCGATGAACTCTACGTGCTGATTACATTTAAAAATGATTTAAAACCTTTGTTTTGATAATGTCATGAATTATGCAGTCGACACCCGACTCACGTATGAAAACGATTGTACACCTGTACCTGAGACCTGAATGAAATTACTCGACATTGGAAATCTGACTCATACTTTAAAATGATAGTTCTATCGTCTAAAATCTAAATATTTTAACTTGAAAATGTTCTGAATTGGTCTAATAATAATTATAATTTATAGATTTCTTTCCATATATATGCCCGTAATATTATGATCGCAAAACTTCAAAATAACATAACAAACGAGAAGTGTAAACATTTTTTTGATCATTTCCATATTTTTTTCACTACATACTTCACCTATTGACGCAATCTTAACAATTGAAAGTCAATACTAGGCAATACGAAAAAAGAGCACTTATTAAAAAAATCTGCATGCAAAACAATGCGGCGTTATACGATAACAAAAACAAACACCGAAGGCGCGTCATGGAAGGTCATCGGGCAGCCTTGGCCGCAAAACCGTTGCGCTCACATTTTCTTTCCCAACGCATCTAAAGTAACATTTCATAAGGCCGTTGCAAAAGTGGCTGAGCCTGCAGCGGCTTCCGAGCTCCAGTTCCCATTACACATTCGATACGTGAGCCACTAACACGCGCTTACCAAAATATATCGACGGAAATTATACGAAAATTCGGAAGTGACTTTAAAACCCAATAAAAAAAACTATTAGAACATTCCAGGGTCTCGATAACGTAAGAGTGAAGAATCGAAGAGTGATCGTCATTTGTTTTGGGTTTTAGAATATACGAGGAAGTTCCTGATTCCAAAAGCAGTTCAGTGATTTTTATTATGGGGTAAAAACCATTAAGACTTTTCAGTATCAGCAATTTTGATAATGCAACGGTTAGTTTAGCAGATGCCTTCTAAATCGAGGACGAAATAACAAACGAAAATGGAAGCAAAAACCTGAACGATGGAGCTTCAAGGTGTGACAAGTTTAATGACTTTCGGAGTATCAGCGTGGCCTCCTCCTGGACCTTTACCCAGCAGTTTCCAGTTCCACCATAATGGGTCAAACTTTGCTGTGTTCCTGATACTATTTGCTCTTTGCATGATGGAGGTAGTGGTCCTGAAGATCATAACGGAGGAGCAGGCCAGAGATGGCTCCAGGAGTGTCACCTCCATGTGGTTTGAGTTGGATGAAGACTGATTGGACTGATGATGGTGATTAATAATTGTGATCCATTGTATGTGATATATGAAAATAGTCGATAAATGGCTTAAGGAATGTGCGAATTTTACTGGTAAACATAGAATTTACGAGTATATAACCGAAATAGTCTATTACAATTTTTTTTTTTAAAAATTCAATTTCAGTAAAATCAACCTGTGTACGTCATTGTTAAAAATGCTAAAGGAAATATTTTATGGCGTCTATTTAATTTTACATTTCCGTTGAAAATAAATTTACTTATCGTTTTTTAGTTTTTCACATGACATTTTAGCATGAATTCTGTTTACTCTGGTTTCTGTTTGTTTGTTTAAACTTTCGATTTATACAACATAATAATAATAATAGAGCCTCATTTACCATCCATTTAGAATACACATCCATAGCCTAGTTCAAGTAATTTCCATCAATAAGCAATAGTCCTGTCAATTGGTGGAGACTGTCTTTGAGCTCATTTTCTATAGATGGACTCACAGATAGACTCAGATATGTAAGTGGCACTCATCAAATTTATATTTAAAGCTCAAAGGGACCTCTCGGGTGTTTAAGAGCAACATAATAATAATATTATACTCATATGTACAATGTACATATTATTTTAGATTTGCTCATTCCTTGGACATATAATGATGAAAGAATATCTAGATTAAGTAGTTAAATCTAACCAATGGTCTTCGACACTTTACTAATTATAATATAACTGCTAATGTTCCTGGTTCCTAAAGAAGCTCTTTAAATTTATTCCTTATGTTAAGCCTAGTTATTAGTTATTAATATGTTTTATTAATTAAACCTGTGGGTTTTTGCCAACGTCTTTTATTAATATAGCCTAACTAGCACCCATGGTTTAACCCGCGAAGTTCCCGTGGAAAAGTCGAGATATAAAGAAATCTATGTGTTCCTGGTTTCCAGCTGTGTAAAATATCGAGTTTCATCGCAATTGGTTCAGTTTTTTGTGACAGACTCACATACAAACTTTCAGCTTTATAATATTAATAGGACAATTAAAATTAGCCTTAACGTCAAATCATTGCAACAATTTTAAAAGTCACGTACTTAAAGGGAAACAGTAAAGATACTCTTTTTTGTTTTAGTGTTGAATTTTCTTGATGCCAAAAGTGTGCTTATGATTTTATGGTTTGTATCCACAGCTTCTAGGGTCAGAAATTTCACCTCTACTTAGATCTCAAAAAGCCATACACGAGTAAAAGTTTCTTTAAGATCGTATGAGAGCGCATTTTAGTGCATGCTGGATATCAAGATCGAATTGACAACCTCCTCTTTCAAGTCGGTTATTAAACATTAAGACAAGAAGGTACCAACATTTTTTCACAACAAAAATTGCGATACACTCCGAAATATCGTAATTGTCACAGAACTGAAATGAGTTCAGATAATTGCAATAACATCTGCGGCTGATTGCGCTGTTTACAATCTGTTGCATATTTATTTAATAACATTATCTATCATTTATCAATTCTTAGATAATATTCCCGTGTTGATTGAATTTCTGACCCACTTATCAAATTTATGACGTAAATATATTTGGGTATTATATTAATTACTTATTGATAAAACTCGGATTGTAGCAGGACATTAAATTCATAGGTATGTCAAGATGCGATAAATTAAATAATAATTATATATCATAGAGGTAAGCCACGTGGATCTTTAAATTAAAAAAAAAAAACAAAAAGATTTAAGACCACAACAATCATCCCATAACCCATAATATTATATTTTGCTTTTGGGAATGTTTAGGATGACAGTTGTAGTCTTGAAATATCATAAGAGCCCGCATGCATTGTCTAGCACAATGCATGCGGGCTCTTACGATATTATAGGTGTATTTGGTGCATGCGAGCTCCGTTACATTATAGAAAAAAACAACAATGCTGTCCCCAAATGCATTATAATAGATAGAGTCTTGCAATAGAATCAAATTGGTATTAATATTGTTAATGGTATTTGCTCCATTATAGTCTATTCGGATAAATGGTTTTTTTATTTTAAAAGAAAGAACTAAAATACATTTATTACCAAATTTTTCATAATAATGTTATTTTCAATTTTACTATGTCTGGACGTATGTTTGTTACTCTTTCACCGATGGTGGACCGATTAAGTTGAAATTTGGTATAGAGATTGCTTAGACCCTGGAATAACATCAAAGGTCACAGTACAGCCGGTAGAACCGCTGGGCGCAGCTAGTTTTTTTTTTTTTATATTAGCTTTTTGTCGTCAGTTAAAACCGCAAATTTTAAATTTTAACCAATATCTCTCAATCAGAACCACGTGTGTTTCTGCGCTCGCAGTTTTGTGACCCGGTCGGTTACATAACCCTCATGAGACTCGACCTTGTCGCGCTGACCTTGCATTCATTAATATTTATTAATAATATTAACATATTACACCAACACGCGGATTTGCTTGTTGCGAATAATATTCTAGAATTTTCGACGCTACTTTTGACTAAGATGAAAAGAATACTATTGATTAAAAAATACATGAGACCGAAAGTCTTTTTTTGCAAATAAGTAAGAAGACGAGCAAGACGGACTCCTGATGGTACTCGTAAGCACTGGCGGATCCAGGATTTGGTTCTGGGGGGGGCCAAGGTGCAGACGGGCAAAAATATTATAATTTTTACTACGAAAAGTGTGTGTTTATCTCGCTCTGAACAGTTAGAAAGTCCAAATATCCTTAATAATATGTGCGCGAGCAGCTTGCTGCGAACGCCGAGAATAAAATTATAATCTTGACCATGAAATATGTGCAAAATTCGTACCTCAACAATGATTCTGGGGGGGGCCTTGCCCCCCTGCCCCCCCCCCCCCCTAAATCCGCCTATGCTCGTAAGAGATAACGCTACTCATAATATATAATATTCAGTGCAGTGCTACTTAGGATTTCAAAATGTAAAATTCTAAGTGCACTGCACCAACGCTTCCTTCTCAAGAGTCATAACATTTAAAGTATTATTTTTCAAATTATTTACTAAGGTCATTGACTCTTTCATGCAAATGAAAGTCACTTCATCCAAAGTAGGCAATGCAATGTTACAAATACGTTTAGAAATATAATTACACACGATTCTATTTAATGAATAAAAAATACACATATTAGAAAATAAATTCTACATAAGTTGTGTAAAGTCATATGAAATAGATAAATGTGGATAATAAAAATATATAAAAAAGAGAGTTTACTTCGGATTATATTCTCTTAGATATATTATAATTATAATGTCACTATTTAAACACTTTGTACCACTTCAAATTATTTTAAAACAAAAAAGTTCCTCTACTAAATCCAAAATCTGCCCTTAGCTGAAACCTATAAACACCACAGACACCACCATCTTTAGTCTTCACCCACATTTAAATAACATAAAAAAATGCTGGGGTATATTTGGCCCAACGTATAAGTATTGCCATTCAACGTGGCAATGCTGCCAGCATTCTGGGCACTCTGCCAACTGACAGTGGTTTGGAGCACTTGGATTTTCTGTAGATCGGCTTGTGGCCGATCTGTGGTTAATAAAAGTGTTCTTTACTGCTGTAGTAGCTGTAGTATTGTTAGTTTGTTTTTCTCAATAAAGGCATTTGAGAGTTAAAAAAAAAAAAAAAAAAAAATAGCATAAACAAAATGCAACTCGTAACATAACAAAAACTATACTTTCTATCCAACCATTACAATATGAATATCAATGGAATAGGAGTATAGAGACCTTGTACCGGCGTGCAACGCTTGCACCATCCGTTATTTAGCCATACATTGCTTCAGATTTGTTCATCTCGTACTTTTCCGTCCACTTTGATGCAATGCTTCTTAAAACCATAATGCAGCTTATGAAAAGAACACGTACAACGAGTTCTACATGACTCTACGCGATGATTCTGTACGTTGACAACGTGAGAGCGTAGCGAGACGACAGCGACCTCTTGTATGAAAGAATGGATGTTGAATGATAGCTCTTTATTGAAACACGACATAACAGAAAAGCTTAAAATTATTATTAATAAAATCTAAGTGTAACAATCGGCGGTCTTTTCGCAAATAGCAAAAACAATTAAAATATTTTTAATAATGAAAACCTCCAATTTTGCGAGTTAAATATGCGAAGTATCAAAAAGTTGCATTTAATTTTGTCACAGAAAAGGAAGATTGTTTATAGTTTTTATTTAAATTTTGTTGAAACTTGACAGCGAGCGACACGAAAGCGAGTCGCTAACGAAACTTCAATCGAGAATCACCCCTAAAGTGGAGTAAAGTTGCGTTGGTGTATGATACGTATGGTTGGTGTATGTTTGCGTTGTTGGTTTTGAATGCTGTGTACACGTTAATGTTTAGTTTTAGTGTAAGTTCGGCAGGTGTAAACAAATGTACATATTTAATTTTAATGTTTTACTATTCAAACTTTGAGTTTTTTGCCCTTTCTTCTCTTAGGTGCCTTCCGAACATCGTAAAATACTCGTAGAACTCCATAATTAAATTGTAAAATTAACTTGGAAAAGTGCTCAATGTTCCATTTTTAGTTATTTATAAAAAGATAAAAAATAAAAAAAGTAAAAAAATGTTTTTAAGTTAAACGGTTTTATTTTAAACATGTACTAAAAGCTAAAAAATAAAATCGTGAGGCACGTCAAATATCTACAATTGTCAGAGAAAATGTTCATTAGAGATTTAGATATTTGACGTGCCTCACGATTTTATTTTTTAGCTTTTAGTACATGTTTAAAATAAAACCGTTTAACTTAAAAACATTTTTTTACTTTTTTTATTTTAAGGCTTTTTAGTACAATGTATTCTACTTGTCAAGCCCTTTCATTTGATACCCATATTGATGAAATTGAAAAAAAAAAGGTTATCCGCCATTTTGTAGCGGCGGCCATCTTGGATTTTAATTTTGTATAGTGCACTGTATTCTACTTATCAAGCCCTTTCATTTGATACCCATATTGATATGATTAAAAAAAAATACGTTGTCCGCCATTTTGTAGCGGCGGCCATCTTGGATTTACAATAATATTGAATATACATAATTGTATTGTCATCAGAACCAAAGGCGTATACCAAATTTCAGATCAATCGGTTGACAGGAAGAGGGTGAAATTTCAATTACTAAATTTGACCCAAGAAAAAAGAAAAATGAAAAATGAAAAAAGAATAAAACAAACAGAGTAAGCTAAATAAAACCGTTTAAAAAAACGTAAAAAGTGCTGTTGGTGACTCTCTAACTTTTTTAGTTCTGCTCTATTGTTTATAAGGCTTTACATGTGCTTGCATTTTATCAATATCGGTCGAGTGATTCTCAAGAAAGCGAAGTTGAAATGGGTTTAATTTTTTTACATCCCTTGTATTACGTCATCAACATATCTAATGCTTGATAGATCAGTCAATCTGTCAGTCAGTCAATCAGCCACTCTTTCCTTTTATAAATAAGTATTTAGATTTACATAATTAGTTAATAAGACATATTAATGGATGATTCCAGAAGCGGTGGCGATCGTGGACGATGCGTGACGTCATCAGAGGACAGCGTGTGTCGTAGATGCGGAGGCGACAAACGCGGCGGGCTCATACCTTGCATCTGTTACGAGAACGAGTAAGTTAAGCGGTTTTATTATTCACTAGCTGTGTCCAGCGGTTTTACCCGCTATACTATAGCCCTTGGGTTAATCCTATCCTTTTTTTTTTTTTTTTTGTAACCCGGTTAAAATGCTTTACGCATACCACCCGCGCCCGGGGGGACACGAGAGGTTATGTGGGACTCCCCCGCCGGCACTACCAAACCATCCAATCCCGACCGACAGAGTATACCCACTAAAAAACCCGGGGTGTTTCCACCTCGCGCCTTAGTGCCGGGGCAACGGGTACGCCGAAGCACTCGTCCGCGGCCCCAGCGGCGTTGGTCCTATGGGACCCCACCCCTCACCGAAATGGCGCACGGAAACACCGCGCGCGCCACCTGCCGGACCTGTTCAATGACAGCGAACGCCCCCGCGTCCTCCGTCCAGGTCCTGGGATTTAGAATTGGACTCTTCTGACCCCCCCAATGCATACCACCCTGCAAAAGGGAAATCAGAGAGTCCTCTTCTTCCTCCCCTCCTCCTACGGAGCGCCGGAGATGTCCGGAAAACGACATCCCTCTTGTCGCCACCAGACACCTCCCGCGATCCAGCGCCACCCTGCTCGCCGCCTAACGGCCGAGCCCTTTCGACCAGCCTCCCGGGCCTGGTACCACCCGACAAGGGGCAGTGGTGTGGCCCATCACTACGCGAGGGATACGTAGGTACGGTCTACCGGTCCACTGCCACCTTCCGCCACGGCGACGCTCGCGATGAGCCCGCTCGCGCCATCCACTGTGCCCTATGCTGCCTTCATAGGGACACGCGGAGGCGCAACACCTACAACACACATCGGCCGCAGAGGATAGGGAGAACGGCGCACCGTAATACCGGCACTCCTCTTCCCCTGCGGCCCCACCGCGTCCGCCATCAAACGGTGGCGAACCCGTTTGGGCCGCGGAAGGCAGGGAGAGTGGCGCATCGTTATACCAACACTCTTCTCCCACCGCGGCCCCCGCCATAGACCCACGGTGCGATGGTCGACGCACCGCGGTCCACCTCGGTTGGGATGCCCCTGAAGGAGGCACCGCAACCCACTCGGCCACTCGCACACGGGCTGCTGGAGGTCAGCCCGGCGTGGAGCGGCCGACCGCCTCAGGTTCCTCTTAGTTTCACCGTGGTCTCCTCTACCACGGCTACTTATCCCCACCGCCACGCAAAGGCGAGAACCCACCGGGGGGGGTTAATCCTATCCTATACCAAGTTTCAGCTCAAACGGTCCCCCGGTTTAGGTGTGAAAGAGTAACAAACATACATCCAGACATCCATACATTCTTACAAACTTTCACGTTTATAATATAATAAGAATAAGATTACGATCTCGGCCGTAGTTGTAGACTAAGCGTAGGCGTAGAAGACGAGATATAAATCTGTCCCTGGCTTCAGGTTTCACTTCAAACCACGCTTTCTGAAATAACCAGACGAGCAAGACGCTCTCCTGATGTTAAGAAATAACACTGCCCATAATCAGTATAGTGCTATCCAGGATTTCACAATAATGTAAAATTCTAGGTGCACTGCACCAACGCTTCTCACTCTTCAACCCAGTAATTTCACTAGCTACAGTGTCCTCGTAGGTACCGCAGCACAGTTAAATGAAGAAATTTAGAATTACTAGCTGGCACTGTTGGGGTATCCATCTAGTCGACCTCCGACACAAAGTCTACCCTCGGTAGATATAATAATATTGCTATTCTGTATTATTCTGGCGAATGGATATTACAACTTTGCAGATTCCCAGTCCTCTATCACAAAGACGTTGCGGGAGAAGGTTGTTATCAGGATTGCCTGCAGAATCCCTCCCACACAGTTCCTTCATAAATACCTTCTCGAAGCGATTGAACAGAATACTCCTTTCATGTTATGAAATTATGTGGCGCCAACTATAACATCGCAATAATCTCGTTAAACCTGCCTTCCAGTGCTATTACGAACTTTGCGACATAAGTGCAGTAAGCATGCATTTTGTAACTCCTGTCAAGCGTAGTTACTCGCACTAGACAAATTAATACGGCGTTTAATTGACAGCGCTAATTGCAAAATTTTGCCTCAATACCTTCGTTCAGGCGTTACTGTTATGTATTAATAGAAGAGTTTGCTACAATACCCTCATGCAATGATCTCGCATGTGGTGCTTAAATATTTTCATCAGGCGTTACTGAGAGTCTTGCTTAATGATTTCAATCAGGCGTTAGTATTTCAATGTAATGTTTCAGATCTACGAAGTTTGAATCAGGCGCGTGGTTCCTGAGGCAGGTGCAACGCGCCGCCACTCTCATGCCCTGGTCGATATCCACAGAAAAGCTGGAGCAAATCGGTAAGTCCTCTGACCTCTTATATTTTTGTAAGTTAATCACAATAGTAATAATTATAAAATGGATAATACATCACCAATCATTCAGTATCGCTCTTTATTTATTTAATAGAAAATCCATAATTGATACATGCATAACTATTCTAATATGGAATTTCAAGGTCTGAAGTCTGCATTCTGTCATCATTATAATATTTACTAGCTGACCCGCGCGCACTTCGTTGCGCGTGAGAGTCAATTAATAAAGCGAATTCGGTGCTGCTATTTTGACTATGATTGTATTTCCATCCCCGCGACTTTGTAAGCGTAAAATAAGGCATGGCTATAATATTTGCTCCCGCTGTGGATAGCGAAGAATAACGGGCTGGATATTTCTATGCAGTTTTGTTCGCTACCGTAGGAACCAATGCTATGTCCTTTCTCAGAGATCACACTATTTAAGTTTAGCGGTTATTGATTTCCATCACAAATTTTAACGCCTCTCCTCAGGAATTAATACTATTTGTGGTCCTTTCCCGGTAACTCTTTAACTTATCTCTATTATAATTTTTCTAAGCTAAATTATAATTATAGGTTACTAATTTCTCACACCATCCTTCCCGCGACTCAAATCAATTCCGTGGTTCCTGAATTTCCATTAAAACTCTGACCCTGAAGGTGGGGGAAGGATCAATACTGAGTCTCCTTAAAAGTTAATTTCTGACATAACAAACTATTCATTAACAGAACCAAAATTCTGAGTACTGGTGAGTTCGCAAAATCCTTCTTATCGGTCGCCTACGTTACATAAAAAATACGTTGTCCAAATTTTAGCTTAAACGAAGAAGTGGTTACCGATATCCTACACAAACTGCACCCCCTCTTTCCTCCCCTCAAAGGTTGATTTCTGGGATAAAAAGTATCCCATATTTTTTTTAAGTCTCAGTCTACCTTTGTATCAAATTTTAACTCAATAGGGTCCTATTTCCTATACAAACTTTGACCCCCTAACGCTTCAATTCGAAGGTAATTTTTGACATAAAACTTTTTATTATTCCTCAACACATCCCCAATAATCTTATTGTGGATTTGTATACAAAAGTTTTTTAGGAATAATAATTCCCGTTCCCGTAAGAATTTCGCAAAATCCCCTCCCCTCTTACGGGTCGTGAAAGTCACATAAAGAACACGCTGTCTAAATTTTAGCGTAAAATATAACTGGTTACTGATTTCCTACTCAAACTTCTACCCCCCTTACTCCCCCGCACCCCTCCCTCTTAAAGTAAATTTCTGTCTAAAATAATATTCAGTGTTCCTAAACAAAACTCAAACCATGATTCCACAAAATTTCACCTGAATTGGTTTAGCGGTTACGGATTTGCATACAAAAGTTTTTCGGGAATAATTCTCGTTCCCGGGGGAATTTCGCAAAATACCTTCATATCGGTTGCTTACGTTACCTAAAGAATACGTTGTCCAAATTTCAGCTAAAACAAAGAAGCGGTTAACGATTTCTTACCCAAACTTGCATCCCCCCTTTATCCCGCCTTTGAGGTTGATTTCTGGGATAAAAATTATCCCATATCATTTTGCAGAACTCAGTCTACCTCTCTACCAAATTTCAGCTCAATAGGGCCAGCGGTTCTAAATTTCCCATACAAATTTTGTACCCCCCTTACCCCCTCTTAGAAGTTAAATTTTGTCATAAAAACTATTTAATGTTCCTCAAAACAATCCCAACAATCGTTTTACAAAATTTCAGCTCAATCGGTTCAGCGGTTAAGGATTTGCATACAAAAGTTTTTTAGGAATAATTCCTGTTCCCGCGGAAATTTTGCAAAATCCCTTTATATCGGTCATCTACGTTACATAAAAAATACGCTGTTCAAATTTCAGCTTTAAAAGATGGCCGATTACTGATTTCCTACTCAAACTACTACCCCTCTCTTCCCCCTTCAAGGTTGATTTCTGGGATAAAAAGTATTCCATATCATTTATTTGGATTCAATCTACCACTGTACCAAATTTCAGCTCAATAGGGTCAGCGGTTCTAAATTTTCCATACAAACTTCGACCTCCCTTTACCCCCCCTTAAAAGTTAATTTTCGTTAAAAAAAAAAACAATATTCCTAAACACAATCCAAGCAATCGTTTTACAAAGTTTCAACTCAATCGGTTCAGCGGTTAAGGATTTGCTTACAAAGGTCTTTTAGGAATAATTCCCGTTCCCGTGGAAATTTTGCAAAATCCCTTTTTACCGGTCATCTACGTTACATAAAAAACACGCTGTTCAAATTTCAGCGTTAAAAGATGGCCGGTTACTGATTTCCTACTCAAACTTCTAACCCCCCTCTTCCCCCTTCAGGGTTGATTTCTGGAATAAAAAGTATTCCATATCATTTATTTTGACTCAATCTACCTCTGTACCATATTTCAGCTCAATAGGGTCAGCGGTTCTAAATTTTCCATTCAAACGTTGACCCCCCTTTACCCCCCCCTTAAAAGTAAATTTCTGAGATAAAAACTATTCAATGTTCCTAAATACAATCCAAACAATCGTTTTACTAAATTTCAGCTCAATCGGTTCAGCGGTTACGGATTTCCATACAAACGTTTTTCGGGAATAATTCCCGTTCCCGGGAGAATTTTACAAAAATCCCTTTTTATAGGTCGCTTACGTTACCTAAATAACACGCTGTCCAAATTTCAGCTAAAACAATGAAGCGGTTAACGATTTCTTTCACAAACTTGCAACCCCCCTTTCCCCCTTTTAAGGTTGATTTCTGGGATAAAAAGTATCCAATATCTTTTTTTAGGACTCAATCTACCTGTGTACCAAATTTCAGCTCAATAGGGTCAGCGGTTCTAAATTTTCCATACAAACTTCGACCCCCCTTTACCCCCCCTTAAAAGTAAATTTCTGACAAAAAAACTATTTCATGTTTCTAATCACAATCCTAACAATAGTTTTACAAAATTTCAGCTCAATCGGTTCAGCGGTTACGGATTTGCATACAAACGTTTTTCGGGAATAATTCCTGTTCCCGAGGGAATTTAGAAAAATCGCTTCTTATTGCACGATGAATTTTTTCAAAGAATACGCTGTCCAAATTTCAGCTCAATCTGTCCAGCCGTTTGGGCTGTGCGTTGATAGCACGAAAGTGTACGAACGATTTTATATAATAAGAAGATAAGTAAATCTTTAGATAGATATAACTCTTTCATTTAAAAACCGATTTAAATAAAACCAATACTATTTACAAATTAGAGAAATTTGCTACGTTTTAGCGAAAACTGCATACAATTCGGTTGTGCCGTTTTATCACACATAAGTAATAACCTTTTTACAAATTAAGCCTAATAAAACTACTCTGGTAAATTTTCGTTTATGGCCACATCGATAGATGGCGTATTTTTAGTTTGTCGCACTTTTTGCTTTTTGATTTTTTTGAATTGAATTTACTTTATATTCTATTACTTTTACTTCGAAATTTTGATGTAAATTAGGGGCGATGTGTCCGATATAAATGATTATTATTTATTTTATTATTTTATTTTACGTTTCCCTAGGAAAAATTGACAAAATGTTTTACGATCTAGATCGCGCAAGCGACTTTTTCGCGTCGTTTTGTTCATATGCGTATTTTCACAGTTCACCTTAGTAAAGGATCACAATGAATGGGGAGAAATTTCCATTCTTATTATATGTATGGATGGATTATGGTAAAACTTGTTCAAAATGATAACAAATCATAATGTAGATGGACTTACGTAACGGAGCATGCTGTAAGAAAGGTGTGAAAGAATCGCCTTAATACCAAGAGCATAGAATTCAATTGAAAAAAAAAACTTTAAATGTTTCAATTTTCAGAGGAGGAGTACGACGGGCGCGAGTCGCCGGGCCCGAGCCACCGTCGTGACGACCAGGCCACCATCAGGGAGTTCCTGGAGACTCTGTCCGCCAAGCTGGCGGGCGGGCCGCTCGAGGGCACCAGGATCGACCCGCTTTACAACCATCCTGCTTGTAAGTACATAGGATATTAAGTCTATACTGCTGGGCTAAGACCTACCCCAATTTATCAATCAATCAATAATTCATCCACTAAGCTCCAAGCATCTCTGTCCTGCGGTAAGGATGAATATTTCCGGCAATATTCGTAAAGTTGTTATGGCAACTATATAACAACTTTGAAATATTCCCATACAAATGCCGGATATATCAAAGTTTCTAAGCAACTTTGGGAAAATCGCAGGCAATTTTCATCCCTTAATCCTGCGCCACTTTTGACCAATGTACTAGGATATGTATGTAGGTACAATAATCAAATACAAATACGACACGGCTGTACTCACCGTTTTCATTCTGTCGAGATTGTCTCAACCACGGTTTTGGACAACTACAATGTTTATCATAATGTGTTCACGCCTTTAGTACCCAACGTTGACCTCCGATGGACTCTAGGCCACTTCACATTTCGGATGGACCTTTTTGTCGTAGCTTGTTCTACGCTTTTTCGTAGATCAATCTACGACACTCATAGAATAAAAGACATAAACGACACTTCAGCTGACATCACATTGTGACGACGGGCGTGCGCAATTCTCGGAGGCGTATGAGTAGCTAGTGAGTTGTTAAAATCTCACACGAGAGTCGCAAATGCTGAGAGTCATACCCTTGTAGCATTGAGTGAGCAAAGAAAAACGATCAAAATCTTACGGAATGTTAAGCTACAAATGCTGTTATACCATTCAACGTGCATTCAATCTCAAAAGTAGAGTGTATGGGCTGACAGTTGTTGTCTTAACCGTGGGATCCCACACACCTTGCTAGAAGAGTTACTTGATAACGTAATGCATGTTGACATTTTGGTTTTCATTATGTTTTTAACATATTTATTCATAGTTCTTATAGTTGACGATCATTGTCAGTAAGCTAGTAGGTAGTTTATAACTTATAATATGCCCAGATGTGCGTATGTTGGAGCGGTACCACGGCCCGCTGAGGCTATCACTGGCCGCGCTTGCCACCGCGCTACGCGACGCGCTAACACGTAAGCTAGCATAGCATGCACTTTACTGGCACTTTGGTTAACACTGCACTAGCATGGCTTAGGGTTGCCAGACGACGTGGAGTGATGATGCGTAACGTTTTACTGGGAAAAAGGGTTGCTAACCTACGGTAATATTAGTACTTGTACGATAATCTCGACATTGACAGTGTATTTTAAATTTTAATGCGCGGATTTGGCAGCCTATACGATATTTTTTTCATTTTGTTTGACGAATGTTTTTACGATAAATCTCTCTTACTCATCTGGCAACGCTGCACAGGCATCCGATCACTTGCAACTATGCCTATACGTAAGCTAGCATACACTTAACAGCAATTTGCTTGGTTTGAAGCACTTTTGACGGCGTGCCTGCCTACTTCTGCAAAACTGCATGACGGCTTGGTAAACGTTTTTGTTAATCAATATAATTATATGACTTGTGGATCCCCATGAACTTCGTATTACGTAACTTGTACTTACATATGAATAAATAAATAAATAAAATTTATTGACTCAGAAATAAATAGGCACAGTTTACAAATCTTAATAGGCTTACTTAGTATCATGCTTTCATAAACATAAGAGGCTTTTAATTTAGTAACATGCTTATTATTGTAAACATTATAATGTAATATGTTGTGAACATTAGACTAATTGTTTCATTTGGACACACAATAGTTTAGGAGTGATGGTGGCCGTGCTAGTAATCAAACTGTGTTACAGCCACCATTTGCCCCCCGTTTGGCAAAAAGACATTATGGTATCATTACTATGAAATTAACTTTAAATACAAAGCTAGAAATGTATTATAATATAACAGAAATTGCTATAAAAAACAAAATAAAATAAAATAATAATATGATGAGATTTTACAATAAAGTTTTAAATTGAGTTAAAAGTTTATTTCAACCATTGAATTTAATTTAAAAAAAATAATAAAAAATATTCGGGTAGTTGCACAGTGTGAGTACATATCGGAAGTGAGCGTGAATGGGAGTGTGTGTGTGTGCGCGTGTGTGAGTGTGTGTGTGTGTGTGTGTGTGTGTGTGTGTGTGTGTGTGTGTGTGTGTGTGTGAGAGAGTGTGCGTGTGTGTACGAGCATGATTTACGTTATGCTATATACCTAATGGTTTTAATAACTCCTCAACTTCTGAGTATGTTAACTTAAGCAGCCAGTCTGTGACACTATTTTTAACTTTATAAAGCGGAGAAGGGTAGATATCCAGTTCCTTATTTGCTCGGTTATATAGTCTCGAACTAATAACACTAAAGTGTCTGCCCGCAAGAGCAGTACGATGGGAAACGTATGGACACACATGACCAGTCATTTGTCTTCTGCTGTGCCTTTGAGAACTCATAACGCTAGGATTATATGGTGTCTTTCGATGCTTACGCAAGATGGTATGTAAAACATAAAGTTTTCTTACAGTTAAAACGTCAATGCTTTGGTAAAGTAAGGCGGTTGAGTATCTAATAGGTTTTTTGAGCATAACTTTTAAAATTGCTCGCTGAGCTCGTTCCAGTGGTAGCATGTTGGTTCCACATGCTCCTCCCCAAACCGTATCACAATACGTCAAAATAGACTAGGCCAAGGAATAATAGACGAGTTTGAGCGTTTCAATATCAGCAGAGTTTCTAATTTTTTTAAAAATACATATAAGTCTCCTAGCTCTAGTAACTAAGGCAGATATCTGATTTTTCCAAGATAGGCAGGAGTCAATGTATACTCCCAAATATTTAGTATGGACAGACTGAAGTAAATAGGAGCACTGACATTCTGAAGAATCACTACAATTATGTACGCGAATCGATATAGGATTATTTTTCGGTTGAGACCCGGCATTTGCAGAAAAGGTCATAAATGTGGTTTTATCAATGTTCAAAGTTAGGAAATTGCTCGATAGCCATGCCGCAATCATGAAGCCTCTTAAAGCAGACTTATTAAAATAATTGCATCAATATATGTTGCGTAGTTTTAAAGATCCAAGCAAATGTATGCTATAGGGATAGACCACGGGGATAGATAGAGAAAAGCTACTTTGTTTTAAACTATGTAATGATAATATGCAGGTTTCAATATACCTACATTCTACATACCTACTATATATTTCCAAAACTGTCGTCGAACTTTTCTGTTGATTTATATTATTGTACAATGCATAATTCTGAACCCTCGAGGAACCCACGAGACAGGCCATGGCCTAGTGTGGGGTCCAATAGTAAATAGAGATGAATTGTAAAACACTGTTTTTGGTAAAGAAATATATGTTAATGTTAACACCTACAAAAAAACACATATCAGAGTCTCTATCTGCCTGAAATAGGTTCAAAACCAGATTCCACTAAGTGTCAGGAATCAAGAACATTGAAAATAAACTCGTAGGCCCTAGGCTAGGGGTGTGAACTGTGAATTCTAAGTGGATGGTAAATTACGCCCTCGTTAAAGGCTACAGTTGTTATATTATTATGATGCGAGCAACAACGTATGTATAATGTTGTTAATTTATCAAAAATAACTCCCGGAGGCTACCTGCCCGCAGTCGTTCACCCCGACTTGACTGATTGTATAGTCAACAAATTAAACTGACTGTTAAACATTATTAATCTTACTTATATTATAAACGTAAGAATCGATGTCAGGATGTATGTTTGTGATTCTTTCACGCCTAAACGGGTGGACCGATTGAGCTGAAATTAGGTATAGAGATAGCTTAGACCCTGGAATGACACACAGGGATATATATATAACAGCGGGTAAAACCGCTAAACGCAGCGTTTACTATAAAACTGTGGGCCTGGACTGGACTACTACTGGACTGGTTTTGTAGAGCCCACCTATTCGGAAATCACTACGTAAGCTAAGCACTCAAAACCCAGTGGAGAGACGAACTTGACTCATGCCTCTAGAACTGACCCTCAATCGCTACGTAGAAAAAGGTGTGGAAAGAGATAAGGGAAATTTCTTGGTACGCGCAGCAACTTTTACAGTCAATATCTTAAAATATCGTTGAGAGTTATTTTAGTTCGCAGCAATTATTATCTAAATTCCTATTAAGCTTATTTACTGCCCCATGTTTAATTTTCCTTTAAAAATGTTGGGTACTTCTGTGAACTTCATTAGTCATAGAAGTTGTTGTGAAGTAAATTCGAAAAAATCTCTGAAGGCGAGAAAACTACGTTCAGCAGTTAATTCAAATAAATATAATAATGTTTATGTTGCCATCAGTACATGGTTCCCTTTATTCTTGATGGCTTTTTTGTCGGTTGTGCGAATTTCGTAACTCAATAAAAGTGTTTTTATGTTGTTCAATGTTTTACGATCGAACACGTAAGTATTCTTAACGTGGATTTAAATTATCATCTGTTAATACCTCTCAAACAACATTTTATTATAGAATCGCATAGCATTCTATAGTTATATGAGCACACCCACGTCTGTAATCTCCTATTAAGTATAAAAGTGTCGATTTTAGGTATTTTGGAATAAAATAATCACAATTTTCGTTAAAAAACAGTACAGGTTAATCCTTGGGTGGTCCACTATTGGTGTTGCGATACGCACGTTTTAATTATTCCTAATTAGAATGAAGATATTGAAACTGAAAACCACGACCGCTTTCAACAAAAAAAGAATTTTCCAAATCGGTTCATGTGTATTGTTAAAAAAAAGATTATGACGAATTGTGAACATTTCGGCCTATTTTTGAAGTCAGTTTAAGCCACGTCTACTTTAAGATTTTGCCCTTGTTTTGAAATATAAAAACGGCAAGAAAACTTACTGTGCTACAGTCAATACCCCCAGTCCAATAAACCAAGCGAACAAATAATTATTCAATCCTATGCAATAACTGTAATAATATCGTAATTATTGTAATGAATTCAGTTTCCGATCGGATGAACAGACCAGTCGTGATTCTCCAACTCCGCTCAATGTTGTAATTTGCAATCAGTTGTAAAGGTTGCTTAAGGTAATTAAAGCATGATTGCGCTAAATTGGCATGATTGTCTGTAAAAATCTAGCTTGGTTAAGCTATTTTAAACACTGAAAAGTAGCCTATTGTGTTATGTTATCCGCTATTTAATCTTATGCACCATTTTAAAAAATATCAGTCATACATTTTGCTACTTTCTACTAATATTATAAATGCGAACGTGTTATTATATTTATTTTGGTGAAAAATTCCTTTATTGAGAAAAACAATCTAACGATACTACAGCAGTAAAGAACACTTTTGTTAACCAAAGATCGGCCACAAGCCAATCTACAGAAAATCCAAGTGCTCCAAACCACTGTCAGATAGAAGAGTGCCCAGAATGCTGGCAGCATTGCCACGTTGAATGGGAATACTTATACGTTGGGCCAAATATACCCCAGAATTTTGGTCACACGCCGCCTCAACCTATTATTATTATTAAGTGTGCATGTGTGTGTAGTCCACTCATGTTCAATAGAAGTATCCATCTAGGAGGACAAATGATGCTCCCTGATGAGATGCAACAAACCACCCCCTTGAAGATCTGGAAGTTCCTAGAAGCTACTTTAGGGAGTGAGCTGTAACTCAAGTGGACGTCACAATAGATCAGCAACGGTCGAAACGGCAAAAACCCCTTGAACCAGATGCAATAATAATAATAACGTGAGTGGGTGTTATCTCTTACGCCTAAACTGCTGAACCGACTGAAGCGAAATTTGGTAGGTATGTATATTATAGCGTAGACCCTGCAATGATACACTATAGGCTACTTTTCAGAGGTATTTTTTTTTTATGTGATAAAGTAGAAGACAAGCAAGACGCTCTCCTGATGTTAAGAGATAACGGCTGCCCATAATCAGTACAGTGTTACCTAGGATTTCACAATTATGTGAAATTCTAGGAGTACTGCACCAACGCTTCTTACTCAAGAGTCATGAGATGTTAAGACTCTTTAGCCCAGTAATTTCACTAGCTACAGTGCCCTCCTACCGGAGCACAGTGATGTTTGCACATCACTGCTCAGGCGGTAGAATAACTGGCACTGTTGGGGTACCCACCTAGACGACCTCCTGCAAAGGAAGTCTACCCCAGGTGAAGCTAGTTCATATTATATATTATGATGATATTCCAGTCCCTCAAGCACAGACGCTGCGAAGACTTGTCTTGCTGTCAAGTCAACTGTCATCTCATACATTCACAAAAGTACAAGATGTGTGCGATGACAGTTCTACTCTTGAAGTTTCGTCGGGATCCCGTGTGTCATGCTACGGCCACAGGCGGACCGCGTGCTTGTGTGCCGGTCTCACATAAAAATCTGCATAGAAATAGTCACAATGTTTAAACGTCCATAACTAATGCACAAATAAAGGTCCTTATTCTCTCTGTTCTCGGAACGATGGAACATAAAATTGTTCCATTATTTCGTGGCAAAAATGCTGAGGTCCCAGACTCTAGAGCTCTCGTATCGGTTATAGCCATCATCCACAATGAGATATTTAATGGCGTTAAATGTACATTCACGGGCATGGAAAAGCACACACACTTTTATACTGGTGGTAGGCTTCGGCCGTAAGATTACCACCCACTGGACAAAACCGTAGTAATGGGTGATATCTATATTTCTGAATATCGAATCGAAACTATATATTGATATTCAATATCGGATATCAAAACTATATATTTTACGAAACTATATACTGAACAAATAACTCGATTCGAGTCGATATGGTTATTGGTTATGATTTAGATATTTGAATATCGTGTCATCTTACGTCAATAGCTGAATAAACTATTATTTTTTAGCAAATCGTTTCTAAACAATATCTTCATTACAACAGAGTCACAGAATGAACTTCTCTTCATACTTTACCCAGGCTTAGGACTGGCTACTGGCTACATTATTATTTTATTTTGTACATGTTACAAGTTATGATATTTATTATAGTAAAGCGGACTATTTTTAAACTTAAATATTTTCTAAACAAGTATGCAGAATGCAGATATATGCAGAACAATACTTAATGCAGATCGCAGGCGTATTTAGAAGTTCATTCGATTTTATATACATCATTTTTCTATTTACATAATTGTACATGTTTTTCTATATTATATACATTGTTTACATAATTGTACATGTTTTTCTATATACATTATTTGCATCATTGTTTATTATCGTACTAAATAGTGTGTAAATACACATGAAATCTGTCGGCGTGTAAATTCACCAATTTAAAAACCACGAAACTGAATCAAAACAAACAAAATGCAGTGTTAAGTGTTCAATTTATTTGTATCCACTTGTAACTTTCTTTCAAGGCCAAAAGGTCAGGTCAATATTTATTTTAAATAAAAAATCATTAACTTTAGGCGATAGAGTCTATAATTGTAACATGCCAAAATTCTGCCAAATAATATTCAAAATCAATTTTTTATCTATTTTAAATACCGACTTAACCACTTATGAAATAAAGTTTAAAATAGCATGGTTGACCTAATAATATATCGCATCTCGCTCTTACTCACGTGCGCTCTTTCATTAACCATCGTCTAAATTCGTGAGCGAGTCGTGTAACTTCGCAAACACTATACTATCAAACACGATATTCAAACACGATATTTCAATATAGGGTTTGAGACTCGGGACGGCTTCGTTGTACAATCGGATATCTTCGTAAAAACTATTTCGTTAAACAAACACGATATTAAATATACGTTTCGGTACCGCATCGTTACGATTTTCTCCCATAGACAAATATAGTGTTTCGCAAAATATATAGTTTCTGCAAAGGTCAATATATAGATATCCGATATTGACGCGATATATAGTTTCAATATCTATATACGTTTCGTATCACCCATCCCTACAAAACCGTGTCGCCAAATGGTCAATTGTGTCCGTGTTCCGGCATGATATTCAGTGAAGTCAGGGAGGGATTTATCCCGCCTTCTAGCTATAGTCTGCTGCCATCTACAGCCGCAATCACGCGAGATTGTGAAAAGATAATGAATTAAAAAAACATATCAAAAATGAGGAAAAGTTACATAGCAAATGATTACATAGCCCCTTTGGTCAACAATCAACATTTAATTTTATCGTACAGCGTCGATCATGTAAAGCATGAAAAAATAAACATTTTTCTCCTAATAGTTTTCACCAGAACATAGTTTTACGAGCTGTTATTGATATCTAAATATATAAAAGGAAAGAGTGACTGATTGACTGACTAATCTATCAACGCATAGCCCAAACCCCTGAACAGATTCGGTTAAAATTTGGAATACAGATAGGTTTTTTGACGAGCGAGCATAAGCTAGTTATTAATAAAAAATATCATTTTCTTTAATGATTCTTGTACGCTTAGTATAATTAGTTATTTAATACTTTCTTCGTAATGTGGAAAGTGCAAAGCCTATCTATTACAAAGTTGGTATAATGTGAAGTAGTTTTAAGCGTTAGTACTTACTCTTATTTATATATAAGAAAGTGTGTTAGCCATGATATATACCATTATGTTGGTCAATATTATGCTGGTCATTGACCATCATAATGGTACATAGCTAAAAACTTTCCTATGTTAGTAGTTAGTACCTACCTTTAGGTATCTACACTTTTTGTGTGAAAAATAACTTAAAACCAAATACTATAAAAATCTAAGTCGGTTCAAAAACGACGTAGAACTCCTTTTATTTTTTCATTATAAATTATAAGCTAGCTTCTGTCTACGATCTCGGCGACGATGCGGCTAAATTAATGGTAGCAGATTAAACCTAGAAAACGGGATAAATCCTTTAATTTGAGTCGTCCAATATATGCCAATATTATTGTCCCTTAATACACGAGAGCCCATAAAAGCGCAGTGCGAGGCAAACACCGCCTAGGCCTTTTTATAGCGCACGGCCGTGGGACCGCGAAATGCTTGCAAAAAATAAAAAAACTCACCCGGCAACTCGACGCGAATTCTCAATCGAAATATATAAACTTTAAGCTTTTTTTATGTGAACGATTTTATAAGGTTTAAAGTTAAAAGGATTCTATTTTTAATTAAATATTCAGTTAATGGCAGTTTGCTCTAATCCTTGATTCTTAAAAATGCATATATTTATTTACCTTTTCAATTTGCTTTAAAATTTAGTAAACGAGTAAAAGGGTGATTCCTGAGAGTCAAAATTTTACGTGTCTGGGGGAATAAACTACCCGTAACATAAAAATTCTACCCAAAGGTATTTTTTTCCTGTTAGTCTAAGGTTCCATCTACTTAATGCATGATAGACATCAGGTTATATTTAGCTGCAAGTATCTAAAAAAAAATGTAAAAGCCCTGAAATTTGATTACCGTGGGCTGTCCCTTACACATTTTCGGAACAAAATATATTTTTTACACTAATTTATAAAAGGAATTTAGTTAATTCCTGTGATCAAAGCTGTAAAGGGTGAACTGTTATATGATCAAAAAAATACGCGAAGGCTGTACTCAGCGTAGTTTTAGAAAAAATAACAAATTTAGGTTTGTCCCCGGACAAAAAGTGATTCCCATGGCGCGCGACATAACTACCCACATTTCACAAACCACAATACTTAGAAGCTTGTACGCACGCTATTGGCTAACTTCGATTGCGCTCTAAACATAGTGAAGAGAGGCTTCTCCTCTCGTTGTTATAAACTGGATTTACGAAGGTGAGAAATTGATTACCGTGGTTTTGGTTCACTAGATCATTGATTACCTTTTCCATGTTTAAAAATATTTTTTTATCCATTACGGTTTTTTGACTAGGGTGTGCAGTTAGTAAAAGGGTATTGTTTATCATATATTTTATTAATTTTGGTCTATAATTATGGTATTTAAAAATATTGACAAAAAACTATACAATTTTGATTTACATGGTATTGATTCTCATGGTATTTTACCACGGTGGTCAATTTTCCCCTGAGTTTTCTTGCGCATTCTTTCACTTTTTACCCAACTACAGCGAAGCCGCAGGTATGGAAGTGATTTTGACAGTTTATATTTGTATATTTCATTATTTCAGATATTTTTTTTATATTGTATACATCAGATTTTTTTTTATATTGTACTATAGTAGACAGACCACATTAAAAAGTCGCTCAGCGAGCTATGGAGAGGGCTATACTCGGGGTTTCTCTACGTGATCGAATCAGGAATGAGGAGATGAACCAAAGTCACTGACATATCTCCGCGGATCAGGAAGCTGAAGTGGTAATGGGCAGGCCACATAGCACGTAGAGCGAATGGCTGATGGGGTCGAAAAGTGTTCAAGTGGCTACTACAGGCAAGCAAACGCAGCGTAGAACGTCTACCCACAAGTGTGGCAGACGACCTTATTTAGGTCGCTGAAAGACGCTTGAAGCAGGTCGCTTTCAACACCAGTGTTATATATGGAGGTCTAAAGGGGAGGTTTATGTTCAGCAGTAGACGTCTTATGGCTGAGATGATGTATGATGAAAAAATAAAACGAAACTATGGGCTGACTGCGACTTTCAGTCCAGATTAACCTAACTAATGATAAATGTACAATCTGATGACAGCTTCTGGAGTGAATCCTGTCAGTGACTGTGACTGAGAACTTAATCTCATATTCTAGGACTATATATTCAATATTTTTACATTGTTTAAGACTGCAATACGTTGATTTTATTTAGTTTACATGATTATTATATAGAGAGCAAATATAGACCTTTTTAATACTTTATGTTTGGTGTATATCTGTTTGGATCACCGTTTTTAATCATTTCTATTTTATATGATTAGTATGTAGAGGTCAATATTTAAATAATAACATAGAATTCAAACAAAATAGTTTTAATTTTGATTCCCATGCCACACTTTATTGATTCCCGTGGCACCAAAAATTTAAATTTAAATATCTTCTGAACAAAACAAGTTATAATGATGCCTATTTGATTGATGTAATTATAATTATGGGAAATTTGATGTTTTACATGTAAAATGCAATAATACTTTGATTTAAAATCTGCCACGGAAATCACTTAAATACGCCCGATCTCAGGATTTACCCAAAATTAACCTTTACTTATATGTGACCTAAAAATTTGATAAGATTTCCACAAAAATATTAACACTTTCAATGAGTTTTGATATCGTAAATCGTAAGCTCTTTGAATATTTCGTGTTAACAACAAGGCCGCGGCGCGACGTTTCAAAAACATATATAAAAACATTAAAGGAATAGTCAACTTGTAAGCTCCTCCTTCTTTTTGATGTTGGTTAAAAATACACGTTATTTTCTTCAATGTACTAAATTAGCAAATAAATAGGCGTTTCTCACATAATGTGCATTAAAGATCAATCAATAATCAATTTCCATTAGCTTTCTTAACGATGTGATAGGCTATAATGAGAAAATCTCCATTGTTACATGTTTTCTTGTGAGTCTTTTCTTTTTCCGAGTCTTCTATAGAATATAGAGAAAGGAATTCATAGAAAAAGAAACATTTAAAGCTAAAAAATATTTTTAAAAAACCCGGACAAGTGCAAGTCAGACCTGCACACAGAGGGTTTCGAACAAAATAAAATAGCAAAATGTTGAGGGGCCAATGCACACTCATCCAAATTCGCACGCGCTTAACATTGTTTAACTTCGATACTGATATTATGTATGTAGGTACTTTAAATAAATATATTTTTTCAAAGAGCTTAAAAACCCATTGTATTTTTTTCTATAAATTAATTACAAATGTATTCAGTTTTTTTTTCTGGACCTAAAATACGAGTATATTACGTACTACGGTTTTTGGGCTGTGAAAATTTCAACACTCAAAATTATTTATTTAATCAGAAGCTACTAATAAACTATTCCAATAGTGATTACCACCAATGTATACATAAGCCAATTCCGTGGTCAGTTGTATTGCCAGTACGCAAGTAGACAAACTTTAACATCGTAAGTGTTTAGTGTTGCGTCAACATAAAACCTGCCACCATCAATATTGCACTTGCCCTGACGATCTGTCAGTTGTATAATCAAAAACACATAAACTATGGCGAAATCGAGCCTCTCCGATATTCGAAAGGCTTATTACAAAACATGGACAAAATTGTACAAAGGTTGCAACTTGAAAACATGAAACCTAGTGCTCATTGCTGTAATTATTTTGACCTGAAAAGGACAGGTTACTTTTTGGTTAATATAATAAAATTTTTAATATACACCCTGCGTCATTCGATATTTTATCTATCTTATTCTATCAAATCCTATGTAGCACTATACCTACTAATTATATATTATAGGCAGCGTCCAGCGTCATCTCTTACCATCAGGAGAGCTCGTCTTGCTCGTCTTCTTTCTTACTTCGTTCTATATAAAAAACTTGTATGAGTTACTTGCTGATTTAAAAACGACTTTAAAGAAGAGGTAAATTTCAAAAATCTCCAAAATCTATTTTATCAAGCGTGGGAGTAATGCAGGGTCTTTTGTAAAAAAAAAATGCTTTTAGAGGTCGGTTTGAGGTTGTTTCGCTTAAGGTCTTCGGCATTGGGAATTGGTTCTTTACTATCCTCTGACCGTATGAGAATATTACCCTAAAAACTATAGTCTATCTATATAGATCTACATAATATAAATAAAATATACACATATTTTTTGATGAACTTTCTATCTCATTTAATAAAATCTTTGTAGCCAGATATAAGACCATTGTGATGTGATATTTCAATTAGTTCCACGGAATAATTATTGTTTATAACATTGTTTAATTGATATTTTATGCATAAATTGTACTTTACAGTTATTTTGCCATATTTGAAAAGGCAGGTGGGTCATATAACGGGGTTAGATTGCCCATTGGTTTAGTTTTACAAAATAGATACATAGTTTATAGAGATTAATTATATTATTATTCTTTTATTCACTCTAGAGGTACGTTAGCATTTGGAGAAATCGAGGAAAATAAATCAAGTAAGAAAAGAGAAAGAATCAAGTATGAAGCGTTGGCGCAGTGCACCTAGAACTTTACCTTTGTAAAATCCTGGGTAGCACTGTACATATATTATTGCTACGGTTGCTCCAAAAAAATTATATCTAAACGATATTATGTCAAATTTCAGCTCAATAGTAGACCTTGACCGTGGAGAGATAGGTACTCTAAACTCAAAGTTCAATTTTACAATTATTTAGGTCTAAGTATTTTAAGGCTCTACCACTCGTTCGCAAAGCACCTCTATGAGAAGAACAAGCAAGAAACGCAAAGGGCAGCATAATCGCAGTTATTGTTCTTACTTTATCTTTATTAAAGGAAAAGTGTTTTTCTATGAAACAGATCATTAGTCATTTACAGAAACAAGTAAAACACACCTATTAGCAGTAAAATCGGTTTACGTAATCTGAAAACATTCCTTGAAACCATGCCTTATTCGATTTTACCTTCGTTAATGTTGAATCGATTAGTTCAACTCGATACACGTGGCAATCGATTACCGTGCTTTCTAATACACATTGCAAAATACTAAATACTTTATATCTCGCTGAATATCTTTTTAAGACCTCTGACCTCGAGTCTTTAACATTAAGTACATGGATACATTCTAATAGAGCTCATAAAATATGTTGATTTCTTAGCGTCCAGGCGAATAAGTAGAGGCGAGATGGTGACAGAGTTACAGATTTTAAGTAAAATATAAAAAATAGTAAATATATATACTTTTCTCAAATATTCGAGACGTTACTATTTTACGCTTCGTAGATTAATTAAAAAGACCATGACGTCACAGCACACAGCATTTCAGAGCAAGATGTGACGTAGTGCATAACCACCCAAAACTAGCAAAAGCGTTATAGCTCGGCAAATTTTAATTTTATTCTCAAAGCAAGATATTACTACTTAACATCATGTAGGCCGATTGCTTGTTTGCCACTCTTTAGGGATGAATTATATTAGACCGGTCCGTGTCCGGGGCGTACCGTGTACGTGGCCCGGACGGGGCACGGATTTGAAACGTTACATACATTTTATATGAACCAGTTTATATTACACCAGCGTCGTCCGGGCCCGGACGGGACACGGATCATGCACTGTGTAATATAAACTGGTTCATATAAAATGTATGTAACGTTTCAAATCCGTGCCCCGTCCGGGCCACGTACACGGTACGCCCCGGACACGGACCGGTCTAATATAATACATCCCTTAAAAGAAAAAAAAAATTAGAAAAATTTAACGCGCGCTCCACCCGTCAACTTAGCGGACGTATACTTACATTAAAAGATTTAATTTTTATTTGTTCGTATATTTTTTTGCTACTCACCAGACACGTTTCTTATAACATTGAACCTGAACTATGACCATCGTTATCAAAAGGCATGACTGACAATTTTTATCAACAAACCGCGTGTAAACAATCTACTTGTGCACAATTTATGGCTATAAAACGATCATTAACTTTATGTCTTCCATCTTTGAGATACCTACATGCAGTTAGGTACTAAGGTCATGTACTTAGAGTAAAATTGATGAATAGAAACTAAGTTGTTTTGACTGAATAGCTGTGCATAGCCAAAAAAATACTAAGTTATTTACAATTTGGGAAAAGGCTAGATGTCATGTTATTTTTTTTGTAAGTGCATTATTAAACAATACTGAGCACGAGGCTCGAGGTAGGCCGAAGCGGTGCTGGCTTGACGTCGTGAGGGGCGATATGAGAGCCAATTAACTCAACGTGGAAGATGCCGAAGACCGAGCAAAGTGGATAAAAGAATTAGAAAAGCGGACCCTGGCTTATTAGCCGGGATATTTGCTAAGAAGAAGAAAAGGAAATTGAGCACACATAATATTTTACTTTTTGAATTTTATAAATATTGGGTTAGATACAGTTACTATGTAAAGATTATGAGTTGGTAGCAAGTGCAACCGCTGAATTTTCTTCAACTCTATGTTATAGAGTCATAAAACTCATAACAACTTTGCCACGTGACTGTCACGTGGAAATCAAACCTTGATCTCTGTGAGGCAAGGTCAGAAGAAAATTATTGTAATCGAGAACTTCGCTTATTATATAATTACATAGAATATTATTACATTAAACCTAATTAGGTACCTACATTGTTTATGTTAATTAGTTTCGCGACAAAGTTGAAAAATGCCTTTTTAACTTCACGGGCCTATGCCTTTATGAAAGTTTTATTTTTGTTGGTTGATAGTGATTTTATCACCAATGTGCTAGCCTATATAGGCTTCAGAACGTAGGCTGTACGTATGCTTATTTGACGCTTACATACATATGTCAAAAAAATACTGTTATACACTAAAAAACGTCGAAGAATCATAGATGTACTCACATAAAATTATTAATAATAATTACAATAGATATTTTGCCATTAACACCCCATCATAATTATTCAATTCATAAAATTACTTAATGCATAATAAAGTTATTATAAATAAAAGTTTTATAACGATCATAATCGGTTGGTAACATTATGAAGAAGAATAGCACTCGGTCATAAATATTATTAGCAGCTAATGTCCGATTAAAACGCACGAGAAATCCGCGCCGCGGGCCGCTTGCACCGATCCACGGCAGGTTAATCTGGGATTAAACGCGATTTACTTCGATCTACTTTTTGGCATTACTATTCTGTCATTGGTTTAAGTATTAGGCTGGAAATTGGAGCGCATGGATTTTTGTATATGTTTTTTTCCTTGCGATAATACCTCAATATTTTTAAAATAGCAGTGTTTTTGGTTTGTTTTTAATTTACAATTGGAAGCAAATGTTTCCAGTATCGATTTTTGTAAAGAGTTTTAATAACGACAAAGAATTCAATTTTTACGAAGGATGTCAACGTATTTAAAACACCATAAAAAATATGTCCCACAAAAAATTGATTTTAATGAAGATTATTTTAAGTATCTCTCCATCTAGAGGTAGATAATATTATTAGTATTCTTTTACCTGTGAAAATATATAGGTGATAATATATGGGATTGTACCTACCTACATTAACTGGATAAAATATGTTTTGTTACAATACCATTACTAGCTTCGTATGAGCCCTGAGAGCAGTAGGTAGAGCTGTCAAGCCATCTTCTCGATATCATGAAGTTTCCGATAACTGCTATTGTTAGAGATTGACGTCAACTCAAATGACGTCACCAACCGAACTTAGGTCGACGATCGCAAAAACTGCTCGTTAAACACTTTGAAAATAATTATAATAAACACGTAAATACTCATTAGGTACTTAAGTTAATCACCTAAATAATAAGAAACGTATACTAGCTCGTACCTACTTGTGGTAGGCTTCGTTATTTACTTGAACATTTTGGATTAAAAATTGACAAATTTTTATACTCATGTTTTTATATTCGTATATACAATTTATTATTAAATTTCTTATTATCTTAGTTATTACTTTCAAAAAAATATTATTAAGACTAAAACTAAGCTCTAGAATTTAAAAAACAATCCATCTATTTCAGCATCTAGCTCAGTTAGTTTCCTTGTAACTATTTGGTAGGTAATAAAGTATTATTCTATTTTATTCTATTCTAATTTTTTGGCACGATATTCAGTGAAAATATTATAGAGAGTGAGATTCATCTGCTCTGACTGTCTGCATCTTCATCTCTTGGCGACATAATAGTCAAAGGCTATATTACTCGTATATGTTAATTAAAAAAACGTTAAAGGTAATCAGGTCATAAGTGGTAGACCTCACCTAAAGGACTTACTAACCGAGGTCTATTTTTAAAGACGGAAGCAAATTTTATAACGACCAGATGTGAAGTCGAAAAGTAAATTATGCATAACATCGGCTTATTATCTAATAGGATCAGCTATTGGACACCTACCTCTATAATGGGATTGCAAATCGCAAAAGACAGCGATTACCTATGTTAGGTGGCAATGCTCAAGTTAAAGGAAAACTATACTAGATTGTGTGTTGCTGAAATTAATGAGGTACCAATAGTAAGCCACGCACACTACAACACTATTGCGTATGTTTGATGCGTGCGTGTACGAATAGGAGTGCTATTATTATTTATATGAGACATCAATAGTAAGTTCTGTTAAAATAGATATGAATACCTTAGTAATTTTAATTGTACTTAACATAGTTATGATCAATTTATTTCGAAATTATTAATTTGGTCAATAATGTTACACTGCTTGGCAAAGACTGCCCCAATTGTTTTCACTTAGGCATCTCTTTATAATGATTAACTACATTGATACTGATTTTCAGGCGAGATCACGGCTAAGGATCAAAACTAACTTACAATGAGTTTTTATAATAATCTCTGTTTAGTTTCAATATTATTAGTAAATCCATACATGTCACTATTATTGTTAATGTAACCACTTCTAGCAATTGTTTATCTCTTTTATATATGGTTTGTATGAGTATAATGCTCAAGCCTTCAGTTAACGGATGGTTTGCGGCGGTCGGCAGCGCGGTGGCAGCGACTGGTTTCTATCCACCGACTTAACTCACACATTAACTTGTCCGCACAAACACGCGACGCGCGCATCCGACCACGCGCTCCGAATTTTTCGCGCCGCGAAATCTCGCAAATACTTTTTCATACGAAACCTCTTTTCACCGGCCGGCATCTAACAAAAAAATATATAAACTTTTTTTTTCGTGAGTGTTAGTGATGTGACATTGGAATTTTTAAATCAGTGAATTTAAAATTCGCTATATTTCGTTTAACAAGTGGTATGAGTTTACTTAATTTAAAATTTGTTCAAGTGGATTTTGTTTACTTATTTCTTGGTATCGTAGTTGCGTCGTAAATTAAGAATGATAGTTAATTTTTAATTTCTGTTAAGTGCTCACGAAGAATTAAATTAGAGGTAGTGAAAACGTAGTATTAGCAGTGATTTTATGTGTTTTTATTGGCGTCATTTGCATTTTTAGTTAGTCTATTCACTTTTATGCTGAGATGCTTAACAAGAAGCTCAAAAATATAAATTTATCAGTTTTTATAAAGAAACGCGTGCTTAGCACTACTATTTTCATATTATCAGTATTTCAAACATGTCTTATCATTAAAATTACAAACAAATTTATAACACGCAGCCACAGTATCAATTCTTAAAAATATTTTTGTTTTTAATGAATTTATAGTATTTATAATTATCTATTTTATTACAAATATGAGTATAAGTATGAGTACAGTTTTATTTTCAGGTCATTACCATATACGTACCTACGTCAGAACATTTTGTTTTAATGACATGTGTAAACTTAAAATGGTTTAATTCTACTAGTAATTCATTTTAATCTTTATTTCAGACTAGTTGTTCAAAGCGGTTTTATCCGCTGAAACGTAACCTACTTATGTATTTTTCCAGGATCTAAGGTCCTTTAAACTAAATATCTACTCGATCAGTTCACTAGCTTCAGCTTTAAAAAGTAACACACATACTGATATTATTATAATATTAAGAAGCATTACCTGAGTACCGAAATTCCACACACTACAAAAATAAAATTTAACTTGAATAACATGCTTATTTGCATTGATTACACCTATGCAAATTATCTTTAATTATTATGTGCATTAAGTAATTTTCTCCAATTAGGTATTTATTATTTATTTGTAAAACTATTCGGTCAAAATAATTTTGTTGCTTATAAATTGCCTGAATATCTGTTACTCTGATACAGTAGGTATAAAGTTACATAATTTACTAAAAATCCATTAATGTTATAAATAAATCCACGATTGTTCAGACCATAAACATCAAATGTGGGACGAAACAAGAAATGCTTTCAAAAATCACGTAATATTGTATCGTTTGACGGCACTTCGCGACTTCCGAACATGTCTCACGTAATAAGTAATTCATTACTTTAGAATGCTCTGATTTTTTTTACTAAAAACACATAATATAATCACTGTGTGTCATTGTTGTTTTGGAAAATTCCCAACTCTATAATTTTCTTCTCGTAATAATCTCAAAATTCTCATCTATATAATTTCTAATAGTCACTTTCTTTTCACTATTGTCTTTTTTGCGCATAGCTCGTATGCATTTTTTTTTCTTAGGTGTATGAGAGAAATACAGTCAAAACACCGGGTTTAAGATACCAAAACAAATTCCAATTTGTAAATTTAAAGAACCCTACATATTTATTTATTTTTGCTTATCATTGTTTTTTTTTTTTTTAAATCTACATATGTTTATGATGGGCCATCACTAAAATTAAACTTTTTAAATTTTGGTTACCTACAGTAAGCGTCGATTCATCTGGCTATTTGCCAATAAAAAATATGATTGAATTGAATAGTTTCTCCATAATATTACATATCTATCCATAACAATGACTATTATTCATACATAGCAAAATTTGTGAATACCGACAAACGGACGGAAACGCACGTGTGATATATCCGTTGTTTACCATATTAGTGCAAATAAAGCAAAAGAAACAAACGCCTAGGTTCTGCAGACCGGTTCTTCTGACAAACATTGGAAGGAAATACCCGAATACACACTTCACAATTTGAATGGCGGAGACCTGTTTTACGCGTTTAGGATTTTAGCATATTTCCCTATAAAATACATTGTGGCAACAAATTTAGAAAAAAAAAAACGAATCATATCTTATCCATATCAATATTATAAACGCGATTGTGTGTCAGTCTGTTTCTTACCTCTTCACGCCTAAAATGCTGAACCGTTTTAGGAGGAATTCGAAGAGGCCATAGGACAGTTTTTATACCAGCATGGGATGAAAACTTTTTACCGCGAGTAGGTACTACAAGGCCTTAGTAGTTTAAAATAAAAAAATGTCTACTAAATTACATTACTAGATTTATATGTCACTAGTTGGCTGCGCCTAGCGGTTTTACTAACTACCATAAATGTAATGTTTTTCGAGGGTCTAAGTTATCTCTATACCAAATTTCAGCTCAATCGATCCACCCTTTTAGGCGTTAAACAGTACCAAACATACACACTCACACACAAACTTTCATCATATTAGTGTGATAGTAGGATGTTATTCTGGATATTATTTAACAAAGTTTACTGGTCCTCCACTTTTACGAATTTATGGAAATACGCGAATAAACCTCATGTTTTTCAAATATTAACCATACTTACTACCTGCAGATTCCATGGCTTCCCTTATCAGCACCAAGCGTTATCTAAGGCTGTGCACACATGATGTCAGCGAATGACCTTCGTATTAATGCTCACGGTTTTCATGATAATGACTGTATAGATCTGTAAACTACTGTATAATTACTGGAAATTGTACGCAAGGTTCCCTTTAGTTTACCTTTGACCACTTAGTCGGACCATTTTTTTGAAATTTCATTTCTTATCTTAACACCATCGCTAAGTTTTTTTCTTTTTAACCCAATTTAATTAAAGTAGGAATGGTCTAGAAGAGATCGCTCTGAAGGATAAGACCGCCAAATGGAACAACATTAGCTTTAATTTTTGTATTTGTGAAATTTACTATATATGTATGTGTATGTGGTATCAATAAATAATCTTGAGCTTCAACCAGCAAGGTTTGAACTCAGTGGTAATGGTAACCGGTAAAACTACACGTAATACCGCTAGATTATTGCTAAAACATTATATAATTAGGTAAATAATATATTTTTTCATAATATTATTATGTGCCTATTTAACGTTGTGTTTCTCAATGCAAGAAATCGTATGGGTCAGTTACCAGTTACCACTTTCCCAATATGCCGCAACTCGCTCCGGTTGGCAGAGTTGGGAAAATTACAGGGCGTACAGACTTAACATCCTGTCTTAGGATGTTAAGTCAGCAGAGGTGTAGCGTTGATTTTTTTTTATACAAAAAAGTAAGAAGACAAACAAGACGCTCTCCTGATGGTAAGAGAAAACGCTGCCCATAATTAATACTGTTACAGTGCTACTCAGGAATTTACAAAGATGTAAAATCCTGGGTGAACGCAAACGCTTCTTACTTGAGAGTCATAAGATGTTAAGACTCTTCAGCCCAGAAATTTCACTAGCTCCAGTGCCCTCCCAACTCCCATCGAAGGACAGTAATGTAATTTTTTTTTTAAAAGAAAGGCATGGTTTTTCACACGAACGGTTTCCCCAACATCCCATCTACAATTCTTTTTATTAAATTTAAGCATAATGAAGGGATTTGTTTTTTTTTTAACAATTTCTATATTAACTTTATCGTCTCATTTAATCTGACACCGTAAGTCAAGTGTATTTGCCAATATTTTTTCTATTTCAATATCTTCACAATATCCACGTTTGTCTTTTGCTGGAATAGGTTTTCGTACGAATTAAAAATGTCTCGGTAACTCTACTGTTATAATATAACATCAATAAATGACCGTCGAGCTGATCTCGTCCATCTCTAAGAACAAAAAAATAATAATATAATTGTTCTTTGCAAAAAAGGCCTTGATATAATAAATTATATGTATCTTTCTCAGCGGTTCATTCCCTCACATTGTTTTCTTAATAACGTAATAGGCACTTCTGGTATTTTAATTATTAACATTCATTATAAATATCTTTACGTATGTTCTGGCGTGATAAAATACTATTAAAATGTAAAAAAAAATGTAATACTTAAAATAGTTGAGAATAAAAAATACTTGTTACAAATAAAATGTATGTTTTCACGTAGAGACTTAATGGGCGCTAGTCGCTATTATAATTTTGAAATATAAATAACTTTTTGAAAATAGTCATGCTAAAGTTCACTATGATTTAATAAACAAATTTAGAATTTGAGTTTGGTAAATAGGTTCATTTACGACGAAGGATAGATGACGACTGAAAAAAAAAGATATATAAAAATTACTCTTGACTTGAGAAACCATTACTTTAGAATAAATAGTCGATAAAAAATAACACATCACTACATTAAATAAAACTAGTCTAAATATATAAATAAATAATAAATATTTCAGGACATTTCACACAGCGCCACCTAACCCCAAGCTAAGCAACTTAAAGCTTGTGTTATGGTGGTTAGGATAACGGATATAATACTTAAATATACTTTTCTTTTGTAAATACATACTTATAATAGATATAGAAAGCCACCCAGACCAGAAACAAATATCTGTGGATCACACAAACATTTGTCCCACGCGGGAATCGAACCCGCAACCTACTGCGTTGCAAGCGGGTATTAGCCCACCGCGCCACAGAGGTCGTCCTAAAAGGAAAGAGTGACTGACTGACTAACTGATCTATCAATGCACAGACCACCGCTAAGAAAGGATTTCGCCATGCGGGCAAAGCCGCGAGCATAAGCTAGTAACTTATAATGTACTTACCATTCCTACGCATAGCCGTCGTTTATGAACAATCTTTTCAATCATGCCCATCATTATGAAAAGCAAAATTGAATACAAAAACGCAATTACTGGCGAATGGTTTTTGCTGTAAGCTCAACAATTATAAGGTTTTATTTGAATTTGTAAACCGGTCTCAGTCAAGTCCAAAGTACAAGGACCGTAGCCATTTTAATTTTAATGATCTGATGCTCTTAATGGTTCAAATGACAGAATTTAAAAAATAATTATAAGTTTGAATTTTTTTATTTTAATATAACTGTAAATGTGCTCTAACCTATGTGTATCTTACCTCTGTATTTTATAATTTAAGAAAAGTATTTTTTACTTAATTTTATAGATATTTAAACATTCCAGCACAGCGGGTAAATCGAAAGCTTTTTAGTTGAAGTACTTTATAATTTTAAAATTTAATGTTACATGTATTTTATTGTAATTATGGAGTTCAATGAAGTCTCATCTAATTTAAATTTGCTAATAACAGCCAGTAGGTACTCGTAGTCTAGACAAAAGTTCGTGCATAACTTCAGAACCTCATAAACACGGAAATTTCTCAATTTGTAACACAATATTAATACAAATTTGATACAAATCGTCACCTTTGAGAGGGGGTACCCAGTTCCCACGCGCTCACGTAACAGCTTAGTGCTTGCTTAGCTCTAGGAAGTCTGGGCTAGATCTGCTTTGATTTATTTTATGGTCTCGTTTAAGAGGTGAAGCTATTAAATAAGCTATTATTCAGGACTGTGGGTCGTACCCTAGGGAACATTAAAACTGCCTGTAAGGTAGCTATATCTACATTATGGTGTACCTACATTTTGTACGTAGTATCCTAGCTTTAGAAATAAATAAGTGCTAGTAAAAGCATAATATTATAGAGAGACTAGGTTATGCGAAATCCTTTCTTAGCCGTCTACGTCATAAAGCCTATCTGTGTTTCAAATTTCAACTACATTCGTTATATAGGTCGCGGTATAGGTTGTGGTTAGTCTCTATTTCCTTATTTATATATTGAAAATAATAATAAAACTTGTCAATAAAACTAAAATAATGAATCAAAAGACGAGCCCATATTGCATTCAGTAATCAGTATGTTTTTTTATTACAATAACAATAATTGCCATAGCGTGCTGAGTTTGTGAGAACAATACAATGTTCTAGCTTTCATTCGTTAGAAACCACCTGTTGCATTATAAGTAAATCTCCTGAAGGTCTCTATAACATGCGATCCTTCGTAGGTCAGTTATTACCTACTTATTTAGAGATCATCTAGTATTAAGAGATTCGTCTTCGCGTCTCACTCTCTCTTTCACTCGCACTATAATATGACAAACATTGAAATAAAAATACTTTTACTGGCTGAAATTTTAAAATATTCGCTTATACAATTTTGTTTTTGATCGCCTCGAAATTTTGAAATTTTATGAGCTTTCTAAATTTGGCGAATAATATTGTGTAAGTATATCGATAGATATAGATAGACTCTATCTTTACTATTTTACAGCCTAGAAAACTAGATAGCATGGCTGATTTCTATAAATTCTTATTATTCCAAATTACTTGCAGTACTTATTTCAAATTACCCTCCTTTTGGTATTATTTTCCTCTTGGTATTATAAATCTGTTATTTTTAAATTTATGTACCTGCTTAGTGACTGATCATGCAAATGTACCTGCGTAACTTAAAAATAATTCTCAAAATAGAAAAAAGTTGTTTTGCCTCGATGAGAGTAAAAAAACTTCCAGGATGTTTTAAAAACTATTATTGAAATGAATTCTCACGCTTAGTTTTAAATAATTATATTAATTATCTACCAATGATAGCGGATAAGATTAAAAGGCCTAGGAAGCTATTAACATTACATATTGGAGTTGTCCTTTTATCCCCTTTACTGCATATTTTCCAACTCTGCTACAACAATACTGTCTATCCGGATTGTTGGAAGGTAACACGGGTAATACCAGTTCCTAAAATTACAGGCAAGGAAGTGAGTGATTATCGGCCGATAGCTATCCTGTCTGTCTTCGGAAAGCTGTTTGAGTCTGTACTACAGTGTCGAATTAGTAAACAAATAGAATGTCAAATAACTGACGCCCAACATGGGTTTAGACAAAATCGTTCCACCACGTCTAATTTGCTATCTTTTTGGTCGTTTGCCGTCAATAACGTAGATGCTGGACTTCAGGTAGATACGACTTATTTTGATTTTCGGAAAGCATTCGACACTGTAGATAATGACGTTCTTCTCAGGAAGCTTTCAAAAGCTGGGTTCACCCCGCATCTGCTCAAATTCTTTGCTGAATATCTCCGTGACCGTCGACAATACGTTCAGTACAAAGGCTATGTATCTGAGAGGTACAACACGTACTCAGGTGTAAGTCAAGGTACAAACCTAGGTCCTATGCTGTTTTCTCTAATGGTAAACGACTTACCAGATAGTATCAGATCGGCTAAATGTCTATTGTTTGCTGACGATCTTAAACTTTTTATGAGGGTAGAAAGTTACGAAGACACCTTTTTGTTACAGTCCGACATAGACAATGTATTTCATTGGAGCGAATTGAATAAACTGTATTTTAATGAGACAAAATGCTCGGTTGTTACTTTTACGCGGATGAAAAATCCAATAGTTGCCCAATATCGCCTAAAAGATCACATCTTGCCTAGAGTGAATCTAATAAAAGATCTTGGGGTCTGGATGAGTAGCGACATGTCCTTTAGCGTACACATAAGTAAGACGTGTACCCAAGCTTATAGGACTCTCGGGTTTGTTACTCGCCAGGCCCGGCATTTAGATTCAATCCCAGCTGTTAAATTGCTCTACAATGCCTTCGTCAGGAGCAAATTAGAAAGCAATGCGATTATCTGGAGCCCGTACCAGGCAAAGTATACGCTGATGGTAGAGAAAATCCAAAGAAAGTTCCTGAGGTGGCTCTATCAAAAGCAGTATGGATATTATGTTGGGTATCCACACTTATATCCGTCCGATTTTATTTTGGGCATGACAGGCTACAATACCCTAGAAGTGAGACGAATTGTCTCGTTGATGGAATATGTGGGACGCATAATTAAAGGGCAATTGTCTAACCCTCCTGTCCTAGAGGAAGTTAATATGCTGGTTCCGAATATTTCGGGATACTTTCGGTCTCGGCCTCATAAGCTATTCCAGGTGCCATTTTGTAGGACTGAATTAAGGCAGTTTGCGCCTTTGACTAGAGCTTTAAAAGCTCATAATGCTCTATCCTTGAACACAGATGTTGACTTGTTCGCAAGTGAGCTTCACGGAACGATACTAGATTTTGTATGGTCAAATGTTATTACTCTAAGAAAATAATTTAGTATTGCATGTTCTGTAATATTTTTAAGAATACTAAGAATAACGATTTGGTGAACACACTGTAATGTTATCTTAGTAAGCGAATAAATAAATAAATAAATAAATAATATTTTATGATTATTGCATAAATAACAATAATTAATTAGATATTATATCGCCTTTAAACCTAATCGGATCTAACGGAAATCTAATGATATCTGATCGAGCTGATGACAGGAATAACTTTTTTAATCATCTTTTCCATTTTGCATCACTTTTTGCTACAATTTGCTGCGATTGGAAAATCATCTCTGTTTCTGTCCTTATCACTAAGTGACGTCATAAAATACTGAGAGCCTCTACAATAAGTCCTATGAAGTTATGGTAATTGGGAAATTGTTTCCACGATAAATCGCATTAAACTCCTGCGTAGCTAAACTCATTGATCATCAATGTGATGACTGTTTAATTTTTACAAATATCTATGTAAAAAGCATTATTTTTTGTATGACGTGTACCTAAAAACTACGAATAAACAATTAGTATTTGTAGATAGCTATGCCCTCACCCATCGACAATTATTTACCGAGTATTTGTTACCAAATGCCACCTTGGGGAATCGATGTGGGGGCGAATAGAAATATACTCCACAAACGAGCAATGAATGCCATAATTTCTCAAAACCGATGAAATCTGTGGATGCGTCGGCCAACGAATCGGTGACATAATATAGAGTCTAGAGCTAACAAGATCTCAAGAGTCTAGTTAAGATCAAGCGATCAAGGTAGAAAAATATTTAAAAAAAAACAATGGGCTAGCTTTATCGCTGAACATCGGGCTCGTCTCGTTCATCTAATTGCAAAAGATCTCCCAAATTAATTTATTTCGGTATCAGTTGTCTGTAAGAGATTGCTTTATTCGATAAGACTGCCAATTATTTACCATAAATCTTAAGTATGTTATTGTAGTCTAATTATTTCCTATGTAAGGTTTGCAATAAAGTGTTTTTCTATTCTATTCTATATTTTAAAAAGACGATTAGTTAAAACTTTAAAAATGTATCTATTACAATAACAATATTAATAATTTGATCATAAATCTATAGACGAAAAGTAGAATGGTATCCGAAGATAATCCGATGACTGATGATGTAAGTTGTAATCAAATAATATCATTGGGTCACCATCACACCGCGTGATCTGGTTATCACAACCAGTTTTACTTCTCCATGGTTACTTGTACAAGAAAATGTTGAAAATCAATTTAAAAGTTGAGAAGCAAGTTCCTAATTTTCTTTAGAGGCCATCGATTTTCGACGCGACTGTTCAACCAAATTCTAGTTTTTTTATGATATTAAAATCATGACAAAAACACATGCTAAAAAGTTTTGTAAAAACTCGCGGATGTTAATTTGCTTAGTCGAAAGATCAACTGCTCTTTTAAGATGTTTTTTTAATTTATTTAACCCTTTACAACATTGTGAATCTACGTGCGTAAGATATTAAAATAAGGATAAACTTTTAAGGATGAACAACTTCATTCAAAAACCAATTATAATAATAACTAACATGCTATCAACCAATTAAGTAGATATAATAAATCTGAACTAAAAAATCTTTCAATCTTTTTTTTGCAATAAATATATGATCATTTTGTAGGACATATGGAAAATAACGAAACAAACATAGGTAATAGAGATCCCTTAATACCCGAGAGAGTACCCTTAATAAAGATACTAAATAATACCTAATGTATGAAATAGAGACCAAACATGACAACACAACACACAACATGAATACATTATGAAAAAAAAAACAAATCATTTTCTCATAAAAAATAACTGAAATAATACTTTCATACAAAAAATGTCTACCCAACCAAAAAACCCAAAGTCATTCACCCGCAAATAAAATATTTCGCAAAACCAAAACGGCTTCAATTAAAACATTCTTCATACACGTCAAGATGTCTTGAACTTATCTCTTATGTCCACATTACACCATAGGCCCTATTAGATAAATTGCATTAAACTTAACACTCGTTGCCTAACTGTTTGCTCGTTACGAAAGATAGGCGTGTATGTCAATTTAGAGTGAGCGATAAAGGGTTAAACCATAGAGTCGACTATTTTTTTCCAGTTAATTATAGCAACGGTATTTATACTTGGGTATTTTTTTAAATACCTAAGTAGTCCGTTTTAATATTCTAATTTTAAATTTGAAAACTGATATTATAAAATTGAAGATGATCCAAATCCAAAAAAAATCAAATTCCCCAATAGTGAATCAGCGATTATGGAGATCAGCAGTGGGGATTTTGACCAATATATTTGATCATTTTATCAAGTTTTTTATTGATATAAAATTTAAGTATAGTTATAATTAATGTTCTGTGGGATTTTCCTCAATCGGTATGGAGAGAATTAAAATAATAAACAAAAAATTAACCACGCTTAAGGCTCATATGTTTATTTTCATACAAAACACGATTTCTTTTGACCACTTAGACCACAAAATTAGTTTCCATGTACGTAATCAGTTATATTTTATCTATCAACGGAAAAGGTGTGCCTTAAAACATAACATGCCTTATTATAGCGAATCAAAAACCTAATAAAATAACCAGAAACGTCTAAACGGACATAAACGGCGGTGCATTTACCGTATAGAGTCATCACATAGGTGCTAGAAGCTAAGTCACATCGTTAGCCAAGTGAAAGTGAAGTCTGGGTGGGCCCTTATATGTCACCTGTGCGGGAAAGGTAGCGTTTTTCCTGTAACCGACTAATAAAAACGAAACTGCCCATTAATGGAATGTGGATTTTATGATGAAACCACTAATTGCAAGTTTAACAGTTCCTTCCGAAAATAATTAATTGTCGTTAGTATTTCGATATTGCTGAAATTTTGACATTTGATTTTTTTTGGTGTTTCTCTCCTACTGTTGGGAAAAGTCATTATGTATCCTTTTCCTGAATCAAAATGAAATGAAACAGCTAAACTAGGGTTGGGCTTAAAGGTACCTTAGGCTTCTTTACATCGGGTAAAGTGCTTAATATTTTAATAAAAATCAATTATGTGTGTATATTGTGTAGAATAACTGCGAGGAAGTGACTGAGACATTTTTTTAAATTGTAAACAAAAATATTTTGGTGTAAAATTACGCTTAAGTCAACTAGCTTATTTGTTTATGTTTATAAATTACTATTATTGCATTGAATTTAATGTTGATGAATTACTTTATACCTCTATATTATAAATATTAGGGCATTGATTTCACTCGAAGAATTTAACAAGTCATCAAATACTTTTTATTAGTTATGCCAATATTTGCAATTCATGCAAACCTTTCTAATTTCTTGTTACATCATAATAATTTATTATTTTATGTAAATTGAGTATTGCAAAAATATTCTACATGAGATAAATAAAATGTGATATGTTAGGTTTTTTACTTCAAAACTGTAAAGAATAAATGCATTTCAGTTATTTTAACTCACATATTTCTTTTTATAGTAGGTAAATTCTCCGTCTATGTTAGTTACCACGACCTGACCCAATATATTTCGCACTATTGCCTAGCCATTTCAGAGGTAGATAAGAAGCTCTACGCAATATTGCACAACGCGCGTCATCCGTCTTCTCCCCGGTAATTTTCCTTACCACTATTTATACCCTTCCAACCTTAGCGAACCAGAGCACAATATTGGTAAGGTCTTGGTAACTAACCCAGACCTACCTGTCACACTAATATTATAAATTCGAAAGTTTTTAAGTGAGTGATAGATAGATAGATATAACACTTTATTGATACAACATAAAAGAACTTAGAACTAAATACAATTAAGTGAGTGTATGTTTGATATTTCTTCACGCCTGAACGGGTGGACCGATAGAGCTGAAAATTGGTATAGAGATAGCTTACATTACAGCGGGTAAAGGCAGCAAGTCATATTATAAAGAGAGAGAGAGAGAGATATAAGAGACAACGGAAAAAGAAGAAACCTTCCACCATTAAATCCGAAATTCATAAATGTTCAAAAATATAACGACACTGCTGGTCGTTAATTCTTGGTAGGTACTTTACTCTAGGTACCCTTACATAATAAGGTGCAGGTAGGTACTAGAAGATGAAAGTGGTCGGACCACGCTAACATAGGAAGTGATGCATCCGAAAGTGCATGTGATGCGCCGCCATTAAGCCAAAGGTCTTAGGGAAATACCTTAAACGACAAGACAGGGCAAAAACGAAAGTTATGTTTGAACACTGGCGCTTCATTCAATATTAGTACCGACTTGGCATAGACAAATTCATTATGGACAAATACATTAATCGGCTCAGCCATTTAGGTGAAGTGGAAGATTTATATAAGTTTTTTTTTTATGGTATGAATGAAGTAAGAAGACGAGCAATACGCTCTCCTGATGTTAAGAGATAACGCAGCCCATAATCTGTACAGTGCTACCCAAGATTTCACAATGATGTAAAATTCTAGGTGCACTGCACCAACGCTTCTTACTCAAGAGTCATAAGATGTTAAGACTCTTTAGCCCAGTAATTTCACTAGCCTATACATTCGTAGTACCTATAAGTATATTCGTATATAATACATCCATAATATATACTTAGTAGAGAAACACTGATTTCTGTTAGGCGCTACAAAGTGCGCGCGGGTCCGTTAGTGTATTTTATTTTAAGAGTTCAATAGAAAGTTATCAATCTATAACAAAAATAAGTAAAACCAACAAATAGCAGAATTGTTGCAAAACGGTGTAAAACATTAGTAGTCTAGATTCTAGATAACAATTTATTACAGTTAGCACCTACATACATACATACATACCTACTTTACATTTGTAAGGCTCCGTTATCGGTCACAAGGTACCTACTCATACGTCCTTGTGTCACTGAAGATATAATATACATACCTAATACAAGTATTTAAGGAAAACACTGCCTTGCGTACGTGATTTAGGCTGGCCCGGCGTTGAGCATGCGCAACTGTTGCGAGCCTTTGTAAATCACTATAAAGTATTAGAATAGCCGTTATCCTAACCACTATAACACAAGAGCCTGTAACGGACCCAAGAGCAAATATGTGATTTTCAAACATGGATTATTTTGAAAATACTTATTTAAGGCGCTATGGTAAGTGAAATGTATGTTTTTCAAAGCCTAATATAGCAAACTTTTAAGAAGATCTACTACTTTATATTTTAGTATGTGTAACTTCAATCTTTGAACAAGAGATCTTAATTAACAGAAACATGATAATTGTTTTTTTTCTCGATAGTTTTATTTTTTTTAAATATGCCTAATTTTCTTCCTTCCATTTAAATATTTGTAAAACTAGGACAAAAATAAACATTTAGAGTACTTTATTTGATACATAACATTCAAACGGATGGCTATATATAGGTATTTTATCGATAAGTTTATTTAATGATTTTTAATTGAATTTTAATTCCCACGGAGCATTACCGCACGCACTCAGAACGCCGGTGACCACTGTCAGCGTCGGACCTGTGCACTTCGATCTCACCTCCACTACGATTACACACGCGCGTTTGAATTAATTAGGAGTACTTACATATATTGAAAAATTCTGATAAATTCGAAATAATCAGATAAATTCGAAAAAAAATTAGAAAAATTCAGATAAATTCGAAAAAATCAGATAAATTCGAAAATTCATCAGATAAATTCTGATAAATTCAGATAAATTCGAAAAAATCAAATAAATAAAAAAAAATCAGATAAATTCTGATAAAATCAGATAAATTAGAAAAAAAATCTGATAAATTCTGATAAATTCGAAAAAATCAGATAAATTCGAAAATTCATCAGATAAATTCTGATAAATTCAGATAAATTCGAAAAAATCAAATAAATAAAAAAAAATCAGATAAATTCTGATAAAATCAGATAAATTAGAAAAAAAATCTGATAAATTCTGATAAATTCAGATAAAATCAGATAAATTCGAAAAAATCAGATAAATGCGAAAAAAAAAAAAAAAAAATTCTGATAAATTCAGATAAATTCGAAAAAATCAGATAAATTCGAAAATTCATCAGATAAATTCTGATAAATTCAGATAAAATCAGATAAATTCGAAAAAATCAAATAAATTCGAAAAAAAATTCAGATAAATTCTGAAAAATTCTGATTAAATCAGATAAATTCGAAAAAATCAGATAAATTCGAAAAAAATTCAGATAAATTCTGAAAAATTCTGATTAATTCAGATAAATTAAAAAAATCAGATAAATTCGAAATAAATCAGATAAATTCAGAAAAATCAGATAAATTCAGAAAAATCTGGATTCTGAATTTTTTCGAATTTATCTGTTTTTTTTTCGAATTTATCCGATTTTATCTGAATTTATCAGAATTTACCAGATTTTTCAGAATTTATCTGATTTTTTTTCGAATTTATCTGATTTTTTCAAATTTATCTGAATTTATCAGAATTTTTCTATTTTTTTTCGAATATTTCTGATTTTTTCGAATTTATCTGATTTTATCTGAATTTATCAGAATTTACCACATTTTTTCAGAATTTATTTTATTTATTTTCGAATTTATCTGTTTTTTTTTCGAATTTATCTGATTTTTTTAATTTATCTGATTTTATCTGAATTTATCTGATTTTATCTGAATTTTTCAGAATTTATCTAATTTTATCTGAATTAATCTGATTTTATCTGAATTTATCAGAATTAACCAGATTTTTTCAGAATTTATTTGATTTATTTTCGAATTTATCTGATTTTTTTTCGAATTTATCTGATTTTTTTTAATTTATCTGAATTTACCTGATTTTTTCAGAATTAATCAGATTTTTTTCGAATTTATCTGAATTTATCAGAATTTTTCTAATTTTTTTTCGAATTTATCTGATTTTATCAGAATTAACCAGATTTTTTCAAAATTTATCTGATTTTTTTTCGAATTTATCTGATTTTTTTAAATTTATCTGAATTTACCAGATTTTTTCAGAATTTATCAGACTTTTTTTAGAATTTATTTGAATTTATCAGATTTTTCTCAATTTATCTTAATTTATCAGATTTTTTCTGAATTTATCTGAATTATTGCCGATGGGGTCGAAAAGTGCTCGAGTGGAGACCACGGACTAGCAAACGAAGCGTAGGACGTCCACCCACAAGGTGGACAGACGACCTTATAAAGGTCGCCGGAAGACGCTGGATGCAGGTCGCTTCCAACAGGTACATATGGAAGTCCAAAGGGGAGGCCTATGTTCAGCAGTGGACGTCCAATGGCTGAGATGATGATGATGATGATGATTGTTTTAATTTAATTTAATTAATTGGTCCAATTTAATTAATCTAATCTAATCAATTAAATGTAATCTAATTTTGTTTTTTTTTTCAACAAAAAATACGTGTATCTATAATATTTATCTCGTGTCTCATTTTTTCGATCTTGTCCAAAAATTTTAGCACATTGTAACCCCCGACGCAAAATCGACGGGGTTTTATAAGTTTGACGTGTTTGTGAATGTGTGTGTGCTAACTACATGCAAAGAATCAATCACCAAGGGTCAATGACCGCGCACGTTTTACGATAAGCGTACGCCACACGTTTCCAACGGGCGTTCTGAGCAACTTTTGCCCGCACTAAATACCTAATCTGCTCGTAAAGCCCCGCCTTAAGAACGGTACTTTTACTCACAACTTTTAAAAGAACTTGTAATCTAATCAATTTATTCAGAAAAACCTTTTTAGTTTTGACCGTTTTTAAATTACGTCAAGGTAAATGGATAAAGGTTTTATAGATTTACTTCTGAAGCAATGTTTGGACATGGGTATATCCAAATATACATGTCTTTATTAGAATCTAAAAAATTACTATTACTGAAAAGATCCTAAACTAGTATATTTGTTAAGGAAAAGTTTGAATTATAGGTATTTCTTATTAAAATAAAATCATAAAGATGTGAAATTATCACGAAATTACTGTTTACAAAACATTTTTTTTATACATGACTCTTTTATATTTACTCAAAATAATTACTTACCATTAAATAATAACATTTTTTTGATCCAATCGTATTTTTAAATTTACTTAAAATGTAATATTTATATTTTTGCCGAATTTTTCAAAATCACTATAAAACGAGGCCCGCGTCGGTTCTCGCTTCACATGGGCCTGAGCCCTCTCAGAGAGTGGACGTATCGCTCCGCGCTCCAAATTATTCTCGTCGCTAACCCACACATATAGTGCGATTATAGTTGGACCGCAAAAATTGATACTCTATATAATAATAACGGAATTTTTTTTTTTGGTCACTTAATGTTATAGTACTATTTTGCTGATATTAAAGTCCGTTTTATTACAAGCTTTTATTTACTTTCACCTGTCTGTTGTCTGTCTGTCCGTCTGTCTGTCTGTAATCAAATTTTGCAACTTTAATTTGACCCACTTCCCGGTGTCCGATTAAGCTGAAATTTTGTATGCATGTATAAATCAAATGACAATGCAATATTTTGACATGGAGCTGATCTGATGATGGAACTGGAAGATGGCCATAGGATCTCCGTAATTAATGACGCAACCCCATCGAGTTTGGGCTCAAACGATTCGCCTTGACAAGTACTTTATGATGCTGGGTAGTAATAATAATAAAAGCTTGTTTTTAAAAAGTTTTATTTAAAATTTCACTTGTTTTACTTACATCTGTCTGTTGTCTGTCTGTCTATAATCAAATCTTGCAAGTTCAATTTGATCCACTTCCCGGATTCTGATTGAGCTGAAATTTTGCATGCATATTTGAATCGGATGACAATGCAATATTATTATGATATGGAGCTGATCTGATGATGGAGCTGAAAGGTGGACATAGGAATTCCGTAATTAAACGACGCAATTACATCGAGTTTGGGCTCATTTGATTCGTATTGACGAGTACTTTGATACTATATAATAACCTAGACACAGAGACAGACAAACAGACACGTCAAACTTATAACACCTTGTCGTTTTTGCGTCGGGGGTTAAACAAGTGTTTGACGCAAAAACGACGGGGTGTTATAAGTATAACACCCCGTCGTTTTTGCGTCGGGGGTTAAAAACTTATAACACCCCGTCGTTTTTGCGTCGGGGGTTAAAAACTTATAACCCCCCGTCATTTTTGCGTCGGGGGTTAAACACTTATAACACCCCGTCGTTTTTGCGTCGGGGGTTAAACACTTATAACACCCCGTCGTTTGGATCATTCCCACTAGTTCCCCTTTTAGTTCCCTAGTGGATCTAGTAGGAACTTTTTTCTCAGTAGTTCCCCTTTTTTGAAAAGGGGATCTAGTGGGAATGATCACTTCTCAGTAGTTCCCCCTTTTTGGAACGAAGTTCCTTATCGCGCGTTATGAGGGGGAGAAGGGAGGGGGAGGGGAAGGGTGAAGGGGAGAGGAAGGGTGAAGGGGAGGGGAAGGGGGAGAAAGGAGGTTAGGGGGAGAAGGGAGGGGGAGGAGGAAAGTGGAGGGGGAAGGGGTAAGGGAAGGGAAGGGGGGAAGGGGAGGGGGAAAGGGAGGGGGAGGGGCGAAGGGGGAAGTGGAGGGGGAAGGGTAGGGGCGAAGGGGGAAGTGGAGGGGGAAGGAAGAGGGAGGGGTGGGTATAGGGGAGAAGGGGGGAAGGGGAGGGGGGAGGGGGAGAAGGGAGGGGTGGGTATAGGGGGAGAAGGGAGGGGTGGGAGGGAGAAGGGAGGGGTGGGAGGGAGAAGGGAGGGGGAGGGGGAAAGTGGAGGGGGAAGGGGTAAGGGAAGGGAAGGGGGAAGGGGAGGGGGAATGGGGAAAGGGAGGGGGAGGGGCGAAGGGGGAAGTGGAGGGGGAAGGGGAGGGGTGAAGGGGGAAGGGAGGAATGGAGAGGGAGGGTAGGGGGAGAAGGGAGGGGTGGGAGGGAAAAGGGAGGGGTGGGGGAGAAGGGAGGGGGAAGGGGAGGGGGTAGGGGAAGAAGGGAGGGGTGGGAGGGAGAAGGGAGGGGTGGGAGGGAGAAGGGAGTGGTGGGGGGAGAAGGGGGAGGGGAGGGGGAGGGGAGGGGCGGGGAGAGTGGGAAGGGGAGAGGGAGAGGGGGAAGGTGGGAGGGGGAAGGGGAGGGGTGAGGGGGAGGAGAAGGGTTAGGGGGAGAAGGGACGGTGGGTGGAGGAAGGGAGAAGTGAGGGGGAAGGGGAGGAGGGAAGGGGAGGGGGAAGGGGGAGAAGGGAGGGGTGGGGGAGAAGGGAGGGGGAAGGGGTAGAAGAGAGGGGGAGGGATGAGGGGGGAGGAGAAGGGAGGGGGTTACATATTTTGAAAGCGCTGCGTTGAGGTTTTTTTTTTAATTTTTAATTTAATACACTTGTTGCTATAGTAAGCTAGCTGTGCGGCGTGCGCATGTTTCTCTGTTTGTCTCTCTCTCTCTCTCTCTTATAGAAAGCAAGCCAGATATTTTCATTTCTATTTCGCATTGAACAGTGTGGTGTCGCGACGATTATTTTTGTTGAGTGTATACAGGTTTTTTGTAAATAATAAATCGTGTAAATCGTGGGAACCTCGTTCCATCCGGGTGTCCCTTGACACCTCTCAAGTTTTTTAAAAATGTATGTGTTCTCCTATCTACTACAATATGTATCAGACGCACTGTTACCCGCGGCACAGTTATTGCCGATAAAACTTGATTATAATAATTTTGGCCAAGTGGGGTAACGGCGAAGATTTTTGCCAAGTGGGATCGATGGCGAAGATAAGTACATGATAAGTACGCTGTCATGGAAGAGTCTTTCTGAGATATTGACATATCAAGTTTGACAGCTGTCATCTGAAATGTAGATTTCCTCAAGATCTTTCATTTCTTCCATGACAGCGTACTTATCATGTACTTATCTTCGCCATCGACCCCACTTGGCAAAAATCTTCGCCGTTATCACACTTGGCCAAAATTATTATAATCAAGTTTTATCGGCAATAACTGTGCCGCGGGTAACAGCGCGGGTCGCAGCTAGTATAATAATAAAAAACTTGAGAGGTGTCAAGAGACACCCAGATGGAACGAAGTTCCCACGATTTACATGATTTATTATTTACAAAAAACCTGTATACACTCAAAATAATCGTCGCGACACCACACTGTTCAATGCGAAATAGAAATGAAAATATTTGGCTTGCTTTCTATAAGAGATAGAGAGAGAGAGAGAGAGAGACAGAGAAACATGCGCACGCCGCACAACTAGCTTACTATAGCAACAAGTGAATTAAATTAAAAATTTAAAAACAACCCCCAACGCAGCGCTTTCAAAATATGTAATTAGCGGTTTTTTGGTGGCGGCCATCTTAAATTTTAAATTTATCATAGTGCGTTGTATTCTACTAGTTAAGCCCCCCATCCCCCTCCCCATCCCTCATTCCCCTCCCCCTCACATCCCCCCATCATCCCCCATCCGCCCTCATCCCTCCTATTCCCCCCTTCATCCCCATCCCCTTCCCTCACCCCTCCCCATTTCCCTCACCCCTCCCCTTTCCCTCCCCTCCCCCTTCTCCCCTCCCCTCCCATTCCCTCCCCTTCACCCTCCAATTCCCCCTCTCCCTTCCCCCTCACCATCCCTCCTCCCCTCTCCCTTTCCCCTTCCCCCTCCCACTTTACCCCTCCCCACCCTTCCCCCTGCCCCCCTCACTCCCCCCTTCCCCCTCACCTCCCTCCCTCCCCCTACCCCTTCACCCCTCCGCCTCTCTTCCCCCTGCCCCCTCCCCTCCCCCCTTTTCAAAAAAAGGGGAACTACTGAGAAAAGAAGTTCCCACTAGATCCACTAGGGAACTAAAAGGGAATGATCCGTCGTTTTTGCGTCGGGGGTTAAAAACTTATAACACCCCGTCGTTTTTGCTTCGGGGGTTAAACACTTATAACACCCCGTCGTTTTTGCTTCGGGGGTTAAACACTTATAACACCCCGTCGTTTTTGCGTCGGGGGTTAAAACTTTAATACCTACATATTGACTTAATGATTTCAACAAATAACTTGCATTGCATAGGATCAAGACATTTTATTCCAAGCGACTACATGTTGTATTACTCGGCCGCGTAAGTGATGCATTGGTGTGCGTCGCGCTCAGCTAATATACCTAAACTTGACCAGGCTTCCCTCACTATAAATCCTCTTAAGTTGCTTAGCTTGGGGTTAGGTGGCGCTGTGTGAAATGTCCTGAAATATTAAATATTTATTTAAAATAAACCTAGGAAGCGGGATAAATCCCAGCTAATTCGCGACGATCACATCACGTCTTCGCGGCGACTATATGACGATATCGTCAGTCTGACGTTCGAGAGTCGCGCACGCCAATGTGTGGTGAGCCTTACTTTAACCAAAATAAAAAGTACTAGCTGCGCCCAGTGGTTTTACCCACTGTATAGCCTATGAGTTATTCCAGGGTCTAAGCTATCTGCGGAGGGGTCCTCCTGTCAGTGAGGACCAAACGCCGTCGGGGCCGCGGATGAATGCTTCGGCGTACCCGTTGCCCCGGCATTATGGCGTCCCGCAGGACACCCCCAGGCTTTTTAGTGGGTATCTCCGCCGCTTCCATCTTTGGCGGGGGAGTCCCACATACCGCCCCGCGCCCCCCGGCGTGGGGAGATGATGCGTAACGCATTTTTCCTGGGTCAAAAAAAAAAAAAAAAAAAGGGTCTTAGCTATCTCCATACCAAATTTCAGCTCAATCAATCATCTCAAGTTTAGACGTGAAAGAGTAACAACATACAACATACATTCTTATAAACTTTCACGTTTATAATATTAGTAAGATTTTTGTATTCGCCATAAGATTGACCTACTTTGACCTAGCGGGTGGTTCAGTAACACATATTATTTTAAATATTTACCTAGTATGTCGTAGGCACAGAATAATAAGTACAATCTTGTTTCTCTATTTTTTTATCGAATGAGACCGGGGTCATATTCAGGCCTATCATATAAAATAAACTTCTGTAAATACACAACAATAATAGCTTTTTTGTAATTTGTAAATTATATTTATTTAGCCGGGTAGGTACCTACTTTGACGCATTTCATCGCATTTCATTAATTTAAATCATCTGTATAAATAAAATTTTACATGGATATATTTTTGTAATTCACGTAAGAAAAATATGAAATTAATTCTTAACTAACCAATCAAATCTTCATATTATTGATATTCGTAGATTCTCTAATGATTGTTTTTTAGGGTTTCGTACCTCTAAAGGAAAAAACGAAATCATTATAGAATCACTCGGTCGTCTGTCTATGAAGACCCATTTACGCATTTTTTTTCTTTGCTTTTTGACTTTGCTTAATTTTTGCTCACATGTTTTAGTTAATATTTTACTAAATTATATAATTAAAAAAATGTTTTTTTATTAGCAAATCAATCGAATTCGACAAATCATTACCTACAACGTATTTTAGCATTGATCCTCTCAAGAATCAAGGTTCAAGTGATATTTAACATGAATATAAATGGCCCACTTGATTTCAACGACAAATTCCAAGTATATAGGTAACTTTTAACATCTTGTTTCCTTGTACTTATTTCAAATATTTTACCCACGTTCTTTTATTTTTCACACCTTCGAAATTCTAATATAATATGACTTTAGTAATTACTTATTTATTACACAGCAAACATTCTCGGTGACCTGAAACTGCAACATATAGGTTGGCCACACAACCTATAAATTGCGATTCGACTCTGACTCGACAGTTTTAGTAGGGTAACCTGTTTGTATAGGTAAACCCCAATTATCAATAATATTATCTATTTTTTATCAGACTTTTCATGATTAAAAATAAAAGTAAAATAATTTTACTCAAATAATTCGCTGGCACCTGGCACCTAATTTATATATTATTATGATTTTTAATGTTAGGTACATTTATATTATTTTTCAAATACAAATACAAATACAAAAATCTTTATTTGCGAGAATAGGTAAGTTCTAGATAGTAAAATAAAATTATTTAAGTAGATACAATTTATGTCAAAGCAATCAATCATTTAGAAAATAAGGCTGCGTTTTAATTTGGACGTTTTGGATAAAATACACAGATATTTTGTGTTCTTTGGCACGTTTCTTTAAACTATAAACTTAAATCATTCTTATTAATTATAATCGAAAAACTTGTCTCTAGAATATTCCTTGATGTATGGTATAGGAACTTGAATTTACGACACATTCTAAAGGTCAATCGCCAATAATAAATAACTGCTAGGTATAGCTGTAAATTGCTATGATGTTAATATCAAGGTCAGAAATATTTTGTCGTTTGTATACCTTATTATTATTTTTAATAAATATTAATTAATTGGACAAAATATGTTGATAATTATTATAATAGGCACTAGTTAATTTTAACCGCTGAAATGTATTTTACATATTATTCTTTTAAGACTGAATAGTTTAATTCACCAATAGGTAGTGCTTTTTACGAAAGGAGTCATGTTTGCGGGGCGCCACTATCGCACATTTTAACAGTTAAAATAGAGCACCTCTTTCTTGAAAAGGACTCTTGAATCCTTTTCACGAAAGAGGTCCCGCGGAATTTAGCGCAACCAAATTTAGTTTTATCGATTATAATAATTACTGGATTTCATATCCTAAATAATTTTTATTTCTTAGATAAAATAAATACCTATTTAATAAAGAAATTAAATATGAGAAATTATGAAGAGTTAATATGTTATAGACATTTTAAATTTTAAAATGTGCGTAGTGGCGCCCCGCAAAAAGGACTCCTTTCGTGAAAAGCACTCTACATACCAAATTTAAGGTTCAGCTCTGAGCTTCCGGGGTGAGACGTAGGCAATAAACGCATAGACAAGCCTTGATAATAATTCTAAAAATCACTGCTTATTTGACACAGAATATTATGTATATTAAAATCCCCATTACTTACTGTGAGCGTTTTAGGAATAACCTTTGAACGATTTTAATAAGATATTTTTAACTTGTCTAACTAATAATTATTTATTATTTGGATATTTTAACCTAATTTATTTTACAATCCAATATCAAAATATGTTATTATATAACAACACGGAGGTCAAACTGATTAACAACCTGACCTTTGGTAAACTTGTTAACATTTGTACCGCATTATTAGTAGATCGTCAAATGTATCACAGACGTGCATTTTTAATTGATGAAATTCGTCTAGCCGACGCATTTGAATTATACATAGGTCGTGGTATATAATTATCATAACTGTCATAAAATATTGTTTTATAACAGTTAATAATACGAATCTTAAACTAGAGGTTACCCAGTTCAGAGATTGTGAGGCCATTTTAATTTAGTCGTGTCTACATTTCTTTGACCACGTCCACGCATATAATGCGTGAAATGTTATTGAGAATAATAATATATTACTCTACTTACTGGACATAATATACAAACAAATCTGGCTTACCTAAATTTTATTTTAAGAATTTGATAAGAGAGAAATGGTTCTAGAAAAAACATCTTATTTTGACTAGCGTTAAAATATTACATGACATAAACACACGTACTTACGTAATTACTAGCTGTTTTAGTAAACTGTTGTAGAAAAACTTTAGCCAAATCGGTTCAGTTGTTTATGTTGCATAGTTGCATGTGTTATACAAGTAGCAAACATACACACGAACTGTCGCAGTTATAAATGGAATCCTGTCTTTTTCTATGGACGCTTTTCAGCAGACAGACAGTAAGGTAGGATTTAGTAGGGCAGATTTATATTATCCACTTCTTTGGAGCATAATATATAAGCTTTTTTCTTAATAATCTTTAAAAATGTAACCTACTTCTTGTTAAAAGGTTTATTACACCTGGCTAAATTTAGAAGCCTAAATTCAGTCGCCACTGAATTAAGTCAAGTGTAATCACATTTAGCATCCTAAATTTAGAAGAAAGTATCGTTCATCCTAATTTAGATTCTGAATTTAGTGATTAAATTCAGCCAAGTGTAATAAGGCTTTTAGACATTTTCCAGATAAGTTTCCATTGACCACAAATAAGGAAGCCGATAATAATACTTATTTAATTGTTGGATTTTCCTGACTGCGACCGTTAAAACACCTGACACCTGAGGATGACGGTTTGAAACCAAGATAAGCAGAGATGAATAAACCACGCAGACATTACGTGTGATGTAGTTACTCGTTCTTGTATATTAAGTATTTTTTGTAGATATTTCAATGAATACGTTTGAATGATCTCACCTTCTTTGTTAACGGTTATCGCCCTAACCTGTTAACCTGAGGAATGAATTAGTACTTCGGACTTACCAGATAGGTAAATATTGTCGATTGTTTAAAATATAGTTTTTGCTGTTTACCCGCTTATAATGCGAAAGTTTGGATGTGTATATTTATTAAATTCATAAAATTATTGATACCTACATCTTTAAACTCCTCTTCATCCAATAAATACACCGATTAACCCGGAATCAATCAGTGAAAAGGTGAAACTACCACCAGGCACAGATAAAAGAATACTAGTACACCAGGTGATACCTACTTACATGGTGCTTTTGCAGGTAAAACAGCTGAGTTCAGCTACACTATAATATGTATTATTAAATAAGCTATTAAAATCTAAGTACAAAAATTGCGACACATCGCTAAAGCCCTCGAAAAAATCTAAGCAGAAGAGATAGATAGAATATCAGATCAACCACGACCACTCTGACAAAAATGTGAAGCAAAAAATAAACTTAGTTATCAATCTATTAAAGAGATAGAGGTAGATAGAATATAATGTTTTATTGTACATCACACAAAAAGCAGATTAAGTATATTGACAAATAAATGTCAGTCTTATCGCTAAAAAACCTATTTCTTCCATTCAATCAAAAAGCTTACTTCTTAACCAAACATTCACTAAGGCCACATCGAGCTGAGTGTGCTGATGCAGTCGCGTCTTAGAACAATGACAGTTTTTTTTTTTGTTTTCAAAGGAAACAATCAACTAGGTAACGCATTCCGTAACAATAAACGACTAATTATAATTATTACGAGTACTTTGGAAGTGTATAATTTCTTATGAAATACAAAGATCTTTTGTTAAAGAGCGTATTAAAATTTTGTAGAGATAAACCATTTATTAATTAGAAATGCATTTGTTCAATCAAATTCAATGTCCCTGAATCCCTGATGTCTTGTTATGTCCCAAAGTCTTTTAAGGTTATTAAAAGTTTAACTCTGGGACAAAACCACAAGGTGACGTGGTGAGGTTAAAACCTAACAGTGTATTTTCCAATCCGAACTTTTCAACTTTATACTCGTTTACGCTGCATGGGGATTTTGTTAGGTATATGATACCATAATATAATAATTGTGTTTTTAGGGTAGACATTAAATAAATACCAGATGCCCAATTATTATACAAATAGTGATTCTATAATGAAGATTTGCACTACAGCCATTGAGCTGCTGCTGCTATGGACGGGACGGATTTGGATTAGTCTCGGTAAGGATTTCGAGCAAAGGTGCTCTTATTCGGTCCCCTCACTTACCCCTTGCAGACCTTTATAAATGTTTTATTGAAATACATGTCCTTAGATAATTTTACAAAGGTTTAAAAGGTACCAGATACGTCATTAAACACCTACCGTTTGTTTTGTAACATTATGACTTATTGGATCATACTTACACTTGTTTTACGTTACGACAGATTGCCGATATCGTATGAACTACTTGTACGAGCTATTTTTACTTTCACTTATCACTAATTTATCTTTTAGGCCTGTTTATACGATACCAAGAATAAAGTAATTTCACTCTACAATTTTTTATGTGACTTGAAATATTGCTATCGATAAAGTTTGACCCTTTAACATAAAGTTAACATAAAAATACTATGCATATTCTGAAATTCTATATTATGTTATGATACTTATAAAATTAATTAAAAAAATGATTTTTTACTTAAATCATTATATTAATATTTCCTACAGCTTGTGCGGGCTATAATTATATCATCATGTGTTAACGAATCTACATCAATATTTACAGTATAATGATTTAAAGATAGCCTCCTATGTCACGGTAAAAATTGTTTATCACTACATCATCCACTCTCTATCTAGTAAACTCATACCAAACAACTACCAGATTTGCGTACGTTATCAACTTATCTAAAATCAAGCTGAACTTATCTACATTATGCCAGTCTCGATGTAGACAACAACTCAGGATGGTGTTATAATGATCTCAGTGAACTAGTGATGTGCCAAAATGTGGGAGTACCTGGCAGTGCTGCTTATTGGCTTCTGGCTCGGTGTTGCCATATTCCTCTACATTTCTTGCTACTGGCTGGATGAGATCTTAGGTAAGTGAAACTTTATGTCGATTTGCGTTATGGCTATACTAGCTGCGCCCAGCGGTTTTACCCGCTGTTCTATGTGTTATTTAAGCAATCTGTATACCAAATAGTATAGTAGATTAAGCTATCTGTATACCAAATTTCAGCTCAATCGATCCACCCGTTTAGGCGTGAAAAAGTAACAAACATACATCCAGATATCCATACCTTCTTACAAACTTTCACGTTAATAATATTTGTAAGATATTCTTACACCACTGGCAAAAACGCGAAAGTGTGAGACCATAGGTCTGTACGCCCCGTGAAAGCAGGCAACAATGTCCGTGGCGATAAAATAAATAATAAAGCTTTAAGTAAATTTCTAGAAGCGATAAACGGTGGTGACTTGTGACCAAGGGGTTAAGTGAACATGTGGTTTCTAGATCATCGCATCGTTCAAATCTCGCACCAATGTTTAGGTTTTCTATTCGCTATAATATAATTACGCCAAGTTTCGACTGTGGTTAGTTACACTCTGGACCAAACCGAGCAATCCAAATGGTGATTACGAAAGTGTTGTGTGATTTTCAGTGAAGCCAGGGTGTGATTTGACACGGCTGCTAGATCTTGTGTGTGCTACTTTTTAAATTTATGGCCGCATCACCGCTTAGCAAATTGTTAACCTATAGGTAGTGAATTAAAGAAAAAACTATAACCAGTTTTTCTACAAACCCTTTTTGGAACATTTAAAAAATAAACATGTTCCGTAAATAAAAGTCTGGCGCTGAGGAATTAAATTAGAAATATTTATTAGTTCTATGAACTACGTGAATTTAAATGTATAATTGTATTTTGTAGTTTTCCTTAATTAAAACTGGATTTTATTAAAATTTGTAAGTAAAAGTATCGCGGATTTCATAGGCCTCGACACAATGACGAAATAGGTGACATTTAAAGGACAACTAGGTAATTACGATAATGTTATTTTTACTTGTTTCAGTCTTGAAATATTTAAAAGCACTCCAATTAAAAAAAAGAATGGCATAGTTGCTTTTTAATTGGCCAACCTGTATGTAATTTTCTAGATCACTGATGAAGTGGACTTCGAATTAATTAGGCATATTGTAAAAGTACCCGGTTATTAATTTTATATTTAACTGGTTATTTAATAAATACTAAAATTAAAAATATTATTATAATTAATTTAAAGTGCCAACTAACCTTTGTAACCTATCCATCCTACGTCAGTCTGTCGTCATCTTACGGAACCATGTAAAAAAACGAATTATGATGAGATCAACTTGCTTGTATACGTCAATCTCATACATTTACACTATATATACCTGTATATATAGATATGGAACGCTTAATTTTTTTCACTATACATTAACAAATGTTGCCATGATTAAGCTAAATTTAGGGGCAAATGGACTTTATCAGCTTCCCCTCAAAGTTGTACAGAAATAAGTAAATGATGATGCCACGGATTTCCCTAGCATATACCTACCATTTTTTCGAATACTTTTAAGATATATTATAGGTATACATACAACATACAACATAGCTCCATGTCGTGTGCTTCTTTGATTTGATATAATGTACAGTGATGGTATATACCCCCATGGTACCCCCTTGCGACTCAGCTGTATACTAGGTAGGTAAATAATTCACAATTGATAAATCATCAAACAACCAACTCCGCTATTAAACATAATAGTAATTTATCTTACAATAGGTATGAAAAGTAATAAAAACTATTTAAGCACTAAAATAAAATTAACATTTATCTACATACCTATGTTAATTAGAATAAATTACTTAATACCGTGTACCGTAACACAAATAACAAAAAAACTTAACGGTGAATCTGCTAATCCGTAGTAAAATATCAAAAGCCTTAAAACATAGAACAAACCATTTTTATAAGCAAGTAAATGTACCTAGCTAATCTCGTAGATTAGCTTGACGCAAATAACTGCTCACACTCTCACAACTCTATGCGATGGAAGGCGAATGGGAGAGTAAGGATGGTACGCTCGGATCGTTTTTCCTCGTCTTCCCATTTCCATTCCCCAAGCCTCGTGGCGAGCGACGAGAGCCTCTACGAGACGCATCGCGAGAGTCTGGAGTGGGCATTAGAATCAAAGTGTAATCAAGGTATTAAATAGGTGAAAAGACACACTACACTCCCTTCTGCGCCACCGGATAAACACATAGCGACTTAGCGTGTACAGTCAACTACAAAGAGATGTATCCATGTTAGGCTTACAAAATGAAGTAAATTTTCATTTGCCACAATGAACTACCCTTGGTTTGATGGTGACATTTCTAGTAGCAATCGAACTTTATATTATCATCGACTCGTTTAATATGCAACAATGATGTATCCCACTACTTTTCCTTAGGTGATACATAATTATAGCATTTAAAATGAATCGAATATAGTATAAGATTTGGTGGATACTGAAAATGTCACGAAGTAAGGGTACCTACCTAAATAATTTTTGCATACTAAAAGTTCCTTCATTTTGTAAGACTAACATGGATACATCTCTTTGTAGTTGACTGTATACGCGAATAAGTTCGCGACAAATTCGCCCTTTCTGCACAAGATCTATCACTGAGTTAATAAGAGCTAGTTTAATTAGTATTGTCAGATACATAACTTAGCGGTACAATGGGCGACCCTTGAGCTAGTTCTCGATATGGTAATATAAGTAAAGACGTTCAAGATTCAAGCCACAAGCCCATAAGTAAAGGTTGGCTAACCTCGACCTACAAGCGCGGGAACAATGACTTAAGGTATGATTGTATGATGGATATCCAAGAGGGAAATACACTTAATTGAAGATGACCTAGGGTCATGTAGCTGTAGCGCTATCAGGAAATAATTAAATGCAAATACAGAATATAAATGAATATTAATTAATTTTAATTGTGTTATCGTGGGTCGTGGGGCAATATTTTACTGCTTGCTTACCTATTTCAATTTAGTGTCTATACCTAAGTACCTACTTAATTCTGTGATGAACGATTGGTTTTCGCAAACCTTAAGGTAATTGACTAAAATGAAAGATTTAATGAGAAAAAATGAAAAACTCCACTCATCCACGATGCCGCCTACATAGGGGATTTTAAGAAAACTTTCTGGAAACTAGAAAAAAACAGCTTTTACAGGTTATCTCTATGAATTTCTTGCTCGTTCTTCTCATAGGGGTGCTTTGGGAACGAGTGAAAGAATGTTATATTATAAATAATTGAAAATTGACTTGAAAATGTAGGTAAACTATTTGAATAAATTTTAAGTTTGAGTTACTTAAACTCAATCTCAAAATTCATTTACATTTCTAATTATTCCTGAAGTATTGCATTATTACGATACACTTACCTACCTACAGTCTGTGAACCCACCTCAATGACTAGAACACAGACGTAACAAGTAAAACAAACATCATTTTAGTGTTTACTCGGTGAGGCAATGATTGCCGTCACCTCGCAATAACCACCTCATTGTACACACACTTGGCGACATAATCTTTGCACCGAAGATTGTCGCCAATATTATACCTAATTCGTTTTTTTTTTAAATGAGTTTCTTTATCCAACTGAGAATCATGTAGGTGTTATGTTACTCGTTTAAATGTGTGTAAGCACGGATCTTCCTATATAATATCTAATAAACAATATTATTTTACTGCTGTAGTATTGTTAGTTTGTTTTTCTCAATAAAGATATTTTATTATTGGAACGAATTGGAAAAATTGCACAGAAACTCTGCACTTTTTACTTGCACTTGATTTTGCATGTTTTGTTTTAAACGCATGATATAATATTTTATGGTTAATTATCTTAGATAAAACTTTCTTTAAAAAAAAATAATGACTACTTTTCTAGCCGTACTAAATCCCCAAAGTTGTTTCCCAGAAATTCTCAAATACCCACATATAGAGGCCAAAAAGCCAAATGGATAGCCTTATTCGACTCTACATTTTAACTAAAACTTTTCCTTATTTTTCAGATTTGCCACCGCTCCGCAATGGGTCACCATCAAGTGCTTCCAGCAGTCGTCCGTCTAGCGGAGCAAGCAGCGCCCACGTGCAGCTAAAGCGGCTGGTGCAGAGAGTGGTGGAGGAAGCTGCAGCGCTGCCGGCGCTGGCAAGATATGCTGCGGAACCGCACACACCTACCATCGAGTCTTCCACTTATGAGGACTTGCTGGCCAGTGCTATATTGAACAAGGTGAATGTCTAATCATCATCATCATCAGGCTATGTTCGTCCACTGCCAGACATATAAGGCCTCCCCTATGGCACGCCACTCAACTCGGTCCTCCGTCTTTCTTCTCCACCCACCCCCAGAATACAGAATGTCGAATGTCGAAGAGATCACGCCTGCAGCGCCTGTGAGCGCCGGTTACTGCAGGCGTGATCTCCTGATGAAGGACATCGTAATTGTCCGAAACCGTGGTCGAGATATTCTCGACAATATTAGACGTGAGTTGTGTCGTTTTTGTTTTTAGTTATTAAAATGCATGTTTCCCAAGTCAGTACAAAACCTGATTTTGATCCAACACCTTGAGGTTTTACCCGCTGAAATAAAAGGCGCTGTTTTCTTTCGTTCTAAGAAAATTTAAGCTCTATCGTAAATCTATAGAGCCATTTGGATATGAAGAACTAACACGTACACAACTTTTTATTACTAAAAATTTCACTCTTTATTTATGTAAAACACTATTTAAATAATAGGTATAAAAGGTTGTCTTCAATCACCTAGAAAGGTTAAACGATAAAGCGTTTGCTATCCTACCTATTATAGGGTAAAGATCAAGTTTTATATTACTCGTGGTACTTGGCTATAAATATACTTAATATTAATGATGACTCCACACTTTATTTCTAGCTTGAAATAAAATTATTCACCGAGAAAAAGTGAAACTATCACTTACATTATTACGGTTTTTATGAAACTAGTTTGAAAATTAAACCAGTTTTCCCATTAAATAAAAGTTAATTGCTCTATTTTCTAATGATTACGTTAATTTTAACCGGTTAAATGTAAAATTGTTTAAAATGTTCATAACGTAACTTATGACAAGAATCCCTACAAGTCGTATTAGTTTGTCGATGTACGTACTCATCCCTAATTAATTTAGGGGTGTCACATACGAATATATTTATGTAAAAAAAAATTACCCAAAAATTACCCAAAAAAATCCACGCTTCGCTAAAGTTTTTTTGTTATATCTACATGAAATATTCATTAAAGGAAGAACCCTTATTTTCTACTCTACGTAATATATTATTATGTGCTTATTTACTAAAGACTTTCATTAGTTTTTTAATCGCAATTAACATCTTAAAAATAATTTGTTCGCGCAAGTTACGTAATGTAACTTGATATAATTTTTAGTAAAAGTTGTAAGTTTATACCTAATACGTTTTAATAATATAAATTAATTATTATTACTAATTTATATTCTTCAATAACAAGTGTAATTAACTGCGTTATCGCAACATCTCGATCATTTTGATTTCAAAACAAAAACACACTTCAAGTTTTCAATAAGCGAGGGTGAGACACATTTCATAATTTGAAATCTCTCGGTAGAATGTTATACAATTTATATGGGACTATGGGACCACTTGAAAAGTACTCCCTTGGAAACAAAAACTAATTTTCCAAATCGTTTAAGGTGTCTTCGATGGATGTTGACTTAATTTTTTTTTAATAATCAAGTAGATTATTATTAAAATATATTGACACGTAGTTTTTTCTTTGTAAATTTGACTAAAATAGTGAGAGACTAACCACGTCTGCACCTCAGACCGATAGGTAATAATTAAGGTCTGCACCAAAAAAAATCAAATGCGTTATATCTCAGGCAATTTTTTGTTTTATTCACAAACCAAAAATAAATGTAGAAACCTACGTTTCTAATATTTTGTTAGTATTAATTTAAAATAGGTTTTTTTTCACCTTGTCAACATCCACTATAGGTCAACTCCGACGAATTGTAAACCTGTCTTCAAAGATGAAGATGACATGGACATCAATGTCTGTCAAAAAATATAAATAAATATAGGTATCTAAATATAAAACACGGATGCCCTAGATCCAGATATTCATCGATCACGCTTTCTTTGCTACCTTATGGTACCTACTGATAGACTATCAACTGATATCTGATAACGCCGCCTTATCACCGCCCAGTCGTACTCCAGATAGTCTCTCAATCGTGGTATTTGAAAGAAATGGTAAGCCGTGTATTATGTAGATTAATTATTTATAATTAGGTAGTCATTAGTGATACCCAGGGCTTAGTGCATGCAGTATATGTGGATAAGTCCGTTTGTGAAAGTGATATGATGGAGACGTGGATTTTTTTTCTTGTTGTTGTGTTTATGTATGTTATTGCTTGGGTAAGTGACCTTTTAAAAAGGGACCACAGTGACGTTTATTTGATGATTCTTCAAGCTTTAAGGCGCTTGTCTTTTGCTCACGCCAAACTTAGTGACTTTCCCAAGTTTGTTGTTGAAATTTTTACAGTGAACTGCTCCATTGAGAATATAGATTTAAAGAATCAATTGACAGTAAAGTTGTTTTTAGCGCAATTTTTTATCGGTAGGTAAATTCATTTTATGACTTTTTCATTTTGGGAATCTTAACATTATCCGAACGCTCGCAGCAAACTGCTCGCAACCCTTTTTCATAATTAGGTTTCAGTAGAATTTTCTCAACGCTCAACTTAGGTTTAGAAATTTGGTCTACAGTCATCTCCTTGTTTATTATGTTTTTGGAAATGTATCATCAGATTCTGATTTAGTATGATATGAGCATATTTTGGTGGTAGATTTTTAAATATATATTACATGTGCCTACATAATTCGATTTATTAGTCATTTTATTGATTTGCCTACCGAAACTGATGTCATTGTTTGATCAGAAAATACTTTACATTCATTAATTGATAACATTATATAAAATTCACGGTGGCTTTAATGTAAACAACATTCGTCTTCAAAATAATTTTAATAAGTAGGAAAGCAGTCATGTGAGTACGTTATAAACGTATCTATGTTAATGTATAAATTCTCATTCCAAGTGTGATTTGACATGTTGTTATGTTTGAGAATATAAGTAGGTACCTAACCTACCTATCTGCATTCTTAAACATATAAAATTTCTAGAACGCATTGCAAATCATCGTCACCACATAGTAGAGCAATAACAACGTTACAATTCAAAATGAATGGTCGTTTTTGTAGAAAATAACTGGAAACACAAATATACTAGTCACGCGATAGTTCCCGCTAAAACTGCATTCTTTAGTCTCGACAAAGTGAAAACTGACTGAAAGTTGTCTATCTGTTTATCCCAAATAATTGCTCAGTGGACGTTAATAACCCACATTATTTATAATCACTTAGATTGAATACCTACTTCAGTGGAACAATGAAAAATAATCAAGGTTCTTTAAAGTAAGTTTTGTCTAACCTAAACAGATTACAAAGCAGATGATAAGAATAAGATAATAATTATGTATAAATCAAGTAAAAACAAAAATACCGAATAGTAAAAATAACAGACAATTAAACATAACCTAAGTTTTTTTTTTTTAATTTAAACATGCTTAAATAGAAAACAACAGACAATTAAATATGTATTAATGTAACTACATATTATTATTTAAAGTAATAATTATCTATTCATCTTGCCTAATACATATTGCGTGCTTATTTACTAAGACTTAAAAACGTGGGATTAATTTAGGTACGTAAAAAAACATATTATCATACTAAGAATACTATTTTTGTAAATAACACATTAGGTTGGTACCAGGTAACTGGTACCTACATTTACCGGGGGTAGACTTCCTTTGTAGGAGGTCGTCTAGGTGGGTACCCCAACAGTGCCAGTTATTCTACCGCCTGAGCAGTAATGTGCAAACATTACTGTGCTTCGGTAGGAGGGCACTGTAGCTAGTGAAATTACTGGGCTAAAGAGTCTTAACATCTTATGACTCTTGAGTAAGAAGCGTTGGTGCAGTGCACCTAGAATTGCGCATAATTGTGAAATTCTGGGTAGCACTGTACTGATTATGGGCAGCGTTATCTCTTAACATCAGGAGAGCGTCTTGCTCGTCTTCTTACTTCACATAAAAAAAAACATTACGGTTTCACTTTCGTTAAAAATCTTAGCAATGTCAATGGGAATATTATAATTAATATATAGCTCTGTGCAAAATTTCAGCTAAATCCGTGCTATTACAAAAACTGGACTTACCATTGTACCTGGACTAAACCATGTCAATTAACAAGAGTTAGTCCTAGTAGGAACAGGTAATAAATACCTACTATCGTAAGTCAACGTTTTGTAATAAAGTGGATTCTGTTTAGCTGTTTGAAGAGGGAGTTGGAGTGTTCATTGATAGGCCAGCATTTCAGTCACTCTCCCACTTATAAATAAAATAGAAAAGTGAAATGTGACAACCCTATGACACGCGCCGTCCCAACGTTCGCATGGTTTCGCAGTGCGAAAGTGCGCGCGTGTGAATCAGACCTTTTTCAAAACGAATTGTTCCTATAAACTTTCTTATTGCCACGACAAAGCGGTCATAATCCTATGACAATAATAATTAATATTTACTATGTACAACATCTTTAATAGTTTCGTTAGCTACTTTCCCGAAGAAAACCCGCAGGTTATTGTTTTAAGAAATCATATTTAATGTATTAGAAGCTAGTTTTAGCATATTTATTACCGGGGGTAGACTTCCTTTGCAGGAGGTCGACTAGGTGGGTACTCCAACAGTGCCAGTTATTGTACGTCCAGAGCAGTGATGTGCATACATTACTGTGCTTCGGTAGGAGGGTACTGTAGCTAGTGAAATTAATGGTCTGAAGAGTTTTAAGATCTTATGACTCTCAAGTAAGTGTTGGCGCAGTGCACCCAGAATTTTACCTTTGTAAAACCCTGGGTAGCATTACTGTTCTAATTATGGGCAGCGTTATCTCTTACCATCAGGAGAGCGTCTTGTTCTTCTTCTTACTCCGTTGTATGATAAAAAATATTGTCTTTTGTGAATATTATGTGGTTAGCATTGGTTTTTAATAGTTTTACTATATCAATAAAATGCTACTTATGTAGTAGCATTAAAGATAATCACTTTATATCTCACGACATCATCATGATCATGTAACATTATGTTCGCCTTCCGACAAAGTAAATGGATGTAAAATTAATGTGCGCGTCCTTGCTATTTCGTGTTTTGTTTTTACTATTTGTTTTGATCGTTTTTACAACATCAGCTTGTCAGGCTCGATCACTCGTCTTATTTTACAGATTCAAAATATAATAACTTATTAAGTATTTTTTACAATGTTTTGATAAATATCTTACAGACCTACATAGATCATAATATGTACCTACTTTATTTAATTAATATTTTTAATTCATTTAAAAATTTCATTTAATATATAATTTTAACCTATACTCGTATAATATAATTATATTAGACGATAAAATATGTATCTAATAATAATTAGAAGAACATTTTCTATCAAAAGCGCCTGTGCGCATTCGTCTTTTATTTTCGCGTACGTCATTTAAATTCGTCGCTCTCAAACACGGGTAAAGCCCGGGGTTAGCGCGTTGTTAAGTACGATATAATATTAAATGGGCGAATATTTAATTATTCTAAGCACCCCCAGCGAAAATTCCACTCTGCCTCAACCTTTTGATCATCATCTCTGTCTCAGCCTTTGAAGCATAAGCTCAATTACACAATCAACTCGATATTAAACTATTTCCCCATTGATTCCAGGTGATCGAAAGATACCAGAACGAGAACGGCTCGGGTGGTCGCAGCAGTGGCATCCACTCGGTCAGCGCCAGCCCCACGCCGTCAGAACGGTCCTCGCCACGGTCACTCCACTCTAGGAACACTAGGGATATCACACCCCCTGTAAGTACCTTTTTTAACCCAGGCAAAATGAGTTATGCATCGGCAATCCTCACTCTCCGACATCAGTGCCGAGAGCGGGACTCCCCGCTGAAGATGGGCGCGGCGGGGATACCCACTAAAAACCTGGGGGTGTTCCTGCGGGTGGCCATAATACCGGGGCAGTGGGTACGCCGAAGCACCCGTCCGCGGATATATACCTACCTTAATAACTATCCTAGTACATTGTAAAAAAGAAAACTTTTTATCGACATTCGTAATATTGGAACTATAGCAGACAACGTCCGCAAACAGTGTCTGGACAAATCCGTATCACCAAGCGGTCATTATGTACGCTAGACTGCGTTTTGAGATCTGGAAGTGTACAGAAGATTTTTTTAATTCGTTATAATATGTTACTTTGGCCACGATCTCGCGTGATTTTTAAAAGACGGTGCAGCCGTAGATGGTAACACACACACACACCTAGAAGGCGGGATTAAATCCCTCCCTATTCAAATTCAGTGCTTTAAGTTTTTGTAGTCCTTATTTAAAGATATTATGCAATTTTAATTCGACCAGAGTAGTCGTCTATCAACCCGGATCCTTTAACACAATGATGTCAAAGATTCCGGCTTACTATTCACATGACATAATAGTATGATTACATTTCCATACAAAATAAAAACAATCATAATTAAATTTAATCCAGCAGATAAAGCCAAACCTTTATCGATTTGGCCTTTGTCCATGCAAATATCTTTAAAATATAGCTAACAATGTATAAGTTACAAGGTTTGGTTTTTTCCTGTTAGAAAATGACAGCGCGGTTTTCCGTTTTTTATATATTTTGAGTTTAAATGACAATGTGAATCATAATGTCTAGCCTGCAATTACCCATACCAAGGGGTTGCCTTGTCATAAATTGTAAATATTCAAGACATATAATATAATATTATGACTAAAGTTAGAAACAATAAATAAACAAAAAAATGTGGAACCAAATATAAGTCAAAATTAAATACAAGTATTCCCTCTTCAACTCTCCAACATAAAAAGGATATCTTTCAAATCATCCATGGTATTAATCATATATTATGTAATAAATATATAAGAGATGGACAGCATACGTGAATACCTCAGATCAGAAGAATACTAGTGAATACCCTATTGACGTGGACATTTTCCTCTATGCTATTGGGAAATAATTAAATTATTGATTGTATGAATGTTGCAGCTCCATGAAGAAGACGACGTGTCTGACTGGGAGGAGGGGGAGGCCACCGAAGAGGCTCTGGAGGTGCCGCGACGCGTGCCTTTCCCAGAGTTCGGCGGTGACATAGTGCATCACACCGGTAACTTTAAACATTGACAGTATAGCCTTTATACTCCAAACAGGGCAGGGGCAGACTGTAGACTTCCTGTGCAGGAGGTCGACTAGGTGGATGCCCCAACAGTGCCAGTTATTCTAACGCCTGACTGATGTGCAAACATTACTGTGCTTCGTTAAGAGAACCTGTAGCTAGTAAAATTACTGGGCTTAGTCTTCTTATGACTTTTGAGTAAAAAACGTGGATGCACTGCATCTAGAATTATTTTACATAATTGTTAAATTCTGGGTGGCACTCGGCACTGTACTATGGGCAGTGTTATCTGTAGCATAAGGAGAGCTTCTTGCTAGTGTTCTTACATCTTTGCATAAAAAACAGTTCCTTAATGTTAATCTTTCATGTTCCTAGATAACGAAGAGCGCGAATTCGACGAAGTCTCCAGCAGCGATCTGCAAGCGACAGACGGGACGTGGGAAGAGAACTGGCTTTTCCAAAAGAAAAAAATTAAAACTATACAGTCTGTACCAGTCCCTATGTTAGTACCAAACTCTAACACAGACTACAGAGCTTTAATTGGCGACAGAGACGCTGACGACACGACCGACCTGTCTGACAACGCCAGCGATACTGAAGAACAACCACAAAAATACACAAGCGACATCAAAAAAGTCGTAGACTCAAAACACATCATAGGAGGAAAACCTAAGATAGATAGCGCATCAGACTTCGAACCAGACAGTCTAACAATCGTGGATGGCGCAGACGAATTCGAAAAGCTCGTCGACGATGGATACAAAAACGAAAAAGCAGTAGACGATATCATTAACCAAATTAATGACAACACCGTTACTATTGTGAACGTAAATCCAGCAGACGAGGTGGATGGCACAGAAGACAAAGAGCCAGTGATAGAAATGGGAATAGACGACGGCCCGTTACTCAAAGCAGAATTTAATCTCAAAGAGGAAATTCACAGGAGTTTGAAGAACGGAATTATACCAGAATTTCCGGAAGATATTGATGCGAATGGAGAAGTTTTCGATGATAGCATAGAGAGTATTCCAATTAAAGGTAATTAAATTTAAGGAAAATCCCTAATTATTTAAAACAAAATTTTACCTTGTATAAATAAATAATTTGCTTTATTTTTCATAGGATCTGTAAATAATACATTAAGCCACCATGAAAGAGAAGGCGAGTACGAAGAAACGGTAACCATCCCAGTACAAAGGTACGCTGACAGTTTGAGGAGGAAGCATTTCGAGGATGCACCTTATGAGTAAGTCCACTTATTCCCTTATTATAAACCCAATAATATCATTATTGTACGTGGAAAAACCGATATTTTAATATGGTTAAATTTGTTTTAGGGTACATAATGGTTTTACAGAGTCTAATAATAATGGAAATGAATCAGAACCTATACCAGGTAAGTTTTTTGCTAACAGGATATAAAAATATGGCACCTACTTAATATATAAGAATTTTACAAAATTCTCAATTTTGACAGGCTCAATAGCACACAGAGAACGCACAAAATGGCTCAACTATGTAGAAATGCCAAACAATCCGTACTCACCAGAAGCTATCCAAAAGAGACTATCAGCTAAGAGTACTTCATCACTTTTTGACATGATCACTAAAAATAAAGATTTAGATGATGAAGACACTTTACAAAAAGATAGCTTGAACATAGTGAATGGTCATCAAGAAGACAGTGTAGAAGTAAAATCAAAACTGGAATCAAAAAACACGGAAAATAGTGATGTAAGATCTAAAAGTCCATCAGCAAAGATTTTAAAAGATGTGCTAGCGGAGGAAGTTCCACAATATAAACGGTATGTAAATAGGTTTTCAGGAAAATATTCTAACGGGTGGCATTTGTGAACAGTCATACATTATGTTATTTCTTGGTTTCCAGCTACGGCAGAGACTATTATATAAAAGAGGCCAAGGTATCCGCGGGCGGTCGCAATAAGAGCAGTTTCAGCGACTCGAGCTCCATATCGTCGTCTATGAACAAGTCGACAAGCTTAGACAATTTCGATACAGAGTTCGCCTCGCCTGTAAGTGCCAGCAGCTCGTTGAGCGACATCGAGGCGAGCGCCCTCCATCAGAACATCGTCCGAGCCGTGCTCAGTCCCAGAAATGCGAGCCCCAACTTCGCCATTAACCCCATATTCGAAAACCCCGACAGACAAAACGATAGCGTCGACGGCTATAACGCAGAGCGTTATGTCGATCGAAAGGCAAACGTAAGACAAAATAGAAACGTGTGCAACGGAGGTGACGGTTATGTGGAAAACGAGGATATAGTTAGACTTAAAATACCGCAAAAACCCGAAATAACCGAGGATCTTTTCGAGAGTTACACGAATGTTAGGCGCAGCAACACGTTGAAGAGCGAGGACTTGTACGTCCGCTCCAAGCGGCGGCCCGCACTCAACTACACCTTCGGTGGCAGTCTCAGGTTAAGCAGAGGCTTTCGTACCGATCTATGGTGATACAGCCACTCTCATAGCTCCCAATCTAATACACCACCTCAATAGCACCCCTACTTATAACTCTCATTACGTGAATCTCTACTATGTACGATACATACATAGGTGTTGAGTTAGAACAAACCAAAATAATTAGTGTAGTCATTGATTAGGTTAAACTCTGACATAATTTCATACGAAAACGAACGGTGGAAGGACTCTCATCACAATAAATTGACATCTAAAATATCTTCGTTTTGACACACAGCGTAATGTTTTGTGTGTTGAGTGGGCATGTTTGATCGGAACCGCTGACTAACAGCACTATGCACTATTAATATGAGAATCTCTAGCGCTGCACTCATAGATTTGTGTTCTTTCTTTAATACAGTTTTCAGTACTTTACTACAGTAATACTACAAGACGTTAGTGGTGAGTGTTGTATGATTTTGGCAAATGAATATTGACTAACAGTTGGAATGCTTGCAACTGAACTAACGGCCGAGACGATACCTTGACACATTAACTGCGTTTGCTTTAATCATATTCGTATCATCTTTTCTCTCTAAATCTAACATTGCATCTAATAATCATGTTTCTACTGCAACTGCACTATTTCCGACTTGGTTTGTGGGCACTGAGCACGATTTGTAACTAATATATTAACAAATAACATATTTCTAATAAATTATAACTTATTATGTACGTATATGACTTAATACATCTTAGTATTCGTCATATTTTGAATCTTCTAGAGAACGTATTTTAATGATTTGGATATTGGATACTTTTAACATTCCCCAAAATTGACAGCGAATTAATTTTATCAGCGAATGCATATACACACCCAAGTATTATTTCATAATTTATCGATATAATCTTACTGATATGGTTTTTTCAGGGATTACTTATAAAACAATTCAATGTAATTGCAAAAACCGAACAGTTTACAAAGTTCGCTCCGAAAGATCAAACGGAATACTCGACTGTGACGGGCAACAGTAACAATCAAGATATTCTGATTGAATACGACGATGGGAACGATCAGACATACTCTGCCAGACCTGTCATAGTAGATGACGACACTGATAAGAAATTCGAAGAAATTATACAATCAGCTTACAAATCGGATGCGATAACGGAACATTCAACAAGTGAAGACTTTGACAAATCTGAGGAACCAATAAAATCACCGGTGAGCGTGGCCAATTCATACATCAGCTCGAGCAGTTTAGAGGACTCTATCAAAATCTACAACGTGCAAACAGGTGAAGTTATTAAATGTCGGCCCGAAGATAACTTATCACCAAGATACGAGACTGCGGCTGACAGCAATGAAAACATCGATATAGTAGATACGAACATCCCGAGAGAAAATTTTGATAGCTTCAGTCAAAACGGAGATTTGGATGAAGAAACAGTGAACACTGAAGAGAAAAATCGAGAGAAATTGGAAAACAGTGAAATCGAGGAGATTCTAGCGCAGTTGCCTAAAGTTAAGGAGTTGGCTAAGAAATTCATAAGCATGGAAAATCTCGAAGAGCCGGTCAAGGTGAGTTACAATAAGGAAATTTTTTGAGCACCGCAGTTATCTTTAGCGACAGACGTTATGTTTGGTGATAACAGAAACAGTTTGTTTAGGATTAGGAAAATATGTGAATAATGATAGAAGTAAAGCAGTAATAAGCTATATTTTCGATAATTTAATAAGTAGGTACTTAAAGTAAAAATAAAAAGAAAGTATGACATAAGAACCTAGTTCAAGTGTACTTTGCTTTAAATACTTGAAAGTAGAACTTAAGTTCTAATAAGAACAATAAGGAACAAAAGTTCTAATAAGGAACATAATCTTAAGATTATGTTCCTTATTTTTCAGGGTTTCGTACCTTTGAAATAAAAATGAAAACGATCACTCTTAGGCTGGCTGTCTGTCTGTCTTTCAAGACCCTTTTACTCGAGAACGCGTAGATTTATCGACTTGATTTTTTTAAAGTCTTAATCACAACTTTACAGGTGCCCCAACCGCAGCTATACTCCAAAAGACGACGAAGCAAAGACAACATCCTCAACGACATGAACGCGGAGAAGCCCAAACAGTTTATGCACAGTTTGACAGCAAGAAGTATCTCCAAAGAGTTTAGAGAAGAACTCAAATTGTCTATGGCCACGCCCCTGACAGTTCCGGGGGGCTCCAAGGAGATCCCTGACGGTGAAGAAGTTACTAAGGAATCTAGCAGACCAGGAAGCCCAGTACCAGAACCAGGAACTATTAAAAATAAACTAGCGTTCTTTGAAAGTCTCAAGAATAAATTAAAATGAAATGTTAGTTATGTGATAATAGGAATAAGGCAAAATTGAATGTGTCGCCATCTGAAATATCTGAAAGCCTGAAAAAAGTGGGTATTTAATAACATATTCTGGACTAAACTATTATTGACGTCATTGAACTGCAAAGATAAGTGCCACCATAACAAATTAAATATTCTCAAGCCTATGAAACAATCATGTGTTATTTTGGAAAACATAAATAACTATTATTGTCCCCTTTTTATAGTCCGTGATTGTCCCTTTCTCATCGTGTTTGTAATCATATTTCATTCATTAAAATAACTTTTATTTTAGAAGTATGTAAACTCATTTCAATTAGAGCAAATTGTAGCTCTTAATTTTTTTTTTATTCTTTCACAACGCATCACAATTATTAATTTGCCAGTGGTTTGACTACCACTTGTTTGGATAAAAAAAAACAAGTGAAGTAGTGAGACCACTGCTTTTATATAACTTATTTTAATTAACATTCTTCTAGTTTTGTGTCTAGTTGTCGATGTTTTATACACGGGGTGTTTTATTTTGTGTATTTTCTCTGAATTAATGTTATTGAACATCCTGTATATATTAGGTTACGGTGTAAATATCTAGTGCCATTTCGTAATCATTTTCCGATCATGTAAGGCCCTTCGCACACGAGGCATAGCGCTTCGAGTCATCATTACTTCCCGTAAAAAAAATTAAACTATATTCTATTTTTTTTAGTATAATGATTTATCATTCGCCGCGCCGCTTTCAGACGGTCTTGTCGGTAAAAAGGAGAATATTTAAAAACGTTTTCCAAAAAGATAAAATGTTTATACAATTCATCAGAATCTTATAACACCGATTATTCGGAAAACGCCTTAACCAATTTGCTTTTTATTATGTCCCATTTAAATTTTAACGAAATCGGTGGAACGATTTTTAAAAGATATGAATAAAAACGCGTCTCGGTAGTAAAGGTTTGAATTAAAAAAATAGAGCTTGATGTCAAGTTTTTTTTACTTGTTTCAACAAGTTACGATTACTATGCCCCGTGTGCGAAGGTACCAAGTCATTTAGCTAATGCCAAAGTTGTATATAAAAAAATTGGTAAATAGGTTGTGTCTGTAGAGTTAAATAGTCATGTATTTAGTGCAATAATATAAGGACCACTTTGTAAATGTGATATATGAACATTAAATGTTTCACATACAAATAATGTATATGGATAGGGGTGTATAATAAAATATACTTAAATTAAAATATAAATAATGTTTTATTTGATTTCTAAACATATAAAAGAATAATACGAGTACATATACTCAAAGTACAATAATTATGATTAAGAATATGGTGCCCGGGACCATATTGAATAATTTTACACTCATCGAAATCTTCATTATAAGACGGCAAAAATAAAATGTCATTAAAAATATTCCATTTCACTGTTATGTAACAGAGAAGGGAGAATACTTGATATAACAACAAGGATCTAGAATATGTATCTGGATATACTTATATGTTGCACCTAACCAAAGAATAGATACTATTACACCTAACTTTAACCATCTGCGATCGACTACACCTAAATATAACCGGCTACCTAGGTGTAGCCGCACTTCGGATTTTAGCCGTAACATACCTATATACCGTGATATACGTATAACAGTCTTTATCAACATCTGTATCTTATAGTCTTAGAATCTATAACATTTTATTTCTGTGGATTATAGCGATTGCCAATTAAAACTTAGCCTAAACGGCCTGTGAAGCAAAGAGTCACTAGAAAAATACGATATCTTTATGACATAATACTTGACAAAAATACTTGGCACATGTTTAAACAAGCCCGTACTTTACTAAGCTTTTACTAGATAGTGCATAATAAAATATTATCTAATCGTTACAAGATAACTATCTAACTAGCTCAGTTATCAGCGATCAGGAATTTCAAGTTTCAAAAACTTGCATGATTCATATTTTTGGTTTCAATATAAATATTTTGAAACCAAAATAAAAATAAATATTTTGACTATTAAAGCACCATTTGTTATTAAATATTTTAAAGTCATCAATGTAATTTGTTTACTTCTGAATGTCCCAAAGAAGGCGACAGATTGTAGTAAACACAAGAAACAAAAAAAAAATGTAATTTTCAAAATCACATTTCATTTAAAGAGGTATATACAAAAACTAAATTTTGATAATAGCACCCTGTATATTTTTGTTTTGTTTTTTATTAATATATTCTTACTTCTTACATGTATCAATGTGTCAAAAAATAGTACGAAAAACCTATTGTAGGTAATATATATGCAAAAGTTAAACATACACAAATATCAATTTAATAATTGTTTGTTGTTTGTTGTTGTTGTTGTTGTTATTGTTGTTGTTGTTGTTGTTATTGTTGTTGTTGTTATTTAATAATATGGCATTATCATACGATAATTTGTAAAATATAAGAAACACTAAAATACAACCCCTTTTTTATCCAATCAAAATTCAGTAGAATATCCCCAAAGTCTTGTGGAAAGGTATTCTTTCCAACTCCTCAGCGTATTTCCTCCTATAGCACCATAGATAATAGTCTATGAGACTAGAGTTGGGGACCTCTTTCTGGGAATCACCCTGTATTGCTTCTGCTATCTTCTTTTTCAGGACCTCTACAGCGTGGATTGAGCATCCTCTGATTTCTACTTCTTTTTCTGAACCTGGTGGTAGCAAAGTATCTGAAAAAAACATTAATATATTTAACAACTAGCAAACCCGGCGAACTCCGTTTCGCCACCAGATGGTTTCCTGAAAAATTCCTGAATTTTCTTTGCTATAAACCTCACGGAGCCCGAGACCTTTCCAACGAATGCAAAACCGTGGAAATCGGTTCGTGCGTTCTGGAGTTATAGCGTCAGGGAGGAAAACCCGACTTATTTTTATATAGTAGAATAGACCCATTTCATAAAGGTATATCATATTTTTATGCAAAAATATATGAAATTTCAATATAAAAATACGTAAATAAAAATGATTTTTTAAATACTGCCTAAAACGTTTCGAACTGTAATCTGACAGCGCGTGACGTCATACCACTGGCTGGTCCTTACGCTTCCTATGAAATGTTCCTGATTTCGACAAATTTTAATTATTCATAACTTAAAAACCACTAAACCGATTTTGATGCAACTTATACTGTGCCCTTAGTTGGTCCATACTTAAACCAAAAATAAAGTCAATAACCAAAATGAATCTTATATTTTCAGAGAGACATTTTAGTTATTGACTTTATTTTTGGTTTAAGTATGGACCAACTAAGGGCACAGTATAAGTTGCATCAAAATCGGTTCAGTGGTTTTTATGTTATGAATAATTAAAATGTGTCGAAATCAGGAACATTTCATAGGAAGCGTAAGGTCCAGCCAATGGTGTGACGTCACGCGCTCTGATTGGCGTTCGCATTCGCGTAATAATAAGTAAATTTTTTTGAAATTAAAATTGATTTTATTCAATTTTGGCTTGTAAATAGATCCTTAAAATGTGATTTTAGGTTTTTAAATACTGTCTTTTATGTGAAAAACATAACTTTATATCAATTCGTAACATGTGTCAACATCCCTATTTAACCTCAAATTCACGATCCACATAATTTACACAGTTCAACTTACCACCTTAAAGACAAATGCCTGCTGTTGAAATTTAATAAAAATTTGCCCAAGAACACGCTTTTTTTTTTTGTATTCATCCAAGGAGAGCCATTGGCTACTACGTTGCCAGTATTAATTCGAAATAAGGTTGCAATAAAACTTATCAATATCCTCCGCGCCGACACGGCCATTACCACCTTAAAGACAAATGCCTGCTGTTGACATTTGCCCAATACGCGCGTGGTTTCCAATTGAATAACTTATTTTTTTTACTTTTTTTTCATTTCTTTTGAAATTTTTCCTGAATTTTCTTTGCTATAAACCTCGCGGAGCCCGAGACCTTTCCAACGAATGCAAAACCGTGGAAATCGGTTCGTGCATTCTGGAGTTATAGCGTCAGGGAGGAAAACACGACTTATTTTTATATAGTAGAAGATTTGCACCCATTGGGTTTACCTGCTGAAAAAAAGCCTAACTGTTATTCCAGGGTTTAAGCTAGTGGGTATATCTACCGCGCCCATATTTGGTAAGGGAGTCTCACCGCCCTGCGCCCCCAGCGCAGGATGACGATGAGTAACTATTTTTTCTGGTCAAAAAAAGGGTCTATCTATGCTCATCACTCTATGTGATACTGGAGGGCTGGCAAGAAACGCTGGATCGAAAGGCATGGAGGCCTTTGCCCAGCAGTGGTACAGTAGCTAAATATAATAATATTATTATTATTATATTTAGTCTAGACTGTCCCACTGCTGGGCAAAGGCCTCCCCCAAATTCCTCCATTCCTTTCGATCTAGCGCCGCATCTTGCCAGCCCTCCAGATACGAGATCAAGTCATCACGCCATCGTTTCCGGGGCCGGCCTCGGCGACGCCGTCCATCTTCAGGTGTCCATTCTGTGGCGACCTTTGCCCAGCGGTCGGGATGCATGCGGACAACGTGACCCGCCCAATCCCATTTAAGTTTGGCAGCCTTGATGCCGACGTCCATTATGCCCGTTTTAGAGCGCAGCGTGGTGTTACGCACTCTATCAATTCTTTTTACACCCAAGATACTGCGCTCTATTGCTCTTTGGCAAACCCCGAGGCGGAATTTCTGCAATTCGGTCAGTGACAAGTTTGGGCACCATAGGTTAGGATGGGAAGAATTCACATGTCGACAAGCCTTCGCTTCAGGGAGATTGGTAGATCTCCCTTCATTTAAAATAATATTATTAAAATAAAATAATATTATTATTATTTTTAGGTCAATCCTATAAACTTTTGGTCTCAATAGTAACAAATATTATGTCATTATTGAATTATAATACATATAATTACCTTTCTTCAACATCTCCATCAGCTCATCAGAGTAAGTCAAAGCCCCAAAGTAAACCAACACCTGAGGTATTCTATAATCAGCAAACATAGTAATCTTGTCAATATCATCAAACTCTCCGGGACCAGCCCCACCAAAGAAATTCCATATATCCGCTACTAGAATTTGAGCTCGTTTGTATAAAGAAATCTTCTTATTCTTATAAACTGCCTCATCTTGGAAGCAAGGGAAATTGTTAACGATTATATCAAGTAGTTTAATCGCTGACTTATTTGCCTCTTCAATGCATGTTAAGAATGTCCCGTTGTACTTTTGTATGAGTATTTCACCCACTTCATGTAGGACATTCAGGCGTTGGTCGAATAATGGTATGGTAACCTTGTTGTCACCACGCATTATGGTCTCTAGCTGAGGTTTTGTTATTTTTGAATAGAATTGGGGAGTGGTGATGTTGATTCCTTCCTGTAAATTAAAAAATATTTATTTATTAAGCTGGTCAACAGTTTTGTCTGCTGAAAAGTAGCGTGTTATTTTTTATGACACTGTTTTATTACAAAACAGGCAATCACAATAGGTTTGGGATTAACTCATTTCATTTTTTCGCTAAGAACCTAGTACCTAATAATAATTTAAAAAAAACTTGAGAGGTGTCAAGGGACACCCGGATGGAACGAAGTTCCTTTCGATTAATGAAAATATCTGGCTTTCTTTCTATAAGAGAGAGAGAGACAGAGAAACATGCGCACGCCGCACAGCTTACAATAGCTTACTATAGCAAAAAGTGTCGTGACAACTTTTCGTAAGAATTTTTTCCGTCTAGCCCCCTTTCACAACGCGCGATAAGGAACTTCGTTCCAATAATATTTGGGGTTTATACTCCAACAGAACAGGTTACCCTACTTACACTGTCAGAGTCAGAGTCAAATCACAATTTATAGATTGTGTGGCCATCCTATATGTTGCTGTTTCAGTCAGTACCTATGTAGTTTAATCCTGATGCAATTTTTACTCTGTGTTTTGTAATAACATAGTGAGAGTCAAGACTAGCAAATCAGTACATTCATCTTTAATCATACCTGGTTAGGGCAGCATAATCATAATGCAATGGGGACAAGGCCCTTTTATTTTGTTAGATTAAATTAAAACTGGTCCTAGTTTGAGCAGCCTGACGGACGGCCAGCAGAATCTTAGTTATATGGTTCCATTTTTACTAATTGGGTGGCTATTGGTTGTATTTTACTTTTTATTTATTGTGAAATATTAGGTAGTACTGTACTGATTATGTGCAGCGTCATCTCTTAACATCAGAAGAGTGTATTGCTCGCCTTCATAAACAAAAAAAGAAAATAAACATTATGTTACCTTCACAGCTCTAGCCAATGCAGCTTCCAATGCATAATAGCCAGAATGACCATCCACTGTCCATTTCTCAGCGCCAGTATACGACCAGAAACAGAAGTTCAAAGCATCAGCCACGAATATCCAGTCCAAAGCTCTCGGGTCATCTTTAGGCAGGTAGCTTATATTCGCACCCGTTTCGGGGATTTGCAACTTGTTTGTTAGAGATTGTAGCATCTAAAATTCAAAAACATAAACAGTAATATAGAAATAATATTTTTTAATAATGCAATAAATAATTATTTTACTAATATTATAAAAGTGAATGTTTGTAAGAATGTATTGATGTCTGGATGTATGTTCGTTACTGTTTCACGCCTAAACGGGTGGACTGATTGAACTGAAATTTGGTATAGAGATAGCTTAGACTCTGGATATATTACATATTATATAACACATAGGCTACAGTACCGCCAGCGGGTAAAACCGCTGGACACAACTAGTGTAAAATAATAAAAACAATTGAAAATCACAACGTAGTCTGTAAATTAAACAAAAGATTGGGTATAAAATCATAGACACATTCTTAATTAAAATAAAAAAAGTTAGTAGGTACAAACCTCCTTGCAAAGTTTTTGGATGCCATCTTCGTTAATTTTTACGTGTTCCGAGTTTTTGGCAATGTATTCTCCAGATTCAGCAGGTGGTAAAACTCCGGGACGACTCATAGTTTCTTCAATCTATATACCTAGTATACAGGTTAAAGTAAATTACACACTAAAAATATTGCAACGATTGTCTCTATTTATATGGCCGGTAACCTAAAATAATACTATCTGATCTGTGACCTAAAAACACGAGCGAGTCCGAACAAGTAAAATAAAAGTAAATAATGAGATGACGATCAACGGACGATAATATTACGAAATAATACAAATTATGGTGCAAACAACGACCAATTTTAATGAATTTTATAAATAAACAAACTGATTAAAATAATTAATCATACCAAAAAACCTGATTTAACTGACAGCTGTCAGCATCAGCTTCTACCGGTAAACAGCTGACTGGGTTTTTGGCGGGATAACTCAAGAATATATTTTTGAAGTGAAAACTTCTTTAGCGGCGCTGAGCACTTTTTTGTATGGGTAAAAACTTTCAAACTCGCGTCAGGGTCACGTGATGCTGATCGAAAAAGCGTAAGATCGAGGGGAAGGGAGAGGAACTAGTATCTCCCACTCTTTCTACCGTGCCTGAGTGTGCTGCTCTGTTTAGGCGGCACAGGGGGCTTAGATTATATTTTATATTTATCTTATTAATATTATAAAAGCGAAAGTTTGTGTATGTGTGTGAGTGTGTGAGTGTGTGTGTGTTTATATTTTATATTTTTGAAGTGAAAACTTCTTTAGCGGCGCTGAGCACTTTTTACAAGCTTTATATTACTTTCACCTGTCTGTTGTCTGTCTGTCTGTCTGTCTGTCTGTCTGTCTGTCTGTCTGTAATCAAATCTTGCAAGTTTAATTTGACCCACTTCCCGGTTTCCAATTGAGCTGAAAATTTGCACGCGTGTGTAAATCGGATGACAATGCAATATTTTTATGACATCGAGCTGATCTGATGATGGAGCTGGAAGGTGGCCAAAAGGAACTCTGTCATAAAACAACGCAACCCCATCGAGTTTGGGCTCATTTGATTCGTCTTGACGAGTACTTTATGATGTAAGATGATAACAATAATTAAAGCTTGTTTTTAAAAAGTATTTTTTAAATTTCACTTGTTTGTATGAGTAAAAACTTTCAAACTCGCGTCAGGGTCACGTGATGCTGATCGAAAAAGCGTAAGATCGAGGGGAAGGGAGAGGAACTAGTATCTCCCACTCTTTCTACCGTGCCTGAGTGTGCTGCTCTGTTTAGGCGGCACAGGGGGCTTAGATTATATTTTATATTTATCTTATTAATATTATAAAAGCGAAAGTTTGTGTGTATGTGTGTGAGTGTGTGAGTGTGTGTGTGTTTATATTTTATATTTTTTTTATTAGACACTTAAATAGGTTCGAATCAAAACTGTTTGTTTCTTACTTCAGTTATCATAAACCAATTGTATCAGTTGTAAAAATTTGCGATGATGATTCTGATAATAACGATGGTGTAAAAGTCGTCGAAATTATGGATGGAAGTTGATTTTTATGAGAGATAAAATTTAATGTTATATATAAATAACGATATAATATTATAAATAACAACATATAAATTGTAATATTTGTGTACGATAGCGCAATAAATAAACATTGTATTCTACCTCATAAATGATAGTATTTTTATACTTATAATAATTAAACACAACGTTAATATTGAAGTTTTCTCTTCTGCCGGCACTCCCGGAGTGCTGCCTTTTTTTCTAATTTTTTATATACCTATCTATAAATCAAATACATAATAATATGGTTTTTATAATATTCTAGTGATTAACAGGTAAAAATAATAAAATATTAAAAATTTTCAAAGATACGCAAGTTAAAAGATTGGTAGTAAAGTAAAATAAATGCAAGCTATAATCTCGCCAATAATTCCCTCGGATGAATTAGCCAACGTTTTATAATAGGTTATTTTTTGGTTATGTTTTGCTGCGCCGTCGCATCTTTTTTGTACAGAATCTAGGCTCTAATCTTGTACTGAATCTACATTTGACTTACTTATTCTAGGTGATATCTGATATCTATAGTCTATAGTACATTAGGTAACTTTAAACTTGTGAATGGCAAATAGACTAATATGTCTACCCGTTTTTCGAAGAAACAGCAAAGCGAGGAGTTTAAAAAATGTTTTGTCACAATAATATGTATGTCACTGTCAACTCTCAACTGTTAATCACTGTCAATGTCAAACAAAAAATGCGCGCCCGCGTTACGCGTTTTATTTTTACGACGAGAAGTTTTGTGTGGTTTTGTGATTTGTATTTAGTTTAAAATTTATTTTATGTGTTAGAAATTTGTTTACGATATTTTATTTTATTACTAAAATGCCCTTAGACGTTCAAGGCACATTTGTGTCACAGAAAATCAACAAAGTCAGATGGATACCAGAAGAATATGCTGAAACAAAATGCTTTTTCACTGGAAGTTGGGATGACGATACAAACTCGATCAAAGTTTGGACTTTGGAGAATCAGCATGAAGAAGAGATAGAATACCCGAGACAACTCTCAGAGTATCCCGTAGATGGGGATGTCACACAGATTAAGTTTACAGATAAGAATAAAATCGCAGTATCTATATCTACCGGGGAAGTGAGGTTACTCGAAGTTAGTGTTTATGAGAAAGAAACGCCGCTGCGAGAGCTTTTTGTGTGGAAGAAACTACATAACTATGGGTAAGAAGATACCATAAAACAAGTGAAATTTTAAAAATACTTTTTAAAAACAAGCTTTAATTATCATTACCATCTTGCATCATATAGTACTCGTCAAGACGAATCAAATGAGCCCAAACTCGATGGGGTTGCGTTGTTTAATGACAAAGTTCCTATAGCCACCTTCCAGCTCCATCATCAGATCAGCTCCATGTCATAATAATATTGCATTGTCATCCGATTTACAAACGCATGCAAATTTTCAGCTCAATTGGAAACCGGGAAGTGGGTCAAAACAAACTTGCAAGATTTGATTACAGACAGACAGACAGACAGACAGACAGACAGACAGACAACAGACAGGTGAAAGTAATATAAAGCTTGTAATATGACAGTATTATGTACAATTTTTTTTTTGAACCTAAAAACACAATACTTACCTAAGTATATCGCACTTCGGTTAGAGTGTACGAAAGGGACACTAAGGAAAAAGACTTATTATTTTTTGATGTTAGCGGTGTTCTATTGACACTTGACACCCCTTTTTTATGTTAGGAATGGATAGAGTGGTGGCTTAGGACTAAGGTTGCCATAGACCATTTTTCATGAAAACACTTTTCCACAAAAATATTCAGGAAAATGTGTTTGACTCTTCATTATTAAAATTTGTTTTAACAAAGTCTGACTCTTTGAGCCATTTTATTAGTTGTGTTATTTCCAAATAATATGCAATCAAAATAATTTTCAGAGAATACCCGTGTTCCTGCACATCGCTAGACACAGTAGAAGGTGACATAGCAAGTATAGGAGAGGACGGCAACATTAACATCCTGAGCAGTCGGCGCGGTGAGGTGACGAGGAACATACCTGGAGCTGACAGCTGTAGCTTGCACTCTGTCTGTTTCATTAAACATAATGAGGTAAATGGAGTTATGATTTCTTTAACACGTAAGTCCCTGTGCGACTCGATCGGGCCGCACCCGTGCATGTGAATTTCAACCTTATTTTAAAGTAACTAGAAATGTCAATTTGGATTTGAACCGGAAGTGTTTCCTGGATCAAGGGGTTAATAAGGTTTAATGATACATTAGCTAGACTCAGCTAATTATTTATATGACACAGAACACTATCAAGAAAGAATGTTAATCTAGTAATGAGTTTGGTTTCTAGTAATGAGGACCTTTAGGTCCTGAAAGTTCCAAATACAACTTGTGGATGGTCCAAAATAACAGCTAAACTATATTTCAGGTCATAACTGGCAATCTACGAGGACACATGAAGATTTGGGATCTCCGATTACCAGAAAATAAACCGGCCGCATCATTCCTACTCGCCGGTGACGAGCAAGCTGCCACCTGCATCACAAGTCACCCCACGCAACCTCACATAGTCTTAGCGGGGAGTGAATCTGGAGCTTTAGCCGTATGGGACTTACGTATGAACTCTTTTCCTACTTCCTTACTAAATGCACACTTGGCAGGTGTGACCGAAATGCAATTCAACCCAGAAAATCCTCAAAAACTCTTCACTACTTCGGTGTCTGGGGAAATTTGGGATTGGAACATGGAAGCGATGACAAAAAGCAAAGGGCCTGACAATCAGCTCGCATGGTTGCCTTTAGAGGATAAGAATACTATGAATGTAAACTCCCTAATGCCAACGCTACATAAAGCTATTAATACGTTGGATTGTGATAAAGGCAGGATACTTTGTGGCACTGACAATGAGGCTGTGTATTTGATTAAGAACTTGAAAAGTAATTATGCATTGTAATCTTGAGTTTAGACATTCAATGTTACTGAACCGGGTTTACCCTAATGTTCACGAGACGTTAGTTACTCGTCTTGCAGGATCTAAGATTTCTTCTGACTTAGCTGTTATTTTTTATTTTCCTTTTACTGGTCGCAGAGTATCAGTATTGGTAACAAAATGTGTGTTGAATTACAATGAACTGTGAATTACTGTGAAAAATATAGTAGCAGTGTAAAAGGTAAAAGTTAAATTAGAACAAAGTGCACAGATTGAGCTGTAATTTGGTTTGAATGCCGCCAAATCCATATTGTAAGGATTTGGCAGAAAAAATCATGGAGAATAGCTAAGTTGATCTAATTACTAATTTTATGTTTGTGTTTTAGTAGGGTAAGAAAAAATAAACAACACTTTTGAAGAATTATATGCATTTTAATTAAATACTTATAGATATAATACACTATTGCCCTATTACAATCTGTTAACAATAGAAATGGTGGCGCTAGTGTCTATGCACTAAGACATCTTCACTGTAGATGTATAGGAATTTAGTTCCAATTTAAGCCACATCTCTTATTGTAGACAGAAGGTACCAGGACTAAATATCATTCAAAACATTTACACCAAGTCAGTCTTTGCTTGTCTAGTCAAAGTATTGGTAAATCACTGATAAACTAAGTATTTACATTAATTTCGATTATAAGATAATATCAATGCGTTAAAATAAGGCACTATTTTAATATATACGAAAACTAGAACAAACAATACAATCATAAAAACAAAACTTGTAATTTTTTCGAATAGTGGAGAAATAGAAAAATTTTACGACAAAAATTCTAAGTACCAATTTTAACCAATGGCACCAATTTATAAAAATAAGTGAGTAAACAAAATGTAATAAAGAATGAAATATTACTAATTCCAATGACATTTTTGATTATTTTGACTACCTACGATTAAGATTATATTTATTACCAAGTAGTTACCCTGGCTAATGTCCATTGCCAAGTAGTTACCCTGGCTAATCCACAATACCGATAATAATTTACCCTGGCTAATGTCCATTACCATAAAGTTACCATGGCTAATTAATGTCCATTACCAAATAGAATTGTTTTTGCTTGTAAGACATGTAACTATACTATAGTTTGATGTGTGCCCCGGTAATTTAACAATATCATACTAAAATTAGTAGAATCTAGTCTAAATAATCAAAAATGTCACCAACTAAACACAATAGAAGTACATGAATATTTGGCATCTCATTCACATTTCTTACAATTAAAGAGTACATGAATAATTAAAATACATTATCACTTGATTACATTTCAGAATAAAAATAAGCACAGCACAACTTGACTGAAAACTTTCACTTAACATATTTTTAAGGTAATACTTGTGAGCACCGTTATAAGATTGGTCCATTGAATCAGAAGCTATATACGTCTGATTTAGTCCAATATTCTTTCCAATATCTATTTCTTGACTAATATTGTGATGTACATGTGTTTATATCTATATTTACATTGATCGTAACATCTCTTGACCTTGACAATCGGAACCTCAAGGTTGGAGTTCGGTTGACACGGTTTGACCTGTGACCTGACAGGTTCGTGCAAGATGATCTGACAAATTCGTGCAGACTAGTTTCGTGCCTATCTTGTGCGGTGTTGTCAAGTTTATGAGCTTGATGACTTGACAAATTTGTGCGTCTGACAGCTTTGTGCGCATTAAGATCTGACAGATTCGTGCACTTAACAGCTACACGCGTATAATAAACTGACAGGTTCTTACATACATTGGTTTGACAGATTCGTGCGCTTGACACCCATAAGCACAATATGACCTGACTGGTTCGTGCACTTGTCACGTATAATGACCGCATAAGTGCGTGCACTTCTCAGTTTGCGTTTAATGACTTGACATTTAGTGCACTTGACAGCTTTTTTATTGACCTGACAGGTTCGTGCGCATGAAGATGACCGTGCTTGAGTGCGCTTGACGATGACCGTGCTCGAGTGTTAGACCGTGACCTTCCGAGTCAAGGTCACACAATACCCCTTGCTGGTATATCCATCTCAAGTGTGATGGTTTCTCCTGAGTGGTGGTTTCCTCAGTGAAGCGGCGTGCAATGAGGCCGGGACGGTCCACAGCTGGTCGCACCACCGCATGAGAGCCTCCGTCACGTGACAGCTGTTGGCTGCCGTCGCCAGCTGCGTCTCCAGGCTGTCTGACTGCTTGATCAGCAGACTGTAATAGAGGAAATGCCGTGTTAAAGTGACGTAAAGTTAAAGATTTTAATTTAGGGAAATCAGACAAGTGAATTTGAGAAAAACCCATTTTGAATTCTGATTGTGTATCAGGAAACCATGGTAGTCCGAGACTTACACTGCTAATAAATAAAGGTCCTCCTTAAAAATCTACCGAGCTCCCGTGATTTTCAGCGACAGAAATCATCACGAAATACACGATCGGTGTCTTAATAGTCCGAAAAATTTATTTAACAAAGTTGTCTAGCAAACTTCGGTTGTCTAAACCTAGACTGTTGTGTCTATCTATTTTCATTGCATTCAATGAATTCAATTACCATAAGAAATCGTCAAATTCGGCGTCGACTTTTGATTACAGCTTCTATTCAGGGTTGATCGTTTTCCACGCAGCTTATCAAGAATCAAGTAAGAGCTAGAGACGTCAAGTAGAAATCCTAAAGAAAAGAGTTACCTGGGCGGGAAGAGCGTGGGCGCGACGATCATGGCGACGTTGTGTGCGCTCATCTTGTTGACGTCACTCCGTGCAGCCACGTCGCGCGCCAGCCGCACCAGCTCGCGCAGCGTGGCGCGCTGCTCCGCCGCAAGCAGCAGCGTCAGGAGATTTAGGGCGCGCCCTTGTGTGGGACCTGACAGCGCTGGAATAGAAACAACTATGTTACAGTTCGACTGTAAAGAAAACACGACAGCGTCAGCTGGTTCATTGCGCTGAAATGGATACCTACGATAATGTTAAAAATTAACTGAAAATTCCAACTCGATAACTACACGCGTTCCCGAGTAAAAGGATCTTGACAAACAGACAGAGATGGACGAACGAATGGTCCTATAAGGTCAGAAATGAAACTCTAAAAATCGACAATGTTAGGACCTGTTCAAATTCTCACAGAACGCTTTAACAATTTACTACAGTGCTATTAAGGCTGGTGCACAGTAAAAACCAACTAAGAAGTATTGCTGCTCAAGTTATTTTCGATATTGATGGGCTGGGCATTCATAGCTCATTTAGACAGTCTTCCATGTGTCACTGTGTTTTCTAATGCAAAAATCAGACTCGAAGTCCACCAAAATAAAATAAAAAACAATATAATGAACAAAGGCAACTCACCATAAGTGTGATAGAACAGCCTCATCAGCTCCTGAGTGAGCAGCGGTTGCGGCAGCGCTCGCAACAGTCGCTTGTACACGGCGGCGAGGTCGTGGCTGCTCGCCTGGGATAAGGCAGCTTCCACCGCCTCCCGGTTGGAGTACCACTCGCGCTCTATCAGCTGACAGAGGGACGCGATCTGGAAACAAGTATTGAGTTGTAGATTTGAGCATAAAAATACAATGGTATCGAAAGATCTGCAGACTGAAACTGTAGTTATTTAGTGTCCAGGATTCAGAATACCTAGGTATACATGTAGGCACCCCCAAAATATCGTTAAGTTTTAAACATCCTATGTCGTCGCGCTACCCTTAGAAATAAATTCTTTGACTAAATTTCCTTCCTAAAATTCAATAAGGGCTGAATGGGCACTCTAGGGACAACTAGTTCAATTCAATTCAAATTTCTTTATAAGCTAGAATTAGCAATTTAAAACAATTATCTAAGCCAAATTGCAATGAGGTAAACAATTTTTAGAAATGTTCATTGGTCCCCACCGTCACGCCATGGAATCCTTATCTCAGATGATTGCCGTAATCTGCTTGTAATCTCTCGTTCTATTATAGCATCCTTATCTTTAGATAACCACCATAATCTAATGACTAACGCTTATAATTCATAGAGTGCGTTCTCCATTCACTACTTTACCCTGTTTCATAATAATATTATGCTCTTAATTTGATACTACGAAATTATGTCTTACCCTAACAGTATTTTTTTCTTTGTCTTTTGAATATAAACTAGTACCCAGTAGGGTGTTTTCAGGCATTCTAAGAATAACAAGAGTTAACTCCCTTAGCTTGCTGACGATTGCAGTTAATGTTCGATTCATTAGTTACTTTTTAATGATTACTATTACTAAACGTGTCATCGATTTTACACGAAAATTAAAACAGTAGGTAACGATTCTTCTTCCAACTACCCTCAATCCCTAAAAAAATAAAAAGAAATCTTTTTTCAGCTATTTAGTTACTATTTCATCAACTCACCCTATGTTTATTCCCGGAGACCCGGAACAGCCCCTCGTCACAGGTCCGATCTCTCAGAGCTGATGCGACGGCGCGAAAGATGCTCGGCACGCAGCTCCACGTCTCCTCCCATAGGATCATGTCCTTGCGGACCAGCGTCTCTAGGGATATGCCGAATACTGAACCCTCTGGAATGGAAGATAGATAAAACTTAAACACTTGTAAAGAAATATGCAAGCACAATATATCTATAGTCTTATCTCGGAAGATCAAGGTTGTGACTTTGAAGCAACGAAGGCCTAAGATTTTGTCGCTTGTTTATAACTGATAATCTGGACGCTAGAAATGGCGTCTGATCTTGTGAAAATAGTAGAATTTGGTTCAAGTTTACATAAGAAAAATGGAGTTTCATTATCCAGGTTATATAGAGCAAGGTATGACCATCGAACACTTAACGTTTAACCCATAATTTTAATGAATTAAGAGTTAAACCAAGACCTTCTCAAGATCTATAAGTTCCTCGAGAATTTAAAACTTCCTAGAGGAGTGATAGGTTAAACTACCATCCTTCTAGTGTTGAATATTTCCTCTTCCTGCACGGTTATCTGAAAGAGATGGCTCTGAGCGATAAAAGTGCCAATTGGTACACCATCAGGGTAAATTTATGGTTGTACCTTTTTTCTTTTCTATGTGGTATAGGTACCTATTGTGTTTTAGTTATAAGTTTTCTGTATAAGTATTTGTGGTGTTTCAATAAAGAGTATTCTATTCTATGTTATATAAAGTTCATGCAGTCCACCCACCTTCTTTCCTCTTCTTCTTGGGTGGTTTCCTCTTGTGGAAGGGCAGTGAATACTTGTCGAAGAGCGCGGTCAGCTCCAGCCATAGCAGCGGCGGGAGACGCTTCAGTTGTGGTTCTGTTACGCTCTCGATGTCCGTCGTGCTGCCTTCTTCTGGCCACTCCTGGGGGAACAAGTAAGACTTAAGTACCTACCTAAATTAGAAATAATGGATGTTGCGTATAAGATTGGTCAAAGTCAGATTGCCAAATAAGTACGATACTCTTTCATGATGAAATAGGTAAATTAACCTTTTGAACGCCACGACACAAACGCATTTTCGTGCCCTGTGCGCCAAGGCACAATTTAAAAAAAAAATCCTACGAAAGAACTAGTGTTGCCAAGAGTCGATAAATATATTTATTTCACTTTATTGAGACTGGGTTTTTTGTCGTCTATAGACGTCGTTGGCGTACAGGACCCGCAAGTACTTGTCAAGTATAGGTGACTTTGGCGGTCAAAAGGTTAAACAGATTTTACATAATTGTTTAACTTAGAAGAAAACCTATAAAAGTGTGAAAAAAGAGGGGCTAATAATCCTTCACATCATCAAAACAACTCGATAACTCTACACGTAAACCCGAGCTTTTACCCGTACCAGAGGAAAAGAGTCTTGACAGACGGACGTATGAATAATCTTATACTTAAGAGTTTCGTTTATTCCTTCAGATATTTAGGGATACGAAACAGAAGCAAACTTCATGATCATCTTAGGAAACATTACAATGCCTCTAAGTACTGACCTCATCTCGGTTCAGCATCTGCTTGTCCAGGTTGAACTTATGTTCGAAGCTGAGCGGCGCCTGCACTGTTGATACTGCACTCTTAGCACGAGACACGGTCGTGTGTTTGTTACTGAAAGAAAAACCACTTATAAGGTCTAGGATACACAGGAAGAAAAAGAAAACTGTATTATCTACACATAGATAAGTCGCTCTATCTGGGATTATGACAGGTAGTGTTATCGTCGTGCTCTTCTTGTTCAATTATAATTAACTCTTTCTCTTTTAAATCCTTTTATTTTTCTTACGTTTTATTCTAGAGTTATTTTTTGGTATCTTCCCATTCGCCCCATATTGATTGCCCCCAGGTGGCATTTGGGAATAAATTCTCAGTTGCCGCTGCGTGAGTATCTATTCCATTAGCCTCCAAAATGTCTCACATATGCAAGTAGGGCAGTTAGGGCAATCAGGAGGAGGTTAGAAGAGCGATGGAAATAAAGTTTCTACTTACATGACAAACGGATCATTGTCCTTGAGTATAGATCCATTGATTCTCTCCTTCCCTATTCTAGGACCTTGGACGGTTCCGTATCTTTGGTAGCCTAGGAGTTCAATGCCCTCTGAAAAAAGATATTCAACTTCAGATATTTTAAAATAAACACCTTATTTTACCTTGTCAATAATGTCAATTTTAAGAATTATGTTAGAGTTGGACCACTCTTAAATTGCACTTGTTTAGGAAACAGGTCCAATTTAAAACTGTTTGAACTCTACCTAATTACAAGTCACATTGCCTCATTTAGAAGGAGCCATTAGAGTAAATTAGACAACGTGACCATACTTGCATCAGGTAGTCATTAATAACGGTGTTATCCTTATAAAGATTATTATATTAGTAGTAGGTATATTATGATTCCAGTAGAGATCCAGTTGGAAAAATGTCTCGAACTCTCGAATCAGAGGTCCCTACGAAATCGCACATTTCGATTAAAGTCATATTATGATAGGACATTATCAATCTCATTTGAGTTCATGCTCTTTTTTCCTCGCCCCCACAGCACCGCACGTACCAAAGGCGCGATACAGCGCAATTGGCCAAACTATAACTATTGCTCACGGTCTCATCCGTGCCGCGTGAAAGAAGTCAGAAGACGGCCAAGACATTCTCAAGACCTAAGGAGATAGCGCTGCCTATAATCAGTCAAGTTCAGTACCACCCAGGATATCATAATGATATAAAAAGGTGCACTGCAACTGCAACGCCGCTTCTTGGGTAAGAGATTCTCTCAAGAGTTATAAGATGTTAAGACTCTTCAGCCCAGTTTTTCACTAGCTACCGTGAAGAACTGTTTTAAAATAGATCTTACCAGTATTAGTAGCGATATCAGCCCAGTGCAGGTCGTTCGGTTTGAACAGCTCATGCATGGGCAGCGGGGGAGAGCTGTCGGCCGGCGGGGAGAGCCGCGAGCGACGCGCGCCCGCCGGGGCTGACGGCGTCCTAGCGAGCGGGGCGTGTGTGTTCGCCGGGGGGAAACTGTCTCTGGAAAGGGGAATGGAGATTAGTCACTAGGAAGATATTACGTGAAAATGCACAGGATGCCTTGATCTTGGTGACCTCCAGGGTCCTCCCTTGTACTAGTAGGTAGGTAGCTACTTTCTGTTAGCGTCGTTATTTGTTTTTGTTTGCATTCGTTACTGTACATCGCCCTACCGGGCTATGGACATAATATTGCTAGAAAGTAGTGTATAATGCGACGGTTTAACCGCGTTCACCACCAGTCGGACTATCTGTATGCGGTGACTTAAAAAATCTCAATGCAACTCGGTATCGAGATTAACTTCATCACTCTGCTATTTTTCTGGAGGTAGGTTGGTGCTACCTAATCAAGATAAAATAAAAGTTCCTTACACAAAGTCCGGGGGCGTAGCGCTATCCGCCCATTCAGCCGGGGGGCTGCCGGAGCCGCCGCTCGGCAGCGAGTCCAGTGAGTCGGGAGTCGCACTGCGCGACCGCGGTTCACTGCCGCTAGAGTTCTGGAACAAGAGAAACTGGCTTTATTTATACTGCGACATATGGTACATTCAGAGATATGTTTTAGAAAGAGCTTGATCTAGCTGCGGGCAGACCACGGCAGCATTAAATTCCAAATAGGAGTTATTTAGACACATGACTGACACTTTAATGTTTAAAGCAGCCTCAACTTGGTGTATCAATAAGGTCAAGAAGGAATTTAGGACCAGAACCTCCTCACGTTTGTCTTTTATGAAATTATTCTCTGTCTATCTTGGTGGGCAACCGCAGGAATTCGCACATGAACGCCGAAATCTCGAAAAATACTTGCTAAATGAACATATTGTATGAGAATATTATATGAGCAGCGAGAATAGTGGTCAAAGGCTAACACAGTAAAACATAGTTCTTGTAGAAACTCAAGCCAAAACTCGTTTTCACAATGACATAGTAAGTACGAGCATTACGTAATTCATATCTTGTTAGCATCGTAGGTATCTGAGAAACAACATAAAAAGGATTTTACTACTAATATCTGTAGACATCTTTTTGTCATATCCATTACCGTAGCATCCACCATTCCCATTCTGCCTACACTATCCACCTATTCCACCATCCATCCATACCGCCATCCATCAATTCCACCATCCATCTATTCCACCATCCATCAATCCCACCATCCACTTCATATTACCTTCCTGAGTAATTTCCCAGTTTTTCCTCCAATAAATCGCTAAGAGAAGCTAAACGCGCCAATCAAGGAAACACATTCGATAATATCCCATGCATTGTTCACACAAGATGTTTTGCCGATAGAGAAAGCATGGTTATGGGAACAGACTTGACTTGACAGCAACTTATTATGATGAACGTGCGAAGATACCTTGTTAGGAAGGAAACTCGGTTGATGAGAAGATGATTGATGGAAAATTAAATGAGTGTTAATAATTAGGAACAACTTCCACTCTTACACACGCCGTCTTTTAGCTCTACATTTGCAATGTGTAACCAAATGATTTACATATCACACAATCTAACTTGAAATTGTACCTCAGTATTATGTCTACACACTTCACATTACCATATTATATTATGATTATCAATACAGGAAACATTTACGAAACTTTAAAAAACCAAACTAAAGTACCTACTCTAAGTAAACTAAGTAGGTACCTAAACAGTAGTCTCGCTCATCAAGCGATAGGAAATACCAAAACCTAACCAAATTCTCGGAAGAGACATAAGGAAAACAATAAACTAATATCGATCTACATTCCTAAATATAGATTCTATAGAACCTAGAACAGGTTTATCACTCCACGCCTTCAAGAAATTACGTAAGAAGAACTCTCAAATCATCGTGTGACACAATAGTAAAAATTTCACCAAAATCTTAAATATTCCACCAGTCATCAATCCATTAGCTTTCCGAATGTGAATGAAATTATATAACTTGCGGGGACATGTTAATGTACACAATACGTAATTTTGGTTTCTCTTTTTGACAATCGCTTGTATTCTAAATTTGTTCTAATTAGGGTTTCATAGGTTTAAACAATGGTTTGAACATGTGAGAGGGTCGTAAGTCGTAAGATATTTATATCTAGTGGGTCATTTTAATTTGACCTGCTTGCTCGTTTCCCCATGAGGATAATAGATAATATTAATCTAAACAAAACCGTTTCGTCAAACGTTCATTATATGACCGTAATTCGGCATGATGCCCCTCCCTACCAGGCTTTACTAAAAGCCTGGTAGGGAGGGGTTTACTCCTGCTCGCAATGACAGACACCTCGTCGGCAATTCTACTGGTGTTGCAGACGAAGGAAGACGAAGGTAACAGTCCACCGTCAGATGGGCAATCTTGTTTGTGTCTGTCACTAACATAATAAAATCCGTCCGGTCTTTTTTGTCCTACATTGACATTATTAGGAGGTGGTGATACTAATATCTTGTATTTTCAGTTTCAGGACAAGAAAATATTTTGGGAATTAGGTCGATTTTAGTAAAACCTTTGATTCTGTTCAATAACAAAATAGTACCATCCACAATGTGCTTTTTTACTCATACCACAATGTGCTTTTCTCTACTCATATTTTTATCTTAGGTAGACTAATGATGCTTTGAATCACTTGTATTAGTCCAGGGATATTAGCAATTTGTTTAAGTGTCGGATATCGTTTGCTCCATAAAAATAAGTCCTCAAATAACTTCCTGCCTCCAAGGTGTCGATTAGAAAGGGCGGTACATCAATATGCCAAGATCAGCTCCTTGTAAGGGCATAAGTCGCTACCACCGGCCGGGCAGGAAGCGTGTCCGCGCTAAATGGACATGTATGTCAGTGGTCGTTATACAGTAGACAATGTTTGCAGTGACTAAGCTTTTAGTTATTATTTTCACGCTTAAAAGCTAACATAGATATTGTTTACGAAGTCAGCAAACAGAAAAAGGAGACGAAATGACCTGGAGGCGTACCAGACTTTCTGGTGTTAAATTCTATATTTTAGGTGTAAATCACAGAACATTTGCATTTGTTTAAATTTTGCATTCTTCAAAACCTTGGTTAATTTGGTTTGTGGCGCTGATATAACACAATAATTTGATTGATCTTTGACTAACTAGTGTCAAGTGGGCTAATTAGCCTACCTAGAGGTACCTACATAATATATCATTGAAACCGAAATTTGTGATTAAGATTGTGATCTATATGAAGGAAGGAATTACCGTCTACTTTCAAAATTAACATTAATTTAACGTGATAAAGGAACACTGCGTTTTGGATACAAATCAAATCAGAAAAATGAATCGAGACCTATAAACGAATGGTTATTTCTGAATTTACCCATTTTGACAAGAATATTATAACAAAGCGAAACTATAAGGCTTCCTTGTTGACTACTAACGGAAGCCTAAAAAGTAGAGTTACTGTACTGTAAAATTGAAGTAAATAGCACCGTTCTCGGCGCTGCCTCCGATATTGATAGTCTCAGTCATTAGGACACGGGTCTAATGGCTGGCGATGGACGAAGGTGATAACGTGCTATCTCGCAGCGTTTGTATGATTGGAACAGGATTCAGGATGCTAATGATAATTCCACTTGAGAAAGTAGGTTCTTTTGATTAATTCATCACATTGAATTCACACAGACTTTCAGATAGACTTAACTCTTTTATAGGAATAGCTGGGCTAAGAATTGACTTCTGGTCGTCCGGTTTTGTGGTAGCCACTACGTGCGTTAAGTAATAAGTACCTAAATCATATTTTTGCTACCGCAAAGTGCCTACTTAACATAGAGAAAACATCACGTACAAATTTACCGTGTATAAAGTCAATCAAAAAATGCAGACTGAGAATAAAATGCATAACTTTTAGTAAAACGAACAAAATGCTACTTTAAAATTAAGTTTGTCTTAGCAATCTGAGTGCTGAGTAAAGACTAAAACATTTATATTTAAAGAACAAGAACCTAATCGATCCTTCTTGATATCCAAATATCTTAAAGAATGCAATCAAAGAGTTATGCGATGTTAAAACGCAGCAGGCAAATAAAAGGCAAGAGGTCACTGGGTTGAAAAACTTGCCGAAAATAGGGGTAGGTGACGAAAGATAGCCGAGAAGGTGATTTCGTGATGTGACCACAATTAGCTTAACAAACATATAAATCAAATCACAGCTCAGTCAAAAATTGGCAGCTGAAAAGTAGGTCAAAATATTCCATTAGCGTGATCTGTATTCTGCATAGTGTGAAATGGGTCACAAGTCACAAGGCAGACAGATGAAACTAAACTATTCAAAAAATTCTTTTATTGTATTCTTTTAGGCACATACTAGATGTTTTTTTTATTCTGGTTACTAACTGGCTTCTGGTTCTGGTTTCTGGGTTTTTCTGGTTTCTGGTTAAGCTAGTAAGCTTAATTTATATTTATTCTCTTTGAAGTTCAGAAGGAAACACAAATTAAAACACAATCAATATGATAATATAGTAAACAAATGCTAAAAAAGAATCATCTAACGACCTAAGCGCTTTATAATTTGAAATATTAATGTGCAAACACTACCTAGTACCTAGGACAAGGCTAAACATAGACCTAATCCTTGAAACTAAGAATCTAGAAGGTGAACGACATCGAACAAAAGGTTTACCAGCCTGAATTCTATCATTTACTGAGAACCACTGGACTGATGGTGGAGAATAATAATATGATATTAATACGAGAATGGGAATTAAATGAGTAATGCCCTGTTTGGTATTCAATCAAGTGGGTAATCTACTTGAAGGGTTTAAATATGCACGTTGCACATAGCTCGAGATTGTTAAACCACTGCATACATGATACAAACATACGAGTATACAAGCATGCATATAGATGCATTCTTTTGATACTGTATAATATTGACAATAAATAACATTCTACTAATATTATAAACGCGAATGTTTGTAAGAATACTCTGTTATAGAAGCAACGATCCGGCACAAAGACAGCGACACGGGATCGAACAGGTGAACGAACCGATTGTGCTGAAATTTGGTATAGAGATAGCTTAGACCGTAGACCCTGGAATAACATATAGGCTACTACTGTGCAGCGGGTAAAACGCAGCTGGTATTTAATGAATTGAGAATTCCTCTTAGCAATCTGTTTGAATTTAGCCCAAATTTGTCAAAATGTGTAGATTTGTTGACTAAAAAGCTAAACAAATTATACGGCGTACATACATAGTAACAATTTATGCATCAGGGTTACGATTACAATACAACTGCTATTTGCGTAGGATTTTGCATGGAATTTTAAGTTATTTCAGATATCTATTCCGTAACATTGTAGAGTTGTAGGCACATACATAATACATACTCGTCTCCTTCCCTTGCTTCATTACTACTATGTAGTTGATTAGTTTCGATGTTTTTTTTTATATTTTCTTTGAAAATCACTCTATCATCCCCAACTTCATCATCATCATAATTGTCAGCCCTTCTACTTTGGGCAAAATTCAAATTCAAAGCCCGCCTATGCATTATGACAATTTGTTCCAAAAAGGCCAGTGATGTGATGATGTAGAATTATTATTATGAGAGTAGATATATCTAAATATATAAAATGAAAGAGTGACTGATTGACTGATCTATCAACGCACAGCCCAAATCGCTCAACGGATTGGGTTGAAATTTGGAACAAAGATAGGTTTTATGACATAGACCTCTGCTAAGAAAGGATTTGGCCACGCGGGCAAAGCCGCAAGCATAAGCTTGTAATATATAAAACGATCAGTCGATTATGCGCACTAAGTACGCTCAGTACATTATCCGCCAGTCACCTTGTACACGATAAAAACTAGAAAACAATAAGCGAAGCGTGCTTCCTCAGATTATTCATATTTAATTGATCCATTACGAGATTTGGGATCATTCATGTTTGTTTTAAGAATTGACTTAGAGTAGGTATATTTTTTTGGGAAGGCTTCTTCCAATTAGACTATGAATTAAGTTAAGTTACATACACTCAACTAATTTATCTAAAGAAACATTGAATAGTTATATAGAAATATTATGTTAATAACGGATAAATCCTAAAAGAACTACACTAAATTAATTCCTCATAAACAATATCTTCTTGTCAACCTTTCTCTACCTACTCTTAAAGAAATTTTGAACTACATATTTAAACGACTGTTTAAAAGGGTGGACAAGTTATTTTTATAGGAATTAAGTAATTTGTACCATAAGATGCATACACCATGTAATGAGGGAAAGAATGACTAAGACACAAAAACACACAGCAAAACGAAATTAGAAGAAACATTATTGTTTCTCACGAAATTAGAAGAAACAACAAGCATAAAACTTACCTAATCATTATATCAGTCAAGCTGTAACCTGTCACGGTTAAATAATGCGTACCAGATAACGATGTTTGCTCAAAAACAAGCCGATCCGAATAAACAAGCAATCTAAGACATTTTGTAATCTTATCGACATTGCCCGTGTTTCGGACACTTTCTACTCTGCGGTTTAAATATTCTTAAAAAGTGAATTGACCTAATGATGGAGGGTACTGTTGTAATATTATTATGATAAACTGAATTTCATATTATAACAAAATTACACATTACCCATGACATAGCCTGAATTTATAAACTGAAGGCATAATAGAAACCTTTTAAATTTAATTGATAACTTAGACAAAAAAAAATATCATAAGATAAAAATGACAAAATATTTCAATAAAAGGATTTGAGAATTTTGTTAAAAGCCCCACTTTAAAATTGACAAACAAAAATATGCAACAGCTAATGTTATAAAGTAATAAAAAATGGAGTAAAAAACTAATCTACCAATGTATCCAAGTAAGTCCTGACGAGCGCCAAGCCCTTACAATTCTCCATCTTCTCGCACAACTTGAGCCTCATAGTGTCGCAAATCATGTTGGAATTCACAAACTGTCCACGAACCACCACTCGACGCACCAAACTAACGCACTGTGCTATTCAGTTTTGAAATCCACCGGACGCTATGCAATTAATCGCCGGCAAACGTCCGTTTTGGAGGAATTCTTCATACACGCACACAAAGAATTAATAAACACTGTTACGCTACTTTTCATAATCCACGAGTTCGATTTCAATAATATTAACACAGAAAACTTGATTAGTCAAAAATGAGTTTGGAAACTACCGTGAGTGTAATTCAATACAAATACGACATAGCTGATGAAGGACATAGAAAAGTGGTCTGAAATTATGTTTGAAATAATCTCAAAAAATTAAGTGAGTACAGCCATGTCGTATTCGTAATAAGTCAAAAAGTTAAGTGCAGAGACAAACTGGGAAGCAGAGAATTAGAATACATATTATATGCAGAACTAGAGGAGCGAACAATAAGTGGTGAGCGTTGCTCTAAAACTGAAGCTAATGAATTCCCTAAACCTTAATTGCATATTTATCTAACTGCAGTTTAACTATTGGCCCTAATTCTTTTCGAACCAATAACAAACTAGTAACTAGCTCATTACTCAGTTAATTTATTAACAACGAAATATCTTTTAGTTTGGTCTTTGGTGGGCCTTTTATAAAAATTTTGCGAATTGATTTGAATAATTTCTTGGAAATGATTACGTTGAATGCGTCGAAGATTAGAAAAAATCGTGTTACTTGTTTATGATTCGTGATCTTAGTCACCTTAACTGCGTAGGTCGATCTTGATTATGCGGCTTAACGGTTAAAAACATTTCGGCCAAATTAATTCTTTCGAAAAATTGTTCGTCTTTTTTATCTCATGCGCTATTAGTTTTTTAATTGCTTAATAAAAAGAAAGAGCATCTCAAAATAGTTGACTCGTGCAAAAATGTTTTAAAATATTAAATTTTCACGAGTTAATTGTACCAGATACTGTTTTAGAAAAATATTTTAGAAATTATTTGTATATTTAGCTAAGTTTTTCTGTCGTTAATTTTAAAGAAAGAGGATCCCCAAAATAGTTAAATCATACAATAAATTAAATTCATTTAATTCTATTTGATTTGTTGGTATTTGTTCATCAATCATGTCCATTACTCTTAGTTTAATCAATTTACCTATCTGAAACAAGTAGTAGTTACTTGTGTTACTTGTCATTAAGATTATTGGCGTTCATATTCTTCATGTACCGTCACCGCAGATTAAAGCATTAAGATACTATGATTGCTTACTCCGCTTTCCTAATCGATTAGCCTACTGAACACTGCGTCAACGCTTCGATGTATATCTTTACCAGCCATCTTGATCTCCGTTTAACTCTTGTGGTTCACCTCAAACTAATCGGCTGGTAATGCTTTGTCTAAAGTTACTTTCATAACATTTGTACCTTCTTCTATAAATTGTTTAAGCAAAGTCTTGTTTTCATCTGTTTGTTTCTGAGGAATTGTTTCTTTATTTTTCGATGTTCACTATCATACTTATATATTAGGTTCCTGGAGGTAGATCAAATTGTTGTGCACTTTACTTTGCAATCTAAATTTTAGATATAGTCAATCTTATTAAAGACGATCAGCAGTAAATATAATGTTACTTCAAGTTTTATGCACAGAAAATCAGAGAATCGTGAGGGTTCTTAGTTTATTCATAAAACTGTGTAATAGAATAACTGAATTAGAAGTATCTTATAGAATCATAAGCACTAAAGGTGTGAAAACAAGTGTTTAAATATAGAACGTGATAAAGAAAGCCCTAGTTCCAATAACCAACTCTCTAAATAAAATGTACGAAGTTGGCGTGAAAGCTCGAAACATATCTCGCATTGACTGGTAATAAGTAAAAACCACTAGAATTGTCCAGTTTCTAAACCGGTGAAAAGTTATGATTTAGAGCACTGGAACGGAAAGAAAATTAGCTTTTACCTAGGGCCAGTTATTGTGGGAAACATTACTAACATAGTAGACAGGTGAACCGTATAGCATTATAGTGCTTGAACAATACGCGCTGTAAAAGTTATGATTTAAGTACTAAAAGTAGGTGATTTACTGTTTTTTCTAATGTTCAAGGTCTGCCTTCTAACGAGAGAAGATTAAAATATTTGCGCTCCTTGTTTCTCCTTTATGTTGCGACCTGGGTTCAGGTCTACCTATATAGCAAATGTCCTAATCGAAACAGTTGTTTCAATTAAAACTTATAGGTCTGTGCCTTATAGGTCACACCTAAGAGTTAAACAAGGGTTAAAGCAACTATTATCTCTGCCACGTTGGCACTAACTGTCTACTTCTCGTATTATAGTATCATCATCAATCATCAGCCTATGTTTGTCCAATAGAGCCACAGGCCTCCTCCATAGCACGCCTAACTTCTCACGCGCGCTTTACCTACTTCTTAAAGAAGAAGAATTAGTCCTATTTGTAAATCATTTCGCCTAAAAGTAAAAAAAACCTAACAGATGTAAAGGCCTCAGATTTTTTTCCTATATTCCGAGACAGAAGCCAAACAACGTAGATCTGTCAATGATTGCCGTCTGGTAGTCTAGTACCACGCGTGACCAAACAAGTTCTCCATGCTGTCTAACTGTTCATAAAAACTTCAACTTGACACTGGTAACCAGTTTCAACGTAATCGACCGTGGATGTGTGCTTCTGTATGCGACATCTGGGATTTTAAAATTGCATTAATGGATGAACATGGTCACGCAAAAATTTAAAGTGTAAAAAGTTACTGAATGTATAAAAATTAGTACCTACTTTATTGACCAGGCATGCTAATAAAAATAATTAGCAGAGGTTTTCGCCTAGAAGTGGAACAATAGTAGTTATAGTATAATAATCCAGCGACAATAGCTAATTAGTTATTCGAGTGTAAATGTCCTATACCTACAAGCAAACTTTTTTTACTCAATCGGTTCACTCGTTTACGCATGAAGAAGCCTTATAGCCTTACCGAATAATTTCGAGTAAAGTCAAAATTGTAATTTAATACTAGGTATTGAGGACGAATATTATACAGCAATCAAATGATATAAAACATTTACGTCAGTGAAATTAAAACGTAAGGCTTATATAAAACTTAAAGCAAATATAGAGCAAACAGCAAGATTTACAAAGAGAAGAAACTCGTACGTGTTTTCTCTACTAGTTTCCTCCTATTCGGCCTAGATTTTAGAGCAGTCTTTATGTAATGCCATGTAACTGTAAAATTAACTTAAGTGTACTTAACTAGTGGTTCGGCTCGGTTGAAAGCATTCCATTCACTTAATACAGGTGTAGGTAAGTCGAATCAAATTAAATCGAAACTTAACTCAGAACAAGACACGCGCGACGTTGCAAGTCTCGTTTCTGTAACTGTACCTACGTTTTAATTAAGGCTTTAAGTGCTCAATAAAGGGATTAAGGAATGGACGATGATATTATAAGTTAATTGGTGTTACTGAAATGAAATCACAGAAATAACATTCCATCTAGAGAACGGTACAACTGTAGAGTTATGTTGACAATGATTGTGGTGATATAGACATCATCAAATAAAACGATCTTTAAAATTAAGGAGTAACCACCTATTACCATGCTATAGTACCTACACTGGATCTTCTATATCTATCTTACTGTGACTACTTAATTAGGAATAAGAACATTGCCAGGTAACTGTAGCTAATGTGTCAATGGCTTAAATTTCCAACCATTACAAAACATATTACAAACAAAATCACTTAATTCTAAGGACTCACCTCCAAATCCCTAAAAACATCTCTAATATCAGGTTTCCTAGCTCGCGAGGCGGCGCGCTTCCTCCTCACGGTCCTGTTGAGCCTCCTGACTCGTCTCCTGACTGCGGCCGCTTGTTCTCTAGGCAGCGGTCGCACGGCTTCACCCAGCTGGGCCTCGGAGACCTCCAAGCCGGCCTGGAACGGCGCCGCGAGGGACCCCAGTCCGGCGGCCTGCAGCCATTCTGTTTCCAACTCGCCTTCTGTTGACAAAAGGAAATGTTACTTTACACTTTTCTTTTCATTTTCGTTTGCCACGTCTGTTCAATTGCACGTGAGAAATGGATGGACGGATGGACTATTGCCTTGCATAGCAAATATCGACAAATAATTAACCGAATGTGCGTTTGGACTCTGAAGGTCCGAATAAACCCTTGCTAATATTATCCTAATCTGGGGGCACGGTAGTGCCCCCGCCAAGTCGAGCGCGAAGCAAGCACTGCCGTACCATCTTTACAGGAACCATTTCGTCGCATTTTCAGGCCCCTATTTGAGAACCTCTGGATAAGACCAGAACACAGAAATTTTCGTCATCCAGTAAGCTATAATTACATACTTAAAATCCAAAATTTCAAGTCTGTAGGTCATTAAGTTCCGAAGTTAAGCGAAAGCAAAGTTTCGCATTTTCGACACTCACTCACTCATGATCATCAAAATAGAACTAGTACTTCCCATAAACTCAGAGAGTTGAAATTTGGTACATACTTAGAATTTATTGTATAAACCATAGGAAAACTAAAAAAACATGCAATTTCGGTCTCGTTTTCGAGATAATTCATCTGCATAAATAACTTTGTAATCTCATATAAATGTATAGGATTACAAAGTTACATTTGCAGTCAATGGTTAAAATTGTGTAATATCCAACTTATTAATTCAAAACATATTTAAGGCATAGTATATGTATATGTGAGTGTGTATATGTATCGTAAATCGTCAGTTATGATCAGGCGATATCTAGCGTGGCCAACTAAAATAAGAGCCCAACCAAACTATTAGAAGAGATCGACATACCGCCTTTACTACAAGCTTTTATTTACTTTCACCTGTCGGTCTGTCTGTCTGTAATTAAATCTTGCAAGTTTAATTAGGCCCACTTCCCGGTATAATATTATGATGCATTGGACTAAGAGTGAACGCACACGTATCTAGATGGCGCTGACTGTATTTTAAAACGCGCTTACGGTTTGTATTTCTGATAACCTTATAATATAGCGTTTCTACAAAAATAAGTGAAATCTCACCAAAAACATTCTGTAAAAAACTAGCCAAGTCTCGATGGAGCTGCTTGTTTATCTCTAAAAAGTAATGAAATCTAGACAAAGTCGTGCCAAGTATAAGGTTCCTTACTGCGATTTCTTTATTATTATAGTTAATGTTGTGTGACTTGGCCGTTGAAGGGTACACAAGGGTATTATACTAGGTGCTCCATGACACTATTGCACCAATCTGTCCGCTACCCATTCACGATAGAAAATTTCCACTTGGAAAACGTTGATTGAATAACCAGTCAATTGTAGGCTTGATAAAGCTGCGTATTTCAATAATACTTATGTTTAGGCGATCCAAGTGTCATGGAGCATCTGGTTTTGTACCCTTGTGTACCCTTCAACGGCCAAGTCACACAACATTAACTATAATAATAAAGAAATCGCAGTAAGGAACCTTATACTTGGCACGACTTTGTCTAGATTTCATTACTTTTTAGAGATAAACAAGCAGCTCCATCGAGACTTGGCTAGTTTTTTACAGAATGTTTTTGGTGAGATCACCCTTATTTATATCGTAATATTTTATGTTTACCAAGTAGCGATCTTCACTTAACCTATTATAAAATTTATCAAATCATGTCAAATAGTAGTCAATAGACGCAAGTTACCCTTTATACTTGCTAAGTTATAAAAACCTCGTTCACAAACTTTTCCTGATTCCTCAAGTTCAAGCCGGAACACAGGAAAAGCTTTTCTTCTCGTCTCATAGAGCCATATAAGGGCGTCCATACACGCACCAGCTGTGTGGTTCCACCTAATAAGGCATAGCACTCGCTTCGAGTTTATAGGGAAACCGTGATTCATTGAAACTAAACAGATCCGGACACTGACAAAGGAAGGAAACCAACACAAAGATGCTACGCGGTAACTTGAGTTCAGAAACCTTGTCACAATAATTGTATTGTTACACATCATCTCAAGCCTTCGATCGTTGATGACAAAGTTGAACAGTGTGTTAACACATTGACTGCGGAAAACACAAAATCTGTGTTTTTTTGAGGTTGAAACGCGATTACTGAAAAACACAAATGTGTTTTGTCAAAGGATTTTTCCATACAAAATCACTTTCAGGCACCTGGGATAGTTCTATAAAACGCCACCGCAGCCAATGTGTTAATAACATTTGTTATGACAAAGTACGTCGTATCATGTTCGTGATGGGATCAGAACAAGTACCAACAAATAATGAGTTCGCCCCTCAACAGTCACGTTACAAGTTACTCGTTTTTGTGTTAACTGACGTCTTCCGCGGTTTTTTCAGTTCATTTACTGTATAAAGTATGAACCTACATACATTTTTCCCCTAATGGATATTGAGATCGACAAAAAATCGAAGGTCAAAGAACTTGTAATGTTGAACCGCAGATCAACATACGAAGTATACAACCTACACCGTATGAAACATGCAGCAAAAAATCTTTTGTGTGGGTATTTTTAACTTATCGTGTTTGTCATATCGATTAGAGGTGTCGGTAACATACGATCCTCGGAGCAGACAAGTTATTATTTATAAAAGGATGCATAAAAAGTTAATCAAGAAGTTGATCAAACTACGATCATTCTCGAAGCAAAAAGAATACTTATAGGCAAAGAATAGGCAACGACGTAACATATAGCAAACAAAGAAACGCATACAAGAAATAATATTATTATATTTGAACTCCCATTTTGCTTCAACTTTTTCAATACGAACTGGTCACATTGCCGTCATCTGTGTTTCCCGAGCGATGCTACTTGGGAATCCTTAAGACTTGAAAGATTGATTAGATTGCTTTCTAGACGTCTTACGTGATACATCGTTCGCACCCGCACTTCATCAGGTTGGATGCAGTCAGATGCAGTCAAAAGTAGGCCTATTGAGTACAAAAGAACTCTTTGACATTTTTACTACCTAATTGGAATTATTAACCTTTGAACAATTTGTCGGTATTTTGTGAACCATATGTTTATCATAGTTACAGCGCGTATGTACGGTAATAGTTAACTGCAGTTAACACAATTTAACAAGGATGCGTTTAACAGGATGCTCACATTTGCGCGAGTGCGACCGCTAAATATAGCCTGTCTGTCTGATTCACCAGTTAGCGGTTAAAACATCGAGCTTTTGTAATTTAACTCGAAAATAAGCAGATCAGGAAGGCTAAAATGTGAAGCGTTGTTTATTTCAAAAAGATACCACAAAAATTTAAGGATTTTGGTTTTGGTTCCAAAGTCTTATCTTCCCGAAGTTGAGATAGCTGTAACGATTTATGAATGAAAAAGAGCTTGTTTATGAATGAAATTCTTATGCAGATTAGTTTCTGGGTATAACAATAATAAATTATGATAACAGATTGGATTCAATGGAAGAGAAGATAAAAACAATGAAATGACTGCGAATCTAAACAACGTACAAAGTTAATAAATTCAGAATAAGTTTGTTTAAATATATACTGCAGTTCACCTACTCACCAATGACGTACTTCGCATGGAACCGACACAACACACCAATCACACACATCGCTGTAAATTCACTCTCAATGATAAAGAAAACAACGTTTTTAACACTAACTTGAGTCCAAAGTCGTCAAATCTCCGACCAAGCTTAAAATGTAATTAGTGTCACAAAACAAAATTATCCAATGTGACTAACGAACTGGTGTTCTAATTTTCGGAGACAGAACTTTTCGTCAAAACTGAATGGTGTGAAATGATAGTACTCGTTGCCAAATTGCAGATAATTCGTGACGATACAAAGGCGTACGTGATTCCGACACGTCACGGGATGAATCGATTTTATAAAAACAGCATTCTTATCTGTCGACACGCTGTCTACATTTTTACCGAATGCCGTGTCTTCTCTTATGCCCTTATCGTTTTTCGATAACTTCATTACAGGCCATAAATTCGTCATTGTTTTCGTCCTACTAGCTGCCACTTAGTTCCGTAATCCGTAAAATATCGTAATTATTTGGAGCATTGCAAATAATGAGTCAAATATTATCTAACATGTTTCCATTTCCATCAATATCTAGAGCAACATCGTTTGTATCAGCTCGACAACTCAGCTACTCCATTTTATCTATATTTGGGAGATAATCAAATTCTGCGGCTTTGCACACACTTCAAATTTTGGATAAAAGAGGCACCTTTTACTTTATTTTTGTTTTATAACCGATTTACGTAATGTTAGCGACACTTGACGTAAAGACGCGGAGAATTGTGACGTCACGGGAAGCGTCGCGCCCGCCGCGTGGTACGCGCCGCGGCGCCGCTCTCACTGGCGCTCCCACTCCTCACAAAGTTTATTATGGTCATGTATTTATAGATCCGATTGAAAATTTAAGCTTTCGTTGAGATCTGTGAATCCTGGTTAGTTTATCTTCACAACGGATTACGAAAAACAGGAAACTGCTAACACTCAATCAGTAAGAGCAAACACGAGAAGAAATAAATGACAATGCAATAATAGGTCTGTTTTCTCACGAAGATGAGCAATTGAGGAAAACTATTGCAGTGTTATTTTCGGGAGCGTATTCGCACGCATAATTTTTTTTGTCCTAATTTTGTTTCGCCGAAAATGTTTCGCATAACTTTTTTTAGCCTAATCATAATTGGGCATAATTATATCTAGACATACTTATGTCTTGCCATAACTGTCAGTTGCCCTAACGTTTTTTAGCATATATTTGTAAAGCATAAATTTGTAGGTCATAATATAAGCACGCATAATTTTGTTAGTCCTAATTTAATTTGTCCGAAAATGTTTCGCATAACTTTCTTGGGCATAATCATAATTTTACATAACTATATTAAGGCATACAACTAATATTGTAAGTTAATAAAATTATTTAGGAAAGTAGTTTATGGCACCCAGTAAGACTGACTGTCACAAAACCGACTCGGATAATTTAGGTTAGGTTAGGTTTGAACAATGTCCACAGTGCCACGGCAGCGGTCAACAAAGTGCCAAAAATGACCATCCACCTTCTAATTCAGAGAGAGGGTAGGGTATAGAGGAGATTAAAATGAAACAACCGCACAGTAGCTAGTGAAGTTACTGGGCTGAAGAATCTTAACATCTTATTACTCTTAAGTAAGAAGTTATCTCTAACCATCGGGAGAGCGTCTTGCCCGAATTCTTACTTCGTTCTATAAAAAAAAACCGCGAGAATAGGTTAGGTTTTATGTTAGAACATTGAAATTAATAATTCGTTTCTTTTAGTATTAATACTATTTTGCCGATTACAATCCTGGTAATAGTATTATGACAAGATATCACTTTGCTAAAAAATTAGGACTGGATATATCATTATACTGAAAATTATTAGGGCTGGATATTATTATGTCGAAAAATATTAGGGCTGAATATAATTATGCCAAAAAATTTTATGATAAGATATTTTAGGCGTTAAAACAATATGCGTAACAATTTTATGCGTAAATATTATTATGCTTAAAAATATTATGGGAGAAAAATTTAGGCCAAAAAAGTTATGCCTAAAAACTTTAGGCGTTTTGATGTTTAGGCTGAAAAACGTTATGCCACATTAAATTAGGACTAAAAATTTTATGCGAGCCAATATGGACCCGTTATTTTCATTGTCTTGAACTGATTCAGAAATACCAATACATATTGATTAGGTACAAGTCCTTTTATCAGTATAAGAAGTAGACACCTATATTATGTAAGTACAGCTAGATATTTAACACCGTCTAACCAATAATAGACTAACTGCAAGCGCATAGAAGCGTAGATATACCTATTTTATGTCATTGTACGACACTGTCTAGACGTTCTATTCGTGTCTCCTGCTGAGATTTAAACTTTGCAGTAAATAATATTAGAACGTGGGTTTATGTAAACTGGAATAATTCCATTCAAGCCAAGACTACCGCTATAAATCACTCTATATGTATGTTAACGTGTTTATTAGTAAATGAACCTTCTTGAAAATTAAAGAGCTACCTACTACAAATTGAGTCATAAGAAACAGAGCTAACTCACCAGTAGAAAATCCAAAAATAGAGTTCCTTGTAATAGTTGATAAAAACCGCAATAGAACAACCATTATTCTTAACCCACTTGCACAGAAAGTAAACAAGAAGAACACACTAAGAATTTAAGCAGATAAAATCTTAGTACAACAAAATTTGATTTTTCTAACTTAGTTTCTCCGTGGCCAAAGTGTTACTGACCAGAAAGTGATCAACTTATCTTAAGGACATAGTAACAAGTAAACAATCAACTAATGATAGGAAGCTAATTAGAGAAAAAAACATAATGTTTGAGAAGGATCTTCAACAATAGACCTTATCGTGTTTCTAACTGCTCAAAGTAAACAACAAGAAACTAAAAATTATAAAGCAAAATTTAGACGACTATCCCCAAACAATTACAGTTAAAAAAAATTAGTATGAAAAGTTAATAACCTGATAAAAGAAAAAAAAATACAAAAATAAATAAAATTTAATAAAAGAAGAGAAAAGAGTAGAAATAAACTTTTCCGGGAACAACTATTATATTAATAGCAGATGTGAATAAAAGATGAATAATATAAGAAAGGAAGTGAATTATATACTTACTGAATATGAAAATGAAACAATGAGACGTCTTCATATTGAGCTCCCATTGATGTATCAAGTTATTTGCAAACGGTTGATATGGATCGAATCAATTGTTATACTGAAGCAAATAATGTTAAAACTTCATGCAAAAACAAGATAAAAATCGAGATAAATTAGATAACTTTGTAGGACGTTATGTTAACAACCGCGTGATTTTTATCTTTTTGCGTGTGTTTTTGAACTGTTTTATTTTTAAGTCGTCCTAGATACGGTTTAGATATTTTTAGACACAAATTGTCTTATTTCCTTGACACTATTGGTATTGATTTTATTTTCTTCCATGCTTGATAAAGTGACTCTATTTATATATTTTTTTAGTTTACTATCAATATGTTTCTTCAGGTATTTTAAATCAATAGTCGATATACCTAGGTGCTGTATTCAAGTTCTCAATAACATGCGAATTAGTATGAGTGTGGTAGATTCGATCTTCACGCTCACAATTTATTACGTGTCAGCCCATTAAATATTCAGGAAGCAAAACAATGCCTTCAAGATTTTGAAGCATCGCGAGATGAATTTACAAACATATAATATTATTATTGTAATGGATACATTCCTACGTAAATAACAAAGGTAGCTTATTAAGTAGACGATTTATTGTCGTTTTTTATCGTCGTTTTAATGTCTATATTAAGCGTTGCGTTGTTTTTTTTATTATATATCTACTACGTAATAAGAATACACAGTATCACGATACTCTACTTACTACTTTAATATTTAATGATCCCAACAAAAACACGCATGTAGCTACTATCTTTTAATTCAAGGTTGTGTATGTTTTATAATTAGTTTCTTTTCAATTTGGATATTTACTTCCGTGACGTGGGTTTAGCATGAATGTTTATATAAACACAACAGCATTGAGTAGCCTGAAGTTTTTAACCTTAGGTAGCAAATAGTATGAAAATTATAGTAAACATTGACACCTAATAGAAATCCAAGAGCTGCTTCCATCATCTTAACGCTCACAAAGCATTATCCGTTAATAAAACGTATGGAATTTGACGAATACGTTTTATCTAATAATACATAGGCCATAGGCATATAAAGTGACTTAGCTATAACACAAATTGACATACAGATTGCTATTAAAGGCCTATGAATAAATTAAGTTTCATTTTGACTTTACATTTTGAAGTTTACAAAACCCGTTCTATTAGCGTAAAAATATTCGTAAAATCGTGAAGCTAAAATTATAATAAATCACATCTGCATCCCAAATTAGGAACACAATAATAAGGATGCACCGTTACTATGCCAAATATATCTGTACTCATGATCGAGGATAGTATGTTAAGTTCAGACGCCTGACGAGAATCGATTACAATGACGGCTCGATTTCGCTTACCGATTTCAATGAACCACTTTTACCGATAAAAATGTGGGACAAGCGATAAAAATTAAACAGGATCCTGATAAAACTGATAAATGATATAATAGAGCTTAATTTAAAAATATAATCAGACGTATTGGCCTTAATAATAATAACAAAGAAAAACAACTAAATAAAAATCAAACCAAACGGGAAGCCCCTCTTCTTATCCAAGAAATGATAGAAAATAATAAGAATATTCCAAATCAATAATTCCGCGTTGTGAAGTAGCTAATATAAAAATACAACGGAATTGAGTACCACCCTGTTTGTAAATCAGTAAAATATTTCACGTCCACTGTAAAGAAACCTCTATAGATATACCTCTCAAATAGATATACCTACATGAAGAGAGGGAGATAACGATTAGACGAGAGAAATAACCATTCTTCAAGGAGTAAGAAAACTTATATGAATCGAATTCTCCGAAGTGCAAACAGTTGCATTTTCCATCAGTTTCCATTAGATATAGATATACCTCTCAAATAGATATACCTACATGAAGAGAGGGAGATAACGATTAGACGAGAGAAATAACCATTCTTCAAGGAGTAAGAAAACTTATATGAATAGAATTCTCCGAAGTGCAACCAGTTGCATTTTCCATCAGTTTCCATTACGCATTCCGATCGTCGAAGCTATGAAATTCTACAGAGTACGGACTACCGACACCGCATATCATAATGAAAAATGTAATGCATGTCACATATAATTCGTTGCGTGAGCGCATTGAAGCGGCAAGAGTAAGTCAAATGCCAATGCAGCTGTTGCTAAGGACATGACTGTGATTAAAATTAGCGATGAATGTCAATAAGAGATTAAAAATAACAATGAATCATAACATCACATACTAGTTGCAATAAAAAATATAACATCAAAATTACCGATAGAAATGAAAATCATAATAAAAACAATGTTGATAAAAAAGTGGCACATAGATGATGAAATGATTATAAAATTTCAACCCATACATACTTTTTATTGATTATATTGGTTTAGTTTATTTTTACGGGTGACTGCAAACAGAGAGGTTGATACGGCAATTCTAGAAAACTTGATAATATATTACAATAAATAATACTTATAGGTACCTAAACGATAATATAGGTATAATAGTAGGTGTATACTATTATATTAAACTGATATTATCTAAGTATTTAGGACAGATAAACGTTTTATTAGATGACCTAAATTATACTAATAGATACTAAAGCACTAATTAGAATTAAAATCGTCGATAATATATTTCGATGTTTGTGATATTAATGTTACTATTTTGTGATAAACAAAATCTCTGATCTAAGAAATATTAATAATATTTTAAATTTTGGTGGACCTCATGGGATACCTTGGGAAACTCTGTTGATTCATCTGAAATTATTTATATATTAATTATATATTAAAGTAGACACTGTCAGATAAAGAATTCAATAACCACCGCCAAAATCTACTAATTCAAATGCCATCAAAATATCCATGCGTATATCTAAGCATTAATTAAAAGTGTTTAATTATCAGCCGTCAAGATAACGTTGGACTAGCAAATAGAACGGGGTCTTATTTCTAGGCTAACTCAATATTTGATAACGGAAACATTACCCGTTAATCTCACGGACAAAAAAGAAAGAGCCGATTAACCAGGCACTAATTAAAATGTGTAGGTATATATCATAGTTTTGGGCTTTGGGAGATAAGATAAAACAAAAAATGTACTTAATCTCCTGTTTGATTCGACTAAAGTTGACGTCAAAATGTTAGTCATTAAATTCTTAAGTATCATGAAACTCACGTTATTTCCAGATCATCCAGTTCTTCATTAGGTTCTAACTAATACCACTTCAGTTCAGTTCAATAAGTCCCATCTAGTTTGAAAAAACTAAACAAATACTCAACAAGACATTGATAAAATTAGATTCTATTATTATCGATCATCAGCATTTTAAGTAGATTACTACCACTTTCAACAAATTGACGTTATTAGTAAAATGTTTACATTTCTGAGATGGAATTCCCACGGTCTCCCCAATGGGAAATGAAAAGAACTATCTGTGTGCGCGCCCGTGACGGCTGCTCCCTTCTTCCAGATAAAAATAGAAGCAGACATGCTTTGCTCAACCAGTGGAAACACCAACGCACACAGATGCGCATGTTCACTGAGAATCTCAATGCAAGTCACTCGACACGCAGCAGTCAGGGTAAACTTGATTATCTATCTTATACTAAATGTCCATTACTTGTACTTATTTCTTAGCTGCGCATCGTATCAACACTAGCCTTACGAGCAATTCTTCTTTATTCGAATCAAAAAAATCAATTAATTTTGAATAATTTACGTGCCAATATTTTATGGGTAAAGCTCCTTTTTTATCGTGTTATGCTGGTTGCATAGCTTTTTCGTTAGAGCTGGCTGACAGTCTGATAGAACCAGTCTTCTTTTCCTGTTTATTTCGTGTCTTCCCTAAGAAATCTGTTTATTCTTCAAGCATGTGGTATATTTTTGTGGGAATATTTTCTCTGAATAGAGCACGTTTCCTCATACGTCGCTAGAATAACTCTGATTGTCTCTAGATTGGAGTTCCTTGACTTCAGACTATAAAATGTTTATGGGCATTTCAATTTCCTTTGCACGTGATTCAATCTCTGTTTGTCCTGCATAGTCATTATTTAGAAATGTTGCATGGAGACATCAAATGTGATTTAAATTTCCTTATCCATTTCTCTGTTTCGCCCGTTATTTTTGTTTTCAAGATTTGTTTTAATTATCAGGTACACTAAAGCATACTCGTATTATGCTCTAAAATGATTGTGACATTACAAAAAAGATTCTAGCTTCACATTTAATTTTAATATATACTACTTACATACCCTAAATGTATATTTTTGTGTTTAAATTATATAATAAGTGTATTAACAGGTATATTTAACATAACCTAAACTATGACGAATGCCCAGGTGTCGCCAAATTGAAAATGCCAACTTTACAGACACACATCACATTTAGAAATTAACAATAGGTACCTATATGATTGAAACTTTTAGGGTGAGAAGTTATGCAAAGTTTTCAGATTGTGGTCAATTCTGATCACACGATGTTCCAACAAGGAAAGTTATACGATGTTTTCATTATCATGTCAGACAATGGGTACAATACTTCCCACGAGAAAGTGTCACCACTGTGCCAGTGTTGAGGAGATCAGAAATGTCAATATTAAGCCCCTTTTTTGACCCAGGAAAAATGAGCTACGCATTGTCACCCTTTGCCAGGGGGCGCAGGACTTTGTTTTGGATATTGGCTTCAGTTTAATCATAGTTCATCTTTTGGTTTAACACTAGACAAAAATATGCGCATGTATGTATAATGTACAAATAGGTATGTATATTAAGTAGGTTTAGTAAATTAAATAATGGTCAGGAAGCATTAAAGAAACAAAATTCCATCACGTTCAGTTTGATCAGAAAACAATTAGAAATGAAACCGGAATTAAGAAGGCCAAGTTCAATATTGAGAAGTAAATTCCTAAATAATTTATGCAAACAAGTAATGAGTAATGCACAAATATAACATTAATAACTGGTATTATTAAAATGTGTTTAATTTACATTATTATGTCAATAGTGATTCATATTTAAAGCTTAGAATTTATTATCAAATTATAATATCACGATTAGTAGAAAACGTGAGAAAATAAAAGTTGTCAAGCATGAAGGTGGGAATACATTTGCTAGAAGCTCTACTACTAGGATGTGGAGCTAGTCCTCACACGTTATACGTATCACCTAGCAATTGCATACTTATAATGGTGAAAGGACATCTATTCACATCGACTGCGCCGAAAGAATATAATTTTGAATTCCTTATATGAAATGTCATGAAACTTCGCACACTCTCCGGAGTCAAAACGTCTGAATCGGAAGAAGATTTCCTATTTAAAAATTCTTTCAGCGCGGCGAGCAACATAAGCTAAGTCTTAGTAACAAAATCATAGAGATACCTGTAGAGTAATGAAGCCTAACATAGCAAAAAATAATATCTTACGGATCGATAAAAATATAGAAAAGGAAGGTGAATCTTTGATGTTGCTAACGTTTTTGGGTGATAGGTCTGTAATAGCCTGAAAAGTCTCTGGTGCCTCAGAACTTAGATAATTATTATTGACAAATCATAAAAATGGGGCACGTACGTGTTTTTGAAATGTCAGTTCAGCTACGTATATTCTAGATACTACGTATATTGTAGAAAATGTATCCACAAGTGCCAGGTAATGGCACTCTAACAGTCCTTTAACCTTTAGCTGGCATGAAAGCCTTTGGGAAATGTATTCCAACCTTATTGGAAAGTATACGTCTTACGTCTCATTTTGACAAAGCAGCTCTATTAGCTAACTATCACTTATCTTCAAGAACACGGTTCGAGGCAATCAGCTATCCAGTAGCTCGCCACTTGTCAGTCAAGTAAATATGAGCTATAATGAAGATTACCGTAGCAATTATCGCTTAGGACATTGACGACGGAAGCGCAGAATAATTGACAGTGCGTATGGAAACTATAAGTACAGCCTTTGACAGGATACTACAAATTGATGATGATTAGTAACATGAACTTGGAGCGAAGACAGGTAATGCCCTTGTTGAGAAGGACAAGGTTCTAGGGGCCATTAAGTTTTGGAGTATCGTTGTACTTTGACGCAATAATGTCTGTACTGTAATAACTTTTATGATTATGTGTTATGTAAGTACTTAATAAATGTCTTAATAAATGTTGTTTTGTATCGTTTATGGTCAAAAGGAATCAAAGTAGCACTGAGAATCTAAATAGACATTAATTGTTGACAAGCTACAAATGTTTTTGCAGATTTAACAATCAACTAATTTACCCATGTCCAATAACACGAATAACGATTAACAAAAAAATTCATTAAAAAACAGAAATCAATACCTTGTCAACTTATTAGATGAAAAACTGCTCCATAGGACTTAATTATCTCGCACAAATCATGTCGAGCAAAAAATCACCAAGAGCCAAACTTGGACCATGACTGTGCTCTACAAAAAATGTACTAGATTCTAATTAAACCAGATGACATTTTTAACATGGCTCTCATAACTGCAGACTACAATAATTAAGGCTTACAAAATTGATTCTAAATTGACGCCATTTGCACTTAAAACTAAAAAGAAATTGTCACGATCAATACAAATCCAATTTTTATATTTATCCTCAGTCTCATATCATATGTTATTGTGTAGCAAAAACGATTTCCATAATGCTTTTAAGACCTTATCCAGGAAGATCTAATTCGAGTAATAGTTCGCGACGAATTCGAAGTTTATAGAAAATGCTTTCCTACACAATACTTAGTATACCTAGTTTTAATTGAACTTGGTTCACCATTTTTGTAGCGCGGTGTCTACTATCTGCCTTAATTTCAATCCATGGTTATGACTTGAATAGCAGATATGACAAACTATCACCCACAACTCAAATAAAGGTTAGCGTGGGCTGAAATGGGTACCGAGGTACCGTTCGAGTCAAATTTGGACAATTGCTAATTATGAGTGAAGTAGGACAGAGCCTGTACGTGAATATCAAAGGCAATTGTCAAAATAATGACTATCATAAACTTGAATTAGTGAAGTGGGTCGCACATACAATTGTAGATGGAAATAATGCAATATAGATTTCATTTAGACGCATAATAAGTGAGTGGTACACGTAATAAATTAATAGGATATGTATCTCTTTGAGAAGGTAATAATTTATGTTACAGTTTATGTAAGTTTTACATTAGTTTCATATCAAACGCGCTGGATGCAGGTCGCTTCCAACCGGTACATATGGAAGTCTAAAGGGGAGGCCTATGTTCAGCAGTGGACGTCCTACGGCTGAGATGATGATGACGAAGTTTTACATGAGATTCCTATGTATGTAAACCTATAAACAACAACAGAGTTAATTAAAAAATACGGATAACAACAAGATTTGAGATAGTCCAGACGTGACAATTATAAACACGAAACAAGGAATGATCTCATCTCAACAAGTAAAGGCAAGAAACATGAGCGAATAAACATCAACCAGATGGCAGGAATCCTGAAGGATTCAATATTTCATCAATTAAATTTCATTTTAAAGAAATCAATACTTATTTTTTTTTTTTTTTGTATGAATTAGAGTACAACAAATAATATATTATTATTTTTGTTGTTCTCTATTTATATTACAATCTAGCCTATGACTTAGGCTAATAGGTAATTTACAATTAACTTAAATTGCTAGGTAGACTAAAACTAAGAATGTGTCCATTAACACTTTTCTTATTGTCTCTATTAAGGGGAAGACACTTTGTTCATGTGTTCTTTATGCACAATGCATATGTAGCACTTTTACTACTTTGCACTATTCACTATTACACTACACTATACTAACTCGAACGGTTTCGTTCGTTTTAATCAATCAATACTTATGAACTTTTAAAAAAATACCATAGGTACAGTTCTAGTTATATATATGTAGACTAGCTTATGCTCGCGGCTTTGCCCGCGTTGCAAAACCCTTTCTTAGCGGAGGTATACATCGACGTGAGTATTAGAAGTGATTTGTGCCGTTTTTTTACAAGCTTTTATTTATTTTCACCTGTCTGTTGTCTGTCTGTCTGTGTGTCTGTAATCAAATCTTGCAAGTTTAATTTGACCCACTTACCGGTTTCCGATTAAGCTAAATTTTGCATGCCTGTATAAATCGGATGACAATGCAATATTTTTATGACATCAAGCTGATCTGATGATGGAGTTGGAAGGTGGCCATAGGGATTCCGTTATTAAACGACGCAACCCCATCGAGTTTGGACTCATTTGATTTGTCTTGACGAGTACTTTATGGTGCTAGATGGTAATAATCATAAAAGATTGTTTTTAAAAAGTTTTTTTTAAAATTTCACTTGTTTTTGTTTTAGTTACGCTCTTAACTACAATATAAAAATGTTTCTAGAGGTAGTGCATTAACATCGTATATTTTTTTATCGAGTCACATTCACAATGACCTTAATTATAATAATGATGTCACCATTATATCTGTGATGTTTGAACTGAAACATTACGAGGAAGGCTTTGTGCTGACATTGAGGTTTTTAACTATGTACTTATTGTAATTGCTGGAAAACATGCACAATAAAACCTTACTAATTGATGATATTGTTAGTAATTTTTAGTCCATAAACAATAATAAGTCAAAAGGCTTTTTATAACCGAAACTCGTGGTTTGATTCATAACTTTAAAACTTCTGAACCGATTTCGATGAAACTTGCACTGCGCCCTAAAATGGACTCCACCAAAACCCTCAATGGTAGTAGTGATATAGGTGTACGGATGGATGAAACTCTTTCACGCAAGAATGACTGGACCGATTAGGCTGAAATTTGGTATAAAGATAACTTGGAACCTTGGAATAACACAAAGGCTTACTTTCACGGGGTGAAACCGCTGGTCGCAGCTAGTATACTATGGATAGGACAGCGGGATCCAATAAATTACATCACCATTGTGGAATTTGAGGGCACTATATCTTATTCTTATAGATAGATAGATAGATAGATAATCCTTTATTGAAACACAAAAATGTACAAAAACAACTTACAACTATAATATAAAACTAAGTGTTACAATTACCACAAGAACCATAAGAACTATAAAAAGCCCGATCATAATCTTAGCATTACATATGACAATGGGAACCACAGCATAAGTAGAAAATAAGAACGGTTAATAAACTTTTATACGCGCGAGAAGTATGAACTGGCTCGTCTAAACGCAACTTATTGAGCTGAGATTCTGAGCAGGACAACAAAATTTACATCTAGCTGTCACTCTTGGAAATCTAAATATATAAAAGGAAAGAGTGACTAATTGACTGATCTATCAAGGCACAGCCTAAGGCCTAAACCGCTTGACGGATTGGGTTGAAATTTGGTACACAGATAGGTTTTATGACGTAGACCTCCGCTAAGAAAGGATTTTGCCACGCGGGCAAAGCCGCGAGCATAAGCTAGATAATGTATAAGTGCATTTGGCTTACTCGAAAAGTGACACTGGCAGATTTCAGTTTTTTATTTGATTTGCTGTGGCCGTAGCATGACACATCGGATCTCGACGAAACTTCAAGAGTAGAACTGTCATCCCATACATTGTACTTTTGTGAATGTATGGGATGACAGTTGACAGCAATACAAGTCTACGCAGCTTCTTTGCTTGAGGGGCTGCTTTTTTTTGAACCTAATGATATCTACTCTGGATTACGCCTAACCGCTTCAAAATCGACCAAACTAAACAGTGCCTAAATCCATAATGAGCACTGTTTCGGCGTCAGTCTCGCGCCAACCGTCAGGTGGAACGTAGCTCTTAAGAATTGCAAAAAGAATATAGGTACTTACAAAGAGAAAATAATATAGTATAAAATATCATTGTTTGTACCATAGGGGAACGGGTTATTAAATAATCTGTGATGGGTACGAAGGATAAGCAAATGAGCACTTATGCAATCCCACGTGTTTCTGATTCAATGGGATATTAAAATAGGTATTTGTTAACATAATTATGATAATTTCTATTTGCATACACGTGTGATGTCATAATGTAATGGGGTATTAATTTTGCTGATTTAATTTGAATAACTTAATTTTCACTAATAGGGATGTTGACTATATTATAAGATTTTTTTGTAGTAGTTGGGTATTTAAAGTGTGGTGGATTATATTTTATCTATTATAATTAATAGGCTACATGTCAGAGGCAGTTATCAAATCTCTGGGCACAGTTAGTATTTGTTTTATTTAACTGTAAGTTTAGTTGGTATATATAATTATTAGACGTATATGAATCCCTGACGCTTACGTTAGTTATAAAAATCATTTTTTAATTATTTTTAATGAAGCACTTAAAAAGTTTAAATATTCAAAAAAGATTTTAAAACACACGGCAACATTTCCAAATTTCACCAAAAATACACAACGAATGCGACCTCATAAATATATTTTACGTGCATTAGCTAACATGTCGTCGGAAAGGTCAAATGTTCGTAACATTATCTAATATTAATTTAAATTGATAATAATGAAAAGTAAAATTTAGGCCAAATATCACAATCTAAAATATAAGATTGTGAACGCGGAAGTGGACAATAAAATTTGCAATAAAATAGGTATAAAGTCCTAAACAGATTTTGTCGACGCAAATCATAATAAGGAAATGGGTTTCAATGCTTCGAGCTATGAGCTATTTTTAACAAATAATTTAGTTTTAAATTTATATTTATGTGCCAGTAATATAAAATTCAAGAATCATTTGTGTTTAAGTAATATAATTGCATAATTTATCATAATAATATAGATATAAATTTAAAAGTAAAATTTAGGTTGCCAACGATAAAAATGAAGTAGGTTAATTTACTGATAAAAATATAGATAGATATTAAATATTTGAGTAAATTAAAATAGACTGATATTTCTAATATTATTTGCTTTAAGTACCAAAGGGGAATGTGTGTTTTGGTACCTCTATTACCAAACATCTGAATCGTTTGAGCTGACAAGAAATTCTATAGAACACCGTTATTACAAAAAACATAGTCATGAAACACATATAAAAGGAAAGGGTGACTGACTGCCTGCCGCTGAGCGGATTGGGTTGAAATTTAGAACACTGATAGGTTTTGTTACGTAGACCTCCGCTATAAAAGAATCTATTACCCGGACAAAACTGCGAGCATAACCTAGTATATACAATATACATGTGGTTATTTTTATATAAGACCTAGATTACAATCTAAATGACATCATTGTTAAAAGCAATGAATGATAACAATCAATAAGTACAATCAAACGCAATTAGGCTCAGGTACTTAATGAAATCTAGAGCAAGATCGATTCGCCATTGTTATTGTTAGCAAAAACAAGTGAACAGAAACTGCTGCCGGACGAAGGTCACCGAATTACTATTGTATTTAGGCTTTTATATTTATTTATAGACTTCTAATTAGATAGTTTCAATAGGTAATGATTAAATGAGAAACTCAACAGTATATTGTTTTAGACTAACCCAGATCATACTTAAAATAAATGATTAAATAATAATAATAATTGGTGTTTATACTCCAACAGAACAGGTTACCCTACTTACACTGTCAGATTCAAATCACAATTTATGGGTTGTGTGGCGAACCTATATGTTAAATCGGAATTAACCCGGCATGGTTCGAAAACCGCGGGACACTAAACCGATTTAGATATAAAATAAAACGACCACCAATTTTATCACAGAAAAAATCACCATTTTGTAAAGTTAGTTTAAAAATACTTTTATAGATGCTTAACATAGCGAAGTTAATGAGATGAAAAATACAAAGAAAAGAAGCATGATAAAAATAAAAAAGAGCAAATACGGTGTATGATGAATCACATAAGATGCCTGTACACCCGTGCTTTGAAGAGTTCTAAGCTGCAGATGCATATAGAAGTAGCAGATAGAATAATATCAATTCAAATAGTTTCCAGTGATGTCATCGAGATGTATTCCGTTACATAAAAGAATGTCCACGTAACGGGCCGCGGTCCCATCCGGACTCCGGGCGCTGGGCACATATCACGCTAGAGACTAGTACACCTAATTACACCAACATCTGCGGCACGTAACTGTTTGTCGGATTAGCACTGGCATCTACGACGTGCATTTTTGTTGACGATTAGATCAGTTTTGTACAGTCCTTGGTCGTACGTCCGGCTTGTGATCCGGAGGCCGTGAATTCTTTCTCCTTTCGGCTACATGTTTTGGATGGTACATTATCATCAGCCTATGTTCGTCCACTGCTGGACATAGGCACGCCACTCAACTCAGTCCCCCGTCTTTCTTCTCCACTCAACCCCAGTCACCCTCCGGATATCATCGCCCTATCTCGCCTATGGGCGCCCACTACGTTTACCGAGACGTGGTCTCCACTCGACAACTCGTCTACCTCAACGGTGGTTGGTTCTACGGCAAATGTGACCAGCCCATTGCCATTTGGATGGCACGAAAGTAATATTCAAATGTAGTACGCCCCTGCAGAGACTGGATGGGAAAGTATCACATCTTTGCTAGTTATTCAGCCGTCAAGTAGTAATGTTACTGTCTTCCGGAGTAAAGGGTGGCCAGCGAAATTGCTGATCATGACGATATTGAACAACTAGTTTCTCAGGGTGACAGTAATCGTGATTCATCCATTTACCTAGGTATATTTTCTCTCTAAAGGTTTTCTCGCATTATGTAAGCACTTAATTCCTAGCATATATTATTTGATTACCTCATTTCTAAAAATCCCAATACCAATCTTGACTATTCGTCATCTTTAGATTTAAGCACATCTTACTGATGTCACATTATTATAATATTTAAATGCTTACTGCCAGCATTTTTTTATAGTCAAACTACTATCTTATTGTGTATTGTCAGTAGATAAAGTTCTCATTTTTAGCTCTTCTTAGCCCACTCCTGCTCATCTTTCAACGACGATATCTTCGAAATTAATAAAGTTATCTTCATCGTTGCAGTTTTCCTGTAAAGTTCTTGACAATCTATTAATTATAATTTTACAGGTACAGTTGTTTCATTAAAATCAGTTAAGTAGTTTTTGTGATGCGAATTAAAACTTGAATCTTGTCCTCGTATTTCAAGAAGGAAACCGCACGAATTTCGTATTCTAAAAAATTCAACACCAACATAATATAAGTACTAGTTTATTCCAAGCATTCACGGCCAATAATTACCAATGCAAATAATGTAAGTTTAGGACGGATGTTCTACAATCGCCAGAACTGCTAAAATTCAGGCCAGTGTCTCCATACGACCCGTGTCATGGTCGCTTGCGGTGTTTTATTGGCTATTTATTGAATAATACCTCGATTATACAGCTGACCTTATTTAGAAACACTAATGTGATCAAATATATGTTTAGAAACTTCTGCTGGATTTTGTTTAATGTCGAAGTTTATTTTGGATTATTGACATCATCATCACAGATAAAAAGATAACTATTTATGGAATACTGCTATTATAATACAAAAAACTTGAAATTAAACACATTAATCAATTTAACATAATCAATTTATTAATATTATAAACATGAAAGTTTGTAAGCATGTATGGATGTATGAATGAATGTTTGTTACTCTTTCACGCCTAAACGGGTGGACCGATTTAGCTGAAATTTATTTATCAATACCATATAATTTATAATTTATTTATCAGAATCCTATATTTTTTCGTAAGTTACTGTACTATTTAAATTTTTCTCTGCTCCAAAATCTTGTTCTACTCGTATTTAGTCCATTCTACATTTACTCATTGTTTTCATCGTGTCCTTGTATTATCAAATGTCTTTAGGAACGTTTTGGATTGCCAGTTGTACTAAAGTACAATGTTTATAATGCCAGAGTTTTGCAGTTACTGCGGCCTGCACTGGAGGTCTTCATGATCAGGATCGGTATATTGCCCATATCAGTGTTTTGCACGACTTTAGGACGTTATATTCACTCTTTTAGCTAAAATGTTTTAAGAACAGAAGGCCTATTGGCTAATTCTCACCCCTACGATTGATGACAACTTCAATGTACATTGCTGCGTTTGTTATTTTGCTCATATTAATGAGGAGGTTTAGGCAAGCAATGTACGCAATTTTGTCTTTGGATTCTAGTGTCTTACATGTCGAATGACGATAGCCAATAGGCCCTTTGGCTTGCCTGTTAATAACATCTCCAATGTTTTTAAAAACAGCCTGATGACGCAGCGTTCAGATGTTTTGTACAAAATGTCCGGTTTAAGGGACAGGTTGTGGAATGCGCCGCCAGCGTTTTGTTGACGCATGTCCTGCGCTTGCGCATCACCAGTCTTTTAATCTTTTACGCTTCATTATTATGACCACCTGAGTACCTTTAATTATGGATTGCAAATTGTTATAAAAGATATTCAATTTGGAAACACTAGTAATTTTATTTTGAAAGTGGGTTAATTGTTCAGAGTAGCAGAAATTGGGAGTTTTCTGATGTAACATATAATTATAGGTATGTACGTGTCAAAAACTACTATTGTCTGTATGTCAAAATCTCCAATTTCTCATTTGCCTCTATAATTTAAAAACCCTGTTTCAGTTTCAATTATTAATTATTGTTTAAAAGAGTATATTTTTAAATAAAACAAAAGCGAATAATCAGTCAACTATAAGTGAGATTATGAAATTGCAATATTTTCAACCGTTTGTCATATTTCAATATTATAAAAGTTAAATTCGTGAAGGTATTTTATTGGCAATATTTTAGGATCCACACACCTCACACGCAAGCAGGACTCCATAAAATGAGTTTGTAATGACCGTAACTGATTACAAAATACATAAAACTAATATTGCATTAAAATTTTTAGTCATATTCAAGTTCTGATGTCAAAATCACACAAAAACATCGCAAGATAAGCAATTTCAAATATTATTTACACTGCTTAGTAAATTTCGTCAATTATACTTAATTTATTTGGTTAGTAATTTTAAAAGTAAATAGGTGGCCATAATCTAACGATCTTCTTTTTTCGTGGACGTTAAATGTAGGTTACGTAATAAAAATACCTAAAAATTAAAGGCATTGCCTAATATTAAAAGCCTTCACGGATTATTAAATGCAAAAGGTAACATCAAAATTCTCAGAAATATGCATCATTAATGGCAGCAAATCCTTGAATGAAGTGTTAAAGCACAATTAGCTGTTGATTTAAAACCTTCCTTTCATAAAATGCACGAATTCCTGTGAAATAACGGAACTTATTTAAGTACCTACGACTTATAATATAGGTATATAAATATACCTACATATTAATTTATATTGCCTCGTATAGGAGAGATGTTTAGTACCTTATAGACGTTATTGTCACCAACGATTACGGTTCTTTTATCTATAAGAGAACAGACTTTCCAGTCTTTTATTTTCTACATCATTCTCATAACATCACAAAAATACTTCTTATTTATAAATACCTACTCGCAAAGTAAGTACCTATTTATTTACCACATATTATGTTTTTTACTCTAGACAAAATAATATGAAATTTACCTAGGGGCCTTGATGTGATGATGTATCATATAGTCTCCAATTGTCCAATGATAACAATAGTCCTCAAATTTACTACAGAGAGTCAAAATTTTCAATTTCATAGACATAATGTCGGCTAGAGGTTCGTACACGCTCAAGGGGGTTTTGTACAACATCTACGAATTAGTGTTGGGATATTAACTTGGAGACAAGGGCATCGACAACTTACTTTTGCTTATTATACTGAGGCAATATGACTTTTTTTTAAAGCAAAGCATTAAGAAGACGAGCCAGATGCTCTCCTGATGATATGAGATAACGCTGCCCTTAATCAGTAGGTGCAGTGCCACCCAGGATTTCATAATAATTTAAATCCTGGGCGCACTGCACCAACGCTTCTTACTATCAACATTTAACAAGTACCTATTTGTACAAGATATCATATAAATTATAAACGTAATGACAGAATGATTTACGTGCACAGCAGTGCTACTAAATGCATTTTTTGTTCATCTGAGTGACAGGATAATTTGCTGTTATAAGTTTACCTCCTAGAATTCCACGAAAAGGCATTCAACAAATTGCCATCTGATGACGGACTTTTGACATAAAAATATAGGTACCTCTTATGGTTTAAATGCTATGCAATTTAATAGTACTAGCAATCTCAAGCGTTTTAACTTTTTACCCGTTGAAAAGAAGGATGTTTGACTCCAGGGTCTAAGGTCCCTATAATAACCAAATGATCTAATATACCAAATTCCACCTAAATCGGTTCTGCCCTTTTAGCCAGGAAGAGGTAACAAACCCATACACAACCTCTTTCGCATTTTTAACATTAGTAGGATTTCAATATTAGTTACCATCATGCACCTGATTGGCTAGATTTGTCACTCATTCTCTTTAAAAAAATAATGCGATAACTAAACCAAGGAACTGTGAACCAAGGACTGAATAATGAATCTATTCATACAGATGCTTTGTTCTCCGTAAACCTCGTGACAAATCTAGAGCGTGATTATTGATACCAAAAGTAGCAAAGTCTCAGTGTGGCCTTTATCGGCTTCTTTTGTTTATGAGTAAAATCGTGCCTTGTACATAGTGACATAGAACTATCTGAGACTAGATGAAGCATTTAAAGGAGTCATAACTTGTGAGATAGTCGCAAGTGATCTATAATGCTTCTTCGGTCGTGAGTGCACACATAAATACTCTTTTGTAAGGGCTATGAAGGGCGTTAAAATAAGGAAAAGACATTTTAGAAGATAATGCTGTATCGTGCCCCATGACCAATTGCTATTCAACGAGATAATTCCTATAGTATTCTTGAATTTGCTACCAATATACATTACTTACACTTAGTGCAAATATTTAGTGTAGTTGTAATTGTTCTACTTCCTACTTTTATAAATGTGGAAGTATGGATGTGTGTTTGTGAAATCTTCAAAAGTGCAGCTAGTTTTTTAATAGGTATAAGCGATGCATTGCTAAATAATTCAAAAGATAGCCATTTGCAAAGTCGTTTCTGTAAAGGTCAAGAAAAAGTGATATATCATTCACATCCTAGTTGATAATGAGTTGAGAGAGAAGAAGAGCTTTCACAAAATGGAAGCGAAAGTGAAATTGTTTATCGTTTTACAAAAAGCACCATGAGACCTTTTGCCACTAAAACCTGTCGTTATTTTTGTCAATGGCATGAAAGTTTAACATAATTGTAAAGCTTGAAGTGCAGTATTGTTACGAAATATTGTCAAGTTTTTACCGAAAACTGAAGACCACTTTCCGTCTTTCCGTTCACAAAAACCTGCACTTTTTAGGGCGAAGGGCTATTGATTCTCCATAGCAAGGTACCGTTGTTGGCACTGTTATATTTGGACAAGTGACAATATTTCGATATTTAACGTAAACGAGGCCATTTTTTAAATGTACTGCATTTAAAAAATGGCCTCGTAAAAGAATAATAAGGAAAATGGAAAGTTAGTAAAAAGTTATTATTGAATAGATTCAAGAGACGGATGAAGATGTCCACGACACGACAGGTCGGGAGTCGGGTAGATTATTATAGATAAATATTTCAGATTGCAGGTGCCAATTAAGGTGGAATAAACTAGGGAACACCGCAAAAAAACCGGACAAATTAATAACTACCGATAGTATACTACCGATACCAACATATGAAAGAAAGAAAGAAAGAAAATAAATTTATTGCCAAATTTTACATAGTCAACAAAAATGGTTTAAATTAGAAGAGAAGAAAAAAAAAAAAAACATAATTTGGCAATAGTGCCTCAGCGTGTAACTACGTTAACCCAGAGTTAGCGTAGTTGCTGGTTTTCAGGCTGCCCCTTTGCTCGAACTAAGATGGCACGTCGAGAGGTTTGTCATAGCGGGTTTACTACACACAATTACTTATAATAGTTTATAGAACAGATGACTAAAAAAACAATATAATACAGATACTTTGAATATGGAAAATTTTGATTGCTCATAATATACTATTACTATAATAATTATAATATTAGATGCGTGCGATTGTGTATGTGTGAGTGTGTGTGTGTGTGTGTGTGGTGTGTGTGTGTGTGTGTGTGTGTGTGTGTGTGTGTGTGTGTGTGAGAGTTTGTGCGCGTGCCTGTGTGAGTGTGTGTGTGTGTCAGTGAGTGAGTATGCGAGTGACAATGTGCTTGGTAGTATGGGCGTTAATGTGAGATAGAGTTTTACTATGTTTTTGCTATGCGTGTTTAAAATTTTACATATAGAGGTACATATTTGATCGTTGAATTCAAAAGTACTCAAACGGATAAGACCTTTAACATTCACTCCACGTCGAGATTTCAAAACAGAACGGATAAGGAAAACGGACAATTTACCATCGAAATCAACCTCAATAGCCTCGAGTGAGGCCTCAATCATGCGTAAAAACGGTACCAAACAACCTACATCATTAAATGTATGAGGAAGTTTAAAAAACCTGTTTTCGGAAGTGGCGAAGGAATTCAAAAGTCCAAAACGCCGGAGATTCCCGAGCTGTAATGGCGTAACGCATGTGTGACATTTGCCACCTGCGACCTTGGGCGTGGGCAATACGACCAACCTGTTCGGACAGCCAGTGAAGACAAAGGTCAGTTAACTGGATTGTACAATGTTTAAGGAGTGGAAGTCGAGGGAGAACATACTGAGAATGATGAAATAAACAAAACAACATTGGCAAAATACGCATTGCAAGTTATGGACCCATTCACTCATACAATATTATTTATGAAACACTACTTGGGTATAAAAACATCGTGTGTGCTAAAAATTAAATAATAAATTATGTCACCCAGCATTTGAACGACGCAACAGTAAATTTTCTACGCATTTTCTCAATCAATAATTGAGATTGTTTACGAATCTCGTAAGATTTCTATGGGAAAATTAAAATTCCGAGCGGCGCGTCTGCGAAGAACGAAGGCCGTATGTGAACTGGTACAAGTCAAGGCCTCTTTGGTACGTGGACCTCTTTACATGAAACACTTTATTTTTAAAAAGAGCAACCTCTTTGTTGAATAGCTAAGTGGTTAGTTTCTCTAACGTTACTTGGTAAGCCGGATTAGCCTTAAAAGTGGCGTTAAGTTTTATGTTAACGACATCTGACGACATTTTAGGAAATTCGGAGATTGGAGGTGAAAAATGTTCTTCCCCAGGTTTTGTAGGAAATCAAATGTAAATCTTCTGTAATTCTTTCCTGTCTATCCCCCAAAAAATGGTAATAAGATATTTGAAAGATTCTAGCTAAAATTTCTTTCAAATTCTAAATTCAGGCTGTGCATTATCATCACAAGCAACAAACAACAAAGCCTTTTTCCAAGCTTTTATTTACTTTCACTTATCTGTTGTCTGTCTGTCTGCCTGTGTGTAATCAAATCTTGCAAGTTAAATTTGACCCACTTCCCGGTGTCCGATTGACAATGCAATATTTTTATGACATCGAGCTGATCTGATGATGGAGTTAGAAGGTGGCCATAGGAACTCTGTTATTAAACGATGCAACGTCATCGAGTTTGGGCTCATTTGATTCGTCTTGACGAATACTTTATGGTGCTAGATGGTAATAATAATAAAAGCTTGTTTTTAAAAAGTTATTTAAAATTTCACTTGTTTTAGACATACGATGGAACGTCATATTATAGACCATGATCTCATTCAGAAGCTAGAGGTGTTGGGTTCCTAATTCAATTGCAAGCTATTAACACTTACATAAGCGTTCATACAATGTGGTCAAGATCGTTCAGACCTTAATGAACGGCCTTCCTAACGTTAGCGGACTTACAGCTTCATTTACTATTGTATTATGAATTATAATAACTGATATCTTCATGGGAGAAGTTATGAAAGACAGTGGTAAATGTATAATCTAATATAAGATAATATTAATGTTGTTTGGTTAAGTAATTCTATGTATTTAACTATACCTTTTTGTTATTAATAAGTCATCGATTCGAACCAAAAAATAAGTTTTTAAAATGAGCTATTATTACCTATAGAGGAGAGCTGAAAGCCGTAGTATAAATAGGAGCAACTATGCCATTTGCCTTAAAGAAGGAAAATAAATGCGACTGTACATAATATAAATATTTCATAGTATTCTATTTTTTTTTTTTATGTGTTTAAGTAGAAGACGAGCAAGACGTTCTCCTGATGTTAAGAGATAACGGCTGCCCATAATCAGTACAGTGTTACCTAGGATTTCACAATGATGCGAAATTTTAGGAGCACTGCACCAACTCTTCTTACTCAAGAGTCATAAGATGTTAAGACTCTTTAGCCCAGTAATTTTACTAGCTACAGTGCCCTCCTACTCGGAGCACAGTAATGTTTGCACAGTATTCTTGAAGGATAAAACATTCAACATACAAACGAAGGATCATTTTCATCACGCTCTAATTGGTTAAGTTTCACAGAATGATCTTACCTTCGTAATTGTTCTCGTCGTCATCATGGAGCGTGGTGCTGATCTGGCGGCACAGGTCCTCGTACTCCGCCCAGTAGGCCGCCAGGGCAGAGGGGTCAGGCGCGCGCGACATCGGCAGCGCCATGCGGACCTCGGGAGACTCCTGGGAACAAGGAAAGACTGGTTAATTATTTCGAACTAATATTAACAACTCTCTTGAGTAAGAAGGTGGATTCTTGAGTAAGATTGGTGCTCCCAGAAATTTGTATCATTGATGAATCCTGGGAAGCACTGTACCTACTGATTATGGTCAGCATTATCTTACCAACAGGAGAGCGACTTGCACGTCTTCTTACTTCTTTGGATAAAAAAAACTTCGAAGTAGGTCAATGATTAGAAAGACAGAGCCCTGAGGTAATCAAATTTAAAATTATAAGCCGACTTGAGAGAACTCATCATTAATACTACTGATAGATTGTCATGAAACAATTTTAAAGATAAATTATTCTAAGAGCAACGAATACCTAAATAAGTAACTGCTGCAATTTGATCCATGATCGAAGAGTGTAAGGTCAAAAAAGGTAGTTGGAAAAACTCGCGGTAGAAAACCGTTACCAAGTGTGAATTACGACGAATTTCGCTTCACAATAATTATATCTGTCGCCAAACAGAGATACAATAAATAATCTCTGCAAATATTACAATTACGCAATGAAATTCTCCACATACCAGGCTAGAAAACCTGGTGGTATGTAGGATTAGCGAGCTGTTATCAGCTGGTGACGTATCAAGAGAGTGACGGCTCGCCACTCGCCACTAGCCACTCGGCTGGCACCTGGTCGATAACATGTTTAATAGTTTCTAATCGAGCTGTGATATGGACAACCTTGGAACTAAACCATTTGCTTAATCAGCTACTTAGGAGACCGAGTTCAGTGAGTCTTACGTACAATGTAGTAGTTGTGATCACCGGTTTTACCAGCTGAAAAGTAGCCCATGTGTTATTGATCACCTATGCCATAGTCTAAGCAACCACACACTTTCGCATATTTACCTATTAGTAGGAAGAACATTATATGTATAACCCGAATCCGTGACTGCAATTTGATTGCAATAAATCTACGAAGAACACTAAGCGTTCATAGAATAGGTATAATGCTAATAAAAAATTTGTAGTACCCTTAAAATAATATAACGGCCAAACTGATTCGGTCTCAGTCGTGAAATTGTCTCAACTTAATTAAATCAAATAAATAATCTAAAAGAAGGCGTTAAAGCAATTCAGATTCCGGCATCGCATCTTGCACGATCGAGATCAACAGATGCGTGTGAAAATTAGAAAGTGAATTACAACATATCGTAAAAAGCGTAAAGTATTTTACAATTAGCGATTCCTTAATTAGTATATTAATTAAAATAACGCGAGTCACTGCACTAATTACATTTTAATGTACCTTGAGTTATATTTCGCAAGAAGCATTGTCTATAGAATTGACTAATATTATATGTATGTGACCAGTTTCGCAAATAGTCTTACATATCTCATTGTTTGTTGTCGAACGTCCTCTACGAGCATGTTGCATTCATTTATCACGTCATCTAAAGACAGGATTACATTTATTTGCCGGACACTTGTGAGTTCAACCACATTAATCGTGGTTTCACAATCTTTAAGCACGATCTCATCCTTAGTAAATTATTCTAAGACTTTTATGTTCTTTTCAAGTCCACTATGTTTTTTTATTGCCGCATGGTAAACGTTACTTCTTCCATAAAACGCTTCTACAACTTAATTTTGCAAAATTATTAAAACAGTAACCGTAAAATACCACTACTTTGACACAGAATCTCTAGGTTTAAATTTTCTAGCCTAAAGACACACGACAGCATCTAAAACCAAATAAAAAAATTCTTAGAACAACACGCTTACAAGATCCATAATAAATTGAGATCAATTTTACTTATTTCACTTTCTTGTGATGAAGTGTGATTTTTTTATTACAGTCTTTGACTACGATATCCTTAGATCTAACGCGACAAAGGTGGTAGCCGACTTAATCTAGAAGGCAAAGAAAAGTAATAGATAACTGTATGTCTTTCGAAATTTTCAAAATGAATAATATTGCAGTGTTGCTCAAGCTCGTGTTGATAACATAAATAATGTGGAAAATAGGTAATCATATCAGTAGAACACTGTATGACGAAAACGTGATGTTTTCGATATTCTAGGCGATAATGGGAAACTAGATTTTAGTACATTGCAGTATCCTTATCTGTGACATAATTAATTGTTATCTATTCTGGATAAACTTCATATGATTAAAGCCATTCTAATGCATAAAACAAGCCTTTACAAATAAAATATACCTTCTATCATTAAACATATATCTAAACATTCAGAATTTTCACTGTAGTGTAGCATTTTTTGCTTTTACTTCTATTTCTAGTTAAATATTATCATCAGTTTATAAGGATCACAAGGGTATTGTACATACGATGATGCCTTTCATGTTTTCGTGTGCACCAAAATTTAGGAACTCTCTGAAACCTGCGCTACGTGACTCAAAACTTTTTATTATCTCGAGAAATTGCCACAATAAAAGTGCGATTAAAAAGAATGCGCAATTAACATCATTAAAGTTGATTACATTAGATATATAGTTAGTAAAGATATGCCTTCAGTACAAGCTGTAGTGATAGTGTGGACAAACAGCCGCGCCCGCAACAGTGACGTAGCCGCGCCATTGGCAAATACTACGATAACTCAAGGTTGACGGCGTGTGAATTAACACTAATGTGCTTGTAAAGGCTTTATTAACTCTGTAGTTTAACATTAGAGGACACGACGGGAACTGATATTATAATATTATAAGCACCTCTGTACCTTACCTAAGAAATCTAAACCTACTTGTAAAAGAGAAGGCGCAGGTGTTACACAAGCTTTTAGTTGCGATGCGATGTATGTCCGGCGTCCGGTACAAATTTTGCAACAAGAGTCGATCGAAGTGCAAATTCCCACTGAGGAGGTAACAAAATTCATCATTCACATTTATTTGTATTTGTTGCGAATGATAAACGGTCGTAAATTATTTTCCAATAGACGAAGAAGTTGCGCCGGTCTTTTACTACCACAGTAAAGAGATATACAGTATTTTGACTAACTAGAAGCGGTCGAACTCAAGGTGGCGCGTGTTTGCCTCGCGGTCGACAGGGATCGGCAAGCAGCGAGGTGCCGAATAGACGTTTTTATGCAGTAAGCTTCCGAATAATGGTTGTGAATCAGTAAAAATATCACAAAGTATTGAATTCTTTTTGATATTTTGAGTAATTCACTATAACGTCTATTCAGCACCTCGCTGCCTACCAAACCCTACCGACCTCGGTGCGAATGCGCGCGACCGCTTCTAGGAAGTCAAAATACTGTATATCTCTTTTACCGTGCTACTTACTAAGTAGTAAGTAGGTAATCAAAATAATCTTTCCAAATAAACTATCACCAAATAATTTATTTCAGTTATTTAGATTACCAAATCAGTTATTTATGTCAGTATTTCCACGTATTACAAAAACATTTGGAAGAAAGCACGTATTATTTTGATTACATTATGTAATGATATGTAATTATGTACAGTCATACTTTTTAACCAGCACAAATTATGTGTTTTTCGGCTTTTAATTATTGTTACCAGACTTGTTACATAATGAGAAATGCCTTATTATACAGATAATTATTTTAGATAGGCTAGTTAAAAGTGGATTCATTATACGAAGCTTAGAGAAAACTATCGTAAATGTATGGAACGACTAAAATATTTTTCATTTATACGGTCATTATGACCGTGGTACCGAGCCAGGTGAGCCAGGGGATGATCGTGATTCATCCCCTCTTCTAGGTATAGTCTGCGACCATCTTCGGCCGCATAATTGCGGTTTGTATCAACTCGCGCAACCCTCACGCTCGCACGATATCACAATATTTGAATTATAAATTCATTGAATTTACTTTTTGAAGTTTTGTTTTTAGAGAAATTTAGAGGTATTTCTTTAATATTTTTGAAAAGTATTTCCACTTTGATACTGTAAAAATAACAAAGAAGTAGTAAATAAAATGATGAAGATAGTAAACTGGAAATACTTTTAAAAATAATAAAGATATAACTCTCAATTTCTCTAAAAATAAAACTTCACATCATGACATCACGCGAAATCGTGGTCAAAAGCCAATAAAAAAAACCGCTAAAGAATTTCCTATAATAATAATCTACGACTCCAGAAGTACATCTTTAGCAGATGATCTTCAGACAGATGTTAGAACACCTTATGGCTGCTCATTAAGGCCAGCTGGGGCAACGGTGATGCGACTGGTATACCTACCTATTGCCAGTGGCAAGGTGAAGGTATTCTATGTCACTATTATAACACCATTTTAGCATCTACATCTATAAGCTACATTTTTGCAAAGATGTAAGAAGACGAGCAATATGTTCTCCTGATTGTTAGAGATAACGTTGCCCACAATGATGTAAAATTTGTTGATGTCTTTCCAGATTCACTGCACTAACGGTACGCTCAAGAGTCATTAGATGGTAGGACTCTTCAGCCCAGTAATTTCACTAGCTACTATCTACGGACAAACTTGGTAATAAATACAAAAAGTGCAATCTTCCTAAATTTCAGCCCTCTTATTCTGACATTTCTTTCTTTGGTTACCTAAATACATACAAATTTTATATATAATAACTTTAAAAAACCTCATCCTAATGTACCAACTCGTATTACAAGTAAACAGCAGTGCAGTTCTCCCAGTTTGGACAGATCTCTTCAAACCGGTCCACGCGATGGAACCTGCGGCCATTCATCAAAGATATTATATGCCTACCTTATCATATAATTATGCATAAAAAACGCTACAAAATTCAACACATGTTCACTGCCAAATCCATATCCATCCATACATATAATAAGAATGGAAATTTCTCCCCATTCATTGTGATCCTTTACTAAGGTGAACTGTGAAAATACGCATATGAACAAAACGACGCGAAAAAGTCGCTTGCGCGATCTAGATCGTAAAACATTTTGTCAATTTTTCCTAGGGAAACGTAAAATAAAATAATAAAATAAATAATAATCATTTATATCGGACACATCGCCCCTAATTTACATCAAAATATCGAAGTAAAAGTAATAGAATATAAAGTAAATTCAATTCAAAAAAATCAAAAAGCAAAAAGTGCGACAAACTAAAAATACGCCATCTATCGATGTGGCCATAAACGAAAATTTACCAGAGTAGTTTTATTAGGCTTAATTTGTAAAAAGGTTATTACTTATGTGTGATAAAACGGCACAACCGAATTGTATGCAGTTTTCGCTAAAACGTTGCAAATTTCTCTAATTTGTAAATAGTATTGGTTTTATTTAAATCGGTTTTTAAATAAAAGAGTTATATCTATCTAAAGATTTACTTATCTATTATATAAAATCGTTCGTACACTTTTGTTCTATCAACGCACAGCCCAAACGGCTGGACGGATTGAGCTGAAATTTGGACAGCGTATTCGTAAGAAGATTTCATCGTGCAATAAGAAGCGATTCTTTAAAATTCCCTCAGGAACAGGAATTATTCCCGAAAAAACGAATGTATGCAAATCCGTAACCGCTGAACCGATTAAGCCGAAACTTTGTAAAACGATAGTTGGGATTGTGATTAGTAACATCAAATAGTTTTTTTGTCAGAAATTTACTTTTAAGGGGGGTAAAGGGGGGTCGAAGTTTGTATGGAAAATTTAGAACCGCTGACCCTATTGAGCTGAAATTTGGTACAGAGATAGATTGAGTCCTAAAAAATTGAATGGTATACTTTTTATTCCAAAAATCAACCTCTAAGGCGGGATAAAGGAGGTCAAAGTTAGAATAGGAAATCGGTAACCGCTTCTTTGTTTAAGCTGAAATTTAAACCAGCGTGTTCTTTAGGTAACGAAGGCGACGTATAAAAAGGGATTTTTGCAAAATTCTTCCGGGAACGGGAATTATTCCCGAAAAACGTTTGTATGCAAATCCGTAACCGCTGAACCGATTAAGCTGAAATTTTGTAAAACGATTGTTTAGATTGTGTTTAGGAACATTAATTTTTTTTTTTTGACGAAAATTAACATTTAAGGGGGGGTAAAGGGGGGTCGAAATTTGTATGGAAAATTTAAAACCGCTGACCCTATTGAGCTGAAATTTGGTACAGAGGTAGATTAAGTCCTAAAAAATTGTATGGTATACTTTTTATTCCAAAAATCAACCTCTAAGGCGGGATAAAGGAGGTCAAAGTTAGAATAGGAAATCGGTAACCGCTTCTTTGTTTAAGCTGAAATTTAAACCAGCGTGTTCTTTAGGTAACGAAGGCGACCTATAAAAAGGGATTTTTGCAAAATTCCTCCGGGAACGGGAATTATTCCCGAAAAATGTTTGTATGCAAATCCGTAACCGCTGAACCGATTGAGCTGAAATTTTGTAAAACGTTTGTTTAGATCGTGTTTAGGAACATTAATTTTTTTTTGACGAAAATTAACTTTTAAGGGGGGGTAAAGGGGGGTCGAAATTTGTATGGTAAATTAAAAACCGCTGACCCCATTGAGCTGAAATTTGGTACAGTGGGAGATTGATTCCTAAAAAATGATATGGGATACTTTTTATCCCAGAAATCAACCTTGAAGGGGGAAAGGGGGGGGGGGGGGGTAGAAGTTTGAGTAGAAAATCAGTAACCGGCCATCTTTTAAAGCTCAAATTTGAACAGCGTATTTTTTATGTAACGTAGATGACCGATAAAAAGGGATTTTGCAAAATTTCCACGGGAACGGGAATTAATTCTAAAAAACGTTTGTATCCAAATCTGTAACCGCTGAACTGATTGAGCTGATATTTTGTAAAACGATTGTCTGAAGTGTGTTTAGGAACATTGAATAGTTTTTATGTCAGAAATTAACTTTTAAGGGGGGTAAAGGGGGGGTCAAAGTTTGTATGGGAAATTTAGAACCGCTGACCCTATTGAGCTTAAATTTGGTACAGCGGTAGATCTAATCCTAAAAAATGATATGCAATACTTTTTTCCCAGAAATCAACTTTTAAGGGAAAAAAGGGGGGTGCAAGTTTGTGTAAAAAATCGTTAGCCGCTTCTTTGTTTTTGCTGAAATTTGGACAGCGTGTTCTTAGTTACATAAACTAAGACGACCGATAAAAAGGGATTTTGTGAAATTCTTACAGGAACGGGAATTATTCCCAAAAAACTTATGTGTGCAAATCCGTAACCGCTAAACCAATTAAGCTGAAATTTTGTAAAATGATGGTTTGAGTTTTGTTAAGGAAATTTTTAATAGTTTTTATATCAGAAATTAACTTATAAGGGGGGGTCAAAGTTTGTATGGGAAATTTAGAACCGCTGCGCTGACCCTATTCAGCTTAAATTAATTTAGTGCAGAGGTTGATTGAGTCCTAAAAAATGGGATACTTTTTATCCCAGAAATCTACATTAAAGAGGAGGAAAGGGGGGGGGGGGGTGCAAGTTTGCGTAAGAAATCGTTAACCGCTTCTTTATTTGAGCTGAAATTTGGATAGCGTGTTTTTAGGTGGTTTTGGCGACTCACGAGAAGGGCTTTTGCTAAATTCCCACTGGAACGGGATTTATTTACAAAAAACAATTGTATGCAAATCCGTAACAACTAAACCGATTGAATCGAAATTTTGTAAAATTATGGTTTGAGTTGTGTTTAGGAACATTAAATATTTATTTTGACAGAAATTAATGGGAAATTTAGAACCGCTGACCCTATTGCGCTTAAATTTGATACAAAGGTAGATTAAGTCTTAAAAAAAGATATGGGATACTTTTTATCCCAGAAATCAACCTTTGAGGGGAGGAAAGAGGGATCCAGTTTGTGTAGGAAAGGTAACCGCTTCTTCGTTTTAGCTAAAATTTGGACAACGTATTCTTTATGTAACGTAGGCGACCGATAAGAAGGGATTTTGTGAAATTCTCACCAGAACAGGAATTTTTTCACAAAAACGTTTGCATGGAAATTAGTAACCGCTGAACCGAAAATGAGCTGATATTTTGTTAAGTTCTGTTAATGAATAGTTTTTTTATGTCAGAAATTAACTTTAAGGAGACTAAGTATTAAAGGAGGGGGAAGGAGGATCAGAGATTTAATGGGAATTCAGGAACCATGGAATTGATTTGAGTCGCGGGAAGGATGGTGTGAGAAATTAGTAACGAATAATAATTTAGCTGAGGTACATTACAGTAGAGATAAGTTAAAGAGTTACCGGGAAAGGACCACAAATAGTTTTAATTCCTGAAAAGAGGCGTGAAAATTTATGAAGGCGATAAACTACCGCTCAACTGAGATAATTTGACCTCTGGGAAAGGACATAGGATTGGTTTCTACGGTAGCGAACAAAACTGCATAGAAATACCCAACCCGATATTCTTCGCTACCCACAGCGGGAGCAAATAATATATAGCCATGCCTTATTTTACGCTTACAAAGTCACGGGGATGGAAATACTATCATAGTGAACATAGCAGCACCAAATTCGCTTTATTAATTGACTCTCACGCGCAACGAAGTGCGCGCGGGTCAGCTAGTAAGTAATATAAAACAACTGGCAAGAATTGGTCGTTACACAAGATTACCGTTATGTAACACCGGCCAATTCTCATTGAATACATTTCTTCTCTTTTCTCGTAATTTATCTTTATGGGAGTAAAAGAGAAGGTTGGAGACGTATTGTTCCCAAGGAATTGATTAATTTAATGAACTTGTTTTGTATACGCCCATTGGTCGAGATTCTAAGGCATTGGTTTCGAAATCTAACGGCTCATATCGCAAGGTTATCGTTGTGATTGAGACCTTAATGATAGGATTTACGATTGTCGAAGTTATTTGTTGCTATTTGGAATTAATTCGATAATAAATTATTATAAGCTGCAATTTGAAATTTAAAGTAACCATAACATGTGACGTTCAAGATATTTAACACGGTTTTAAGGTTAAATATCATAATATAAGAATATTATTATCAAATCATTATTTTAGTTATTTAGGGTAAGCCTTGTACCAAATTATATCCGCCTATAAATTAATTCCGCTGGTCAATTATTATAGGGCGATTTGTTTTCTGTATATAAATTCCACAGCTTTTAAAATATGCTAAGATTGCAGTGTTGGTTATTTTTTCAAAAATATATTTATTGATTGGGCAGAAATTTAGAGGATATTTTCAAATATTCTGAAAAATTGCAGGTGGTTTCTATATAAGACATTCTAATAATTTTTAAACATAAGGTACTCCTGGGCAAACGGCAAAAGTATCTTTTTTTTATGTGATAAAGTAGAATCCGAGCAAGACGCTCTCCTGGTGTTAAGAGATAACGCTGCCCATAATCAGTACAGTGCTACTTAGGATTTCACAATGATGTGATATTCAAGGAACACTGCACAAACGCTTCTTACTCAAGAGTCATAAGATGTTAAAACTCTTTACCCTAGTAATTGCCTTAGCTACAGTGCCCTCCTACCGAAGCACAGTAATGTTTGCACATATCTGCTCAGGCGGTAGAATAACTGGCACTGTTGGGGTACCCACCTAGACGACCTCCTGCAAAGGAAGTCTACCCCCGGTAAATCTCCGAAGTATCCATATCCATACATATAATAAGAATGGAAATTTCTCCCCATTCATTGTGATCCTTCACTAAGATGAATCGTGAAAATACGCATATGAACAAAACGACGCGAAAAAGTCGCTTGCGCGATCTAATTCGTAAAACATTTTGTCAATTTTTCCAAGGGAAACGTAAAATAAAATGATAAAATAAATAATAATCATTTATATCGGACACATTGCCCCTAATTTACATCAAAAATTCTAAATAAAAGTAATAGAATATAAAGTAAACTCAATTCAAAAAAATATGGTGCGACAAACTGCGACAAACTAAAAATACGCCATCTATCGATGTAGCTGTAAACGAAACCTTTAATTTGGGCTAAATTTGTAAATAGTTTGTGTCACTGGTGTGGTTAAACAACACCACCGATTTGAATAAAATTTTCACTAATACGTTGCAGTTTTCTCTACTTGAACCTTAGTCTTGGTTTTAGTCAAATCGGTTCATAAATAAAAGAGTTATATCAATCTAAAGATTCGCATATAAAATGCTAATAAACAAGAAAGGTAGTCATAGGAACCGCGTAATCAAAAGACAAAACCTCATCGAGTTTGGGCTCATTTGATTCGTCTTGACGAGTACTTTGATACTATATAGTAACCAGGGTCCGAAACGGAGCTGGAAGGTGGCCATAGGAACTCCGTGATTAAAAGAAAAAACCCCATCGAGTTTGGGCTCATTTGATTCGTCTTGACGAGTACTTTGATGCTATATAGTAGCCAAACAAATTAGAATTCATTTAAATTAGTAAATGTAACTTATTTCTCAAATGAATCAGCGCCAGCGGAAAATAATGGAACTAATCTAATGTGCGCATGATGCGTGTAAATATCAGTAATAAATATCTTTTTGCTGCTTATTTTTAATTTCTAAAACATGTAAAATCATCTGAAGATAAATAGAAAAATTCATTTACAGTTCATTGTAAAAGTAAATTATTTTTCATACAAGCTAGCGCCACGGAAAATATTGGAACTAATGTCCTAAGAAAAAGAAATATCGTTTATTCTGCAAACAGTTTTAGAAAAGAAGTCCCGCGTAACCTAGCGGAACTAAATAATAGATTTATAATTTCTGTGAATACTTCATTTATTATATACTAGCTGACCCGCGCGCACTTCGTAACGCGTCAATCAATTTATAATTAATTTGGTGCACCCATTTAGACATGATGGATGTCTAAACCGATATTCGCCCCCGCTGTGAGTAGTGAAGAATATGGTGCAGGGTTTTTCAATGCAGTTTTGCTTCGCTACCCCAAGCAACAATTCGATTTTCTTTCCCGAAACTCAAACTATCTACACTAAGTTAGTTAAATCAGCATCAGCAGCGGTTACTTCCCATATAACCTGGAAAAACACATAGGCTACAGTACAGCGGGTAAAACCACTGTATGTATATATAAAAACTAATGTATTATCATAATTTTCAAATAAATAGCTTATAAATTTGATCTTAAAAGTCACTCATTTAATAACTGTTATGTGAATGGTATACCTATAATTAGAAAATTAATGATAAAAGATTTATATTTAAAATATAATCGAGGGGTTCTTCAACTTGTTAATTTATTCCTCTGGAACGGGTGCTTACTCATTTTGCAGTGCTTTCATCAGTAGATTCAGTAACTCATGTACATCTCCGATATGAAGAGTTATTTAAGGCTGTAAAACAAATTTTATATATTGTAGTCATCTTACTAATATTATAAATGTGAAAGTTTGTAAGAATGTGTGGATGCCAAGGTGTAATGCTTGTTACTATTTCACGCCTAAGTGGGTGGACCGATTGAACTGAAACTTGGTATAGAGATAGCTTAGACCCTGGAATAACACATAGACTATAAGTACAGTGGGTAAAACCACTGGACGCAGCTAGTCCTATCATAATATAATATTGTAGGTAACATTTTAAGATAAATTAAATCTAATAACAGTTTGCATTATAAACAGTGAGACAATTGGCTGTCTAATTTTACTGTAGTTTGGTTCTTTACACCTATTGGGTATAATAGATGGACCGATTCAGCTAACCATCATATAGAGATAGCTTAAGACATTGATATAACATACAGACAGGCAAGCTAGTCTTACTACATAATAAATTTGTAAGAATGTATAGATGTCTGGATGAATGTTTGTTACTCTTTCACTCCTAAACAGGCGGACCGATTGAGCTGAAATTTGGTATAGAGATAGCTTAGACCCTAGAATAACACAAAGGTACAGCGGGTAAAACTGCTGGGTGCATAGTATTATTACATTAATGAAAATAATTTTTTTTACATCAATGGAATTAAGAGTAAGTACCTATAGTAGGTAACTCTATAGGCAAAGAGTTGTACAAACCTTTTCTTTGATAGTCTTCGAATTATAAAAGTGTGACGCGTAACCGTGACGCGTAACCGAAAAAATGTGACGGTAAATTTTTTCCAACGCCGATAAAGAAGTTTCACTTCAATAATACCTTTTTTTTTTCCTTTCATAGACTGTTTTCTTTTTCTCGTTTCATTTTCTGTGTATATGTACAAACTGAAAAGAAGTTATAATTCATTAATCTAATTTGTCAATGGAATATTTTTGAAATATTTAACTAATAGGTATCTAACTTTATAATAATAAAACTTACCTATGTCAAAAATCGAAATAAATAAACATAACCTAAAAAAATCTCACTTAGATACGCTAAAAGCCCTTTTACCCCATGACAAAAAACAATTTATAATAATTATCTAAATAATTATGAATGTACTACACACGTTATTAGTATTTTGTGAAACCTAAAAGATAAAAGAACACTCAATCATTCACAAAATATTATTCAAATTACAAACTTCAAACGATGCTTCAAACTAATTATTATTGTTGACCGGAGTTGAGAGGTGTTGCCAGCAGCGAAAGTTAAAAACCGGGCAGTAACACTCAAAAAACGCGGATTTATCTTACTAATATTATAAACGTGAAAGTTTTGTAAGAATGGATGTCTGGATGTGTGTTTGTTACTTTTTCACGCCTAAACGGGTGGACCGATTGAGCTGAAATTTGGTATAGAGATAACTTAGACACTGGAATAACACAACGGTTATAGGACAACGGGTAAAACCGCTGGGCACAGCTAGTAGTATATAATATATAAAATTGTTTTTATCTGACTACGAAAGGTGTGCGTACAATGCGCTCTTTTCACAAACGGCCACCGCTTATTTGCATGCGTGAAATGTGTAGAAAGTAGAAATACACCTCAGACTGATTGTCAAGACTTTATATCAGTAATCAAGTACTTATTTAATGACTTAATATTATTGAAACTTATTGAATAAATGTCTTATTACATTTTTATCATATTAGGTATAGATGCATTAAAATAACAAAAAAATAAAGAGAATTAAAAAATAATAATGTGAAAAAGTCTTATCCGGCGCATTGCGGTCACTGTTCGAACCTAACCTAACCAACTGATGTTGCAATTCCCTAAACTCAATTACCATCGGTCATCATGATTGGCCGAGTGTTTTACAATAATACAAATTTACATTTAAAAAATCAGTCACTAAGAGTGCTCAATTTACATTATAGCCACAGAACCAATCATAGGCAGATTTAAGGGGGGGGGGGGGCCCTGGTTAAGATTTTATTTTTTTTCTCGGCGCTCGCAACACGCTGCTCGCGTAATTATTATTAAGGGTATTTGAACTTTCTAACTGTTCAGAGCAAGCTAAACACACACTTTTCGTAGTAAAAATTATAATATGCCCGTCTGCACCTTGCCCCCCCCAGGACCAAATCCTGGATCCGCCCTTGGAACCGATGAAGGTATAATAATATTCTGCAGACGTTCGCCGTATACCAATTTCCATAGACACCCTAGCGTTTTCACGTGTAGAATAACCTCCAAATACTTTCACTTTTTCATTGCTCTCGTTTATTAATCATTACCATAGGCGTACCCAGGGGGGGGCAGGGGGGGGCTGCCCCCCCCTGGAAACCGAATTTCTAGAATTATATTTGTAGAAAAAAAATTTTTTTTTTCCCGATCGCAATACTCTGTAACACGTTTCATAGTAGGACTATATTTCTTTTTAGCTTTTTAGTAAGAATATTTTATTTTTTACCACTCGGAGACTCGGAGCATATTAAGTGCACATTTTCTGTAATCATGTATCCAAAATTGGCAATTGCGGCAAGTTCGTAGGTAGCTATAGGTAGTAGTATTTATAGTATATCTCTTATAAGTAGCGATCGTGGTCAGAAATAAAGTATTTTCTTGCCGTTAAGTAGTTCGTACACTCTTCATAATCAAGATTTTGAAATTTTCTCGGCTCACTGCAAACTACTCGTACGTATTAGTAAGAATGTTTAAGTTTCGTGCAGCTCGGAATGACTCGGAAACTAAGCTCACCTTTCGTAGTCAGAAATATTAAAAATACTCGGGGCTTGCAGCAAGCTGTACGCGCTCTTATAAGTGAAAATATTTAATTTTTTACCGTTCAGACAAAGATAACCGCACTATTTTTGTTGTCCAAAACGTAAATTTTTCTCGGCGCTCGCAGCAAGCTGCTCGCGCTATTTTAAATAATATTTTAATTTTCCTACCGCTCGGAGAAAGTTGACCATACTGTTTACGTTGTCAAAAAAATAAAATTTTCTTAGCGCTCGCAGCAAGCTGCTCGCGTTATTTTAAGGAATATTTTAATTGTCCTATTGCTCAGAACAAGTTAACCGCACGTTTTTTTGTCAATTCTTTTTTCTTGGCGCTCATAGCAATCTGCTCGAGCTATTTTAGGAAAGGATAAGTATTTTATTTTTCCTACCGTCCGAAGAGAGTTAACTGGACTCTTTTCGCTGTCGAAAATATAAAATTTTCTCGGCGCTCGCAGCAGGCTGCTCGCGCTTTTTAAGGAATAATATTTAATTTTTCCTACTGCTCGGAGGGCAAGTTAACAGCACTTTTTTCTTGTAAAATGTAAAATTTTTCTTAGCGCTCGCAGCAAGCTGCTCGCGCATTTTTAAGGAAGTATATTTCTGTGCTCGCGCATTTTTAAGGAAGTATATACCTTTTAAATAGGTAACTGCTCAACTTTAAAACATAATATAGGTACATACAGGCATAAAGTTCAAGTTCAGTAAAAAATAATTTTGTTCGTCCTTGCTTGCCCCCCCCTGGGTCAGAAGCTGGGTACGCCCATGATCATTACAATAAATAATAATTGGAAATAAAGCTTTTTATAAATCACATTTTTTTTCCAAAATGTCCGAATTTTCACTGTTTTTAAAGTTTTGTTTTTGTATGACAGAATTAGCTGTCGACGCCATTTTTGTTGTTATGAAGTTTTGTTGTTAGAAATTGAACTAAATATTTGCAATGAGCCGCGGCGGGTTGCAAGCGGCCAATTGAATCGACAATAAGATAATGCGGCTTTTTAAATAATGGCTAAATAATTAAAATTTCTCCTTAAGCGTATTTATAAACATTTTGCGCTTGCAAACGGCGGCCGTTTTCTGTAACGGATAATTTTGTGATTCAGTGGCGACATTTAGATTTTGAGTCCTCGTAATTTCACATAATAATAGTTAATTTCTTAATAATTAAATACGTAGTTATTTTTTAATCTTACAAAGAAAAATTATTTAGGATATACAGTTATTATTATAATCGAATAAATTAAATTTAGTTCCGCTAAATGCCGCGGATAAAAAAAAAGCAAAAAAGCGCTATGATCTGGCAACACTAAAGCAATACATTCAAATAAAGCGCGAAAATACAAACTTTTATTTTCAAACTACATTTATTTTTGCATCATTATTTATTATAATTATAATTTAATTATGCTTGTGTTCTATTCTACACGGTACTTAATAATAAACACTACTTAAAAGCATTTTATATGTGAATCTTTAGATTGATATATTTTTTTTATTAATGAACCGATTTAAATAAAACCAATTCCAGGTTAATTGTAGAGAAAAATACGAACGATTTTATTTAAGAGATTTCCTAAGGCATTATAGTTCCATTATTTTCCGTGGTGCTACTTTGTATGAAAAATAATGAATTTTAAATGAATTTCTATTTATCTTCAGATGATTTAACATGTTTTAGAAATTAAAAATAAGCAGCAAAAAGATACTTATTACTGATATTTAGACGCGTCATGCGCACATTAGATTAGTTCCATTATTTTCCGCTGGCGCTGGAAATAAGTTACATTTACTAATTTAAATGAATTCTAATTTGTTAACTGATGATTTTACATGGTTTAGAAATTAAAAATAAGGTGCAAAATGTACTATATTTACCCTATTACTATATTTACGTTCGTCGTGCATCATCAGACCTTGTTTACTATATAGCATCAAAGTACTCGTCAAGACGAATCAAATGAGCCCAAACTCGATGGGGTTTTGTCTTTTAATCACGGAGTTCCTATGGTCACATTCTAGCTCCATCATTAGATCCTGGTTACTATATAGTATTAAAGTACTCGTCAAGACGAATCAAATGAGCCCAAACTCGATGAGGTTTTGTCTTTTGATTACGCGGTTCCTATGACTTCCATTCTTGTTTATTAGCATTTTATATGCGAATCTTTAGATTGATATAACTCTTTTATTTATGAACCGATTTGACTAAAACTAACACTAAGTTTCAAGTAGAGAAAACTGCAACGTATTAGTGAAAATTTTATTCAAATCGGTGGTGTTGTTTAACCACACCAGTGACACAAACTATTTACAAATTTAGCCCAAATTAAACTAAAGGTCAACCACAAGTTTACAGCCACATCGATAGATGGCGTCTGTAGCGTTTTTGGCACTATTTTTTTTTGAATTGAATTTACTTTATATTCTATTACTTTTATTTCGAATTTTTGATGTAAATTAGGGGCGATGTGTCCGATATAAATGATTATTATTTATTTTATTATTTTATTTTACGTTTCCCTAGGAAAAATTGACAAAATGTTTTACGAATTAGATCGCGCAAGCGACTTTTTCGTGTCGTTTTGTTCATATGCGTATTTTCACAGTTAATCTTAGTAAAGGATCACAATGAATGGGGAGAAATTTCCATTCTTATTATATGTATGGATTTTTTATTTGTTAGATTAATTAAATATTATGTACCTATTTAATTGAGAAATTAAATATGAGAAATTATGAATTATTAAAAATCTGTAGATATTTTAACTTAAAATCACGCGATTGTGGCGCTCCATCTAGGGGGATCTTTTGTAAAAATCACTGGTTATCCGGAGACACACAGACATAAAATCTGTTCACACCCATTTAGGCATACATCCAGACACAAACTTTCACGTTTATAATGTTAGTAAAATTTTGCAATGATTATTATAGAACCTTTTATCTGTGTTATAGATAATCATAGGCGGATTTAGGGAGGGGGGGCAAGGGGCCAAGCCGCCCCCCCCCCGAGTCATTAAGCAAGCTGCTCGCGCACATTTTATAAAGGATGTTTAAGCTTTTGGGGCAGGGGGCCAAGGTACCCCCAGAAGCATTGTAGAGTTACGAATTTCGCACATATTTCTGAAATAAATTTTTTTTTTCGGCGCTCGCAGCTAGCTGCTCGCGCACTTATTGTAATGGATGTTTAAACTTCCTAACCGCTCAGAGCGAGCTAAACATACACTTTTCGAAATAAAAATTATAATATTTTTGCCCGTCTGCACCTTGCCCCCCAAAAACCAAATCCTGGATCCGCCTATGATTTTAGGTATACACCTCAGTGGTAGAGTCCTTCTCACGAATGAGGTCCCGCGGAATTTTGCGGAACTAAATAAAATTTTTTCGATAAATTCTGGACTTCATTGATGATCATGCCATAAATAATTTTTCACCACTCTCGCACGAAAATAGTGTCTTTGGTCATCGATTTCAGTGAGCAAAAGCCGTTTTTGCTCTCTAGAGAGGCAAAGTGATTTGAATTTCGAACACAATTTTATTGGATAAGAAGAAGTTGGAGTGTTCTGAAACTTATTTGTGTACAATTTTTATTTAACTGAGATGCACATAATTTTTAATGTTATTTATTGAATTTTAAGTTTATAAATTGTATTTTTTCAATAATATTTTAAATAAAATACTATTATAGAATAATAAGTCGTAAGTGAGTTTTTTTTTTAAATATTATTACAAATTGTTTTTCATAAATATGTCACACACACAAATTTCGAACGCAACTCTTTTAATAAAAATAAAAAAATACAAAATGGCGGGATGTAGAAGTTTAGAGTTTACAGTCAAATGGAGAATGCGTTGTGACGTCATCGATAAATGCCATCTTTGTCTCTCTCTTTTGTATGAGGTAAGTGAGATGGCACTTATAGTTGTCATTTTTCTTGCGACAGTGGTGTTCACAACACATTTTCCATTTGGTTCTAAACCTCTTGGTAAAGATTCAACTAAATATTTTCAACTTAAGTTGTAAACTTTTGCAAATTTCTATTTGTGATCTAATAGTCTGTTTAATTACAAAGAAATGAGTGACCCCAGTGATGAAGGTAGTTGTCTTACGCCAAAAAAGTTGAAAGAACAAGTTTCGAATGCCGAGTTCAGCTATTTGCCTGAAAAATCTAAAGTGAAATATGTAAAGGCGTACGAATCCTTCAATAATTGGCGCCTCTCAAAAAATGCAAAAACATATTCCGAGACCGTGATACTATCATATTTCATGGAACTATCTAAAACAAGAAAATCCAGTACATTATGGAGCATTTTTTCTATGATAAAAGCTGTCTTGAAAACGAAACGTGACCTTGAAATAGAAAAATTTCTGAATGAAGCACCAGACAGTAAATACCTCGCTTTAAAAGTAAGTAAATTGATACAAAAGCTAATTTATTTCAAAGAAAACCTATCTAACTGTACCTATCTAAAAATAAGTAAACTAAATTATTGTTATTTTTTACAGGTTGTATTAATTATTGGCATAAATGGTGCGTGCCGCTCAAATGAATTGTTGAATCTTAAGGTAAACGACGTTGAAAAGCATTCGGACAAATTAATATTAGTAAAATTATTGAATACAAAGACTAAAATCGACAGATCATTCGTCATTAGTGAAGAATATGTGAATGTGGTGGACAAGTATATGGCATTACGACCCGCTAATACAAAAACTTCAAGATTTTTCTTACATTATGATAATGGAAAAAGTAAAAAACAGCCCATAGGCATCAATAAAATCGGTGATATGCCAAAAACGATTGTTAAATTTCTTCAGCTTCCGGACTCCCATCTTTACACTGGGCATTGCCTGAGGCGGACGTCAGCAACACTCTTAGCTGACTCAGGCGCTGATATTACAGTTCTTAAACGCCATGGTGGCTAGAAGTGTAACAAGATTGCAGAAGGATACATCGAAGATTCTAAAGTTATTTAATATGCTAACTTTTAAAATTTGCGATAGTGGCGCCCCGCAAAAAGAACTCCTTTCGTGAAAAGCACTCTACCTATCAGTCACAGTTCCCGATTGAGCAGAAATTTTGCATACCGGGAATCGGATGACAATGCAATAATTTTATGACATGGAAGTGATCTGAAGTCTGATGATGGAGCTGAAAGGTGAAATTTGATAGATATATTATAATAAATAGTTTGAGTACGTAGGTATATGATAGTTTCATTTCAGAAAATTTCATTTTAGTTTTTTTTATACAACGATGTAAGAAGATGAGCAAGATGCTCTCCTGATGGTAAGAGATAACGCTGGGATTTAACGAAGGTTAAATTCTGGGTGCACTGCTGAGTCATAAAATGTTAAGATTCTTCAGCCCAGTAATTTCACTAGCCACAGTGCCCTCCTACCGAAGCACAGTAATGTCTGCACATCACTGTTCAGGCGGCAGAATAACTGACACTGTTGGGGTACTAGCCGATCTCCTGCAGAGCAAGTCTACCCACGGTAAAGAGATCACCATTAAATGACGCGGAAAAGAGTCAAGAGTAACTGTACGGAATCAAGCTGTTATTATTCCGTATTTTTATTAGTTTTTCTGATTTTATTGATAATTTGATATATTTTTGTTTACTGTATTTAATCTTGATGTACTATATGTGTAAGTGGTAATTTATTGCCGTTCTAATTTGTACTGTGGTATAGGTATAACGATAGTTCTGGGACTTATCCCAGGACGTCTCTGAAATCTAAGTATTATTCACAAAAAATGTTTCATAATATTATTTACTAGCTTATGCTCGCGGCTTTGCCCGCACGGCAAAATCCTTTCTTAGCAGTGGTCTACGTCATGAAACCTTTCTATGTTCCAAATTTCAACCCAATCCATCTAGCGGTTGAGGCTGTACGTTATACAGATACATCAGTCACTAGCTTATTCTCAGGGCTTTGCCCGCATGGACGGGTTACGTTTCATAATACCTACGGTCGTTTCAACTACGGTCGATATAACTACGGTCGATTCGCATAAGTTCATTTCACATATTGGACGACTCGCTTACAGTGCAACTCGCCTGCGGTTGATTAAACTATGGGCATGTGAACTAATGGGCGATTCGGCCAATGTTCATTTGATATATTGGTTAATTCAACTATGGACGACTCACCTACGGTTTATAAATTCTTTGCTACGCGTGTTTTTAGTACAGTATTCAGGGCAAACCGAAATCTGTTGGTTAGGTTAGGTTTGAACAGTGACCACAATGCGCGAGCCGAGCGAGCGAAGCGAGCGTGCCGCGGCAGCGGCCGGCGAAGCGCCAGATATTTTTCTTATTACTGAATTATTTATCCTGTGTCATGGCATCTTCAGGCATTTTGGCATCTTCTTTCATCTACCTCATCATGGCAAAGTGGCATAATAAGCTGTCTGCGCACCTACAGATAGAAATCATTCAGGTATCAAAAACAACACGTTTCTGAATTCTGTACTATAAACAAGTATTTTTTGGCTGTCATACCTGACTAGCAGCCGGAAACGTGGTCTAAAAATACGTGAACCGTCCGTTAGTTCGGTCAAAAATAGGCAAATCGTCCAATAGTTTAATCAACCATAGCTCAATCGACCGTAGCTGAGTTAACCGTAGGCGAATCGTCCAATATTGATTTCAACCAATAGTTATTATGAACGTAGGCGAAACGTCCAATAGACATTTTGAATAGTAGGTGATTCGATCGTAGTTACATATTGGCAAGGTTTGCCAGCCTTTACTAATTCTACGCCCATTAAGTCGCAGAAAACCCGTGAATTGAATCCCTCTTTTCCGTGGAATTGGAAATCGAATTAAATGGTCTGTATAAAATTCATTAATATATGAATAATTTACTGTCACGCGCTACGAAGTGCGCGCGGGTCAGCTAGTTTTCAATAAATTGTTAAATTAGGTAGGTATCGCGTTTTATTTATTATAGCATAATGTGTAACTAAATGTTAAGGATAGTAATAAATAAGATATTACTTAGCTAAACAATACAAAATGCCATCATAAACCAAGTAAGTTTATCGAGCATGCGCGTGCGCAGCGAAGGGACACCAGTTATTTATAGATGACGTCGTTTCCGTCGCATCGCAGTCAACACAAAAACTATCTGGAATCTGGAACATCCTGATGAGTTTCCGCAGCGCTACAAACGGTTATACTAAGCTAGGAATTAGGGATGTTACCATTTACTATCGAGTAGGAGAAGTCAAATTATGGCATACTTTTAGCGATAAGACCACCCCTTAAACACTTATCTTTTACTGGTCTACGGTGAAGCAAAAGCATAAACATGATTTTGACTTCGACTCTGTGAACTACAATAATATTACGTATAACTTTCGTGTTTCATACTTTTTAATTTTTAATACGCGAGTTTTAGTATGGTCCTGTCTGGTAGATTTTCGTAGTGTGGTTTAGTATTAGAATAAACATTTTAAAATTATTTTCCTGTGTGTCTCAGGCTCTAAGGCAATTTTTAAAATAAAGTTGTTCACAATGAAAAAGCTTTTGTAGCAGAAATCCTATTGAAAGGTCCTGAATTTATTTTTACTCTTCTAATGAATTGAAGTTGGAATTGCAATTATAATAACCAACGAACTAGCCAATTAGCGGTTTTGTATGATATCTATAATTATAGCTTTATCAACGAAAATAACACGTTTACGCACGCCTACGATTTGCTTATCGCGTAGCCAAGCGAAAGCTTTTAAAATAATATTTGACCTCCGACCTCGCGAGATCCGGAAAATGAGCTTTTCTAAAGGGAAACCTTTGTCACGCAACTCGTAAACTGTAAAAGATATTATAAATTTAATGAAAATCAAGCAAGCTTTTGGAAAGCTCCGTTCTCTGTTTCATTCCGGATGTAAAAGAATGTGAGTTCGAGGCTCGAAGATACAAGAATTTACTGATGTCATCGAGGTTCCGTGATTCACTAAGTGCGATGCATTTTATTTTGATGCCCATCCATGAGTCGTCTCGATACTGTACAAAGAATTTCGTATTGTATTTAAAAGCTAATAAAAAGATGTGATGTCAGAAATCAACAGTAAAACAGGTAAGTGATAACGTCTCCATTATTAAAGAACGGAAATTAGAAAACGACAATAGACTGCATAGACATGAATTGAGTGACAAGACAAGGTTGAGTGGCGAAACATGAATGAGGCCTATACCCAGTAGTGGGATGTAGAGGGCTGTGATGATGATGAATAGAATGTAATCATTAGATGTCTACAATGGGTGCTACAATACTTCAACCATATCGCACGATTAAATGGCCATAGGCGGGAAAGACGAGAGATATGAGAATCGAGAGATAAGGGCTTAAGTTTTACACGATATGCATAATACGGGATATTCCAGCAGGATTTAAAAAAATTAACCTAATAATTATGTTGTAAGATTAAAGCTCTCTGGTATTAACTATTTCAAATCCAGATCTGGATCAGTAAAACTATCAAGCCAAACATAGAAACTGATACTAATGATCATTCTGCAAAAGGAAGTCATGATAATTGTGCAAGGGCTCGCAATCCTATTGCAAAGCATAGCGGCACAGATATGGCGATGTACCGGCAACTAGTGGCAACAGTTGCGCAACAGCAACTGAAGCCACTTGTAGCAAAGTTCACTCACCCTTGATAACTGATAAGCAGTTAATTTTTATGAAGCAAGAGAGGTGAAGCTCTTCTGGTAAATCGTAATTGGAATTTCTTGGAATTGTATACTTGGTTCATTTTCATGGGTTCTTCTTACTGTGATAAGTACCATATTAGGATCAAATCTAACGGCAGTTAAACGCTCTTATTGGTTAAGTGTTGATAATCACTCGGATAATTAATTATAATAGGTACTTTTTTTTTCACAACGAAGAAGGTTTACAAACCATATTATGTATTTTTACAATGTTTTATTGTTGTACAAGAGGGTATAGAAATTGCAACATATAGGTTGGCAACACAACCTGTAATTGTGATTGTGCTTTGACTCTGACAGTGTAAGTAGTGTAATCCGTTCAGTTGGAGTATCAACCCCAATTGTGAGGTAGGGCCTACTTGATAACTAAGTGTGCACTATCATTGACAAATCCCAAGATAATAATATGCAGGGGCAGTTAATTGTTAGGTAATCTTAGCGACTAAAACTGCAACATATAGGTTGGCCGCACAACTTATAATTGTCATTTGACTCTGACAGTGTAAGTAGGTCTTGTTCTGCTAGAGTATAAATTCCCAATTATATCATTTTTTTTAATTATCCTACCATTGATACCTAGTTATACTTTTCCTCTTACATCAAATAACGTAGAGCGTGAAAATTTTAATAAAAGCACCTTAACAATAGCTATTATTAGTTTATGTAATATATTATACAGAGCTAAGAATAAACTATGTACAAATTATGTAAATGGTTGTGTAACTCTATCCGAGCTAGAATCACGACGCGTACAGATTTTTTAAAATTAATTAGAATTTTTTAAACAAGAAAAAAATCTTAATTTTAGACTTGTGTTTCTTGAGTCTTGAGGATCTTTTTATGTAAATGGACGAGACAAGCTAGACACTCGCGTGATGTTAAAGCTGACCCTACATTGGGGATGCGCGACTCTCCAGCAAAAGACCGACTACATCGTCATATTGCTAAATGTGGGATCAAGCTAAAGCCCGAACGTAAATGTTCGTGCGGAAATTCTTTGCCTAATAAGTGTAGTGATTTTATCGTGATAAGATAAAAAACGCACACATGCTAACATTCGCATATAAGTATAGGTAGGTACCTTATAATATCCTCACCATCTTTTTTTCAAACACGTTATTTAAAATGTTTGTCGCCCGATGTTGTTTACAGGGACTGTGGTCAAGAGTCAAGAACACAATAATTAATTAAGTATAAATTGTGAGTTAAATATTATGCTTGTCCAGATTTCAAAGTCGTCGAAGCTGAAAAAGGTCAGGACCATTCTAGTTCGAAAATAGACATCATCTTTATGATTTACAGATAATAATTTCCACACAATCGTTATCTAGTCATATTAAAGAAGCTCTACCATCTGCATTTATCCAAACTCCAAACCTTCGCATTTACATTATTGGAGGAATGACGACATAATTACAGGTTTAAAGTACATTTGTAGGTAATTACAGGCCAAAAATGTAGCACCAAGTAATGTATCAGAGCAGACAATAGGTTAATGATATTATAGTGTGTAAATCTTTTTTAAGCTTTTTTTATTGTATTTATGGTGTACAATAAACAGTTTTCTATTCTATTCTAAAGTTAAGGCCTAAGGTCCCCGGAAGGTCAATCGTATGTACGTGACTGTGGTGTGGTCAAGAGTCCTCAGAGATCAGTCATTGTCACTGATTCGAACTGATACGAGAACAATGCACTGGAATAACAAAACAACCATGTACTTGGTCTTTATCAGTTACAGGCAAAAACCTGAAAAGGTATTGATGTTTCTCGAATTTTCTAAAATTAAACGTAAAAGGGGCTCGTCGACGCGACATCTCATATCTCTTATTTTTATACCTAAAAGGATTGATTGACTGACTGATCTATCAATGCACAGCCGTTGGAAAACACACATTTTCGCCTGTATAATTAGCGTGTAATTAGTTTTAAATCCATTTTCATATATTATGTGGTACATAAAAAAAGAATCTTAATCTAACATTTTTGTGTTCATTCTACTTAGTAAATTTAACGATCAATTCGTGATGATGTTGATAGCAGGTGAAATTTAACGAGTGCAAAAGGCATTTTAATGTATGTTAGTGAACGTGATGATCACGATATTCGCTTGATTTTAAGCTAAACAATGACATAATGTGAAATTCTGATTAAAAAACTTCACTCTTCAACGCTGCTTTTCGCCATAGTCATTTTACTACTTTTGCCAAGGGCGAAGGACCAAGGCTTTATTATTTTTTTTATATTTTTCCTAACTAGGTTCTCTTCCCTCTCTCTCTTCCATAGTACCTACTCCTCCCATTGTCCCAATACCTTTTCTTCAGCTTCAGGATAACTGTTAGAATATACTACTACTTTAGCATTAAGTAAGTTCTGGCTTAGTGCCTAAATATAAAATATAAGTTATTATACTGGAACGTTAATAACCACAATAATTAGGCCATCAATTGTTTTTATATTATACTAGCGGCCCGTCCTCGCTTCGCTTCGGGTGCCATTATGAATAAAAAAATAAAATTAAATAATAAGACTTACGCAATAAATATTTCAATGACAAATCTACAGATTAAGTATTGCTAGAAATAGAAAATGATCACGAACATTAAATTCGCATCTTAACATGAATTTAGTCTTTTACAACTTGTGATCCTATTTATGATATTTCTATCTTAAAATATTCTAGTAGCTTCTGGTGCTTCGCCGGCCACTGCCGCGGCCTTTACAATGTTTGGAGATACTACAAAGATTTCAGGGAAATAAAAACTATCCTATGCTCTGTCCCAGGACTCAAATTGTGTTTAAACTTATTTCCCTAATTCGTTGGTTAAAACCAAATGAAAGCTACGTCAGTTCGACGGATACTGATTCCTTATACAAACTCTTAAATGCCTGGTTTCCTCTCTGAAAGGGCGGTTTTGGGGATAAAAGCTATTTTGTGTCCTTCCTGGTACTTAAACTAACCTTTGTAGAAGTAAAAAAAAGCTTAATTGGCCTAACGAATATAGATAACTCATACAAACTTCACCCCTGTTCCCCTTATAAAAGGGGATTTCTAAAATATAAAAACTATCCTATGTCCTATTTTGGTATACAAACTACCTTTATTATACTTACTAAATTTCAGGCCCAGCGGTATTAGAAATTTCAATACAACATTTGCCCCCACTTTTATAGGAGAAAAATGGCCCTCTTTTCCTCCTCTAAGAGGGAATATCTGAGATAAACACTTTTTCACACCCTCTCGTGGTACTTACCTTTAAGCCAAATTTCAACTCTATCAGTTCAGCAAAAAGATAATAAAAAGATATATGTTTTAGGTATTAAAAAGAACCTTTAGGATAGGTATTCCAAATTTTATCATTCTAGGTTCAGGAGTTTCGTCTCTACTGTGATAATGATGAGTCAGTCAGATTACCCTACAGAGTTTAGTGTAGTCCCACATATTATGTTAGTTAGGTTGGAAAGTATCCACAATGCGCAAATCGAGCGCACGAAGCGAGAATGAGGCGATGCGTTTGAGCTTGGGAATTAAACAACTTTTTTATACCAAATTTCAGCTTAATATTCCCGTTCCCATAGGAATATTGGGATGAATAAACAATCCATTATCGTTTCTTGGTAGTCAAACTACTATTACATCAAATTTCAAACTATTCAGCTCAGCGGTTACATTTTCCATATTAGTCCCGTTCCCGTGGGAATTTTGGATTGAAAACTATGTTGCATTCTTTTTTGGTAGCCAAACTACCTTTGCATTAAATGGCAGCTTAATTGGCCACGTGGTTACAAATTTCTATATTATACACGTTCCCGTGGGAATATTGGAATGAAAACTATTTGAACCCTTTCCTGATAGTCAAACTACCTTTATACTAAATTTCAGCGTTATAGGCTTAACGGTTACAGATTTCCATTTTGTTCCCGTTCCCATAAGTATTTTGGAATGAAAATGATCTTGAATCCATTCATGGTACTCAAACTACCTTTATAATGATTTTAGATTAATAGGCCTAGTGTTTACAGATTTCCATTTTGTTCCCGATCCCGTAAGAATTTTGGAATGAAAACTATCTTGAATCCATTCATGGTAGTCAAACTACCTTTACAACATATTTCAGATTGATAGACTCAACGGTTACAAATTTTCATTTTATTCCCGTTTCCGTAGGAATTTCACAAAATCCCTTCTTATCAGTCGCCTACGTTACCTAAAAAACACGCTGTACAAATTTCAGGTCAATCGGTCCAGCGGTTTTATCCCTGCGATGATAAGTCATTTAGATTTCCACTTTAAATCTTGGCATGGACATAGATTGTTCCCATTTCCGTAAGAATTTTGGGTTGAAAACTATCTTGTACTTTCTTCGTAGCCAAACTACCTTTGCATTTAGTTTCAGCTTAATCGGCCAAGCGGTTACAGATTTTCATATTATTCCAGTTCCCGTGAAAAACCGTTGTGAATCCTTTCTTGACAGTCAAACTACCTTCCAAATTTCAACGCTATAGGCGTTACCGCAATTTCCATTTTGTTCCCGTTCCCGTAAGAATTTTAAAATGAAAACGATCTTGAAACCATTCATGGTACCCCAACTGCCTTTATACCAAATTTCAGCGTAATAGGCTAGAGGTTACAGATTTCCATTTTGTTCCCGTTCCCGTAAGAATTTTAAATGAAAACGATCTTGAAACCATTCATGGTACCCCAACTGCCTTTATACCAAATTTCAGCGTAATAGGCTAGAGGTTACAGATTTCCATTTTGTTCCCGTTCCCGTAAGAATTTTGGAATGAAAACTATCCTGAATCTTTTCATGGTAGTCAAACTACCATTATACCAAATTTCTGCTTAATAGACTCAACGGTGACAGATTTCCATTTTTTCCCGTTCCCGTTGGAATTTCAAAAAATCCGTTCTTATCGGGCGCCTACGTTACCTAAAAAACACGCTGTTTAAATTTCAGCTCAATCAGTCCAGCGGTTTTATCCCTGCGATGATGAATCAGTAGATTTCCACTTTAAATACATATTGGTATAGAGTATAGACATACTCATAGATTGTTCCCGTTCCCGTGACATTTTGGGTTGAAAACTACCTTGAATCCAGTCATGGTAGTCAAACTACCTTTCAACTAAATTTCAACGTAATAAGCCTAGCGGTTACAGATTTTCAGTTTTGTTCCCGTTCCCGCAGGTATTTTGGAATGAAAACGATCTTGAATCTATTTATGGTAGTCAAACTACCTTTATGCCAAACTTCAGATTTATAGGTTTAGCGGTTACAAATATCCATTTTGTTCCCGTTCCCGCAAGAACTTTGGAATGAAAACTATCTTGAATCCATGCATGGTAGTCAAACTACCTTTATACAAAATTTCAGATTAATAGGCCTAGCAGTTACAAATTTCCATTTTGTTCCCGTTCCCGTAGGAATTTTGAAATAAAAACTATTTTGATTTTTTCCATGGTAGTAAAACTACCTTTACACCAAATTTCAGCTTGATAGACTCAACGGTTACAGATTTCCATTTTGTTCCCGTTCCTGTGGGAATTTCGCAAAATCCCTTCTTATTACCTGCCTACGTTACCTAAAGAACACGCTGTCCAAATTTCAACTCAATAGGTCTAGCGGTTTTGTCCCTGCGATGATGAGTCAGTCAGTTTTCTATTTTATATAATAGTATAGATTAACACACAAATAAATGATTGACAGATGACCTGATATGCAAATAATGATTGATCATCTCTAGAGTCTAAACATGGCCCTATTACAACACCAAATTTCTCAAATAGAGTTGAACAGAACAATCGATGTTCGCACTCGCCCTAATCGATTTTGACCTTTAATCTATCGCAATCGTTATGCCACCCGATTGCCGATACATGGTGGCAAGTCACAGCTGATTGCCACATAGCGACGCGTAGCTTCGGACGGTTACCTGCAGGCCTGCAGCCCGTTAGCTCTGGCCATTTCTCAGAAAGTGTTGAATTGCAAACCAGGTTTATGATGTGCTGTCAACGTTACAAATGGTATTTTATCGTGATGGCGCATCTCTAGTTACTGGAGTATGAGATTAATATATAAATCCACATTCTTATCTTGTTGATTCTTCGTGCGCGTAGATTTACAACTTGGCACAGGAATTTCAGTTTTAATGATTCTACATCTTTTTACGAACAGGTTTGTCAAAGGGATATCTTCAAATATATAAAAAATCTCGTATCACGCTGATTGTCACCGAACTCCTTCGAAACGGCTTAACTGATTTTTATGAAATGTTGGATACAATTGGCAAGAAAGTAGGAATAGGTCAGACATATAGGATAGGTAAGACTATATTTCAAAAGACACAGACTAAGATGCGTGAGGCAACTATTATCTCTAAAAATAACTTTAACTATATATGGTACAAGAGACAGTTATCTTTCTCTGAGTCATTCAAATTAATAATTCGATTATTTCATTTTCGCACTGAGCATATACCTACAGTTGCATAAATATGCATAGCATACGAGTATGCACCTCTAGTCAAGAATAGCTCTGTTATCTACCTATGGGGTTCTTCAATAAGGAGATAAGGATCGGTCACTGGTCACTGGGCATCTATGGGAAATACTTTGCAACTTGCAACCTTTCCAGATCATTAACTGCCCATTGTAGGTACGTCCACTAGCTCTATTCTAGCTTGCAGCTATTTGCATTTGGATTTTCGATCTCTTATTGCGCCATTCAACCTTAGTGGTGTAACTGTTAACTAATCTGCGTTCCCAGTCTATTTGTCTCAAACAATGGTGACGCAAGTTACGTGCCCAATCGCTGCACTCGTAACTTATCGACGTATGGTCTGATAATGCGCCGGACAGGCGAATCAATGCAATTGCCTTCATGTTCATTTTGTGACCGCAAACCACAAATTGTGGGGATACCGTTTTCGATTTTGTTTAAATTGACTGGCCAGTATTTGTGTCATTTCGTCTGGTAAGTACGCGACTGATTGAAAACTTCGAAATTTGGAGTGAGTTGATCAATGTTTTCCAGGTAGCAGGTACGGTGGATGCTTATGCACGTTTAAGTCTACTTGCTTTACAAATTCATGATATTAGTAATATTAAATTTGTCTTAAATTTGCTCTGATAGGAAGGACATAGTATCCAAAGACAGACAAAGAACGCTTTCTCAGAATGACAATCGGAATTCAATTTCAGAGACATCTTACTGAGGGTATCGTATTGAAAATCTCGGTAGCTTTGTTACTGTAACTTTGTGTGTGTATAAGCAAGCCTATCAATAAAAATTCAAAATCAAGTATACGTCGTGTACATGCACAAATAACACGAAATATCTGGTTACCTAGCTAACTATCTGCATAAAAAGAAACCCAAAATAATCTCCATTACGATGACGAAAGCTGCCAACACCTAAACACTTGTCCGCTATCGAATCACAGCGAGCAAAATATGACAAATCTGTTTATCAGATATTGAAGAAGCTTGTCTGGCAACTCCTCGTGATCTTGATTGATGGTGGTGACGTGGAACACTTCATTCAGGCACATCTTTTAAAATAGAAGTTGGTGTAAAAATAGAGTGAACTGACGCACCCTTCACACCCACCATTAAACTAGTCTAAAAACGTAATTATGTTGTTTGTAATTTAAAAACAACGATAGAGAAATGCAAAACAGGCTTTTGCATTTTTTTTTTGTTAATGTGATCAGTAATCATTATCATGATTGCCCACATCAGATACAGCACCGCCCAGGGTTTTGAAATTTAAAATTCTTTACAAAATTGCACTAGGGTGACAGGCCCTTAGATATCAGTTGTGAAACTTGTTATACCCAGTAATTTGCCGGATTTATTCTTACTAAAAGTCTTAAGTAAGATCGACAGTTAGTTTTTATGTAACTGAAGTTACCAAGTGTCTACGCTAAACACTTTTGTCATGTATGAAGTAACTTTGGAGGCAGACGACTTTACACAGGTGTTAGTTGCTACGGATAGATAATTGTTGTCGACAGATCAATGAACCATGATCTTTTATTCGGCTGTTATCTATTCATAAATGTTCACCTAGTTACTACAGTCTTCCATGAGCTCGCAATTACCATCATCAAGTCACGCTTGACGACCTTAAAACAGACCATTTAATAAAACAATACAATATTGTTTGTGGATTATAACCATACACTGATCAAAGACAATGTATGGCATTGTAAAACAAAAAGCAAACATTGTAAGGTATATACTCGTACATGAATGCCTAGAATATCCAGCAGATAGCTTCTGGCTTGACTAAACACTGCAAAAAATCATAGAAAGCGTCAGCGGAGAAAACTGATTCGGACGGTTTCAGAAATGAAAATCGATCATCGTTAGTTGATGTAATTGACGCTCACATACCTCCGAAAGAAATATTACCATTAGAGAAAACGCTAGGAACAAGATAAATGGATGTTCCGATCCGTTCGTTAGTACACGAAGTGACAGTGAACACGCGAAGTTAAAAAATACATGGCACGCTTCGAAATAGGTGACTGGAACATATCTCCCCACAATGTAGCAGAAAAACATTTAACACAGTAAAGAAATCGGTGTTTTAATGACAAGCACTCAATTACACTTGATAAATGTGGTGACTAAGAATTCGAAATGAAAGTAAGACTCACAAAACCGAAGATAACAATTAACGAGAAAAATTCCACCGAAAACAAAAGGCAAAACCCAGCTGTTAAAGTAAACGAGGAAGAAATTATGAATGAATTTTATAATTCTGAATGCCAAGAAATGAAGCCCACAATTATGAGCAATTGAATATGCCATAAACATGAGTCAGTGATAGGTTAACATGTGCCCTTTAGACTGAAATAAAAAGTGCACCTGTCCTTTCATACTTGTAAATAAATAATGGAAAACAATGCACATTAAATATTACCTGTCATATTTTAAGTGGGGCACCTGTGCATTATCGGAATGAGCAATAATTTGAGACGCAATATAATTGAGTCAACCTTAGTAAAACTCAATTAGATACTTTATATTATAGTGATATTTTGATAAGAGAAGGTTATCACAGCGAATGTAAACAAAGGCAGTAATTAAACAAACGATGTTGAAATGAAAACATTATAAAACTTAATGACATAAGCCACGTAACAATCAGTGATGCAAATAATAATCGTATCGCAATAAAATTCGCAGCTGAGAATATTATGAACGAAACGTTGGAGTTTACCGTAATCCTTGCATCTTACGGTTTATTCAAAAGGCTGTCGATACTACGAGTAAAAACAAAATAAAATTTCACATCGAGTTATCTGATACGTTAACTGATTATTATCTACAGCTCATAATTATTTTATTGATAAACATTGAATGAGTCGTACGATTGTGCTGAAAGACATTCACGAGCTACAAAATTAACAAGGAATGGAACGAGATCCAAGAACTGATGAGTTTTATAGCCGTCGTATACCCACTTAAGACGAACAGTTTATTAAATCAAACATCGAGTGAATCAGCCTTCGTACTCACCAGCTTTAACATCCGTGAGTGATGCGAGAGCCTCACTCGAACAGCCGGTTCATAAAAAGAGCTTTAAAACAGTTCTAATTGAACCATCAAGCGTCCACAGCACACACACTCACTTTTACCAAACTAATTATTGCCGGGGACCATTCGAAACGCAAAACGAGAGTTTGTTATGTTCCGCCACGCGTCCACCGTGGCCGTTACGTGCGGCACTCTTCACAACACCATTCAATTCGTTAATCGATGGATTCGCTTCAATAATAGTTATGAACTTTTCAATTCACTCGAAGTTATTAGTTGCGATCACGCTAAAACTTGCGAGAGACGATAACGTGACGCGACGGGCGATAATGTCGGCGGCTGGCGCGGCACTGCGGCGGGCAAACGACGGCGACGCGACGAGAAATCGAGACTCGACGCTGTGTTGGGTAGGCTCCGCTTCGTGCCTCTCGCTCGAGCATGCACAGCCTTTCCAATCACCATGCCTGGCTGCTGATGTCTGTGGCGACCTCACGCACCCTGACGCCCTTTTTTGTCGCCAATCCAGAATAGATTCGAAAACGTGCCTGTTTTTGTATACGGTGATTACAAAACACCGTTATCCTAAGTCCTGCTTGAGGTATCAGCGCAAGATGAAGTACAAATACAAATTCTTTATTTTGGAAAAAGGGGTACAATAAAACATAGTCAAGGAACGATGATGCCTGTATAAGTCAATCTTTATCCTTTGTTGACTCCAATCTCCTAACAAATCATTCTAAAAGGGGAACAATTAGCTCATCTAACTGAGCAGTCACAATAAAGTAAAGCAAGAGGAGCAACGCCAGTAATAACACTCGAACACTTGAAACGACAATGAATCAGAGACGCCGCATTAGGAACAAGTGGTTTAGGTTCGCACTAAATTGACTCGCTTTGGACTTTACAACATTGACAATAATATTGTGACGGTTCGTGACCGGGAAAGCCGATGGATCTAAATATAAGTATATAATTAAGAATAGAATGAAAACAAGGCAGATAGAAAGGACAGAAAGGAACAATACATTATCAGAAACTGAACAATTCACAAATGAAATTAAAGATAGAGGTAAGTAAGTAGAACAGTAGAAATACAGAATAATAGGACAACAACCGGCCATTTAAAGGCATTAAAGCGATTGCTACAACATAGGAAACGAAAAATCTTATATCTTCTACTAATATAAAAAATTATGGGAAAGTATGGATGTGTAAACTGCTGAACACAGTAAAGAAATAAATGATAATGCTAAAGTATTGTTGGTCAAAATAGGCAAGGTAACATGTTCAAATAAAAATATAACAAAATTAAAATAGTTAAAAAGATTAAAAATTAAAATAGACAACCCTCACAAAGTTACACGTACCAACGTAACCTTAGTACCTAAATAAAGTAACCATGATGCAATCACCGCGTTCCATGACATTGACCATTCGCGAATTGATTCTTGCTCAATATAACCAAACTAGAAGAAATCTGGTACAACTCGTCCACTTTTAACTTGCACGTGATTTGCCTAAACATCAGAAACATTCTATTTAGTTAACAGAGGCAAGTTTAAAATGTATGGTAGAACTTGTCCACTCCTATCTAACACATGGTTTGCCTAAATATCAGGAACATTTTATTTGGTTATCAGATTCAAGTTTAAAATGGTTCATCTGTACAAAGTGTGAAGCAAAGTTTTCCACTGCTGTCAGAGTAATCTGCCTCAAGATAAGACAATCGTGATGTGGTAAACAAGGTGTTACGTGCTCAAATAAGATTCAATACGGAAACTACGGCATTCCTCTATTTTGGGATGAAGGAGTGTTAATCATAAAATCACAATCTAGATTTTTTAACCATCTAAGGATCGATACAGTTTAGAACAAAATATTATAACATTTACATACTCCTATCATATAGATATTATAATGTCTTTTGAAGAATTATTATTTTACATCATAATGTTGTGTTATTGTTTCTTGTTCTATATAGGAATTATTTATCCCATCTGTACATAGGTTTGGTCTGCAACCTTCTTCTGCTCCATAGCTACTGAACCCTACTACTGACTACTGACCCAATTAAATGAAAGCAACAAAATGGGCATTATACCAATAACCGAACATACAAACAGACATTTCTAAAACGTTGTTTTGTATAATATGTTTGTTTGGAAACCTTAAAAATTGTTCTTTGTAAATTATAAAACCGTGTCAATATTTTATTACACACTCTGTAGTCGTCGTCGTCGTCGTCGTGTTGTAGTGTCGTCGTTCGACATACGTTGAATTGTTAACATCAATTTTTAGTCGGTTAAAATTAAAAATCTATTTTGTTTTGTGTGATAAGAGAAATGCAAACACTCCTTAAATTCTGACACAAGTGACAATAGTTTTAAATTTCCCATTTCACTTTCACTTACATTTATAAACCGAAGTTTCCAATACAAGTTTATATTCGACACCACTAATTAGGTTTGTTTTTGTAAACGTTTGTGAAAACCGCAGGCCCTTTCCGGTTCCCAAGGTCTCGGACCACACCGAACTTTCGATACCATCTAATTATAAAATTTGTATTTATGCTACTAATTAATTTATTCGATATCTGATTTCCCATTCGTTCTCAAGTTCTCGATTTTTTTTATTGTGGAATTCAAAATGAAATGTATAATATCTGAACTATCTTGATAATTGGTAATCACTTATAGTTAAATTATATATCAGTCGCTTTTCGTCATACTATAGTAATAGCCACGCTATATAAGTAAGAGCGCCATCGCATCGTCTTTATTGGTTATCGCTCTTTAGCAATTTGCTAGTATGTTTAATTATTAATATTACTCAAGTGCTGTATATTCTTTAATATGTAGTGTACAATAAAGTATTATCTTATAATTAGTGTAAGTTTTACCGTTGAAATCGTACCCCATGTCTCACATAAGAGAGTAACATTTAAAAAAGTCTAAACTCTTAATTATAAAAGCTCCAAGTTCAAATGTTCCAAAAGGCGCGGTCGTCGACCGGTCGCGGCCAGTTTTTGTCCAGCTAATGACTTCACTGCAATAATTGATTCTCTGAACAATCAGAGCCACTCAAACCGCGATCTTCCTTGTCTATCATCATATAAACTTTCCAAACAAATTAAAACTGAATCCATCATCTGGTTCAGCAAATTGTGATGGGTTCTTTGATGATCTAGACCTAGAATTGAAAAATTTATTTAACGGGTTTTTGCACATTATTGGCCAATAACTTTAATTGAAACAAATTGCTAAAAGCCATAATAGAACAAGGTATAAAACTTAATCTCTTTATTAACTTTTAGAAGGATGAGATATTTACAGTTATATATTTCCATTTGCTTCACCTTGTGTCCTCAATAACTGTAAGGGACGAAACAGAATTTATTATCTCTTAAGAATGCTTCTACCTTTCATAAAACTAGGTGTGTGGTGATATCTAATAAAGGGCACATCCTACAATGCCCTAGTTGCCTTACCGCTTGCACAATGCAGGACCTCTTCGAGGCAATGACGACCTGCGTTAATACCCGCCTGCAACACAGAAGGTTGCGGGTTCGATTCTCGCGTGGGACCAATGTTTGTGTGATACACAGATATTTGTTACGGGTCTGGGTGGCTTTCTGTATCTATAATAAGTATGTATTTACAAAAGAAAAGTACATAAGTATTATATCCATTATAGCAACCACCACGAGTATCGCTGGGCGAGTATTACTTTTCATAGCTTTTGTCGCTCAGCGACAAGCTAGTGAAGCGACTCCTCGCCGGCAGTGTGAACAGTCAGCGATCAACTATTTATTGTATAATGTGCATCTCTTTTGTTTACACAGAATGCTATATCTTCTGTACGTTTCTTGAGCGAGAAAATTGCCGATAGTAACTCGTTTTCTCGCCTTCGGTGGGAGAGGTACCTCACGCAGCAAACCAATAACTGTAGCTGTTACAAAATAGTTAACCTAACGACACCTGAATAATGTCCGCTAATTTCGCAGCCAAAATCCGCGAAGTCTGCAAATCAACCTCGCTTGAACTCAAGGAGGTACATCTACGTAAACTTGTCACATTGTGTCCTCACTCCGGGAACTAAAACCATCACATCCGGTCATTCAGGACAAGTGACAAGTGTGAAACTGTTTACTAACTCGAACCGTTCACTGAACTCGAAACAACTGCTTTTAACGCTTGAGATTTGCTTTCTTCAAACCGTTCTTTTCCAATTATGTACACAGATAACTGAGCTACGTAAATATATTTCCATGGATCATTTAAACTATCCTCAGTTTCATCTTCTCAAAAGAGCAAAGAATATTCACTACGTCTTATTATTCTGCGGTCCAAGTATCCTACCAAGTTTTATACAAACAATTTTAAAAGTTAATTTCATCTGTAGGGTACCGGTGCGGTGGTACTTATTCGAGCTACTCATCAGCAACAGCCTAACTCTCAACGAATCTAAAGCCACTGATAGCAACTTTCCGTCTTTAAGAACCTTAACACTTTTAAAACTATGGTTTGTGACATGTAACTAGAACTAAAATGAGACAACGGTTGAGTACAGAATTTTTCTCTAAGACTCTTTAATGTTACTGTCTTTATCTCAGGGGGAGGGCATCGGCGGATTTTTTGTATATCAACACTGGTTGTATTTGCTACCCCACTCGTAGCGCCACGTGACGCGCCGTTTAGTAGCGGCCAGTTGAAGGAACTACGCGGGCCTCACGGAATATTCTCTTTAACAAAAAAATCACGACTTCTTATTTTTTTATAAAACTGTTTACCGTATTATTATATAATAAAGTATACATATAAAATATCTAAATTTATTAAATCGATTTTAATATCCCCAGAAATGTAAAATAATCCTCAAAATTATGATTATTTTTTGTTCTAGCGAGGGATCAAGTTATACTGGTCAGGCAAATTGCCTCTCTTTCTAATAAAGCGTTTTCTCCAAATAGCTATCCTTGTCTAGTGACTCGTATTTAGCCAGTGTTGTGAATATTTTGACGATTGAATCGATGCATGATAATCGATTAGAGGACAAATAAATGCATACCACATCTTCGACCAGGTCTAATTGCATGCTATCTTTAGGTACAACTAGCGCATAATATGTTTTGTAGGCCCATGTTGACGACAGTTTTATCCATTGAAAAGTACCTACTGTTACCTATTGTCAAGAGCCTAGAGAGACTTATAGGTAGAGCCTAAGCTACCTATTATACCAAATTTGATTAGTTAAGCTGTAAATATGTTAAAAAAATAGCTAATGTGTATGTTCATTAAAAAATATTCCAAAATAACATTGCAAGAAATGAGTTTTAAGGGGTTTGCCCACTATACCGTACCATATGCCCGTTTGCATTTCTTCTTTCTCTCGTATTTTGCCCGTGTTCAAAACAGAATCTAATCACGAGAATGCAGTACCAATTTCATTTTTGCATGCCTATCAATATAATATGTTGCTTACATGTTCAAGCATCTTTACGTGTTAACCTTTTTCGTTGAACTGGCAACAGATGAACTTAGATGAGTTTTCTTTATAAACAATGAAAATAAGTTTATATTATTATCTTTTTATCGGTCATCATTCGTGGCTATAAACCCGTACACTCACTGCATTCTGGTCCCTACACGCAGTTGTTTGGCAACATCGCATGCCATGGATAGACCTGTCAGTATCAGCAACATATTCTCAGCGATATTTATTGTTAACGCTCCGTGCAAGGCTCGCAACGATGTTCTCTTACTTTTTAATACATACAATACTGCCGTGGTACATATATAATATATAATGCGGTTATCTACCAAAACCTAATTTTAGGCTATGAGCAATAAATAAATTAAAATAAGGTTCATAATGGCATGGGCCAGATGTTTATCTTTGTAAATAAACGGCATAAACTCACTTGTATTTATTTCGGATTTGTGCCGACCGGTTCGATCCTGTACGAGGATCTACTTTAAGGAGTAGCTGCAGTCGGCACGAAGCCGAAGTAAATACAAGTGAGTTTATGCCGTTTATTTACAAAGGTGAATACTCACGAATCGTTTAGTGTAAAAAGGGCCTGATGTTATTTTTCGGTTTGGCATGTTCCTAAGACAATTATTATTATTGTATGATACGGTATAATGGACAGTCGCCTTGAAGTCCATGTCATTTATAAGTTGACAACTAGAGCAGAGATTTACTCGACACTGGCAAAATGCAACTGTTGCCATAATTTAAAAAAAAAAAAAAAAACTAGAGCAGATGATTTTTTATAGTGGGTTATTCTCATAAAATTTTATCGTGGCAGTATCGTCACAATTTATTTTTTAACCCCCCACGGAAAAATACGGGGTGTTATAAGTATGACGTGTCTGTCTGTCTCTGTATTACGGATTTTATTTTTTGAGATTGTTTTTTTTTTAGGTAGAAATAGTCTAGAGTGTTCTTAGCCGCCATGAAATGGTGATTACATTTTTTTCCACAACTCCCTCAACATGGGAATTAAACGAAAAAGTTTGATTAGTAGAAAACTACAAACTATAATAAACAGATTTTAATAAACTAACATCTGAAAAACTAAAAGATGGTTGCAACCACAAAATTACATATTTTGAATGCGTTGGGGTTTTTTTTTTATTTTTAATTTAATTCACTTGTGTTGTAAAAATTGGGTAGTTCCCGTGTTCCCCACTATTCGTCCCACTAGTGCGGCAGGTGGAACTGTCAAATATTTTTTGCTTCTCACGCGCCCCACTGATTGCGTTTTAGTGTGGCGGGTGATAATATTAAAAAAGTACACTTCACGCGCCCCATCAGGGCGCTGTAACTCATGCAAAAATATAATTTATTGGGCACGACTAAATGATGAATGGTGTTATTAATGCAAATATTTTGCGAAGAACTAGGAGATCAGAAATTATAAGGAACTATGTACTATTTAGTAGACAAACTACACATAAGAAAATCATCCCATCTGATAATATATAATTAAAATCTCGTATTGCGGTGATTTTAGTCGCACTTTCCTGATTAATTCGAACTTTTATGTTTATTTATTTATTGCGTTCCATACATATGTGTTAAAACTTAAGATGTTAAAAAATATATAAAGTTACAGTATGGACCCTGTCGGGCATTGCATCAGTTTAGAAGAGAGGGAGAATAATAATATGTAATGATTGTAAAAATAATTGCAAATTGTAAATGAGATTATTCTGGATTCCGGCTGAAATAAATAATAAAAAAATTAATAATGTAATACAATTTAAAAATGTCAATTTAAGAATGAATAATAATAAATAATTAGAATATCTGAAAAAAAAATCTATAAGTACAGTAATTTGTTTTGTTCATGTACCTTTGTGTAATTTATATGAATGGGATAACATGTGTTTTTTTTTATTAATAGACGCAGGTACAGGCAAAGCAGTACAAGTCAACGAATACTCGTATGTAAGACTTCATTTCAATTATGATCTCCTGGTACCTTTTTCTTGTTATCTACCTTGCAAATATGTGAAAGTGATGGAAGAAATGAAGGGTCTTGAGGAAATCTTCATTTCAAATGACAGCTATCAAAATTAAAATATCAATATCTCGGAAAGTTCTCGTAGTCTTAGGCTGATGGTGTCTTGGAAGAACCCGCCCCACCAAAACGCGATCAGTGGGGTGCGTGAGACACAAAAATTATTTGACAGTTTCACCTGCCCCACCAGTGGGGCGGATAGTGGGGCACGCGGGAACTACCCTAAAAATTTGATTTCAACGAAATTTTAACATAAATAAAAAGTACACGGATATTTTAGGATGTATATAAAACCTATGGCGAATGCGATAGACCACACCTATGGCATGCGAGTCAGACTTGCGCACAAAAAGCTACGTATCATTCATTATCTATACAACAGGGAGACACTTTTATAATATTATGTCTATTATTTATAATAATTTTCAATATTATCATATAACCTCTTGTTTAGTCGCATCACGCGGCGCTGCGAGTAGGTTAGTGAAAACCTACAGTGTTGATACAACTATAAAACATAAAATTTGCTAAAATATAAAAATGCTCCGATGCCATTCCCCTGTTTTTTTTTTCAATCGAGATACCTACAAATTTAATATTTTCTTTTTTATGAGCGGATGAGAATATACCATCCACATCATGAAAACGTCATTTTTTGTTATAGACTAAAATAAGTTCCGAACAAGAAATGAAAACTCTTTTTAAAAGTTATTCAACAAAAACATAAAAACCTTACCTCTTTTTAACCCCGAAGCAAAAACGACGGGGTGTTATAAGTTTGACGTGTCTGTCTGTCTGTCTGTGGCATCGTTGCTCATGTAATTTGTCTTACTTCTGGGTCCCGTACAGATGAACGGATTTTGATCTTGTTTTTTTGTTTGAAAGTAGAGTCGAAAGGTAGTCGAGAGTTTTCTTAGCCGTGTTTGGTGGAAATCGATCTAAGATGGCCGCCGCTACAATTTGGCGGATTATTTTTTTTCTTCACAACCTCGTCAAATGTAAGGGTATGAAATGAAAGGACTTGACTAGTAAAATATATGCATTACATTTAATACATTTAAAATCCAAGATGGCCGCCGCTAAAAATAGCTGATTAATTATTTTCTCCATAATCCCGTCAATGTGGGCATCAAATGAAAGTTGAAAGGGCTTGACTAGTAGTAGTATGTAGTATATATTATTATGATAAATTTAAAATCAAAGATGGCCACCATCCACAAAATAGGTAATTTTGAAAGCGTTGCGTAGGGGGCAATTTTTTTTAATTATATCACAAGCTTTTTTTTTACATTCGCCTGTCCTGTTGTCTATAATCAAATCTTGCAAGTAAAATTTAATCTACTTCCCAGTTTTCAATTTAGCTTAAACTTTGCATGCATGTGCATAGGCGGATCCAGGATTTGGTTCTGGGGGGGGGGGGGGGGGGGGCAAGGTGCAGAAAGGCAAGAATAATATCATTTTTACTAACAAAAAAGTGTATTTAGGTCACTCTGAACAGTTAGAAAGTTCAAATATCCTTAATAATAATAAGTGCGCGAGCAGCTTGCTGCGAGCGGCGAGAAAAAAATTATAGTCTTGACCATGAAATATGTGCAAAATTCGTAACTCTACAATGCTTTAGGGGGGGGCCTTGGCCCCCTGCCCCCCCCCCTAAATCCGCCTATGTGCATGTGTATAAATCGGATGTCTTTCAGAATCTAAATTTATATATGGAAAGAGTGACTGACTTATTGACTGACTGATCTATCAACGCACAGCCTAAACCAATGGACGGATTGGGTTGAAATTTGGAATATTAATAGGGTTAATGACGTAGACCTCCACTAAGAAAGGATTTCGCCATGCGGGCAAAGCCGCGAGCATAAGCTAGTATTTTATATTTGACTTGTTTAAAACTTAAACGCTATTTTTGCTATAAGATGAAATCGGAACTAACAATGTCTTTGGAAAGCAAAAGTCTTCCTTTATGATTTCCGACATTAACACCATTTAAAACAAAAGATCAGATTTGCAACCGTGCGTATGTTCTGCCTCTTAGTCAAAAATATTATATTATCGCTTTGTAATCGATTACTTGGCATAATCGAGTTTTAAATTGAAACACTTTTTCGTTGCCCATCACTAAAACCAGCGTAGCCAATAGGAAAAGTGGGCGGAGTCGTCAAATTGTGAAAAAATTTATTTCAAGGAAAACTTTGTCTATTGCCCCTCTATTGGATATGTCCTCGATGCTTTATCTAAATGATTTTATACTTAAGCTCACAGTTTCTATGAAATACTTTGTGTTATATAATACGTGTAAACCTTTAATTGGCTGTATGGCGTATAAACTGTAAATTAATAAATAAATTGGTTGCTATCTGTGCATATTTTCATAGCCATTCCCGCGTCGCACCTCATTTTGAGACACAATATGTGAGAAGAGTTTTCTAAGCCACATAATTGACCGACAGTGTTGAAAACGTCTATTTTTTTTAAATTTCGTGAACGGTGGGGATAATTTTATAAAAATGTAAAGAAATCCCCACGGTGAGATTCTTGGTGGGGAAAAGTGGAGTAAACCTATATGTGACGGTAATCTCTCACCATCGAACAGAGTCTCATTGTGTGTTTGTCTTTTACTTGTTGCTGGGCATGATCTACGACATACGTAACTTGAGAAGAAAGTTACTTATTATGTCGTTCTTCCTTTCTTTGTTCTTCTTCTTTCCCTTGCTTCTCTTTTATTTTTCTTTCTTTATTTCTTTTCGTGTCGCGCTGTTTCGTAAACGTCTGAAGTTTGGTGTAGTTCATATGCCTGCAACATTGTAAAATCCTCACACCTAACATTTGAACTGAGCCTAATAAATTATAATTGATGTGATATATATTGTGTCTCGCGAAAGAATAGAGTAAATAAACATCAATAGTCAATAACAAAATGCTTTCTAAATGCGAACGCCTAGTGACAATGGTCTAATTTAGAAAGTCGCTCTTCACCAGTCGAACCTCTAATGCCTGTGTAAGTGGCGCCTGAAACTGACACTCAATAAGTGGTCAGTGACCAAATAAAAAAAACATCTGATATCGTAGAAATTAGAAAAACATAATCCTATACCCAAAAGAAATTGCTGTTGTATTCAGCGGGGCAATGCCGCCAGCATTCTGTCCACATATCCCTACCATAGGACCTACCATAGGATTATTAGATTTAGCTTTAGGTTTTTTGTATGTTTTAGATATTTAGTTTTCTAGGTATTTGTATTTATTTTAAAAGTGCTATTATGAATAAATATCATGGTACATTATATTATTAAAATATTATCTTAATAACATTTTTATAACCCTAGTGTCAATTTCATAAAGTCGGATAAAGTAGGTATGAAAAAACAAAAACTAACGTAAAATCCGTTAGTTTTCTTTCTGAAACTGACACTCAATAAGTGGTCAGTGACCAAATAAAAAAAACATCTGATATCGTAGAAATTAGAAAAACATAATCCTATACCCAAAAGAAATTGCTGTTGTATTCAGCGGGGCAATGCCGCCAGCATTCTGTCCACATATCCCTACCATAGGACCTACCATAGGATTATTAGATTTAGCTTTAGGTTTTTTGTATGTTTTAGATATTTAGTTTTCTAGGTATTTGTATTTATTTTAAAAGTGCTATTATGAATAAATATCATGGTACATTATATTATTAAAATATTATCTTAATAACATTTTTATAACCCTAGTGTCAATTTCATAAAGTCGGATAAAGTAGGTATGAAAAAACAAAAACTAACGTAAAATCCGTTAGTTTTCTTTCCATTGCAGCATTAACAATAAAATCAAGCAAATTAAATGAAAATTGCACATGAAACAACTAACAAAGGCGTAAATTAGCACAATGAAGTTATATGTGCAATAAATTCAATTAAAACTAAATAATTTTACGCTTTCTGACCAAACAATTAACGTAAATCATCTAAAAAATATAGGTGATTGGAGAATATCCAGTTATAACATTTATTCCTTAGTATAGTTTTAATTTTAACTATGTTAGAGCTACAAATTCACAAAGTAATCTGTAATGGGATTTTTGCTACGTAATTTATTACTTATCTAGCTGTGTCGCTGGACAAAGTTAGTAGGTAAGTAATACCTAAATTCATAAAAACTATTTTTTATGAGTAGTATCTATATAGCAAAATTGTTAAATAAAGTGTAGTGTGGCCATAATTTTTGACGTCAAAACGGAACACCACCAATAATTTTGTGTCTTAAGAAAGTTCGCTGGAAATTTCGTTTTAAAGTATAAATATACCAGCCTCAAAGCGGAACACTCCGATTTAAAAAAGGAGTTTCTTCTCCGCCATGGGACAGCCTTAAAACGGGACTTTCTCGCCTAAATCGGAACGTATGGAACTAACATTAACATAACATTAGGTGCACAAAGCAAAAATATTGTCTTCAAATTATAATCTAATTTTAGATATGGGTACCTAATATGTTATAATATGTAAGTAAATAAAAAGTGTTTTAGTTCATGTTTAACTTCATTCCAACAATAGATTTAGTAACGACTTGTACTCAATTACAATCTTTACAGCTAACTATATAATCGCTATCACAGCTTTATATGATTAACTATAAATGTCTGTAGGTGGCGGCACTGGTGTCCTGCATTACAGGCTTTTAAATAAGACCTACAGTACCACTTATTTTGAGAGTTAATAAACAAAATTTTATTTTTTTATTATTATCTATGTGTAACCACTAACCACCCCTATCACAAATGCACAGTTTGACAAATAACCCGCATACAAGCCATTACAATAGCTATTGTAATTAGGTAATTTAGTAATATCACGGCGAAATGTTGTAATAAAAGTTACGTATGTAAAGCGCGATGTGATGGCACTATTACATAAGTTTTTTGCAATCGCAGTGCAATAATATGCACCCCGCATGCATTGTTCGCATTAACGTAATATTAATTAGCATATTATGCATGTTTCAATTAAACTGTTGCACATCATGTCTTCTGGGATGAGCACAGTTATATTATAATTAATTAGTGGTGAAACTTAATTATGTTATTGTAAAATGTATACCTACCTAATAATATGTATTTTACCAAAAGCTCAGAAGTGCCATTAAAATTTAAAAACCAAAATCAAAATTTAAGAATATTCCGCTTCTCACTGGTCCTTTCTACATTTTTAGGGTTTCGCACATCTAAAGAAAAAAACAAAACCATTATAGGATCCACTCGTGCGTCCGTCTGTCTGTCAGTCAAGACCCTTCAACTCCAGAATGCGTAGAGTCATAGAGTTATCGAGTTGAAATTTTTACCATACTTATATGTATTTAGGTACCCACGTAAGTCTACGCCAGCTTGATGAAGTTAACGTAGAAAAAAATGTTATGCGCGTACGTATTTGGATGGGTTAACCAGTGACCTCAATTTTTGCTGACTTTTTTGGACGAAACCCTCGATGGCAAGTCCCACTTGCACTTGTCCGTTTTTTTTTTCATGAAAGACACCACTCACCTTTGATTAAAATAAAAATGGAAGATACGGTACCGGCGCGGCGTGTCCAAATAGACCACTACAATTAGGTTCGTTGGATGGCTCAAATAGGTACTAGGTACAATATAATAATATTATATCAAATTGATAATATTAATCGCTACGTACCTACGCTACGGTGCGGTGTTTCCAATGAGCAATTTCAAATCACGGATTGCGACACTCTTGATAATACAAAACTGCAGTATATAATATTTATCTAAAGTGGATGAGAAGGGTTTTTTTTTCGGTGATTCACCGCAGTTTAGTTTACCTATAGCCCTATCTAGCTGGTTTATCCAGCCGATATAGGTTTAGCTCTTGAAAAACTCTCGAAAAAATAACGAGGACATGAGATCATCTATGGTTTTTTTTAATACTTCAGAAAAAGAAAGAGGTTTGTCGGGCCAACCTAAAAGGCCACATTTGACATTTCATCAAATTCCCATTAAGGATATTTCACAAATTTTTCGAAGTAGTAACGGCAAAGTTGCTTTTTTTTTTTAAATACGAATATGTACTTATTTTGTGTTATAATGAATAATGGAGATAATTTTAAGATATAATTTAATTTAACTCGAAAATTTATTATAGACGAATTTTAACCTAATACACTTTTTGTCCATACAAGGAGTCAAATGTGTCAGCTGTCAAATGTGGCCTATTAAATTGGCCCGACTATAGTTATGTTTTAGTCCTTTCCAATTGTTTTTTAGCCGTTACGAACTTGTGAAAATTTGGGCTCACCGGGAGAACCTATTTGAGTATATTAGTGAAGATATAGAAGAGTATTGGCTTGAACACATGTTTAGTTCTTACTTACGCATTCCGTTTTCAAAGCCCTCCATGAAGTTAAAGTGCTGTTACTTCGCTTTAAAGTTTTCAAACCTTTGCCCTTCTTCGTGGAATAGTTCTTGCTATCCTGAAACAAAATGAAAAAATATATAGCTAGGTACTCGTATTACGCAAAAGTGCAATATTTTTGTTTATTTTGCCTGTTCTCCATTTTTACCCCAATTAATTCCCTTTTTTATGGAACTTTAGAATTTAATATAACATACAATACAATACTCTTTATTGGGACAAAAAATAACAAAATAGACTTAAAACTAAATTAAAGTACTAATACACAACACAACATATTCTATTGTATTGTGTGTACAGTTTTTAAGTTTTAAGGAATTTGTCAATTTGCTACATTTATAGGCAAATTACCCACTCAGAATTTTAATGATGCGTTCAAAACACTTTGAGAACAAAGACTATAATAATTAAAATTCAACCGTCATCTGTATCAATGTATCCAAACAACGGAAGCAAGTTTAAGGAAGCGGTAGTATATCGGTGGTTGTGACACTGTGTGACGTCACACTACACCATCGTTCAGCTGATGTGACGATGCATGGCCAAGGTACTTGATAACGGGAATAATTACAAACTTAGGTATGTCGTCTATCAAATAACTTTAAAGGAGCCTTTTGTATTTGGAATTTGTAATTAAAGTAGATTTTGAATATTTGGTGTAGAAAAAAAGGGCCGGAAACGCACCTTTAGTGTTGGAAGGGTCAATAGGCGGCGGTAACCGCTCAACATCAGGCGGCCCGTCTGCTTGTTTGCCGCTTATTTATATTAAAAAAAAGCTGTAATTCTGGATTACTGGGCATCGAATCTCCCACACCAATCACTATCATTAGTTACGTGCCTCTTAGGCCATTGGTATATGATCAAAGAAAGATACACAGCAGTGCAGAGCTGCAGGGCCGCGCAGAATTTTGTGTGAAACATGATGTCTACTATCTCGCACCTGATTTGCTCATCTTGTCATTTATAATAAGTATTTTCATAAAAAACAGTCCTCTATAATATAAAACATATTTACATAATTATTTTAAATGTATTATAATATGTGTATTATATGTATCGAGGTGACATTATGTCACAGTGCTCAGGCGCAGTCTAGGCTCGACAGCGCGGACCCGCGTCTCGCGTCGAATGCTAAATTCGTGAAAGTGGCGTGAAAGTGCACGCGGGCGCCACTAGTGGTGCGACATTTATCGATGTATCGAGTGCACTTGGGTATCGAGTGTCGATAATTTCGTGTTCATAAAAAACTATTTAAAAATTTAAGACGATAGATTTCGTAGGCTGCTACGAATGTGCTACGTCGCTTCGTAGCATTTTTCATAACTATGCATTTTCTATTTTTTGCTGATTTAAAAAAAACTGTATGACAAGAGAATAAAAAAAAATAACTTTCAATTAGCGAGGGTGTAAGTATTGCACATTTTACTTAATTTAAAATAGAATTTACAATATGATCGATTTCGACATAAATACATATAAAAGGTTACTCCGTTTTTTAAGACTGTTTGTTCATAATGACAAATTTAAATAAATCTCAATGGAATATTATCTCAATTGGTACATCCCTATTGTCGACCGCAGAACAAATTGCCTGAGAACTGTCTAGATTGCAGCCAGTTACTGTTTATATTGTTGTAATTGCACCTTATTATAACGTCTCTCCACTCTTTGCTGACTATTTTCACTTTTCATTTACGACAATTGGCAAAACCAAACATCAATAAGAAAACTTATTGCTGTATTGTACGTTTTCTTCGTCGATGACTGTGTTATTAGTTTTTACGTATTTTTATGCAAGAAGATGAACGAGACGAGCTCGAAGCTCGTCTGAGTCTGAGGTTGAGCCATAACGGACCAATAGGGGATCGGACAAGATCAAAAAATATTCCGTAAATTTAATAATAAAAAATATAAAATTTCCTGAAAGGCGTGAAAGTTATTGATCTAAATCGTCAACCTGTGGCGTCGTCCTTACAGGTGGAATGTACTTCTTTGCGTGTATGCGATCCTAGTACTTCGCAAATCAAAATACCTGTTGTATTTGAACATGAACCGAAATGATTTAATAATACGAGTTTACCGTGCCTTTAGCATGGATGAATATTTTTCATCCATGCCTTTAGTATGAGATATAATCATTATCATCTTTTATTAGAAGTCTACTGGTGGATATAGGCCTCCTTCATACGACTCACGGTCTACATCCAGCGCAATCTTGCAAGTAAATATTACTATACTGCATAGAACTCGTTTATTTCATGAGAGCCTAGTCCTTTTTAGGTCCACCTGTCGTATCCCCAAGTAGATAAAGAATCTATTGATCGTTTTAACCTTCAACCTGTGGCATTGTCGCTACTGGTAATACTTGTCTGTGTTTATGAGTGCCTAGTCATTTTCTAAACCAACCACCTGTCGTGTCAAGAATAGACCCTTATTGAGAAAGGCAAGCCCTTTTTCACATTACACAGATATATTCTTGCCATTTATTATTACAATAGTCATATACGCATGTAATGTACTAAATACTGCTTATTAAAATTACAACGAAATCTACCTTTCTAATAAATATATATATTTACTATATAAATCATGTAAGTTTTATACCAACAGCCTGTCAACAGCCAACAAGATTGAATTAAATATGAAAAAGAAAAATCTAAATATGATGAAAACTGCTAAATCATAAAAGTACTTGAAAAATACTTCTTTCAAAATATATCTGTAATTTTTCATAATGTGATAATATTCGTGACAAATTTCATATAACTTGAAATGGTTATGAAATTTTACAGCATCAAAGCTAAAACGAGCATTTAGATTTGATAGGTAATGAAATGCGACTTCCTATCTTTACCAGAAACAATTAGAAATCTGATAATTTAATTAAACTGCTATTTGTAATTGTTTATTTCCTTAAAATATGCAGACCAAGACCTAATGACATAACCTAGCTTTGGAAAAAAACATAGGCACTCTGCATTCCTTGTACTTAAATAAACCAGAGGTTAATAATGCCATCAAGAAATTATGTGGCATAAAATGGCGAATGCTACATTCATAAAACCTATCTGCATTCCAAATTTCATCCAAATCTGTTCAGTGGTTTGGGCTATGCGCTGATAGATCAGTCAGTCAATCAGTCACTCTTTCCTTTTATATATTTAGATAATCAATAAAAATGCGTGTGAGTATGAACGTGAAAAGACGCGCGAATTGAGCATACTAAGGGTGCTTCTTGTTTTTATTCAAATAGTTTTGTCCTTTAGTGACCTAGATCCATGTTCTCGACCATGAAGACACCATAATATTACAACCAAATAAGGCCATAAAGACAAATTCCTTAAAAGAAAACACATTTCCAATGAAACAGTGATAAATTGCAAAGGTATTTTATTAACACAGCGGTTAGTAATTGCTCAAATAAAATAAATTGAACTAGGTCACAATGTTGGCGTAAAAAATTAGGGCGCAAATATGCTTATTAAATTTTGTAATGCGCGCTCAAAATAAACTCGTATCGTTTGGGTAAATTGCCGTGTTGTTATAAAAATTTGTAATATTTTCTTAATTTGTGCACTTATGTACCTACAAGGATATATCTCATAAAAAAACCATGAAATAATTACTAAAAAATAGCTCAAATGTTCTGCTTGGATTTTGAAATGTTTGATCAATGTTGAGAGTTGAAAATCTTACAGGAGATCTATAATTATTATCTATGTCACAAAACCTATCTGTGTTTCAATATTTCAGGCTGTGCGTTAATAGATCAGACCCTCTTTTTACTTTTACAAATTATTAAGAAAAAGAACATAAAGTTTGCCATGTCGATAAGTAAATTAGTGTTAATTATAAATACTTATATAAAAACCGATTAGCTAAACTGCACCTAAAAACTTAATAAAGAATTCTAAAGACCAAGTAGGTAAAAACCTAGGTGCGTCAGATTTAGCCAACGAGTCCTAGATGATTTAAACTGCTGTTACAACACCAACTTCATCACAGTGAACCCAGTGTCTGTCTTGAATTTCTTGCTGTGTAATCAGTATTTAATCACTCCCTGGTCACAGAATTTGGTTTTAAAAAGTTTTTTAAAATTTCACTTGTTTTCTTTTTGTAAGAGCCTTAAATTACTACATTAGTAAAAAAACATCATGTATTATATATTAGAGAACTTTTGTTAGCCACAGATGGGCCAAAGAAAATACAAGGGCTCCAGCTCGAAACCACTGTCAGATAGCCGCGTGTCCAGAGACCAGAATGCCAGCAGCTAATTATTTTATTATTGCAATAATAGTCCCGTAAGTATGCAGTGAAGTTATGACCCCGATACGCCGCGCCTATTTTGGTTAACGAATGTAACGGTGCATCTATGCGTAAATGTTTATACGTAAATTTATATTTACTGCTTTGCTGTTAAAAGTCTAATGGTGACTGGTTTTCTAAGTACCGGGTGTTACTTGTTTTGTTTTAGCTGAAGGGTTTGCTCCGCCTACTTAGACACAACGTCTGCAAAACGACTGCTGTTGCAGACGTTTATAGATGATGGTAAATGCTTTACCATCAGCGCACCATCTGCTGTTGCATTTGTCTCTATATAAACAAGTATTAGTTCGGATATTAGGGATGTAGGTACCTATCCTACTAGAGATTGCAAAATACAGGATGATGTCCGTAATCAACAGAACTTTTGTATACCTTGATCAACTGCTCCACCTATTTCTATAAAATTTAAATAGGACCACTCGAAACCTTTCAACGCCTTTGAAACAAAAAAGAATTTCCCAAATCGATTATAATGTTTCAGGCTTAATTAAATTCGGTACACATAAAAAAGATTCGGCCAAAATGAAAACCTATCGTTTTTTAACTGTTGTTAAAAAACGTTTATTATACCTCTATAGAAGAATGGGATTACAGAGAAAGTTCGACCAGAATTGGGCAACATCGATCGAGGCAAGGTAATTGGTAATCAGAGTAATCACCAGTCCATAGATAACCCTTACTACACTGCACACGTACGTGACGTAACGCGATAACATCGTGTGTCGTCACGTAACGCGCCCGAGTCTGCACACGCACTTCCGGACCTAGTTCCGAGATTGTTATGCGGCCCTAGTATATATACCCTATGGTACCAAAAACTGTTAAAATAATGTAAATTTTAGTTCTTTGGTAACAGGCCTCCTTTGAACCTCCTTTTCACAGTTAAAAGATTTTTTTATTGAATATAGACACGGCTATAGACTAGCCTTTGAACAAAATCTGATATAATCTCTCATATTTAATCTCCGAGATAAAGTGATGATGCGGACGAACATGGTAGGTACATACACAAAATCTAGAAGGTGGTATAAATTTCTCCCCAGTTTCACTGAATATAGAGCCGGAACATTTGCTAGGTAATATAAAAAAATAATAAAGGTATTGTACAAATACCTATCTGCTATTTACAAAAATGTCGAACAAGGTTAGTGTATAAAATTTAACATCGTCAAAGAACACACACAAAGCCATAAATTCAAAGATTGCAAAAGACATAAATTGAGGTAATCGCGCACCATCTGGGCGAGTAGGTACTCGTGTATAATGATTTATTATGTCTAAAGTCACCCAGTGGAACCTAACAAAGAAACCTTTATAGAGGTAATCTCTTCCCTAGTTCTGGTTACATAACACACGGAGTTGCGTCCACGTCGCTTCCTCAATCGTGTATCGCATTCATACATCTTTTAATTCGACTTATGCGACTGATCATTTGAAAACCTAATTTTTGACGAAGCACGAATGCTGATATTGGTTATGCGGAAACGAATTTTTATGGCTGCTGAATTGAAATTAATGTTCTTTATTAGTCTAGGACGTTTGGCAATTTGAATAAAATATTAGGTTATTTAACGCTATCTACATTTTTTTGTTAGCGTTTTTATTATGACTTGTTTGTATCGTCATGCGGTCTCCTTGACTTAGTTTTTCAATATTATTTGTTTTATTTACGAATTTAATTTATAAATTATACAGTTACACCTGACAATTCATACATAATATTGCATTAGTTAGCATATCGCCTGAGGTTATGTAAAGTTAACCTTTGTTGTAAGATTTTATGCACCCACTCGGACGATGCCACTAGCAACTAGCAATTTATCAGTCCCCCGGGAGTAGAAATCGATAAGCCCTAAGCTTACCAGGAGAGGGGCAGAAGATTAACTCTAAATAAGTAATCCTCTTATATAAGCTACCTACATTTAGTGGCGTTATTACCAGCAAGATTAAAAGCACCAATTTATAGATAGGTTACAAAAGTAACTGTCATACTAAAACTAAAGTTAAAATAATGGCCTGGTGCAGCCACAATAATTTCTGGTCGATTTGCGTAGCCTTCGTTTAACAATGATAATGTAGCAAACGGCCGGAACTAACCTTTCTATTATTCAGAACTATTTGTTAGACCGTTGTGAGGTTAAACGTTCAGTCACTTCTAAGACTAACATTCTTATGGGATTAAATCATTATAGAATTTGTATTTACGGGTAGGCACTAGGCACATACTTAAGTATATATGAGTGCGATGTAAATGTGTCGTAAGAGGATGTCTAGCTGTGCTGTGAAAATGTGTGGGGGTTTCCACCAAAGCTGTGCGATGAAAATGTGCCTACGAGGATGTGTAGCGGAGCTGTGAAAATGCGCATTAAGTAATGTGTGGTGCGAGGATGCGTTGCGGAGCTGTGAAATGTGTCTTCTGCTTCCATTTCTTTATCACAAATTGTTATAAATATAAAAGTATATTCCCTTTTCAATTATCCATATCTATTTTGCGCACTTCCAATAAACACCGTCTATGGACTGGCTGGTAGCAAACCTCGCAACGCATCCTTCTCAACACACATTTCTCGCAACACATCTCTCGCACACATCCCTCGTGCACATCCCTCGCACACATAGGTACCTACCTCGCTTGTTTTGTATGCGCAAAAATCTAGCTCCGCTGAGCCGTATCCACCAGAGCTGTGCTGACTGCTGACCGAGGCGAGGTAAATGAAGCGATTCTATTGGTTCTTTACAAACACATATCCCTCGCTACGCATCCTCGCACATCTCTGGTGGAAACGCAGCCTAAGAGTATAACTACAATTATTTATATTAAAATTTTATAATTTAACATAAAAAGTTATTTTAAAGTTCAAGTAAAAGCTCGTGTCGACTGTATACTTTGATAGAACTTAGCACCCAAAGAAAAAGATAACACAAAAAGTGTGCACAAAAATAATGTCAAAAGAGAATTACGTGACGTACCTAAACTCATTATACTAAATCAACCGATAAGTGCGAACAAGTAAATGGTTTGGATGGTGGTATTTTCTACACATTTTCTTTAAAGAACTAGTCAACTTCACCAAGTGCACAACTCAATAGTCCATGCGACAAAATATCTCTACAGTTCACACCTTACCTGATGCATGGAATATTTACATAACAATTATCATCTAGTACGTCATTCTACATGCAACCACACATGACAAGGAAAATCCCGAGCAGCCTTTGGAATGCCAAGCAACTTTGTAAGGGAATATGCACAAAGAAGTGCCGTCGGAATTTGTACGTCCTATAATGATTAACGCAAATATGCTTGCGTGAGGATGCCTCACAATTAAGGAACATAAAGATTTTTCAAGTTTTTAAAGATCAATTTTTAAAAGTCGCAAAAAAAACATATCTGAATAAATATTCCACACTTGTGTTTTAAAACATTTATGTTTTAAACCACAATGTTAATGACGTCAGTAATATCACTGGTGCTGACGATGGTAACCTCAAGCTATCAATTATTATCAACACGTCAGTGTCTAAAAAAAATTAAAAGCGTTTCTTACTTCATATAAAACACAGTTGAGTTATGCGGTATGCGACAAAGTTGACAAGCTTATTATTCCAATCTTTCTCTATGTCGATAAACAACTTTTCACGCACGTAATTGCACGCATTAAAACACAAACTATAGGTACTTGATTATTTATTAATATCTTAAAATAGAATGAAATTAAAATACAGTTACTGGATGCGACTAACCTAGGACGCGTACGCGATCCGTCTCGCCCACGCTAAGGGAGCGCGGGCGCTCGAGGCCTTGAAGGCAGGGGTTGGGGTGCGGACATGTGGCAAGGGCAGGTAGCCGGGCCGCCATGACCCAACACGCTTAAAATGCCACATTGGCACGTTACAAACTTATAATATTTTTGTCGGCTTACAGTGATAGCCACCTTCCACCACTATCCATTAATGACCTACCTATTACCTATGTGGCGTTTATCTCATGTAAAGGAGTCTTTATGCCATTGATCAATAAAACAGACTCGTGATAAATTAAACACACCCTCATTGATATCTAATCAACGTACCTACCCACCTATATTTATACCTATCGCAGGAGCAAAATCAATCGCTATCTTAAAACGCAGTTTCATTGTCTATGAACGCAGATCACGTAGGCTATGAATAAACATGTGTACAGATATGCAAGGTCGAGTCCTGCTGCTAAATACCTACTAAATACTGACATGCACAAGTACAGGTGGTGACAAAATGGAGTAGGTACAGAAGAGCTCAGGTTTTTCATACTCCTAATAGGTATCTGTATTTTATTTCCCTGCTTGGCTAACTGGAAGTCTGGAAAAGACCACTATAAGATTGCCAATTGTTACACTTTTTTCACTAGTGTATTTTTAAAGCTTCTTCTATTGTAATCATGATGTTCAATAAAGAATAGAGAGTTTTCAGAAAAGACATTTTTTTTTAATATGCCAGAATAATAAAGCACTTTTGCAAGTATTTTTTTACAAAATATAAACAACAATTAGGAGTAGTGACTAAACCACTACCACTATGGGAGTCTAAGGTCTATTTACCTAGACCAAATTTCACTCCAATCGGTACAGCCGTTTAGGCGTGAAATAGTAACAAACATACATATCTACATTTACCTACCTTTGTACTTCGTACAAAAACAAGCGCTCCATTCATTTATATCCTCGATTGTCCTTATAAGTACTTCCTAGATAACTTAGGATTAAGACTTATGTACTAGGTCCTACACATGAATCTAGTAAGACGACTCGCATACTCACGTGCACGGTTTGCGTTGCAAAGTACTTAGGTTCTAGGTATAGGGTACTTTTGTACCTATGTGCCTAGACCACCTACGTCATTCTTTTGTAGTCTTAAGTCTTAAGTAGAGGCCATAAAATTTTATAACTGTTGCTTAGAACCATAAATGGTATTTAATGAGGTCTTCAGATGTATTCCTACAGAAAAAAAAATAGAAATACTCTTTATTGTGACCATTAATTTCAATTTAAATTCAATCTGATATCATATTAATAACTTTATTTATTTATTTTTTAAATGGATTGTTTTTCTAATGTGTATGACTTGTGTATTTTGGTCGAAATAAATGAATTGAATTGAATTGAATTGAAAATTGAATTAAGTATAACAAAAGGAAAATTAGTAAATGTACTTAAAACAATTTAAATTAAATAAAATATTATAGGCCCACAGTGGGCGAGCTTTTCGCTCATAAGGTAAGTACTACTTTCTTTTTACATATAAAAAAATGGGGTTTATAGGTACTCCAACAGAACAGAGGGCCTATTGGCTATCGCAACACGACATGTAAAACACTAGAATCCATAGACAAAATTGCGTACACTACGTGCTTAAACCTCCTTATTAATATGAGTAAAGTAACAAAAGCAGCAATGCACATTGAAGTTGCCACCAATAGTAGTGGGTGAGAATTAGCCAATAGCCCCTCTGGTTCCCCTACTATCAGAGTCAAATCACTATTTATAGGTTGTGTTGCGAACCTATATGTTGCAGTTTCAGGACGCCGAGATTACTACAGGGCCTGCAACATGACCTGACGACTGCCTCCTACATATCTTATAGGAAACAGCCGGGATCCACAGTATTACGTGCCTTCCGAAACACGGTAGCGTCCAGGCGAGCTTTTTGCCACACACTGAGGTTTGAACCCAGGGTCTCCGGATCCGGTGATATTTTCGAGGCAACCTTATACTACGTTTCTATTTGCAATTAATTTGGTATTTTCAGGCCAAGTTGCAAAAGACAGTTGCAGCTTTATGTTGCCATCACCCAACTAGTCATCATTCATGTCTTTGTAGAATACAATAAAAATATAACGTGTATTCTTTTGAAACGCATCAAAAAATGTCGTAAATCTTAACAAAGTCAACTCCGTTCTCAAGACCTACCAATAAAACTGGGTATCAGATAAGAAATTACGCAAAAACGACGGAATCATTGCTAAAACTAGACTAAACATGCTACAAGTGAATTAAATTAAAAATTTAATTAAAAAACCCCCAACGCAATACGTAATTCACCATTTTTTTGATGGCGGCCATCTTGGATTTTAAATTTTATATAGTGGGCTGTATTCTACTCGTTAAGCCCTTTCATTTGATACCCATATTGAGGTAGTCGTCGAAGAAAAAAATAATCCGCCATTTTGTAGCGGCGGCCATCTTGAACCGATTTCCACCAAACATGGCTAAGAACACTCTCGACTAAATCTACTTTCAAACAAAAAAAACTAAATCAAAATCCGTTCATCCGTTTGGGAGCTACGATGCCACAGACAGACACATACACACACACACACACACACACACACACACACACACACACACACACACACAGACAGACAGACAGACAGACAGACACGTCAAACTTATAACACCCCGTCGTTTTTGCGTCGGGGGTTAAAAATGAAATATTACAATTTCAACGTAAACTACCGGATTGAGCATGTTAAAATAAGAAATGAGGCACCCACTAAAGTAAGTACTTTTATACCCTATACTTTTTAAAAAGCAATCATTACATACGCAGCAATATATATTCATACCTATATAATATGTAGTTACAACGGTGTGCCAATTGTCGGCATGTAATATGCAGTCGGTGTGTCTTGTCGCTCAGAGAAATCTCTTTAAAAATGTTAGAAGGCTATGAATGCTTCATTTATGATTTAATTAAACTAGTTCTACTCTGCCAAACATCACGTTGCATGGCCTACTTATTACCATGCTTCATTAATGATCAAATGAAACTACTTCTAGCATTTAACTCTTAGTATGAGGCTAGATTCGCACAACTTTCTAATAAAATATGACAAGTTACATAATATAGGCTGTGTGGCATCTTTATGTGTTTCACAATCCTTTAATGGCGACTAGAAATTATTTTTGAAAGTTACCGGTTTATTTTCGAGTACGTGATGGAAACACTTGAATAAATAATTACTAATTACTCATTGTTGCCAGAACCAGATACAATCGATTTTAATCTGAATGTCATAATTTATTGCTGGTTTTATTTTTAAACGATGAAGTCATCAGCACACGTAAAGAAAATTGTCTAAAGAACAACGGGTTCAATGTGTAAACACTGGATACTTAGCTAAAGCAATCTCCTAAGAAATCCTGATTACTTTTGTCACAGATAAAAGAATACTAGCTTTTGTATTGTAAATGAAAAATGTGATCACAATTTGGATTTTTTTAATGTATAAATGTATGTTCACCGATTACTCGAAGACGCCTGACCTGATTTAGATTTTTTTCTTTTGTTTCAAATATACTTCCTAGATGGTCCAATTTAAACTTCATCGATACCTATCGGTAGAGATTTTTTTAAGATATGAATTAAAATTTTCGTCTCACCCTTACCTCGCTTGTAGGATAGCTTAGTATTTCGTGGGCAATAAAATGCTGGGCATTTTTTAAAATAACTAAAAAAACGTTTCATCTTACTAATATTATAAACGTGAAAGTTTGTAAGAATGGATGTCTGGATGTTTGTCACTCTTTCACGCCTAAACGGGTGGACCGATTGAGCTGAAATTTGGTATAGAGATAGCTTAGACCCTGGAATAACACATAGGCTTAGTACGGCGAGTAAAACCGCTGGGTAGAGTTAGTACTACATATACAGGTACCTACATAATTGTCTATTTTATTAAACGGTTTTTAAAATAAGTACTTCGCAAAATAACAAAAATTTACAACTTTACTACATTCATTCACTAACAGTTCTTTCAGTTTTTCCTGTCACATAAATACCCACCTTACCTTAATTCTCTGCAAAAAGAAACAGACATAAAACCAGTTCCACACCTACCTTCCCAGAATCTATTTCACACTGCAGCATGTTCAATGTTCACTCGCTTCCAAAGCACTTATTACCATAAAATTATAATGTCTATGAATGATTTATTCACAATCGCGAGCGTAAACTCAACTAAACACCTCTGTGATCTGATCGAGCACTTGTGCAAACAAAAAGATTGACTATGGAGAAAATTGGAACTAAAGTTTTCCCATTACAAATTTATTCAGCTTCTTAACGCATCACGGATCAGCGCCCTCTCCGCCAAGTCTTTGGTAAATTCACAAGATAAACTTATATCTCGGATCTGTTATTCCTAAACTGTAGCAATGTCAAGCTATGCTATCTCTGATAAGTCTACGAGTACTGAGGAGGACATTATCGCATTTAAAATGTTTGCGAGCACGTGATGAAAGATTGTTGATCCCTGTATAATACAAAGGTGAGCTGGTGACCGTTGATCACGGCAGGCCTGTAGTCAATGCAGGTCTGTGATAATATTATGTTTATCATGACCGTCGTCGTTATAATAGGTAGGTCTTACTCTGGTAAAATAGATACATTTCTCCAGAGAGAGAATATTTTTAATTGGCAACTAAGTTGTGCATGCTTCTTCCTGTCGCTGTACCTCGTCGTCTTTAAATTAAAGACTTTATTACACCCTGTGTGAATTGTAAATGAAATGACCACCTTTATAGAAACATCCAAGAAATAAAAATGCAACTTCTCGATTGCACCAATGACCATCACCATTGTTACTTCTAAATCCGACCAAAATTTGCTTAATACCTACTCGTAACTTAAAACGCTTGTGTTTGGCGCTGCTGTATGGAAAAGGTTTAATAAAAACTAACATTTATTGATATGCCTAAGAACACCCCTGATTTCATAAGACAACTACCCTGAAAATAATCTAAGTCCTACAATCAACGGAGTCAGAGAGTAAAACTTCCTAGACCTCCCACGGACCACCTTCCTCGTATGGTAGAGTGGCCGACTTCTACCGGAAATATAGTGCTAGTTAACTAGCTTTATCACATAAGTACCTTACGTGGTGAGAGTCGGAACTAAGTCTGTTCCTGTCCCTCACACTCACTGTAGGGTTTATGGTGACTCTAGTGGTTTTTCCTTTTCTATTTCCTACACAAACTATCTCATCTCATTATGTAGTTTAGTCTTTCGTCCTATCAGCTTTCTCAACTTAGTGATTTACATTGAAAAAACCAAATAAGTAGGTAGGTACATTATTATTTTCATTTCATTTCAAAATAACTTTTGCCCCGAAAAGTGACCAAAGGTATAAGAAGGTATATGAGTAGTATGTATATTGTACCTATTGCCTATCCTACCAAAAATATTAGGTATCTTTGTAGGTAGATATACTGAATCGGATAAGGCGTCTTCGAGAACCCTATGTTGTTTACCTACATAGGGTTCTCACACATTCGATAAAAAACCCAGTTTATTCATTAAACCACTGATATAATGTAACTAAGTGTGATTTTCATTCACATAATCTTCACAGGCAGTCCTATAAAGTCTGACCACCTGCCCTAGATCGGGTCCCGGCGGATTGGTATGCTAATCCTTACGAAGCATTGCAAATAACTGCACCTGACGATCCAACTAACGGTGGCTGCATCGTTACCAGCCGTATCACAAATTACATTTAGTTTTACTGCGCACGTGCTCGTTTAGAAAGGTATTCGGGAGTCTTTAGACAGGTATCAGGTATTTTTAATGAGAAAAGTTCAACCAGTCTTTACCAACTTTTATTAACTTACTAACTTATGCTCGCGGCTTTGTCCGTGTAGTAAAATTATTACTTAGAGGAGGTCTACATCGTAAAACCTACCTATCAGTGTTCCAAATTTCAACTCTTTAGGTTCAGCGCTCTAGGTTGAATCTAGTAATTCTCAGTAATTCAGACAGTACCGTCGAGATCCTTGACTTCGCCTGTGCTACCTTTCTTCGCCTCATTTTAAATAAATCGAATTTTCTCATTTATTTTTAATGCAAACTGCGCACAAAACTACTAAATATGTAGTGTTTTTTACATGTGGCAAGATTTTGAGGATGAATTGTATTCAACTTCACATTGTTAGCACCAGTGCATTTTTTTTCCGAGAAACAAACGTCACGTTTTTTTTTGTTGGGATTTAACTTAAGTTTTTGGCAGTGTTTTCGAGCAGGTAACGCAAAACTTTTTATTTAATTACCAACTACAAGCATTTCTCTTTCATTGAACACTATTATTATCCAAATAATCTTCGTTTTGGAGTCAAAATTAGACAAATACAAGTTAAGTGATTGCAGTAGCCATTTTATTGCCATACCTCGCCTGCCCCTAGGATTGTCAATCAAAGTTTTTATAAAAGTTTTTTTTTATATATGTAAGTAGATACAATATTTTTTTGTTACAAATGTTTTTATTTGTATTTTTTAACTGACGGGCTTAATAGATTTTTATTTTTTAACCTTGTCATATACTCAATTGCATTGTATTTGAAGGAAAGCTATTGTAACGACTTCGAATCTATTTTCATACCATATTACTATAACGATTGTTCAATTTTGGGATAATTACTTTTTAAGTACCTACCTATATGTTTCAGAATAGTTTGAAGTGACGTATCGTACAAAATTCGTATATTTTCCCCAAGATTTTTCTGTTATTTTATGAGTTTTTTTAAGTAGAATATAGGGGAAAAAACATTAAATTTACCTATTTAGAAAGTTTGATTGCCCAGGTAAGATATATTTGAAAATAAACTGATTTTTACAGACCTACCGACGATGCCTAGAAAAAAAGAACAAGCTAAAAAATGTAAGAAACGATCATACACTGTGAAACACTCGCAGTGTATGATAGACCTAGCACTTGAGGAATTAAAGAGTAAGAAAATGTCCTCTTACGAAGCTGAAAAAATGTTCGGTATACCTCGTCGAACATTATTGGATAAACTACACAATAAACATCCGCAGACTCCAGGAGGCCCAACAAAGCTCACCGATCAAGAAGAAGCCAACATAATCAAAGTTTTAATAGCAGCTGCTGAATACGGCAGCCCTTTGACACTTCTGGATTTGCGAATTGTCGTACTCAGGTAAATAACTTAGTGTTGTAAATGTTTTTAATAATTGCGCTATTAAATAAAGTCTCAAGTTATTTTAATACTTATGGTTCTTGCATTCACCTATCAAATATTTTTTCAGATACTTAGAGGCCAATGGAAGACTTTCGATTTTTGACAATAAATTACCCGGCAAGAAGTGGGCTTATTCTTTTCTTAAAAGAAATAAATCTGAATTAACCTATAGGGTGGTACAAAACATAAAAAGAAGCTGTGCAGAAAAAACCCCTGACGAAATGAAGGAATATTTCACAAATTTGAAAACATCTTTAGAAGGCGTTCCTGCTGAGAACATTTTAAATTACGACGAAACTAACCTGTCAGATAACCCAGGGGTCCAAAAATGTTTGTTCAAAAGAGGAGTAAAGTATCCTGAAAGGGTTTTAAATAATACAAAAGGAGCTATTTCAATAATGTTTGCAATTACTGCAGGAGGAGAATGTCTTCCTCCATGCAATTACAATACTTAATTCTATAATTAAACCCATTTTAATCAAAAAAATATTGTTTTATTTAAATTTTTGGTGAACACTGTTTTTGGCAGCCCTATCAAAACTTAGCAAATGTATGGAACTAACTTCAGATCGTTCCCTGTCTTCGCCTATTGCGATTTTTTCCGGAATTTATACTCTTATGTTCTTGTACATTAAGTTTATATTCGTTTGTCACATTATAAATAGCTTTGAGCAGTTGTAGTATACAGTATTTTAAATAAATATTTGAAATTAACGGCTTGCCATGACGTAGGCGAAGTCGGGGGGAAGTACCCATACTTCGCCTATCACCTTTAAGGTCAATTTTCAGCTATTACATATTATAATTAAATGCTTATTTTGTATATTATGGTAACCAAAGTATCATTATATCGTTTTTTTGACATCCCAATTCAAAATGATCTCAAATCTTAGAGATGTGCTAAAAAAAGTGTTTAAATCCAGGCGAAGTAACGGATCTCGACGGTAGTCAGTCAGTTAATAAGTTTGAATCCTCTTTTTTCTATGTCGTGACCTATGTAAGTACTATGTATGATTATATTATGTTGTTAAGACACTTTATCCCTTATTTTTTATATGGCTCTACATAAATTAAATGGCATGTATACCTGTTTGACCCGCCGATTTTCGCAATCATTTATCAGGTCAACTTAGGTCAGAGTCATCAGAGCGAGCGGCCAGGCTTTGAAGTCTCACAGAGCTGTTTTATACGTTTTGGTCATAATAACCGTAATTCGCCGCCCACAAGAGGAGTTAGGATGTCAGGTCAATAAACTAGCAATCTAGTATAAGCGAACATTTGCGATACGAATAGGGTTATGATTTATGTACCTTTTTTGTCCCAGGAAAAGTGCGTTACGCATCACCACACCACGCCGGGGGACGCGGGGCGGTATGAGGGACTCCCCCGCCGAAGATGGGCGCGACGGGGATACCCACTAAAAAACCTAAGGGCTGGGGGTGTTCCTGCGGGACGCCATAATGCCGGGGCAGCGGGTACACCCAGTGCCGGCGTTAGGGTAGGGCGCGGTTGGGCGACCGCCCAGGGCGCCGGATAAAAGGGGCGCCACAGGCGCTATAATGGGGCGCATGTGGCGCCCCAGTCGTGCTGAAAAATTCAAAATTTCTCGGTACTCGCAGCGAGCTGCTCACGCATTTATAAATAAGAATATTTAGTTTCTTTGCCACTCAAAGCAAGCTAAACGCACATTATTCGTGCTGAAAAATTCAACGTTTTTTTGGCGCTCGCAGCGAGCTGCTCGCGCTTTTATTAATGAGAACATTTACTTTCTTTGCCACTCGAAGCAAGCTAAAAAACGCACATTATTCGTGCTGAAAAATACAAAATTTTCTCGATGCTCGCAGCGAGCTGCTCGCGCTTTTATAAATAAGAACATTTAGTTTCTTTGCCACTCGAAGTAAGCTAAACGCACATCATTCGTGCTGAAAAATATCTAAATTTTCTCGGCGCTCGCAGCGAGCTGCTCGCGCTTTTATAAATAAGAATACTTATTTAGTTTCTTTGCCGCTCGGAGCAAGCTAAACGCACAACATTCGTGCTGAAAAATTCAAAATTTTCTCGGCGCTCGCAGCCAGCTGCTCGCGCTTTTATAAATGAGTACATTTACTTTCTTTGCCACTCGAAGCAAGCTAAACGCACATTACTCGTGCTGAAAAATTAAAATTTTTCTCGGCGCTCGCAGCGAGTTACTCGCGCTTTTATAAATAAAAACATTTAGTTTCTTTGCCACTTAAAGTAAGCTAAACGCACATCATTCGTGCTGAAAAATATCTAAATTTTCTCGGCGCTCGCAGCGAGCTGCTCGCGCTTTTATAAATAAGAGTACTTATTTAGTTTCTTTGCCGCTCGGAGCAAGCTAAACGCACAACATTCGTGCTGAAAAATTCAAAATTTTCTCGGCGCTCGCAGCCAGCTGCTCGCGCTTTTATAAATAAGGACATTTAGTTTCTTTGCCACTCGGAGCAAGCTAAACGCACATCATTCGTGCTGAAAAAATCGAAATTTTCTCGGCGCTCGCAGCAAGCTGGAAAGGTGGATTTTTCTCATGATTGATTGATTGGATTCGACCCAGCAAAAAAATCCTGGATTATAGCCTTTTTCGTTTTCAGTATGGGTTTGAATTGCTTTTTAGGGGGCGCCGTAGAAATCTCGCCCAGGGCGCTGGTAACGTTAAAACCGGCCCTGGGTACACCGAAGCACTCATCCGCGGCCCCGACGGCATGATTTATGTACCTACCTTATTTAAACAATTAAAACTAAACCCACAAAAATAAACTATTCTTAGAGAACGATAAAGTTAGAAGGTGTTTTTCAACTTTAGCGTAATATCGCCTTGCATTATTTCTTATCATCAGGATCAGGAGAGCGTTTTGCTCGTCTGCTTTTATCATTGCATAAAAAATATATTACGAAGAACTTACGTATTACGAAGTTATGTTATCTCTAAGAACTTTTTATTAACTAACTTCACAAAAATAGGAAAGATTTAGTACCTTTCATCAAAACCATTGTATTTTCATCGGCTCTTCCATTAAAATCCTGATAGATGTTGCCACTGGCGGATCCAGGATTTGGTTCTGGGGGGGGGCCAAGATGCAGACGGGCAAAAATATTATAATTTTTACTCCAAAAAGTGTGTGTTTAGCTCGCTCTGAACAGTTAGAAAGTTTAAATACCTACCTTTAATAATAGGTGCTGCGAGCGCTGAGGAAAAAAATCATCTTGACCATGAAATATGTTCAAAATTCGTAACTCCACAATGCTTCTGGGGGGGGGCCTTGGCCCCTTGCCTCCCCCCCCCCCCCCTAAATCCGCCTATGGATGTTGCTATGCTACCTGCTAGGCTATGACTATAGTAAACATGTCGAGCCGCCCCAGGGTTCTGCCTACATGTCCTGACCTGGAAACGTCGCCGGTGGCCAGCAGTGGGCAGCCACGTTAATTATGGACGCTTTAATAAAATAGGTTTCATTTATGCAAAGCTGTAAATCTGTTCTGTAAATCAATTTGTACCGGTTTACTCCTCCAATGGTTTCTACTTATTTCTAAGTAGGTATATGTAAATAAGTAGGTAATCTAATAAGTAGATTATATTCATAATTTTTCATAAGAAACTAGCTTTTTTACCCGCTTTCCAGTATCCAGCCGCCAGCCCAATCCATGTGTTATTCCAGGATCTACCTACATACCAAATTTCAGCTCAATCGTTCCACCCGTTTAACAACAAACTTTCTCATTTTTCAAATTATTAGGATTGGATTACCTAAATAAACAACATCAAAGATTTTCTAGCTTTCATATTTATTTAGGTACAGCAGGTTTAAAAAAATATTGTAAGAAAATTCTCAAACAAAATAAAATGTTAAAAGCACGTGGAGCACCGTCTTTACAGACATAGTACCTACATAGGTAGGTACCTACTTACAATATTTCTACAGAATATTTTTTAATTTAGATGATGTAGTGTGACGACCTCGCCCATTGACGATCCGATCAAAAGCTCGTTAAAATGATCTAATGTGGCATTGGCGGCACTTTCGTTTTCATATGTAGCATAACTTATGTTATTACACAGTGAAAGTGTTGCAGGTGTTGCGGCTGTTGACCTTACTTTAGCCCTGGGGCCTGGGGGCAGTACTAACTTTGTGTTAATCTGTGGAACAAGGTACTCATTTATCCACACTAGCTATATTATTCTGTGGAATAGAAGACCCAGTTTTCGAAATTATTAAATGTTCTATTCACCCAGCTCATTTCTTAGCTTTAGGGCTCTATTATTGCGACGTAGACAGACGGCCTTCCCAATAATACATCGTCGACAGGAAAGACCAGATTATGCTGAATGCGATCAACAAGACAGAGAAGAGTGGCACAAAAGGTTGGAAACCTACGTCCAGCAATGGGCTCAAAAGGTAAAAAGGAACTATCTAGGGGAAAGTAGGTAGGATTCGTACAGTTTTTACTTTAAGCGGCATTCAATATAAACTAATAACTATTTCAAAATAGTTTCAATTCTTCTAAAATACTTATATATTTGGCTTTAATAATAATGCAGTTTAAGCTCATAAAATAGCAACATGGCATAACTATGCCAATTTAAAAAAAATATGGAAAACGTACGAAAGCACCCCACACGCGGGGTAGCTTCGTACGCAGTGTGGGGCACATTCGTACGTAGTGGGGAGCCTACGTACAGGGTAATAAAAATTACTATTATTACTAATTGTATACGTTTATTGAGATCAAAAAGGGTCAGTCACTTTCCATAAACTCTTTATGTCCTTAAGGGAACCAATCAACAATAAAAATAAAGCAAGGTTAACAGTCGGTAACTATCTACTTAAGTACTATTGCACATTGTACATAGACATATCTTTTTGGAAGTCATAGATATTAGCGGTTCTCGCTGTTAAAGCAGTCTTAGGTGTTGGCAGAATACAAACGATGTCTGCTAAATAAACGGTTCCTTCATCTTTGGTATTGGGATACACAAATTTCCAGGTTCCTGGTTTCTTTCTCAAAAAAGAAACTTTATATTCTATTGGGCTGTATTTTGTCAACACCTGGCCAACATAATGTAAAACTTTCTTTTTCTTCTCAAATTTCACCAACAAAAAGCTTTCTTCTGTAATATTGACAGTTTCAACTGGAGCCTCGTTCTCACTTTCAGACATCTCTTCAATGGGAGAACAAGAACTTTCTCTTAAACTAATGTCAGTCTCACTATCAGTCTCTACAACCGTAGAGAGCAGGTTCTTCGGTCTCTTTGGTTTGGTAATCATAGTATTTTTATCAGATAGCAAATTTAGCGCGCGTTTTATCTCCTTAGCCTTTTGTTTTCTCTCTTGTTCTTCTTTTTTCTTCTTTTTTGCATTTTCTATTTCTTCAAGTCTTTTTTTTTCAGGAGTATCTGTATAAATTCTAGATTTCCCAGGCAGCTTTCCTTTTCTAGATTTTTTGGGGAAATTTTTATTTGCTTGCGGATAGGGTCGAATATTTTCAGGAGTTATTAATGAAGAAGAAGCTAAAGAAGAAAGTAAACCATTTGGCTGTGACAGAACGGAGGGTGATACTGGTGATCTTGGCGGGAGATCGAGTTGAAAAGCATCATTTTCTTCTGGGGCTGCTATGGAACCGGGTTGTTGTGCGTCCATATCCGAAGCTATCTGACAGCTTTGTTGAATGACGTTATCTGGAACTGCTGAGGAGCCAGACTGGTAAACTTGTAATGGTGCAAAATCCTCGTCACTGAATGCCAGCTTGTTGAATGGCCAAATCCCTGTCTTTTCAAAAGCATTTACAATGTTTTTGCCATTGAACGATTCAAAATAAGCAATTTTAGCTAGTTTCGGAATATTGTATATATTAAGCGTTTTTCCTGGATTATTCACATGCCAATCATTAAAAGCAGTCTTCAGTTTGGCTTTGAAAGGTCCAAATACTCCTACGTCCAAGGGTTGTAGACGGTGTGTTGTGTGAGGCGGGAACGATAGGTAAACAATACCATTATTACGCGCATAGTCAACGGCTTCTATAGTGACGTGGCTTTCGTGATTGTCAACCAGGAGCAGAATAGGATTCTCTTTACAGCAAGATGTTTTCTTTTGGATATGTTTGAGCACCTCCAAAAATATACCAGAATTTATCCAGCCACTTCTAGTAGCAACTCCTAGACTGCCTTCTGGAGCACCTACCATGAAGTGATCTTTAAAATGGACCCTTGGAAAAATAAATAATGGCGGAATTGTGTTACCACCAGCTGAGATAATTCCTCCAAATGTAACTAGTTCACCTCGTTCTGCCGAAACCAGTTGACCAATCTGTTTTTGGGTTTTCTCAGCTAAGACCTTGGGCGTGCTTAAGACCGTAGATATTCCGGATTCATCAAAGTTAAAAATCCGATCTGCTGTGAAGTTATGTTTTATCAAAACCTCTTCTAAGTTCTCGAAGAAACCATTTACAGCTGTTTTGTTGAATCCGTAAGACCTTGCAGCACTAGTGTTTTCCGGTTTTCTTAAGCTTAAATTTACGTTCCGCCTGCGAAAACTGTCTACCCAATCTTTACCAGCCATTTTGTTGTGATCCCAGGTAGGTGGATAACGCAGTTTATTGGCTTTAGCGAATTCGTATGCCAATTTTCTAACCTGTACAATTGTCAATCCATAGTGCATTTTAGAGCAATCTGTTATGTACTTGTTCAATAATGCCTCTTCTTCGGTAGTGACACTTGATTTGACGTGAACTTGGACGTAAAAACACGCGCTGGGATGTGATCGGTTGTATGTTTTCTAAGCTTTGCTAAGCGAGTTTCAAGTGTGGTTGGTTTCAGGCCATATTTTTTAGCAGATTTCCGAATTGATAAAGTTTTATCTAAAACCTCCTTCATCGCAGATTCCATTGCATCTTCATCCACCTCTCTCGTTCGAGTCCCCTTTTTCACATATATTCGTGGCATAGTTCTGAAATAAAATAGGTAGGTAATGTACAAATTTATACCTCAATAAGATAGTCGTATATTGACATATATAGCCTATATGTGAAGCAGCAGATTTGAATATATAAACTCTTTAAACTTATGCTTTAAACTCGTGGGGTGCATTCGTACAGTACGAATGTACCCCACTCATACCTGTACGAATGTACCCCAACACAGGAAATCAACAATTTTATTACATATAAAAATATAAGTTAGAATTAACTCAAAATGGATATTTACGTGATAAACAAAGACGTTTTTCACACACTTTATCAAAAAAATCTTGCAATTCTGAGCAAAACTTACAAGTGCAAACTCATTATAAAGTGAATCAAAATATTACTTACACGGAGCGAAAACACGTTACAACTTGTTCCAGCGATCACAGATGAGACATAAATATAGATAAAAATCTCCCATGAAAAAAAAAAAAACGTCAGCGGCGCGCTGCGTCAGAATAAAGGAATGATCATCACAGATAATTTAAAAATATATAATGGTAACACTACAAAATCCGACTTCCGGTATGAGTTTTCCTATTTAGTCTGTGGATTTACTATTTCCGTATATTTCAGTGATGCCAGACTGAAGGTAACTCCACAAAAGTTGAGGATTTATTAACATGTGTGAAATTTTTTTCGAGCAAATCTTTTTGAGGGATATAATTATTATTGAAGAGTTTATGTTTTTGCTTAAAAGCTTTATTTTACAATATTTGATACTCGTGATATAAGAGAACAAACTATGATCCTCTATTTTTCTACCTCTTTTTCATTCTCTGAATATTTAAAATCTAACTACCCTGTAAAAATCTATGCGGGGTCATACTTTAAAGAAAGCAGTCAAGTGCGAGTCGGACCCGCCCATGAATAGTTCCGTAGCAGCAAGTTACATAATATAAAAGTTCTTGTAGCTCGTTGTAGCTTTTGAGTTGACTGAATGAAAGGTAAAATGCGGTTAATGATTCATAACGCGTTAAAAAAATGAATTATTAGATCTTGTTCAAAACAGTTTTCGGTGGAAGTTTGCATGGTAAAGTACATCTTATATTATTTTTACATTTCATTTGCACATAGATTCATTGCTTCATTTTAGAATTTACAGGGACACATTTTTCCACTTTGAAGCGTAATGATATTAGAAACCTCAATTTTATTTTTAAGACCTGTCCATATATACTCCACAAGTCTGAATTTGAAGAAAAAAAATGAGTTTCATTAAAAAGTATGGAAAACCCCAAAAATTAATTGTTTTTTTCTATTTTTGTGTTTAAATCTTAATGCGGTTTACTGAAAACATCTACTTACCAAGGTTCAAGAGTATAGTTTCGGTAAAAACATACGGACATACGGATGGACAGAAATGCCGATTCTATAAGGGTTCCCTTTTTTGCCATTTGGCTACGGAATCCTAGAAACCTGCTCTTTTTCTGCCTCAATCCTTTAAAACGTGATAGATGTTGTTATCAACATGTTTAAATGTTATTATATTGTGCTCGCTACAAAATTAGCATGATTGAGAACTCTGGAATAAGTCGCACAAGTCGGATCTGGTGCTTCGCCGTCTGCTACGGCAGCACGCTTGCTACGCTCGCTCGGATCGAAATTTGTAATCATTGTTCATACCTAACCTCATCAACTGATGTCGGTCTGTCCAGAATTCGTAATAAAAAACAAGTTCAACCACGTCAAGCTCGCTAACAACCACGTGACATTTGATGTCAATTAACATCGCTCCGCTTAGTAGTATTAATGGTTGTTTAAGTACATTTCGGCATAGCACATAATTTCCTGGTAATTAAATTAGACATTAAGGTACCTATTTACTATTTCTGATGAAACTTAAGACGACACCGTGCTAAGTGCGCGAACGAACTAAGAAAGTTATGTATGATGACGTCATACTATCCCACGCATCGAGAATTGCACGTATTCTATAAATCGGAAATTTAAATACTTTTATATAAATTAATAACAAGTAAATTAAATTAAAAAATTTAAATACCCCCAACGCAATACGTACCTATTTAATTCACCATTTTTTTGATGGCGGCCATCTCGGATTTTAAATTTATATAGTGGGCTGTATTTTACTTGATAAGCCCTTTCATTTGATTTTCATATTGAAGGGGTCGTGGAAAAAAAAGTAATCCGCTATTTTGTAGCGGCCGCCATCTTAGACCGATTTCTACCAAACATAGCTAAAAACACTCTCGACTGACTCTACTTTTAAACAAAAAAAACTAAATCATAATCCGTTTATCCGTTTGGGAGGTACGAACCCACAGACAGACACATACACACACACATACACAGACAGACAGACATGTTTAACTTATAACACCCCGTCGTTTTTGCGTCGGGGGTTAAAAAAGGATTTGCCTGCCCCGGATTTTTTTCTAAAAAAATCGGAATTATGGGACTATTTTTGCGACAGCTGGCAACACAAAACTATTCGGCCATATTGTTTACATATCAACGAAAAATATCGACGAAAAATATGTTTTTATTTAGTATTATGTAGTTTGTATTGTTGTGTGGTTTTAAAATAGGTAAACTAAAACTACAAAATGAAAATGTGGATATCGATTGAAAGCAGGAAAATTATGGATATTTTCAGAATGAAAAAAAAAACAATAATAATCATGAAAAAGTAAGTTTTTTATAATTATAACCTTAATTAGCACATGATGCGCAATCATTTTTTGTAATTTAACTTGAATAATACTAAAACCACTTAAGAAGTTCCTCATGATTTTCGAAAACAAACTTTTAGAGGTTATGTTCCTTTATTATTCTCGACTAAATTTTTTTACCTTATTTTATATTTCTAGATGTACCTAATAGATATTTTCAACTAGACCAAATAAAAAAAACAAAATTTTGTCTATAATGCTGTAGTTCTTAATTATACAAATAGTTTATAATGTAATATATTTGTTTGTGATCTCATTAACAATCATCATTAAAAAGCAAAAATGAAAACAAAATATCTGTAACCTTATTTGTTCTATTTCAGTTTTTAAGAGCATCACCGGAGGAAAACAGTTTACCGATTCCTAAATCTTCTTCCAAGGATAGACATTGCCAAATTACATTCAGACTGTAAGTTTTCTATATCCATAATCTATGTGCAAATAAATTGTTAAAGGACAAACAACAATGTCCGGGGCTTTACATGTTTTCATTTATTTAGTCTGCTCATTAGAAATATACAATAATTGGTGTCTCTTATAACAGAGGAGGATTGTCTAAATGTAACAAGATTGCTTTGAAATTTTGGCACTCAAAATATTAATGCAATAAAAAATAGTTCCTAGACCATAGTGTGTTAGTACTTTTAGTTATTCTGTGGTCTTAAGTCACTTATATTCTTACAAAATAAATTAAAAATGTAAAAATTTTATGTTTCAGATGCTACAGAGCAGATTATAGTACAAATCCATTCAGAACAGCGGGAGTTCTGTCATAAAACCAAACCAGTTCAATCTGCACATATTATTTAAAGTTTGTATTTTAATAATATATATAAAAGTTGCTCATGATGCCGTGAAAGAAGATTAAAAAAAGAGGACTGAGAAAAAAATCAATTACCTACTCCTAAAGGTATGTTGTCAATTTTATAAATTTGTATAATTAGCTGACATTTTTTACAAGCTTTTAATTACTTTCACCTATCTGTTGTCTGTCTGTCTGTCTGTCGGTCTGTCTGTCTGTCTGTAATCAAATCTTGCAAGTTTAATTTGACCCACTTCCCGATTTCCAATTGAGCTGAAAATTTGCATGCGTGTGTAAATCGGATGACAACACAATATTTTTATGACATCGAGCTGATCTGATGATGGAGCTGGAAGGTGGCCATAGGAACTCCGTCATAAAACATCCCAACCCCATTGAGTTATGGCTCATTTGATTCGTCTTGACGAGTACTTTATGATGCAAGATGGTAATAATAATTAAAGCTTGTTTTTAAAAAGTATTTTTAAAATTTCACTTGTTTAAATTTAAATACCATTTGCCCATATTATTTTTAATACAATTTATGAACAAGCATGTACGGCCATGCTTCTAAAGCATGGCCTGATATGTAAAGAAAGAAAGAAACATGTTTATTCGAGCATTAACAATGATTACATTCATAACAGAAAATAATACATAAGTCCACAAAAAATATTATTAAATATGTATATTTGATTGTGTGCGTATTTGCGTATGTTGATGATTGTGGTTCATTCACACACTCACAAAGCCAATTTGACTCCAATGAAACTTGGTATGACCACGTGGCTAGCTCTGCATAATTAGTGGTTACAGTAGCACATGGAAGTCATATTATATATGTTATTTAAAATCCATAAAACTTTTTTGTCTCTATAAAACACTATAAAATGTTATATACATATTATGTTTAAAATAAAATAAAAAAAATGTTATTCAATTATTAGTTATTATTTAATATTAAGTGTTAATTCTGCTCTTTCATTTCATTATAATTTTATTGTTTCAGTTACCAAGCACATGGATTAGGTCTGCTGGGGATATCACGAGAAATGAAAACCAGCCGTTTACCATCATCAATGATCACAATTTTTATATTATGTAATATTTAGTTTTGAGCCCCTGACATAAAATTACGATGTGCTAAGTTTGACGTGATTGTCTATGGCTGTGTGTGTCTATGTGGTATCATAGCTCCTGAACAGATGAACTGATTTTGATCTAGTTCTTTTTGTTTGAAAGTAGAGTTAATCGATAGTGTTTTTTATCATGTTTGGTGGAAATAGATCCGAGATGGCCGCCGCTACATAATGGCGGAATACTTGTTTTCCACAACTTCGTCATTATGGGTATCAAATGTATGGGCTCGCGGCTCGACTATTAGAATACTATATGGTATATATATATAAAATGCCTTCACGTACGTGACGTTGCGGATAAGCTCCAGGAGAGTCGCCTGAGATGGTACGGTCATGTCTTATGTAGACCAGCGGAGAATGTGGGAAACAGGTGCTTTGACCTTAATGTCACAGGAGCAAGACCTCGCGGTAGGCCGAAACGGCGCTGGCTTGACCTCGTAAGGGACGACATGAGAGCCAATGAACTCAACGTGGAAGATGCTGAAGACTGAGCAAAGTGGAGAAAAAGAAGTCGGAAAGCGGACCCTGGCTATTAGCTGGGATATACGCTAAGAAGAAGAAGAAGATGGTATATATATAAAATCCAAGACACCCGCCGCCACAAAATGGTGAACTGCTTGTTATATTTTTAATTTTTTTATTTTACTTTTATATTTTTAATTCACTTGTGTACAATGATTAATTATGTGATTTCTGTAATAGTTCAATTTAAAGTACATATTTTGTGAAACATTTAAAGTCGTTAATCATGAGAAGTCTGCAATACTTCTTTATTACTACTGAATTTCTGTATACAGTTGTTAATAATTATGTTTGGTAATTATTTTGTAAATATGTAATTATTTATTGTTGTAACTAATGTGATTATTAATCTCATTCATAACGCGTATGAGACAATTGTGTACTTGGTTTGAATTATATATGTGTTGTATAAATAGTATGTTTTTATTTTATAATAAGGTAATTAGATAAAGTAAGGGCAAAAGGTTATTGGATAAAGTAAGGCCGCACGGCGCTTACAATTTATTTAAAAAAAAAAAAAAAATGCCAAATAATGTGACGCATCCCCCCGCACCCCTTACCGTAGAGCTACAGACGATACAGCGCAAGACTTCCATCTATATTTATGTCTCATCTGTGCCAGCGATGCCAGCGGCCGCACTGCCACTCCGCCCCGTGGTTAGCCTATGCGCACAGGCGGGACTGACGCACACAAATGCGAACGCTTCAACGTGTATAGTATGGCGGATATGAATGGTGTACGAATGCTCCCAATGTACGAATCCTACCTACTTTCCCCTATATTATTTTGTAAAACAGGAGGCTGAGCGATCAGCCGTATATTATAATGTGAAATTGTTACGTATTAGTCCACGTTTCGTTAGAGAACTTGGTTTTGATTTAAATATATTTAGATTTAGCAAAATAAAACAAATTAATTTTTTTCATACTAGCTCCAGTTCTGATCCTCGTTTGTGTTTTTTTTGTAGCGTCTGTGGCCCAGTGGTCATATACGCTTTTAATCCGGAGACCCTGGGTTCAAATCTCAGTGTGTAGCAAAAAGTGCAAAAAGTTCGCCTGGACTATCTCTCTTGTATATGGCCTGGACGCTACCGTGTTTCGGAAGGCACGCAAAAGTCCCGGCTGTTTCCTATAAGATATGTAGGAGGCAGTCGTTAGGTCATGTTGCAGGCCCTGTAGTAATCTCGGCGATCTGAAACTGCAATATAGGTTCGCCACACAACCTATAAATTGTGATTTTACTCTGACAGTGTAAGTAGGGTAACCTGTTCTGTTGGAGTATAAACCCCAATTATTTTTATAATTATTTATTTGATTTTTTAAAGTTGTTTAAACTTAGCAAAATAAAACAATTCAATTCATTTCATACATTTATTAGCTCCAGTACAAAGTATAAACCAATCCATGGGTCTGTAACTCTTGCAAAAGCAATTATTCAACAACCATCTTTTTTTTATAAACATAAGTTGCTTATAGCAATTAGCTCCTGTTATGTCTGTTTCCGGAGCCTCGTTTGTGTTCGTCCTTGTACTCGTCCATGTTTCTCTGCCGAGCCAGCTCTTCAGGGTCATCATTGTCTTGCAGCTGTTCCTGTATAGTGCAAATAATCATGTTGGTTACACTGGCAAATACAGGTAGTAGGAAATAATGTGTAAACAATATGATGTAGAAAAAAAACATAAGTATAAGATTGCCATTCTTATGAGTCCGCCATTTTTTTTTAATAACGTGGTAGCGTGGCATGTTCAAGCATCAATACTCACAAAAAATACTCTGTCACCCATCCTCGTAAAGCGTTTTAGGTTTCGGAGGTACTAAGCGTCAAAGTTGATCATGTGAAATGAAAGTCACGTGATCACAAGAATCTTCAAACCCCTTTAAATGCAAAGAAAAAGAGAGAATATTCAAAAGGTATACCTTTTGTATCTGATCAGATTCATCCGTATCTTCCTCAGCAGTCTGTAACGTTTGATGAGGGATGTTCGATGCTGACGGAGGAAACCTGACAATATAATACAATAACTATGTTATATTGTTATTAACTATGTAAACAAACGACTAATCTCACGGATATACTAGTCGAAACTAGGCTCGGTTAGGTAGCCAGCGTCGCGACCAAGAGGCGTGAGCTCCTGATGAAGGACATCGTGATTGTTCGAAACCCAGGCTCGAGCCTAATTTCGACTAGTATACCCGTGAGTTTAGTAGTTTATTTACATAGTTAATATGGACACTCACGTTAGTTTTTAAAAACATAATTTGTTATTTCATTAAAGGCATTTTTCTTCGCAGCAGATAGCCTGCCGACGTAAGAACCTGTGCAGAGCATATATGAGGGTTTTATCGCAAATTTACGCCACCAGTTGGCGCCACTTTGACAGGAGGTCCCTCCCATAACGCGCGCTGTCAAAACCTTCTTTAGTCTCTGCACAGGTCTAGTTTGTCTGTGATTTCAGTAGGTGTCTGGACCTGACATCACAGTGCTTCCTCCAGCCCCTCAAGCACAAACGCTGCATAGACTTGTCTTGCCGTCAAGTCAACTGTCATCCCACAGATTCACAAAAGTACAATGTATGGGTTGACAGACTACTCTTGAAGTTCTGCAGGATAAGTGAATAGCCCTGCTGGTGGCTGTTATTTCAGAAAACCCCCATTATCTACTGCATGCCTTATTATTATGATTGTCAAGAGACTCACAGGCCCTCCCTCACTCTCCTGTCGTAGAACTCCTCTATAGTCATGGCCGGTATAGCTGGGTACCCGGCGCCGAACACTGCCTTCTGCACCGCGTCTCTTGTTATAATGATTGGTTTGAGAGGCGGCGCGCGAGGCTTGTCCTTTGGTTTAGGCTCTGAAATAACACATCATTAGAGTTAGACAATTTTTTATTTCAATACACATGCAACATGCACCTCACCTTTGCTATTGAAGTGAGCTTAAAGTTTCAAAATAGAATAGTATAACTCTTAATTGCATACCAAGTTACAAGAAATAGTTATAACTACAAGACAAACTTAAAATCAGAGATCTCTTACAAGGGCGGATCCAGGATTTTTTTCTGGGGGGGGGCCAAGGTGCAGACGGGCAAAAATATTATAAATTATACTACGAAAAATGTATGTTTAGCTTGAAAAAAAAAATTATCGTGACCATGAAATATGAGCAAAATTCGTAACTCTACAAGGACCTTTGTGGGGGGGGGCCTTGGCCACCTGCCCCCCTAAATCCGCCTATGATCTCTTACATACAACCAGATTGGAAGGAATTTAGAGAGCAGTGGCAGTATGCAAGAATAGCTTATGGACAATACCTACTATTCTTTTTTTAAGTTGTCACATACCTCCAGCATGTTTAGCCATGTAGTCTAAAATAGGTTTCTCCTGTTCAATGCTAGCCAGTTCATCGACCGCCTGGTTGACATAGTTCAGCAACAATGTGGTGAAGTACTCCCGTTTCGTGCCATCATCTATGTTAGGAGATTCCATGTCTTTTGATAGGGTGACTAGCTTGTCTTTCAGCTCTTTCATCTCTTTGAACCTTCTTATTTTCGCGTCTCGGCTAAGCACCTGGAAATTTGTGTTTGAGACTTGTTAAGATGGAAAGGTGTTCTCTGTCTATAATACAAAATGCAGCATTTGCAGTTATGCTATAAGCAGCTGATGCAACATGGTCAAAAATAAAGACTTTTTTATTTATAAAAAATATTTGTTAATTTTGTGCTAAATGATCTTTAGCGACCAGGTTTTGGCGCTTGTAAGAGAATTTGTAAACAAATTAATAAGTGTTAAACAGTCGGCACGCAGCCGAAGTAAAAACAAGTGAGTTTATGCCGTTTATTTACAAAGATGAATATTAACACTCACGAATCATTTAGTGTAAAAATAGTGTTAAAGTTAAAACAAAATATTATAATAATAGTCATAGATTGGATGTTTGATTTCTATAAATTCATATGGAGGTGTGTCAGGATTATTCTAATTGGAGGTAAATAGTCTCTGTCTACCCCAATGGGAACCAGGCGTGATTATATGTATGCAAATTCATATGTAAAAAAATATTTCTAAGAAAACTTCATATACCAATTCATGATAGAGCTTTTTCACAAATTTATTCTTACCATGCTGGCAATTTTAGCCTGTTCACTGTTTGGTACGGCTGGTGTTGCATCACTGCCATCTGTTGGTTGTGGGACCTCTATATCTGTCACACCGTAATCTTTGCATCTTTGAAGGAAGTCTCTGGAAAAGTAAAAAGAAAATTTCAATTTACTCTTGTTTACATGATGTATTATATAGTCAATTTTAGATTTGACTAGCTGCGTCCAGTCGTTTTACCTGCTTTACAGTGGCCTATATGTTATTACAGGGTCTTAGCTATCTCTAATACCAAATTTCAATCTCTAATACCAAAGCTCAATCAGTCCACCCATTTAGGCATAACAGAGTAACAAACATACATCCATACATTCTTACAAACTCTATGACTGACTGATTGTCCTATGTAAACTCACTGTTCCAATAATAACATTTTATCTATACTAATATTATAAAGAGGAAAGATTTGTATTTTTGTATGTTTGTGTTTGTTATGAATAAACACAAAAACTACTGGACGGATTTCGATGATTCCTTTACCATTAGAACGCTAAATTATTCCAGAGTAACATAGGCTATATCAAATTCAGGCAAAGCGGGAATGGGCCGCTTGTTTTATATACAGGCATACCAAATTGAAAATGTGTACCTATTAGTTTTTTTTACCTAAAGTATATTTCAGCAACGTGTATAATTTCCTTCCGAGGCTGGTTACACAGTTTCAGAGTGAGAGTGCCAAGTAAAGCTGGCAGGAGAAGGTACTGTAGAGTCTCTGTGGGAAGCTCCTCGATGCCCTCGTTCCTACTGAACATGCCCGATAACGACACAAGATTTGTGGCCTTTTCAAACTTTGATATTGCGGATTTTATACTCATCTGAAATTAAAGTATAAATTAAATAGTTAAAATTTTCAAATTTAACGCTTATTATTTTCTGCCTAGCGATGCTATCCTGCGATTTTCTTCCGGTAATAATTATATAAAATATATGTTAGCTGTTTCTGAACTAAGCTATTATAACAACAATAAATGTTAGATTAATCAGATCAATAGTATCCCAATAGAGTTCCTATTAATAAAATAAGACAAATCTAAGCCTATATGTATCATTTCACGGCATCAAACATGAAAAAATACTGTAAAATATCACATAAGACAAAACCATGTAGGAACTTTGTTCTAGATTTATCTAGAATGTTTACACTTTTTGTATACAACTTATTATCAATTCAATATTGTTCACGATATTGAAGAATCACGACTGTGTGGTAAAACATGGGTTAAATCATCAGAAATGTTTAAAACAACAAGTAAACAGCTTACTTGCACGGTATCGCTGTTGGTCGGTTCCGTACCCTTTTCTATGAGGTCAAACATTTTCATGGCATTTTCGAATATATCCTTTAAGGGCTCTTCATCCGTTGCATTACTAGCGTCAACGTGTGCCATTTTAAATACTATTTTATAATTAAAATTTAAAATGTAGTAAAATAACTCGAACCATTGCAAATTGCAAAATATTTTGACAGAGGATTTTGACTTTTGACAAAATAAAGGCATGACAAAGACAATTACAAAAGATTGACAATGACAGTCTCTTTTTTTTTATTCCGCTGACACAGTTAACGTCACATGTTGTAGTAGTTGCTAGTACAGTTAAATTATGGTTTTTAACCATACATTGTTCACAGATGGTATCCATCAAAACCATCTTTGGTGGCTACTGTTTTCTTGACCCTTGGCCCTTGGTTAGCTTAGAAGCTCCTAACGCCTGTCTGAAAAGTGTAAGCATCAGCATGCAGCATGATATTATAATCAGCATGATTCATGATCGAAGCTATAAATAATCAACTACTGATTTTTTTTTTGTAATTCAGTCAAGTGCATTATAATACACACCTACATTTATTATAAGCGTGTGTCACAGAGTCACAGCAATGTCTCATTGCCATCGATACCATAGTTAAGAACACTACTCATACATAGCGTTATTTGCTCTTGTTTACAAATAGGAGCTTCCAGCACAAATAGAAACGGAGTGGTAACATCAAATAAATACCCAACAAACACATAGGCGTCAATTACAGCTTATTTTAGAACCTAACGTGATATAAAGACGCTACATAAGTAGCACTTATATTTTTAGGTGACAAATGAGAGTAGACAAGCAAGATATTTCACTTAAAGCTATAAAACGGAGTTTTAAGGGTGATAACAAAATGAGCTTAAAGTTTAAAGACACACAGGAGCAACTTATAGCACAACAATACAGGCAAAGCATCTTGTGTTATAGGTTTAAGTGAATCTTATAACTATAAGATCTAAATAAGAAGTAAGCGTTGACTACAACCACCCAAAGTGCTATTTAAGCAATTAATAAACTCTCTTCAAGAACCAAAAGTTGTACAAAAGTAATAAAAACGCTACCAGTTTTACAATGGTGCTCCCAAACTCTTTTAAAGCACCAAATGCCTAAAGAGGTACATAACTCTCTTATGTTACTTAAAGTCGTATATTAGGAATAATTTTCGTTATCATAGAACTTCTAGTGCTTAATATGACTTCTGTAGAACCTTAGGTAGAGTAATAGAGCTTAATGCAAACAATGGCGACGCAAATAAAAAGATCTAAAACTTGCAAAAATACTTGGAAATATCAAAGTAGGACTGGTGGAAATCGACGAAAATTGTTGAGAGAATATCATCATCTTATAAACAACCCTGCTTCTTTTGAGGATCCACGATTAATTCAAGAAAATGTGATCGTGAGTGACAGTAGTGCTACAAGTAGTCAAGCGGGAGTGTTCTGCGAAAATGTGGATCTGGGTTCCGTACATGATTTTTTAGAAAATGTTTGTGAAAGTAGTTTTACAACTACAAGCGATCATAAAGACGAACTTTGCGAAAATGTGGATCGAGGTTCCACGTTTTCCGAAATTTTAATGAATGTTTAAGAAAATAGTGACAGTGAGGACGAATCAAATGACTATTTAAAAAAATCTTCCCAATAGAAACGACGAAGACTTTAGAGGCAAGAAATATGGTGCTCATCATAAAGCTGATTCTCCACTATTAGAACTTCCAATCGACATGGTTGAAGACTTTCCTGTGGGAGATTCGCTACATCTTATTGATCTTGGAATAATGAAAAGGCTATTAGTTGGATGGCGTAACGGAAATTTTGGGTTGTACACTACAAAATGGTGTGTTAGGGATATAAGTAAAGTTAACGAATTCTTGATGAAATGTAGAATGCCTTCAGAGTTTCCTCGTTCAATACGTACACTTGATTGTCTTGCTCATTGGAAAGGATCAGAATTCAGAACATTTTTACATTATGTAAGCGTAGTGGCACTGATCGATGTTCTTCGTGACGATGTGTATCAACACTTCCTAAAGTTTTTCTGTGCGATAACTATATGTACAGTTAAGCAATATATAGTGTACTCTTACCCGTAGCTAGAGAACTGCTTCAATGTTTTGTAGAACAATTTAAAGATTTCTATGGCATCGACTATATAACCAGTAATGTACACAATTTTATGCACGTGATAGATGAAGTGGAAAAGTTTGGGCCACTACAAACTTTTAATGCATACCCCTTTGAGAACAAATTGTATACAATAAAAAATATGCTAAGGCAGGGTAATAAACCTCTTTCACAATTAGCAAAACGAATAATTGAGGAAAAAATGCTGGATTTGAAGAGTAATATAAAAAATAAATCAGAGCATAGCGGCCCATTTGTGACACAATGTAGAAATTGTATATTGCTTCATTTTGATAATTTTATTTTATCACCTAAACTACAAGACAGATACTTTCTGACAAATGACAATGATATTGTAGAAATTAAAGAAATTCAGTCATTACCCAAAAACGATGTTTCTTATATACATGGTTATAAAATAAAGAATAAACTCGATTTATTTCTGCTTCCCATTAAGTCATCGTCTCTAAACATGTATTTAGCTGAGGATAAGGCTGACAATCAAGAAGAAGTTTTGTTATTTGCAAGAGATGTACAAAGTAAACTAGTGTGTATTCAGCATGAAAAATCTCTATTTTTTTCCCCTTACTTCACACAGTTTAATATATTAAATAAAACTCAATATAAATGTCTACAATTTCTTTTATTTTCATCAAAAACAAATGATCAACCTTATTATATCTTAAATTAATCATATTCAATTAAAGTTTCAAGAATACAGTTTAAAATAAGTAATACCTATTACATTTTTGCTGATTTTTGGCAGTAATGGCTTTTAATTCGAAATTGTCAATACTAACATGATAAAGATAGGTATTCAAATAATAATATGGAGTAATAAGGAGTCAAAATGCCGATTTGGAGTAAGTACACCATATTTAAATATGCCATACTTACCTTCCTATTATATCCTATCATATATAGGCATATTTAAAAAACATTAAATGCCTATCAAGGCCATCTGATAACACAAACATAAATTAAATGAGTCAAGATCTTGCATAAATTAAATGAGGCAAGAATGGTGAGAGCAATAGATTGATAATATTTTGCTAAAATTCACATGTTCATGTATTTTAAATGATTATACAATAATAATTATTAAAGTGAAAAGCGAAAATACCGAAATATAGCTATTTAAAAATTCGTTATGTATGGTCAGTGGCGCCCCCATAATTTTTTTTTGCCAAGCAATACCTACATTATGTAAAATCTAAAAAAATATATGAATTTGTACTGTTAAATTGTGAAGTAATAACTATGTATGTACTATCTACCTTTATATTGTGGACATTTGCCCACTCGATCAAGTTAAGTCCCTAACTATGGTTTTTGGTAGCAACTATGGACCCCTAATTTTTTTGTCCACCATGTTTTGTTTACTAATTGATTGATTTCTACATTCAGAACAATAGAAAAAACGCGGTTTAATTCAAGTATTTTGCCTCATGGTGTTATAATACTAATAGCACGATGCCTTCAACTGGAATAGGCAACTTTTTATTAGATTTTTAATATTTTTTTATGATATTCCATATCTAATTAATTATTTATTTCTAATAAATGGAACCAGACATCGGGCGCTTGAATAATTTGTTAATAATACATATATATATTCACAGTGTACTTATCTTCGCAGTGAAAATTCGACATATAATATGTCCACAAGTTCAAACTAAAAATTTCTTTATAATTCACTATTACCTAATTGTTTAACGATGATGGCGGCGTTAGCATCCATTAAAGCGCGCACCCTGTTCGCGCATAATAAAACGTTTTTATTAAGTAAAATAATGCTCTAATTATGAAAATATTAACACCTAAGGCCATTATTATAACCTTTGTGGATCTATACTAAAGCTCTAAGCTTTAATATTCACCTATTAGCCATTCTTTTATCACTTAAAGATATTTTTAAGCGATATCGTAGATGTAATGTATCGCTTAAATCGCTAGTATTCACCTATTTACAGCCCGCTTAGCACCCAAAGATTTAATAAGCTACATTTAACTCTATTGTACAACTAAGGGAGTTAATTTTAACTTAATTACCACCCTTTTATCCCTTGTAGTTTTAAATATTGCTATTATAGCTCTCATGTAGCTCTCTTATGCAGTGGCGGATTTACAGTCTAGGCCGCCCTAGGCCCCAGTCCATGTAATACCTGCACCTACGTCGTATATAACATGTCTACTCCTACTTACTCCTTAACACATTCGGTGCCACCGACTCGCGAACAAAATGAACGTGAACTCGCATGGCGAGTCGGTGGCACCGAATGTGTTAAACAGTGGCGGATCCAGAATTTTTTTTCTTGTGAACAAGGTAGGTTTGTACGTTTCAACGTTTACCTACAATTTGAATCTCCAAAATAGGAAATGTTATATCTCTGACAAGAACGTGTGCGTTAAACTCGTTCCGAATAGAATAAAATTTTAAAAACCTTGTAATGCGCGCGCAGCTTGCTGCGAGCGCCGAGAAAATTTTACGTTTCAGACTACAAAAGATGTGCAATCAGAGCCGGTTTTAACATTACGAGCGCCCTGGGCGAGATTTCTACGGCGCCCCCTAAAAAGCAATTCAAACCCATACTAAAAAGGAAAAAATTCCAGGATTTTTTTCTGGGCCGATTCCGATGGGCAAAATCATGGGCGTATCTAGAAAAAAATCCACCTTTCCAGCTTGCTGCGAGTTCCGAGAAAATTTTGAATTTTTCAGCACGAATGATGTGCGTTGCTTTCTCCGAGCGGCAAAGAAACTAAATAAGTATTCTTATTTATAAAAGCGCGAGCAGCTCGCTGCGAGTGCCGCGAAAATTTAGATTTGTTCAACGCGAATGATGTGCGTTTAGCTTGCTTCGAGTGGCAAAGAAACTAAATGTCCTTATTTATAAAAGCGCGAGCGCCGCGAAAATTTTGATTTGTTCAACACGAATGATGTGCGTTTAGCTTGCTTCGAGTGGCAAAGAAAGTAAATGTTCTCATTTATAAAAGCGCGAGCAGCTCGCTGCGAGCGCCGAGAAAATTTTGAATTTTTCAGCACGAATGTTGTGCGTTTAGCTTGCTCCGAGTGGCAAAGAAACTAAATAAGTATTCTTATTTATAAAAGCGCGAGCAGCTCGCTGCGAGCGCCGAGAAAATTTAGATATTTTACAGCACGAATGATGTGCGTTTAGCTAGCTTCGAGTGGCAAAGAAACTAAATGTCCTTATTTATAAAAGCGCGAGTAACTCGTTGCGAGCGCCGAAAAAAATTTGAATTTTTCAGCACGAATGATGTGCGTTTATCTTGCTTCGAATGGCAAAGAAAGTAAATTTTCTCATTTATAAAAGCGCGAGCAGCTCGCTGCGAGCGCCGAGAAAATTTTGAATTTTTCAGCACGAATATGTGCGTTTATCTTCCTTCGAGTGGCAAAGAAACTAAATGTTCTTATGAAAGCGCGAGCAGCTTACTACGAGCACCGAGAATATTGAATTTTTCAGAATGAATGGGGCGCCACGGGCGCCTGTGGCGCCCCTTTTATCCGGCGCCCTGGGCGGTCGCCAAACCGCGCCCCACCCTAACGCCGGTACTGTGTGCAATGAGCTCGTTCTGAGTGGTGAGCAAAATACATAATATTCTATTTATAATAAAACGAGAAAATTTTATATTTCAGGCTACAAAAGATGTGTTCTGAGCGGTGAGAAAATAAATATTCTTATTTTCTTATTATAGAGCAGAGCCGCCGAGAAAAACCCATGGCCCCTTGAAGCCTTTAAAATATTTACGTACGTTTAGTTATTTCTTGTCATCAGTGATTTTTTTTGTCACGATTGGCCGCCCCTAATATCTGGCCGCTCTAGGCCCGGGCCTACTGGGCCTTAGGGCAAATCCGCCACTGCTCTTATGCCTCTAATTCCATTCCGTAACTCTATTTTATCGCCATTTTAGAACCCAAGGTGCTAAAAAAAGTGTGCCCAATCCGGGGGTATATCTGTGTTATAGCGTGCTATAGCTCCAACTTTTAACACTTATTTATCACTTTAAGATCTGATTAGCGCTCTAATAGATCTCCTATAACTCTTATCTTAGCGCCTATGTGTTTGTTGGGTAGTACACAGAAGTCTTGATAATACGAGTATATACGCTACGAGGCTTGTGTACGTACCTTGCTATTCTTTCATATATAATCTTTAGAGTCCGACCGAAACTGGTTTAACGGCCGAAACCGAAACCGAATGTTCGGCCGAGGCTTTAGTTTCGGCCGAAACCGAAACTCACGTGGTCAAGTAAAAAATTCTTTAAAATACTGAAATTTGGTGCATTTTACCCATTATTCTGCATTAATTAGGACATGAAATGGAACCACAGCATAATATAACGTTTGTTGTTATCATTAAGTTTGTTGTATCAGTTGTAATATAAAAATATATCAATAATATTTTTATTATCTGTAGGCTTCCGTAGTCAACAAGGAAGCCTTATAGTTTCGCTTTATCTGTCGGTCCGTCTGTCCGCGGCTTTACGGAAAAACTATAAGTCCTAGAAACAGCGTTGCCAATTTAGCATTTTATATGCTAAATTTGGCATATTTTCTTTCTGTTTAGCACATTATTTTGTCGTTTAGCATATAGCATATTTTTTTAGCATTATTTACATAATAAAGTTGAATTAAATATGTATCGAAGAACATAGGAAATATAAAAAAAGAATAATTAATATCGGAGTAATGATCAAAAATACACTGTACACGCATCCACTTGTAAACCTCTTCTGTTTTTTCGTTACTAAATAATATTATTATAAACATGAATCGACCTAAAGCGCACTCTTTTGTTCTGACCAGTGTTGTTTCTAACCAGATTTATCACAGCCTTCTTCACATGCCTTCTACTTACTTCTTCTCGAAGATCGAAGATGAAGACCCCAGTCGACAAATGTCTGTTCGAAACAGTTAAAATGTATTTTTTTAATACATTTTTTATTAAAATTATATTTAGCATATTATTTTAGCACTTTTTTTCAAAACTAGCATATTTTTGGCATTTTTTTACCACACTTTAGCACATTTCGCCTTGCTATAGTTGGCAACACTGCCTAGAAAACTGTAATTTTGCACAGAGAAGGGGAATGATTAGGGTAAGAGAACGGTTACAAAAAATAAATTTAAATCAATTAATTTAGGGTACCTCCCAAACTTGTAAAATGGGGATGATAATATTTTTTCTGGCTGATCCCATCATTTGGGGTATTGTTGAATAGGTATTTTAATGAAGGACATATTTCTAAGGATTTTTTTTATTTAATTATCTATTTTTTGGGGGTACGCGGTACGCCCAAAAAAAAAATATTTAAAATCTAAACTACTGGCTTTCAAACACTGTTAACAAGTGAATTAAATTAAAAATTTAAAAAAACCCCCAACGCAATACGTAATTCACCATTTTTTGATGACGGCCATCTTGGATTTTAAATTTTATATAGTGGGCTGTATTCTACTCGTTAAGCCCTTTCATTTGATACCCATATTGAGGGGGTCGTGGAAGAAAAAAGTAATCCGCCATTTTGTAGCGGCGGCCATCTTGGACCGATTTTCACCAAACATGGCTAAGAACACTCTCGACTAACTCTACTTTCAAACAAAAAAAACTAAATCAAAATCCGTTCATCCGTTTGGGAGCTACGATGCCACAGACAGACACATACACACACACACACACACACACACACACACACACACACACACACAGACAGACAGACAGACAGACACGTCAAACTTATAACACCCCGTCGTTTTTGCGTCGGGGGTTAAAAATCACGAATATAGTTTCAACAATGAACTTTCCAGGAAAACCATAGCGGTTAAGATGTTTTATGAGTTTTAAAGATACCGTTGATGAAAATTAAGGCAATAGATATATACGATTTGTCAGTTCTACGGAAGCCTATATTGCGCGTAGCCTGAATAGCGCTTGGCCTATTTATTTAAATTAAGTTCTTATAGCAAAATGTTTAGGATTAGGATCTTTCCAGTAATAGTATTTTTTTAGATTCTAATAAAGACATGTATATTTGGATATACCCATGTCCAAACATTGCTTCAGAAGTAAATCTATAAAACCTTTATCCATTTACCTTGACGTAATTTAAAAACGGTCAAAACTAAAAAGGTTTTTCTGTATAAAATGATTAGATATTACAAGTTCTTTTAAAAGTTGTGAGTAAAAGTACCGTTCTAAAATAAGTATTTTCAAAATAATCCATTTTGGAACATCACAGATTTGCGCTTGGGTCAACATACACGCTCTTAATTATGTTATTAAGTGGAGCTTCTGTAAGGATTTGTTTAGTGGTATTCGTAAGCACTTAGCGCGTAGGTGGATGGCTATTATTTGTCACATAATCGCGATAGAACCGATAACAAATTCATTACCATCGAGAATCGAGCATCGAGCAAACATTAACGTATCAACAGCCTGAAACGCTTGCTAAAGAAGGATTATAATATACCTTAGAGCGAATTTTAGCACGGAAATAATTACTTACTACTTAGATAATATTATAATCAGAAAAAACTTTGGCATATTGCAGTTCTACAAGCAATTTGGGTAACCCCGCTGACAGGCACCGTTTTTAGGGTTCCGTAGTCAACAAGGAACCCTTATAGTTTCGCTTTGTCCGTCCGTCCGTCCGTCCGTCTGTCTGTCCGCGGCATTGCGGAGAAACTATAAGTCCTAGAAAAGTGTAATTTTGTATACAGGTAAGTAATAATAAGGGTAAGAGAACGGTGACAAAAAATAATTTTTAATTAATTAATTTAGGCTACCTCCCGTACACGTAAGATGGGGAAGTTTTTTTTTTTCTGGCTGATGCCATCGTGTGGGGTATCGTTGAATAGGTATTTTAAAATGAAGGACAGTTTGCTAAGAAACTTTTTCGATTTCATGTTCTGTTTGAAAGATATTCAAGTTTTAAAAAAAAAAATTCGGCGTCCCCCCCCCCTCTAAAATCTGAACTACTAGCTTTAAAATTCTGAAAAAAATCAGAGGTATGCTTTCAAACATGAACTTTCCAGGAAAACTATAGCGGTTAAGATAAAATTATTAGTTTCGGTAAAATCAGCGCTGAAAAAAAGAGATGTTGGCAAGGTCAGCAAATTCAAAATATAAATAATCCATGTTTTAAATAATAAAAAAATATTAGACACGTATTTTTTTGTTTGTGAATAAAATAAAAAGTGGCTGAGTAACGACGATTATAAGTTTTCACATCCGGTACAAAATGCACAAAATCTGGTATATTGACGTCACGACTAAGCCATTGTTTTTTATCAAATTTACAAAAAAAAAATACGTGTCTAACAATTTTTAATAATCTACAATATGGACTAAACAATTTGTCAACAACCCTGTTGTTCAAACTCAATAAATAAGAATACCTAAAGCTAACCTAGCCTATAGTTTATTAATGCATAACTAGATGGCGCTAGTAGTAAAATTAGATCGCGCAAGCGAATTGTTCATGGTTGGTGGCAGAGAGCTAACGACTGGAAGCTAACAATGTTACACTTTGTTTTTATTATAATTTGATATAGCATGGTCAAGGCTACTTGTGTGAATGATCCGGATATATTTTTTTTAATTTGCGGAGAATATGCTCAAAGAATTCCGTTTGAATGTGACAACGTTCATAATTTAGGCTTACAAAAATTACTTTGGATACTCCCTGGAAATTAACGGCAAGCCTTGGATTCCCCAAAAGTTATGCAAAACGTGTGTTGAGTATCTACGTTTGTGGACAAATAAGAAAATAAATAGATTTTGGTACGAAACCGCTATAATGTTGAAAGGACTCGAGAACCATCACGATGACTGTTATTTTTGCTTAGTGTAAACATAAAACTATTGTTTTGATTTTATTAAAAATTAAGTATGCGGAACATAACTGGCTCATAATGTGTTCATTTAAAAATGGTAAACTTTGTTTTAGGCCAATAGCAATGGTGGTTATAATTTTTTTTTGTAAAGTAAGAATTATTTGGACTTTTCTCAACACGTCCAAAAACTAATGCGTCACTTTCAAAGGCTCGAATGTGACATAACCATCAAGTTACACTCTCTCTACGACCACCTAGACTATATTCATGACAATCTTGGGGTACTAAGTGAAGAATTGGGCAAGCAATTCCACCCGAACTTTTGTTCGATGAAGTAACGCTATCAAGGCTTCTGGAACGCACATATGATGGCTGAATATTGTTAGAGCATTTAGAATAGCCCTCTGTCTTCAGTTTCAGCAAGAAAATCAAATAACATAAAGAGTTTTTCAACTTAAACTTAAATTAATTAGGATCATCTCTACATTTATAGCGTTTTATTACGAAAACAACATAATATGTGTCATATCTTTTTAACTAGAGCTGATACAGAAATTTCAGTCACAAATTTGAAATCGTCGTCAAAAATTGGACTAATATCATGTATCATAACCCAATCATCCAAAATGCTGTTGTGCAGTGTATTCAATCTACTAGAACTACGGAACCCTACATTGTGCGTGGCCCGACTCGCGCTTGGCCTATTTATTGTCTTGAAGTTTTAAAAGCTAGAGAAAAATTCTGATCGAAATTCTGATTCTGACGGAAAATCTAGATGAATTTAGAATTTTGATTTTGAAAAGGTAGGTCTATAAGTCCTATTTTGGTTCGAGGTACGCGGTACGTATACTTACAATTTTGGGGGGCTTAACCGACCCTGAATCCTCAAGTAATGTTATGTCCCGTGTGCCTAAGGCTGAAGTAGGTTCCTGTTTCTACACCTACTTAGTTAGTGGCCAGTATAACTATGGATATACGAGTACAAGTACTAAGTATACCTAGTATACCTAGTACCTACCTATAGGCGCTCAGTTGTTTTTTAAGACTCGCCGTGACCGGTGACCTTTATGCTATTGTCTTAAGTCTTAAATATTATGTACACTAACCGTACCTAGCTACATACTTACATAGATAACGCCAACCTAAGTTAACAACTGATAAATGCACCGAAATTAAGAAATATCATTTATCATAACATATTCCTTGCAGCATCGATATGTGAAATCGCAGCACTTGCATCTCTCTCATGTAGGACGAATGACTAATGACGAATGATCAGCCCTACAATGCGCACTTCAACCATGATGTATAAGAAACGTAGGTGAGGGAGCCACTGCTTATGTACTAGAACTTTTTAAAAGCAACTCATGTAGTTTAAATTGAGGTGCATGTAGTTCATATTTTCGTCACGTACACAGAGATTGTGGTTATTATGTGTTTCTCTCTGACTAACTTCAGTAGGGTGCTGGAAGCAGTGAGAAGAACACGTGAGCTCGGATATCACACATGTAAGTCTTCGTTACTATGTCCTTCGTATGCACAATCGAAAACTGCGGCCCCGACAAAAGGACTCAAAATATTAACAGTGATTGTTGTCTAAAAAATAGGGCTTTAAAATGTTAGTTTTGTCAAGTAAAGGTGGTTTTCTATTGCATTTTCGTGTGGAAACCTGATGAACCGGCTTTATGCAACTCTATGTTATTGTTATTTTGTTACGTTCGCTTTACAAGTTTTGCGATTCCGCGATTCTAAAATTATCTAGGTTATAGGTACGTATACCTATTTTGACACTTGTTTACCAACAATCCATAAAACAACCCACACTTTTATATGTTTTATGCTCCGACTCTTCTGATCTGAGGTTTCATGTTCATGACTCATGACTACATAATTGAATCATTTATTACGTGCCCGGTACTTACCTATTTTGTTTTATTTATAAAGTCAATGTTACGAAACGAGTTGGTTTTATTCCGATGTAGCTGCAGATAGAGCAGTGCACTTCCGCTCAGCAGTCAGCTCAAGGTAAACGCCATGAAAGCTGCCCATGTACAATGTCCATGATTTAAAACAAAAAGGACAATAGGCTATAGATCGTAGGGCCATAGGGTAGAATGCCCTGACATCGACACTATTGAAGGGGCTAAATTGGACAGTTTTAAAATAAATGCAGTCTACATTCCACATACAAATTTACTCAAGGTCCGTATGTCAACTTTTTTAAATTTCTTCTCTAGAAAGCGCTGCGCAAACCCTCTCGCTGGTCAGAACAGTCGTTATCAGGCTGTTTTTTTATACTTATTTTAAGAGGCGGAAAAAGTGATTTCTAACCTGAATAGACAAGCCTATCTTACGCTCTAAGTAAGATAGTATAATAAGTATTCAGGCTACTACGTAAGCACTTGCCATTAAATTGACTCGTCATCAATAAATAACCGATGCGATAATACTGATGATGTAGTAAGGCACTTTAAAACTCTTCGTGTCATAATGGAGCAGTAAATATTATACATAGACCTAGGTAGTAAAATAACCTACAATAGTGCCTAGGTAACTACATACGTCATTGTTACATATTAGACAGGTTTAGTAAACCATTTTTAAATTTCAAACGTGAGTCAAATCAAATGCTCCTGATGTCTACGGAAACAATCAGCATTACGAGAGTGGACCAACGATTATGTGATTAAGGTTTATTATGAGTGCAGACAAAGACTGGCTACACTACCCTGATTGAATACAACCACGAGGATGAGTCATGAATCATGATTGACCTCCGACTTACTTTGTTTACATATATTCCATAGAAAATGGGTGAAGTGATGCTGAACAAATGGCGTTTTGGCTGATTCCACATTGATCGTGGCAATCGATATAAAGTGACAAAAATAAAACGTTCTCAGAGACATTGAACCGTTAATTTTAAAGACGTTTCCTAACTCTGCCATATAATAACACGTTTGGATTGTGCGACAAAGTTTGGAAATGCCTTTTATCTGATCGTTCTGTCTATTTATAAAAAAAAACATTTTTGTCGGATTAGAGGTAGGTATAGGGAATAGTGCCACGGCGTCTGAACAGATTCAGACTAGATTCTATTTAATAATACGTCAACGTTGGAAGTGGAAAACCAGATGGAGAATTTAGACGTAGCGTAGCGTAGGTGCGATTATTTAGTTATTAAACTATAGAGTTATTTCCTTATCCCACTTAGTTCTACGCTATTCATTAGTAGACTCTGACCCTTTTGATTCTGGAAACCTTTTAATAAGGCGTTGTATTTTGGCAGGCACAGTAAAGTAGTCAATATCCATTAGAGTCCCTAATGGATGATGGCTGGAAACTCATAGTCTCAAGTCTCAGTCTTCCTAGATAGTCCCCAGCGTATTTTACGAATGAAATAGCCTGAAAAACATTTTATACCTAGGTACATATCCACCTATACATAGGTAGGTACACCTATCGGTGATCAATCTATTCCCTTCGACTTCTGACGTCACGTTAACGCGTGTAAATAAGGGCGTGACCTGTGACCTATCACATGAAACATATCTGGAAAATTCTAGCGGGAAACGGTTCGAGCGGCGACAGGATGGCGGCTATTACCGTTATTGTGCCGGCAATCCTTGCACAATGCTTTTAATTCCACTGGAGCGTCTCGACGCGACGCCACAAAGGATCGCTCATTACGTGCCGGCAAGGGCGATCGATTACAGGGCTTAGGAGGCTTTAGATCGTTGTTATTATTAGGGCGAGGTAGCCAGTAGTAGTCAATAGGTAGAAAACTTTTGTAAAAACAACTTGTATGTTCGATTGTTTTCTGAATTTTTATATCAAACCCCGATTCGGTAGAATTTATAGAACGTAGCTCTCAATGAATTGTAATTTCCCAGTATCATACCTACTCTGGGAAACTAAATTCGTCTAGACGTACGCCTATTAGGTAGGTATATCTAGTTATATTTTTTCGATTGGCACATGTTTACAAAGACTATCTACTCCAGATCACACATGATGTTTACCAATTATCACACCCATGCTGGTATTGATCGATCTATTACAGCTCTACTAATTGATAACTCATGTTTCATAACATCTTAATTGCTTACAGGTGTAATATGGACTCGGAAAAGTCTTGAAGACTGAAGGAATATTATACTAACATGGCTCGCATCACGGTTATCGTTCTATGCCTGGTCGCTATCGGCTTCACCTACGGGTTTAATGGAGACAGCTTCGAGTTGGAATGCCCTGATGAGTGCGACTGCCACTACTTCAGAATCAACTGGGTAACAGACTGTTCGGATAGCAATCTTACAGAAGTACCCTACGATGAGCTCAGCCTCAGCGTCTACATCCTCGATCTGAACGGAAACAATATCACCACCATCAAAACATTCCCAAATGACATCAAGATGAGGAGGCTACAGATAGCCAATAACTGGATAAAGAGGGTTGAGAGAGAATCCTTCAAAGGCTTGGAGTATCTCATAGATGTGGATTTGTCCGGGAATAATATCACTTATGTTGACCCAGAAGCTTTTATGTGAGTAAACTCTTTTGTATTATCAACAAAGGGATCATTCGATCTAAATCTATTGCCATTATAAATAGAGGCAGCTATTTAGATTAGCTCATTCATAATTTACTGATAGTATTACATTTTTTCTCACGGGCGCGGCGTCCATTGTTCGTAGGACAGCTCCGTGCCCCGCCGGTCATCCGATCGCACAATACGTCGTGCTGATGACAAAATTGTTAAATTGCTCATGATCTTGTTATGTCGGTGACCAGAACCGCGACAAATTGATGCCGGCTAGTGCCAATATTAGATAATGGCTCCACAACGAATGCAAATTGAGTTTTGCTCGTGTACAAGGACCTACTCATGGCTACCGTGTTTACACTGTTTATTATCCTTATTTGCGTTGTTTTTTCTTTAGCTCAATTTATGTGTTTGTACATTACAGGGATTCACGTGGGCTACTCAACGTGGAACTTCAAGACAATCCTATCTCCATAGTGGAGGGCCCCTTCTTAATATCTCCAACACTACAGTTTCTGGACATAAGCAACTGTAACTTCAGTACCATCAATCCTCAATTTTTTGATAACATCACATCTGTGAACACAGTTCATCTTTCCAACAACCCCTTGAAAACATTAGAAGCAGGAATTTTCGACTCTTTGACCAGTCTCGAAACATTGAAACTCAACGATTGTCAACTAACATCGATTTCTGAAAACACATTCGCAACAGCAGTCAACCTAAAGTATTTGGAGCTAGCCGGCAACCGTTTGACGGATAACGAGTGGCCTGAAATCTTAGGAAAGTTAATCAGACTGGAATATTTGAACTTAAGAAAGTCTGGTTTGACGTCACTCTCCGAAGACTCATTTTCAAACTGCACCAATTTAGTTACACTCATTCTGGCAGACAACGAATTACGTGATTTAGATGTCGCAGCCACGTTGGGTAACAGCGTAAACCATTTGGAATTACTTGATCTGTCCAATTGCAAAATACAGGGACCCATATCTGGTGAGGCTTTCGCGAATGCTACGCGACTAAAGAGTCTCTACCTCTCCGGTAACCCTCTGTTCGCTCCAGACTTGCAAGAAGCTCTCGAGCCGCTTCCTAAACTTGAGAAACTATTCATGAGCAACTGTGGTCTTAAAAATCTCCCTGATAATTTTAATGTTTTCGATAATCTTCAAGAATTAGACATATCACATAATCCGCTTGAAAATGTTTTTATCAAATTGTTAGCTCCACTAGAAAAGCTAGAGTATCTCAACATGGGCTACAGTAATTTATCTTACATCGGCCCAGACACGTTCGCCAAAATGACCTCAATGAAACGTCTCGTACTATCGGGCAATGACTTATTGTCGCTAGAAGCTGGATTATTTGGTAACCTGACGCAATTGACTACTTTGGAAATAGAGTTTTGCGGACTAAAGAGACCTCTAAATGGACAGGGCTTCTTCCAGAATCTGACTTATACGGACTTGAGAGAAATCCGACTAGGTGGGAACCCCCTGGTGATTCCAGCAAAAGGATCTATATTCCCCAAACCTCTCTCACAGGTTACAATACTAGATTTGAGCAATTGCAATATTACCGCCCTGGATATTGATGCTTTCAAAAATACAGAAAATATTACAGATTTAAACTTGTCTGGAAATCGTCTGAGTTCAAAAGAAGACAGCTTGTCTTTCCTGTTGAATCTACAGCACCTGGAGAAGATCAACCTGAGCAACAACAACTTGACCACTATAGATCCTGTCGTGTTTACAAACAACCCCAGATTGCATTCCTTGAACCTGTTAGGGAACCCCTTCGTTTGCGATTGTAAGATTGCAGAAATGTGGGATTGGGCGAACATGATAAAGGGCGATCTGAACGTGCTCATCGGAGCAAAGAGTGCTGAGAAAGATATCGTCGTGAAAGGAAACAAGAAGAAGAAGCACTTGTACTGTCACTACAACGAGACCCAGATGCGCAATATGAGTGCGACACTGAACAAGTCGGTACCGGGACGAAGGCCGTTTATCAAGCCGAGAGAACTGACATACCCTAATAGGACTTGGGCGAAATACGTGAGGGAATCAGGCTGTGAGCCTGTTGTCAAGATCCTGAGACCAGTAGCTCTGGTGGCGGAATTGTTCGACTTCAGCGATAGTAAGAATAATAAGTTCCCCACTGGGGTTAGTGTTCTCTGTGCGCTTGCATTAGCACTCGGCGGAGCATCCATCGCGATGACAGTCAGGCTACTGAGAAGGAAGAACTTAAATGACTTAGATACAGAGACGAATAGGAAAGCCAGATAGCAAAATCACGCAAGTGCCTTAATATTGTGCCAGTGCAAATATCATAATAAAATATGTTAGCTAATTAATATATACCTAATTCATCCGTCTTTTTAGTGTTATTAATTATTATCTATAAACAAACATATTTTTGTACTTTTATTACATAAATATCTTAGAATTTTAGACGCATGGTCGATCGAATTTATTAATCATTTTAATATTTATCTTATTATACTAGTCATATATTTTCTTATATAAATAAAATCTGAGAACTACTGACACACTATATTTATTAGCTAATCTTTTAAATTTATTTTCATGTCTTGTTCGATAACATTTTAATGGCTAAAATCTTAGAAAATCAATAACTTTAACATTACCATTTACCATAGTTAAATTTTCTGTTTCAACCTTGATATGGTTTCGTAGTAAGTTTTCAATAAACAAGAAGTTTTTTGCTATTAGTTCATTGGTTTCCTCACACTGCATCTGCAACTTGTCTCACCGTTAATAATCGATATTGCTTAAGACCCTGAATCTTAGTTTTCGTCAAACAATAAGAATTCGAGAGCGTAACTGTGTAAAATATGAGCTCGGCTATGCGCAGGAATGCTGCTAACGAAATTAATTTTCAATATAAGAAATTAATTGCTCATAAGTAATTCCTTGTGTGTTCTGTTAGAATCAAACAGACGATATAATAATTTAATAGAAAACAGGAAAATACATCGTAACGCAGCTGGGTAGTACCTAATAGTTGCATAGCAGCAATAGCAAGTCTATTTCCTACGATTGCACCACAGCAGAGTTCCAGAACAGCATTTCTTTGAATCCGTAAACATGCAAAACCGTTCCGTCGGAACTTTTTGCTTATTCCACGCTGAGTGGCGCTGACTAGAGCAACACTTTTTATATTTTTACCGATGAACAACGACTCGGCGCAAGAAATAGCTATGGTCACGTAATATATTGATTGGTAGACAGGGAAAGTAAAACACGTTGCACAAGTTATCTAAGTAAATAAATCATTGAGGGAATAAAATGAAAAATACAAGTAGGTTAATTGGTTCATTAATTTACTATTTGGCGAATATCAATTACATTAACACTAGTAACACAATAGCAATAAATTATTCTTATCAACTATTTGGCTGCGCGTCTGACATGCTCGTTTTCTTAATGTAGAAGTTCTCTTTGTATATCTTTTTCCTAGTTCCGGGCTTTTCACTTTCGGGACTGTTATTGGTCGCCATCGCGGCTAGCTCGCTGTCGAGTAGCCGCGGCAGTGAAATGGGTTCGAACCCGTACTGGAATTGAGGTTCTACGAAATGCGTTTTCATCTTGAGCATTTGGAAAGGCCTAGAAGCGAACGCCGAACTGTCTTTCGGCAACCCTTTAGAGTAATCGTACTCGAACATTAGAGGTGCAGCATTATATTGCGCGAAAAATTGTTTCATTTTGTCCTCCGGTATCGGAAAATAGGAGTATGGCATCGCCGTCAGCTTTTCGCTTTGCTTCGGTTTCTTTTTGTCATCATCGTGAATGACATATTTTTCTGGCTTTTGGTTTTTGTACAATTTGTAGTAATCCACCTTATTTTTGTAACGGTCGAGCATGCTCTCCGGTTTGCTAACCGAGTAATCTAAGAAGTAGTTTTCTTTTGTTTTGTCTCGGTCGTCTTTGTAGCTGAGACGCGTCTCCTTGGGATAATTATCACCCTGATCCTGGTACTGCTGGAAGGGCGCGTGATCGATATCGTAGTTTGTGTGGTCTCTCGGTACGCCATAGCTCTCCGGGTTGTAAATATCTTTATCTACATCTGTGTTAGATTTGCCATACGCTGGAAATCCGAACGCCGCGTTTTCGTACGCTTTTTCAAAGTCTTTCTCTTTGTCTTCCTCCTTGCCAAACATCGTCTTCGTGAAATGATCTCCGACAGATTCGTCATCGTCCGGCGTTTCTTCCTGTATGTAAACTTGCTTAGTTTTCTCTTGAACGTGTGTGGACGGGGGTTCGTGATGGGGACTAGAGTGATGTTGTGGCGCAGGGTTGTGATGATGGTGGTGCGAACGTTGCTGAGGCTCGTCTGGTGAGCGCGGGCTCTGCGAGGGTGGCGGACGTTGCTGCACGTGTTGATTGGGGTCCACCTTGATAGGGGCTGTGATGCCGATGTCTTCCTCATACTCCGCCACCTTTTCGAAAGGCACGTCATCTAGCGAATGATACTGGCCTCCCTGGCTATGACTATGTTTGTTGGGGTGAGTCTCGTGATGCTGCACATTATGCGAGTCTGAAGCAGGTTTGTAATGATGTTTATGTCCCACATGGCTCGGCTTGTGGTGGTACTCCTGTTCCCTGTGCTCAGCTTCATGATGATGCCTTGGCTTTGAGGCTTCGTTTGAATGATGATCAGTGTTATGATGTGGATGATGATGATGATGCGAACGTTGAGGAGCAACATCATCATCAGAATGATGCGATTCCCCAGAGTCTTCATCGCTCTCAGATTTTTCGGCCTCCTTATTATCGCGATCAGATTTGAATTTGTGAATGAGATGTTTTGGAGCTTCACCTTTGCCTTCATACCGCACTTCCTGTATCGTTACGGGCTCCTTTGAGCTGTGCGTGTAGGAGTAATGCACAGGTTCTTTGTGTGTGTTCGTTCCGTAAGTGTAATGTACTGGCTCGGACTGAGTTTCTTTGTTATATTTCACAGCTTTCTCCTTGTAAGTTTCTTTATAATTTGGTGAATTAATTTCATAGGAGATTTCAGGAGCATCGTCAGGAGCCTGCACTGTAACAGTAGGTCTTGCGGTCGCCTGAGGTACGTATACATCGTCATAAATGTGCTCGATTTCTGGTACCCTATGCTTCTTTTTCGGTGCAGGTTTTTTTGGTTTTCTTTTAATTATGCCGCTGTCGTAAGATTTAGTTTTTTGGACAACAAATTCCTTTTGATATTTTTTCTGATCGTGTTGAGGCAACTTGTGGTACGTGGCCTCGGCTATTCTCGGTAAGAAATGTTGGACTTGCGGCACTAGCGGGTTATCAAATGTCAACGGCTCCAACAGACTTATATCCAAAAGTGGAATAGGCGGCTTGGTCTCCACGTTGACGACAGTTTTCTTTCCATTGACTATCGTCGGTATAGGAGTATCTCTAATGGCAGCGGTTTTCAATTGAACTTTTTCTTTGTGCACTACGTGACGGACCGGTGCGGGAGGTTCTACTTCTTCTTCTTCATAACTGACTTCTTGTGGAGCCTCTTGTAATCTCTGGAATTTATGTTCCCCACTCAAGTGATGATAATGTTCCTGAGGTTGGGTGTTGGCATAGATCGCCTTGTGACTGCTCGACTGCTGCTGAGCAGTTGGAAGTTCATGGCTGTCAGACACACTGGGAGAGAAAGTTTGCACAGTCGGCGTGATCTTGTGTGAATCTTGAGAGAGCGCCGACGAATGAACAGGCAATTGGATCACGGGTCCGAGCTGAGGCCGGTACGAATTCAAAAAGTTGGCCGGCGCAATATTCTTAATACCACTAGCGTAAACACCGGGATGTGTTTGCGCATAGCTATACTGATTGTTCTGTATCGGTGCCGCCGACTGTACGACGGGCAGCCTGTAGTGTGAGCCGACTATGATCTGCTGCGACGACGAAGCTTGCGCCGGTTTGTATTGTTGGTAGTTGAGGGGAGCGGCGGTGAGAGGCTGCGCAAAATGTGCCGGCAGCTCCTGCAGCTGCACGTACTGCTGCGGGAACGGCTTGAAAGGGTACTGCTTCATCGACTGCAGCGCCTCTACGAACCTGTTTCCGTACGAATCCTTCAAGTACGCGTTCTGAATGCTCTCCTTCACCGGGACTATCTTGGACGCGGCGGTCTTCTGCGCGCTGATGTACGTCGGTATCTGGAAGGAGTAGGCACCGTAGGGCGCGGCGCTGGCGTACACGGCGCCGGGCATTTGTCTGTATAGTTTCGCTGCACTTTCAGCACTCACATTGTCTTTGAATATGAAACCGTTCACGGCTAGTATTCCACTAAACATCAGCCAGAGGGCTGCTGACAATGATGCCTGGGGACAGAAAAAACGAGATTATTAAGGCTTGTTGCACACAATTAATGAGTTAAAAATGTAAAGATAATATTAATTGTAATTACCGTTCTCCCCATGGTGCGGACGTTGTGTCGGAGCCAGTGGGAGCGGCACTGCGGCGGCGCGCGCGCTGCCCGCGCTTATATCTCGTCGCTGGTTACGAACGCCGCCGTTCTGGCGCGGGCGCAACGGGCCTCCGCTCAATGATCACATTATCTCTTCGTTTTTCTTTCATATCAACCTTCCAGTTATATCACTCCTAATAATTTGCCAAAACACAATAGATTTAATTTAATTGACCGTAAATAGAGTGCCTCGGTCCAGCCGTGTGAAGTAATGTCGTTGACTGGCGACAATATCAGGTTATGCAACGGCGAGTGAGTGATAGCTTCCAACTTCCAAAACACAACAAAAAGAAGCCTTTGACAACTTCACGGTGCATAATGCCGCCGCGCCGCGCTACTTGCACGCTTCCTACATAGCCTCATTCTTTTTAGGAAATTTAATTCAACAGCTGAATATTATATTTAAGACTACAAACCTACTTATTGTCATTTTATAAACCTTTAACATCCTAAATTCAAGCATCGCATCGCGTCTTCAGTAATTAGGTAGGTGTATTCTACTGCCTATGGCTTCAAAAGCAAGTTTGATTAATCCTCGCACTGCCATAAATTGCCATCCTCTAGATGGACGCTACGAGCGTAAACATTCATGTGGAAATGTCAACCACAAAGATGCTAAGAAGGCTAAATTACACATCAATTTAACTTTACAAAATGCACCTACATAAAAATATTTCTATTTTCTATATCAGATTCCTCCAAGAAATTAATCATCGATCGAGCATCGGATTACTTTCTTACCCTAGTAACTTTCATTATGCGGTCACGGTCAGTGGGTGCCGGCGGGCTGGGGTGGCTTGAGGTCCAGTGAAAGTATACCGCCGGATATCTGATTGGATAGGGGAAAATTGTAATGAAAGATTTAAATCAGAAGGTTGTGAACAACGTTTAGGTACCTAGACGAATAAATTTCAGATGCCATTCGGAGACGTCATGAAAATATTTTCATGACAATATATGAAAATATTTTCATGTAAAAGATGATTAAATTCTACCGGGCAGCCCTGCAAAGCGCAGCATAGGAGATGCTTTTGATGTCGGAGGCCAAAATTTAAACTCATTTTTGGTTGTGCTTTATTCATCTTTATCTGGCTTAACGTCGTAAGGACATAAGAGCCAAGGGACTCAGCATGCAGGATGCTGAAGTCCAAGCGAAGTATAGAAAAATCGGACCCTGGCTGTAAGCCGGAATATAAGTGCGCTAGGAAAAAGAAAAACACACCACATGTTAGTCAGGGAACAATATATCTACTTAATATCTGGTATACCTACCTATGACCGTGAACTTTTATGTCTTCCAAAAGACACGTACCTAAAGCCGTTGATGGGCGTCATATTCGACTCGCGACTTCGCGACCAATTTCAAGTTTCAAGTCAAGAAGCCTGACCTTGAACAACTTGAAAATTATTATTTGACACAGTTGGTGCCGAAGAATTGAATTCGATGCGGAGGTTACCACAATTTGGCACCAAGACCAAACCAAGCATAAAGCTTGGGATGCAAATGATCGTTCTCGCGATTTGTTTACATTTCTAGTAGTAACAACCAACCACAAATTGTAGGTGCAGTTACAAGATTCAATGTAATTTATGGTTTTGGGGACATGTTCTGCAACTAGGTAGCTGAGCTGAGCGCCGCGCAATTAACGTTTTGTCATTTGCAAAACTGTTTACAAATTATACTGTAGCAAAATATGATAGGTTTATTATTACCCCTTTTATCGCTCAGTCGGGAGGTGCATAAAAATATTGAAATAAAGCTAAAAATAATATTTATCAGGCAAAATAGGGACGTAGACATAATTTTTTTGTAAGACCAACTTCAAGCCTCGCTCAAGGGAGGGCGATACGCAAGTTTTAAAATTTTAACTTTAAAAGCGCTCAAACGTTTTTAGTCATAATTAAATGAAATTTAAATGAAAATTTTTGTACACCTCTTTCTTTTCTGAAGTCAGTTAAAATATTAAAACATTTTACTAAAAATGTGCACTGGATATTCTTTATTGTGTTGGTTGTGGGCACGATTATTTTATAAATAAAACAAGTACTTTTGAAAATTACATTTTGTTTATTTATTAAAATATTTACAATAGAAACCATACAACTAAATTAATATGAAAAACCTTAAAAACTATAACATTGTGATGCATAATATTTACATCTATAGTATATTTTTATTATTTAGTGAAAAACACAAATACAGCAGTTCATCTTGATAAAATTACCTTTTAAGGTGGACGCACACCTATCAGAACCGAACGCGCCGAACGAATTTAACAAGTTAAATACTGCAATGAATAAAGAGATTCTTACAAATACTAAAACATATACAAAGACAGAAAAGTACAAAAACATAAAACAAATGTTCTCATACATAGGATCGAAATATATGCTATATAATATATGTAAAATACCATAAGGTATTTAATAAATAAAATTGAACTCACAAATATGTGAACCTTCTACAAATGCGAAAGTATGAGTGTATGTTTATTACTCTTCATGCACAGCTGAACGGATTAAGTTGAAATTAAGTATATAGGTAGCTTGGATCCTGGAACAATACATAGGAATATGTACATAATTATACATCAGAATTATAGATACTTTTCAGTAGGTAAAACCTCTGGGCACTGATAGAATAGGATTAAATTAAATGACACCATGCATTTAAAAAAAAAAAATATATAGCACTCCAGGAGTGCCGGCAGAAGTGAAAACTTCAATATTAACGTTGTGTTTAATTATAAGTATAAAAATACTATCATTTATGAGGTCATTTATGTTTATTTATTGCGCTATCGTACACAAATATGACAATTTATATGTTGTTATTTATAATATTATATCGTTATTTATATATAACATTAAATTTTATCTCTCAGAAAAATCAACTTCCATCCATAATTTCGACGACTTTTACACCATCGTTATTATCAGAATCATCATCGCAAATTTTTACAACTTATACAATTGGTTTATGATAACTTAAGTAAGAAACAAACAGTTTTGATTCGAACCTATTTATGTGTCTAATAAAAAAAATATAAATATAAAATATTAAAAAAAAATATCGGGCGCGCGCTTGTCTAAGCCCCCTGTGCCGCCTAAACAGAGCAGCACACTCAGGCACGGTAGAAAGAGTGGGAGATACTAGTTCCTCTCCCTTCCCCTCGATCTTACGCTTTTTCGATCAGCATCACGTGACCCTGACGCGAGTTTGAAAGTTTTTACCCATACAAAAAAGTGCTCAGCGCCGCTAAAGAAGTTTTCACTTCAAAAAAATTAACATAATAGGGTACATCATTTTGAACAGTCAATAATACATAGGTAATTATAGATAGATAGATAGATAATGCTTTAATGTACACCACACAAAAAGAAATACATTACAAGTAGAAAATTACTGACAAAAATATAAATGTACAAGCGGCGGTCTTATCGCTATAAAGCGATTTCTTCCAGACAACCAATGAATGGAGAGGAATTTACAGAAAGATAAACACGGTGGCGCATTACTACACGTTTAAGTGATAAAATTATGTAGTAAACAGAAAAAAGTGACAATAACATCTCAACTAAATACAAAATAACTATCCATATTTATTTATATTATCTTTCTGTATTTTGTTCAAAAAGTAAAATATCAGTGAAAAAATCAAGTTACAATGCGTAAAATATAATGGTATACTTAATGTATAATATTTTACAAGTTTACGATTTAATGTTTACAATAGTATTTCTTATGGAAAAATTTAGCACCTATGTGTAGGTATAGCAAAATATAACTACTCGTATTTTTAGTACTAAAATGTCCACATTGACTTAGCAAATGCAATATTTTAAAACCGAATCGTAATCAGAGTATTTTTATATCTGTTAAGCCGACTATCCACCACGCGCAAATGCTCGCACGAAATGGAGCTGACCTATAAAGACCTGTAGGACAGATCTACGGAATTAAAGGCAGACATAAAATACAGATTTTTTTTAAAGCCAAAAGTTTTAGGATAGATATGTTTTTCAGATCTAATTAAGAGTGTTGCTTCCAGAGCAGTATTTGTGGTTTAAAAAACATAAAGTCTATTCTAACCTTAAACATGATTCTCGGAGATAAGGAACATTTTAAGTTTCAAATTGGGAAGATAGACAGGTTCTGGGCCCAGGACCCCGTTTGGTTTAAGTGTACCCTTTCTTTATACCTACTTCTCATTATCACACCAACTCCACAGAATTCACATAGTCACATAAACGTCCACAGCACATTTGACTGTCCTCAATCACACACCAAGTCTATTGAAAACATTACTTGTTATGGTCAAATTATTCACATTTTTCATTCCCAAACGCGCTTTTATATTATTATTCGTGTTTGTCTCTGGCATAGATAACCTTCTCTCTGGTTTGTTGAAAACTGTAGTTTTTTGAACAGCTGGTTTCTTTATTGGTTCGATTTCTTTGTACTGGATGTGATTTGAGAATTTCACTGATTTTACTTGAGTTTTGGGAAGTGCAAGTTTTTCTTTGGCGGTTAGTGGAGCTTCGTCCGCTCGCATTGTACAAGAAATCTTTCTAACATTCTTTGATGTTGTTATGACGACTTTCTTCGCAGGTTTGGTTTGTGGAGGGCTTTTCAAAATGCCCTCGTACTTGAGAGCGTCTTTGTCTATGGGTATGATTGGCTCGGGGGTCACTTTGGAGTCAGACTTGGATCCCAGACGTGAGAATACTGGCTTGGCGGGAGGGGTCGCGGCTACTTTAGCTGCCTCGTTTCCCAATCTTGCGAATACTGTTTTAGGACCTGAAAAGATTACACGTTTGTATATGTATTGTGGTCGTTAAAATGTATTAAAACCAGTAAAATTTAAAGCTTTACCTTAAAAGAAAATCCACAGCTCATTAATTTTACTACTGAAGAAACTTATAGGAAAAGTTGATAATTATCTATGTATTATTTATACTGAAACTATGTATTATATTATGATTAATATATATATTTTACTGAACCTATAATTATCTAATAACTCTGTATTATAAAATTAGGTAACTTGTGTTTTTTTAAACGTGTACTCATATGTATATTTTAAATAGATGTAATTAGTAATTATAATAGACAGTGGTTTGGATCTGTGGTTAATAAAAGTGTTCTTTACTTAGTAGCTGTAGTTAGTTTGTTTTTCTCAATAAAGGCATTATAATAGATGTATAGTTTACCCTCTTTGACAGCAGGGTGTGTAGGTTCCGTAAAGCGAATCAAGCGCGCCTTCTTGAAGTTCATATCCGCTTCAGGTCTGTAACAAAAAGATTTGATATAAAATAAACCAACTAAAAATAAAACATGAAAATTATAATTAAATCATGGCTCTCCCTATCATCAAAATTTCTGGAAATTAAATCTAGAACATGGAATCAGTTGAATTTTTTTTGGCATCATATTATGATAAGTTCTTATTAAGTACCCACTGGATAATAAAACCACGTCGGCTAGCAAGTCATGATAAGTGAGTGTGTACATAGGCGGATCCAGGATTTGGTTCTGGGGGGGGGCCAAGGTGCAGACGGGCAAGCAGTTGGAAAGTTTAAACATCCTTAATAATATGCGCGCGAGAAGCTTGCTGCGAGCGCAGAGAAAAAAATTATAATCTTTACCATGAAATATGTGCAAAATTCGTAACTCTACAATGATTCTGGGGGGGGGGGGGGCTTGGCCCCCTGCCCCCCCCCCCCCCTAAATCCGTCTATGAGTGTGTATGTATGTTTGTTACTTCTTCACGCCTAAACGGGTGGACCGATTGAGCTGAAATTTGGTATAGAGATAGCTTAGACCCTGGAATAACACATAGGCTACAGTACAGCAGGTAAAACCGCTGGGAGCAGCTAGTGAGTTAATATGAGTAAAATATCAAAAACAGTAATCATAAAGTTTGATGTCCCCTTTAATGTATTAAAGGGGACATCAAACTGGCTATGAATTAGCCAATAGCCCAGCTGGAGTGCCGTCTTTTCATGTGTCGTGAAAAAAATGTATCATGCATACATTACACAATAGTGTCATTGACCATGAGCCTAGAGACCGAATAGTGCGTTGATGCGTGAGCATCGCGTGAACCGATCGCAACATTACATAAACTCGAAAGCATTAGACTTATCATACTTTGTATCTGTAGGTTACGAGACAATACAGTATACTTACACTCGCCACATGATATATAGCTTCCAGTTTATTCATAATTGTTTTTCTCTCACTTTTTTAGTCAGGTGCTGTCCAATATATTTCCACATATTATAAAAAAAAACACAATTTTTTTGTTATCTTTTCTTATTAGGTTCTCTTCGTTGCAGGCTCTATAGTTTAGTTAACAAACTGGCCCGATTATTATCTTTTATTTGAGCGATAAAAGCAAACCGCGATGCCGCCTGAGCAGTGATGTGCAAACAATACTGTGCTTCGGTAGAAGGGCACTGTAGCTAGTGAAATTACTGGGCTGAAGAGTCTTAACATCTTTTGACTCTCAAGTAAGAAGCGTTGGCGCAGTGCACTGGGTAGCACTGTACTAATTATTATGGGCAGCGTTATCGAGCTTATCATCAGGAGAGCGCCTTGCTCATCTGCTTACTTTATTTTATATAAATAATAAATGATGCATCCGTTACATCAAAATCACGGGAATCGAATTGAATTGGGAAACCTCTTACTTTTTCCGTGGTTAAAAAGACGGTTGAAGTATGAATTATATATAAAGTGTATGTAGCATACCCAGAATCGATAGGCTTCCTCTTGGCTTGTATGGGGGGCATGGGCGGAGACTCCGGCGCGGGCACGTTGCGCGTGTAGTGCTCCAGTATGCGACTCGCCGCTAGAACAATCATTAACATTGTATCTGCTATCCTAGTGGCAAAGTGCCTGGCTTCAACAATACCTAGTAAGGTACTCCGCAGATAAGTTGTTATGGCAGCAACTAGCACTGGCAATTTTCTCTACAAAAATGACTGGCTACACACCTTGCAGCATAAGTTTCAGCGACACACTGAACTTCACTAAAAATACGCACACTTTAAACAACTTAGTTAAAATATGCATGTGTAAGGATTTTTTAGAAAAATCTTCACAGCATTATGACTAACTTTACTAGGGCAATTTTAACCCACAAAATAACCATTTTTGAAATATACAAATCAAATTGACACCTCAATTTGATTTGATGCGAAGTTGGGACATTACTAATATGTCGACGGCAGAAGCGGATCTAGGATTTCCATTACATATAACTAGTCTCCACTGAAAGGTTCGGTTCTAACTTAAGATTTTAAATAGCTTGACTATCATTTATATTATTTTTTTATAATTTTGCTTTAAAACCCGTTTGCTGCGAAATATGAACAGGATTTTTAGGGGTTTTATCCCCCCAATCCGTCACTGTTGCCGACCTTTCAAGACTATTCCACTACTTTTCAAGATAATTCGACTCTCCTTTAAGTCACCGTAAAACCTCAAAAATGATTTTTAATAATGGATTATGTACTTTTATTATTACACTAGAATTATTTCAGTTATTTATTGGAAGGAAGCGTTCACTCATAAGTTATTACGCACATCGAATGTTTCCTATTAATTACAAATACTAATTACTATCTCTGTGCATGTCTGTGTTACATGAGCTTACATTAGCGTAATTAATTTATTGCTCTCTGAACACCGTTTTTAATACACTTGACATTTTTAATACTTTAATTTGTTAATATGGCATTAATTTAGAATGATTTATTGTCTATAGTTGAAAGTAATGATCTAATTCGTTTAACCCCGTGCGTAACTAAGAACCCTTCGTGAGCTAAGTATGTAGGTAGCTCTGACCCAAAAATAACACATAGGCTACTTGTCAGCAGATGAAATAGGGTCTAGTTTATATAATTAGTAGAATAATTATAAGCATGCTATCCTAGTAAAAGCCAATGTCGTAAGAGGCAACTATTTATGACGCATGACGCATAAATCTGTTGATAATTTATTAATTTACGGATGCTACTCTATAGCATTTAATGTCTAAAAAAATACGCGTTACGCGTACCCTCCCATCGGGGGTATGGGAGGGTTATGTGGAACTGCCCGTGCAGGACGACTGCACGGTATACCCACTAAAACAATCGTGTGGCGTGTGGCCTCGTCTTTGTGACGGAGGACTGGGAATCGGCAGAGCCTTAACATCCAGTCCGCAACAAGCAATGGTATGATGGATATTTCGAAAAGAAGAAGAATGGATATTACAAGGTGATTTGCATGAAATTAATGTGCAAGAAGCCAAAACAAATACATTTATTTACCACTGATTCTTTGAACAGGAGTTTCGTGTTCTATATCTCCTAGCTGCCTTTTACGACTCCCTGAGAAATGAAATAAAATAAAAACAATCTACAGCTATGTGCAAAGGTTTTACCTGGGTGTTGCTCCTTTTGGGGCCATTCTAGAAAACAAGATTTCAATAACTACCAGCAGAATATGGATAGGAAAACTTGAACTATCTGTAGGTAATCCATAATCATCAACGATCTCTACACTAAATTACGCGTAACCGCTTCAGAAGCGACCAAACTAAACAGTGCTAAAATCCATGATAAGCACTGTTTCAGCGTCAGTCGTATGTAAATCAAAGTTATTTATTAGTTGGTTATTTTTAGTAAACACATGCCGTTTTCGTGCTTTGCAGCATAAGGTAGGGTTGTATCTTGTATAGAGATCGTTGATAATCATATTTATCGACACAAAATGTACCACTATAAGACTTGGTGTGGAAAATGGTTTTGAAGTGGTGGTGGCCCTCTATTTGATCGACAACACGTCGGTAGTGGTCGACATCGCGTCGACAACTCCACTGGTGTTGCAGACGTCTACAGACGACAGTAACCTCTCACCATCAGGCACCCTGAATGCTTTCAACTAGAGTTCAACTATGGGCTGAACAATGGCTAACTTTTGTGAACAAATCCATGTCACCAAATATTCATTGTACGAAGAATGAGATTTAACAGGACTTAATTTAGGTACAAATCTGACACCTTTTAATACAGTATCATCAAGCATCATACACAGTACTCCACTCTCAACTTTTACTAGTTACTCCAGTTAACTACCACTGAATATTTCATTTAGAAAAACTAGCCTTCTGGTGACCATTTTGCGACTTATTCGCAGACATATCAATCACACACAAACATAAAATTTGTCATGTGATTTGGAAGAGTTCAATAACACACACAGTTATACTAGGTGTTGATATATTGTTGGGGCCGCATTTGAGTACTTCGGCGAATCCGCTACCCCGGCATTATGGCGTCCCGCAGGAACACCCCCCCATTTTTTTAGTGGGTATCCCCGCCGCGCCCATCTTCGGCGGGGAGTACCACATACCACCCCACGCCCCCCGGCGTGGGGTGATGATGGGTAACGCATTTTATGTGGGTAAAAAAAAAGGTATTGATGTATTAGATGTATCCTTACGTGATGAAGCTTGTGCGACGGTGGCTCGGCCCGTAATGGCAGCCACGGGCACCTTGTTGCTCATGGTGGTGCTCAGCACCTTGTCTCGAGCTGTGTTCTCATGCACTTGCTTTGCATGTCTGTCAACACAAGGACATCTTTTATACTTATTAGGTAGCGAAATAGGTTCCGTCATTATCAGCTGTCTAGTGACATTGCTGGCTAAGCAGTTTTGATGACAGAAATAGTCAACAATTAGTGAAAAGACTGGACAGATAATTTTTCTTCCTGTCGAGTTGATTCTTCTTCTATCTTTAACAGGGGCTGGCAAATAAACCAGCGACACATCAACCAATTGGGATCTATTGTGTTTTCCCCTACCTTACTGTTTCCTACTCATGGAAGAAGTGGGTTATTAAGTCAGGGTCCCACTTAGAGGAAGAAACCTATACTTCATTGAGTCAATTGGCTATAAGCTATATTATGAGAGTAGATAACTTCAACATAGATATAAATTAAAGTTATTTATCACCTGGGAACTTATTAATCACTTGGGAACAGCTGAGAACTAACCACTTCCTGATTCTTTCGCAATTTCCTTGTCTCCTCAATCTCTAAATCTTATAGTTAATATTATGTGACTAGTTCCTGACTTCAGCAAGGCAAACATTTCTCAACATTGACTTAACATAGTAAAATTTTTCTATTTCTACTTTTACGCTAAATTAAGGCTTTAATAACTTATTTATTTAACCGAAACATATACAAATATTACAGGCTATGTCCTAATGCTATTGCATTATAGTCGCAGTATAGTCATTACGAACATCTAAATACTACCTTCCTATTACCATAACATAATATATGGCTATAACTAAAGCTATAAAATTATTAGGGATACAATACCTCAATATGGCAATAACATCTCCCATGCGTGTGATGCCCATGTCCCTCAAATACTCCTTGTTAAGATCCAGTAACATATCATTTTGTATTCTGTTCTCTGTGAATGTGAGGGCATATGTTGCCGACACGTCTGATGGAATCCCCGCTGCTGTGAAGAAGCTCACCCACATTGCTGAAAATAGTAAGTAAATGAAAGTAAATATATATTCGATTTCGTTTTTGAGTATTTATAGTTGACAGGTAGTATTTTTTAAGATATTTTAATATACAAATATTTGGTTTCTTTTAATTGCTATTTGAATAAAATTACTTATTGTGTAAATAGTGTGACAAATAAGTTTAAAAAATATGTAGAATAATCAATTTATAACCGGTTAAAGGTGGTTTTATAGATAGTGGATAGACAAATTGCAGCAATAATTGCAGTGAATCGAATTAAACTTTATTACCAATGACTATTTTTATGTTTCTTTAGAATGTTTTCCACATGTGATTAAATTGTATTTGCTTGAGATTTCTACAATAGATTATGATAAAGTAACGTAGGTAACAGCTGTGTAAATACTGTAATTTCTTCAATATCACTTAATATCAATGTAACATGAATATGTATAATAGAAAATATTTAGTATTTTGATGTAGGTGTAGAATGTCACCACAAAAATATTTAACCTTGATACGGGTTAACTGAGCACGATGTCTTAAGAAGTTTTATTTATTGATGTACCAGAAAGCACACTATACTTACAAGTTAAATTGGATTCCATTTTGCTATTCATTTTTTGTTAAAATATCAAATTACAAATTAAAAAGCCATGAAAATATCCTCCATCAATCAACAAATTACACAGATTAAAAATAAAGCCGTAAATCACAATCGTCAAATTTTTACCACAGATTAAAAACCCGATGAATACTCAAAAATTACGTTCCATTTTTCACAAAAAAAACAATTATATATACTAAAAGATCCTTGTCATTACAAATTCTTTAGAAAAATTATAAATGTCAACAGCTGACAGTCTACCATTTTCATTTTGTAGGAAATTTAATGGGAAGTGCGAATGTTAAACAAAATAATACAAAGTATCGTGCCAATTTCTAGAATCGGCTTAACGTGTGCAAAATCAGCCATCAAATCTAATAATAAACCTTGTAAGTACTATTTTAATGACCTATGTTATAAACATAACCTTATCTGCCGGTATAAAATATTATGTACTTGTTATAATATTATTTCTTGCCAATAAACTCAATATTTTTTCTATTTCAGGCGGTTTTATTTCCACTACTGTAAGAATGTCTTGTAAATGCTTATCAGAAATACCTAAGGTAGACATTGATGCAACTGGCGTGTTTAAATACATATTAATAAAGGTGCATGACCCTAAAGCTGCAAATGAAGATGGTTCAATTACCATAGTAAGAGGGTACAAGAGATGTAACTACCATTCTGACATCTATGATGAGGTATGTAATACTTTTAAGCGAATAAATAAATTATATGTAAAGTATTATCTATAATCATATTATCTTATTGTGATACTTTTTATGTAAGCTTTGGGAAAGCTGCCAAAAGAAAGATAGGACAAATAAACTATGGCCTAGTAATTCGAAGAAATAATCACTGTAAGCACATATTGTACACAATGCAATGTTTTTTTAGGTGTCACCTCAGTTAGAACCATATGTTGCAGAGCCTCTAGGAGGAGGTAGAATATCTCATGAGCCTGACAACAAGAAAATCCACATTTACGGGTATTCTCAGGGCTATGGCAAGGCTGACCATGAAATCACAGCAAAACTTGTGAAGGATGCCTACCCTGCTTACACTGTTACTATTAGTGATGACGGATATTAACCTATTTATTGTATACCTGTAATTTATATATTGCTAAGAATAAAGGCACTTGGCTGAATATTTAAATTATTTATATCAATTTTCAATCGCTGGGTGGACAACATCAGGAGAGGAGTTTTGGCGGCAAGCCTTGATCATATCATTAGCTCCACGTCTTTTGCTTAATAATCGTGTAGAATTTGATTGTTAGCGTGTAATAATGGTGGAATATTGCGTGTTAAGTGTTTTTGAATGTGCACAGATGTAGGCAGGTGATATGGTGCTGAAATATGAATTTTGGTGTCCCCTCCAAAACTCCTCCGAACTTTCAGTAAAATTCCACCCATTTTACTGGAAGACTCACGTGACTGGACGAGCTGTTAAGCTCACTCTGACTCACAGATCACTATACTAGTACTACGTACAGATGCGACAGTGGCGCGGAATCGCTTGTTTTCGCAGTGTTCCGTTTGGCGCTGGCATCGGATATATTTTTTATGACATTGACATTTTAAACGACAACTAGTGATGTAACAAGTAAACCACTAAGTATCGATAACTAGTGATGCTCCTCTTATCGAAATGTTTCGACGTTCGGTTCCTGTATTAATTTTTAAATAATTTTGAAGAAAAAATAAAACAAACAAAAAAGTATTATCAACACTTTATTTCACCAAAAACTTTCTTTCTAATTTCACACTTAAAAATCATCATTGTGGGAAAGTTTCCGGGCTTCATTTATTCTCTCCATAGCAGATTTTCGTAAGCGTTCAGTTGCAATGGATTCTGCTTCTCGCAAAAACTTTCGATTCTTTGAACAAACTCTTTTTGTTATAGATTCAACTGGAATAAAAAATAGCATTTGAATTGATCTCTGCTAAGTAAAAGATGAAATACTCGTCATTCGCCATATTTATGACTTCCCCTTGTGGCAATTTTTTTACGAGTAAAAAATAAAAATATTCAAACCTGTTTTCTTTGCTGGAGTTACTGAAAACATATAACATTCCTTCCTCTCCATTCCTTTGAAAGAAGTAGAAGGAATTTCTAGTTCTCTTTTTTCTTTCAGTTCTGCAACAAAAAAATTGCATAATTAATTATTTAATTGGATTTTTTTTCTTCAAAAATATAACTAATATTCAACTATATTGTCTTGGTTTATTATTAACTAGCAGTCTGTTTAGCTCTTCTAATGTAAATTTGTAGCAAGCATCCAAACTTTTACATATTTTATTAAGTAGGTAATTGTAATTCTTGGTCGCAAATAAAATGCACTGACAAACCTTCAGACATTAAAGCTGGAGTCAGTTTTTGTATTTTCAGGAATAAATGGTGCAATATTCTCTGAGAATAAATTCTCTCGTTCAGTTTGACCCGTAGATGATGCATATCATCGGTCATGGAAACTATCACCATCTGAAACCAATAAATTCATATTATTTTCTAATTGACATTATTACCTACAAATGAACAATGGAGGGTTTTCTGAAATAGCAGCCACCAGTGCCCGAGCACACTTTCTTAAAAAAATGGTGGAAACACAAATTGTGCAGATTTGTTTCCAATTTTTCTGATTCTAGGGTCCATGGATACAAACCCATACTAAGCAGTAGAAATTTCATTCAAGATGAAATTATGTAGAATTCTATGATCGCAAAGAGAAATAGGTAATATATTATTGTTTAAATACCTTCTGTCCCGACAACCAGTAACATTTCATCATTGTCACCACTGACACTGTTCACTTAAGGTGTTATATTCTGAAACCATACAAAAATATTAATCTTAATAATATTATGATATTATTATAATACTAGAGACGCATAAAAAAAAAAAAAAAAAAAAAAAAAAAAATAAAGACGCCCAGCGGTTTTACCCGCTGTACTCTACAATGCTAAGGTCTGTATGTATGTTAGTTACTCTTTCACACCTAAACAAGTGGACCAATTGAGCTGAAATTTGGTATAGAGATAGCTCAGACCCTGGAATAACACATAGTAGTTGTTGTACTGTTGTGTGAACAATAAAGAGTTTTCTATTCTATTCTATTCATAGTACAGCTGGTCTGGTAAAACCACTGGGCGCAGCTAGTTATATATCACAGCAACATGTTGCAATGTTTGCTCTATTGGTGGACTATTTATTGCTTGATATTACTCAGGTTAGGTATTGATTTATGATGGCTGGAATTGGTCGAGATCATCACACATTTTAAACATAAAAATTGTGTAACTGTTCCACCAATGGAATATTGACCCGTTAATAATACATATAGAAAAAGACACATTTATTCGACGGCTTATAAAACACAAATAAAAAAGCAAGACAACAATAATAGTAATAATGCACATGAGCATTCATTATGCTGCCGAATGGGAACTGCCTCAGCATTGTGCTGCGTGTCAACAGTTAAACACACAGCGCTGGTATTCTGGCAGTCCCCATTGGTAAAGTTAAAAGAAAAAATATTCTATAGGTAGGTAATTAATATCTAACAGAAAAATAACAAAATATCAAACTAAGAACATTTTACAATTTGCATTATATGTATATGTAAACCATAATAATGTGATCTGTGTAGTATGGCCAGATACACTGGCGGATCCAGGAATTGGTTCTGGGGGGCCAAGGTGCAGACGGGCAAAAATATTATAATTTTTACTACGAAAAGTGTGTGTTTAGCTCGCTCTGAACAGTTAGAAAGTTCAAATATCCTTAATAATAAGTGTGTGATAGTAAGCCGAGAATAAAATTATAATCTTGACCATGAAATATGTGCAAAATTTGTATCTCTACAATGCTTCTGGGAGGGGCCTTGGCCCCCTGCCCCCCCCCCCCCTAAATCCGCCTATGTCCAGATATAAATGGATTTATTTATTATTATTACCCACCTTCGGAATTTAGGGGCATGCCGTGTTCTATTTCTTTAGCTGTAAACAGGCAGGGGTAAGAATAGCGTGTCCTTCTTCCTTGTCCATCCAACTGACGAGATTCGAAGTGTTTGTGACACACACGTTTTCTCAGCAGTTGCTCCTTTTAAAGTCCAATGAGCAGGGGATTAGTTATTGGCACTAAGAAAGTCTGAACTTATCGTCCTTTGGCAAGTTAAAAAGGCGATGAGTAGCGCATGTTGCATCACAAACACCAACACAACATTTTAACGTCACCATGGCGAAAAACAGTGCAGGAACAGTTTAGAGTTTAGAATTATTCAAGCAATGAATTACGGGAATTAGTTAAAGCTGATCAGGGATCTACAACTCAAGCAAAAAGCGAGGAGATCACAGGATTCAGATAAAACCGGCGCTCGTTTCAAAGTTGAATGACAGTCACAGATCTAGGATGACAGTCGAGATGTAAGATTCAAGATGGCGCATTTTTTTTTTTAATTTTTAGTGCACAGTAGCGCCAAACGGAACATTGAGAAAACCAGCTGTCCCAGGCCTGCTCTGACTCTGACCTGACTGACTGACTTATTACTTTTTTTTTCTTTTTAATAATATAGCAACATGTGCATTTTGCCAGTGTCGAGTAAAATTCGTGAATGTTCACGGGATATTAAATTATGGTCTCCACTTTCGTGTTTTGCCAGTGTCAAGTTAAATGTTATTTTTTAAGTAATAAGTTAGTCAGGTCAGAGTCAGAGTGAGCTTAATAGCTCGTCTAGTCACGTGAGTCTTCCAGTAAAATGGGTGGAATTTTACTGAAAGTTCGGAGGAGTTTTGGAGGGGGCACCAAAATTCATATTTCAGCACCATATCACTTGCCTACATCTGTGCACATTCAAAAACACTTAACACGCAATATTCCACCATTATTACACGCTAACAATCAAATTCTACACGATTATTAAGCAAAAGACGTGGAGCTAATGATATGATCAAGGCTTGCCGCCAAAAAAACTTTCTTTCTTTCTTGATTTATGGCTCTAATCTTTAGCCGGGCGCTACGATTCTGCCAATGTCCGTATCCTTAAAGTGTCATAAACTTTATGCTAGGAAGGTCCGCGATAAAAATATGGTCGGTAATTATTACAGGACTTATTACTTAAAAAATAACATTTGACTTGACACTGGCAAAACACGAAAGTGGAGACCATAATTTAATATCCCGTGAACATTCACGAATTTTACTCGACACTGGCAAAATGCACATGTTGCCATATTATTAAAAAGAAAAAAAAACATCAGGAGACACAGGTCATGACTGGATGCAGAGGGCACAAGACCGCCAGAAATGGATAGAAGGAGAAGAGGCCTACATCCAACAATGGATCCCGAACAGGCTAATATGATGATGATGATATCAATTTTATTTGATATTATATATTGTCTAATGTGTGTAACAATAGTGTGATGGCCACTGCCATCACGGACCTTCATTAGAGTAATTATTTATTTTTGTTGACAAAATAATTATAAAAGAAATAAGAATTAAATGAAATAGCTCATTTTCCTGTCTCCATCTCTGATCATTTTGAGGTCTCATTAGAGGAAAGCGATGCTTGGCAGATATATTATTCGTGAGTCTACATTAAAGTAAAACAATATGTGTGATTGTCAATGTCAACAAACGTCATTTTGACAGACGTAAATCCGAGATTTTTCGCATCAAAGTTCGCATTTTGTGGTGAACTTAACAAATATTTTCTGTTTCTAATATTAATATCTAAGCTACATTGTTAAATTAAATTCTCAACTAAACTAGTATAATGGCAAACTTCACAACAGATGGAAAAATATGTATTGAGCGTGAAATAAACATAACCAATTCGGATGAAAAAAATACCGATAACTTAGTTCAGCGTTTTGATATAAACGAAACATGCAAATGGATAAGAGACAACCACTATTCCAAGGTAAATAACTTAGAAATACGCATCCTGATACCTACCAGTTATTTAAAATAATAATTTATGTATGACGTACATAAATTGGTTATAACTTTATTGGTTATGTTTTCAAGGTTTGTTTACAATTTCCTGACGATTTACTGGGTGTTAGTGCAAACATTTATGAAGAAATCAAAACAAAAGTGGATGTCGATCTTTACATTCTTGGGGATACTTCATATGCAAGGTACTCTTCACAAAATCAGGTTCCTTCACAAAATTTATTGAAGTGAAAGTTTTTGTATTGAAAAACTATATCATTGTCTTTTTTCAGTTGTTGTGTAGATTCAGTAGCAGCAATGCATGTCCAAGCAGATGCTGTAATACATTACGGGCACACCTGCCTGTCCAAAGCTAACATACCAGTGTTCATAGTGCTGCCTAAGAAAGATATTGACGCCAGAAATGTTATGAATGTTCTGCAGGAGAACTTTCAATCAGATGTCAATACAAAGATGTGTCTGTTTTATGATGCTGAGTTTGAATATTGTAAAGGTAAGAGTTTTCTTATTGTATCCATTTGAATCTTATGGTCAGTTTTATGAATGTATAAAATCGAAGTAATTGTGATTTTTTCCTATGCTTAGTTATTACAAAATATTTGAGTTTAAAGAAATTACATTACTCAGTTTTACCCAATTTATCCTTCTTTCTCCTTCCTTCTTATATATTTTTTATTTTTACATGTTTTGAGGAGAATGTAACAGAAAATTTCTACCTTTACAGATAGCTTATCCCAGCAATGGTTCCAGCAATACCCTCAAAGCTACATTGCACATGTTGAGATGGAAGAAAAGCAGGAGAGATTCCAAGGGCGGCTATTAAAGGATGTTACTGGGAAGACACTAGGGATAGATGTTCTACATGATTGTGTTTGTATTTATGTTGGGTCGAGAGGACAAACATTGTTTAATTACACTGTTTCTGTGCCAGGTTAGATTATTCATTTTGTTACTTTACCACATCATTCTTAGATTAAAACAAAAGTTGAAACTACATCACATAAGTTGGACGAGCAGTCGTGTTAAAATTGAAAAATGTAAAATTGACTTGCTAAAATGCTCCAATGTAGCCTAATTGAATAAATGAATTTTGAGTTTGGACATCCTTTAAATTTGTTGGTGATTTGACTCTGACAGTGGGGCAACCTTTTCAGTTGATACATTAATATTATTGATATTTTAGCCAAAGAGTGGTACCACCTAGACCCTGACACAAGCAAAGTAGATCACATGGAGGAGACTGCTTGGTTCAAACGCAGAAGATTCCTCGTAGAGAAGTGTAAAGATGCTAATGTTATTGGCATACTAGTCTGCAAGCTTGTGGGAGAGGACACAAAGGAAATTATCAACAGAATCAAACAGTTGTGCCGCGTCAATGGGAAGAAGAGCTATATTATATCTGTGGGCAAACCTAATGTGCCTAAACTTGCTAATTTTCCAGAGGTAAATTATTTTTTTATCATTTCTACTCTGTATTACAGCTGTCCTTTCATTGTATCCAGTAAATACCCTCATTTGAAATATAAACTACCTCCTTGAAAAACAGACTTATTTTTCAATAGATAATAATTTAAGTGTTAAGGAATCACAAACACAAATTTTCATTAGAAGGCAGATGTGAAGTTAACAATTAGTCAATACTTTTATAGGGATGAATTTTGTACCAAAAATTTCCTATTATGCTGTTGCATTCTTAGGCCATGATCATACTACAAATTATTGTAATTGTTTTTAAATGTTTCAGATTGATATCTACGTCATGATAGCCTGTCCAGAAAATGATCTCTACAGTAGCCGAGACTTCTACAAAGCTATTGTATATCCATATGAGTTAGATGTAGCTCTCAATGCCAACAGAGATCCTTACTTCACCACACATGTCACAGATTATGATGACCTACTGCCGGGCAAGAGGCATCATTGTGATATCAAACATATACAAGAAACTGATGTCAGTCTAATCACAGGCAAGATAAGAGAGACCAAACTTACTAATGACGGAAATAGCACAGACTTGGTAGAAAAACAAAACTGGGCACTTGAAAACATTGGTCAAAACCTACAGGACAGATCATGGAAAGGGCTTGAACAGAAACTCGGAGAAACTGAGGTGAAAAAGGCAGAGGAAGGCCGTAAAGGGATACCTTTGCAATACAGTAATGAGCCAGAGTGAATTAATCATTATTTATTTACAATTTTGGGTATATTTCAGTACATATTGTATGGTGGTATAATAAATAGAATTTTGCTGAAATAACACTATTTTTGCACTACACATCCTAAATCCTATTTAGGAGTTTGTGAACTGGTTAACAAAAAAATAACAAATAAGATAATTATTAAAAATTAAACAAAGGTAAACCCGGCAATTGACATAGTATACATTGTATTCCTTCTAAGGATTGATTAAGAACTTCTCAAAATCTATCTCATATATGGGATAAAAATAAACACCGCACATTGTCTATGCTCAGGTTGAACTTTATAACTTGACTTTCAGTCTTCCACCCAAGGTCAGGCAAAACCTGTAAATTATGGTACCAGAAGACTGATAATATAATACATGCAATATTATTATACAATACTATTAGATATTCTGATTCATTGGGTTTTGTGGTGATTTGAGCCATTCTTTCCTAAGTAGCTGCTTCAACTGTGACAGCCTGAGAGATGGATTTTCCTCTTTGAGTCGTGGTAGATTAATTTCTTCAAATGCTGTGTACGCTGCCTTCAGTCTTTTCTCTGGATGTTTGTCTATTTCACTCTTATCACTGAAAAAAGAAACCAAAGCTCATCCAAAGTATCTAAAGAAAAGTCATTTGGAAAGTAGAAGTGAAGAGCCGATAGTACAAAGTGCACTATAGTATACACAACAATTCTCATTAATAACACATAATCACCACGTTAATAAACATTGCTCAAGACAGAACAGACATTTTTTTTCAAGTGAAACTAAGCAGTTTTTATTACATTTAAACTACAGCACAACTTGATTTTAAAGTTATACCTCACTACGTACTACTCAGAATAGGATACAATTAATGAGTACTTACTTGAGTAGAGTGAGAGCTTCATCAATAGTCTGTGCCACCTCCCCGTCCAGCTGTATTCTGTTGAGATTCTCCTCCAAGGGAGGCTCTTCAACCACCACTCTTGCTGACTGAAATATAATGTGAAAAACCCTTAGAAATGCCATAAATTTTTAGCTAGCAAAAACTATATTCTTAGGGTACATAAAAAAAATCTTAACAAAAGAATATACGAGTTCTGTACAGAATAATTAAGAGCCAATACCCTAGAAAAAAAACCTGAAAAGTCAGAGAAAATGTTGGGCTTTGTTGTATATTGTTGTACAATTAAAGACAGTAGATTCTAATAAGAAAAAATATATTACCGCAGGAGCAGCAGGCTCTGTTTTGATAGTCCTCTCTTTGCCTTGACTGATCTGTGCTCTTGTAATCTTAGCAGGTGGTGGAGGCTTAGCAACCTTTATTGATTGCATCTCCTTTTCAAGCAGAGCTTTGGCTTCCTCTTTCTTTTTCAGCTGTTCTAGACGCTTCTTTTCTTGTTCGTCCTGGAAATTATGAAGGTACACTTAAACATTGATTACCCAGAAAGAAGTATTTTAATTCTATGTGGGTACTCCCCTAACCTTTTTCTGCTGTTTTTTCTTAAGTTTATCGTCATTGTCATCCCACTCGGCGTCTTCCACCATCTTTTTAGCTTTCTGTTCTTTCTCTAGTTTAACATTTTCCTTGCGCTGACGAGCTGCAACAGCTTTGCTGTTTTCACCGACGAACTTCTTGGGCATTGTGTTCTAGAAAAACCAATGAGTTATCGGGATTGCTATACAGAAACGAGCGGTATTTTTGCAATATACGGCGTACGAGATTTAACTAGTACTTACGCCTTTTTATTTATTATATCTTAAAATTATAGCAATATGAAGTAAAACCCCAGTGATTTATTTTTTATAAAATTACCCGGATGCTAGCAGCGAAAATGCTTGCAATTTTTAAAATACTAAATACAAAATTTGACAGTTGACAGTAATGACAATTAACAGCTGTTGCTAGTTTTTTTTTAATCGCACCTACAAAAATGTTATTTGCTAATAAATAAGAATATTTTATTACGTAAAATGGAACGCAAAAATAAATGATAGCTAACTTCATTTTGTTATTGCTGTCACTGTCATTCACTAATTCGTCAACAAAATCGAGATTTATATTCAAATTGCTGTACCCTATATATGTATTAGATCATTCACAGTTATTTTACCTCTAGCCCTTACATTGGCTAGCCTGAAAATAATGTTGCCATGTCAGGTGAGTATTGACTTCCCCATTTTTAACCAACTACAAAATGGCGAATTACTTTTTTCTTCCACAACCCCCTCAATATGGAAATCAAATGAAAGGGCACTGTATAAAATTTAAAATCCAAGATGGCCGCCATTCAAAATGGTGAATTACGTTTTGCGTTGGGGGCGGGAGTTTTTTAATTTTTTTATTTAATTCACTTGTAAGTATTATTTTACAGTGATGTGTGTACTTACATGAATTTCCTGTTTCGAACATACCTAATATTTTATATCATATTGATAGTTCGCAGTAACCACTTGTTCATATTATGTTAAGCATCCGATATTGTTATAGATAAATTCTTTTTCTTCAAAGGAAATTGAGTTTATGGGCATTTGTAAAGCTTTTGATTATAATAATAATTATTAAAACAACGAGTACAAGTAACCTTATCAAGTACAAAAAGTAACGTTTGAACAGTAACGCATTTTTGAAAATTTTACACAATATACACAGTTGAATAGAAATACGCTTACATATTCTAACATTTCGGTGATAATTACTAATTTTTCAGTTTATTTAAATAAGAAATTGCTAATCAACAAAAAAAATCCTTTTCTAAACCAGATAAAGTTATACAAAATTGCCTTATTTTTTTGTCTCTGCTAAATCAATAAATTAACTATTATTTTCTATACCATTACAAGGAAAAAGATTCATTAATTATAAGGTTCAATTTAAAATAAAGACCTTGAAAAGTATCGTAAAAGTCATCTAGACACGAATACAAAAGTAACTCAAAGGGTGAAAAAGTAACGTAAAACGTAACAAAAGTAACGATCTGGCAACATTTTGACAATAATGCAACATAAAGAAAATAATTTTGACATCTGTCAGAGGTAAAATAACTGTGAATGATCTATATCTATGAATTGCTGTATATTTCGTTTTTATTTATAATTACTGTAAAACTGTGCACAAATACAAATGGCCCTAGTAGCGTACGATAACAGTGACTCCAGTGAGTACGAAGATGAAGAAAATGAGAACGTTACATTCGCCACAATACCACATAAATCTGAAGGTAACATGGTACAAGAGTTAAAACATATCTTAAGAACAACCTATCTTCTTCCTAAGCATATTAATCTTACGGTTTTAAGTTCCAGATCCTTCCAAAATAGAACAAACGCATACAACTGCGGAATCTAACGCAGAAAGTACACCAAATCTCTTCAACTTGCTCCCACAACCGTCTACAAAGAAACCAGCCGTAATCGAAGAGGATGATGAGTTCCTGCACAAAAAGGAGAAAGTCCCTGATGGTATCAAACCTAGGGCTAAGATTACAGTACCCTCTTTGAGTGACGTGAGTTTATGGACTTTTGCTTGATAAAAGAAAACCATTTAGGTACCTACCTATTGCTACAAATTACAAGAAACATGCTAAAAGTATACCTACATATATTCAGCATATTTCTCACCTCCTGAAAAATGTTTCTTTTTGGCACATGTACACAACTATGTTAATTCATAAATGATATCTGTGAAGACCAGAATGTATATTTTTGTCTGAAACATTTATCAAGGCCTTTACCAATAGCATAGCATAGCTTGATTTAATAAATGTTGAAAATTATATTTTAAAGATCTTTTTGATTTCAGTTCAAAGATGTTGAAAGTACACCAGCAGCCAAACCAAGAGTAGCTAATGGAGTAAGTTACAAAACATAATATGAATAATTGATATTTAACTCTGTATGTATCATGTTATCTAATAAATTTTTGTTTTTATAGAAAAAGTCTGGACTTCTCAGCATGTTGCCTCAACCGAAAAATGGCTTTTCATCTACCACTACAAAGTCTCTGATACCACATGTGTTAACACAGACTAATGTTAAAAAAAATGCTCCTCTACCATCCCCAATGAAACCTAAAGAAACAAAAATAATTAATGATTCAGATGAGAGTGATAATGATGAAGTAGAAAATGACTTCTTCTCAATAAATAAACCGGTAGAATTACCAGTTGAAGATTTACCAATACCAGAGATAAAAGAGCCTGAAGAACCAAAGAGGTCAAGGTTGGAATCTTATTTCAAAAAGGATCCTGTTGTAGTGGATGAGGTGCAACCAGAGGTGATGGAAAGTTATGATTATACAGAAGCAGGGTCTAGTAATGGACATGTCGAGGCAGAGGGGACCAGTGGAGATAATGTGGTTCTTGATGAGGAGGCTGTAAGTTTAATTATAATAGTACTATATTTCTTTATGCTCTTTGATTTTTTATATGATATGGCTTAGAGGGTCTGCAATGACAAGCAAGCACAAGGAGCAGATTCCCCACTTATACAAACCCATCATATGTGTCTGCACTATTCAGTGCAAAATGGCATGGGCTTTCTTCAATACAAACACACAACGCACATAGCTTGCCATGTGACCCTTGAAGACACCTTTTCAAGCATGGCATATAGATCTTGATTCAATAGAAAGACTTTTAAATTATGTAATAAAAAGTGTAATTGTGTTGAGTGTGTGAGACACTTTCAAAGTTTCAGACCCTAATTAAACTTTCTTAAAAAATCTAATAAAGATACCATACTTGGCTACACAAAATATTCATTATTTCAGATTCTCAAACTGTGCGGTACTCGTGGCAAGCGCAAGCGTGAAGACATCCAGATAGTGGATGTGAATCAGACAGAAGTGCTGGCGGAGGCCCGGCAGTGGCTGCTGAAGGGACTCATGGACGACACCAGCAAGAGGATCTCATCCAGCAAGAGGAAGGGCAATGAACCTACTTCACAGCAGAAGAGGAAACATCAAATCACTTATTTGGCTCACCAGGTATTATTTAACTTAATTTCTCTATTGTGAAGTTCATTATGAAAAATTCTGTATGAAAGGGTCCTCTATACTTGTAAGCAAGTAAATCAGTTCAATTTCTTATTGCAAACAATTTCAATAAATTTGTTTACTGGAAAGTACACTAATAATTTAGGTACAGACTGTAATTTAGGTACAGAAGGATTGTGTGTGATACTTCATGTCTTAATGTCTAATCAGTAGGGCCTATTTGTTATGTAAGTAGTTTTAAAACCTTTTAAAAAGGTAAGATTGGGTGGAGTTGGTGACACATTCAACAATTCCTTTTTTCCAGGCTAAAGCAAATGAAGCAGAGTTGCAAAACCAATGGGCCAACAGCAGAATGTCAAGAAGACAAACTCAAAACAAATATGGATTTTAATCATGATATAAGCCATACTTGTAAGACTGTAAATATAATAATAATTTAAAATAAAACAAGTAATGATAGTACATAACATTTTATTTACACTAAATAATAAAATACCTATTTCTACATAGTGCAGAAAAAATGGCCCTGGTCTGAATTAAATCATTTACACCAAACTCACTAAAAGGCATGTCACATAAAATATCTTAAGTCCCAATTATCACGTACAATGTAAATTCTTGCATCTAAACTTTTGTTTATAATAATTTAAGCAATTCAGATGGGATTACATTTTTATTTTTAGTCACACTTCAACTTTGTTCTTCTCAATCTTTATAGAGGACAAGTAGTCCAGTAAAAGACGAAATGTGGATCGAAAAGTCGAAAGCAGAAAAACTAACTTAGTAACTTTGTTTGTACTAGTTAGGAGATAAACATACTAAAAGTCCCCACCCCTCCGAGGTGAGCCCGAGGGGGGGGAGGCCGAAGAAGGTCCCATTTTTAGGTTTTTTGCTTATATGTGAAAAACTGTACGTTGTGCGATATTTTATTGTACTACATTATTAAACCTCATAAAATTTTCTACAACTTCGGCCTTGACACTTTTTATCTATCTCCAATCGTTGTTCGGCTATAAGCTTCCAAACATGGTCTATTTTGAAGACGCTTAAATTAGTTTTCCATACAAGGTCGGTAAAAAAATCTTACAAATAAAATTTTACCAACTTCTGGTTGTCGTATCATAATGAAACTTTGCAAATTTTTTTTTTTTTTTTTTTTTTTTTTTTGGTTTCTTGTGTCTACTACAATCTGTCGCCTTCTTTGGGACATTCAGAAGTATGTTGGGCTCTAGTGAAATTGGCGTGCTGGGTATGTGTCCTGTGTCACATCCTCCTCATAAGTACAGCAGTTTACTGTGTCTGGACCATATCCTGGGGTATTTTTCTCTTTAGCCGGCGCGTCTGTTGGGCTTTATCCATTAGTGACCGTGCAAGGGTGTTCGGGTGCTGAGATATGCGTTCCTTATATGACTTGGTGAATCGGACAATTTCCTGTTTAACTGTAGGTATTCGAAGGTCGTGGTGTAGTAGTTCGTTGGGAACGAACCAAGGGGCGTTAGTGATCATTCGTAGAATTTTATTTTGGTATCTTTGTAGGATTTCGATGTTGGAGTGGGATGCTGTGCCCCACAGTTGTATCCCGTAGGTCCAAATGGGCTTCAGTATGGCCTTGTACAATAATATTTTATTCTCAAGGCTGAGTTGAGATTTGCGACCAATAAGCCAGTAGAGTTTTCTTGTTTGGAGACTAAGCTGCTTTCTCTTGGTGAATATATGTTTTTGCCAGGTGAGCCTCTTGTCTAGATAAATACCAAGGTACTTTACATGGTCTGCCTGAGGGACTTCAACGTTGTTAAGTTTCACTGGGGGACAAAATCCTTTTCGCAATGTAAAGACAACATTTACAGATTTGGTTTCGTTCGCCTTTATTCTCCACTTTTTGAGCCATTGAGATATGTCGTTTAGTCCGCTTTGCAGTATTTGAGTAGCTGTTAAAGGGTCGCTATGTGAGGCGAGGATGGCGGTATCATCCGCAAATGTCCCAGTGGTGACCGAAGTTGATGTTGGGAGGTCCGCAGTGAAGAGTAGATAGAGGACAGGTCCAAGCACGCTGCCTTGTGGGACACCAGCCTCTATGGGGCGTAAGTCTGATAAAGCTTCCCCGTTCTGGACTATAAAGTAGCGTTTCTGCAGAAACGATTTGAGGACGCCATATTGGTAGTTAGGAAGGGCAGTTTTTAGTTTATAAAGCAGTCCTTCATGCCACACGCGATCAAAAGCTTGGGATATATCTAGAAATGCACTTGCACAGTATTTTTTGGTCTCGAAGGATTCCATGATGTTTTTAGTCAGTCTATGTATCTGGTCAACCGTTGCATGCTTGCTGCGGAACCCAAACTGGTGATCTGGTATTAACTCTTTATGTTTCAGAACGGGCAGGATACGTTGGAGCAGCAAAGATTCGTATATTTTTGCTGGGATGGGCAGTAAGCTTATAGGTCTGTATGATTTAGCTTCTTCTGGTTGTTTATCTGGTTTAAGAATCATTATGATTTGGGCAATTTTCCACTGTGGGGGAAAAAACTGGAGCCTCGTCATGGCATTGAATATCGATGTTAGAAATGATATGCCAGATCTAGGTAGTTCCTGTAATATACGATTTGTTATTAAATCGTATCCTGGTGACTTTTTGGGATTTGCTCTCTTTATCACATTGACCACTTCTTTTATAGTGAATTTCGTCGGTGGGTCTTCTGCGTCATCATTTGCGTCGTCTTCTGAGTCCTCTAGGAGTCTAGATATTTCCTCTATATGTCCCAGTGGGCCTTCATATGGGTGAGGTGTAAAGACGTTGGTCAGATGGTCTGCGAACGTTTTAGCCTTCTCAAAGTCTGTGCGCGCCCATGTACCGTCGCTTGTTCTGAGTGGGGGAGAAACACTAACTGGTCTTTTGAGTTTCCTAGTGGCTTTCCACAGGGAGTAGTCCGAGGAAGCGGAAGCATTTAAACCTGATAGGTAACTTCTGAACCTGTTATTATGGGTTTCTTCTAGGGTATGCTTGAGATCTCTGATGATGTGATTCAGGTGTTTTTTTAAAGCAGGACTTCTTGTTTGCTGCCATTGTTTCCTCGTGCTTCTTTTTAGGGCGACTTTGTCAAGGGTGCTTTTGGTTACACCTAGATTCGTGCCATTTTGACTTAATGGTGGTGTCGATGACCAGGCTGCGTTTTGGATACTGTTAGTGAAAAACTGAACAGCAGCATTTATGTCGTCTATCGATTTGAGGCTAACAGTCTCACAAAAGGCTTGATCGACTAGCTCGCGAAATCTGGACCAGTTAGTCTTCTTATTGTGTAGCACACATCTTGCCTCGCGTTCTTTAATAGATGTGTTCAATTCCACTAAGATGGGCGAGTGATCTGACGATAAATCTAGGGAACTGCGACACGTCACACTGGTTTTCGCGATACCTTTGGTGATGCAAAAGTCAATGACATCTGGGATTTTCTTTGGGTCAGTGGGCCAGTAAGTTGGTTGGCCTGAAGACACCACATTCATGTTGTTTGCAGTAATGCATTTGAGTAGTTCACGTCCTCTGGGTGTGGCAAGCCGTGAACCCCAGAACGTGTGTTTTGCGTTATAGTCACCCCCTGCTATGAATCTGCTTCCGAGGGTTTCAAAGTAGTGCAAGAATTCGTTGTCCTTTATTGTAAATCTCGGAGGGCAGTATAGCGCCGATACCGTTATGTCACTGACCCAGTCACTTATGACTATGCTTGTTGCCTGGATATGAGTATTGCAGTAGCCATTAATAAGGTGGTGTTTGATGTTTGATTTAATTAAAACGGCTGATCCACCATGTGCTTTATTGTCCGGGTGATTGGTGTGGTATAATTTGTAACCTGGTATCATTAGATAGCTTTTAGATGTGAAATGAGTTTCTGATATTAGCAAGACATCAATGTGATTAATTTTAAGAAAAATTTTTAACTCTTCCGAGTGGTTTGACAAGCCATTGGCATTCCACACACACATGTTTAATGCATTGAATGTGTTGGCATTTTGGAAATAAGGTCAGTTAAGATTTTGGTCATATTAATCATTTGATTCATTAGCGCTACCATTATTTCCCTGATGCCTTTCAGTTCGTTTTCATCACTTGGACCGGATTTCGTTTTCTCATTTTCTATGTTATGTATTGTGTAATTTGCATCAGTAGGGTTTGTTTTTATGGTTGAAGCATATGTTCTCACATTGTTTGTTTTGTCGAATACAGACTCTTTTTGACTTCTTGATTGTGGAGTTATACGTTTCTTCGCAGGATGTGGTGTAGGATATTTTATTTTCTGTAACTCTTTATACACAGCGCAGCCTTTATAGTTAGCGGGGTGGTTCCCGTCACATAGGACGCATTTAACTTTATCGGAGCGCTCTTTTCGTGGGCAGTTCGAGGTGTGATGTGAACCTGCACATTTAACGCATTTTGGCTGTCTATGGCAGAATTTTTGGGTATGCCCGTATTCTTGGCAATTGACGCATTGAGGAATCGCTTTTATAGGTCGGGGCGCTTCTATTGTTATACGGCAGTGTAGTAAAGATTTTAATTGGTAGATTTCTTTATTATTTTCACATGCTTTTAGTTCGACGTTCCATATAGGCAGGGGTTGCTTTGTTTTCCTGTTTTGAATATTCCAGATGTTTGTGACTTTGTGTCCAAGTTCCTCAAGAGCTGTTTTAATTTCTTCCTTGTCGGTTGATGGGTGGAGGTGTTTCAGAACAACCGAATGTAATGAGCCTAAACTCGCCGGGTTTACTAATAGCCATTGAAGAGTTTCATTAGACACCTCCAGGCTCCATCATCAGATCAGCTCAGGGGTACCAGATTATTAAACTGTCATCAGATTTCTAGACATTTGCAAAGTTTCATTATGATACGACAACCAGAAGTTGGTCAAATTTACTTTGTAAAATTTTTTTACCGACTTTGTATGGAAAACTAATTTAAGCGTCTTCAAAATAGACCATGTTTGGAAGCTCATAGCTGGACAACGATTGGAGATAGATAAAAAGTGTCAAGGCCGAAGTTGTAGAAAATTTTATGAGGTTTAATAATGTAGTATAACAAAATATCGTACAACGCACAGTTTTTGACATATAAGCAAAAAAACTAAAAATGGGACCTTCTTCGGCCTCCCCCCCCTCGGGCTCACCTCGGAGGGGTGGGGACTTTTAGTATGTTTATCTCCTAACTAGTCCAAACAAAGTTACTAAGTTAGTTTTTCTGCTTTCGACTTTTCGATCCACATACCCTTTTTGGGCACTCATTGACTGGGCTAAAGAGGTTTTGGGATAAGTTCAAAAAATGGTTTAGAGGCAGCCATTTTTTGTGCCTTGGTTACCTACTTCATTATTTTTTTTCAATAATGTAGCCTTTAATGCCATAGCCATTATTTTCCTGCACCAACACAATAAATTTATCTTAGTAAAAGCATTACAATCTCCTAGCCTTCCTTGGCCTGGGTGGGTTCCATGAGATGTGAGTGTTGTCTGTGATTGATACTATGTCCAGTCCTCCCATCTGTAAGCCTTTTATTGATGACTGAAAAGAAACAAAATGGAGACATAATAGGGTTTTAGAAGCCTATATGAGGCTTTTTAATTTTCTTTGGAATTCTGTGATTTATTGACGCTGAATTGTTTTATGTAATAAATAGGTGTGTGGCCAACATGTGGTCTGTGGTAGTTTCAGGTTACCATGAAGGGCTACAAGGCTTGCAACCTATTGGCTAATTCTCACCCTCTAAAATTGATGACAACTTCTATGTACATTGCTGCATTTGTTATTTTACTGATATTAATGAGGAGGTTTAAGCAAGTAATGTATGCAATTTTGTCTATGGATTTTAGTGTTTTACATGTCAATTGGCGATAGCTAGTAGGCCCTCTGTCCCAACTGGCTCCTACATATTATAGGAAACAGTGGGGACCCACGGCTTTGCCTTCCAAAACACATTAAAAACTAAATATGGCTTTCTAAAGAAATTATTATCTTACCAGTCTTCCTGGGCCCAGTCCCTGCACCCTGACTCTTACAGTTTTCACTCCTCTACTCAGAGCTTTCTGCAGAGCAACATTAAATTACTGGGTGAGTAGGAAATTAATTCATGCATTTTTGAGTTCGATAATTTAGTCGTTCACAAGTTGCGTTGATACTTACATTAGCTATTACTATAGCAGTGGTTTGAGCGGCAATATTGGTTCCCTTTTTAGTGTTCTTAAAGCCTTCCATGCCGCATGACCTGATTGCCTTCACCAATCCATTTGCATCGGTTAAGGTGAAGATTGTGTTGTTGTGAGACACTCTAATGTTACAAATTGGCAGCTCCTTGTATGGAGTGCCGTTGTAAAGTTGGTCGTCTGACTCTAATGTTGGGAAGATACTTTGTTTTCTGAAAACAAGTTACGAACATGTAAGCAAGAAGTATACGACAAAATTACAGTTAAGGGTATATTTAGTCGAGACTGCAATGATATTTAAGTTGTTTATACTTACGATTTGAGAACAGAGTCAAGATCAATGACTTTTTCTCCCTGTACACCTTCATCACTTTGAGGAATCCTTTTGTGATCAAACCTCTCTGTAGCGACCGGCGCTGAAGTTTGAAACATTCGCGCTACATTGTTCACTGGCACTCGTAAGGAATTCTTAATTATATTTAACATTTTTATTTTAAAAATAGATATTTATTGGAAAATAAATAAAACAAATTTGGTTAAGAAATCCTAACCTAAAAATGCCTTGACAGTTGACATTACATTATATGACATTGACAGCCAAGTAAACAATATGACTTTTTTAAAAGTAGGAAACGCAGCATGCAGCATTCATTTTCCAATTTTCTTTCGCTCTGGCGATCTTACGACTTATGGAGGCAAGCGTAAATTTATACTCAAGAATCGTTTAGATATTGTAGAAGAATCACGGGGGTCACATCATCGTGGCCACTTGTGAGACAAAAAACAGCTTACGGATTTTTTATTATGTTATGAAAATACGCGATATATTGATATTTTAGGTCATAAACTAGTTGAATAACATTGTATTGTCTCACATTGCTTTAAAATTTTGGAAAAAAACGAAACAAATATTATTGTCAAAGTGAAGCAGTTTGACAAACAGCATAAACCGGCCACGCTGAAAGGGACGGAAAAAAATAAGTTCTCCTTTTTCTTCACACAGAATTTTCCCTATTGCCATCACACTCACACATAAAATGGCTACTTCTAGTTGTATTACTTCTGTGAGAGGAATCCATCATAATATAGAGACAAAGACCTCAGTTTCAGTGACCATATAAAAATAAAACTCCAATATCCCAGTAGACATAATTTAATAACTTATTCATCGATTACATTGATATTACTGATTGAATAATATAAATAGGTTAAAACATCCTTATTGTTCGAAGAGTAGCATATTCTTGCAGAACTTGACTGTATCGGAGAAGCCCCGAAGCGGTGCGGGTACTCCAGAAGCCATGAGATAGATATGTCCCGCTTCTGCGAAGTAGTTCGCTTGGACGAGCTCCGAAGCAGCCCACCTGACGTCATAGACTATTTCATCTGTGTTCTCGTCCATATTAGTTTGTCCTATGATGTAATCTACAACACTTGCATATAAAACGGTAGGGACGAGTGGAATTAGCATCTTGTAGTCGAGAAGCTCTTTGATTAGTGTATCTTCTATTTCTTGCAGCTGGACTGTTTCCTGGAAAAGAATTATAACGATTTAAGAAATGTTAATCAATCAATAAACTAATAACATGGGCTAATAACTAATTGCATGGGCATAAATATTATAGTCACTTGATATAAAAATAATTATAGGGAACTGGCGCAGTCGGTCTAGGATCGAAACAAATGTGAGTGAAAACCTAGTAGGCTTGTTTTAACAGGTAGTTTGCTAGTAAAATTACTGGGCTAAAGAGTCTTAACATCTTATGACTCTTGAGTAAGAAGCGTTGGTGCAGTGCTCCTAAAATTTCACATCATTGTGAAATCCTAAGTAGCACTGTACTGATTATGAACAGCGTTATCTCTTAACATCAGGAGAGCGTTTAGCTCGCCTTCTACTTTATCACATTAAAAAAAAATGCAAATAGGTCAAAGTACTTGGGGCTTTCAAAGTTCGATCATTTATCCACTGGGATCACAGTTTCCACGGCTATACTTCTATTTCAACAATTACGAGGGGCCTATTATAGTTATTATTACGAACCCGATGAGTCTGCAGCAGATTGACGATGTCCTCCTTGGCGGTGGGCGACTTGTTGAGCAACATTATCCACACCGCGTTGATGCACGACTGCGCCGGCGCTGCTTCCGCGAGCCATTTCACCTCCTGACATACATATAATATTAGTTTTCTATTCGAGAGAACATTGCGTTAGTTAGACCACAATTAAGTACTTAAATCAACTCCCTGTAACTCCTTTATGAAGTCCGCAAAAACGTGGTCCCAAACTCACACCACTAAATTATAATACTCACACGACACACGGATATACATAAGCAATAACCATGCTAAATTTATTTTCTGTACATGAACTCGCTCATTCATTCATTTGGGGTGTCATTTTACTAAGTCGGATAGTGTTGAGTGAAACAGAAATATTCGATCAACATGTGCAAACGGGATGGACAAAACAAAGGAGTACAAATTTATTAAGAAAACACTAAAATAAAAATGGCAACATTCTACCTATTTCTTTCAAACTGATTCTGTCAAATTTGACAAAAAAATTGTAAACAATAACAATGTTGTTCGTATTTTTAATTATTAATAAGTTATTTGAAGATTTTTCACAATAATGTTGGTGAAATGAGTAAAATAATCCGTGGCGGTGCTTGCCAAATGAATTACAAAATGTACGAGTATATATACGGCGTATGCAGCAGTTGCAAATAGAAAAGTGGTTGCTGCTTTGACTAAGTGTTTCTAAGAGAACGTCGTATATATCAGGTACGTTTATGTTAGATTACACAACAGTACATCATCAAGCTCATTGAATCTCATCATTGAAAACGTACTATTATCGTTATTTTGTCCATAAATAACTATTTTGTGTTATCTATTTGTTTACAACTAAAATCATAAAATATATTATAGTATGACTGACAATTTTTGATACTTTTCATGTTGTCCAAGTTTAATGATGAAAAATTGTGTTTTAGGATTCCGTACCCATAGGGGGAAAACGAGACCATATATCTATGACTTTGCTGTCCGTTCGTCTGTTTGTCTGTCATCTCACGAACCGTGATAGTTAGAAGGTTGAAATTTTCACGGATGTATTTTTGTTGCAATACTAAAAATAAAATAAAATAAAAAAGGGGCTCCCAAACAACAAAGTGCTTTTTTCCGTTTTTTTTTTTGTATATATGAGATGTTTCAAGAAAGAGTTCAATTCAAAAGAGTCCGACTTGGACCTGGCATTTTTATTTTGTTTTAATGTATTAGATGTCCCTACGTACAAGTACAAATACAATTGTTTTATTTGGAAATTTCTTTTAACATTATATTCATGGCACCTATTTTACTGTTACCATACTGATACGCCTTTTTTACTTTTAAGAGATGATTTTAATCTTATTCATTTTGTATTTTCTAGGCAAATCGGAATCATCAGTCAGAAAATTTGTTTTGGAAAGTATTAAAAATAAAGGAAAATGCCCGCCTACGTGACATCGAAAAGACCACCCCACCGCAAAAAATAAAGAATTTGATTACCTTAAATTAACCATTTATCATTTTATTTTATGTATTTTTGGTATTATATTTGTGTCATTTAATACATCGTCTTTTATTATCATTTTATTAAAAGTATCATTATTAGACGCATGTCTGTTTTATGTGAAGCATGTGTGTTACTTTTCACGCCAGAGCTACTTAACTGATTAAGCAGAGGTCAGTGACCAAGTACCGTAGCGAATTTTTAAAAAAAAATATTAAAGTATCAAAATTGTTTATAGTTAAATTTGGTATTGCCATACGGGTAACTCAAGTATATTCTTTTATGTCAGACAAGGGTAACCTGGGTATGCTTGAAATAAAGCGAATATCTCATCAACCATGCGTGATGTCATGAGGAGTACAACAATAGAACGAAGCATTCGACAAGGTAATGGCAAATTTGCCAAATTTGGTACAGAGGTAGTTAGAATCCCCAAAAAGGATATGGAATAAGTTTTATCGGTTTGTACGACAAATGTCAAAAATCCAAAATGTCCAACCAGTATTAATGTCCAATACTAATTTGGTTAAACACTAATTTGGTCCAACATGGCTTACGTCCAACTAGGAAAAATGTCCAACACGAATAATGTCCAACATGAATTTGGTCCAATATGAAATATGTCCAATTAAGAATAATGTCCAACACGAATTGGTTTATTTTTGATGTTGTCATGGAAGAAATGAAAGGTCTTGGGGAGATGACCTTTCAGATGACAGCTGTCAAACTTGAAATGACAAAATCTGGAAGATCTTCAAAGTTTTTTAATTTTTTCTATGACAGCGTCTGCTTAGGACGAGTATTTTTCGAGATATTGACGTTTCAAGTTTGACAGCTGTTATCTGAAATGACAATCTCTCCAAGACCTTTAATTTCTTCTATGACAGCATTTTTTTTATGTGATGAAGTAGAAGACGAGCAAGACGCTCTCCTGATGTTAAAAGATAACGACTGCCCATAATCAGTACAGTGTTACCTAGGATTTCACAATTATGTGAAACTCTAGGAGCCTGCACCAACGCTCCTTACTCAAGAGTCATGAGATGTTAAGTGTTAAGACTCTTTAGCCCAGTAATTTCACTAGCTACAGTGCCCTTCTACCGGAGCACAGTGATGTTTGCACATCAATGCTCAGGCGGTAGAATAACTGGCACTGTTGGGGTACCCACCTAGACGACCTCCTGCAAAGGAAGTCTACCCCCGGTAAAAGCCAGCATATTGATGTTTCAAGTTTGACAGCCGTCATCTGAAATGACAATCTCTCAAAGACCTTTAATTTCTTCTATGACAGCATCAGCCTAAGACGAATATTTTCCGAGATATTGACGTTTCAAGTTTGAAAGCTGTCATCTGAAATGACAATCTCTCAAAGACCTTTAATTTCTTCTATGACAGCATCAGCCTAAGACGAGTATTTTCCGAGATATTGACATTTCAAGTTTGACAGCTGTCATTGCATTGGAAATAAAGATTGTTCACTAGGTACGTGACCCTTTTAATAGGACTACGGGATTAGCTATTGATAGAACCACGGATAAAATAAAACTTTATTGGACATTTTTACGAATGGACGTTTTAGAATGGACAATTTTCAAATTGGACCTTTTTACGATTTGACATTTTTATAAGTGAACTATTTTCCGAATTGGCATTTTTATGATTGGATGTCTATAATATTTGTCATTATTCATAATTGGACATTAGTCGTATAAACCTGGGCTTTCGATCGGTGTCGGCTCGTACGGTGATAAAAGCGCGATGCCAGAATCAGGTCAAATCAGGCCGAGCCGGAGGGGCCGGGTCAGGTGAATTCTTCACTTTAGAGGTTTTTTCTTCAGACTTTTATTCAAAGTCATTATTGATTTAATTCAAAAACAAATGCTTTTATTTATTGTACAAAAATAACAGCTTTGTAGCGGGGATAAAGCCGTGGGTTTAGCTAGTATACAAAATAAATATAACGTTACCTAAATGCGAATGCAATAAACGACCAAAATAACATTGTTTCAGCCATGCCTAGTTTACCCTATATTTTTATGTATTTAATGTCAACTAAAATCGAAATTATATAATTTGGTTTAAAATAATATTTGTTAGCTGTGATAAGTTTTTCCTGCTTTTTACTGCCTTCTTTCCATTTTTACACCAGTTTACCACACAAAAGGTCATTTTTGTCCGTTAACTATATTATTTTGGATATTTTTAAAAATCAAACGATGCGTGCATCTATCGCTGAGCGCGTTGTGTGACTGAGCGGCGGGTGAGTTGTACTTTTTACGCCCCGCCCATATAGTTGTACTTTGCATTGAATCACTTTTTGAGCTGTGTTCGACTTCTATTATTTCCCTAATTCGTTGACTTAAATGTTATTTTAATTTAGTAATGTCAAAAAATGAAATATTTCATTGACAAGAAGTGCTCGCTATTAGAGATAAGATCTTTAATCCGCGCGGTAAATAGTGGGATGTACGCGCTGAGTTGTCGCGATCTAAACGCTCCTGCCTCGAAGTAATCGATGCGCGGATATTAGAGTGGTTATTTATTTTGAATAGTTTAGAAACAATATTATGTGTACCTGTTCAGAGAGTATGGGTTGCCGCAGCAGCATCTTGATGTAGACGAGCGCCTCGCTCGCCACCTCGGGGTTGCCGAGCAACGTCTGCAGGAACTCACAGTGCAGGCTCTTGAAATCACTGCAAAATTAAACACTATTTAGTTTAAAATATGTCCAAACAGAAGCCCTTTCATTTTCATTTCGCATTTTCTTTTCTCACACACACCTTAGAAAATACGATTTTTAAAACTACCGCGAGTGTTCTCCATAACTAAAACAACAAAAACGGCACAACTCACGTCTAATATTTCCGAGAATATCTCGACCACGGTTTCGGTGTCGACGTCAGGTTCTCGTCGCGTCGGCGTGAACTCCTGATGAAGGAGATCGTTATTGTCCGAAACCGGGGTCGAGATATTCTCGGCAATATTATACGTGAGTTGTGCCGTTTTTGTTGTTACCTTAGAAAATGTCAAAACGCGGCAAACTGCACGGAACGGATGCGTTTGGACTTTTGGGTACCTATGTCATGGTATGCGTTATGGAAATGAAAGGGAAATTGAAAAAAGCCAGATCTCAAAAAGAAGAATATTCATAACTCAGCTGTGTTTTTGTTTGTCCTTTTAGAACTTTTGTCTCCCATGAATCGCTATCCTTTTCTATTTGTTACAAGCTTTTAATCACTTTCACCTGTCTGTTGTCTGTCTGTCTGTAATCAAATCTTGCAAGTTTAATTTGACCCACTTCTCGGTTTCCAATTGAGCTGAAAATTTGCATGCGTGTGTAAATTGGATGACAATGCAATATTTTTATGACTTCGAGCTGATCTGATGATGGAGCTGGAAGGTGGCCATAGGAACTCCGTGATAAAACAACGCAACCCCGTCGAGTTTGGGCTCATTTGATTTGTCTTGACGAGTACTTTATGATGCAAGATGGTAATAATAATAAAAGCTTGTTTTTAAAAAGTTTTTTTTAAAATTTCACTTGTTTGTTCATACGTTTTGAAGTTCCTGAGCTAGTTTAGTTAACAAACTCACTGTTGCGTGGCGGGCGGCCAACAAGCCAGTACATCGACGAGCGCCTTCCGCTTGTGCAGGGAGTCACACTTCTCCAACAACTTGTGGAACACTTCCCTACGACCGCTCTCTGACTCCAGGGTTTCAACTGGAATATAATTATAGTTAACTAAGCATATAATTCGTGTATTTGTTAATCGTCATTTCGGCCCTCACGACACAGACTCACGTCTAGTGTGAGGACCTTTGGGAGGATTAATGTTTGCTCAAATGTTAAATAAAAATATTTCATTTAAAAAAATTAGAAGATAAAAAAATGATATAGCAGACGACTCTAAGACAAGATTGACTCTTCTTAGACATTGTCACTGGTGATAGCGGATCGAGGATTTTCGTTGACTTTCAGTCGCTGATAGGCACGGTTCTAGCCTAAGACTTTCAAGGAATCGAGATAATTTAAAAAAATCTACTCTGGGGAGCCCGATTTCCTTCTGTATCCGCCACTGATCATTAGCAATCTATTAAATATGAATCAAGCTGCGCAGCGTCCTATAAAGTTTCTGTCATTTTGTTAATATTGATTTATTTTCATACTCACGAGTGATCCCCTGTACATATTGATCCCCCGGCCACTCGTCCCGGAACAAGTCCAGGCTGTACTGCGCGCATTGTTTCATGTCGCCTCTCTCGCCGAGAGCCAGCAACATGATCTGCTGTTGCGGCTGCAGCGATAATGATTGCGTTCGCGACAGGATCGTGTTGAGGAGCTCGGGCGGTATGGTGAGCCCTTCTTCCTTGTAGTACGTGAGCCGAGTTGTCAGGGTGTCTATGTCCCTGGAAACAAATAAAATACAATACAATACAAAAAGTTATCGTGGTAGACGTCTACAACACCAGTAGTAATGGCAAAGCGGTGTCGGTCACGATCAAAGTGTTCATAGACTGAATGATTGTGATTTAACTGTGAACGATTGCGACTGTCATCTCATGAATCTGTGACATATTGGCTGCCACGTGAACGATGACGACTGGCATCTCAGTACATTGGCTGCGGTTCTGCGGGAGTATAAACAATAAACTTATTTAATATAATCATCATCATCATCATCATTGTCAGCCCATATCGTCCCACTGCTGGGCAAAGGCCTCCTCCCCTTTGTGCCATGCAACTCTGTCCTGTGCAGTTCGCATCCAGGTCTTTCCTGCGATAGCTGCGATGTCATCGACCCATCGGGCAGGTGGTCTGCCGACGCTGCGCCTTCCGTCTCGAGGTATCCATTCTGTTAGGGACCTACTCCACCTGCTATCACCACGCCTGGCAATATGTCCTGCCCAACTCCATTTGAGCCGCATTATCCGCTTACCCACGTCAAAGACTTTCGTCCTCCGACGGATCTCGGTATTGCGGATGCGGTCTCTTAACCTGATGCCCAACATGGAACGCTCCATAGCCCGTTGTGCGACTCGCATTCTGTGCACAGTCTCTTTAGTGAGCGTCCATGTTTCAGTACCATAGGTCATGGTGGGCAGAACACATTGATTAAAAAGCTTGGTTTTCAAGCACTGCGGTATCTTTCGGTCCCTAAGTACTTAATATAATAATTTAATATAATAATAAGTAATAATGCTGAGCTTACAGTAGCGTATGGTCGCAGTGTTCCGCGTAGTACAGCAGTACATCGTGCAGCGCGGGCGCAGCGGGCAGCGCGCGCAGCAAGCTGGGCAGCGCGTGTAGCGTCGCCTCACGTACTACAGCTAACTCGCTCAGTGGAGACAGCATTGCGGACGGATCCCCGTGACTCGACTCTAACGCACTGGACAAATACAGTCAATATAATAATACGACGACCTCTGTGGCGCCGTGGGCTAATACCCGGTTGCAACGCAGAAGGTGCCGGGTTCGATTCCCGCATGGGAAAAATGTTTGTGTGATCCACAGGTATTTGTTTCTGGTCTAGGTGGTTCAATATCTAATATAAGTATGTATTTACAAAAGAAATGTATGTATCCTAACCACCATAGCACAAGCATATTGTTGCTTGGGGTTATGTGGCGCTGTCTGTAATGTCCTGAAATATTTATAAAAAATAATAATATACTGTTTTACAAGGTTTTATATTTATAATTTGTTAAATGCGAACAATAAGACAATACTTACAGCCATATATGTTCATGTTTGGCGACTTGACTGAGTTGTTTAATGTTCTGCACGGCGGGAGAATGGAACACCTCCAGGAATTGACCCCAACGGGACAGCTCTTCTCCTAATTGGGCCCAAGTCTGTTCACTGAAACACAAATAATATAGAATAGTAAAGAAATACCTACAAAAACCTACTTTAAAAAATGTTAAGCTACATTTTATTTATTAATGAATTAACATAATATTTAATTATTTAACACTCATTGTGGGTGACCAGAGGCCCATTAGTTACCGAAAAACAAACGACAACGACAGTCATCTCAGTACATTTTTTTAGCGATAGCGACAAACGATTGGCGCTTGTCTATCCCCCTTATCGCTCGAAGTAATATCTTCCAGTCAACCAACTTTTGGACGAATAATATTGCAATATCTTGTGATACTCTTGTAAGATCTTGTGTAAGTGTAATAAGTTATATGTTATAGTTATTCCACCTTTCATAGAGTCTTACAGTATTTTTGTAAGTGGGTTTTATCAATAAACTTACTTTTTATTAAATTTGAAGTCGTTCTCTTGTTCTTGCTGACAATAGTCCACTGCTTGCATAATCATTAGGTTTCGAGTCCCGGATGGAACCCTGAAAAGAGAGAAGCTATTGAGAAAGTATCTAGGACAGTTGATTTTGAATTTTTTGACAGAAATCGCATATTACCTATAAACATGCTGGGCAGGCAAACGTAAGTTATTTATTTGCAACAAACTTAATGATACAAAATATAAAGAGCGAAGACTTTTCTTAACAGTGTATGTTTGTACAGGGAATACTTATGAAAAAATCTTTAATTCTATGGAACATACCGTTTTATAGCAGTCTCAGAGAAACATGTATCTTTGATGAAACGCCTGAGCTCGTCTTGCGGCAGTTTATTGAAGTAACTCGCACACTGCCTGTATTGCTGCATCCACTTCTTACTGGTGGATTGCGCAGGGGGCACCTATAGTGACACTATGTTTTAATATCTATAGAGATTATTAATGTTTGGAAGTTCTAGATTTATTTATTGAAGTGTTTGTTTTATAAGAGTACTGTTGCACTCAGAAGGTTGGTATATAATTCTTTGGGAAAAATAGACTTCATTGACCATTGATACATATCAGTTTTACAGCATGTATATGGTTTGTTATAAATGGTACTAAAATTCAATTTTTGATGACTGTATTTATACACTTAAGAAAAAGCAAAGTGGAACATTGGCCTACAATATGCATAAAGCGCTTCCGTACTACATTTGATCTAAAACCGTGAGCGTCCGTGATATTTAGTAGCTTCGCGCTATTATAGGCCGATTTCCAGTTACGTATAAGAAATAGCATGAAACCCCTCTTACTGTGAAAAAGAGAAAAGAAAAAAAAAACAGTAAAATTAAAAAGCGAGGAAGTCCAAAGTAAAAAAATAAGAAAACTCACACTAAAGAAGGACTTGGTAAGCCATTTAGTATAGATGACATTAACCGGCACGGGCAGTTTGATGGCTGGCGGGAGGGAACGGAGCAGCTTGCCCACTTGGCCGATGTTCTCCGGGCGAAGGATGGTTAGCAAGTGGTTCGTTAGCTCCTCGGATGTGGGCTGCGATATCATCAGCTTGTAGTCTAACTCTGTACGACAATTGATACCAAGTTGAAGACAATTTTGTCAACCTTTTGAATAACTCTTTGGTTTATCTTTCTATCGCTGAACATAATCCTTTGGATACATTTCCTATGTATCTTGGTTTGCAATAAAGTGTTTTTCTATTCTATTCTATAATCTACCAAGTTAGATCGCCCATAAGGCATCGCGTTCAATACAAACATTAATTTTATCCAGAAAATCGGAACACCCTACTTCTCCTTGTCTTTGTAACCTTCCTTTGTCAATGAATTGATTAACGAGAAACCATCTTACTCATGCGAATCGATTGTTAAATATTAAATCTAAAATACAGTCCATATTTAAAATTCGGCGCGCTGTGGAATATACGCCTTTCGATTTCATGTCAAAATTTGCTAACCAAGCTTGAGAAATTATCCATCGCATAGGGTCTGCCTTTGATATCTCTCTTTGATATTGAGCTCTAACAATCTTATAATTTGTGAAATTTGGGATTTACTCGTAAGGAGCCATGGCATAGAACACTTCTCAATTCTGCATCGATGATAATAAAAAAAGGAGGTTGGAGAGTTGAATTTTAAAGAAAACATTTAAAATTATCCTATCCAACTGTCCATAAAGAATATTTCTTACCAGAACAAGCAGATCTAGCTTTCTTCAACAGCTTGATATGTTCGGCGGCGGTAAGGCCGAATATGGAGGGCTTCTCGTCCACTCCCTTTAGTAACGTGAAGAACTGAAGCAACCCCGCGTGATCCGAGCCTTGGATCTCGGGGTATAAGGTCTCTAGGATCCTGCAGATCGAGAAATAAATGTACTTTTATTGTAGTTTAAGCCTTAGCACCTGTTTTGGATCTTTTTTTCTATACAACGAAGTCAGAAGACGAGCAAGACGCTCTCCTGATTGTAAGAGATGATAACGCTGCCTATAAATTAGTCCAGTGCTACCCAGGATTTTACAGGGGTAAAATTCTGAGTGCACTGGGTCAACGCTTCTTACTTGAGAGTCATGAGCTATATTTGAAAAAAATATTTTTTCAAAATTGCTTTTCTTGTCATTACTTAATATTATATAGGTATAACACTAAAAACACTTTTTAAATGTGTGCAATAATATTGAGCAGCGACCGGGGTTTTATCGGGGGTAGACTTCCTTTGCAGGAGGTCGTCTAGGTGGGTACCCACACAGTGCCAGTTATTCTACCGCCCGAGCAGTGATGTGCAAACATTACTGTGCTCCGGTATTAGGGAACTGTAGCTAGTGAAATTACTGGGCTAAAGAATCTTAACATCTTATGACTCTTGAGTAAGAAGCGTTGATGCAGTGCTCCTAGAATTTCACTTAATTGTGAAATCCTAAGTAGTACTGATTATGGGCAGCGTTATCTCTTAACATCAGGAGAGCGTCTTGCTCGTCTTCTACTTCATCACATAAAAAAAGGAGTTGACAGTGAGATGCGCCGCGTTGGGAGCGTGACATGCGTGACGGAGCCAGACATCTGTCACGTGTATTGTACTTGCGAGCTAACTTCATACAACATTACCTAGAGTGTGTATATTGATCAGTGTGCGGCAAGGAGTTGACAGTGAGATGCGCCGCGTTGGGAGCGTGACACGCGTGACGGAGCCAGACATCTGTCACGTGTATTGTACTTGCGAGCTAACTTCATACAACATTACCTAGAGTGTGTATATTGATCAGTGTGCGGCAAGGAGTTGACAGTGAGATGCGCCGCGTTGGGAGCGTGACACGCGTGACGGAGCCAGACATCTGTCACGTGTATTGTACTTGCGAGCTAACTTCATACAAAATTACCTAGAGTGTGTATATTGATCAGTGTGCGGCAAGGAGTTGACAGTGAGATGCACCGCGTTGGGAGCGTGACACGCGTGACGGAGCCAGACATCTGTCACGTGTATTATACTTGCGAGCTAACTTCATACAACATTAGTACAACATTACCTAGAGTGTGTATATTGATCAGTGTGCGGCAAGGAGTTGACAGTGAGATGCACCGCGTTGGGAGCGTGACACGCGTGACGGAGCCAGACATCTGTCACGTGTATTGTACTTGCGAGCTAACTTCATACAAAATTACCTAGAGTGTGTATATTGATCAGTGTGCGGCAAGGAGTTGACAGTGAGATGCGCCGCGTTGGGAGCGTGACACGCGTGACGGAGCCAGACATCTGTCACGTCCGCGTTGTATTTGCGAGCTAACTTCACCGCCGTGTCTAGATTTTCTTTGGAACCGGATCTGGAAAGATATTTTTATAGGTTAATTCACGCGGACTAAAACTCGAACATCCATGAAATGATGCAGCGGAAAGGGCCGCAAATAACCGTGGTGCCAAATTCTGTAGATAAACATTTTGAACTTTAACCATGCCTAATGATTTAGCTAGTTTTCATCACATATTTAGCTTTACATTGATAGGTATTATTACATTTGTTATTGTTTGTAAAAATGCATAAATTTCTAGCTTCTCCACTACAGAACTTGGTACCCATTTAGATCTCGTCCTTTGTCGGTGAAAACGTCCACGCTATAATCAAATTTGGTTGTCATTTTTACATGTTTGATATTGGATTGAGGTAAAATTAGCATATAACTTGGTAATTCTCACCCGGCGACCCTATAAATGACTTCCATCCTATAGTCCTCGTCAGCGTTGAAGAGCAGAGGGTTGACGGAGAAGCCCAGGTCCTTGAGGCAGTTCACCTCGGCCATGCCGGACAGCCGCGATATACATTGCTTGATCAGTTCCACTTGCTCTTCCGTTGCGTTCTGGTGAGTCAGGGTGGTTTGTGCCAACTGGGGAAATAGGGATATTAAATAAATAAATGACAGTACCAGGTAAACATTACTTCCTATTTTAATTTTATTAGTTTCCAAAATCGTAATACTTCCTCTTACATTATGGCTAACAAACTGTGACGATAAAATTAATTCAAGCTTTTCGCGTCAAGAAAATATTAGAATTTCTTATATGAAGCAGCTTGCTGCGAACGTCCACAAAAATGAATACCTATACGCAACATGCTGCGAGGATCGAGAATTCTAAAATTCACACATACCATGGAAGCAGACCGTAGGACGCATGACAGCACTAACATTCTCAATGAATGATGACTACGATCCACAGTCATGGATGAGCGACTTCAAAGAGTAAGAAGTTGCTTTTGGCCGTAGCATGACCAATGACCATGATCCCGACGAAACTTCAAGAGTAGAACTGTCATCCCATACATTGTAATTTTTTTGTGAATGTATGGGATGACAGTTGACTTGATAGCAAGACAAGTCTACGCAGCGTCTGTGCTTGGCGGACTGAATTCTTGAAAGCACGCGTTTCGTACTTTCAGATTCGCATGAAGTGTTTTTTTTTAATTTCACTCTACTTACCAATGTGGGCTTGGTCAAGTAGACGTTATCTTTGAGCGTGTTTCCATTGCAGTGCAACAACGTGGCGTACAGCGCGCAGCTGACGGCCGTGTCGGTGTGGTGCGTGGACACGAACCGCTGCGTGAGTGCCGGGGTGTGGGACGCCCGGGAGAGGCACGCCACGCTTAATGCTGTGTCTTTGTAGAGCAACTCTTCCGCGCACTTTTGTACCACTGCAATATATACATACATTTGGAGTGGGCAACTATTGCAGAAATCGGAACTGACTACTTTTTCACTACTAACTGTTGAATTATTCTTTGATTGCTGCCAAACTTTAATTAGTGCCTAATTAAAACGTATTTCTCGAATATCGAAATTATTCTCGAAAGTAACGCAAAAGTTACTTATATCTAAACAAGTATCGTTGCTATTTATTGCATTGTGATATATGAAACAGTAGTTACTGCATATATTTCATTTTCATTATACGTTAGCCTTTAACAACGATTTCGCCTAACCTTAAGCGATGATAGTTGTTCTAACTGCAAAGGTCTATTAAACAACAGTGTAGCAGTGTTTGAGATATATAGTTATTACTGTGCGCCAGAGGGGCTCGCGGACTAGAGAACTGAGTGTAGTATAGTAGAATGCGAGTATATACAGTACAGTATAGTTACCTTCCCCCTCGAGCGGCGGCATGCAGTCGTTGAGACAGTTCTGTACATAGTAACAGTGCAGTATACTGTGCGCTAGAGGGGCTCGCGGACTAGAGAACTGAGTGTAGTATAGTAGAATGCGAGTATATACAGTACAGTATAGTTACCTTCCCCCTCGAGCGGCGGCATGCAGTCGTTGAGACAGTTCTGTACATAGTAACAGTGCAGTATACTGTGCGCTAGAGGGGCTCGCGGACTAGAGAACTGAGTGTAGTATAGTAGAATGCGAGTATATACAGTACAGTATAGTTACCTTCCCCCTCGAGCGGCGGCATGCAGTCGTTGAGACAGTTCTGTACATAGTAACAGTGCAGTATACTGTGCGCTAGAGGGGCTCGCGGACTAGAGAACTGAGTGTAGTATAGTAGAATGCGAGTATATACAGTACAGTATAGTTACCTTCCCCCTCGAGCGGCGGCATGCAGTCGTTGAGACAGTTCTGTACATAGTAACAGTGCAGTATACTGTGCGCTAGAGGGGCTCGCGGACTAGAGAACTGAGTGTAGTATAGTAGAATGCGAGTATATACAGTACAGTATAGTTACCTTCCCCCTCGAGCGGCGGCATGCAGTCGTTGAGACAGTTCTGTACATAGTAACAGTGCAGTATACTGTGCGCTAGAGGGGCTCGCGGACTAGAGAACTGAGTGTAGTATAGTAGAATGCGAGTATATACAGTACAGTATAGTTACCTTCCCCCTCGAGCGGCGGCATGCAGTCGTTGAGACAGTTCTGTACATAGTAACAGTGCAGTATACTGTGCGCTAGAGGGGCTCGCGGACTAGAGAACTGAGTGTAGTATAGTAGAATGCGAGTATATACAGTACAGTATAGTTACCTTCCCCCTCGAGCGGCGGCATGCAGTCGTTGAGACAGTTCTGTACATAGTAACAGTGCAGTATACTGTGCGCTAGAGGGGCTCGCGGACTAGAGAACTGAGTGTAGTATAGTAGAGAATGCGAGTATATACAGTACAGTATAGTTACCTTCCCCTCGAGCGGCGGCATGCAGTCGTTGAGACAGTTCTGTACATAGTAACAGTGCAGTATACTGTGCGCTAGAGGGGCTCGCGGACTAGAGAACTGAGTGTAGTATAGTAGAATGCGAGTATATACAGTACAGTATAGTTACCTTCCCCCTCGAGCGGCGGCATGCAGTCGTTGAGACAGTTCTGTACATAGTAACAGTGCAGTATACTGTGCGCTAGAGGGGCTCGCGGACTAGAGAACTGAGTGTAGTATAGTAGAATGCGAGTATATACAGTACAGTATAGTTACCTTCCCCCTCGAGCGGCGGCATGCAGTCGTTGAGACAGTTCTGTACATAGTAACAGTGCAGTATACTGTGCGCTAGAGGGGCTCGCGGACTAGAGAACTGAGTGTAGTATAGTAGAATGCGAGTATATACAGTACAGTATAGTTACCTTCCCCCTCGAGCGGCGGCATGCAGTCGTTGAGACAGTTCTGTACATAGTAACAGTGCAGTATACTGTGCGCTAGAGGGGCTCGCGGACTAGAGAACTGAGTGTAGTATAGTAGAATGCGAGTATATACAGTACAGTATAGTTACCTTCCCCCTCGAGCGGCGGCATGCAGTCGTTGAGACAGTTCTGTACATAGTAACAGTGCAGTATACTGTGCGCTAGAGGGGCTCGCGGACTAGAGAACTGAGTGTAGTATAGTAGAATGCGAGTATATACAGTACAGTATAGTTACCTTCCCCCTCGAGCGGCGGCATGCAGTCGTTGAGACAGTTCTGTACATAGTAACAGTGCAGTATACTGTGCGCTAGAGGGGCTCGCGGACTAGAGAACTGAGTGTAGTATAGTAGAATGCGAGTATATACAGTACAGTATAGTTACCTTCCCCCTCGAGCGGCGGCATGCAGTCGTTGAGACAGTTCTGTACATAGTAACAGTGCAGTATACTGTGCGCTAGAGGGGCTCGCGGACTAGAGAACTGAGTGTAGTATAGTAGAATGCGAGTATATACAGTACAGTATAGTTACCTTCCCCCTCGAGCGGCGGCATGCAGTCGTTGAGACAGTTCTGTACATAGTAACAGTGCAGTATACTGTGCGCTAGAGGGGCTCGCGGACTAGAGAACTGAGTGTAGTATAGTAGAATGCGAGTATATACAGTACAGTATAGTTACCTTCCCCCTCGAGCGGCGGCATGCAGTCGTTGAGACAGTTCTGTACATAGTAACAGTGCAGTATACTGTGCGCTAGAGGGGCTCGCGGACTAGAGAACTGAGTGTAGTATAGTAGAATGCGAGTATATACAGTACAGTATAGTTACCTTCCCCTCGAGCGGCGGCATGCAGTCGTTGAGACAGTTCTGTACATAGTAACAGTGCAGTATACTGTGCGCTAGAGGGGCTCGCGGACTAGAGAACTGAGTGTAGTATAGTAGAATGCGAGTATATACAGTACAGTATAGTTACCTTCCCCCTCGAGCGGCGGCATGCAGTCGTTGAGACAGTTCTGTACATAGTAACAGTGCAGTATACTGTGCGCTAGAGGGGCTCGCGGACTAGAGAACTGAGTGTAGTATAGTAGAATGCGAGTATATACAGTACAGTATAGTTACCTTCCCCCTCGAGCGGCGGCATGCAGTCGTTGAGACAGTTCTGTACATAGTAACAGTGCAGTATACTGTGCGCTAGAGGGGCTCGCGGACTAGAGAACTGAGTGTAGTATAGTAGAATGCGAGTATATACAGTACAGTATAGTTACCTTCCCCCTCGAGCGGCGGCATGCAGTCGTTGAGACAGTTCTGTACATAGTAACAGTGCAGTATACTGTGCGCTAGAGGGGCTCGCGGACTAGAGAACTGAGTGTAGTATAGTAGAATGCGAGTATATACAGTACAGTATAGTTACCTTCCCCCTCGAGCGGCGGCATGCAGTCGTTGAGACAGTTCTGTACATAGTAACAGTGCAGTATACTGTGCGCTAGAGGGGCTCGCGGACTAGAGAACTGAGTGTAGTATAGTAGAATGCGAGTATATACAGTACAGTATAGTTACCTTCCCCCTCGAGCGGCGGCATGCAGTCGTTGAGACAGTTCTGTACATAGTAACAGTGCAGTATACTGTGCGCTAGAGGGGCTCGCGGACTAGAGAACTGAGTGTAGTATAGTAGAATGCGAGTATATACAGTACAGTATAGTTACCTTCCCCCTCGAGCGGCGGCATGCAGTCGTTGAGACAGTTCTGTACATAGTAACAGTGCAGTATACTGTGCGCTAGAGGGGCTCGCGGACTAGAGAACTGAGTGTAGTATAGTAGAATGCGAGTATATACAGTACAGTATAGTTACCTTCCCCCTCGAGCGGCGGCATGCAGTCGTTGAGACAGTTCTGTACATAGTAACAGTGCAGTATACTGTGCGCTAGAGGGGCTCGCGGACTAGAGAACTGAGTGTAGTATAGTAGAATGCGAGTATATACAGTACAGTATAGTTACCTTTTTTTTTTTTTTTTTGTTAACACCGGGAAAAAATGCGTTACGCATACCCTTCCATCGGGGGTATGGGAGGGTTATGTGGGACTCCCCGTGCAGGGCAGCTGCACGGGTATACCCACTAAAACAACCCGGCGGCACTCCCGCATCGTCTTTGGGACGGAGGCCTGGGAATCGGCAGAGCCTTGCATCCAGTCCTCCGTCGACGACTGCCCGCCTTCACAAAGGCGGGCCCTACACGCCCCTCTCAACAGGGAGGGGCCCGGGAACGGTCCCGAGTGCTCGGACGTTCCCTCCGACGGTGGAGGTGAATGTGCAATGCGGATGCAGGCGCCCCCGCGCCTGTCATCCGCTATTCACCACCGGGGGGCTGGCGTAGACTCATATAGAGTCGCCTTGCCCTACCTCGATTTGAGTTGCGGATCGCCTGAGACATCGTGGCGAGAGGGCCGTGCTGTCTCAGTCGCTCCGCAGCCTCCTTCCGCGTCATCACGTTCTCGCAGAAGGAGGCAACAGCTGCCCAAGCCTCCTCGCTTCCCAGCATAGATGAAAGCACACTGGGGAGCGAGAGGTCCGGCCCGACCACTGACGTCAGGCTCCGGCGGGCAACAACCCATTCTGGGCACACCTCAAGGGTGTGCTGGGCCGAGTCCGCTGTCGCACCACAACCGAGACACGACGGGGACTCCCTCACCCCGATCCGATGCAGGAACGTCCCGAAGCTACCGTGCCCGGTCAGGATCTGCACCAGACGGAAGGAGAGGAAGCCGTGCGGCCGCTCGAGCCATCCCTCCAGGACTGGCACGAGCGCGTCCAGCGTCCAGCGGCCAAATTTGGCGTTGACGAGACTCTCCGTCCAGCGGCGGATGACGGCCTCACCCGCGTCGCGTCGAACGGCCTCCCGTTCTTCCTGCGCAGGGCTCTCCCCGAGTGCCCTGCGCTCCGCAGTCCATTTGTACACCCTGGCGTGCACCGTCGCCTCTAGTTCCCAGGGCGGGGTGCCAGCCAGGGCGCACGCCGCCGTAAAACTTGTCGTGCGGTACGTTCTCACCATCCGCTGTGCAATGGCCCTTTGGGGCCTGCGGATAGCGACAGCGTTCTCTCGTCTCCCGAGAGTATCCGCCCAGATGGGTGCCCCGTATAGGGCCATACTTTTAATAATGCCGGCGTACAAACGCCGGCATCGCGCCTTAGGCCCTCCTATATTTGGGAGGAGGCGTGAGAGTGCGCCCGCCGCTTTTACCAGGCGCTTCGCCAGGCCCTCCATATGTGGCCGAAAACTCCACCGGCTATCTATGACCAGACCCAAATATTTAATTTGGTCCTTCACGTCTATCCTAACGCCCTTAACCACAATGTGGGCGTTAGAACGGACGAACTGCCGTGGACCGCTAAAAAATACGGCCTCGGTCTTATGCAGTGCCACCTTCAGTCCGAGGCGACGGATCCTTTCTGCAACTAAGGATCCGCCCGCAGAGGCCAACCTTGCTGCCTCACCAAAGTGCCTCCCCCGGGCAGTGAGAAGGGTGTCATCCGCGTAGCAGATGACACTAGTTCCCCGGAGGAGGGTTCCCCGCAGGAGCCAGTCAAAACCGATATTCCACAGGAGTGGACCAAGAACCGACCCCTGCGGAACACCGGTCTCCGAGCTGTAACGGAGTATGCGCCCCGTCCTATCTGCGAGAAGAACTTCGCGGCCTTCAAGGTAGCTGGCCAGCAGCCGCCGCATGTATGGAGGCACTCCGTGAAACCGGAGGGCCTCCAGAATTGTTGAGTGGGGGACGGAGTTAAAGGCATTGGCAATATCAAATGACACGGCCAGCACTCCGTCCCCTGCATCCATGGCCTCTTTCACCTGGCCTTTGAGTCGGGCCAGGGCATCTATGGTGGAGCGGCCCCTCCGGAAACCAAATTGGGCATCGGAGAGGTCCGGACCTACCTCACAAAGGTGGTGGTTCAAACGACCGGCGATAACCCTCTCGAAAAGCTTACCGACCTCATCTAACAAAACGATGGGCCGGTATGCCGAGGGGGAATCTGTCGGTCGCCCTTCTTTCCGGAGGAGGCAGAGTTGTCCCTCCTTCCATAGTTTCGGGAACCTACCAGCAGTGAAGCACGCACTGAATAGGTCCCGAAACTTATCCTCCATCTGTGAGATGGCAATGACCAGCACACGCGCCGGGACGCCGTCCGGCCCGGGAGCCGTCTTTTTGGCGCGGAGACGAAGCTTCGCTACGCCAAATTCCGCTGACGAGACTGGAGGGATCTCTTCCTCCAGTGTGACCATCTCCTGCGAGAAGGACATTGCCGGGGGGATGAAGTCGGCCCGTGGAGGGAACAGGGATCGAACCACCCCATCCAACACAGATGGCTCAAGGGTCTCAGCGGGTGGGGGACCAAAGCGGCGGAGCTTGTTCCGCGCCGCTTTATATGGTGTCCCATAAGGGTCCTTGTTAAGACCCTCCAGCATTTCGGTTCTCGCCGCGGTAATCGCAGTCGAGATGGCCGTCTTCAGATCCTCCTTAGCTTTCACATAAAGGTTGTAAAGGCGGTCCTCCTCAGCCAGGACCCGCGGTCTGAGCCGTCGACTCCGCGTGTAGTCTCTCCTGCTTGCCACGCAGGCCGACCGGAGCTCCGCCAGTTCCGCCGACCACCAGTAAATGGCGTGACGGGGCGGCGGACGGCGGGACCGAGGCATGCTGGAATTGCACACCTCGGTCAGGGACCTCCGAAGCTGCACCGCCGCAGCGTCCACATCTAGGCCCTCACCAGGGGGCGTCAACCAGTCCTGGAGGAAAGCCGTCTCCTCAGCCAACTCTCGGTCCAGACGGGAGAGGGCCCACCGCGGAAAGGGGGATTTGCCTGAGGGAACTGTCCCCCGGGGGCCCCGGGTGGAGATGTCGAACCGTATGTAACGGTGATCCGACATGGTCTCCACCATCTCCACCCGCCAGTTCTCCACGCGGGCAGCCAGCGCAGGGGTGGCAAACGACACGTCCACCACGGACCCTCCCCGCTGCCGTACACACGTCTGAACCGATCCTCTGTTGAGAAGACAGACTCCGGCCGACGCCATCCACATATGGAGGGCCCGGCCTCGGGGGTAGCTGGTGACCTCCGTGTTGTCCCAGGCCTCCGATCTGGCATTAAAGTCCCCGCAGATAAGGACCTGCCGCGGCGCCGCTCTTTGAATCGCCGCAGAAAGGACCTCAAGGAGGTCCTCAAATTCGTTATAGGGGCGGCTTGGGGAGAAATACACGCCTATGATGGCTATCTTTCCCCATGTAGCAGCCACGTAACCTATGCCTCTCTCTAAAAGCGAGAGAGGGGGAGAAGAGGGCCGTGCCAGTAGCGCCACCACGTCGCTATCATCTCCCAGCCACTGGCCGTACACCGCGTACGGCTCGGCAACCACCGCCACATCCACTGCCCACTCGGCCATGGACTGCATAAGCAAGTCCTGGGCCGATCTGCAGTGGTTTATATTCGCCTGGAGAATACGATGTGCGATTTTATCCATTATTCGGACATCGTATTCTCCTCTGCGGCCGCTGGGGTTCCCGGAGTGGGAACAGCGGAAGAATCGGCTGGCCGGGTCGGCACCTGCATTTTACCCTTCTTGGGGGGAGGATTGCAGTTCCTCCCCTTCATTATGTGACCCGCCGGACGACCACTGGCGGCGCACACGGCGCAGCGCGGAGTTGGCGCCTTACAGGAAGCGGACTTGTGCCCTTCCTGGCCGCAGCGATAACAACAATTTGTTCTATCGACGCTGGACGGACAGAGCGCCCGAGTGTGTCCGATGGCGAAGCACTTGTAGCAGCGCAGAGGCTGCTCACCAAGTGCCCGGACCACACTCGAGCTAAAACCAATGAGAAGCCGACCCCTAGCAAGGACGACCTCGGCTGCTGCAACTGGGCACTCAACACGAATGGTGCCCAAGCCACCTCGGCCAGATCTAATGTCCCGGCCTTTAACCGCTGCCGCATCGCATCCCCCAACGGCGGCGACTTTTGCGACGACCTCCTCTTTTGTTACTGAGTCGTCGAGGTCAACCACCTCGAGCGACACAGTTTTTACGGGCCGGGCTACTTTGGCCACATCTGCGATGACCTCTTGCAACTTAGTTGCAAAGAGGTCGGCGTTGGCACTTCCCTGCGCCCCTGGGAACTCAAAAATGCGTGCACCGGTTTGGGTTCGGCGACACGCAACTTTCTCTATCCCGAGCTGGGCGGGATCGACGCTGATGCGCGCCCGCTGGAGAACGGACATGTATGTCTCACCTTTTTTGGTGGCCTCCTCTGTGAGGGTAACCACGACCGCCGCAGACTTTGGAGCAGTCAAACGTTTTTTCGTTCCAGCACTCTTAGCACCCTTAGCTGTCGGAGCAGCAGTGGAGGGCTTGGGAACCGTTTTTTTCCCCACCCCCTTACCCTTGCCGCTCGTCTGGGACGGGCGTGAGGGAGCGGAGGCAGGTACGGCTGCCACCTTCTTTCCCTTACTCTTCCTGACCACTGTTGTCCACGAGTTGGACGGTGTGGTGGCAGGAAGAAGGGCATCTTCTCTCTGGGAGGATGGCCCAGGCATTGGCTCTCCTCGAAAGGAGGGCCTTGGCTCCAAGGAGAAGAGCTCCGGTGACAGCTCTCTCTGAGAGGGGGGGGGGGCCCGCCGTTGGCTCTCGCTGAGAGGGCGTCAACCCGCGTCTCTTATCGGCCGCAAGCGGAGGTCGGAGACGTTTCTCCGGCAGGAGTCGGTCTTCGATGCCTGCGAGGCACGCTCTCGTGAAGGCCCTCTCCTCCAAGACTACCTTTCGAATGATTTCCTCAAGGTTGGAGGGGGGCCCGACCGCTGTCTCCTGCCCGGCCTGTACTGGCCGTGCGGTAATTTCGGCCAGCTTGCTCTGCAGCTGGTCGATTTCGGCTTGTAATTGGCTGACTTTCGCCTGCAACTGCTGGGTTTCGTCAATCGCTACCCGCTGCATGAGCTCTTTTATTATGTTTCTCATGCTGGTGGTCCTACATTGAAGGGACTTTAAAGAGACTTTAGCCCCCTTGATTTTTGAGGATTTCTCCAGCGTTTGGAAGATCATCTCCTCGTCCTCTTGGGCCATTAGCCCAAGCTCCTCCTTGGAGTACTTAGCGTAGCTCATAGTGAGCAAGGACTTCCTCCGAGGCGGAGCTGGTGAATCCTGCACCGTGCGCTCCAATAGAGCCAGGTGATTCTGCGCCTCCACCAGACCCACGTTATGGGTATTCCCCGCCGCGACTTTGGGGTTTTTCACCTTTTTCGCCTTCACCTTCTTGGCCTTCGAGTTATTCGAGTCCGAGCTGTTACCCTCGGCTCGAACCTTCAAGAAGGCCCTCTTGCGGGTTGGCCGGTTGTCGACGGACATGGTCGAGTCCGAGGCGAACTCCATGGACTCGAAGTCGACGTCGACGTCCGACTCGCCCACACTCCTGAACATCAGGCTGGCCACAGATGGAGCGCGGCTTACCTCTGATGCCGAGGCATCAATGTCGTTGGGGTCCTTAAAAGGACCTTTCAGGGAGCACCCATGGGTGTCCCTGTTCGGCTTATTAAGTTCCGCCATAGTATATGTTAGTTTATCCGCCAATTTGCCGCCAAGTGTTGCGCACGAGATTTGGTCACCCGTCTGCCACTCCGTTACGGTGGTCAGACGGGGTCCAGGGCAGACTACGAGGAAGTATCTGTACGCACTTGGGGCCTGCCCCAGTATAGTTACCTTCCCCCTCGAGCGGCGGCATGCAGTCGTTGAGACAGTTCTGTACATAGTAACAGTGCAGTATACTGTGCGCTAGAGGGGCTCGCGGACTAGAGAACTGAGTGTAGTATAGTAGAATGCGAGTATATACAGTACAGTATAGTTACCTTCCCCCTCGAGCGGCGGCATGCAGTCGTTGAGACAGTTCTGTACATAGTAACAGTGCAGTATACTGTGCGCTAGAGGGGCTCGCGGACTAGAGAACTGAGTGTAGTATAGTAGAATGCGAGTATATACAGTACAGTGTAGTTACCTTCCCCCTCGAGCGGCGGCATGCAGTCGTTGAGACAGTTCTGTACATAGTAACAGTGCAGTATACTGTGCGCTAGAGGGGCTCGCGGACTAGAGAACTGAGTGTAGTATAGTAGAATGCGAGTATATACAGTACAGTATAGTTACCTTCCCCCTCGAGCGGCGGCATGCAGTCGTTGAGACAGTTCTGTACATAGTGCAGTATACTGTGCGCTAGAGGGGCTCGCGGACTAGAGAACTGAGTGTAGTATAGTAGAATGCGAGTATATACAGTACAGTATAGTTACCTTCCCCCTCGAGCGGCGGCATGCAGTCGTTGAGACAGTTCTGTACATAGTAACAGTGCAGTATACTGTGCGCTAGAGGGGCTCGCGGACTAGAGAACTGAGTGTAGTATAGTAGAATGCGAGTATATACAGTACAGTATAGTTACCTTCCCCCTCGAGCGGCGGCATGCAGTCGTTGAGACAGTTCTGTACATAGTAACAGTGCAGTATACTGTGCGCTAGAGGGGCTCGCGGACTAGAGAACTGAGTGTAGTATAGTAGAATGCGAGTATATACAGTACAGTATAGTTACCTTCCCCCTCGAGCGGCGGCATGCAGTCGTTGAGACAGTTCTGTACATAGTAACAGTGCAGTATACTGTGCGCTAGAGGGGCTCGCGGACTAGAGAACTGAGTGTAGTATAGTAGAATGCGAGTATATACAGTACAGTATAGTTACCTTCCCCCTCGAGCGGCGGCATGCAGTCGTTGAGACAGTTCTGTACATAGTAACAGTGCAGTATACTGTGCGCTAGAGGGGCTCGCGGACTAGAGAACTGACTGTAGTTATAGTATGCGTCGCTTGATGAATGTTTGTATATGGCGCGGTAGAATTGAGGCACGTGCGGGCTTTTGGACGGAGGCGATGATGTGCTTTCTGAGGTCGGCTCACTGCGAAAAAAAAAAAACAAAAAATGTGTGGGGAGTAGCTCCAAATGGACACATACACTCACACATAATATGTAACATACTATGTTTTATCAAAACTTTAGTGAAAGTCTTCGCGAAGGTCAAATATTTTCAGTGTGTTTAAAATTTTGTGTAATCCATTCGTAACAGCAACTTTTATCTAACGAACGTTCACATGCGCGCTCGTTAATGCGTTATTTTTTACATACCTAAAATTGAGTTTATTCTGGAAAGTATCCAATAAATAGTTGATGAGCGGTACTCTCTTCTCTTGCGCGGGCGCCACTAAATCTTTCTTCTCTATCACTGGCTGTAAAAAAAAATACATTGGCTTGCGAAAAATAAAATTAGCGGATTATATTAATAATTATATTTAATTTTGACATAAGAGCCATGTCAAGAGCCAAGATTTAAATTAGGCTTGAGTAAAGGTTTATGGGATGACACCTCTAGTCTTGATTTTACTTCGGGGTCCCGCTAATTTCTGCACACCATGCTACAAAAGCAAGTCTTCTTTCTTTTGTCACCCTTTTTGACAACTCTTTAACTCCTACTAGCGCTACAATTGTTTTTTAGTGGGGGTGGATTGAATGAGTTTTTAGCATTTTTAAATTAACGCCTTAATTCGAATGGGGTGGTTGCGGCCCGATCGAGCCGCTCGGGAGTTGAGGGGTTAAGAGCACAATGGCATTGAGAAAAGCTGCAAATCTCTTTGCAATGTCTCTCTTTACAGTGGGAGTAGTATGAACAGCCGCGATAAACGTCTACTTATCACCGCGCTGACGCTAGATAAGAGTTTTTCGGTCTTGACAGGCGTCGTTTACCAATGTTACGGACTCTATTTTGAAAAATCTACCTTTTAAAAATACCCTAAAAATATAAAAAAGTTTATATTTAAAAATTAAACTGACCGTTGTAATAGCGTCAGCAAATTCGTCGTCAGTGGAAGGGCACCGTTCAGTGAGGTGCGGGTTCGTTTCCTTGAGAGTTACACCCATTTGTTGGAGCCCTTCTAGCTCTAGGCTTAATCTGAAAACAGATACGGATATTTCAGAAATATGTCCCTAAAGACACTTTCCAACCCGCCCTAATGTGATTGTTAGAGTGTGGAGAAGAGCGGGTTAAAATTTTGTCCAATCACGGTGGTTGACATTTATCCTAGCACAGTTCCAGCTTGCTCTTTAAGGTAATTCAGCTCAAAATGTGCATTTTATTGTAAATATTTTATTATGAATTATTGAACTGTATCGGATATGATTTTGATTCAAATAAATGCTTTGAATTTTATTAATTTTATTTTGGTTTTGGAAAGATCGATATAATAATTATGGTCAGCAAACTCACCTGACTCTGAGCAGCTCATCGATATCATCAGGATCACACGTAGTGAGTGCCGCAGCCAACAAGTGTCTACGAGTGTTTCTGTCGGCATGCGCATGCGCAGTGCGAGCCACGGTGGCTAATAAAGGAGCAGCACGCGCGCGCAGTGTAGCCAGCCTGCGAGCTGCGGCTACGGCCGCCGTACAACCACCGCTACCCGCAGATATGGCGTATTTACCCACTAGTTCTAGCACTTTTGACTCCCTGAGAGATGACAAGACTAATGAAGTTTTATTAAAAAAATACTTTTAACAAGTGAATTAAATTAAAAATTTAAAAACCCCCAACGCAATATGTAATTCACCATTTTTTGGTGGCGGCCATCTTGATTTTAATTTTATTATAGTGCGTTGTGTTCTACTAGTCAAGCCCTTTCATTTGACACCCATATTGAGGGGGTCGAGGAACAAAAAAGTAATCCGCCATATTGTAGTGGTGGACATCTTGGATCGATTTCCACCAAACATGGCTAAGAACACTCTCGACTAACTCTACTTTTAAACAAAAAAAACTAAATCAAAATCTGTTCATCCGTTCGAGAGCTACGATGCCACAGACAGACACAAACGTCAAACTTATAACACCCCGTCGTTTTTGCGTCGGGGGTTAAAAACAAGCTTTTATTATTATTACCATATAGCATCAAAGTACTCGTCAAAACGAATCAAATGAGCCTAAACTCGATGGGGTTGCGCCATTTTACTACGGAGTTCCTATCGTTCGCATGCTCAAATATCCAAGAACAATGTAGAAACACATTTTTATATTCATTTATATCAACAACGGCATTTAAAAGTTTACGAACAAAATAAACAGAAAACTAATATGAATTTTTTATTTTTTTATTTACGAGATAGGCCTACGTTTGACCACAACCCACCTGATGGAAAGTGAAAATGCGGTCGACGATGGATCACGTAAGATGCCTAGAAAGGTACCTATTCACTCGAGCCTTGAAGATACCCAAGTTGTACCGCTCGGGAAACACGGAAACATACAAAGAACCAATTAGAACACTTACCGAGTAATGTCATCTCCAGGCGCAATCCTCAACATCGTCGCAACTTTAAGCAGCTTATGGGATGCTAAAAACGCATTCGGATCGGACTTCAAACAATCCTCAATCAATGACATTTTATCCTCACACAAGCGTACTGAAAACAAAAATAACTTTAGCGTTTAAATACAAGAAGATTATAATATAAGAAGAAAATTATTATGGAGGGTTGATACTCCACATAGTTAAAATTCAAGAGTAAGTTTGAGTGGTCAAGCTAACGTACAAAAGAATATTGTACACTTATGATAACGACTAGAGGACCAAATCCTCTACAAAATACATTAATAGGTAGTACAAAATTCAACTTAGAATAATAGATTTAAAAATATTCCAAATAGATTTAAATTGAATATTCCAAATTAATTACCTTGTATAGGTATGATGTTTAAGTTAAAAGAGTGCAATATTTGGAATGACGCGATAAGGTCCAATTCTTGTTGAATAGCTGGGTTCCCGTCGTTTATGAGTGTCAAACAACACCTGTAAAGGAAAGCTACATTTGACGGACTAATATTGTCAATAGGAACAGGAGGGGTTTGTAAAGAACATAATATAGCAATTTCCTTGGATACTTGGCTAATGTAAGACAAAAAGTAAAAGTTGAAATTTATTTCATAGTTTCAAGACTACGATGCGACTTGCAACATGACTTAACAACTGCCTCCTAGATATCTTATAGGAAACAGCTGCGATGCACAGTTTTGTGCCGCGCCGAAACCAGGTTTTATTATAATATTTTTCCATAGTCCCAAAAGCTCAGTTTCAAGGTTTTAATACTGCGTACTAATAACTTTCAGCTTTTTTTATTTGTTATTTAGCCCAATTCTACAATTTGTTTAGCTTAATTCTACATTATATTCAGTCCAATACTTAAATTTATTTAGGTAAATCCTATAACTTACTTGGCCAATTCCAGCGCAGGATCAGTAAGAGACGAAGCAGAGTTGATATATTCGCTGGCGGCGTTAGAGACCAACGTGACCGCACGCGCGTACTGTATTTGTCCCGTATTTTGTGCAGAGTTGCACGATAACACGTGACTTGCTAGCTTAATGCTGGGCAGGTCGCCTGATGTTAAGAGTGATGATGCGTAGATCTGTGAGGAAAATGTGCGGACAGTTGAAATATTGTCGTGGTATAATATAAAAGAATAATAGGCTTTGAAACACGGCAAAGTTTGTACAAATAACGTTTTAATTGGACAAAATTTGTGAGTTCTAAGCCTCAAGGCTAGTGTTAAACGCTTCTAGCTAACGCTTAAAATGTAGGTACTTCAATATTTAACTCACCTCATAACATTGTTCTTTAGTGATACAAGTGAATATAGTCGCTTGAAGGTCGAGGATGTCCTTTAACAACTTCTCCCAATCTGATTGAGTCGGCTTCACGTCGCTGTAAAATTCAAAGTTCTAAATTGTGATATTATTGTAAAAGGCATAGAATAACATTTAAAAAATATACAGACATCTCAAATTATAATCATCTTTCTGTCCTTATCCGGTCGGCACAACAGGTTTTTTTCCTCCATTTTACTCTATCATCAGTCATATCTCCGTGTACACTACTAAACTCTAAAATAATTACGTATTAATTGGCGAGTAATTTTTCAAAACAGAAGTTTTAAAATCGATTTATACACAATTAAATTAAAATATTGCGTGAACTATAAAAAATACTGGGAAATTGTCATTTTTTCAAATTTGGCAATAACTGGCGCAGTCGGTAGGATCAGCTACACTTATCCACACTAGAGCGAGATAGAACAACACATACCTGGTCGCGTGCGAGCGAGCCAGCCTAGTGAGCAGCGCGGCGGCGTGCAGGGGGTTGGTGCTGGTTTCCTTCAGCACTCGCGGCGCCACGCTCACTCTGCGCCACGCCAGCTTGCCTCTGCCTTCTACCAGCCGCTCGAGAGTTACACGCTAGAGTGAGATAGAACAACACATACCTGGTCGCGTGCGAGCGAGCCAGCCTAGTGAGCAGCGCGGCGGCGTGCAGGGGGTTGGTGCTGGTTTCCTTCAGCACTCGCGGCGCCACGCTCACTCTGCGCCACGCCAGCTTGCCTCTGCCTTCTACCAGCCGCTCGAGAGTTACACGCTAGAGTGAGATAGAACAACACATACCTGGTCGCGTGCGAGCGAGCCAGCCTAGTGAGCAGCGCGGCGGCGTGCAGGGGGTTGGTGCTGGTTTCCTTCAGCACTCGCGGCGCCACGCTCACTCTGCGCCACGCCAGCTTGCCTCTGCCTTCTACCAGCCGCTCGAGAGTTACACGCTAGAGTGAGATAGAACAACACATACCTGGTCGCGTGCGAGCGAGCCAGCCTGGTTAGCAGCGCGGCGGCGTGCGGCGGGTTGGTGCTGGTTTCCTTCAGCACTCGCGGCGCCACGCTCACACCGCGCCACGCTAGCTTGCCGCTGCCTTCCACCAGCCGCTCTAGGGCGCTCACCCGGCTTACAAGCTCCGATGGAGATATTGTTCCGTCACTGGACATAGATAATGAACAAGTAAGTGTAATTTCAAACGTATCGAACGTGAAGTGAAGACAAGCAGATGCGCTCGCCCGGACTACTTTATAGTAATACACGAGGACGAGCCGCACGTTTTGAATCTTAAAAACTACTGAATTGACTTGATTGAACTGTGGTAAAATAAGAATGGTCAAAATCAGACCAGTTGTTTTGGAGAAACACGAGGAAAAATAAATTGTAAACATACAATACTGAAAATTGATTATAATTATTTTAATTAATATTCTGTAATTCAGTTCTTGGGTGCAATGAGTTTTAAACAAATTATAACACAGACTATATTCATAAAGTTATTCAAATGAACTGGACCACAAAACCATGAATTATGGTAAATAATACTCCAAAGTTTAGAAAAAAAATGTGGAATGTAATTCAGATAACAAAAACAATCCCAAATAACTTACGTCTCAGTAAGTATAGTAGCTAAGAGATCGCACGCCAGATCCAGTTGGTCCGTGGACTCGTGCGCCAGGAGACAACGCTCAGCCAAGTCCAAGTGGGTTCGCACGTCCAGCTTGTATTCCGCTGGAGATTGTAGGAGCTGTACGGAAAATCAAAATAAGCTTTATGAAATTTAAACTGTCCAATGTCTAGCTACACCAACGGATCCCGTTTAGAAACATCTACTGCGTTATTACAAAACGCGGACTTACGATAGTTCTGGGATTAACGAATGACATTTGTTCGCTTAGTACCTGGTACAATCGTTAGTCCGCGTTTTGTAATAAGACAGAAACCGTCTTTATGTTGGTCATCATCATCACTGGCCTTTTGCATCTATAAAAGATGATTTAAGCAGCGTCCATGTTTAAGGTACGGCACTTACGAGAATGGCTAGTAAGGCCTATACGGGAGTGGCAACGTCGTCCACAAAATTTACAGACAAATTATATTATTTTTTATGTTGGTACACATGTAATTTTATACTAAAACTGGCACTGACCCAGCAAATTTTCGCGTTAGGTTCTACGACGTTAGCAGATCATTTTAAGCGTATTGATTAGCGCTTTTGATTAGATTTTAAGACATTCTGCCCAATTCTATGGAAGCAAATAAACGTCATTCTTACGATCCGATTAGTCTCAACAGTCAAATCTTAATCAGCGAAATGTGCTTAACATCAGGTAAGCTTCATGCTCGACTTTTTATTTATTTTCGTTTTTTTATTTAAAAGTATTGGCCTCTTCTTCTTAGATCTTGTCGTAAAGGAGCAATTTGGCGATAAACGCTGTAAAATGTAGTATTCAAGCAGTATACAAATATTCACCAGTAATATAGGAGCCAGGTCTTCAACGCTGATGCTCTCCAAGTAGTCCAACAAGGTGCAGAGACAAGCATCCGTTACTCGGGACAACGTCTCGTACCGCTTCAGGAATGGAACCACGTAGGTTTTCAGGTCTGATACGAATGTCGATTCTATTGACTGAAATGAAATGTTACATACTTGTATTCTTTTATATAATCAAAACTAAATTACAAAAAAATAAAATGTTTTTTTTCCATTATTAAAAAACAGCCGGGACCCACAGTGTTACGTGCCTTCTGAAACACGGTAATGAACAGTCGAAAAATTTATGCCACACTGAGATTTGAATCCAGGGCCTCTGGATCACAAGCCGAACGTACGACCACCTGGCCACGGATGCTACATTTATTTCAATCAGAAACACTTTAAAAATACTCACATTTTTCATCAGCGTACCACACGTCTCAAGGAGCGTCATTTTCTCCAACTCTTTGAGGGTAATCCCCTCTACATTAATATCATAGACAAGCGTATCCAGCGTCAATAGATGAAACATGATATTATTCAACCCTTCCACTCCTCCCCCCACAGTGGCGAGTGTAGTTAGTGTGAGCGAGTGAGACACAAGACCGCTGCGCTCCTCTATCTCCCTCGCACGCTTGTCGTACCACTTGGTTATGTCTTCCGTTGATTCGGATATCTCGTATGTGGATTCGGAATCCGGTGTTGTTTCTTCGGACCAGTTTGATGACCAGATTGACCTAGAAAAAGAAAAGTAAATACATTTACCTAGTTACTTTGTCTTACTGAAACTGCTGAACAAAACTGAAATGAAGTTTGGAAGTTTAGTTTTAATCTGGAAGTGTGTCAAATTGAAGATGTTATAGAAATGATAGAATAGGGATGTTGACACATGTTACGAATTCATATAAACTTATGTTTTTCACATAAAAGACAGTATTTAAAAACCTAAAATCACATTTTAAGGATCTATTTACAAGCCAAAATTGAATAAAATCAATTTTAATTTCAATATTTTTACTTATTATTACGCGAATGCGAACGCCAATCAGAGCGCGTGACGTCACATCACTGGCTGGACTTACGGTTCCTATGAAATATTCTTGATTTCGACACATTTTAATTATTCATAACTTAAAAACCACTAAACCGATTTTGATGCAACTTATACTGTGCTCTTAGTTGGTTCATACTTAAACCAAAAATAAAGTCAGTAACTAAAATGTCTCTCTGAAAATATAAGATTCATTTTTGTTATTAACTTTATTTTTGGTTTAAGTATGGACCAACTAAGGGCACAGTGTAAGTTGCATCAAAATCGGTTCAGTGGTTTTTAAGTTATGAATAATTAAAATGTGTCGAAATCAGGAACATTTCATAGGAAACGAGAGTCCAGCCAGGGGTGTGACGTCACGCGCTGTCAGATGACAGTTCGGAACGTTTTAGGCAGTATTTAAAAAATCATTTTTATTTACGTATTTTTATATTGAAATTTCATATATTTTTGCATAAAAATATGATATTCGTATATGTAATGAGTCTATCTATCATTTAAAAGCAATTCCAAAAATTAGTCAACATCCCTATTGAATGAAACTATATTATATTACATATTTATTTATTACAGTTGCGGGGCCTGCCCTTTTTCACTTTCCATTCCCTACGTGCTAGGGTCTTCCATTATTATTATTGTACTTAGTGTATTGTATTGAGCAAGCATTGTATTGACTACATACTTGGTGCTAAAATCTTTCAGGACATCTAGACAATAACCAAAAAAGATTGAAAAATTGTTCACGTTTTAAGATTCATACAAAAAGTTGGTGGACAGAGCGACAAAGTGTGTTATTGTTCAAGCAATGTTCTAATTTAGCTTACCTGAAAATCTGCTTCCTACACCAATCATGCTCAAAATTCGTCTGCGGTATTTTGATCGGCGACTTCGCCTCAAACCACTGCATCGGCGTCTTAGTCGGCAACAGATGTTGGTAGTCCAACGGATTGATTGTCTCTGGCAACTTATCCAGTACTGCCAACTTCATGGCGGTAGTCTTAATGTGAGGCCATAGACAAGTGAGAGCCTCTATACGACCTTCTTTGGCTATTTCCATTGAACTACGCATTACGCTGTTGCTGCGGAGGCGATCGTATTCGTCTTTTACGTACGATGATTTCTCGTATTTTATGATCGACTGTGGAGGAAAAGACTTGTCAGAATCTAGGTAGTATATAGGTAGTCTAGGTATCTAGGTTGGCTTACTTCTTGATGGACTTAATACAGAACTGAAGCCGTATTAGCTAATGCTTGTAAATCACTGGTAGCAATCTCTATAAGCTGACAATAATAAAATGTTCCTAGAGAAACTTGGCAACATCGTCTTACCTCTTTGTAAATAAACGGCATACACTCACTTGTATTTACTTCGGCTTCGTGCCGACCGTTTCGATCCTGTACCAGGATCTTCTTCAGGGAGTAGCTGCGGTTACGCGCCGGCGTCCGCGCCTCTCTATTCCTTCTCCCCTTTCTTTCTCTTGCTATTCCTTTATCCCTTACCTGAGTCTACCAGTCCATAGTAAAGTACATACCTCGTACAGAGTCAATCGTTCCTTATAGAACAACATGACGTGCCTACAGCGCAGCAGCTCGCTGGTATCTGCGTTCAACTGATCCGGCTCTATCTGTTCACCTGACTCTATTGGCTCATCTTCATTAACTGTTATTGTTTATAGTACAATACATACCTCGTACAGAGTCAATCGTTCCTTATAGAACAACATGACGTGCCTACAGCGCAGCAGCTCGCTGGTATCTGCGTTCAACTGATCCGGCTCTATCTGTTCACCTGACTCTATTGGCTCATCTTCATTAACTGTTATTGTTTATAGTACAATACATACCTCGTACAGAGTCAATCGTTCCTTATAGAACAACATGACGTGCCTACAGCGCAGCAGCTCGCTGGTATCTGCGTTCAACTGATCCGGCTCTATCTGTTCACCTGACTCTATTGGCTCATCTTCATTAACTGTTATTGTTTATAGTACAATACATACCTCGTACAGAGTCAATCGTTCCTTATAGAACAACATGACGTGCCTACAGCGCAGCAGCTCGCTGGTATCTGCGTTCAACTGATGCGGCTCTATCTGTTCACCTGATTCTATTGGCTCATCTTCATTAACTGTTATTGTTTATAGTACAATACATACCTCGTACAGAGTCAATCGTTCCTTATAGAACAACATGACGTGCCTACAGCGCAGCAGCTCGCTGGTATCTGCGTTCAACTGATGCGGCTCTATCTGTTCACCTGACTCTTTTGGCTCATCTTCATTAACTGTTATTGTTTATAGTACAATACATACCTCGTACAGAGTCAATCGTTCCTTATAGAACAACATGACGTGCCTACAGCGCAGCAGCTCGCTGGTATCTGCGTTCAACTGATGCGGCTCTATCTGTTCACCTGATTCTATTGGCTCATCTTCATTAACTGTTATTGTTTATAGTACAATACATACCTCGTACAGAGTCAATCGTTCCTTATAGAACAACATGACGTGCCTACAGCGCAGCAGCTCGCTGGTATCTGCGTTCAACTGATGCGGCTCTATCTGTTCACCTGACTCTATTGGCTCATCTTCATTAACTGTTATTGTTTATAGTACAATACATACCTCGTACAGAGTCAATCGTTCCTTATAGAACAACATGACGTGCCTACAGCGCAGCAGCTCGCTGGTATCTGCGTTCAACTGATGCGGCTCTATCTGTTCACCTGATTCTATTGGCTCATCTTCATTAACTGTTATTGTTTATAGTACAATACATACCTCGTACAGAGTCAATCGTTCCTTATAGAACAACATGACGTGCCTACAGCGCAGCAGCTCGCTGGTATCTGCGTTCAACTGATGCGGCTCTATCTGTTCACCTGATTCTATTGGCTCATCTTCATTAACTGTTATTGTTTATAGTACAATACATACCTCGTACAGAGTCAATCGTTCCTTATAGAACAACATGACGTGCCTACAGCGCAGCAGCTCGCTGGTATCTGCGTTCAACTGATGCGGCTCTATCTGTTCACCTGACTCTATTGGCTCATCTTCATTAACTGTTATTGTTTATAGTACAATACATACCTCGTACAGAGTCAATCGTTCCTTATAGAACAACATGACGTGCCTACAGCGCAGCAGCTCGCTGGTATCTGCGTTCAACTGATGCGGCTCTATCTGTTCACCTGATTCTATTGGCTCATCTTCATTAACTGTTATTGTTTATAGTACAATACATACCTCGTACAGAGTCAATCGTTCCTTATAGAACAACATGACGTGCCTACAGCGCAGCAGCTCGCTGGTATCTGCGTTCAACTGATGCGGCTCTATCTGTTCACCTGACTCTATTTGCTCGTCTTCAGGAAGGTCTTTGTTTATCTCTGTTGGCAATGGAAAAGAATATTATTATTTTTTACTAAGTTAGCTTTTGACCATGATCGCATCTAATCTGAGTCTATTTGCTGACTATCTTGATCAAAGATATCTCGTGTCTTTTTAAGCCGGCGAATTATTTCTGTGATTGTAAGTTGGCCTGCAAGTTTGTTTGGAGGGTACTTTGATGGATGGTCGAAGATGGTAGTTGCCTAAACCTAAAGGGCGGGATAAGTTCTTCCCTGGCTTCACTGAAAACCATGCCAACGCCTGAAAATTGTGGTTCTAAAGTTAATTATGTAGGAAAGAGGGATAATATTTACCTTCCAATATTTTGTTGTTAGTGAGTTCGAGTCCAAACTGTAGCAGTTCCTTAGCAGCGGGCAATGTTTCCGGCAATCTGTCCACACATTGGTGGACTGCCCAGATTTTCTTCGACACTTTACTCTGAAAACAAGCCTCTATTTTTTGAAACCGTACATACTTCCCGAAAGCTTTTGTACATAGCTCTAATAAAACACAGTGGTAGCTTGTAATCAACTGAACATATTTATTACACAGATAATTTATCTAATACACATGCTTCTCTGTCATACTGTCTTACATTTTATAGTATAGGTGGCGCTAGTTACTACGTGTTATTTTGTTACATTAGAATATGATATATAAATAACATCCCCACCTAACAAAATAATCTAAATCCCAAAATATTCACAACAAAAATATTTCAACCCCAAATACATAATACACAACTACTAGGAAAAATTAAGTTCAGACATGCCGATCAATTTTAAAAACTTATAATGTTTATTTACACTTAAACTTTTTGTAAATATATCTGCTGGCATATCCGAAGTTGATACATATTTAATTTTTATTTTATTTAGGGATGTACACTCTCTAACAAAATGATGTCTGGTGTCAATGTGTTTTGTACGCTTACTACTAAACAATGGATTAGTTGCTAATTTAATAGAACTCTGATTATCGCTATACAAACACAATGGCAGGTTTTCATTTAATACAGACAGTTCGCTTAATACATTTCTGAGATATATTGCCTCTTTACATGATTCTGACAGAGCCATGTACTCTGCTTCGGTACTAGATAATGCTACAGTTTTCTGCTTTCTAGCTTCATATGAGATTACTGACCCTGACATAATAAAACAGTATCCAGTATATGATCGTCTGTCTAGTGTACAAGATGCCCAATCAGCATCGACAAAACCAATTAAATTACATCCAGTCTTTCTATATACTAAGCCATAACTTATTGTTTTCTTTAAATATTTTAACAAACGTTTCAAATGTTTCCAATGAATTTCATCAAAGCAGTTATTGTACTGGCTTAAAAAACTTACACTATAAGAAATGTCTGGCCTGGTAAGCACAGATAGATACATCAAGCTTCCAATTAATTGTTGATATGGATATTTTTGTACAACTTTACTGTTTACATTCTTTTGCAATTTTAAATTAACTTCCATTGGTGTGTTTGAACCAGAACAATCTGTCAAGTTATATTTCTTTAAAATGCTTTCTACAAAATGTTTTTGGTCTACAGTAATACTATCTTTGTTAACATTTATATGCATTCCCAAACATTGTTTGATCTGACCTAAATCTTTTATTCTAAATTTTGCTACTAACTCATTTATTAACTCTTCATAAACATTCTGACAATTATAAAAAACAAAAAAATCGTCTACAAACAAAGCTATGTAAATCTTTACATTATTTTCATTCTTTATAAAGAGACATGGTTCATAATTAGACCTCTTAAACTTTAGCTTTAACAAACAATCTTCAACCCGAGTGTACCAAGCTCTTGCTGATTGTTTCAAACCATATACAGCCTTTTTTAACTTTAAAACTTTGTTATTACAATTTTTAATATCTGAACATTCTGGTATTTCCATATAAACTGTTTCCTGAAGTAAACCATTAAGAAATGCAGTAGGTACATCTAAATGATTCATTTTTAGACCTAATTCAACACTTAAGCCTAATAACAATCTAAATGTTGAATATTTTAAAACAGGTGAGAAAGTTTCATTATAGTCTATACCCTCTTTCTGGGTGAAGCCCTTAGCAACAAGTCTGGCCCTATAACGCACTTCATTTTCACTGTTATATTTCTTTTTAAACACCCACTTATTTTTCACAACCGTACCCCCACTTGGTCTATCTACTAGTTCCCACGAATCACAATCTTGAAATGATTTCAATTCTTGTTTCATTGCATTTTGCCACTGATCTCTTTCCGGTCCATTCATTGCATCATCAAGAGAAATCTGTTCATCTGACATATCCACACACATGTTAGCATATTGATAGAAATCTGGTTTGCGTCTCACACGTTTATCTGGTAGATTCATGTCACAATCCTTTGATAGAACATCCTCTTCTTCTGGCAACATGGTCATTGTATCGGCAAAACTATCTTCTGAGTCACATTCTGAGCTATCAGGAACATAAGTCCGATCATTCTGACTCCGATCATCTGGATCCGTCTCTGGAACTTCCTCTGTTGACCTCTCCGGTTGTTTGCTCTCCTCGATTACAACAGATGTTAAACTGTCATCTATATTTTCCATGACTACTACATCTCTGGCTACAACAACATCCCGTGATATAGGATCGTACAAGCGATAGCCCTTGATATTCTCCGAGTATCCAACTAGGTACATTTTCTTCGCTTTCTTGTCCCATTTTCTTCTCTTCTCCTTTGGAATATGAACCATCGCTGGACTGCCGAAGATCCGTAGGTGTTTCAATTCTGGCTTTCTGCCCGTCCATATTTCATAAGGAGTTTTGTTGTCATCTAAGCCCGCTGCTGGTGATCGATTTTTTATATACACAGCTGTGTTCACGGCTTCTGCCCAAAGGCTTTTCTCAAATTTGGCATCATAAAGGAGACAACGCGCTTTTTCAACTATGGATCGGTTATATCTCTCACATAGTCCATTTTGTTCTGGTGTATAGCTGTTTGTCTTTTGATGAATTATGCCTGATTGTTTCAAAAAATTTGTCATTTCTGTCGAACAAAATTCTCCTCCGTTGTCTGATCTTAATTTTTTAATTTTCTTTGAGTGCTGAGTTTCAACAAGCTCTTTGTATTGTTTAAAATACATAAATGTTTCACTTTTAGATCTCAGAAAATAAACTGTGCACATTCGGCTGAAATCATCGACAAATAACAGATAGTATTTTGCTTTACCTAGGGATTGATTCTCCATTGGCCCACATAAATCTGTGTGAACCAGTTCTAGGACATCATTACTTCTACTTGAGCTTTTAGGAAATGGTAGTCTTGTCTGTTTCCCTTCACAGCAAACTATACAGCTATTTTTACTGTCATCACTTTTATCTTCAAACATTACACCTTCTGCCGCTCCATTTTTCAGCTTGTTTAAATCATTTATATTGATATGGCCTAGCCGTCTGTGCCAAGTAGTACTTGAGGACTTCACAGCTGCTACTAAGGGTTGTTGCATCTTTCTAACAATCAATCTGTATACCCCGTTTTCCAGGAGTGCCTCACCAATACAATCATTCTGTGAGTTGTAGATTAAACATCCTTGCTTATTAAACGTCACTTTATTGCCGCTTGCAATTATTCTACTCACCGAAAGTAAGTTGGTGGTAAGGTTAGGTACACACAAAACATTGTTTACATCGATTGTGTATTCTTTGTTTCCAACATATGTCGTGAGTTGCAGGTCTCCGGAACATAAAACTGGTACGACTGTTTGATTTGCAACGATTATCTCCTTAGTCTTGGGTTGATTACAAACATTTGTCAATAAATTCACGTTCGAAACTATATGTGTGCTTGCGCCGGAATCTAAGTGCCAGTCAGACTGACTGAATTCTTTCGTGAGAAATACTGCACTAAATGCATTTGTTTTCGTTTTATCTGCACCCGGACACTGATTTTTAAAGTGACCAATCTGTTTGCATTTATAACAACGAATTATTTTCTTTCTTTGCGCCATATTTTGACTATTGTTGACATTGACAGATGACGTTCCGTTCATTTCGTTCGTTCCGATACTGCCGTATTGTTGAACTTGCGTTTTTGCAGAACTGCCAACATTGCGCCGATGAAAATTTTTAGCGGCAAATGCACCTTCAGACTTAACCTCAAAATCTGCACTCATATCCAATAACTTTGTTTTTATAGCGTCTGCACTGATGTTTATGCCTGAGTGTTCGATCGCCATGATCATGGGTCCAAATTTCTCCGGTAGTCCAGCTAACATGAGTGACCCTATCCACTGGTCATTAATCTCGAAGCCGGTGCCGTTCAATTTTTGAGAAGTTTCGATGATCTGGCTAACGTAGCTGGTCATTGACTCGCAGTTTTCTAGGCGTATACTTATAAGATTTCTCAATAAACTTATTTTTCTTGCATATCCCGAGTCGTCGAACATATCCTTTAAGGTTTTCCACAAACTGTATGTCGTTGTTGCTTTCTTGATATGCACATAAAGAGAAGCGTCGATCGTCAGAATTAACTTTGCTTTCGCCTTTAAATCGTCTGCTATCTGAGTCGGGGTGGCTGTTGCCGGTAAAGGTGCCTTGATGGCATCCGCCATTCCCTCCAACACGAGAACATTTTCTGCAGCGAAACACCAGTCGTCGTAATTTTCCGGTCCTTTGAGTTTGGGAACATTCACCAAGTAATTTGTAGTCATTATTACCGAACACAGTGAATTTATTTGATTTTTATATCGCACTTGGGCACATGACCTAATAAAACACAGTGGTAGCTTGTAATCAACTGAACATATTTATTACACAGATAATTTATCTAATACACATGCTTCTCTGTCATACTGTCTTACATTTTATAGTATAGGTGGCGCTAGTTACTACGTGTTATTTTGTTACATTAGAATATGATATATAAATAACAAGCTCAAGGTTTTTTTTTAAACCCGGGATTTTTGGTTTTCTTTTAAAAACTTTGATAAAAGTGGGTGTGTACGTTTTACTATTTATAAAAAGAAAATAATTTGATAGATTAGAAAATTATTAATTTATCCTAGAATAAATTTTCAAAACAGGCCGAATTAGGAAATACTTTGTTTGGTGACCAAAAAAGCTTGTTTTAAGGAGATCTGATTAAATTTATTTTAGAAACACTTCATGCTTCAAGTATCATTTCCCAGCTAAGTCTTACTCACCAGATATTTGTCTATAGCCTCAGTGGAGACTGGGTTCTTTCTCCATTGTTGTTGGTACACAAGATCACTGTCCAGGTTGAATGTGTCGGCTAGAGTTAGAGCTTCTGTGTACTTGCCGCTTTCTATCTGTGGATCATAATATAAAGTTAGTTATTGAAATACTTCCCGTTAGGAAATACTTTTTAATTGATGTTTATATCACACAACATTAATAATGTCCTCCTAATGGTTTACGGAGAACCCTTCGTACTTAATCCCTGTCGTGGGCCCTGATGTGACTCGCCAACCCAAATTTCGTTTTGAAACTTCTGTTGCATGTGGGACAGAAAAGTTGACCAGCACTATTGTATTCATAGCTATAAACACGCCTTGATCGGGATTTTTTAAGCTGGCGCTTCTCGTCAATGGTCGCTTAACGGGCATCTTTGAAAGCTTTTAAGCCTTATGTGTGTTTGTGCCTTGTGGTGCCCTTATTTCTGTGTGTTGTGGGAAGGGCTCGCTACTAATTACTAACACTACTGTAGGGATAGCATGACGTGTTCACTAGCATGACTCATACAATATAGTATCCATGGCTTTGTCAGTTGTATTCTTGACATCCTAGGAAGACCCCGAACTCCATGCTAGGTCTACCAATCCAACTTTTTCCCGTCGATTGATCTATCACGTTGTCCTAATGATTGCAAACTTCAATCAAACACCTCGTTAATTTAATCTAGTTATGGCGCAGTCGGTAGGATGAATGAGGTAAGTTAGTAAATGATTACCATTATAATATTAGTAGGATTTATACTATTGACAGATATTTACCTTCCTAGAGAACAGTTCAGTAGGAGTAGTGCTCCTAACAGACAAGAGCCTGTAAACCCTGGACACGCAAGTGACGCGCCGCGGCCTCGGTTGGAACGCTTCCATATCTGTTATAGCGTACAGCACTGACTTCAACAACTCTCTGCAAACGTCCCAAGCTTTGTCAGGGCTGTCCTCTTCCGCTTCTATTACTTCCATCTGGAATAAAGTAGGTATTTAAGAATAGTAATATATTTATATCAGTATGCCCAAAAAAATTCAGTGAAAATAAAGTTTCAACATCGCAATATCACGATTGGATGAACTCCGCTAGTCCGCTTTACACGCAAGAGTAAAAATGTGTCATAATAATATTTAAAAAATATGTAAAGCACGAGGAAGCTGTTTGCCTTGCTCTGTATGCCAGATATTTAGCAGTTTCTTGTCATTGAGTAAAACTCTCTGTAATAACATATGACCTTTCAAATTTAAAGCTAATGAACACTTATTACCTGGTACCTCTACAAAATGCACCTGGTTGTCTCCCCCTCTTCCTCTTGTCACTCATAAACATAAAATCCTCAATAAATTAACTTACACTGTCATCATTCCGTCCCCTAGCCGGCAGCACGCTGGCCTCACACTCCAAGGTAACGAACGCCCCGTCGAACGCTCGCGACACCCGCGGCGTGCCCTGGAAGAACTCCGGCGACGAACCCAGCATGTTCACTAAATCTGACACCTTGCTCACTGACACTGCGCCGCTGAACCGGGACAGTATCACTTCCTGGTAAAAGGATAATGATGGAGTTTATATGTCAGCGAAATATATACAACATACTCGTATTATATAGGATTGACTAGGGAAGGAAACGTTCAACTTTTGTTTTAAGGTCAAATCATAAAATAATTCTGCTGATTCTTAACAGACCAAATTACGTATTAATTAATATACAACATGAGTTCAAATCGCGGAAGTTTAAAGTGTTATATAGACCAAATTATTTATGTTCAAAGGGTTAGTAAGTCTTTTACTACTATGCATATTAATTGAACGAGTAATAAGCCATTTTTTGTGGCATAGCAAAGTATCTTAGGACATCTAGCATTTAAAATCATATCTTTATAATAATATCTTTCATGTTTTTGTTTTTTTTGGTTATTATTTTGTGATGTATAAATACATAGTTTTAGTCAGAAATTACAGTAGTACACACAAAATTAACTTACCTCATTGCTCCACCAATTGACATCAGCCGCATAGAAACTAGCCAAGTCCTTAACAAGTTTCTCTTCTTTAATGAGAGGGTTCCTCAGGTCGTGTCCTGGTTGGGTGGCCAGAGGATATCTATGCAGCAGCTTTAGTAACGGAAGCCTCCATATTGACACGTCGCCGTTGCAGTGCAGGCAGATTAGCTTACTGCTGTCCGGTGATAGAGACATTTGGACTATGAACGCCTGGAAAGATGAGAAAATGATTTGGTGGTTGGTTTATAATTAATTTATAAATCCTAGTATTATGAAATACATTGTAATAAAAAGTATGTTATTGAAAATTGGAAAATCTTAGAGATCCCAGGAATAGTAAGTTACTAAACCAATACACTAAATTAAGATAAAGCAAATCAATACATTTTATCTTCTTGTGGGGTCATAATATGACAACAAATTGCACCTTTGGTGGAACAAGGGCACAATTATTGATTATTGCAATTTTACAGGAGCACCATAGATATTTTTTGCAATCTATATATATTTGCTCTCGCTCTTCTAAAAAAATTGCTGTTTTGTAAATTTGGTCAGATGTGCCCTTGTTCCACTGAAGGTGCATAGATACATTGTCCATTTATAGACATACCAAAAAAGAAACATATATAGGTAATGTGTAAGCCAATACAAGTAAATCATCAACACATTCTTACCAAATTCTTAGCAGTCACAAAAGGTATGTACAAGTTGAACTTGTCATTAACCTGTCCTTCAATCTGGTCGGAGACTACAGACAGCTTGTAATATGGCTCATCATTGAGGATTCTCCACGCTGTTATACCGGCACTATGAGCTGTGTTTGGCTCCTGGAAAGGATTGAAAAGCATTTAATATAAGGACAGTTATATAAAATTACAATAAAAAAGAAATAACAATGTTAATGAGCATTTTCGCTTCCTTTATTTTTTTAATTTTGTCTATGCTGGCACTGGGGACTGACGACCTGCATGTCAGCTTTATTTCATAAACCTACATTGGCATCAGTCCCTCACAAGATAGGTGATAAAACTTATAACTACCACAAATATCAACCACCTAGTACTTATGTACAAACTTATTCTTGTGCGTGAAAAAAACATTTTTATTCTTATTTTATTATTATTATCCCACATTTGTATGAAACATTTTATCAAGACATCAACAGCCCAGGATTTATTTTATTTTATGGCTTAACAATAAGGCATACTGAAACTTATTACAAAAAACGTAACTCTGTAGTTTTAGCCTACGAATAAATAATAAGTTTAGCACAAAAAAAATGTGGAATATAAATCCATCATCCATTTATAAATGGATGATGGATTTATATTCCCAATAAAGAGTATTGTAATCTGCATTACAATACTCTTTATTGGGACAAAAAATAACAAAATAGACTTAAAAGCAGATTCTGTTATTCTAGACTTTATTTAAATAATTTAATAGTATACAAGTACATTTCCTTTTATTGAAGATTATTATTTGAAGATTTTAAAACAATTTGTTTAAAAATTCCATCATACCTTAGTTCCTCTCGGCATGCCAGCTACATACAATGTAGAATGTAGATCGCAGTAAGCAACGCAGCTAATTCCGCCGCTAATGGTGGTGGTGTGATGCAGGGTGAACCCATCCATCTGGGATACTAGATAACCTCTCACTTTACCATCGTAGTTCGCTATTAGCACCTCCCAGCTCCTGCAAAAACAAAACAAAAAGATCAAATCTTGAATCATAATTTTTTATTCATATATTTTTTTGTATGGCATAACACAAAAAAATTAGAAACCCCAATTACTAATGTGATTAGATTTATAATATTACTAGCTGCGCCCAGCGGTTTTACCCGCAGTAGGTACTTATGTAGCCTATGTGTTATTCCAGGCTCTAAGCTATATCTTTACCAAATTTCAGCTCAATCGGTCCACCCGTTAAGGCCTGAAAGAGTAACAAACATCCATCCAAACATCCATTCTTACAAACTTTCACGTTTATAAAAAGTAAGTAAGTTAAGTAGTAAGATTTTTTCATTTAAGCAAAACAATGAAAGAACTAAGAAAACTAAAAAATATTACAATAAAATATTTTCTTGTAAGCATAACAATGGCATATCTATATTTTATGGAAAAAAATTACCTATCTGTGGTTTTTACAAGTATTCTTTTATCACTGTATAATTAGGTATAGTATTGTCCTTTTAGACAAAAATAAAAGGAAGATTCTTACCATTTAGTATCTTTTACTCTCAGAGGCATAAAAATAATATCAGCAACTGCATGAGTATTGTCTGTGCATTCTAAGCCTCCTGGTCTTGAGCAATCCTAAAACCACATTATTTATTTATGATAACTTAGGAAGACCAACAGCTAACAACCATAATCTACATAGTATAAAACAAAGTCGCATCCAAACTGTGGGTCCTGGCTGTTTCCTATAAGATATGTAGGAGGCAGTCGTTAGGTCATGTTGCAGGCCTTGTAGGAATCTCGGCGACCTGAAACTGCAACACATAGGTTGGCCACACAACCTATAAATTGTGATTTGACTCTGACAGTGTAAGTAAGGTAACCTGTTCTGTTGGAGTACAAACCCCAATTATTATTATTTATTATTATCCTGCTATCTTTTCCTATGTAGATATGTTTAGATCTTAAAAACTTCTCAACAGATTTTGATGCAGTTTCTTTTAGTAGGTAGAGTGATTCAGGAGGAAGGTTTGTATGTATAATATATGCATAATATATTTATAAGAAGAAAGCCAATAACAGGTCCTCAGATGTCTAGTAACAGTCATTATCTTCATAAGCGCCTTTTACAGACAATTTAAGCACTGTCTGTTGAATTTTTTAATACCATTATTCACATGATAATATACAGTATTCTCATTGTTTTATTAGTGACAAAGATACTTACAATAGGAATGTTGAAAAGGTTAGAAGCAGTCAGATCAAAGAAACTGACGACTCCATTACCATAAGCCAGGACAATAAAGGCACAGTCAGGGCTCCAAGCTAGCTTACGCCACTGAGAATATGCATCTCGACTCACTGAAATAAAGAGGTTTGTTTCAATAAAGTTTACTTGTCATGTTCAATGACTTTTCTTGTTTTTTTTTATTTATTATTGGTAAGCCCTGGACCATGATCTTGCGGGGTGTTAAGCGACGATACAGCCGTAGATGGCTGCAGACTGTACCTAGAAGGTGGGTATGTGTGCGGTGTCTTACCAGTTGTTCTTGCAGCAATAGTAGCATAATCAGACCTCTTAGTTCTGATCTCTAGAATATTGTCCGTTAATACAGCTATCACTTTCCCTTCGTCGCCTAAAGCTATGTGCCATTTTTGTTGACGTTCTTTGTGCCTAAAAAAAATATTTTAGAATGCAGTAATAGATGAATAAAATTTTCTTTTGAGTTGCTGTTAATGTACTTACGCTGCAACACTATCTATCAGACTTTTCTTAGGCCCCATAAACTTCAGCCACCTCCAGAGCGCTGAGATATTCTCCGGAAGAAGTCCATCAGGTTTTTGCTAAAAAACAACATAGAACTTGTATCAATTCATCATTGATCACTACATACTGCAACAATAAGAGTATTATGTCCTTCCTAATGTCTCAAAATAAGTTTTTAAGGCAAATATCATTCTAAAATAAACTAAATATGTCGTAGTACTTACAATATATTCAGGTTCCGGTTTCCACTCAGAATACACATATAATTCGTGAAGTATCGACTTGGTCTCCTCCATGATTAGATTTTGTCTTGATTTTCATCTAATTTTCAACAGTTTTTTACTGATTTTTCTTGAAAAACCTGAAAAATCGATCCACTTTACGTGTTCACTGCGCATGTTTTGACAATTGACATTTGTCGACTTTGACAATCATATGTTTTTTTCTGACTTTGACATTCACATCTAATATGACATTGATTCATTGATCGTAACAAAATTAGAAAAAGTGAGGTTATGAATTATTTGGAATTTGGAAATGTTTTTTTGGAAGAAGTCGTAGGAAATTTAATATTACTTAATTTTTAAATGAAATAGTCTTCTTCAAAATAACTATCTTGTGCAATATTAATTAAGTTATTTTAGCCTAGTTCACCAAAATGATGTTCCTCGATGAGTTATATCAACAGGTAAGCATAAAATTAAACTTCAAATAGGTCCATTGATATAAGAAAAAATAGGTCTTAATTTTTTAAGTTATGTACATGAGTAAAATTACAAATTTTTCTCATGTACATAACTTAAAAATTTTAATCATTGTTTCAGTCCGTAGCAGATAATGATAAAAATGTACGTTTCTGGCAAGATTATCTAAACAGTCTTCAATCGCTGGATCTAAATTCTTACGCCGAGAAATTGAAAGTGCCCATTCTGGTGCCGGTTGGAAGCCGTATGTTCTTTAGAGGAGAATTAAAACACACAAATGAGGTTACTGTGTCTCTTGGAGCTGATTACTTCGTCAAATGTTCTTTGAAACAGGCAGAAATCTTGAGACAACATAGGATAAAAGGTAATTTTTGTAGTAAAGACAATATATTAATAATTTACCCGCATTACCCACATATAACTAAATATTAAAATGTTTATTAACATTACAGACGCGCAATCAAAATTGGATTCATTTATGAAAGAAAAGGAATACCTCGAAAACCATCTATCATTCTCTAAACAAAATGTTTTTGAAAACCAAGGTCAAGAAATTATCGAACATTACACTATAGAAGCAGACGAAGACTGGAGAAAGATACATAGAGAAAATGTTAGAAAACATAAACAAGAGGAGGCAAAAGAAAGACAAAATAAACCACAAGATAACATTTCAGATAGTGAACTATGGGAAAGGTTGGAAGAACTTGAATTAGCAGAGGAATTGGAAAACGAAATGTTAGATAATTACAATGAAATTGTAGACAAAAGAAAGGAAAACCCTTTTATTGTTAATGAACAAAATATGCTTTTAAAATCATTCAAAGAAGAAGTTCAACAAGAATCAGTAGCGGATACAAATAAAGAGGCAGACAACAAAAGCAAAATAAGTCAAAAGCCAAATGAAGAAGTCAACAGTCAAAGTGAAAACACAATAGTAAACAGAGAAAAAGTCTTAGAAGATCCAAAATCTTCAAAACTTGAATTACTGCAACAAGTTCTTGACAAACAAAATGAATTAGAAAACAAACTTTACGAACTTAAATACAGAGAAAGGGAACAAAGTAAAACTGAACAAGATTTGATATCAAAATTAGATGAAATGGAACAACTTGAGGAGTTAGAAGATGAAATTGATAGATTGGATGACATTCTGGATACAAATGTTGACACGGACGAATCTGAGGAATCTAGTTCTAAAATGAAGAGAAGTATATCATTTGCTGATGAAGATACTGAAACTTTAGAAATAACATTTGCACATACTGATACAGAATCAAACAACGATGCTTACAATCCAGAAAAAGGTATAACTAAGCCCAGTGACATTTATGAAGCTCATTCACATCTTTTTGATAACAAACCAATATCAATACTTAAAAAATCAAAATATGAATCAACGGAGTCAAGCAATGAAATTAAGAAAACAAAGCAAATAAAATTTGCAGAACCTGAAGATAATAATTCAGAATCAGATGAACCAGAAGTGCCACATAGAACAATAGTCGTAAATGATGTCGTAGAAAAACCAGCAGATAGTCAGAAAAAAATTGAAATGGGTGCCAGACCTACAAGCCTTTTCAAAAAGAAAAGGTTACAAAATAAAGCGCAATTTTCATAATCATTGTTATTATAGATTTTATAAAAACGAAAGAGAAAGCAAGAAATAATATTTCTAATAAAATTTTACTTCTACATGTCTGTTTATTTATTGTACTGTTGTTAATCTCAAAATGGATATTATGATAATGGATCTCTATAAATGAGATCTAAAATTATGACCTTTCAGCTAGATTTTACCGCTCAAAGAGAATATATAATATAATATTACCGATTAGAAAAACCTTGAAATTCGGCTTATTCAAAAGTATTGTGATGTTAAGAAAAAAAAAATCTTAGTTCAAGTGACTGTCACTTAGACATATATGACATTAATCAAAATAGAAAATTTGAGGTTATGTTGTGATTTATGATTCTACTTTTCTTAAAAATAATATAGTATTATAAATTAAAAGTACACTACAATTTCGATAAAATGCTGTCCCGTAGTTGGCGTCATCTTTGCAGGTGGTATTCACAAGCTGTTACTTTCAGAACCACGGAAGTCTCTCCTGTAAGTAACCTAAAAAATAGAAATTATACTGAACTGTAAATAGTTTACTTATCAAATCTTTTACAATAAGCTTTTCCGTTCCAGACACAGCACAATGACCATCAAATCGGTCTATTCTATACTCTGAACAAAGATATCTGCAAGCAGCTTTTTGGTCATGGAGGGTTTCCAAAGAGTTTTCAGAGACAGGCTAAAACTTTCACAGAGACCACTATAATGGTCCGGCAGCCGGCTCTAGACGTTATAGAGTGTATAAAGGCTTCTGATATGAACAAGCCAGTCAATAGATACGTGATTTGTATCCTTTTATTGTTAATAATTTACAGGGATCTGGACCATACATCAATCATTGTTATCATAGCAAATTATTTTTTTTTTTTTTTTGTGTTGCGTTCATATCTGCAATCAGTCTCTAGACTATGAGCGGATTTGCTGGAGGTATTGGACATTTCAGGGAATTAATCCAGTGATCATTTCCCTGCTTCAATTTCAATCACTTGTCGAGCTCCATGATGTGCTGTCTCTTTAGCCTCTTTAGATAGCTTATAGATGTCAGCTGTGTAGCCAGATGATTTGGGTGGTTGAGCAAGCGCTGTCTGTATCTGGTGGAGAACTGCTTAACTTCCTCGCTTACTGTGTTGATATCTAATTCGCTATGTAGTTCCTCCATCTCAGCAAATTCCTCCATCATAGCAAATTAAACTTAATGAAATAGGGCCTACTTCCGAAAAAAGGCTGCTAACCAAGACCAGAGCACTAGATCATTACTGATGCATGAAGCTTTACCCAATACAGCCCTACAGGGTAATATATGAAATAATAAAATGTAAATATTTAAGCTGAAATTTGATATTCTAAAAGATGACACTGAACTACAAAGAGTTATTTTCAATAAGTAAGTAAAATTGCACTAGAATTCTTTGTATCCCACAAAAGTCTGCATTAAAAATTACAAAAAAATATATTAAAGAATCCTTAAGATAACAATCAGATGGTGAAAAAGGCACAGGCAAGTCTATAACACTGGCACATCTCCTTCATTATGCACATGAGCAGGGATTTCTAATAGTTCATGTTCCTTGGGGTGAGTATACCTTTAAAGATAAATTAACACTGACTGTGGAAAACACAAACATTTCTGTTGTGTTTTGTGAACTGATGCTATGATACTATGCGTAATTTCCTTCACTGCAGATAGTACTGAAAAGTGTGTTAAGAAGTCATTAAGATGCTTGAAGTCAGTTTTTTTTTAAAAAATTCCCTTGTTAATAACTGTTTCAGTTTCCGAATGGTTACGGCGTGTGCCACGTCACAAGGAGATGTCCAACTCACAAACAAAAGAAGGATTTGTTGACCTGCCTCTGGACGCGGCCGCATGGCTTATTCATTTCAAGAGTCAAAACCAAGCCATACTCAAAAATCCTGATGTAAGTTTACAAGTTTTAAAATGGTTTTTTTTAATAATAAGATTATTTGGGCAGACTTGTGTAGATTGGGAAATTTCTTAACATGTAAACATTTTTCTTTTTTGGCTTGCTATAAAATCTAAGTATTCTTTTCTACATTATAAAAATCAAATAAACATGAAAGTTTGTAAGAATGGATGTCTGGATGTGTGTTTGTTACTCTTTCACGCCTAAATGGGTGGACTGATTGAGCTGAAATTTGGTATACAGACCCACCACACAGAAAATTTGGTAAACAGAGATACCTTAGAATCTAGAATATAGAACACACAGGCTATAGAAAAGCGGGTAAAACCGCTGGGCGCAGCTAGTAATATTATAAACGTGAAAGTGTGTAAGAATGGATGTCTGGATGTTTGTTACTCTTTCACGCCTAAACGGGTGGACCAATTGAGCAGAAATTTTGTATAGAGATAGCTTAGACCCCGGAATAACCCATACATAAGTACTGCGGGTAAAACCGCAGCTAGTTCATTATATGAAAGTGCATATGAGAACTTGCCAACAAATGTGTGGGGAGAGCTATTATGCATAAACATAATATATTTATATGCAACTTTATATAATAGAGAGAACATTTTTTAAAACTTGTTAAAGATTTTGACATGTTAATAGTTAAATATTTATTTATAATATCTTAAATCATAATAATTATGTTTAAGGTAAAAATATCCAAAGAATATGTATGGAGTAAGCGTGAAACGACGCCGGCGGGCTCCTCCATCGCCGATCTAGTGGAACACGGTATCACGCGTGTCAAATACGCCTGTGACGTCATTGATGCGCTTATACACGAGATCAAAGCTCTGTCTGATAGTAAGATGTGAGTATTCTTCTTTATTAATAGAATTAGATATATGGAAAACTATCTTTCAGTGGAGCCCACCCCCGGACACGAAGTCGCGGCAGTCCCATAATTCGGTGGAGAGACGAACTGGATTCGTACCTTAAAGATTGGCCCTGACCGCTACTCAGAGAAAGGAGTGGTAAGAGAGAAGGGAGGCCTTTGCCCTGCAGTGGGCTGATATAGGCTGAATAATAATATAGAAAAAAAGATAGATGAAAGAAAGAGAGAAATAGGTTTAGTCTGCTATATACTACCAACTATGGCCACATCATCCATGACTTAAGATCAGCAAGATTGTTGATTGTGGTCAATAACTAATAAAAAGATAATAATATTAAAATCCAATAAGAATCTCTTCTATCCTGGTAAGGCCCCCAACAACTATAAAGATAATACAGATAAGACATATCAGATGGTAAAAAAAAATTAAGTACTTTTTGAAAGTTTTGAGGATATGTAAGTAGGTATAGTAGCATAATAAAATATTATAGATTTAAATAATTTTAGTAGTAGGGTAGAGTAACTCTTAATATTTTACTTTTAATTATTACTATGTAATTTATGGTAAACCTAATATTAGAAATTAACAAAAAGACTAACCCAAGTTATTTCAAGTAGAAAGGTGCATTATAATTTATTGTATGTTCGTAATTTATTGTATTGTTTTATTGTTGTTTATTGTATGTTGGTGCGTTGTAATTTATTGTATTTATTGTTGTTTATTGTTTGTTGTATGTTCAATTTCTTTTCAGAATAAAAACGTTTGTAGCAATAGATGGGTTCAACAGTTTCTTCTACCCCCTGACGCGACTGAACACGCCCACCAAGAGAAAAGTCAAACCTGAGGAGGTCACACTGACAACCTCTTTCTTGGAACTCACCAAAAATGATTGGGTGAGATTTAGTATGTTTTATGTTATGATTTATGTTGCACCTTACGTGTACCGTCGCCTATGGACGTCAGACATCTGCAATACCAGAGGCCATTGGTGTACCAACAGTATTGGGTTACATTATCAACATGTGGTTGGTTGTTACTTATAGGAATGAACAACAGAGTGGATTACTGTTGTCCTTTTGGAATTTATGCTAAAGATCAAATCAGCTTTTGACTATAAAATGTTAAAATCATTTTGCATACATTTCTCAAAAACAATATTGCATGTCTGTAATATTTTTTTAATGTAATTTATTTGCAGACAAATGGCGTAATAGTAGTGACAGCAGATGACTTAGCCACACCTGAACCAGCAGGCTACTTGCCTAAACAACTTCTATACCAAAAGGTATTTACTTTTATTATGAAAACAGAATTTATTATTAAATATCAGTTTAAGGAAATGTATAACAACATTAATAGAGGCAGGATTATTTTATTAAATGCCTCAATGAAATAATTTAATGTTATTATTATTATTATTTCCAGGGCTTTGAGCATCTGGACCCATTTGTCCCAATCAAAGTGGAGAGATACACAGAGAAAGAGTTCTTCTCGTGTGCCAACTACTACAGAGACAGGCTATGGCTGCGAGGGCCTCCTGAAGTAGAAGCCGAGCTGAAGATGACCAGCGCTTGTAACCCTTATAGGTTCATGGAACAGTGTGCTCCTTTGTAGTGATAAGAATGATTATATTATTTATGTTGTAGTTTATTTTGCTTGTTTCATTTAAATTCTTTCAAATCTGGGATTCAATATTACCAGGTACTACTAATAAGGCCAGTATATTACCTATTTACATTTTTCTCACACACACACTGAATGAAAAATGCTTCTAAAATAGTAATAGTCTTGTTAGGTGGGTAGTTAATTATCATACCGTGAAGGCTTTTGTAAGACCATATAAGCTGAAAATGAATAATTTGTAAAACAAAAATTGATTTTTAAATAATTTATTGAACAGAGTTATATCTACAGAGGTACACTAATCATAGTTCTAAACATTGTATCCAACAATGTGGCGTTTGCCGATGCACTCTCCTACATAGAACCAGAAAATGACCTCGGCGCCGACGAGAGCGTTCAGAGTTCCTTGCTTCACTGTTTGGTTCTTCCATGCTCCAGACTTAGCACTTGACAACAACTTGCCAATGCCAGCCTTGATCTGAGGGATCTCACTGACCTTGGGAGGGGCCAGCTCTACCCGCGCATACTTCATGAAAATGTTGAATTTGGGGCGGGCTTGGGCCAGTGCCGCTGAAAATTTATTGACAAATTATAACCTATTAGATTGATGGACATTGCTATTACATTGTAGAAAACACAGTTTGAATATTAAAACACATTGAATAATATTATCAGGGGGTATAAGAGACAATAATTGAGTTTTGTTGAGGTTATTATCCAAAATCCCTTTACTTCACGGGCATAATAAGAATTACATAACTACGATAATAACCAAAACAGTGCTAAATTATTGAACACTGTGTAGAAACTTACAGTTAATGAGGGATGGTAATTTTGCAGCTGCTGCCATTTCGTATATTTTAATCAAAACAATTGATTTCTATAATAGCAGTCAGCTGAAATTTTTAATTTTGGAATGATTTCGGAATTCGGAAAATGGATGACAAGAAATCCGAAATGCCAATTTTTTGACAATGACATATTAAGAATAGGGATGATCAGTAAAAATCGGTTCAGTAATTATCTTAATCGACTAAATATGTGGCATTAATCGACTAATTGTATGTATAGTCTGTGGTTTATAAAATATTGTCGTCTGAGACTGGCCTTAGTTTTAATAGTTCATATTTTATCTCTTTCTAATTGGGGCATTTTTATATTTGTCCTTTTCACCCTTATTTTTTTTCCTTCATGTTGGCAAAATTGAATTTTGCTACGTCGATGATTTCCTGTCAAAGTTGTCAAATTGAAGTGAATGGCGAATGCAGTGAAACCACCGGTTTTAAATGTGATTTTTAGGATATATCAGTTATAAATCAATACAGAAAGAGATTACAGCACAAATAATTGTGATTGAAAGTTAGAATAATCCCTAGAAATGCATTTATATGGTATGTTTTCCTAATATTTCGATATAGTGTCGGATGTGTTTTTGTGAGATTTTTCTTATATATTGACTGCAAAACTCAGTTAAAATTGAATTGAAAACTCTAGCAAACATTTTTGTAACATATAAAACACATATCAATCAATTACCATAAATCTGGGTGTAAAACATAGTTTTAGTTAGGGACACGTCATTGTTATCAGAGTGTCGTTGCCGGTGCATTAGTAGAGTTTTGAGGTTACAGGAGGTTTTTGAGGACTTTCTTTTAGCAATTATTGTAATTTCTAAGAATTATGGTAATAAAGATTATTAAAATAGTGTTTGTGTAAGTAAACTGAGGCCTCTATCCAGCTAGGGCTATATGTATATAAGTGAAGAACCTCAAAACACACCAAAACTATGTTTTCTATTGATTAAAATCATTGTTTATGTCATTATTCCCTTGTTTCAGCACTGTTCCTCCTAATATTAAGTACACTAGCACTAAGCAATGGTAGCACACTGCAAAACACCATAGACGTGAAACGGCTGCAGAATATCTTACAGGAAAGCACCAAGAGCAAAGATGTCTCCACATTGTACCATGCTATCAAGGGACTCAAGCTACTCAAGGCTAATATACCTAATATTTGTGAGGTTTGTATGATCTTGATCACTTCTCTAGCTGTAATTTAATTCTTGACCACTTTGCCATCTGTGATTCAATTCTGGATCACTTCACCAGCTCGTGATTCAATTCTTTATCACTTTGCCAGCTCGTAATTCAATTCTTGATTACTTCTCTTGATTGACTTGATTCTTTTTATCATCTATGTAATTGGGAATAACACTAATATTATAAAAGTGAAAGTTCGAGTGTATGTTTGTTATTTCTTTACGCCTAATGTGGTGGATTTATTTGAGCTGAAATTTGGTATAGAGATAGCTTAGATCCTGGAATAACACATAGGCATACAGAACTGCGGGTCAAACAACTGGGCGCAGCTAGTAAAATATAACACTCTTAACCTTTAAGCGAGCGCGCGGCGTCGAATCGACCGCATTCAATACATTTTCGCTAATAATAATAATAATTCTCAATGTATGCATATGTTATCCTTAGTAGCTTTTCATTACTTCAGTACCTACCAAATAGACTGTTTACAATTGTTCCCCGCGTGCCTCTTTCCAAAAGAAGAGTAATTGTTTTGGTCACAGCGCAGGCGTCGAAACGACGTCGCGCGCCCAAATTCTCTAAATATGGGAAATTATTACTAGAGTGAGATTATTAGAGTATTTTTTGAATAAAATGAGTCGTTCCCTAATGAGACAGAGTGCCATAATTGAAGAAATACTTCGTAAAGATGTACTAACTGAACCAAAACTTTGTGACTGAGGGTCAGAAATATCAGATTACCTAGTTTCAGAGGATCTTCAATCTATTAAAGAATTAGGCTGGTTAGTTTCAGGTGACAAATATATCTGGCTTTTTTAGAAATAATTTTGGGAAAGAATAAATAAAGAAATAACAATAAATGTCCAAAAAAACCTTATTATTGTACAAAATGCAATAAATTTTATTTTGGGGCAGACATAGCTTTGAAAAAAACTAGACCAAAAATGACCATAGTTGATCTAATTGCAAAAGTGATTTTAGTACTTTAATTTTTTGTTACTATATAGTAGGTATTTATGGTAAGTTACAGGTACCTAAGGCCGGTGCAAATTCCTAAGCTGTGTTTTAACAAAATTATGTTATTATATTTTCATAATTTTGTTTTTCCTGCATTTAGTTACTTATTTTTAACAAATTCAGGTCTTGGATAATTAAGTATGTTCCTGTTAGTAAAATAAATAACAATAATTGTTTAATAAGTACTTAATTTCGCAAATATATCCTATAAGTCTTTTCGGTTACGCGTGACCGCTGCTGTTACAAATGACCGCGCCTGAAGCCTGCTTGAAGGTTAAAAAAATATCTTTCCACAGGACTTAAAAACAATAAAAATAGATACAACAAACATAGAACAGGTGTTCTACCTCATTCGATATTCGCTTACTTTACAAACTGAAACTAATAAAATGTTACACCTAAAAAATATTTTTCCGCAGGACTTAAAAACGATCAAAATAGACACAAAGAACGTAGAACAAGTGTTTTACCTCACAAATGTAGCAGCACTCACCGGCTGCCAGAATTCCCTGAAGCCGGAGCTCCTAGCGACGCCCACACAAACACTGGATAAGGCAGATGTCACCATACCTGACCTGTATTACGCTGTGTATTCCTTGAAGGCACTGGGGAAAGGTTCCGTCTATGATAAGGAGGACGCCTTGAAGAATCTCATTCAGTTATTGAAGAAAGATGATTCTCCCGCCAAGTAAGTTTATTTTTTATACTATTGCTGTAATACTTTTATTATGTGATAGTTTTGCTGGTTTCTTTTTTCTTGGTAAATTAAAATCCAGTTTACAAGTCAAGTTCTTTTATTTTCAAGTTTAATTCATCAAAGAACTGCATTGTTAAGTACCCTAGTTTTGTAGTTGTTGTAGTGCATTGTAGTGTAGTATTGCTCTTTAGCGATAAGACTGCTGCTTGTACTTTTAATATTAATTATGTATTTGTGTATTTTTTGTAACATTATGTGGTGTGCAATAAAGTACTATCTTATCTTATAATATAATAATAACCCTTTAAAAAAAAAATCATTTTAAGAAGTACATTAACGCCTTTACCACTGGCAGTAGCGAATATCCATTATGCTTTTGCATGCCTTTATTTTACTAGTAAAATTGATTAAACTAAAAGAGATTTAAAAATCTTTAGAATATTTGCTCTTAGTTTTTAAATTTTACATCCAAAATATTTTAAAATTTTAATGATTTTTTAATAAGTTTAATTATAAGTATTTCAATTTTAAATTGTAGCCATTTCTGTCTTTAAAAAAGTTCTTCACACAGTTCTTAAAAAAAGTTTTTTTAATTTAATTTGTTGTCCCCAGTTACGGCTACGTATTTGCGTTGTGTGAGCACATGGGATGTAGTACATGGACGACCACTCATGCTGAGGGAGTGCTATTGGCTGCCGATGAGACTGACTCCAAGAGCTTGCACTTCGAAGGAGGCCTGCCCGTTACGTCGCTACTGCTCACCACTATTACTAGGTGGGTACTACTTATTAAGCATAATACTTATATTTTGTTGGAGAAAAACAACAAAAAAAAAATTCATGCTATCAGGAAGCAGGTTCCTGCACTATAAATTTAATTTAAGGAGTCAAAGTGCAAAATTGCTAGGATATTCCTAAACCTTTTTCGTGAGTGAAATAGTACAGAAGAGCCTTGGAATCTAATTTAGGATTTCATTTAATCAAACATTAAAAGTAATTTTATTCCAATTAAGATTTTTTCGTTCATTTGATATGTTGAGAATTATTGAAACACTCCAACTCAAAAAAGAAAATTAAAGTGATCGTCAACATTACTTGAATTGGTTCACCATTCACCCTTTACCCTTCTCCTGTGGTTGTTTGAAGCTATAAGGCACATGACTGTTTCTAGAACATACTCGTCCGTGAAGAAGCCCGTCCCGCTGAGCGTGGAGCAGCGCGGCAAGTTCGCGGAGTACCTGGTGTCGCGGCGCTCCGTCACCACGTCACGCGGCGCCGCCGTACTACTCGACGCAGCCCTCGCACTCGCTGACCTCGAGGTATATACAATAAAATACTCTTTATTGATACCAAAAACTAAAGCTCCACTATTAATTGGAGCTGATGATTGGTGGATAAATTAAGAGTCTGTAGTGATCCCACTGCAGGGCAAATATCTCCCTCTCCATAGTTTTTTCCGCGACATTGATTCAGATTTAGTGGCATATAGAGAGGCTTATGTTTTCTCTCCTTTGAGACAATAAATCTGCATCAAGCAGATTGAAGTTTGAAGACCACTGAAGCAATCCTCTGAAATTATAATTAATTTCTTTAAATAGACTTAATATTACATGCCATTTGTTTTATACAATTTTTTTTTTGCAGATTTAATAATGAATTATAATGATGATTGAATTAGCTTATTATTGAAAATTATTGTTATTTTGCTGTGAACAATTTTATAACTATTGAATTCTTTCCAGCCTACCCCCATTAGCATCACAATCAAAGGCAAGCGTCACATCACATCAGACTCTGACTCCATAGAGGTTTCAGTCACAGATCTATTGGGCCGCCCTCTGAAATCTCTCAAACCAGACGAGGTCCTCGCCCAGTCCGGTACCAGGCTCGCAGATGACGTAGTAGTTCTATCCAAGCAACCTCTCACACCCAAACCTAACGAACCTTCAACTTTCATCCTTAACCTCAGCAAGATTAAGGCCCAATATGGCTTGTACAAGATCGCCTTGAGTGCTGGAAGTAATACAGCTAATGTGAATGTAGCGGTTCTGGGCGAGATTCAAGTGAGCAGTGTGGAGATTGGAATAGGAGATGTGGATGGAACAACCAGCCCGAAGCTCACCACTGTGGCGTATCCCAACAAATTGACTGACAAGTTGTCAGCTGATCATTTGCAGAAGTGAGTGTAATGGGAAATAATCCATACTTAATTATATAGCAGTTCTAAATTTAAAGTCTAAAATGAAAATCATAATGGTTTTAGCAATAATGATGACAATAAATATTGGGAGGACTTAAGTTGCGGTTCCTCTAATGCAATAAGGAAAAGAGTATGGTAGAATTATTGACCTAACACAGCCCAAAGTCAGTCCAATGTGTACCTATAAAAAGGTTTGAGGCTATGTGATTGGTCAATCCACTCTTTTACAGTAACTAAACGTTTCCTTAAAATTTAAGATAATCGTTTTATTTTTTTTTGAAATAATACACTTTTATTTCCTCCAAATAACCCAATTCCCTTCCCCAGGGTATCCCTAAAGCTGACAGTCCGCGACAAGTGGAACAAGCCGGTGTCGGTGCAACAAGCGTTCGTGCGCGTCGCCAACCAACGCACGGAGACTATATTCGTGGCCGAGCCTGACAACACCAAGGCTTACAAGGTGGAGCTGGTATGTATCACTTGCATCTAGTATCTGACAGTCCGTGACAAGTGTAACAAGCCTATGACTGCATTAAAAGCTTACAAGGTCTAATTGAGCTAAAACTTCAAAATAAATAATAAAAATGTGCGGTCTACCTCCTTACAATAGACGTGTATAGCCTATGGCTGCCGGCTGCTAACGATCTTTCTGTCCGTCTGTTTGTGTACCTGTGTCTAACATAAAAAAATACATCGAAAAAAGGTTAGTGAACTCACTATTCTGATCATATAGTTCATAATTCAGCCATTTATGCGTGAAGAGGCAAATTCATCCATATTTACCCATATTTGTTTATAGCAAAGTAAATGCCGCCGTAGACGAGTCAGGAAACGATGGCAATACGATTTGCTGACGACTGGGCCGAGGTAGTGTAGAAAAGGGATAAGTGTAAGAACTTGGGGGAGGTTTTCCAGCAGTACAGATTAGGGAAAAAGTATTTATAAACATTTTTTAATTGAATTTCCAGAACATCGGTTCGATAGCGAGCCACCTGTCGAGCGAGTCGGGCGCGTACTCGCTGACGCTGTACCTGGCGGACAGCGCCGTCTCCAACCCCATCGCCTGGGACCTCGGCCAACTGCTCTTCAACTTCCCCAAACTGGATCATGCTGTCGGTGAGTCATGTCGTGTTCTAATAATATCATATAAATAATCTTTATATATAAAAGGAAAGAGTGACTGACTGATCTATCAACGCACAGCCTAAACCATTTAAAGATTGGTTTGAAATTTGGAACACAGATAGGTTTTATGACGTAGACCTCCACGAGTAATTGTTATGTGGAAAATGTTAGGTTTATTAATTTAATAATAAAGTTAATTTGACCAAAATTGCAAACTCGCAACTTAAAAATCATTAACCTCTTTAATTGTACCACTTCCATACTTCAACATAGTCTTAATACATACTTTTGCTCGCAGGTGCCCCAGTAACGTCCCCCAGCGGTCCATTCCGCGGCGCCCTGCCTGAGATCTCGCACCAGTTCCGTGTCCCGGAGGCTCGGCCGCCGCGGCTCGTGTCGGATGTGTTCGCGTGCGCGTGCGCCGCGCCGCTCTTGTTGCTGCTGCTGCTGTGGGCCAAGCTCGGCTTAAACTTCTCCGGTCTGCCGCTGTCGCCACATGTGCTTATATTCCACTCGGCGCTTGGAGGTACGCGTCTTATTCGCTTATTCAATAGTTTCTTATTTAGTTGTTGAAATTTAGGCTAGATTGTAATAATAATGTAATGCACATATCTATTAGGGTATGGCATGTGCGAAAAAAAAATTGTTGGCTAACAATTATTTTGTGTAATGGACAAAAAAATTTATAATATTGGACACGTATTTTTTTTGTAAGTTTTATACATTAATTTTTCGAACTCGGTTTGTTACATATAATTTTGTACTATTATAGATACTGATGTACTTTGGGTGGGGACGCACCCCCACCCAAAAACTTATATATCTCAGCCATTTTTTATTCACAAACAAAAACTTGTCTTTTTTATTATTAACTGGGCTCAGAGGTTTTGCCTGATGTACTGCGTGCTATGATTTATGATGCATATGTGTTATTCCATGGTTTAAGCTTTACCAAATATCCCTATTTTTAACCTCCGACGCAAAAACAACGGGGTGTTATAAGTTTGACGTGTATGTCTGTCTGTGGCATCGTAGTTCCCGAACGGCTGAACGGATTTTGATTTAGTTTTTTTTGTTTAAAAGTAGAGTTAGTCGAGAGTGTTCTTAGCTATGTTTTGGTGGAAATCGGTCTAAGATGGCCCCCGCCAAAAAATGGTGAATTACATTTTGCGATGGGGGTTTTTATTAAATTTTTAATTTAATTCATTTATGCTATTATTATTGTATTCTTAATTTCTTTCCTGAGATATTTTAATATTTAACATAATATTGTTATCTCCAGGTTCGCTAGCGTTGTACGGCGTGCTGTGGCTCCAACTATCGATGTTCGAGACCATTCGCTACCTGTTGCCGCTGGGCGCCGTCACATTCCTGTCCGGCCATCGCCTGCTGCGTCGTCTAGCCAAGGACAAGCAACGTTAGGGACGATAGCTTGTATTCTATTATAATTATTATATTGAGTTTTGTATGTGGAGTAATAAATATTTCTAACTTATATGTATGTTTTTTTTATTCATTACACCACGACCTCGTTCAACGACGATGCAGTCTTCGATGGTAGCAGGTTAAGTCTAGATCTTCATGGCAGAACACGATCATAATGTCCGGTTAGCGACACGGTTTCCATGTATATTTACGTGCGTTACTTAGTGTACCTAAGTACAAAATAGATAGTGTAGTAAAGTGAGCATCCGCTACCTGTTGCCGCTGGGCGCCGTCACCTTCCTCTCCTGCGTCGTCTAACTAAGGATAAGCAACGTTAGGGACGATAGCTTATATTGAGTTTTGTATGTGAAGTAATAAAAATTTCTAAATTGTTTTTTCATCATCTACTCGTACTTTACTTACTAAAAAGTGTAGACGCGCAGAACACGCGTATTACTGATTGTTCGCGTGTTCTGTGCAAATATACATTTCATAAAGGCAAAAAACGCACACATGCGTTTACGGTCTGTCTATCCTGCGCTCAGTCGCGTATAGTTTGGGATCATTCAAGGTTTTTCAGTTTGAAATGAAAGAAATTGTTTTAAAAATTGAAGCTTTATTGCTATATTAAAGTTATTATAAACATTGCATCTTAACAATCGTATATATCACACAATTCGACGAAAGTCGTCAGTAATTAAACTATGTGAAGTCATTTTTAGAATAAATACTTTTAACTATTGAATAATATTATGTACTGTTAACAGATCCATGACCGAGTAAGGCAAATAGGAATGTCATTAAATGCATTGCAACAGGAAGTTTCTAAGAAATGACTTCAAAAATAAATCTAAATGTTTCTTAAATTCTATCATATAAAATTACCACTTAATATGAATCAAGTTCAATCTTAAAACTATGAAAATAATTAAAAATTAAGTCACTATGTCAATCTTCGGCATACATACTCGCATAAAAAAATAGTCAATAGAATACCAGATCAACTGGTATCATTTACCTTAACACTGGGAAAGCATTTTTAGATTTGCCGAAAATTTGCTGTGATGAGAGATTTTCAAGAAAATCCTAGTCAAAGTACAGTCAGCGAAATCAGTCAAACACTGAACCCCTTTTTTCGAGTGTCTTCTGTTGAAATATTGGAATCAATAATACTGTCAGAGTCCAATAGAGACCTTGCAGACTAAAGACACCAAGGTAAAACTACTTACTATTACTCTAAGGCTATACTCACATTGGACGAGTGCAACTCTCACGAGCGTAAATCTTAACAATGTCGTCGATGACACGCTCGAGAAACTAATGTGGGGTCAGCTTAGAGCCTCGGCTACACAAGTAACACTTTGTCGCAGTTCCAAATCTTCCCCGAAACTAAAGCCAAATTTTCGAAAGTCAATAAAACAGACTTTCGAAAATTGGAAACTACAACAGTGTAACGAATTGTAGCTGAGATATAAAATAAGAAATCAAGCAAATGTTGGTGGCTTTAGAATACAGGTCCCTGAGTAAAGATGTGTTTAGAATTCAGCATCCAATGTGAAGACGTTGTCCATGGGGTTGGCCATGACTCCCCACTTTTGGTACTCTCCTACTTTCTTCTCAAAGAAGTTGGTCTTGCCTTCCAGTGAGATAAGGTTCATGAAGTCGAATGGGTTCTTGGTGTTGTAATGCTGTAACAAAAATAATGGCTTTACTAGACATACACATCTTTTTGATTTTAGAGTTCATTATTTAGTAATTAAACAAATTTTTGTTTTAATTAAACTTTGTAACTATTAAAGCTAACTCTTAGCACTCTGTCACTCTCAGCAGCCTATAACCAATAGGACCTGGACCCGGATGCGAACTGCTCAAGACAAAGACTCATGCACAAAGGGGAGGAGGTCTTAGTCATCCAAATATGAAACAATATTCATTTAATTATACACTTGATGTGCTTACAGTTATTACCAAAACGCGTCTAGTTAATATGGCATGGTTAGCATTAAGTTGCTTAGCTTGGGGTTAGGTGGCGCTGTGTGAAATGTCCTGAAATATTTATTTATTTTATCTATGGGCTGACGATGCTGCTAAGCAAAACAAATTAAGTAAGTTGCAATTACCTTCTCCCCAATAAGGTCGACAAGCAGCCGATCAGCAACAAACTCGATATAATCCGACATGAGTTCACAGTTCATGCCGAGCAGTCGCACGGGCAGCGCGTCCGTGAGGAACTCCTGCTCGATGACTACAGCATCCTTCACTATCTGCAGCACGCGCGCCTTGCTCGGCTTCTGCACCAGGTGCTTGAACATTAGGCACGCGAAGTCTGTGTGCAGACCCTGGGGAAAGAACAAGAGAATTCAATTAAAACGGACTTCAAGTGTGGTCGTACTGTACCATGCTTAGCACTTCATGATTTTGTCATACACGATTGACTTATGAAAATAAAGTGTCAAAAAAATTACACCATCCAAAACCACCATTACAAAATTTTGCATGCCTGACGGTGAGACATGGAGCATTTATAATCTTTAAACAACATCTGTAAACCTGTATACCCATGTGTGCGAATAAATGATTTGTATATATAATATCATTTCTAGTTAAGGGTCTCGTCATATCGTAAATAAAATGGAAATACTGTTAAAAATGTAATCTTCGGATTTACCGAAAAAAAATTTCAAAACGATAATTCTTCGAATTATTATTTAAATCGTTATACCGTGCGAGCCAGTCTCAGGTCAAGACGAGAAGTGTTATTTTTTACTAATCTGTCAAAGATTTGTTTAACTATAATATATATAAAAACACATGTAATATTTGGCCAATATATTAAGTAATGCTGAGTCATATATAAAAATACCCATTGAGTTAACACATGAAAAATATGAAAGCATCTTAGTGTTCTTGAAAAATTCTTGTACATATAAAACTTTTCCAATGAATCGGCAAGCAAAATTGTATCTTATCTTCTAATCAATAAGTGGAAATTTCACTGTAATTACAATCATGAAGCAAACATGTAGGCGCACTATTTGACTGTAGTAGCATTATCTCATGATAACTTTATACGTGAGTTATATATGTCGATAACTGTAAGTATAATCAGAGCTTTCTAGGTGGCCTAGAATTCATGTTATAACTTGTACTACAGTTATTTATGAGATTATTATTGTACCTACTGATATTGAGTTGATTCACCCCTGTTTATCAAAGGTTCATAATTAAAATTTTTGTTGATAATTTATAGCCTATTTTCCCTAATGATTTTATCAATAATTGGAACAATTTTTAATTGTTGCTTAACTTTAGTATCTACTATAATATTACTATTTACAGAATATGCAGACATTATACTAATTTGATTGTTTTTTTTACTTCTAATTATATTTTTGTGCATGCAGATCAACAAATTTATAATAAGTAATTCGTTGATTCAGATTTCAAATGCAATGCAATATTGTCTATTATATTTTTTTAGACACAAGAAAATGGCTTTGCCTGATGATAAATGTTTACTGTAGACTGCAGACGCCTATAGACGCTAGTGGTTAGATCGACGCGTCAGTCATTGCCGGCATATTGACAATCATGTACTTAATCCTTTGCCTGGCTCATTCAATAAATAAAATTGAACTAGCACAATAATTACCTCATCCCTAGAAATAAGCTCGTTACTGAAGGTCAATCCGGGCATGAGTCCTCGCTTCTTGAGCCAGAAGATGGACGCGAAGCTGCCGGAGAAGAAGATGCCCTCTACGGAGGCGAAGGCGACGATCCTTTCGCCGAAGGAGGCCGTCTTGCTGCCGATCCACTGCAGAGCCCAGTCAGCCTTCTTTTTAACGCAGGGAAGGGTTTCAATCGCGTTGAACAGGAAGTCTCTGAGGATGGCAGATTGTTATTAAAAATCTATGAGTAAATAAACAGAACCTATTATATCTCTCTCTGGTTTTCTAACTTTATTGTTTTTATGTATGTTAGTCTTTAAGGTATTTATGATATAGGCCTCTTGTACATTGATTTTGTTGTCAGTGTACCTGAAATAAACTCCAAACCAATCTTACTTTGTACTCTTCAAGGCTGAATTTCAGCTAAACTGATTGAGCTGAAATTCGGTATATTAGAAAATAGCTTAGACTTCGGAAAAATACATAGGCTCCAAGAGAATAGATATAGGTATACAGAGATAGGAGAAAATCAATGGACAGTAATAAAAGGCAAAATAGTAAATACTTCCACTGCTATGTGTGGGCCTCATATTGTAGTTATTTCATTTTTTTTTTTAAAGAATTGTGGTTAAATAACACTTAATTTAAAATAAATAAGCTGTACTATGCTTTACATATTCAAATGATCTTTATGCTTATTTACAATAAATGTATCTTTGGTAAGTGTAGTCACAGATAAAAGAATACTAGTAGTGTAGTGTACCTATAAACTGTAGGTATGCTAATCAAACAGCAAACTGAAATTTTCCATGGTCCATGACTCATTCATGATGCAATAATAACAAGGAAACATTCTACTATTTATATTTGCTAAAATTAGTTTCTCCTTGATACACTTTATAGTTTTTACTCTCACATAATTATAATAATAATAAATAATCATTCAATATTTATCAATGTTTTTTTTTAATTCAGTCTATAAAATCTAAACATAATATATTTTATGTATTAGATTTAGAACTTTGATACAGAGTACTCAGTATGCTTAAAAATTGCAACAAAAGCTCTCTACTACCCTTTGTAGTAAAAGTGGAAAGGGAAGTTTTAGCCTAAAAGTTTGACATACCAGGCTGAAAATAACTATGCTTACCTCTCCTTAGGGTCTCTGATGTAAGTGTCAATGAGCAGAGAGTACATTTCAGAGTGGACATTCTCCATGGCTATCTGGAAGCCGTAGAAGCACCGAGCCTCGGTGACCTGCACTTCTTGAGAGAACCTCTCCACCAGGTTCTCGTTGACGATGCCGTCGGACGCAGCGAAGAACGCCAGCACATGCTTGATGAAATGTCTCTCACAGTCTTTGAGTGTCTCCCAGTCAGAAATGTCCTGATTAATAAAAAATAATAAGTTAATGCAAAACCTGAAATTTATAATAGGTAAGGAGTAAGTAATAACATTTCAGGAAGCCTTGATATAGAGACAAGTAGGTATTTTTTTTTTGTTTCATACACCTACTATTAGAATAAGTGTATCAAAAGATTACAATCTAGCCTTATTAGACTAATAAGTAATTTAGTTCTAACTTAAGTTGCTAATAAGAGTTAATCTAAGAAAGTGTCCAATAACACGTATTCTTACTGTCTCTATAAGGGTAAAGACACTTTGTTCTTGTGTTCTTTGTTTACAGTGATATTGCTAATAATTTATATCAAAATTTTTTACAATTTATACAAGGGAAATGTAAAATCTCCCAAGTTGTCATAAGGACTCCCAAATAAATTAGTATTGCACAAGCCTATGTCAAGTTGGTTGTCTGTTTTTAATCACCCACTTCCTCTGTGTTCGGTGAAGTGAATAGAGGAAAAAAATAATTAAACGGGTACATAGAGATATGACTCACTTTTGATAGGTCAACCTCTTCAACAGTCCAGAAGGAAGCTTCAGCTTTCTTGTACATTTTCCAGATATCAGGGTACTGGATTGGGAATATAACAAATCGGCGCGGATTCTCCCTCAGCAGTGGCTCTTTCTGAGGGTCGAACTCCACCACTTTGTCGTCTTTTTCAACGTCCATTTTCTCTTCGCTCATATTCTCGTTTCTTGCAGTTAACACGTTATTCTTTACTGGAGACTAAACAAAACAAAATGATATTACTGAAAATCCATTGAGGTCACGTTACAGAAATTTTCGTGCTGAATCTGAAAAATAAACTAACCTTAATGTGCACGTTGTTAATTCCGTTGAGAACATTCTCCTTGCCGTTTATTTGAGCCATATTTATTGTATATATTGTTTATTAATTAATAAAATGTATATTGTAAATCAGGTTCAGTTCAACTCACTGGGAAATAGGTATGCTACAACTAAAATAAATTCCGCGAACACTGGCTATGTTATTATAGAATTGGCGGGAAAATGACGTGGTCCAAATTGAGAACTTTTTTTTTTCTGTACTATAATGGTTATAGTCTGTGGGAAAAGTTTGTATTAAAAATTACAGATTTTCCTTATTTTTATAATAAAACACATACACAGAAACATGAAATAAGTAACATTTTTGGTGATATTCTCTTTTAAACATAAAGAAATACGAAAACAACTTTTATAAACAATGGAAATAAATGTGGAAGTAAAGGCGGCTATTAGTTTAAAATTCAAAAATAGTTCAATTCGGACCAATGAATATGAAACAGCTGTTTACGAGTTCGTTGAACCATTCACAAACAGCTGGCAGAAAAGGCGCGAAAAAAGCGCTCCTGTTAATGTTTGCTTATTAATATTAAAATAACTAAAATATGGACAAATATGATTACGTAAGTATCTTTGCACACTCACTCCTTCTATTAGAGATAATATTTTAGTTATAATTATTCTTATCACTAGAATCCGCATGAAATTGTGATTTCCTGGATAAAATGTTATTACAATTTAGACATCTTATTGGTCCAATACAATTACCAATCATAGAGTGGAAGTAAAGCTGCGTTCATTTTATAAGCATCGAGAAATAATACCCGCAAACCTTTACAAAATATTCCATGATGGAAAATACGCGACGTTACGAGTAGACATAGACGGACTTGGGGGGGGGGGGGGGCGGCAGGGGCATTCGTTAGGCTGGCGCAAACGACGCGGATAAATATATAATAACATAATTTGCGGATATAACTTATGTGTGGATGGGACAGCTGATGGGACACAACGAACACAAGAAGGACAACGAATGAAAATAATATAATCAGCTTTTGCTCCGCACTGCCGCAAGCTCTTTACATAATAAATAATATTACGTTTAGCCGGCAGCCGGATATAAGCACCGTAGCGAACAGCGAAACTCGAAACGCAATAATGCAACCGTTGCAAGAACCGTTATCAAAAATCATAGCGAAAACGTAGTTCGCATGTGGTCTTCATTGGCCTTAGCTAACTAAATCGCCCACATATTGCCAACGATAGTGGACTAACCCGTTTCGTTTGTTTGCTTGGGGAGTGCGGTGTGTGCAGCACACACACGCAAGTGAAGCTGAGCACACAGTGTGCTCAGCTTCACTTGCGTCACTGTCTCCATATAAAAATATATATTAGCAAATACACTGACGTGTGGATATTACATACGAAAGCAAAGAAAAAGAAAGTAATAGTGACATTGACAACAGCAACTAACCGATAGATGACTGTCACATTTCGTGTTTTGATTCTCGTCTCCCTTTTGCTTGCGTTGTTTTCCATTTTCTCTAAAAATTACGCTGAATTTATAAAATAAAGCGCCGAAAGATGTCCGACAACGATGATGATTACATGTGCGAGGAAGAAGAGGACTATGGATTGGTACATAACCTTTTATAAACATCATGAAAGTGCCGGTTCATTCATGCAGATGGTTGACTGAAAAGTTGATTTGCGTTGGGAATCGCTTCATATTATGTGTTATAATTGTTTTAAGAGTGTTTCCAATTGTACAATGTGTTGTAGGAATACTCAGAAGACAGTAATTCGGAGCCAGATGTTGATCTAGAGAATCAATACTATAACAGCAAGGCCCTCAAAGAAGATGAGCCTAAAGCGGCTCTCGTCAGCTTCCAGAAGGTGCTGGAGCTTGAGGGCGGGGATAAAGGCGAGTGGGGCTTCAAGGCTTTGAAACAGATGATCAAAATTAACTTTAAATTGGTATGTATGACTTAACTTGATAGATGAGTTAAAAATTACAGTTGAGTTGAATTTCTCATTGACATCTTATTATTCAATCCTTTTATTGAGGTAACAACTATAATAAAATCAAAATAAATAAATTAATTTGTATTAATTTTAAATATTATAAATTATAAGTTTAACCCTTAAACTCCCGAGCAGCTTGATCGGGCCGCAACCACCCGCTTTGAATTTAAGCTATAATTTTGGAATGTTACAAACTAATTCAATCCACCCCCTCTAAAAAACCATTGAAGTGCAGAAACCATTGAACCAGTGAAGTGTAGCTGAGGAGTTAAATATGAAATTCTCAATACTCAATACTTTATTTGCTCCCTTAGAATTAGGTACATAATAAGGTCTTAGTGTAGTTTGCACATAAGTATTTCTAAGGACCTTGGTGGGCACATGCAATTTAGAAGGTACAATAATTCTTATTAAAATTAAGAAATGAAATAATAGTATTTTAATAGGACGTGTTAGAGAGGATGATATACATATTTTTATAATTTATTTATTTTAGTGTAAAATCTTGCAGATATTCTTCTTATATAAAACTTATTAAAGCCCTTTGTTTTCCTAGAGATAGATTATTGTTTTGTGCTATTATTTAACAGATATCTGTCAATATGCCCAATTCTGTATCCCTAAATTCTATCAAATACTTATTAATCATACCATTTTCAACAGAGTAACTTCACAGAGATGATGTCTAGGTACAAACAACTGCTAACCTACATCAAGAGTGCTGTAACAAGAAACCATTCTGAAAAGTCTATCAACTCAATTTTAGATTACATCTCCACTTCTAGAAATGTGAGTATAGGTATTTTATTTTACTAAATTACTGGAAAAATTTAAGAACTACACAAAATGTAATTAAGGGATACCAACAGCAGCAGATCTTTTTTATTTGGGATTTCATAAATCAATTGTTAGGTCATATAGCACATGCAAGAATCATGAGTGTCTTGAAACTGCAATATTATGTATGTTGGTCACACAACTTATACTTATTATTTCACTGTGACAGTGTGTTTATTATTATTGGGGGACCTCAAAAGGACTTTAAGCCGCTTCAACCATTTCTGATCTTTTGTGGCAGTCCAGTTGAGTTACAATTCACTGCTTAGACCCGTGGCCTCTAGGAATTTCCAGATGTTTCGGGGAGTGACTCATTGTATATCTGACAGTGTAAGTAGAGTAACCTGTTCTGTTGTATAAACCCCAATTATTTTTTCTTACAGATGGAGCTACTCCAAGATTTCTATGAAACAACATTAGAGGCCCTGAAGGATGCAAAGAATGACCGTCTCTGGTTCAAAACTAACACTAAACTAGGCAAGCTCTACTACGACAGAGGTGACTTTAATAAATTAGCCAAAATATTAAAACAACTGCACCAAAGTTGTCAGGTAAACTTTCACTTTTTAATATCTTAGCGGGGTTTTGCTTCATGTCTCATGGACATGTTTAGAATTTATTTAATTTTTTTTTCTTTCATAATTCACTGCTGTACTCTATGAATTTCCATACTTTTATTAAATTATTAGCCTGTAGCTTTGCTCCTATTGAGAATCTTTTCTCTGTGTTCTTCATCATTTCATTCAATGTCACAACATCTATCTTTGTGCTAAATTTGTTGTTCAGGCTATGATGTTAGATCATTTCAGTCACATTTGGTTACAAATGTTTTATTCCATTTGTTGTTTTTTAATTGAATGCTGTTTTTTAATTTAATTAACATCAAAAAAATCATCATCATGTTTTAAGTTTTTCATCAGTAAAAGTGTTGTCAGCCTAAAAAACCATTTATGTTGTGATTGATACAATCTAGTTATTAAGCGCTGACTTTTATTAGCTTTAGATGATTTATTAAATAAAGAAATTCAAAAATCAAAATCAAATGAATGCTGCTGAAAATTTTTCCACTAAATATTGATACAATTTAAAAATGTGATACTCATCTTTCCATGGCAGTGTAAAAAGTGTTTTTTTTTTTCAAAAAGAAAATACAAATATCTCCTTAAGGCTAGTTAAACCAAGTCATTGTTTATTTCAGACTGATGAAGGTGAGGACGACCTAAAGAAAGGCACCCAACTGCTAGAGATATACGCACTAGAGATACAAATGTACACGGCACAGAAGAACAACAAGAAGCTAAAGGCTCTCTACGAACAATCATTGCACATCAAGTCTGCTATACCACATCCATTGATCATGGGTGTTATTAGAGGTAACTTTTGTATTACAACATTTTATGAATGAGTCTACAATTCAATTATTTAAAAAAATGTTACTTCTTTTTTTTATTGGTTCAGGTCTCAGGAACCTTCTAGTATTTGGTGATATATTATATGGGTACAAAAAGATTTTTCTAAAAACTATGAGTTCCTACACCATGTTAATAGTTTTACCAGTAGCCAGTAGCTTTTATTAAAAAATTGCTAGCATAAATAAATCTAAATAATATAAAAGAAAAGAGTGACTGATTGACTGACTGAGCTGAGCTATCATTGGACAGCCTAAACCACTGGATGGATTGGGTTGAAATTTGGAAGACAGATAGGTTTTATGATGTAGAACGCTGCTAAGAATGGATTTCGCCCTGCGAGCAAAGCCGCGAGCATAATCTAGTATATCATATTTAATGTGTTCAACATAGTTAATAATGTGTTTAAGATAAGCTTTCTACAAAAAACACAAAATCAGTAGTGGGATAACTTAGTTACAGTCTCGTTGGAAACCAAAATATTGTCCCCTCATCCTCATAGTGGTAATAATAAATAGTTTTTTACCTCTGAAAAAAAAAAAAAAAAAAAAGTAATAATAAATAGTATTATGTTCACATTTCTTATTAAAACTTGTATTTACAGAATGCGGCGGTAAAATGCACTTACGCGAAGGTGAATTCGAAAAAGCGCACACAGATTTCTTTGAAGCTTTCAAAAATTATGATGAATCTGGTAGCCCTAGGAGGACGACATGTCTTAAATATTTAGTACTGGCTAATATGTGAGTATCATTATATTATCCGTCTATTATTGTATTTTCAGTCCTGTTCCATTTCCAAGTCTGTCTGTAAGAAATTGCCTAGTGCGATAAGACCGCCGATTGTTTACCTATCATTAAGATATCTACTAGCTCATTAAGCTTCTTTGTAATTGTTTGGTTTGCAATAAAGTTTTATTCTATTCTATTATAGCCTTGCATAAGACTACACGCCTGTTGAATATCCATTGTATCAATGAGCTTAGCTTAAAGCTACATATTCTAGGATTTAAGTTAATCTATACAGATGATGAAGATACCATCAGTGCGAAGGAACATTTACACAACCTTGCATTGACACATTGACTGCTGAAACACAGTAGCAGCTGTGTTTTTGTGGTCGTAACGCGAGTGCTGAAAAACACAAACGTTGTGTTTTGTCAAGAATATTTCCATACAAAATGAATGGGATGGTTCCAGAAAAACGGCGCCGCAGCCAACACATTGGTGTTAAAATATATTCTATACATTTACACAAGGTTTTTTTAACAAGTATATAAAATACAGCTACAGCAGCTGTAAAAGTAAATGTGGCACCCTTAAATACTAGCAACATAAATTTGTCAAATGACAATTTCACCAAATTCCTAAAAAAATCATCACTTGAGGGAGATACATTAATAAAGTTGGTCTGATTAAAATATTATAATATATTTTTTTAGGCTAATGAAATCTGGCATCAATCCGTTCGACTCTCAAGAAGCTAAACCGTACAAGAATGATCCAGAGATCCTCGCCATGACCAACCTCGTCATGGCGTACCAGAACAATGATATCAATGACTTCGAATCTATACTTAAACATAACAGGTGAATATAATATATTATGGTCAACAAATGGTTTTCTATATGTGAATTCTAATATTACATGTAACGACTCTTAGGATTATTTGACTATTTAGAAATACTTTTTGTGAATTTGAGATTTTGTAAACTTTTAGGCTTCAATAGTCATATATAAATGTCCAATACCATTACGTTACATTTAATAAGATACGTAAAATTTTACTTTTATTACACAGTTTACAGCGCAGCCAATCAAATTAATTCTTTGATTAGAACACTAGTGGGTAAACACCATTGAAATGGCTCGATATTAATCGATAGAAGATAAAAGATTGTGCCATAGTTAAAGCATACATCATACAAGCCACTTGATGCGCAACATGAGTTGATAGCTTTACTATATCAACTCATTGTTGTGCAGCTAGCCCCTCTTCTGTATTCGCCACTGACAAGTACCAACCTCCTCCCCGCAGGAACAACATAATGGACGACCCGTTCATCCGCGAGCACATCGAAGACCTCCTCCGCAACATCCGCACACAGGTGCTCATCAAGCTCATCGGACCCTACACCCGCATCCACATCCCCTTCATCTCCAAGGAACTGAACATACATGAGAAGGAGGTCGAGAACCTACTTGTCACTTGCATTCTGGACAAGTAAGTATGGATCAAGCTCATCGGACCCTACACCCGCATCCACATCCCCTTCATCTCCAAGGAACTGAACATACATGAGAAGGAGGTCGAGAACCTACTTGTCACTTGCATTCTGGACAAGTAAGTATGGATCAAGCTCATCGGACCCTACACCCGCATCCACATCCCCTTCATCTCCAAGGAACTGAACATACATGAGAAGGAGGTCGAGAACCTACTTGTCACTTGCATTCTGGACAAGTAAGTATGGATCAAGCTCATCGGACCCTACACCCGCATCCACATCCCCTTCATCTCCAAGGAACTGAACATACATGAGAAGGAGGTCGAGAACCTACTTGTCACTTGCATTCTGGACAAGTAAGTATGGATCAAGCTCATCGGACCCTACACCCGCATCCACATCCCCTTCATCTCCAAGGAACTGAACATACATGAGAAGGAGGTCGAGAACCTACTTGTCACTTGCATTCTGGACAAGTAAGTATGGATCAAGCTCATCGGACCCTACACCCGCATCCACATCCCCTTCATCTCCAAGGAACTGAACATACATGAGAAGGAGGTCGAGAACCTACTCGTCACTTGCATTCTGGACAAGTGAGTGTGCATCAAAGCTTGGTCAATCCATCAATCCGTTTGTAATTAGGAACTGTCTTTCACAAACTTTAATTTCATTATGCTATGGATAACTTATTTAAAGTTAAATATTATACATAAATCAGTTTGAGGAAATTAAAGTCGCCGTTCATTGCTATTGCTTACTCCACAGTCATCGCTATCCTAAGGCCCCGGTGATGGCGTCGCTTACAGTGATATTTTATACTCTATATTTTATATACTATACTCTAGTAAAATATCATTTATCATTGGTCGCTTATCACATTTTAATGTGTATAAATTTGTTTGTATTCCAGCACAATAAGCGGTCGCATCGACCAAGTGAACTCAGTGCTGGAGCTAACAAGCGGCGCACGCGGCGCGGCGCGGTACTCCGCGCTAGACAAATGGACCGCGCAACTCTCCTGTTTGCATCTTGCGCTGGCTAACAAGATGGCTTAACTGCAATAGCCCCACTACAACCTGCAGGCTTAGAAAAATACCAAGAGCGTGTGACTAACGCTAATAAAATCATGAAGAAGGAACCAATGGAGGCTGCGCGGTGAACACCAAACTGAAGCTAGAAAAATGACGTCACGGTTGTGTGCCATCTCACTTATTCATACGGAGTACATAGGTTGACGATAGTATTTTGTTTTTAATTCATGAGGAAAAAGAGATGGCACTCAACCATGACGTCATTTATCTTGCTTCGGTTTGGTGTTAACCGTGCAAACTCCATTGGTTCCTACTTCAAGGTAGTTACAATCTATTGGCGCTTGTCTAACACCTCTGATTTTAAGATGCAAAACGTTTCTCGTGGAGTTATGTCGTTCATCCGTATTTCTTTTAAATAGAAAATTTGGAGTCGAAGATAGTGCATTGAAATAACATGTCTGCAAGTGTTTTACAGTATGTACCACACTTAACGGACGACTCCGTTGTGATTATAATGACCTGCGCAGACGATGGACTTTTCTCCGCGGCGAAGAAAAAAGTACGCTCCGCGAATAAAAACTCCGCCGCGGATTCAATTTTTTTCGGGGACTCCCTAATACTTTTGTCCGGTCCGCTCCCTACATATTCGCGGTTATTTGGGGGATTTTATGTACGCGGTGCTTTTAATCCCTCGTTTGCGTAACTCAATACAGTTGTAAGTATTTCAGCGGACAAAAACTCCGCGGAGGGAAGTCCGTCGTCTGCGCAGGCCATAATTAAAATGAAATACGTTTCTTTCAATTTGTGAAGCGCTTTGCCAGTTACTTTGTTATGCGTCACCAATCATCAATATAAAATATGTTTTCGTACACATTTGCCACATAGCATAGGCGGATCCAGGATTTGGTTCTGGGGGGGCCAAGGTGCGGACGGGCAAAAATATTACAATTTTTACTACGAAAAATTTTGTTTTTTAACTCGCTCAGAGCTGTTAGAAAGTTTAAACATTCATAATAAAAAGTGAAAAAATTGTAATCTTTACCATGAAATATGTGCAAAATTCGTAACTCTACAATGTTTCTGGGGGGGCCTTGGCCCCCTGTCGCTCCCCTAAATCCGCCTATGCCACATAGTATTTCGTTTCTCTCCTCTTCTTGTATGGTTGCCTAAAAGAGATCGATTGCAGCAATAAGGGCAAGTATAATATTGTAACAATATTTTCCAGTTTTAGAATAAAAACACTAATATGAAAAATCGTAGTATCTCCTGATTGACATACTTCCATTTTTTATTTATTTACAGATATCAATAATAAGAGCATAATTATATTCTTTGTAGAAAGTGTAGTGGGCAAAGCGCTCAATACTCGTACTACTGTGGAATAATGATGAAAAATAAAGTACCTATGAACTAGTTTGAAGTTTTTGTTAAAGTTAAGACTGCATCCCACTACTAAAATATTATTTACCGGCACAATAATTATTCGCCCACCCATTTTTTAAAGGCTTACTAAAAATATTCTAAAAACAGACCGTAAATAATTATATTCGCTTTCTTGGCTTCATCTGCTACCATCTACGGCCGCTTAACATCACGCGAGCTCGTGGTAAAGCCTTAACACTAAAGGCTAACTTATTATAATGAATAAAAAACATCAAATAGGAGTTTCAAGTCTTGACTATAATGCTAAAGTACGCACTTGTTACAAGTGAATTTAAAAAATTTACTTTTTGTTTTTGTGAAATTTACTTGATATGTGGATCAATAAAGAGTATGTTATTCCTTACACACAGTTGTTACAGGCACAGTTTTACATAAATAAAAATACAATTATAATTACTTATGAAATATATTTCATAGTAAGACTACATAAATTGGACGGATTGGTATATCACAGGTTAGTTATATACATTTCCCATTATATTGTTATACAATTTATAAAATATCTAAGCAATATAAATACATCAAAAATAATCATTTCTGAAAATAGAAAAAAAAATGTAAATTCTTTCAAACTCCTAGCAATATTATATTTTGTTTGTAAAATTTAGTAATTTTTAATGGCACATCCAATTATTCTCATTATTATATATTGTTATTATTATTATTTTCTGTTTTATAAACTTGATATGTTTCTAAAACATTGAGCAAGTTCAGTATGTTATTTTGGCAGTGTACATTAAAGGCTGGCTCAAACAAGGGCGGGCCTTACTGCAATGCATCGCATAGTAAAAACCCTCCTGGGTACATATTATGTATATGTCACTGGAATATAACAAGATTCGTAAATAAATTTCCTAGAAAAATTTATAAACTTTCGTAGGTTTCCAAACGAGAGATAAATTAACTATGTAAATCGACTAAACTCACGATATAAAAGTCGAAGCTAGGCTCGCGGCTCGACCCTGGGTTAAAGAGAGATAAATTGTATTATTTTACGCCCACATTTTATAAATTTTCTAGGAAATTTATAAACTTATGAATCTTGTTATTTTCCAGTGACATAATATATCAAGCCCATACTACAGGCCGATAATGTGGTACATGTTGGTTTTTGTTGTACGATGCGTTGCTGCTTAGAACTAGAGCTACTGTGGTGTGTTGTGCTGCTACTGCGCAGCCAAACGTATTCAGATCGTTCAAAAAGATTTACGTGACCTATATCTAACAACTGATAATCATGATTATTCTCATAATTTAGTACAAATAAACTGGGCAAAGTGCGAATCTCACACTGCTAATAACAGAAAACTTAATATAGTTCTGTGGTCACAACATCGAAAAAGCATCACAAATCTTGATACATATAAAATTATGTAATACTAGTAATTCAATAAGCAGAGTATATAAGAATAACTTGTATCGCGCAGACAAAGAAAAATAATACTCGTGTAATTATAAATCATTTTTTTCTTCATCTGCGCAATTTTGTCTTAATTAAAGCTTATAATTAAATGTTTTACTGAATATCAGTTAATTAATTTAAAAATGCCAAAAAAAATCCCCAAAAATACCTATTTTCTGTCTTGAGACTTGGTCATAAGACAGTGTATTCATTCTCCTAATCTGAGTTATTAAATTGCTGTTCGTACATATTTTTTTGTTATAAAAATTTACGTTATAAATTCGTTAAAAATTCAATATTTTAATTTTCGAAAATGATTCGATTTGGGATGAAATCGATATAAAAGAAACTTTTATAATAGAATCAAAATACAAATCATATTTGTTTATTGAGTGAATCAATTCCCTTCACACAAGTCATAAACAGGATTACGCTTGTTACCTCTTCACCCCAAAACTACCAAACTAATTTAGCTAAAAATTTGGATGTAGTTTCTAGATATTCTCAACAATATTAGAACGTGCGTATTGCCGTTTTATTGATAAGAACACTCACGTAAAATCGTTTTTTTTTATGTTCCTAGCTTTGAATAGAACGAAGATCCTTACTTGACTGGTCTATCAGCGATAAAACCGTCAATTGCAACAATCTTTCCAGAATGCATAATTTTAAGGTATGGTATGGTGGTGATATTTTAAGGTATTGTATGTGTTCAATAAAGAGTTATCTAATTTACTTAAAAAGTGGACGGACTCTATTGTTATTCTTCACCTCATATAACATGTGTATCAGTGGTTTTGTTTCTCATGGAGCCAGGGTCGGAAGATAGGCAGGGTAGAGGGGTAGTGCGTGGGCGGCGCCGCCTCGCTCTCGTCGCGGAACGGATATGTTCCCAGCAGGATCGGCAGCTGCAGCTTCACTTCCTTCTCTAAACTCTTCGGCTCGATTATGAACTGAAATCAACAAGTTAATATAGGAATAGACAGTGGATGTTGGTGTGTTTTCTACCTGTTTATTTTTGTGTTTCAACAAACTGTTATCTATCTAAAGTCTAGTCTTTCAATCTTTCTGACACAAAAAAAACTTGAGAGGTGTCAAGGGACACCCGGATGGAACGAAGTTCCTTTCGATTAATGAAAATATCTGGCTTACTTTCTATAAGAGAGAGACAGAGAAACATGCGCACGCCGCACAGCTTACAATAGCTTACTATAGCAAAAAGTGTCGTGACAACTTTTCGTAAGAATTTTTTCCGTCTAGCCCCCTTTCACAACACGCGATAAGGAACTTCGTTTCAAAATGAAACGTTTAGTGGGAAAATATGTTTTGGACAACTCATGGCGACCCTGACAGGATTCAAAATTAAAATCCGATAGCCCGAAGGTTTAGCCATCATAGGATTTTTGTATCAGAACCAGTGTAAACATTTTAGACAGAAGAAACGAAGAAAAATTGACGAATGAATGAGAAATCGCCGCAAAGTGAATACAACGGTTTTGCTAACCATATGCTAACTTTTAGTATGTTTGGAAGCTTATCGTGTACATTCCTTCTCTTGGTTCTTTTGTATACTACAAACTCACCACCTACCCATGTAAATATCAATATTTCGCTCCCTGCAAGGTTGTCTGGAAAAGATCGCTTTTAGCGATAAGACTGCCAATTGTTACACTTATGTCGTGATTTTGTGTTATAGCTTTAAGTTTTCTGTATGTTCGTAGTGTTTCAATAAAGAGTTTTTTATTCTATTCTTGATTTATTCCGTAGATTTGATCAGAGATCATAGTCTTGAAATGCCCATTCCTGCTACTAAATGTGATTTTGTGCGAGTGAGTTAAATTATATCTTATATTTTAATGGCGACCCTGCCAGGATTCTTCATTGCCCAGATCAGGGTTAATACACAGTACAACTCACATAGACGTCGTACTGCACGGAGATGAGATGGGATCCGCGCAGGTTGGTGGGCGGCAGCGGCGGCACGTACAGCACCTCCCCGCGCCACGTGTCCGTGTGGCCAGGTCTGGTCCGGCCGTGGCTCAGTGTCGCCAGCTGGCGGACCTCGCGCGCCGCCGTCTTGCCGTGAGCTGTGTACTGGATCGTCTGGGGAAACATATTTTGTTAATGAGAGGCTATATAAAGTCTGTGACACATGTTTGCCCAACATGTAGTCGACCCTGCCGCTCCAGGATTGGTTTTATAAGCCACCAACGGAAGTGCCAACGCAACCCAACAGACAGTGCTTAAATCGTCTGCAATAGACGCAAAGGCCGATGATGATATAAAGTCAACTCATGACTTTATGAGTAGTTACTAATTACTATAGTGGTGGTTTTGGGTAACCAAACGAAAGATGTTAGACGAAAGCGCGTTTACGGCATCTTCTTCTTTCATTCTTGCATTGATAGGTACTTTTTTTTCCTTTTCTTATAGAATTACGTTTGTGACAGCGGTACAAATCTTTATTATGATCTAGATTATGATGGGATCCTAAGAAGAATGAATTAAACATTACAAATACGATACAGCTGTACTCGCGAATTAATTTCTGGTGAGATTATCTCAACCACGGTTTTAGATCACGATGCTCTGTGTCTCCTGACAACATGTAACCTCAGTGAGAGCTGCTTTCGTGGCCTTGATGGTGGTGCGGGAGTTGAGCAGGTCGGCAGTGAGCACAATGCTCTGTGTCTCCTGACAACATGTTACCTCAGTGAGAGCTGCTCTCGTGGCCTTGATGGTGGTGCGGGAGTTGTTGAGCAGGTCCGCAGTGAGCACGATGCTCTGTGTCTCCTGACAACATGTTACCTCAGTGAGAGCTGCTCTCGTAGCCTTGATGGTGGTGCGGGAGTTGTTGAGCAGGTCCGCAGTGAGCACGATGCTCTGTGTCTCCTGACAACATGTTACCTCAGTGAGAGCTGCTCTCGTAGCCTTGATGGTGGTGCGGGAGTTGTTGAGCAGGTCGGCAGTGAGCACGATGCTCTGTGTCTCCTGACAACATGTTACCTCAGTGAGAGCTGCTCTCGTAGCCTTGATGGTGGTGCGGGAGTTGTTGAGCAGGTCGGCAGTGAGCACGATGCTCTGTGTCTCCTGACAACATGTTACCTCAGTGAGAGCTGCTCTCGTAGCCTTGATGGTGGTGCGGGAGTTGTTGAGCAGGTCGGCAGTGAGCACGATGCTCTGTGTCTCCTGACAACATGTTACCTCAGTGAGAGCTGCTCTCGTAGCCTTGATGGTGGTGCGGGAGTTGTTGAGCAGGTCGGCAGTGAGCACGATGCTCTGTGTCTCCTGACAACATGTTACCTCAGTGAGAGCTGCTCTCGTAGCCTTGATGGTGGTGCGGGAGTTGTTGAGCAGGTCGGCAGTGAGCACGATGCTCTGTGTCTCCTGACAACATGTTACCTCAGTGAGAGCTGCTCTCGTAGCCTTGATGGTGGTGCGGGAGTTGTTGAGCAGGTCCGCAGTGAGCACGATGCTCTGTCCGGGCACGTAGGCGCCGCGGTCGAGGGACACGCGGCAGGTGACGGCGCCGCCGCCCACGCAACCCACGCCGAACTTGTGCTCTACGCTGCACTCGAACTGTTGCTGCGGGACATAAGGGAAGGTGGACTGAATGTTTGAGTACTGTCAGAGCTCAGACTCCAACAAATCAAAGACGCGTAAGTAGCCGGGTACTAAGTTGGTAAGATGGGAAAGGTGTGGGAGAAAAGATTTTAATGATAACGAAATTTTATATCTCTCTCAAAATCTCTTTCGTCGAAATTTGGTATCCATTACGGGGCTTTTAAACACTGTACTATACTAACTGAAACCAATATGGCCAACCTTTAGTAATTTCGAACATCAATCCACTTCAGTGCTTAATTACATAAAATGTTGTCAAACTTGCAAGCAGATTTACTCATTACAGTTACATAATAATGCGATGCAATGTCAGTACACTTGTAGCCTTACTTAACTAGACCCACTGATCTGAATGGACAATGACGCGAATATCTCACGATTAACAATGTACACTGTTATATAATATTTGTGTAATGTTTGACTGACTCAATGTTATGACATTACTGTCTTGGGAAAAATTACGGACGTTATTGAAATGTCTATTGAACAATTCCTAACTTTAGAATTAGCCCATTTCTGCAGAGGCCGATGAACTGATTTTTGTAAGACTTTCACTGGCACTAACATAATACTTGTTTATGTCATGTTATTCCTTATAACTAGTTATTAAAAAGAATAACGCCTTTTATTCTTATAAATACTGGAAATTAAAATAAGTGTGTGAAAAACGTTTTAGGCATTTTATAATATAAATTCTACACAACATTTTGTGGAGTCAGATAGACAGGCGAAACTTGACGACTTGATGTTAATTTATAGCATGAAATGTTAAAACGGAAATTACACAGAATACTTTACTGTTTAAACTATATATTATTATAAAAACAGTTTTAACACTAAAACACATTCTTTTAGACAAAAATGTATGGAGAGAGTAAAGAGGATTTCATTATCAGAAAAAAAGTCATAAAATCTTCTGGGCTTCTGGTGATCGACTTCCTTTTGAACGAGGTTGAATGAGTGGCCCAACAGTTCCACTTAGTCTACGGCTTGAGCAGTGCTGTGAAAACATTACTGTGCTTCGGTAGGAGGGCACTGTAGCTAGTGTAATTACTGGGCTAAAGAGTCTTAACATCTTATGACTCTTGAGTAAGAAGCGTTGGTGCAGTGCACCTAGAATTGCACATCATTGTGAAATTATTGGAAGCACTGTACTTATTATGGGCAGCGTTATCTCTTAACATCAGGAGAGCGTCTTGCTCGTCTTCTTACTTTTACACATAAAAAAAAAAAGGCTGAAGAGTCTTAACTTCTTATGACTCTTTACTAATAGCGTCGTCGGCAAAAAAATGACTTACCGACAACACAGGTGGTTCCAAATTCAGGTCAATGGGGTTCATCACAATGAAGACCTGCTGGTTCTTGTGCGTCAATCCATTGGGTTCCCTCAGGGCAGCTTTACAGTAGTACTGCACCCATCCGTGGGTGCCCAGGAAGGTTGAAGGTAAGCCCATGGGCAGACCCAGCTTGAAAGGGAAGCTGTGGATGCCGGGGGAAAGGACTGACGCGCCGTGACCTGGGAGTAGGAATGATTATTTTGTAGATGATGAGTCAAGCTCTCAAGTCAACCTGATATGAATACATGGACTTCTTACAAACTAACTGCGCCGAGCAGTTTTACGCGCTCTACTGTAGCCTATGTGTTATTCCAGGGTCTAAGCTATATCTATACCAAATTTCAGGTTAATCAGTCCACCCGTTTGAGTGTGAACAAGTAACAAAATTATTATTGTTGTAGCTAAAAATGATTATATATTAAAGAGCATTGTTCATTCATTAAATAATTGAGAATACCAATAAAATATTCTCATAGGAATCTATTAACATAAAACTAATTTTAAACCTTTGAACTTTAAATCTGCAATTAACTAACCTATATTATAATATTTATGAGATATAAACCAGATATACAATATGAATTTTAAATCTGATTTAATCTGGGGGCACGGTAGTGCCCCCGCCAAGTCGAGCGCGAAGCAAGCACTGCCGTACCATCTTTACAGGAACCATTTCGTCGCATTTTCAGGCCCCTATTTGAGAACCTCTGGATAAGACCAGAACACAGAAATTTTCGTCATCCAGTAAGCTATAATTACATACTTAAAATCCAAAATTTCAAGTCTGTAGGTCATTAAGTTCCGAAGTTAAGCGAAAGCAAAGTTTCGCTTTTTCGACACTCACTCACTCATGATCATCAAAATAGAACTAGTACTTCCCATAAACTCAGAGAGCTGAAATTTGGTACATACTTAGAATTTATTGTATAAACCATAGGAAAACTAAAAAAACATGCAATTTCGGTCTCGTTTTCGAGATAATTCATCTGCATAAATAACTTTGTAATCTCATATAAATGTATCGGATTACAAAGTTACATTTGCAGTCAATGGTTAAAATTGTGTAATATCCAACTTATTAATTCAAAATATATTTAAGGCATAGTATATGTATATGTGAGTGTGTATATGTGTCGTAAATCGTCAGTTATGATCAGGCGATATCTAGCGTGGCCAACTAAAATAAGAGCCCAACCAAACTATTAGAAGAGATCGACATACCGCCTTTACTACAAGCTTTTATTTACTTTCACCTGTCGGTCTGTCTGTCTGTAATTAAATCTTGCAAGTTTAATTAGGCCCACTTCCCGGTATAATATTATGATGCATTGGACTAAGAGTGAACGCACACGTATCTAGATGGCGCTGACTGTATTTTAAAACGCGCTTACGGTTTGTATTTCTGATAACCTTATAATATAGCGTTTCTACAAAAATAAGTGAAATCCCACCAAAAACATTCTGTAAAAAACTAGCCAAGTCTCGATGGAGCTGCTTGTTTATCTCTAAAAAGTAATGAAATCTAGACAAAGTCGTGCCAAGTATAAGGTTCCTTACTGCGATTTCTTTATTATTATAGTTAATGTTGTGTGACTTGGCCGTTGAAGGGTACACAAGGGTATTATACCAGGTGCTCCATGACACTATTGCACCAATCTGTCCGCTACCCATTCACGATAGAAAATTTCCACTTGGAAAACGTTGATTGGATAACCAGTCAATTTTAGGCTTGATAAAGCTGCGTATTTCAATAATACTTATGTTTGGGCGATCCAAGTGTCATGGAGCATCTGGTTTTATACCACTGTGTACCCTTCAACGGCCAAGTCACACAACATTAACTATAATAATAAAGAAATCGCAGTAAGGAACCTTATACTTGGCACGACTTTGTCTAGATTTCATTACTTTTTAGAGATAAACAAGCAGCTCCATCGAGACTTGGCTAGTTTTTTACAGAATGTTTTTGGTGGGATTTAACATTACCTGTTATAGGAATGTAATAAAAGAATTAAATTATATTGTTTGTTAATCAAACAATATAATTTAATTCTTTTATTACTTAGTGTTGTAGTACTTAGTGAGGACACAAAAAACATAAAAGGTGAGTTGTTAAAAATTAAAAACTAGAGTTTTTATTTTAATGTAGGGTTTCATAGGGGCAATGTAAAACAGATGTAGTTTAACTACATAACAAATAATAGCACCACACAGCAGTTTCTTGCGGCTCCTTTTTTTAGTGGTAAAGCTCATGGCACAGCCTGGTTTGCTAATTTGACCCTGGAACTTGGAACAGCATAGGTAAAGTACACTTGTGAAAACCATTGGTCCAAGTTAGTAGTTTATAGACCTCAACAGTGGGCTATTGACAACTTTTCTTCTAACCCTATGAATAAAGCAGTACAATCTCTTAGATAAGGCCATAAGAGGGCAAACTGACATTCAATATTATGTACCATAACATCTGTACCTAACCAATTTTATATACAGTTTAACAATAAATAATATTTTTATTCTTAGATACAAATCTCACCTGGTTCACCAAGCAGCCTCATGCGGAAGTCAATGTAGTTCTCTTTGTCGAAGAGCCTCTCATGTCTCCCTGAACCAACTCTCACCACTCCTTCACCAACCACATGGAAATGTAACCCTGGAATAAGGATTAAGAGTTATTTTTATTTACCATCTATGCTCCAGTAGTTGTTTCTGCTTAGTTTGTCTCAGTGAGGGGCAAAGGCTTCTCTCTCATCTCTCTATTCTCTACACAATCTTAAAAATTTGGTGACATTTACAATATTTTGTAAAATTATTAATGTACATGACTTATTCTCCCTCTCTTTTAAACTTTCACTACACCCGACAGGGTCCACAAATGACCTAAAATGACGGTAAAATGTATTGTAATATATCGAGGGGTCTGAGGCGAATTGACTCAAGCACCATTTTAAGGCGATATTGAGTTATATATATCGTTGTACGGAGAAAAAAATCGCTGATTAAAACGATATATATAACGCCTAAAAATGGCGCTTGAGTCAATTCGCCTCAGACCCCTCGATATGTAAGATCCTTTTTAAGAAAATATGTGGAAAGTGAATAAAGTATTTGAATCTAAATCTATTCTATTTATAGAAGAGGGAAGGGAGGCCTTAGTTCACTGAAGTGAAGAGCTATGGATGCTCAGCTATTGCTAATGGAATCCAATTAGTCTGGCTATCTTTCATTTGGATCTACTGTGATATCTAACTCTTTGTGGAGCCCATAGCATGGTAGTCACATGCAGCAAATGTGTCCAGCCTAATTTCACTTCAAGCTGGCAGCTTTTTCACTAACATCGGTGGTGTTGATTGGAGAATGCAGAACTATTTCTTACGCTATCTAAAGGTTGATTCCCAAGATGCATCAAAAACTTTCAGGGTAATCTTAGGTAAGATGAGAATGTAGAAGTTTTTTTTAAATTTTCTTGCAATCAACTTTAATTATAGTAATTTTTACATTCAACAAACTGTTAAATGTGCATCCATTAACACACTTATTACTTATTACCAATGCTGCATAAATGACATGATTCAATGGAGCATACAAGTTATAATTATGTACTAACGAGAGCCACTCACCTAGAACTGGGGTATCATCTTGCAGTTCCATTAACACTTTACCAGACAAAAACTGTCCCGGGAAGTACAGCAGTGAAGTGTTATCAAACACTATCAAAAACTTCAATAGCTTTCGCGGCATTTTGAGGAATTACTGCCTAAAAATAATAAATGTGCTTAACAGGTAATACATAATACAAAAATGTGGTTAGAATAGGAAATATATAATACGTTACCAGCAGTTAATTGTGATTTTATATAATAATAGGAAAACGCTTCATTGATATAATCATCAATCAACAACCGAAGTTTCAAGTTCACTTTTAATGAGAATTTTTAGTATTCTATATGGGATAAGTATCTGCGAACCTTGTATGTACGAAAGTCACACCCACGGCGACATTATCCTCAATGTTTCTTACATAGTCGGCTGTGTACTAAGTTGAGAAATATGCTAATCGAAGGCCGTCCACTACATCTACACACAACTCACAACACCTACCTGATTTTCGTAAACGGCACGCCTCTGAATGAAAACTTTAATTTGATATTACAAAAACACTTCAGTACAATTGAAAACCTCACTTAGAAGCTTGTTTTGTCTTATTTCGTTGATAAAAAATAATAAAACAAACTTTTACTGAGTTCTAAAACTTATACAATTTTTTCTACTTTGCGAACTTCCGAACTTTGACATTTATTGACTTTGACAGACGTTTGATTATTTAGACATGACATCAGACGTTAATTGACAGTTGACACCAGTTCTGGTTGGTTTTCAATGCCAAAAGTTGATTTTACGCTATGCTCAATTTCATTGGACGAGGCTTGACAGTTTGAGTAAACGACCAATCACAAAAGTATTTTTAAAGCCATTTGAATGACATCCAGCGTTGCCAGTGCGTAACTTTTGTAACATTTTGCGTTACTTTTTGACCCTTTGCGTTACTTTTACGTTACTTGTCCTAAAATGTTACTTTTGCGTTACTTTTTGGGGTAATGATTTTTTTTTAAAATGAACCTACAATGGAAGAATATAAAATAATAGCTAAGTGAAACGGAACGCAATCGAAACGGAAAACAAAAATTAAAAAAAAGTAAATAATATGTTTATGTCATGGCTCGTCCACATATGCCGGTCAATGACTCTGCGAGTCGTTGGCCTAAAGTTCGCCCGAGCGCACAGATTATATATATGCACTTGAGGCACTGATTATATAAATCAAAAAATAAAGAAAATTTAACTAGTTTAAAGTAATTATTCACACAAAATGGCTTCAAATGGTCCATGATTGATTAACATTCAAAATATAATTAAAGTCGTAAGTCGTCAGTTATGGAGCCCAAAATGTATACCAGAAATTTACCGGAAAAATACGTAAATATCCGAAGACATTCGTCTATAGACAAAAACTGTTCATCCATAGACAAAACATACACTAAGCAAATCATTGGCCGGTATATGTGGACGAGCCATAGGACCAACGTCATCGATTCGAATGTAATGTGCCCAAACTCGACTGGTTTACTAATAGCCATTGAAGAGTTTCATTAGACACCTCCTGGCTCCATCATCAGATCAGCTCAATGGTACCAGATTATTTAACTGTCATCAGATTTCTAGACATTCGCAAAGTTTCATTATGATACGAATAAGTTGGTTTTTCTACTTTCGACTTTTCGATCCACATACCCTTTTTGGGCACTCATTGACTGGGCTACTACTGAAATCTATGAATAAAAAAGTATAAGTACCTATATTTAAATTTAGTAAGTAAATTACATTGTATTAAAAATCTTTTTTTTTGTTAAATGCGTTACTTTTATTGTAAATGCGTTACTTTTCGAACCTACCTACGTTACTTTTGAAGTTAGGGCACTGGCAACACTGATGACATCTGCTAAAACTGAAATCAAAAACAAAGTTGCTGAAATGTACGAGAGAGGCTGACGCCGTATTTATTTACCATTTCGATATAAAATTTCGAGATATTATTTAGTGTCTTGCGTCTGAAACAGTCCACAAAAACAATTCAAAATGCCTAGCGAGATGATAACACTGCAGCTGGGCCAGTGTGGAAACCAAAGTGAGTGTGAAATCCATGTGTCAAGCGGTTAATTTCAAATTATCGGTGTTAATTAATTGAATTTATTGTTCCCTAGTCGGGTTTGAGTTCTGGAAGCAGCTGTGCATAGAACACGGAATATCTCCGGAAGGTATATTGGAAGAATTTGCATCAGCGGGGTCGGATAGAAAGGACGTATTTTTCTATCAGGCTGATGATGATCATTACATACCCCGGGCAGTTCTTCTGGATTTGGAGCCTCGAGTTATCAACACTATACTAACATCACCGTACGCTAAGGTAAAAAATAAGCCTAAAACAAAAAAAAATGCCCTAAAATTAAAAACATGTTTAAATATTAGTTTCTTCTTCAGACCTTTAAAACATTACCTACTTGTTTTAAAAATTATTGTCCATAAAAACCTATACCTATTTGCTCGTTTATCAGGATTACTGAGTATACTATATTGTTTACAGACATTACCAAATAAGAAAGCTTCCTGACTGTGACTGTATCCTGTTTAAATTATTTCTTGTGAAGTGCAAATTATATAATTATTTATATTTTTGTTGATAGTTATACAATCCAGAGAATGTGTACCTATCGAAACATGGTGGAGGTGCAGGCAACAACTGGGCGTCCGGTTACGCTCAGGGAGAGAAACTCAACGAGGAGGTGTTTGATATCATCAACAGAGAGGCTGACGGCAGTGATAACTTGGAGGTATGATTATAAACTATGGTTTCTCATCATTAAAGGAAAAAAGATTGGGTCTTTTTGTCTCGAAATATTTCTAAATAGGTACCTAAATTAGATTGCTTTTGACTTTTTTGCAATGATATAGTAGGGCATTTTAATTCAATGGCATTTGATTTTAAAATAATTATTTTATAATATTTTTTATCCACTCAAACGTCCCGACCGCTATAGCGGTCCGAAAAAAAGTTGAGTTAAACGTTACAGCCGCTATAGCGGCTTTAGAGACTTACTACTTTTAAAACATGTTTTTATCCATGAAAACACTGAAAATTTGCGTAAATATGGTTGTAAATGGCTTTGTAATAAACGTTTTAAATCTGTGGTCATTAAATCTGAAGCTAAGCTCTTGGCAAAATTTTAATTTTTTTTTTTTAATTATAGTTTCGAAGTTTTCATGCGTGCCAGTGAAATCTGCGTTTAAAATGTTTATAATTCACCTTTTTTTATTAAAATTATATATTATTATGATCCTCATGATACTATCTTTCGGAATTGGTACAGATATTAAGGAAATAAACAAAATCAGGACAATTTTACATGTCTTAAAGTCGACATGTAAAATTTTTGTCGCGTTTGCCGCGTTTTCGTAATATTTTTCCATGATTAATTTCAATCAACAATTATTTTAATAAAATACAACGTAAATTTAGAAAAACAGTTCAACATGATTAGTTACGTATACCTAAAATTAAAAAATATAAACAAAAATAGTTTGAATTCATTGATTAAATATTTCCATTCTCAGGATTTTGTTCTAGGCGCTGAAGATTTATACACGAATGGGTGTTTTGTTTTGATTTATTGTGCTACACTGTACTTTTCAAGTAATTATATTTTGGTATCAAATCAAAGCTTATATAATCTAGTTTAATAATATGCAGGTAAAAATAAGAAATATTCAGAGATGTTCCGTAAAAAAGTGATTAAACCAAAAAAATACCTAAAATTAACACATATTGCCAAGTTCGATTTTTTTTTTATATACTTTGTGTTAATATTTGAATCAAAATTTTCAGATATTTTATTTCTTTATAGTTTTAACTATATAATGCTATTTTTTTCATAGAAAATGTTTCAATAGTTTACTAGAAAATAGACGTTTAGTAGGTATCAGTAGTGAGCGCTCGACGCGATTCTATTTGGATCGCGGACGCGGACGTTCGACGCTTTTTCAGCTGTCAAGGGCGGACGTGTGAGTGGATAAATAACATTTGGATATGGCAAACTAAGAAAGGAATATACAAAAATTTTCACCATTATGCTGAGCAACCATTATGTACCTGTAGTTATTAATTTATTAAAACTAGCCTATATATTGTAGGGGTTTGTGCTGTGCCACTCAATAGCGGGCGGCACGGGATCAGGCATGGGCTCCTACATCCTGGAGCACCTCTCCGACAGGTTCCCTAAGAAACTGGTGCAGACATACAGTGTGTTCCCTAACTTGGATGAAATAAGGTATGTACTGTACAATGATTTGAGTATTGTTGGTAATATCTTTGTCTCTATAATATTAGATTATAATAAATTAGAAATATATTTTCAGATTTATTTTTAGATTTAGTTCAGTTTTAGATATGATTTCTGAGTATTTTTAAGTTTTAGATGATAGGTTAGTTGTTAAAAAATTATATATTTTAAATGAGATAAATAAACAATTGGTATACTTACCTAAATATTTTTTGGAATAAAATTAAAAATGGCTAAGATATAAAACACGTTTTTGGGCGAGGACACTCTATGTCAGAACTTTCAAATGTTGCACACTGTATGTCCTGGCTCCTCACAAAGCATTTTTTAGAGCATTATCTATCTATAATTATTAATCTACTCAACCCATATCCATCTATTGCTGGCTGTACCCTCCCAAAATTTACAAAATATGTTGACTGGCCTGTAGTGGAGAGATAGATTAAGTACCTATATATTGTATGACCTAGATTTAAGTTAGTAATAAATGCATCTTTGAACGGAACACACGTGTTTGTTACTCATCCTATCGCACCCGACGATACATGGCGACCCTTGCCATACGTCGGCGGTGCGCTAGAGAGAGCGCGTCGCGTCGGCGGACATTACATAATCGTTTTTAAATGGACATTTTTTTTTATGGACGAAGTGGTTGGTGAAATTTTTTTTAACAATGTGCAACTCACGTATTGAAAAAGAAGAGGTGTTCATTAATCAAAATACAGCGGGGGACAACAGCGCCCGCTTAAACCATATCAAACAACAGCTGGACATCACCCACGTAATGACCATCGTCATTTTAACAATCTTGGGGCTATTGGCACTGTACTTCGTATATAGAAAATACAAAGAAATGCACGCTGGCTGGATGGAGCAGCAGTGGCAAAGAAATTTCATGCAGCAGACTATCAACCGGGCGCGGGACTCCTTCCGGGCATACCGTCGCGAGCGTGCTGCCCAGCAGCAGCAGGAGGAGCCGCAGCTACAACGCGAGTAAACGAAATAAACGTCCCTTCTCAATAAATAGATCAGGTGTGAACTATTTGGTGTTGAACAATTTTTTTGCGCATCTCCCCTCTTTTTCATTTTATATGGCGCAATTTCCCAATCCTCCGACCTCTTATTTAATTTTAATGATTATGCCCTCCCGTCCCCAACAGCGAGTGAATAAAGTGGCGGAATTTAATACGTAATTAACAGTGAAAAACACCTTATTATTGGAAGACGGATGGCCATCAAAGGAACTCTATATTATGTTTAAATGGACAAATGGACTATATTATTTTGGTAAGAATTAGTTTAGTAATATAGTTAAATGGAAAATGAATTTTTAGTTAATTGTTTAAATGAATTAAATAACATAAAGAAATATCTAATTAAAGTTGGGCCAATACGAAGAAAAAGCAGTAAAAGTTGTTGTGAAAAATATAAAGAAGCAGATCATTTGTATGCGAATTATGGAAAAATAAGTACAAGTGTTAAGAAGAATATAAAGAAATATTCAGTAGGTCAAATAGAATTAATAAATAGATTAGAGAAATTAATTGTAAGAACTTATAGTGAAATAAGAGAGCTTTTTGCGCAACAAAGCGAAGGTACTAGTAAAATAGAGTCAAGTAGTAGTAGTAGTAAGGAATCTGAAGAGAGTAGTGATTCAGATAATAGCTTTAATTCAATAGGAAAAAGCAGTGAAACTTTAAAAATGGAGAAATTTAATTTGCGTACCGCAACTTCTCTTCTACCAGAAATGACGGGAGAAGAGAAGGTAACTAAGAAGTTGATAGATGGTATCGAGCTTTATTGTACTATGTTAGATGAAGAAGATCAAAAGAAGTTGACAAATTTTGTTTTAAAGACGCGATTAACGGAAAATGCTAAAATGCGGTTATCGGGATCGTATGCTTCATGTGCTTTGTTGATCACAAGTATGAAACAACATTTACTAACAAAAAAATCGTCAACGGCATTACATGCTGAACTTATGAAAGCTCACCAAAATAATACATCAATCGAAAAATTCGGACAGTATATAGAAAAAATAATGGTTGATTTAACTATATCTCAGGCTGATGACAAACCGGAATCCTTTGAAGTGTTGCAACCAGTTAACGAAAAAATCGCAATTCAGCGGTTTATCACCGGCCTACGAGATAAAAATTTATGCACTATTTTAGCAGCACGTAATTACGACAAGTTGAAGGATGTAATCCGAGCGGCTAAGGACGAGGAACTCACGGCGCTCAGCGGGCAGGCGCAAAACGCTATGTTCGTCAGTAACAGGCGAAGAGGTGAGTCCTTCACAGGATATTATAATAGGTCACGAGGTCAACGAGGCCGGCAATCATATGCTCCGGGAGGACGAGGCCGACAAAACACAAACACAGCAAACACAAACTATCCTCAGACATCGACATATACACGAATACAAACTGCAGCGAATAACTATAATAATAGTAACAGGGCAAGGTATCAAGGTCAAGGCCGTGGTATGTATCGCGGACCAAGACACAATAATGGGGTGAGGTTCGTGACAGAGGAAGGCACATACCAGCCTTCTTCCGACGAGACACCCGACAATACATGGCATGCAGATAATTTGGCAACATTTTTTCGCAGCTAACATATTTGCTTTCGAACCAAACACAATATCATTATCAATAGTAGATAGTTCCCACACATGGATAGTTGATACAGGAGCATCGCTTAGCGCAGTAAAATATGATATCGCGAAGCGGTGGAACGTTCCGATACATGAAGATCTCACGTACGTTGCAGGAATAGGTGGTACGATACCGACGCTAGGTTACGCTTATGTTACACTGAATTGTGGGAAATTTCAATTTCAACAGAAATTTTTTGTTATGAAAGATTTACCATTTACCCCTGATGGCATTTTAGGGTGCGACTTTCTTACGAATAACAGATGCATTTTAGATTTTGAACTAAATACTATAACAATGCGAAATAATTTAGACGAGGAGTTAACGTTACGTTTAGGAACATCGAAATCCAACAAATATCTAACTGTCCCACCAAGATGCGAACAATTGTTTCAGATTGAATATAGATTGACTACGGAAGATTGTGTGATAATGCCGAATGTTTTGAGCGAAGGAGTATTTTTGGCAGGTACTATTGTGAGACCTAAAGACGGTAAAATCACCATTCAAATCTTAAATACTAGAGAAGAACAAGTAACACTTAGTTATTTTAGGCCAGAAATAAACATGTTATCGAAGTATGAAATTTTTGAATTTGATCAGTGCGAAAGTAATGGTGACAGAGTGCGAAAGTTATTACCGCTCTTGAAATTGGATCATTTGCGTGAGGATGAACGAACGGCTATTGTAAATATTTGTGCAAAATATTCCGATATTTTTTGCCTACCTGATGATAAATTAACAACTACAAATCTTTACGAAAATAAAATTGTACTTAAAGAAAATGTAGACCCAGCGTACACAAAACCGTATCGTTTGCCATTTTCTCAACGAGAAGAAATTAATAGACAGGTTGAAAAAATGTTGAAGGATGACATTATAGAGCCCGCATCGAGTGAATGGTCAAGTCCTGTATTGCTAGTTCCGAAAAAGGTAGAGGGAGATGGAAACAATAAATGGAGATTGGTAATAGACTATCGAAAGTTGAATGAAAGGATTTTGGATGATAAGTTTCCACTGCCTAATATAGTTGACATTCTAGACTCACTTTCTGGGTCAATGTACTTCACACGATTGGATCTTTACCAAGGGTATTATTAGACAAACTTACATCCCGATAGTAGACCGTGTACGGCCTTCACTACACCACAAGGTCAATATCAAATGAAGAGACTGCCCATGGGACTTAAGATAAGCCCAAGCGCATTCTCACGTGTCATGACTATAGCAATGTCTGGTCTGAATTATGAAAAATGCCTTATCTATATGGACGATTTGATTTGTTTCGGTAGAAATTTAGAACAACATAATGCCAATTTGATGGACATTTTTTCCCGACTAAGAAAAGTAAACCTAAAATTAAACCCGATTAAATGTGATTTCTTAAAAAAAGAGCTACTCTACTTAGGACATATTGTTTCTGAGGAAGGTGTGAAACCTGACCCCGCAAAAGTAAAGGCACTTATAAATTATCCCATCCCTAAAAATTTAGAAGAAGTTAAACGATTTGTCGCTTTTGCCAACTACTACCGAAGATTTATTCCGAATTTTGCCGACAAATCATTAATTCTCAATAATCTTTGCCGTAAAGATATACCGTTTAATTGGACTCAAGAATGTCAAGAGTCATTTGAAATTCTTAAAAACGCTCTGATATCCCCACCCATTCTTCAGTACCCAAATTTTGATAATAAAAATACATTTATTTTGCAAACAGACGCATCAGGCTTCGCTCTCGGCTCTGTTTTGTGTAATGGAGACCGCAGACCAGTCGCTTATGCAAGTAGAACATTAAACAAAGCAGAACGAAACTACCCAATAATCGAAAAAGAGTTATTGGCGATAGTTTGGTCTGTAAAGTACTTCCGTCCATATTTATTTGGCAGAAAATTTATAATTGAAACCGACCATAGGCCGCTAGTTTATCTTTTTAACATGACAAATCCATCTAGTAGACTCATGAAATTCCGATTACAATTAGAAGAGTATGATTTTGAGATAGAATATATAAAAGGTCGAGATAACGTGACTGCAGACGCGTTATCACGTGCACGAATAACAAGTGAGGAGTTGAAGGATATGAACAGAAATATAATGGCAGTTATGACGCGAAGACAAAAGAAAATGTTAGATGATGAAAGAAAGGAAGCGGAAGAATCCACCAGGAGTAATAGCATACCTAACGAAACTTGGACTGATCACCCAAGGGTCGTGGATATGATGAAATTACCGGAAGACTACACTGAACTACATATTTATAAACAAGATGAATGGATGAACGAAAAAGATGACGTAATGGATGAAACTAGCAATTTTGCGTTTATTCCCAGTAAAAAGATGATAGGCATGAAACCAGTGTCCGGATCATACAGTACACGAGCTGTCTGTGTGGAGGAACTGAGTTCAATATGTAGTAGAAATAATATAAAGAATGTATACATATTAAAAGATGAATATAATGCAAAAATGATAAGAGAGTTAACTCAAAATATAAATAAAGTAGATAGGTGGTCCGGACCACGCATACATATTGTAAAAGGAGTAAAACGAATAAATGATAACGATACAAAGAGAGTTATACTTAATGACTATCACATGCTTCCGACAAGCGGACATGTAGGTATAAAAAGAATGGTAAATAACATACGAAGAAAGTACTTCTGGCCAGGTATAGAGCGTGACGTCACTAGTTATGTACAAAAATGCGATAAGTGTCAGAAAGAAAAATATTTTAAGTATATTAAGCAACCTTTAGTTATAACAGATGTAGGACAGAGTGCTTTTGATAAGGTAAGTCTAGACATAGTGGGACCATTGCAGAGAGATAGCGCAGATAACGTTTATATACTAACCCTACAGTGCGACTTAACAAAATACATAGAAGCATATCCCATATCTAACAAAGATACCGTAACTGTTGCACAAGCATTCGTTAACAATTTTATTATGAGATACGGAATACCGCGCATTATATTGACCGATCAAGGAACTGAATTTATGTCATCAGTGTTCCAAGAAATTTGCAAAATTTTAAAAATTAATCACCTAAATTCAACAGCATACCATCACCAAACAATAGGTAGCCTTGAAAACAATCATAAACATTTAGGCAGTTATCTCAGAACACAGACCAATAATGACCCACAATTTTGGAGCTCATGGGTTCCATACTGGTGCTTTGTTTATAATACCACCGTACATACGCAAACCAAATATTCTCCATACGAACTTGTATTTGGCAAACAGTGTAATCTACCAAGTAATTTGATAGAGTCAATAGACCCATTATATAATTATTCCAGTTACCCCTTAGAAATGAAATATAGAATTCAAAAATCACAACAAGACGCAAAAATAAATCTCCAAATATGTAAAGAAATCAGAAAACAACAATGTGACAACTATATAAATCCAATTATGTATAAACCAGGCGATTTAGTACTTATTAAGAACGAGAATGGAACGAAGCTAGATCCATTATACTTAGGACCTTTTACTGTAGTTAGTGATAAGGACCCTAATGTTATTGTTTTATATAAAGGTAAACATAAGCTTATACATAAAAATAGAACCAAGCCTTATCACGTTTAGAATTAAATTTCATAGGATTATAATATATACTATTGTAAACATTTAAAAATATTTTGTACGGAATGTATTAGAAAAAAAAAAATACATGTTTTTTTTTTTTTTTGCTTTTAGGAAGGTCATGTAGTGGAGAGATAGATTAAGTACCTATATATTGTATGACCTAGATTTAAGTTAGTAATAAATGCATCTTTGAACGGAACACACGTGTTTGTTACTCATCCTATCGCACCCGACGATACAGGCCATCTGGCTGGTGGTCTATTTCAAATTTTTTGCAAATGTGTTACATCTCAGCTATTTAAAAAAAAAAAAAAGTAGCGCGCGCAGTAGTGACGTAGCGCGTTTTCCCCACAATTTTATATTCGTCATATCTCAGCCAAATTCAATGATATTGACAAAAAAAATATATATTATCGAATATTTTAAAATTACAGACTATGTAATTATATATTAATTTTTTTTATCTTGTTGTCTATGCCTATTATATCCTCAGTGACGTAGTAGTCCAGCCCTACAACTCGCTGCTGACTCTCCGGCGACTGACAGAGAGTGCTGACTGTGTGATGGTGTTAGACAACACTGCTCTCAATCTCATCGCCAGCGATCCCAATAAATGCATCAATATTTTTAAGCATCTCCTTGACAGGCCAACATATAATATCTTTGTACACATCTATATAGTGACGTAATTGTATCTCCAGTGATGTAGTAGTCCAGCCATACAACTCGCTGCTGACTCTCCGGCGACTGACAGAGAGTGCTGACTGTGTGATGGTGTTAGACAACACTGCTCTCAACCGCATCGCCAGCGATCGCCTGCACATCAAGAACCCTTCTTTCGCACAGATCAATACACTGGTGTCTACCATTATGAGTGCTAGTACTGCTACTTTGAGGTAAAGAGTGTTTTAAATGCTTTTTTATTCCCTTAATTATTAGTTTCATTTGTTTTTGGTTAGCCTTTGACGACGGTCTCGCGTGATGTTAGCGACAATGTGGCCGTAGAATACCATTCAAATTAACAACGTTTTTGATACAAGTCTATGAAATTCAACCAATTTTAGATCCAGGTGGACGACAGTTTCTATATTAGTAGGTATGTTTGTTGCTCTATCACACAAAAACCACTAAACTGGTCATAATGAAATTCAGTATGTATCTCAGATGTAATATCGATGAAATGTTGCATGTTGAAGTGTTGTGTTCAATAAATGTTGTATGTTCAAAATTGGCCAGCAATAATAGCAGGTAATGTTGCAGGTACCCATCGTACATGAACAACGACTTAATCAGCCTGGTGGCGCCGCTCATCCCCACGCCGCGCCTGCACTTCCTCATGACCGGCTACACGCCGCTCACAGCCGACCACGACACTACCGTTGTATGTTCCCTGCTCGCTCCCTTACAGCCTCATAACCCACGCCATCCCCACGCCGCGCCTGCACTTCCTCATGACCGGCTACACGCCGCTCACAGCCGACCACGACACTACCGTTGTATGTTCCCTGCTCGCTCCCTTACAGCCTCATAACCCACGCCATCCCCACGCCGCGCCTGCACTTCCTCATGACCGGCTACACGCCGCTCACAGCCGACCACGACACTACCGTTGTATGTTCCCTGCTCGCTCCCTTACAGCCTCATAACCCACGCCATCCCCACGCCGCGCCTGCACTTCCTCATGACCGGCTACACGCCGCTCACAGCCGACCACGACACTACCGTTGTATGTTCCCTGCTCGCTCCCTTACAGCCTCATAACCCACGCCATCCCCACGCCGCGCCTGCACTTCCTCATGACCGGCTACACGCCGCTCACAGCCGACCACGACACTACCGTTGTATGTTCCCTGCTCGCTCCCTTACAGCCTCATAACCCACGCCATCCCCACGCCGCGCCTGCACTTCCTCATGACCGGCTACACGCCGCTCACAGCCGACCACGACACTACCGTTGTATGTTCCCTGCTCGCTCCCTTACAGCCTCATAACCCACGCCATCCCCACGCCGCGCCTGCACTTCCTCATGACCGGCTACACGCCGCTCACAGCCGACCACGACACTACCGTTGTATGTTCCCTGCTCGCTCCCTTACAGCCTCATAACCCACGCCATCCCCACGCCGCGCCTGCACTTCCTCATGACCGGCTACACGCCGCTCACAGCCGACCACGACACTACCGTTGTATGTTCCCTGCTCGCTCCCTTACAGCCTCATAACCCACGCCATCCCCACGCCGCGCCTGCACTTCCTCATGACCGGCTACACGCCGCTCACAGCCGACCACGACACTACCGTTGTATGTTCCCTGCTCGCTCCCTTACAGCCTCATAACCCACGCCATCCCCACGCCGCGCCTGCACTTCCTCATGACCGGCTACACGCCGCTCACAGCCGACCACGACACTACCGTTGTATGTTCCCTGCTCGCTCCCTTACAGCCTCATAACCCACGCCATCCCCACGCCGCGCCTGCACTTCCTCATGACCGGCTACACGCCGCTCACAGCCGACCACGACACTACCGTTGTATGTTCCCTGCTCGCTCCCTTACAGCCTCATAACCCACGCCATCCCCACGCCGCGCCTGCACTTCCTCATGACCGGCTACACGCCGCTCACAGCCGACCACGACACTACCGTTGTATGTTCCCTGCTCGCTCCCTTACAGCCTCATAACCCACGCCATCCCCACGCCGCGCCTGCACTTCCTCATGACCGGCTACACGCCGCTCACAGCCGACCACGACACTACCGTTGTATGTTCCCTGCTCGCTCCCTTACAGCCTCATAACCCACGCCATCCCCACGCCGCGCCTGCACTTCCTCATGACCGGCTACACGCCGCTCACAGCCGACCACGACACTACCGTTGTATGTTCCCTGCTCGCTCCCTTACAGCCTCATAACCCACGCCATCCCCACGCCGCGCCTGCACTTCCTCATGACCGGCTACACGCCGCTCACAGCCGACCACGACACTACCGTTGTATGTTCCCTGCTCGCTCCCTTACAGCCTCATAACCCACGCCATCCCCACGCCGCGCCTGCACTTCCTCATGACCGGCTACACGCCGCTCACAGCCGACCACGACACTACCGTTGTATGTTCCCTGCTCGCTCCCTTACAGCCTCATAACCCACGCCATCCCCACGCCGCGCCTGCACTTCCTCATGACCGGCTACACGCCGCTCACAGCCGACCACGACACTACCGTTGTATGTTCCCTGCTCGCTCCCTTACAGCCTCATAACCCACGCCATCCCCACGCCGCGCCTGCACTTCCTCATGACCGGCTACACGCCGCTCACAGCCGACCACGACACTACCGTTGTATGTTCCCTGCTCGCTCCCTTACAGCCTCATAACCCACGCCATCCCCACGCCGCGCCTGCACTTCCTCATGACCGGCTACACGCCGCTCACAGCCGACCACGACACTACCGTTGTATGTTCCCTGCTCGCTCCCTTACAGCCTCATAACCCACGCCATCCCCACGCCGCGCCTGCACTTCCTCATGACCGGCTACACGCCGCTCACAGCCGACCACGACACTACCGTTGTATGTTCCCTGCTCGCTCCCTTACAGCCTCATAACCCACGCCATCCCCACGCCGCGCCTGCACTTCCTCATGACCGGCTACACGCCGCTCACAGCCGACCACGACACTACCGTTGTATGTTCCCTGCTCGCTCCCTTACAGCCTCATAACCCACGCCATCCCCACGCCGCGCCTGCACTTCCTCATGACCGGCTACACGCCGCTCACAGCCGACCACGACACTACCGTTGTATGTTCCCTGCTCGCTCCCTTACAGCCTCATAACCCACGCCATCCCCACGCCGCGCCTGCACTTCCTCATGACCGGCTACACGCCGCTCACAGCCGACCACGACACTACCGTTGTATGTTCCCTGCTCGCTCCCTTACAGCCTCCATAACCCACGCCATCCCCACGCCGCGCCTGCACTTCCTCATGACCGGCTACACGCCGCTCACAGCCGACCACGACACTACCGTTGTATGTTCCCTGCTCGCTCCCTTACAGCCTCCATAACCCACGCCATCCCCACGCCGCGTCGACTCATTTCGGTCCTTATGGGTCTCAAACATGGTGTCTTTAACGGGCTGTCTATGTCTGTAGTTTTTAAATCAGACATTTGATCTTATGGTTGAGACCCAGGAGTTCCGAAGTTGATAAATCGGACATCATCCGAACTTATGGTTCTAATGTCGAGCTTCTCCTGACTTGAAAGCGACCTATATAACTTGCTTTCAATACGTCAGGTAGTTAAACTTGGCTTAGGCAATTCATTGGATGCAGGCATTTAGTACACTGTCTAGACGTCAGTAAATTCGCAGAGTTTACTTTGAATTTTTTTAAATCAAGATTTAGATACAAAAAGTTATTGGACGTAAATGTAATTTACATATTTTTCGAATAACTAGGTAATCCAGCCTAATCAGACATATAGTACAGAAGTTTATAGTGTTTCTTTGTATGTCCAGGCACCAAAGATCCGCAAGACAACAGTTCTGGACGTGATGCAGAGGCTGCTGCAGCCGAAGAACATGATGGTCTCACTCAGCCCCGACAGAATCAACCAGCACTGCTACATCTCTATACTCAATATTATACAGGTACTAAAGAATAGAAAAATGCTTTATTGCGTACCAAATAATTACAAAGAAACTTACGAAACTTCCTTTAATCAGGTTCTTCATTCATCAGCTGCTGTTATGGAACGACCAGCTGTTCAAATGCATATTTTCTTATGAGAAACATGTTTATCTTTTTTCCCTACGTCTGTATTATTATTTTATCTATGTCTATTTTTGAACTACATATTGTGAAACTTCCATCCTTCCAGTATTGTATTTTTCCTCTCCCTGCACGGTTTGTCTGGAAGAGATCGCTTTGAGCGATAAGAACGCAAATTGGTACTAATACTGTTAATTTTGTGTTTGTATATTTATTTTTTTAGAATGTATCTATGAAGAGTTATTTATCTTTATCTTTTTTATCTGTATGAAAATTATGTATTCTTAGCAATGCCACTCTGCAGGCTGCAGGGCTATTGGCTAATCCATAGGCATTGCTTGCTTAAACCTCCTCATTAATATAAGTAAAATATCAAACGCAGTAATGTAAATTGGACTTCAAACTTAGTGGCTATGAATTAACCAATAGATACGAAGGTCTGTTTGTGATAACAACCTGGTTTTTTCTGCAATTTTTATCATGTTTTTGACCCATCTATAGGGCCTTCTGTCAATACCGCACCTTCCTATTGATAAATATAATATAGGTGTATTATTATAATATTTTTTTTAAGTTGCTGGTACGAGAGGGTTAAGAGGAAGCTTGATATTAAGCAAAATGTTGACTAAAACTTTAAATATTTTAAAAGTAAAAGTTCGAATCCGGAATTGAATTTCACGTAATATTTAAAATTGAGTTCAATACCCTAAAAACTTATTGGCATGGCGAATTAAACTAAAAGCGTATAACACGCATACACCATGTAACTGATGTGCATGCAACGTCCAATTATTATATACCCATTACCTACATACCTGCTATTTCTTCCGCATGAATATCTACATGCAAAGTTTCATCAATTTCCCAAACTGACACCAGATTTTATTACGTAGAACGCTGCAAAGAAAAGAGTTCTTCAAGCGGGCAAAGCCGAGATTGAGTGAAAGCTAGTTTTATATATGAAATAGCTTTTTATGGTCCATAGGCTTACATAGCTCACTCGCGCTACTTCGTCTGACGCACCAAATAATTATACTTTAAAAATTATAATATAAATCGCAAATCGATGAAGCCGTTTTTGAAGAGTTCAAAAACTAGCACTATTCTTATAGTGTTAGTTTTCGAAATATAGTTTAAAATCTAATAAATATCTTACTAATATTATAAACGTGAAAGTTTGTAAGAATGGATGTCTGGATGTTTGTTACTCTTTCACGCCTAAACGGGTGGACCGATTGATCTGAAATTTTGTATAGAGATAGCTCATCATCATCTCAGCCATTGGACGTCCACTGCTGAACATAGGCCTCCCCTTTGGACTTCCATATGTACCGGTTGGAAGCGACCTGCATCCAGCGACCTGCGTCGCTGGATGCAGCGACCTGCGTCTTCCGGCGACCTTTATAAGGTCGTCTGACCTTGTGGGTGGACGTCCTACGCTTCGTTTGCTAGTCCGTGGTCTCCACTCGAGCACTTTTCGACCCCATCGGCCATCCGCTCTGCGCGCTATGTGGCCTGCCCATTGCCACTTCAGCTTGCTAATCCGTCGGGCTATGTCGGTGACTTTAGTTAGTCTACGGATTTCTTCATTTCTGATTCGATCTCGTAGAGAAACCCCGAGCATAGAGATAGCTGAGACCTTGGAATAACACATAGACTACATAAGTACTCGTACTGCGGGTAAAATCGCTGGGCGCAGATAGTATTTCAATATATTTATTAGATTTTAGATTATTTATTCTGGCTTGTTATGTTTTCAGGGAGAAGTGGACCCATCACAAGTTCACAAGTCTCTGCAGCGGATTCGCGAACGAAAGCTGGCTTCGTTCATACCGTGGGGACCTGCCTCCATACAAGTAAATATAATTATCAATTGTACTTTAATGTACAAAAAGTTACTGCCTTAGAACCATTTAGTGTTTTTTTTAGTGAAATTACTGGGCTGAAGAGTCTTAGCATCTTATGACTCTCAAGTGCGCAAGCGTTGGCGCAGTGCACCTATAATTTTACCTTTGTAAAATCCTGGGTAGCTGTACTAATTAATTATGGGCAGCGTTATCTCTTACCATCAGGAGAGCGTCTTGCTCGTCTACTTACTTCATTGTATACAAAAATTGTATATTATAGGGTCTAGGGTGTCCCCTTCCCACACTAATATTTTTCATCATTTGCTAATATTTTGTTCATGATTTGTTTTAAGGTAGCCCTGTCGCGTCGGTCACCGTACGTACAAGCTACACATAAGGTGTCAGGATTGCTGCTTGCCAACCATACCAATATATCTTCTGTAAGTACTAGATATGGTTATAAATTTTACTCAAATTGTCCTCATAATTATTTTAAAAAATGCTTTTAGACGTAGACATACTGTTGCAAAAGATCCTAGGAAGACACCACACCTTTGCTAGTTATTCATCTTCTTCTTCCTGCCCTTATCCCACACTAGGTAGGGTCACAACACGTTTTTTTCCTCCATTCTGCTCTATCATCCGTCATATCTTCATCCACTCCCCTAGCACGCATATCCTCTATCACACAGTTCATCCAAACCTTTTTCGGGCGTCCCCTTCCCGGATTACCACTTATTACAATATTCATGGACTTTTTGGTCACATGATTTTCATCCCTCCGCGTTATATGTCCATACCAGGACAATCTTCCACTCTTTAATTTCTCTGTCACTGGTGCAACTTTCAGGCTTCCTCTCACATACTCATTTCTGATTTTATCCATTCTTGTTACTCCACAAAACCATCTCAACATTCTCATCTCCGCTGCATGCACTCTCCTTTCATGCGCAACTTTCGTAGCCCAGCATTCCGATCCATACAATACGACAGGTCTTATTACCGTCTTGTATATTTTCCCCTTTAACCTAAGGGGCATTCGCGGGTCGCAAGTTGTTCCTGAGACCTGTCGCCACTTCATCCAGCCAGCGTTTATTCGGCTCGCAATATCGCGGTCAATGTCGCCGTCGTTTTGTAGGACAGAGCCGAGGTACTTAAAATCAGAGCAGACTGGCAGGGATACACCATCTAAGGCAATCAGGGTGAAACTGGAGAGACCGCCAAAATCGCAAAACATGTGTTCGGTTTTGGTTCGGCTGATCTTCAGCCCCACGTTCTCCAGTTTCTCCTGCCATTTTACCAGTCTCCTCTGTACCTCAGGCCCTTCCTCACCAACAAGAACAATGTCGTCGGCGAACAGCATACACCAGGGTGCCTCCTCCTGTATGTCTGACGTCAAAGCATCCATTACCAGGAGGAACAAATAAGGGCTTAGAGCCGACCCCTGGTGCAAGCCTACAGCCACATTGAATTTGTCGGTTTCGCCAGCCGTGGACCGCACGTATGTACTAGCTCGACAGTACATTGCCCGAATGAGTTGCTGGTACTTCCCAGGCACTCCTTTCACTTTCAAAGCCCACCACAGAACCTCCCGGGGAACCCTATCATACGCTTTCTCTAGATCAACGAACACCATATGCAAGTTCTTTCGTGCAAGTTTGTACTTTTCGCAGAGTTGTCTCAATGCAAATATGGCGTCCGTTGTAATGCGTCCCGGCATGAACCCGAATTGGTTCTGTGATACCTCACTTTCCACTCTCAATCGTCTCGCTATCACTTTCTCCCAAACTTTCATTGTGTGTGACATGAGCTTTATTCCCCTATTATTGCTACAGACCTGTACATCACCCTTGTTTTTAAAAATGGGCACCAGCGAACTGTTACACCATTCCTCAGGGATCGCCTCTTCTTGTAGCATTTTATTGAAGAATAAAGTCAGCCAGCTCCATCCGTCACCTTTTAAAAACTTCTACACTTCTATCGGTATACTATCCGGTCCTGTAGCTCTCCCATTTTTCATACTTTGCACAGCTATTTTCACTTCTTCCACAGTCACTTCTTTCACAACACCTAGATTAACTGCTTCATTCCTTAACTCACCACTCCAATCATTCTCTTCATTCATCTGCTGCTAATTATTCATCTGACAAGCAGTACTGCGTATTGCTAAGTTTCGGACTGAAGTTCCTGGTGAAATTACTATGCACGACGAGATTATATAACTCTTCTTCTTAGTCATACACTTTTGTCAGAGTGGTCGTGTTTGCTCTGATGCTCGATCTTCTTGTTAGAGTCTTCGTGCTTAGATTTTCCTGGTGGATTTAGTAATGTGACGCCATTTTTGTCTGTTAATGGCGTTGCGAGAGCACTGGGTCATAGATGACTGTTGCCTTCTAGATTATAACTATTACAGTTACTAATACAAACTAAAACTGCCCCATTCTTCTTCAAGTGTGTTAATGTGGGTCCCGGCTGTTTCCTATAAGATATGTAGGAGACAGTCGTTAGGTCATGTTGCAGGCCCTGTCGTAATCTCGGCGACCTGAAACTGCGACATACATATAGGTCCGCCACACAACCTATAAATTGTGATTTCACTCTGACAGTGTAAGTAGGGTAACCTGTTCTGTTGTAGTATAAACCCCAATTATTAATATGTACCGTTGTGTGCAGTTGTTCGACCGGTGCGTGCAGCAGTTCGACAAGCTGCGCAAGCGCGAGGCGTTCCTGGAGGTGTTCCGCAAGGAGCCCATGTTCAAGGAGTCGCTGAAGGAGTTCGACGAGTCCCGCGCCGTCGTGGACGAGCTGGTGCAGGAGTACCAGGCCGCCGCCACGCCAGACTATGTGCACTGGAACCCTGGTCCGTACTGTTCCGCAAGGAGCCCATGTTCAAGGAGTCGCTGAAGGAGTTCGACGAGTCCCGCGCCGTCGTGGACGAGCTGGTGCAGGAGTACCAGGCCGCCGCCACGCCAGACTATGTGCACTGGAACCCTGGTCCGTACTGTTCCGCAAGGAGCCCATGTTCAAGGAGTCGCTGAAGGAGTTCGACGAGTCCCGCGCCGTCGTGGACGAGCTGGTGCAGGAGTACCAGGCCGCCGCCACGCCAGACTATGTGCACTGGAACCCTGGTCCGTACTGTTCCGCAAGGAGCCCATGTTCAAGGAGTCGCTGAAGGAGTTCGACGAGTCCCGCGCCGTCGTGGACGAGCTGGTGCAGGAGTACCAGGCCGCCGCCACGCCAGACTATGTGCACTGGAACCCTGGTCCGTACTGTTCCGCAAGGAGCCCATGTTCAAGGAGTCGCTGAAGGAGTTCGACGAGTCCCGCGCCGTCGTGGACGAGCTGGTGCAGGAGTACCAGGCCGCCGCCACGCCAGACTATGTGCACTGGAACCCTGGTCCGTACTGTTCCGCAAGGAGCCCATGTTCAAGGAGTCGCTGAAGGAGTTCGACGAGTCCCGCGCCGTCGTGGACGAGCTGGTGCAGGAGTACCAGGCCGCCGCCACGCCAGACTATGTGCACTGGAACCCTGGTCCGTACTGTTCCGCAAGGAGCCCATGTTCAAGGAGTCGCTGAAGGAGTTCGACGAGTCCCGCGCCGTCGTGGACGAGCTGGTGCAGGAGTACCAGGCCGCCGCCACGCCAGACTATGTGCACTGGAACCCTGGTCCGTACTGTTCCGCAAGGAGCCCATGTTCAAGGAGTCGCTGAAGGAGTTCGACGAGTCCCGCGCCGTCGTGGACGAGCTGGTGCAGGAGTACCAGGCCGCCGCCACGCCAGACTATGTGCACTGGAACCCTGGTCCGTACTGTTCCGCAAGGAGCCCATGTTCAAGGAGTCGCTGAAGGAGTTCGACGAGTCCCGCGCCGTCGTGGACGAGCTGGTGCAGGAGTACCAGGCCGCCGCCACGCCAGACTATGTGCACTGGAACCCTGGTCCGTACTGTTCCGCAAGGAGCCCATGTTCAAGGAGTCGCTGAAGGAGTTCGACGAGTCCCGCGCCGTCGTGGACGAGCTGGTGCAGGAGTACCAGGCCGCCGCCACGCCAGACTATGTGCACTGGAACCCTGGTCCGTACTGTTCCGCAAGGAGCCCATGTTCAAGGAGTCGCTGAAGGAGTTCGACGAGTCGCATTATCTTTCACAGACATTCTTGAAGGTTCCCAATAATTCAGGCCTTTTGGAATATTCATGAGAAAGGAATGCATTATCTGTCTTTCGCAACATTCTCTAAATTCAAATTATATTGCGCATCCAAGCAAGAGTAGTGAGAAGATGTTAACGATAAAGCAGTGGAACTGGCGCGTAACTAAAATTAATAATAAATCATTTATTTCAGGCAATAGTACACTGCCACAGACGCAGTGTACCAGAGGCCCATATCATATACATATACCTTACAGACTAACATACATAAAATTTTTATAAACTTAAAAACTAGGTGACACGTAGCGCCGGCGACGTGTTGCGCGCAGAGTCAGCAGGAAGTCGACCTCGAAATTTCCGAAACACGACTCCCTGCGGCCAGAAGTCCTCCTTCATGAAGGTCGGCAGACGGCTGGTCGGAACCCTCACCACGAAGGAATTAAAATTCGTTTTGTGGCGAGATTCTAGCCGTTAATAAATATAGAAATACTAGCTGCGCCCAGCGGTTTGTACTTAGTACAGCGAGTAAAATAAAACCGCTATAGTCTATGTGTTATTCCAGGGTCTAAGCTATTTCTATACCAAATTTCAGCTCAATCGGTCCACCCGTTTAGGCGTGAAGAAGTAACAAACATGCACACTCCCTCACAAACTTTCGCATTTATAATATAGCCTTGAAAATAAGAGCTTGAGAAAGTAAATAATTCAATAATAAACTTAATTTCTCTTTTTCAGATAGCAGCAAAATATAGCCAGGGGAACTGAAGATTGGAGATCAAACATATCAACTACATTGGAATGCATTCCATGACAAAAAGTATTATTGGAAATGTTTTGTTAAGTTATTGCGCTTATTTGTGCCATTTATTAACTAACTTGTAATCTCATTGTTATTTCTCGTATATGAAACCCTAATTGTTATTACTCGAATATCTATGTCACGTTACTAGTTATAGTAAAGTCGAGATTAAAAATTAATGGTAACTGGAATGATAGACACGAAAGGAGCAAAATGTTAAATGATTATGCATGAATCAAATAATGCCACCTTTGAACAATATGCAGGTGTAAAACTGGCCAAAATACAGGTGTAAAAATGTATTTATAAGTATTGTTACAAAGACGTACCAGCATTCAGCATGTTAGGCACATTGCCATCAGACAGACAGCAGTTATGCTCACACAGTTTGCACTTGTCCTAGCATCCATTAATTTTGAATCTGACTTTTTGAACATGGTTGTAACAACAGCACATACTAAAAAATTAAACAACTTTTTTACCAAGAATTTACTTTTATTATCACTCTCAACTTTCCATCCTTATCGTGCTACACAATGTCGTGGTTTGTACCTCCCTCAGCTGATATTTTACTTAGACATCAAGATTTTAGCTATGATCAAAAGCTACACAATGAAGTCATATTTTAGGAGTCTCACTCTGAATTGAAAAGGTAATAAAATAGATTGATATTTTACAACTCCTAGAATATTCCACCATTGTTGTTATTACAGAAATCACAGAATATATTGTATAAAAATAACAAACTTCTAATCATTTTTGAAATCAGCAAATTTACATTGATCGTGGGTTAGCAGGGTGCAGTGTTTTTTGGTTTTGATCACATTCATGAGATCGGCACAGGGCTATAAGAGCCATCACACACATATCAATTTATGCCTCTAATGAGTTACATACTAGCCCTTGCATTTTGCTCTTGGTAGATGCATAGGAAAACATAACCACGCCACCATGGAGAATTAACGCAAAATATTATAATAATTTCAGTGTGTGAAAGCTCTTACTTTTCTACAGTTAGGCATATATGAGGAACTAATATGAATATTCTAAAACATTCACTGCAATGACCGTCCTAAATGTAGTGTCGACGTAATTTATTTATTCCCCCATGTCAGTTTGATACTGTATCATAACATCACTTATAATGATGATTATGTCAAACTGAAAGATTGAATTTGATAATAACACAACATACATATTGATTGAGAATCCATATCAAATACATCTATATCACATAAAAACATTCATGATTAATATAAGAGTCTAGTAAAATGGTCTACAAAAATCATACAGCTCGAAACAGCTTTCTAGGAAAATATATGAAAAACTTATTTATATTAATGGTGATTGGTGATAGATGGGAAATAATATCTTATAGTGCTTCGACATGAACTACTCTATAACATGCAGACTTTTATAGAACTTTTATCCAATAACTATCATTTACCTCAAATATTTCCGTAAACCTTTCACCTAATTTACATAAAATTTGGCAAAGATAAATAAAATATTTGCAACATCGATGCACACATCCATAACACAACTATAATACGTACATATTATCCTAATTTATACATTAATATAACAGTTGTTCTTATAAAAGTTTAGTAATTTCAACACGCTACCAAACATCATAATGTATCGAAATGAGACTCGGTGCAGACGTTGAAAAAATGACAAGCGGATGCGTTAGTGCGATGCGTAGGCAAAATCATACGTGAGAATATAGCATAGGCTAGGAGGTCTGACTGGAGGGCTGGAACTTGGGTTGGATGATGGACGTCTTCCGGATGGGCACGGTGTCGGGCGTGGGGATGGCATCGCCGGTGGAGATCTTGGCGGGCACGGCGGGGGCCTTGAACGGCGCCGACAGGTTGCCCGGCCTCTGCTTCGCCATTTGATAGTCGCCAGAGTCGAAGAACTTTTGCTGAAATACAAAAAGTATGGTATAATTAGCTACACCTAGCAATTTTACCCACTCTACTGTGTAGCCTCAGGCCACCGTCTTCTAAGCTACCTGCCTACCAAACTTCAGCCCAATCAATTCACTTGTTCAGACATAAAAAACATGCATATAATATCATGGATGTCCGATACACAAACTTCCACATTTATAATATTAATAGGATAAGAGAATGAGTAAACAAGTAAACACTGTTGTACAAAAAATCAATCTCACCATCTGAATCTGATATACCTACACACAAACTTTTGCTATCACCATACTACCAAAACCTAGATGTTCTTTAAATACTTATAACTTATACTTCTTGCTCGTCTTCTACTTCATCACATTTCACATAAAAAAAAAACTAAACAAAAACTTGAATAAGATTGTTACATGATCGGGAAAAATGGAAAGAAATGGGGGAGGCCTTTGCCCGGAGGCATACAGAAGTGTCCGCAGACTATAAGATTGTAAAGATTAGTATAAAAACATACACTTCTGATTAGGGATTGCAATCCGGTGTCATTTTCAATCCGGCCGGATCCGACCGGATTTCCGTCAATCCGGCCGGATCCGGTCGGATCCGGCCGGATTGATCAAATCAGGATGATTTTCGCTTTTTACTACAATAAGAGTGAATCAAGTGTCACTACTCTTACATTATGTAATACTAGCTACGCCCAGCGGTTTTACCCGCTATACTGTACGTTATTCCAAGGTCTAAGCTAACTCTATTCCAAATTTCAGACCAATCGGTCACCCGTTTAGTCGTATCTATTGAAGATACAGGTACATAAGATAAACGTAGTTTATAAAAATAAATCACCATATATAAAATCGACTTTATTTCCTAACCTAACCAATGTTAAGACAAATAAATAGACAACAACAAATTTTCATAAAGAAAACAATTAAAATTTAGTAAGTAGCGTAGAATTAGACGACATTCTGAATTAGTCACGTCCAATGCCTCAGTGTTTGAAAACCAGGCTTTACAACCAGTGTGTCCTGCCCACCATGACATACGCCGCCGAGACATGGACGCTAACACATGATGAGGCTGTGTACCGCATCAAGGTAGCACAGAGAGCCATGGAGCCCGCCATGCTTGACATTTAACTTCAAGATCGAAATTAGGCGGAGAACAAAAGTTCAAGATGCCGAAACGAGAGTAAAGGGACTCAAATGGGCAAGGAGTTAGGCAGGTCACCTGGCTAGGCGAGGTGATAATAATAATAATTATTATAATTATTTGTGATGACAGTTGGAGTAAGATGTTGACTGAATGGTGGCCAAGGACAGACAAACGCAGTTTCTGTCGTCCAGCAGCCAGATGGATGGACGATTTGGTAAAAATGGCGGGTCGCACATGGACCAGATTGGCACAGGACAGGGCTGACTGGCATAACATGAGGGAGTTCTATTCCCAGTAGTGGGATGTAGAGGGCTGTGGATGATGATGACGAAGTAGAGCAGGTAATACTTATAATTTTACGACGTAACGAGTAGCTCGGTCTTTCTAGATTTCACTTTCACAGATAGATTTATTTATAAGTAACAATATTAATAATCAAGTAAGAGTAATATTTAATAGATACAATAGTTATACCTTAATCTCGGCGACGAACGACTCGCACACATAAATACCACGCGCAACGCATTAAAAGTACCTACGCATGCAAAAACTATATTATTTTGCCACAAATTTCTAAAACCGGATCCGGTCTCCGGATCCGGTATATTTGTACCGGATCCGGTAACCGCTAAATGACGCCGGATCCGCCGGATTACCGGATCCGGTTTTCCGGATTGCAATCCCTACTTCTGATATAAGGCTGTAAATAAATAAAAGTAACCCAAACAAAGCTATGTGGAGCATTAACTTTCTAAGAATATTTCAGGAAAAGTTTTGATATGAACATGTTTTTATGTTGTGTAACTTACTCCTTTAGCTAGCCTCTTTTGTAGGAATGCAGAATGTCCTCCCGGCCCTCGACCAAGCATCGCATTTGGGAACTTTGCCTTAAGCTTGGCTTCTTCAAGTTTTTCCAATTCTTTTGGCTGAAACGAAATTAAGTAGAGGTCTTATTGTATGAAGGATAACAGATTTAGATGAAGTCTTGATTTTACTCATTAATAAAAAAATCTAGTAGTTTAAGATTTTGGACTATGATCTTGCCTGACCTTTAGCTAAATGTAGCCAAAAATGGTAAGAGACTAAACCTAGAACATGGGATAAATCCCTCCCTAGCTTTAGCTTCACTGAATCACATCCCAAACACTAAAATGTGCCTGAAAGCTAATCTGCTCTGCCCAATATGTCCTCACCTCCATCCACATATTATGTGGTAACTAACCATGGCCGAAGCACTAGTACAGATGGTTAAAAAACTAATTATAGTCTAGCAGTATATAATTTTTCGTTTTCTTTTTCTGTTTTCTTTTTCTTTTTCTAATTAATATTTAGACAGTTTTTAAAAGCATGCTTGTTAACGTATTCTTTTTCTAATTAATATTTAGACAGTTTTTATAATGTAACTTTCTCTTGTAGACATAAATAGAAATAAGCATAATATGGGAGAAGCCATTGGCACCTGACACACAGTTTTCAACTAGTTCAGGAGCCTATGGATTCAACAATAAAAATGTAACAAATTTATGTCCAATAAAGATTTATTATTATAATGTCACACACTCAACAAGCATATTTTGCTATAATTAAGGATTGTTGACCTTTGGGTAGCAACAGAGTGAGAGTATGATAACCTATCTTGGGTTGAAGAATGACCTATTCATCCACATACTAAGTCACATTTTTAGCTTAGAAGCACCATTTGTGTTTAAGAAGCAGAATATCTAAATTTTTTGGTGTTTGTAAACAATTTTTAGAAGACAGTGTCACCTATTTAATGTGTAACATAAGATTGACGAAGTGTGACATGTTATGGATTACAGGAATTAATAAAAGATGAGAATAATAAATAAGAAGACCATTTACCTCAGGGACAAAAGCTGGAAGTATAACAAAACGAGCTGGAGCTATAACATCAAAATAAGTCAAGTGGTTGCAGATAGTCATGAAGGTTCGTTACGATTCCACTAATTAAATTAATGTTATCTATATAGATAAGCACAATAACAATTAATTAAAAGCGTCAACTGAAAATACTCACATCCTTTGGAGGCTCATTCTGATCTGGTGAGTCACTCATTGTGTAACTGAAAAAAAAAACTTGTGAAAAACAATGAGAAAACAGTTTTAGTTAACTCAATACTGGGTTAAGCGACTGAGCAATGTTTTTCATTGTTTTGTTTACCCTACAAAATAATAATCACAATGGGTAGATTTGAACTTCTGAATTTCACCCATAACTATCTATTCAACTTTCAGGAAACACCATAACACAGGAATTACGCGATCATAAAAGGTTACATGCTAGCATCTTATTGAATTTTATAATAAAACACATGGTTCTCCGCAATGAAAATCATTTTGTATGGTAGGTAATTCAATAACGTCCGCTAACGGAAAGTTGTTTACCTTGATAAGATTTCACTAAGACGAAATAAAAACACACACACAGAATTTCAGGAGAAGAGAAAGGTTTTTGATTAATAATTATCTGCCGTAAATTTGATCGTAATCCGTAAATATTTAAGCAACAACAGAATAACTCCAGTGATATTCCATTCAGCAAAAATGGCGTTTTAAATGTTGCCATTCTAGCTGTATTAATTATTACCAAAGCTTAAAGAAAATGATTACCAACATATCTAGAATGACAACGCAAATCTTTTTTATAGATTTGAAGTAAGCCATTTGAAAGCGCAGCGCAGTAGCAATATAAGCCGATTATTGTTTTGCTACTGAGCAGCTAACTCCATATCGAAAAAAATCTGCGCTACCCATATTATAATGATTATGACCATAGGCGTACCCAGGGGGGGCAGGGGGGGGGGCAGCTGCCCCCCCCTGGAAATCGAATTTCTTGAATTATATCTGTAGAATAAAAAAAAAAATTCTTTTGGCGCTCGCAATAAGCAGGTCACACACGTTTCATAGTAAGGACTACATATTTTATTAGGTTTTTAGTAAGAATATTTCATTTTTTCTCTCTGATAAGTAGCGATCATGGTCAGAAATATAGTATTTTCTTGTCGTTAAGTAGTTCGTACACTCTTCATAATCAAGATTTTGAAATTTTCTCGGCTCACAGCAAACTACTCGCGCACTTATTAGTAACAATGTTTAAGTTTCTTGCAGCTCGGAACGAACTAAGCTCACCTTTCGTAGTAAGAAATATTAAAAATACTAGGCGCTTGCAGCAAGCTGTACGCCCTCTTATACGGTATACGTGAAAATATTTAAATTTCTAACTGCTCAGATAAAGATAACCGCACTTTTTTCATAGTCCAAAACATAAATTTTTTTCGGCGCTCGCAGCAAGCTGCTCGCGCTATTTTAAATGATATTTTAATTCTCCTACCGTTCGGAGAAAATTGACCACACTGTTTACGTTGTCAAAATATAAAATTTTCTTGGCGCTCGCAGCAGGCTGCTCGCGCTATGTTAAGGAATAATATTGAAGTGAAAACTTCTTTAGCGGCGCTGAGCACTTTTTTGTATGGGTAAAAACTTTAAAACTCGCGTCAGGGTCACGTGATGCTGATCGAAAAAGCGTAAGATCGAGGGAAAGGGAGAGGAACTAGTATCTCCCACTCTTTCTACCGTGCCTGAGTGTGCTGCTCTGTTGATGGTGTAAAAGTCGTCGAAATTATGGATGGAAGTTGATTTTTCTGAGAGATAAAATTTAATGTAATATATAAATAACGATATAATATTATAAATAACAACATATAAATTGTCATATTTGTGTACGATAGCGCAATAAATAAACATTGTATTCTACCTCATAAATGATAGTACTTTTATACTTATAATTAAACACAACGTTAATATTGAAGTTTTCACTTCTGCCGGCACTCCCGGAGTGCTACCTTTTTTTTTTTTTTTTTTTTTTTTTTTTTCCTACCGCTCGGAGCAAGTTAACAGCACTTTTTGCTTGTAAAAAATATAAAATTTTTCTTGGCGCTCGCAGCAAGCTGCTCGGGTTTTTTTATGGAAGTATATTTCTGTGTGAGCTAAAAGCAAAACATGGCACACCTTTTAAATAGGTACCTGCTAAAAGTTAAAACATAATATATGTACAGGCATAAAGTTCAAGTTCGGTAAAAAAATAATTGACTTCGTCCTTGCTTGCCCCCCCCTGGGTCAGAAGCTGGGTACGCCTATGATTATGACAGTCGCCGAGGTCGAAAACGGTCAGGACGACATCATCATCATCACTAAAAATCTTAATCTCGTTATTGCAGTTGTAACGTTTGATTTAGCGAACTTCTGATTTAGTTGTACTGTGCATACATGGCAACATATACCATTCATTTCCGGTATTTTACCGGATATTGTATTGGCTGCCCTGCTTTTTTTTACTGTCAAATGTCATTGCTGTCAGTTGTCAGTATGGTTGTCATGCTCTTTGGTTGTCAGTTGCAGTCAGTGCCAAAGAGGAGTGCTTCGTTTTGTATTCAATATTTCCCGTTTTTATTTTGAACTTGAATTATTATAAACTAAAATGGATAGTGAAGAGTTTGAGGAAGACATAGATGGCTGTATTCATAGTATACGAGTCAAGAATTTCTTTTGCCACGATAATTTGGAAGTTAATTTTAACCGAAATGTGAACTTTGTTGTGGGTCGCAATGGTAGCGGCAAAAGTGCAATTTTGGCTGCTCTGATGATTGGTTTCGGCAGCAGGGCGTCTGTTACCAATAGAGGGACCAAGTTAACTTGTAAGTTCGATTATTTAAGCTATTTAAGACATTAAAGGGAAACCCAAAGTTTTGACACAACAAAACACTAAAAAGCCGGTAACTTCTCCTAAAGTAATCTTATTCAAAAGGTCTTGTGATTGCAGGCTCAAACTCTTTTATATTAACTCCTAAAATATAGTAAAATCACGTTTTTGCATCTTTTTATGTACCTACCACTTTTTCAATTACAATATTTTTTATTTCAGCATTCATAAAAAGAGGAACAAATTCAGCAACAATAGAGATAAAAATAAAGAACAACAGTGCTAAAGCGTACAAGCACGAAGTATATGGAGATTACATTACTATTGTCAGGCATATCAATGCATCAGGAGGGTCTACCTATAAGGTGAAATCTGCATCAGGTAAATATGATTTTGTTATTATTTTTTGTAAGCATTGTTTATCCTATTGAGAAGCCTGCACTCTACATCAAAAATGTATTCAAGCATGTCAACCTCTAATTAAAAAAAAATTTCAACATTTTGTTTCATTTGAGAATTTGAACTTGAACTACTGCATTAAGACTCTTATTTTTACGGTGAATTCCCGGTACTAGCAATGGAAATGGTATAGATACTGCAAGCCCTAGTCTAAGCTACCTATAAATACACATAACAAATTTTTGTTCAATTCAGCTGTTAAAAACATTAAATAATATATGTGTTAATTGTAATCTTATAAAATTTGTAGGTGAAATAATATCAACAAAGTTTGAAGAAGTGAATGCAATAGTGACAGCGCACGACATACAAGTGGACAACCCAATATCTGTGCTCAGTCAGGATGATGCCAGGGATTTCCACAAAGCTGATGAAAAGAAGAAATACTCCTTGTTCAGGAAAGCCACCAATTTGGACCAGACTGAAACAAACTATGTTAGAACATTGGATAATTGTAATAAAGCTATTGAAAGATGGAATAAAAAGAATGAAGTAAGTATCACTTTGTAAGTAGTCTATTTATTGACTAGCTGCGCCCAGCAGTTTTACCCGCTGTGTGTTTTTCGGTATATAAATTTGGTATAGAGATAGCTTAGAACCTGGAATAACATAAGTTACAGTGGGTATAACCACTGTGCGCAGTTAGTATGTACATAATATTATAGTCATTACTAAACTTCATTGGTACAATAAAATAACAAGTACCTACCTAATACCTATTTAAATTTTCAGGCTTGTGTAGAACTAGAGAAAGAGTACAAAAAGTGGAAACAAAGTCACGAGCAGTTGCAATCCCGAGATGAGATTGAGCAACAAAAGCAAGCATTACAGAATGAGTACTACTGGAGTGAAATAGCTGAACTTGAGAAGGAAGCCAAAACTATACAGACTCAGTACGACAAGCAGAAAGCCAAGATGGAGAAGTTGGTAGCCAAACTCAGTGAGATGGAGCAGAACTTTGGCAGTAATAATGGAGCTATTCAGTAAGGATTTTTTTTTATGTTCTAAGTTAGTGTACAAGCAGGGCTCACTACAACAAACGATTGTAGAGCCTGTGATGAGGGTATAGAAACCATGGAGCATATTTTATGCGAATATGACGTTCTGGCTACGAAACGCATGAGCCTCCTTGAGACAGCGTACCCCAAACCGGAGGAGTACATGTTTCTTTCTCTTAGTGGGATCACCACTCTAATAAACCACTTCTTTGAGGAGTAAGAAACGGTAGGCAAGGGGTGAACCCAATTGATCCCAATGGGTCAATGTGTTGCTGACTTTGTCAGCCCCCTATATAAGATAAGATAAGATAGTGTACAAGCAGACTGCCTGATGGTAAGTGGTTACCAAAAAAAATAACATCATAATATTTGTCTGCAACATCAGTGGTGTTACCAATATAGTAGTGGTACCTGAAGTAGATGTGTCTAAATAAAAAAAAGCTTTGAAAACATAGGTTTTTAAAGTGTTAGGGACTCAAATATCTGTGGTTTTAGCATCATAATTTTTTTAAAGTATATTGGGTAATTCTGAAAATATGTCGTAAATTATGTTTCAACATCAGACCACGTTACTTGCCGAAGCTATCAGCTGGTATTTACATTGTTCCGTTTTTTTTTTTTTGATGAACAAAACAGGCTTGCTTTATCTTAAATTGTAACTTATTTATCCTTAGGGGTCTAAAAGAGCAGCTCCAAGAGAAGATCACAGAGAAGTCATCCCTAGAGCAGCAGCTACATGAACATGAAGCTTCAATGCGCGAGGTGCAAGCCACGTGGCGCGCCGCGCAGGGCTCCGTTGCCAAGCAACGAGACTTGCTCAACAGGGAGAAAAGGAAGGTTGCCGATCTGCAGCGGGAGATCGACAATATTGAGTGAGTATCACATAGCAGCTGTGCGCACCGGCTTTACCTGCTTGTAACCACTTTCAACCTATTCATGTATCTATTCTTGGAATAAAATAATAAATAAATATTTTTTTATTTTTATTTTATTTATTATAACATAGCAGCTGTGTGCACCGGCTTTACCTGCTTGAAACCACTTTCAACCTATTCATGTATCTATTCTTGGAATAAAATAATAAATAAATATTTTTTTATTTTTATTTTATTTATTATCACATAGCAGCTGTGTGCACCGGCTTTACTTGCTTGTAACCACTTTCAACCTATTCATGTATCTATTCTTGGAATAAAATAATAAATAAATATTTTTTTATTTTTATTTTATTTATTATCACATAGCAGCTGTGCGCACCGGCTTTACTTGCTTGTAACCACTTTCAACCTATTCATGTATCTATTCTTGGAATAAAATAATAAATAAATATTTTTTTATTTTTATTTTATTTATTATCACATAGCAGCTGTGTGCACCGGCTTTACTTGCTTGTAACCACTTTCAACCTATTCATGTATCTATTCTTGGAATAGAAAAGAAAAACTCATTATTGAAACACTACAAATATATAGACAACTTAAAACACAATATCGTTATAAGTGTTAAAATTGGCGGTTTTATCGCTAAAAGCGATCTTTTCTCTCCTTGCAAGGCTAGATCGAAACAATTATAATTACAAGGGTTGGTGGTGAAGTTGTAATGTAAAAGATAAACAAAAATAATTCTAAGTGTCTTTCTATGTGTTACTGGGCATGACGAGATTCAACAACTTATACTTATCTCAGAGTGCCAAGCGCTGTTGATTGTGATATAACATCTAAGTTTGTATCTAAGTTTTTGTGCTACACACAAGATGAACTAAACTGGTCACTGTCTGCGCAAGTTTTATAGAAAAACTCTCCTATCACGTAGCACGTCGTTTGACACACGAAAATTTGTCACTGCGCATCTACGTCATAATAAGTCAAGTTACTATAAATAGAAGCGCTTTACCTTGTCAGTTCCGGCGGCGACACCGCGCGTCGTTCAGCGCTGGAGTCCCGCGCGCAAGCTGCCAAGTCAGCGGCTGAAGCGGCTACAGCGCGGTACGAGACGGCGCAGCACGAGGCGGCGCAGGCGCGCAACAACCTGGCGCACGCGCAGGCCGCCGCTGACCAGGCCAACACTCGCGCCGCGCAACAGAGGGACAAACTCAGTATGTATTACTTAGTGTTGGATGAAAGGCGTTTGACTAAAGATATATATGAGGCAAATGTGAATGGTCAAGCCGCAATTGGTCGACCTAGGCGCACTTTCCTTGACCAAATAAATGTCGTTCTAAGGAAAGGCCAGGTCAAGAGTACCAAGAACCGCTGAGGGTGCATGAAGAATGTGATGAAAGTCGAGGAAGCGAAAGAGGTGTGTCAGGATCGTACCCAATGGAGGAAAATAGTCTCTGCCTACCCCAACGGGAACCAGGCGTGATTATATGTATGTATGTGTATTACTTAGTGATAGTGATACGCTGCCAATTTTCCGCAATTAGGCCTCTTGGAAGAACCCTTAGAACCTAGAACTATCAGAAGAAATGTAGAAATAGAAGAACTAGAGGCTGAGCCTAATATCATCGGCGAGATCAAATCCCACAGGCTTCGCTGGCTCGGCCACGTAGAGCGAATGGGGGAGGGTCGGGGAGTGAGGCGGGCATACTTAGGACGGGCTACCGGCAAGCGGCCGGTGGCGTCCAAAGTGCCGCTGAAGGACGAAGTGATGAAAGACCTGAGAGCGTTCCAAGCTGAGTCTTGGGAAGCGACAGCGCAGGACAGGCAGGAGTGGCGTCTTCTTGTGTCAGAGGCCAAGACTCAATTTGGGTCGCTGCGCCGTCTTAGTTAGTTAAGCCTCTTGGCCCATTTTGCGGTATGTATTACTTACTTAGCACTGATCAGACAGTTCTTATCTTCTTACTCTCTTCTCTTCTTTAAGAGTCTTAAAATCTTATGACTCTTGAGTAAGAAGCGTTGGTGCACCTAAAATTGCACATCATTGTGAAATTCTGGGTAGCACTGTACTGATTATGGGCAGCGTTATCTCTTAACATCAGGAGAGCGTCTTGCTCGTCTTCTTACTTCTCCACATAAAAAAAACGGGGGTGGCAACGGCAGCAACACTTCCACCCATTGGGATAGAATACTCTTTATTGTGTCTAATTTGACAAAACGTACTTAAAATTAAAATAAATCACATAAACAAATTGGCCCACAGTGGGCGGCCTTATCGCTCAAAGCGATCTCTTCCAGGCAACCGACTCTAGGATCTATGGTGTTCTCCCGTACGTTAATGTTTCTTACCGAAAGTTAAAGAAGTGTTTATTAAAGAGGAAGAACCTACATATTAATACGCATCCAGTCTAGAATATGCACTCCTAAGGAGGCTCATGCGTTTCGTGGCTAAGACGTCGCATTTTGACAACCTCTGTGGCGCGGAGGGCTAACACCCGCCTGCAACGCAAGAGGTTGCGGGTTCGATTCCTGCATGGGACAAATGTTTGTGTGATCCACAGGTATTTGTTTCTGGTCTGGGTGGTTTTTCTATATCTATTATAAGTATGTATTTACAAAAGAAAAGTATATAAGTATTATATCCGTTATCCTAACCACCATATTACAAGCATTAAGTTGCTTAGTTTGGGGTTAGGTGGCGCTGTGTGAAACGTCCTGAAATATTTATTATTATTATTTATTATTCACACTAAATGTGCGTTACTGTTTTATTAAATAGTTCAGTAATAAACTCCGCTAAACTGAATCAAGTCTCTAGTTGCTTATAGTATCATAATGAAATTGTATAAAAGTATCTATGCTACGTCGTAGATTGTTGTTGACGTAGCGCCATCTACGGCGTAGCGTGCTACGACAAACATAGCTGGATCTTACTGAAGACTATTGGGCGCTCTATATACCTCTGTAAACTTTTTTCACCTATTTTTAACCCCCGACGCAAAAACGACGGGGTGTTATAAGTTTGACGTGTCTGTCTGTCTGTCTGTCTGTCTGTCTGTCTGTCTGTCTGTCTGTCTGTCTGTCTGTGTGTGTGTGTGTGTGTGTGTGTGTGTGTATGTGTCTGTCTGTGGCATCGTAGCGTCCAAACGGATGAACGGATTTTGATTTAGTTTTTTTTGTTTGAAAGTAGTGTTAGTCGAGAGTGTTCTTAGCCATGTTTGGTGAAAATCGGTCCAAGATGGCCGCCGCTACAAAATGGCGGATTACTTTTTTCTTCCACGACCCCCTCAATATGGGTATCAAATGAAAGGGCTTAACGAGTAGAATACAACCCACTATTTAAAATTTAAAATCCAAGATGGCCGCTATCAAAAAATGGTGAATTACGTATTGCGTTGGGGGTTTTTTTAAATTTTTAATTTAATTCACTTGTGTTATGTTATATTTTTTATCCGCTGAAAGGAGTTATATAATATGTAATTCCAGGGTTTTAGCAACCTGTGTTCCTAAATTTAGAATCCATTCAATTTGATCACTCATTTAAAAGAGAAAATTTAACAAACACAGCAGTTCCCCTTTCTGCACAGTGCGCAGTGTCTTATTCTCAAACAATTATTATGATCCTTCAACTTCTTTTAATGGCCCGTTGATGTAGCATTGCCACAATTTGCCAATGTCGCCGTCGATAGAGAGAAAAATAAACGAAGGAGTTTTATCAGGTAAATAAAAATATGACCGGTTTTATGAGGCCACAACAGAGTTGAGTACCTGAAAAGAGACGTCACAATATATATACATGCAATATAATATTATATTGTGTTAACATCTAATATATAAAATTCTCGTGTCACAGTTTTCGTTGCCATACTCCTCCGAAACGGCTTGACCGATTTTGATGAAATTTTTTGTGCTTATCCGGTATCTATGAGAATCGACCAACATCTATTTTTCATCCCCCTAAATGTTAGGGGTAGTCCACCCCTAAATTTATTTTTTTATTTTTAGACAAAATTTTTAATTTCTATTTTTTTATGATACAACATACAAAAATACATACAATCCTCAATTTTCACCCTTCTACAATCAACCCTTATTTTTTAATAGCCATTTTAGTAATTTAACCATTTTTCCTCTCCGGTCGAAAACTGATCAATCGTCATTTAATTAGTTATCCCCGCCAGATGTCTACAGGTGTCACTTCTGACCCAGTAAACAGCACGGAGTAGGGATGAGAACGAAGCCGGTCTCCTTTCTTTCTCACTCCCTACACAGTTGTCGGCCATCATTATTGTTTATGCATCAAGTGTAGTAGTAACGTTGACAATTATTATTTTGCTATCTCAGTGTTACTCTCATATTAACTTTTAATCATTCCTATTTTATCAATAATAATTAAATTATCAATTTTGAGTGTATTTTGCACGATTAGTTAATCAAGTGATTTCCTCAAAAGTACTCAACACGTGACACGAGCTTTCAATAACAACGGATTTTGTTGTAAGTATACTTTTTTTATTTATATCGAAAATGTTGTTGATCTTATAAAAATGTAATTTTAATTTAATTTTATTAAAAAAATGTAATTGAACAATTAAGATTTTCATAGTTTTCAAAAAATCAATAATTATGAATCTTTATTTTGAAATGTCAATGGAAATATTGGTTGTATGAAAAAATTATAAGAGTCAATGTTTTCATAAAATTTAATTTTTTACTTTTGTTTGAAAAATTTTTCCATAAAATAATGCTTATTTCACGCATATACCACATTCTTACATACATACAATATACACATTCTTAAATACATACATACTTCCAATAAGTAAGCTATTTTTTGTCTACACTAGAAATTACTAGGAAATTATTTATATGGCAAAACAACGTTTGCCGGGTAAGCTAGTCTAATATATAAAATTCTCGTGTCACAGTTTTCGTTGCCATACTCCTCCGAAACGGCTTGATCGATTTTGATGAAATTTTTTGTGCTTATCCGGTATCTATGAGAATCGGCCAACATCTATTTTTCATCCCCCTAAATGTTAGGGGTAGTCCACCCCTAAATATTTTATTTATTTTTAGACAAAATTTTTAATTTCTATTTTTTTATGATACAACATACAAAAATACATACAATCCTCAATTTTCACCCTTCTACGATCAACCCTTATTTTTTAATAGCCATTTTAGTAATTTAATCATTTTTCCTCTCCGGTCGAAAACTGATCAATCGTCATTTAATTAGTTATACCCGCCAGATGTCTACAGGTGTCACTTCTGACCCAGTAAACAGCACGGAGTAGGGATGAGAACGAAGCTGGTCTCCTTTCTTTCTCACTCCCTACACAGTTGTCGGCCATCATTATTGTTTATGCATCAAGTGTAGTAGTAACGTTGACAATTATTATTTTGCTATCTCAGTGTTCTAATATATAAAAATAAGTCGGGTTTTCCTTCCTGACGCTATAACTCCAGAACGCACGAACCGATTTCCACGTTTTTGCATTCGTTGGAAAGGTCTCGGGCTCCGTAAGGTTTATAGCAAAGAAAATTCAGGAAAAAAATTTTACTTTTCAAATATAAAACAAAAAAATATCTGGTGGCGAAACGCAGTTCGCCGGGTTTGCTAGTGTTAGTATAACTATTAAGATATATACCTTATATTATAAGACCAATCACAAATATACCTAGTCAGGTCATAAGTATTGTCACACAGTAAAAACTTTTCTTTTAGAATGCTGGCCACAAAAAAGTTTATTGAATTCGAATTTCGAATTGTTCATGAAAATAAAAATGTATACTTTTTAGAATTTTACTCATTTTTAAATATGGAGTGGACGCTTAAAGAAGACCGTGTTGCAGTTATTGCGTTACATCGTTGCGGTTACGCGCCAATTCAAATTTTTGACATACTGAAATATTTGAATATAACCAAAAGATTCGTTTATCGTACCATCAAACGATACAATGAAGACTCTAGTGTAGATGACAGGTCAAGAAGTGGTCGCCCTCGGTCTGTTAGGACTCCAGCAGTGATAAAAGCTGTGAAGGCGCGAATTCAAAGAAATCCCAAACGTAAGCAGAAACTGTTGGCCCTTCAGATGGGGTTAAGCAGAACCACGGTGAAAAGGGTGTTAAATGAAGACTTAGGGCTTCGGGCATATCGAAGAAAAACAGGACATCGTTTAAATGCTCGTCTAATGGACCTGAGACTGAAGAGATGCCGCGCTTTGTTGAAGCGGTACGCGAGAAAAAAATATCGAGAAATTCTTTTTTCGGATGAAAAAATTTTTACCGTAGAAGAGAGCTACAACAAACAAAATGATAAGGTGTACGCACACAGTAGTGAAGAAGCGAGCAACCGTATTCCGCGTGTCCAACGAGGTCATTTTCCATCCTCGCTCATGGTATGGTTGGGAGTTTCTTATTGGGGCTTAACAGAGGTACATTTTTGTGAGAAAGGTGTAAAAACGAATGCAGTTGTGTATCAAAATACAGTCCTGACGAACCTTGTGGAACCTGTTTCTCATACCATGTTCAATAATAGGCACTGGGTATTCCAACAAGATTCGGCGCCAGCTCATAGAGCGAAGAGCACACAAGACTGGCTGGCGGCGCGTGAAATCGACTTCATCCGGCACGAAGACTGGCCCTCCTCCAGTCCAGATTTGAGTCCGTTAGATTACAAGATATGGCAACACTTGGAGGAAAAGGCGTGCTCAAAGCCTCATCCCAATTTGGAGTCACTCAAGACATCCTTGATTAAGGCAGCAGCCGATATTGACATGGACCTCGTTCGTGCTGCGATAGACGACTGGCCGCGCAGATTGAAGGCCTGTATTCAAAATCACGGAGGTCATTTTGAATAAACTTTATTGTCATAAGAATCTATGTTTTGTTAAGTTCATTTTGGTATAATAAATGGTTACATAATAAATAAACTTGTTCCAATAATTTTATATTAAACATGTGACAGAATTTATGACCTGACTAGGTATATTGAGTGAATGACCCAGCCGCAGCCGACAAATGGTAGGTGTAACCCATTTCCGATTGTTTTTGAATTTAAAGAACCAGGGTTTTGTAGGAATTGATGGTTGGAGGTTGCCATAAAATTTTCCTTTAATATTATGATCCTATTTTCATACTCTAACAATACAAAAAGTAGAAAGCTTTATTTGAATGACAATTTCACAGTGCGTGCGTAGATTTGCACGAAGTGGAGCGTGCATACTAACATATTTACGGGATTACAATATTATTAGCAAGGTAGAATTTTGATGGCACCTTTTAGTTTTAAGATCTTAGGGCCAGGCCACAACACTGCTTTCCGTAGTCGTATCGCAAAAACAACATCGCACAGCGATGTGACGCGATGTCGCAACGCAAAATTTCATCGCATACGACATCGGATGCTAACCAATATTTCAGTTGTTAGGTATTTTTGCGTTGCGACATCGCATCGGTGTGCGATTTTGTTTTGCGATACGACGCTGCAACGTAGTGTTGTGGCCTGGGGGGTTAGACAAGCGCCAATCGTTTGTTGCTATCGCTAAAAAAATGTACTGAGGTGACAATCGTTGTCGTTTGTTTTGATGACAAACGATTGGCGTTTGTCTAACCCCCCTGGTCCTTACTGTACCAAAAATTCTGATGATCTTTTAGGTATTTTATTGTACTAGTTTATTTAACGTGGCAAAAGGGCACTAAAATTAAGGAATTAAATCACAGTTTATACGGAAAAGTTTATTGTCACTCACACAGAACTACAGCATTATTATTAAGAGTCCTAATTATTAACAGTCCTAATTACGAGTGTATGAACGTGTGCATACCGGCACTGATGTATGACGACTCATGCAATCGAACATCGGTACCCCACACATTATGTTCCGCTACATCAGCAGAACCCGATGTGTGTGCACCTATATGTGTCGCTACAATCTTTATTAATATATCTTCTGATATCTCTATGTGATGTAACAGAGCAAGTGAAGCAGCAGCTCCGCGAGTTAGAGTCCCGCTCTCACTCCGCGCTGGCGGTGTACGGCGCCAACATGGCGGAGCTGCACTCGCGAGTGCAAGCCGCTGCCAAGCGGGGAGAGTTCACACAGGCGCCGCGCGGGCCCGTCGGTGAGCACACGCCTTTATTATATTTATTTATTATTCAGCACATAGCTAGGACCAGGGGGGTCACATAATCGTGGCCACCTGTTCCCTTTTGTGACACTTCGGAGAGCGAACTCAAGGTGTAATGATTTGGATATAGAAAATAAAACAAACGTGTTGTAACAGAACGGATGAAGAGTATATTTTCATAGACAATATAGGTACAAATTAATCAGTATAAAAGTCGCTACTCTATCATTTTAGGGATGTCCTATTTTGAATACAATTATAACACGAGGTACTCGATGACACAAGGTACTAATTTAATCTTTGCAATTACACTGTTAAAATAGTTTTATTTACATTTGCATGCTTTTATTATAATTGGCTCAACATGTCTCAGCACTAAATACTAAACTGTAACACCTGAAATACCATGTTGTATAAGCAAATAATATAATTACTGGGCTAAAGAGTCTTAACATCTTATGACTCTTGAGTAAGAAGCGTTGGTGCAGTGCTCCTAGAATTTCACATAATTGTGAAATCCTAGGTAACACTGTACTGATTATGGGCAGCCGTTATCTCTTAACATCAGGAGAGCGTCTTGCTCGTCTTCTACTTTTTCACATAAAAGAAAAAAATAAATAAAGATTATGAATGAATTGTGTCCCAAACAGGAGCATACATAAAGGTGAAGGAGAAGGCGTGGGTGGGAGCGGTGGAGCACATCATCGGCGGCTCGCTGCAAGCATTCTGCGTCAACACGCCCGAGGACTCACGGAAACTGTTCCACATCATGGGAGAGGTAACCATTGCCCTTATCTATCTAACTCCCCACCTACTAGCGCTTCAATCGTTATTTAGCGGGATGGATTGAATAAGTTTCTAGTATTCTTAAATTAAAGCCTAAATTCGAATGGGATGGTTGCGGCTCGATGGAGCCGCTCGGGTGTAGGGGTTAAATAATGGAATTTGTCACACAAAAAATCTGTTGTATTTATTTTGATAAGAAATTTCAGTTATGATAGTATTCCGGCATGACGTTCAGTGAAGCCAGGAGGGATTTATAACACGAGATCGTGGTCAAAGTAGAGAGTATTTTTTTAACTCTCTTTAACTTTTTTCTTACTATGTTATACGAAATGTTTTGTTATATTAATTTCAAGTGTTAGCTAAACATACTACTTTGTATGGGAAAAAATTACTACAAAATATTCAAAATACTAATAAGTATAAGGTATGCCTTATATGATGCGATTATATTTCTGTTTTTTTGACAGGTCTATGGACGACAAGCCAAGCCGAGCGTGACCTGCAGCAAGTTTCTGAATAAACAGCACGATGTTCGCAAGAATAAGGTAATTTCGACTAGGTACTAGCAAACGCTCGCAAATCACATCTCATATTTATCAATCAAAACTTATTTCATATTTTTCAAAGTATGAAAGATGATGAGTAGATTGTTTATATTTCATATTGTAGAGTCTCCTTTTGCACAGTTTTTTTGACCTCTGTGAACTGTGATCTAATTTTATTATTTGTATTTTTATGTTAATTTAAGATTTTTTTTACACTAAACGATTCGCAAGTATTTAGATTCATCTTTGTAAATAAACGGCATAAACTCACTTGTATTTACTTCGGCTTCGTGCCGACCGTTTCGATCCTGTACGAGGATCTTCTTGAGGGGGTAAGCTGCGGTTACGCGCCGGCGTCCGCGCCTCGCTTATCACACTTAGTGCTAACAGTTAGTGTTAATATATATGTCGACATCAGAACGAATATCCGAACGCAAGCGCCATTTTGTAGTAGATTTGGTGCTCGATGGAGTTTGCTACGTAGCAGCGCCCTCTCGGAGAAACACCGGACTTCTCTTGGGACGAGCGGCGGGTGCGGTCGTGACAAAATCATCGCGCGTTCGGTTATACGTGGCTGTGTAGTTAGCTATATTCGTGCCTAGCTATTGTGATATTGTGTTAAGATCGTGCGACTATTTTATTCTCTCGTCTAATTACAATATCGTGATTTGTTAACCTACAAAGTTGTTTCATTGATCCAACATACCCACCATGGCCCACAAGTGTTAGAAAAGGCATCCTAATAGACCATCCTGATGAAGGTTACACACCTAGCACTCCAGGTGTAGTCGTTATAATAAATTCTGATGGCAGGTGTTGTGGTACACTCGTCATGAGTAGTGGAATATCATGTGGCTATGTGTACCTAGCCGTCATATAGATGTTTGTTTGTTGTGTATAGGTGAAGGCGAGCGGGTTCCAGTCAGCGTTGGATTCTATCGAGGTGTCAGACCCGGTGGTGGCCAACTTCTTGATCGACAACGTGCGGCTGGAGTCCATACTGCTCGTGCCGGAACACGGTCGGTATAATGTGATACTAGAGGAAGGTTTACATGCATATCAAAATCTTTCATTAGGCGGTACGAATTGCGCGCGTGTCCACTAGTAATGATTGTAATATTATGTGCAGATGATGCCATCCGTCTATCGGATACTGAAGAAAACGTACCGTGCGGCTGCAGCAAGATAGTAACACTCGACGGCAGCGAGTACATGCCAGCGCCCAACTACCGCAGCTACGGAGCCAACGTTACCCACGGACGGTACTTGCAGCTCGACGTCGCAGGGAGGAAGAGGTGACGTCACTCACTAGCCGCCAGTACATTATATAGCCCAACTACCGCAGCTACGGAGCCAACGTTACCCACGGACGGTACTTGCAGCTCGACGTCGCAGGGAGGAAGAGGTGACGTCACTCACTAGCCGCCAGTACATTATATAGCCCAACTACCGCAGCTACGGAGCCAACGTTACCCACGGACGGTACTTGCAGCTCGACGTCGCAGGGAGGAAGAGGTGACGTCACTCACTAGCCGCCAGTACATTATATAGCCCAACTACCGCAGCTACGGAGCCAACGTTACCCACGGACGGTACTTGCAGCTCGACGTCGCAGGGAGGAAGAGGTGACGTCACTCACTAGCCGCCAGTACATTATATAGCCCAACTACCGCAGCTACGGAGCCAACGTTACCCACGGACGGTACTTGCAGCTCGACGTCGCAGGGAGGAAGAGGTGACGTCACTCACTAGCCGCCAGTACATTATATAGCCCAACTACCGCAGCTACGGAGCCAACGTTACCCACGGACGGTACTTGCAGCTCGACGTCGCAGGGAGGAAGAGGTGACGTCACTCACTAGCCGCCAGTACATTATATAGCCCAACTACCGCAGCTACGGAGCCAACGTTACCCACGGACGGTACTTGCAGCTCGACGTCGCAGGGAGGAAGAGGTGACGTCACTCACTAGCCGCCAGTACATTATATAGCCCAACTACCGCAGCTACGGAGCCAACGTTACCCACGGACGGTACTTGCAGCTCGACGCAGCAGGGAGGAAGAGGTGACGTCACTCACTAGCCGCCAGTACATTATATAGCCCAACTACCGCAGCTACGGAGCCAACGTTACCCACGGACGGTACTTGCAGCTCGACGTCGCAGGGAGGAAGAGGTGACGTCACTCACTAGCCGCCAGTACATTATATAGCCCAACTACCGCAGCTACGGAGCCAACGTTACCCACGGACGGTACTTGCAGCTCGACGTCGCAGGGAGGAAGAGGTGACGTCACTCACTAGCCGCCAGTACATTATATAGCCCAACTACCGCAGCTACGGAGCCAACGTTACCCACGGACGGTACTTGCAGCTCGACGTCGCAGGGAGGAAGAGGTGACGTCACTCACTAGCCGCCAGTACATTATATAGCCCAACTACCGCAGCTACGGAGCCAACGTTACCCACGGACGGTACTTGCAGCTCGACGTCGCAGGGAGGAAGAGGTGACGTCACTCACTAGCCGCCAGTACATTATATAGCCCAACTACCGCAGCTACGGAGCCAACGTTACCCACGGACGGTACTTGCAGCTCGACGTCGCAGGGAGGAAGAGGTGACGTCACTCACTAGCCGCCAGTACATTATATAGCCCAACTACCGCAGCTACGGAGCCAACGTTACCCACGGACGGTACTTGCAGCTCGACGTCGCAGGGAGGAAGAGGTGACGTCACTCACTAGCCGCCAGTACATTATATAGCCCAACTACCGCAGCTACGGAGCCAACGTTACCCACGGACGGTACTTGCAGCTCGACGTCGCAGGGAGGAAGAGGTGACGTCACTCACTAGCCGCCAGTACATTATATAGCCCAACTACCGCAGCTACGGAGCCAACGTTACCCACGGACGGTACTTGCAGCTCGACGTCGCAGGGAGGAAGAGGTGACGTCACTCACTAGCCGCCAGTACATTATATAGCCCAACTACCGCAGCTACGGAGCCAACGTTACCCACGGACGGTACTTGCAGCTCGACGTCAGCAGGGAGGAAGAGGTGACGTCACTCACTAGCCGCCAGTACATTATATAGCCCAACTACCGCAGCTACGGAGCCAACGTTACCCACGGACGGTACTTGCAGCTCGACGTCGCAGGGAGGAAGAGGTGACGTCACTCACTAGCCGCCAGTACATTATATAGCCCAACTACCGCAGCTACGGAGCCAACGTTACCCACGGACGGTACTTGCAGCTCGACGTCGCAGGGAGGAAGAGGTGACGTCACTCACTAGCCGCCAGTACATTATATAGCCCAACTACCGCAGCTACGGAGCCAACGTTACCCACGGACGGTACTTGCAGCTCGACGTCGCAGGGAGGAAGAGGTGACGTCACTCACTAGCCGCCAGTACATTATATAGCCCAACTACCGCAGCTACGGAGCCAACGTTACCCACGGACGGTACTTGCAGCTCGACGTCGCAGGGAGGAAGAGGTGACGTCACTCACTAGCCGCCAGTACATTATATAGCCCAACTACCGCAGCTACGGAGCCAACGTTACCCACGGACGGTACTTGCAGCTCGACGTCGCAGGGAGGAAGAGGTGACGTCACTCACTAGCCGCCAGTACATTATATAGCCCAACTACCGCAGCTACGGAGCCAACGTTACCCACGGACGGTACTTGCAGCTCGACGTCGCAGGGAGGAAGAGGTGACGTCACTCACTAGCCGCCAGTACATTATATAGCCCAACTACCGCAGCTACGGAGCCAACGTTACCCACGGACGGTACTTGCAGCTCGACGTCGCAGGGAGGAAGAGGTGACGTCACTCACTAGCCGCCAGTACATTATATAGCCCAACTACCGCAGCTACGGAGCCAACGTTACCCACGGACGGTACTTGCAGCTCGACGTCGCAGGGAGGAAGAGGTGACGTCACTCACTAGCCGCCAGTACATTATATAGCCCAACTACCGCAGCTACGGAGCCAACGTTACCCACGGACGGTACTTGCAGCTCGACGTCGCAGGGAGGAAGAGGTGACGTCACTCACTAGCCGCCAGTACATTATATAGCCCAACTACCGCAGCTACGGAGCCAACGTTACCCACGGACGGTACTTGCAGCTCGACGTCGCAGGGAGGAAGAGGTGACGTCACTCACTAGCCGCCAGTACATTATATAGCCCAACTACCGCAGCTACGGAGCCAACGTTACCCACGGACGGTACTTGCAGCTCGACGTCGCAGGGAGGAAGAGGTGACGTCACTCACTAGCCGCCAGTACATTATATAGCCCAACTACCGCAGCTACGGAGCCAACGTTACCCACGGACGGTACTTGCAGCTCGACGTCGCAGGGAGGAAGAGGTGACGTCACTCACTAGCCGCCAGTACATTATATAGCCCAACTACCGCAGCTACGGAGCCAACGTTACCCACGGACGGTACTTGCAGCTCGACGTCGCAGGGAGGAAGAGGTGACGTCACTCACTAGCCGCCAGTACATTATATAGCCCAACTACCGCAGCTACGGAGCCAACGTTACCCACGGACGGTACTTGCAGCTCGACGCCGCAGGGAGGAAGAGGTGACGTCACTCACTAGCCGCCAGTACATTATATAGCCCAACTACCGCAGCTACAGCTGTCAGTGAGGACCAAACGCCGCACCTTCAGGGCCGCGGATGAATGCTTCGGCGTACCCGTTGCCCCGGCATTATGGCGTCCCGCATGAACACCCCCAGGTTTTTTAGTGGGTATCCCCGTCCCATCACCGAAGATGGGGGAGTCCCACATACCGCCCCGCGCCGTGGGGTGATGATGCGTAACGCATTTTTCCTAGGTAAAAAAAGGCTTAGCTGGTAAAACTCCTTGAAAGTTAGAAAGAAATACCACTATTTATACCAATATTTATTGTTATGCCAGAAATTGAAAAAAAGTCATATGTTTAAGTCCAACTGCGCGAGCTAATCATTCTGTTATAATATAAATCTCTCGATATTCTCAGGCAAGTGCTAGCCGAGATAGAAGAGTCGGAAGGCGTGCTGAGGTCTCTGGAGAAGCAAGCGGAGGAGGTCGGCGAGGAGGCGCGGCGAGCTCGCGACATGGAGCGCGGTGCCTCGCGAGCGCTGCAGGCGCTGCTCGCCGACCGACACGACAAGACGGAGGCCGCCAAGCAAGCCGCTGCAGCGCTCGAACAACATTACACGCCGCATCATACTGTGCTGGTATCACTACTTTTTTACAAGCTTTTATTTACCTTCACCTGTCTGTTGTCTGTCTGTCTGTAATCAAATCTAGAAAGTTTAATTTGATCCACTTCCGGATATCTGATTGAGCTAAAATTTGGCATGCACGTATAAATCGGATGACAATGCAATATTATTATGACATGGAGCTGATGTGATGATGGAGCTGGAAAGTTGCCATAAGAACTTTGTAATTAAACTACGCTACACCGTCGAGTTTGGGCTTACTTGATTCGTCTTGACGAGTAATTTGGTGCTTGATGATAATAATAATAAAAGCTTGTTTTTAAAAAGTTTTTTTTTTTATTTCACTTGTTAACTTTGGGATCTTAGCAATTCCTTACTAATAATCTTGAAAAAATCTATGATAAATTCAAAAGTATTAAAGTGTGTTTGTAACCTCCTCACACCTGAAAGGATAATCAAATTCAGCTCAAATTTGGTACATAGGTAGCTTAGACCCTGGAACAAAATCAATCAATCATCACAACTGAAACAGGCTTTAAAAACACTAACTTTACGACTTATATAGTGCAGGCTTGTTTGATTTGCTGCTTCTTTTTTCCACAACTTTATCGTTAGCTTGAGTTCCTTAATTAATTTATTTATATAATTAGTACGGCCTTAGCCAATTACACCAATTATCAATGTGATCAAATTACAATTATTATACAATTACTACAAAAGATTAATTATAATTAATATTTTCCAAACAAATATTTGAATAAAAATTATAAAGATATATTAATTTCATACAGGAGGAAGAACTAGCGACCTCCCAGCAGAAAGTCCAAACGTTGCAAGCGCAGGTGGACGCGTTCAATCGCAAGGATCAGGAGTACAAGAACAGAATAGATGAGATAGAATCCAACATGAAGACCGCTAAAACTCAGCTTGGACAAGCTACCACTGCTTGTAGGAATCTCAGTGTGAGTATTAAACACGATTTTGAAAGTAATGTACTATAGAATTACATACTAATTTCTATCTTCCACCAGACCATACTCTATGCTACCACTACTGAAAATAAGTAATTGGAATACATACTCGTGATCTTCCGAAACTGGAAATCGCAATTTCAACTGGGAAACTCTTATTATTTTCATCTTTGTTAGCCACTACCAGGGGGAGGGCATCGGCGGATTTTTTGTATATCAACACTGGTTGTATTTGCTACCCCACTCGTAGCGCCACGTGACGCGCCGTTTAGTAGCGGCCAGTTTAAGGAACTACGCGGGCCTCACGGAATATTCTCTTTAACAAAAAAATCACGACTACTTATTTTTTTATAAAACTGTTTACCATATTATTATATATTAAAGTATACATATAAAATATCTAAATTTATTAAATCGATTTTAATATCCCCAGAAATGTAAAATAATCCTCAAAATTATGATTATTTTTTGTTCTAGCGAGGGATCAAGTTATACTGGTCAGGTAAATTGCCTCTCTTTCTAATAAAGCATTTTCTCCAAATAGCTATCCTTGTCTATTGACTCGTATTTAGCCAGTGTTGTGAATATTTTGACGATTGAATCGATGCATGATAATCGATTAGAGGACAAATGATACCACATCTTCGACCAGGTCTAATTGCATGCTATCTTTAGGTACAACTAGCGCATAATATTATGTTCTGTAGGCCCATGTTGACGACTCATAGTTCAGTACGACTACTACGGAAATTCATTTATTCCTATCCAGTTTTACCCATTGAAAAGTACCTACTGTTACCTATTGTCAAGAGCCTAGAGAGACTTATAGAGCCTAAGCTACCTATTATACCAAATTTGATTAGTTCAGCTGTAAATATGTTAAAAATAGCTAATGTGTAATGTGTATGTTCATTAGAAATATTCCAAAATAACATTGCAAGAAATGAGTTTTAAGGGGTTTGCCCACTATACCGTACCATATGCTCGTTTGCATTTCTTCTTTCTCTCGTATTTTGCCCGTGTTCAAAACAGAATCTAATCACGAGAATGCAGTACCAATTTCATTTTTGCATGCCTATCAATATAATATGTTGCTTACATGTTCAAGCATCTTTACGTGTTAACCTTTTTCGTTGAACTGGCAACAGATGAACTTAGATGAGTTTTCTTTATTAATAATGAAAATAAGTTTATATTATTATCTTTTTATCGGTCATCATTCGTGGCTATAAACCCGTGCACTCACTGCATTCTAGTCCCCACACGCAGTTGTTTGGCAACATCGCATGCCATGGATAGACCTGTCAGTATCAGCAACATATTCTCAGCGATATTTATTGTTAACGCTCCGTGCAAGGCTCGCAACGATGTTCTCTTACTTTTTAATACATACAATACTGCCGTGGTATATATATAATATATAATGCGGTTATCTATTATACCAAAACCTAATTTTAAGCTATGAGCAATAAATAAATGAAAATAAGGTTCATAATGGCATGGGCCAGATGTTTATCTTTGTAAATAAACGGCATAAACTCACTTGTATTTATTTCGGCTTTGTGCCTGTTTGATCCTGTACGAGTATCTTCTTTAAGGAGTAGCTGCAGTCGGCACGAAGCCGAAGTAAATACAAGTGAGTTTATGCCGTTTATTTACAAAGGTGAATACTCACGAATCGTTTAGTGTAAAAAGGGCCTGATGTTATTTTTCGGTTTGGCATGTTCCTAAGACAATTATTATTATTGTATGATACGGTATAATGGACAGTCGCCTTGAAGTCCATGTCATTTATAAGTTGACAACTAGAGCAGATTTTTTATAGTGGGTTATTCTCATAAAATTTTATCGTGGCAGTATCGTCACAATTTATTTTTTAACCCCCCACGGAAAAATACGGGGTGTTATAAGTATGACGTGTCTGTCTGTCTCAGTATTACGAATTTTATTTTTTTTATTTTTAGAGATTGTTTTTTTTTTAGGTAGAAATAGTCTAGTGTTCTTAGCCGCCATGAAATGGTGCTTACATTTTTTTCCACAACTCCCTCAACATGGGAATTAAACGAAAAAGTTTGATTCGTAGAAAACTACAAACTATAATTAACAGATTTTAATAAACTAACATCTGAAAAACTAAAAGATGGTTGCAACCACAAAATTACATATTTTGAATGCGTTGGGGGTTTTTTTTAATTTTTAATTTAATTCACTTGTGTTGTAAAAATTGGGTAATTCCCGTGTTCCCCACTATTCGTCCCACTAGTGGGGCAGGTGGAACTGCCAAATATTTTTTGCTTCTCACGCGCCCCACTGATTGCGTTTTAATGTGGCGGGTGATAATATTAAAAAAAGTACACTTCACGCGCCCCATCAGGGCGCTGTAACTCATGCAAAAATATAATTTATTGGGCACGACTAAATGATGAATGGTGTTATTAATGCAAATATTTTGCGAAGAACTAGGAGATCAGAAATTATAAGGAACTATGTACTATTTAGTAGACAAAAAACACATAAGAAAATCATCCCATCTGATAATATATTATTAAAATCTCGTATTGCGGTGATTTTAGTCGCACTTTCCTGATTAATTCGAACTTTTATGTACCTTTGTGTAATTTATATGAATGGGATAACATGTGTTTTTTTCATTAATAGACGCAGGTACAGGCAAAGCAGTACAAGTCAACGAATACTCGTATGTAAGACTTCATTTCAATTATGATCTCCTGGTACCTTTTTCTTGTTATCTACCTCGCAAATATGTGAAAGTGATGGAAGAAATAAAGGGTCTTGAGGAAATCTTCATTTCAAATGACAGCTATCAAAATTAAAATATCAATATCTCGGAAAGTTCTCGTAGTCTTAGGCTGATGGTGTCTTGGAAGAACCCGCCCCACCAAAACGCGATCAATGGGGTGCGTGAGACACAAAAATTATTTGACAGTTTCACCTGCCCCACCAGTGGGGCGGATAGTGGGGCACGCAAGAACTACCCTAAAAATTTGATTTCAACAAAATTTTAACATAAATAAAAAGTACACGGATATTTTAGGATGTATCAAAAAAATATGACACGTGAAGTTGCGTAAAGTTACCGTCATTTTTCGTGACAAAAGATCATCTCGTATTTTGGTATTATTATAAAACCTATGGCGAATGCGAGTCAGACTTGCGCACAAAAAGCTACGTATCATTCATTATCTATACAACAGGGAGACACTTTTATAATATTATGTCTATTATTTTTAATATTTACAATATTATCATATAACCTCTTGTTTAGTCGCATCACGCGGCGCTGCGAGTAGGTTAGTGAAAACCTACAGTATTGATATACAACTATAAAATTTGCTAAAATATAAAAATGCTCCGATGCCATTCCCCTGTTTTTTTTTCAATCGAGATACCTACAAATTTAATATTTTCTTTTTTATGAGCGGATGAGAATATACCATCCACATCATGAAAACGTCATTTTTTGTTATAGACTAAAATAAGTTCCGAACAAGAAATGAAAACTCTTTTTAAAAGTTATTCACCAAAAACATAAAAACCTGACCTCTTTTTAACCCCGAAGCAAAAACGACGGGGTGTTATAAGTTTGACGTGTCTGTCTGTCTGTCTGTGGCATCGTTGCTCATGTACTTTGTCTTACTTCTGGGTCCCGTACAGATGAACGGATTTTGATCTTGTTTTTTTGTTTGAAAGTAGAGTCGAAAGGTAGTCAACAGTTTTCTTAGCCGTGTTTGGTGGAAATCGATCTAAGATGGCCGCCGCTACAATTTGGCGGATTATTTTTTTTCTTCACAACCTCGTCAAATGTAAGGGTATGAAATGAAAGGACTTGACTAGTAAAATATATGCATTACATTTAATACATATAAAATCCAAGATGGCCGCCGCTAAAAATAGCTGATTAATTATTTTCTCCATAATCCCGTCAATGTGCGCATCAAATGAAAGTTGAAAGGGCTTGACTAGTAGTAGTATGTAGTATATATATTATTATGATAAATTTAAAATCAAAGATGGCCACCTTCCACAAAATAGGTAATTTTGAAAACGTTGCGTAGGGGGCAATTTTTTTTTAATGCAATTTCCAAGCTTTTTTTTACATTCGCCTGTCCTGTTGTCTATAATCAAATCTTGCAAGTAAAATTTAATCTACTTCCCATTTTTCAATTTAGCTTAAACTTTGCATGCATGTGTATAAATCGGATGTCTTTAAGAATCTAAATTTATATATGGAAAGAGTGACTGACTTATTGACTGACTGATCTATCAACGCACAGCCTAAACCGATGGACGGATTTGGTTGAAATTTGGAATATTAATAGAGTTAATGACGTAGACCTCCACTTAGAAAGGATTTTGCCATGCGGGCAAAGCCGCGAGCACAAGCTAGTATTTTATATTTGACTTGTTTAGAACTAAAACGCTATTTTGCTATAAGATGAAATCGGAACTAACAATTTCTTTGGAAAGCAAAAGTCTTCCTTTATGATTTCCGACATTAACACCATTTAAAACAAAAGATCAGATTTGCAACCGTGCGTATGTTCTGCCTCTTAGTCAAAAATATTATATTATCGCTTTGTAATCGATTACTTGGCTTAATCGAGTTTTAAATTGAAACTTTTTCGTTGCCCATCACTAAAACCAGCGTAGCCAATAGGAAAAGTGGGCGGAGTCGTCAAATTGTGAAAAAATTTATTTCAAGGAAAACTTTGTCTATTGCCCCTCTATTGGATATGTCCTCGATGGCCACTACTAATATTCGAGAAAAACCTATATTTTCTAACGAAGCCACAATTCTTATTAATTTAAATTAAAAAAAATAAACTATTGATTAAATATATCAAAAGCAATTACAACATAATAGTTATTGGGCATTAAGCAACAAGCAATCCAAATAAATTCTATTTCATTATTTGTATTTCTTTATTGCTTGACCATACTGTTTTAATGCTGGACACTTAAATGTTTGCACCTATTCATTGTATTTTATTTAATTTTTGACATTGTAATTTTTTATATTTTAATGTAATTTGATATTATTATTAATTATGTGATTTTATTATTTTGTATTATGGTGAATAACTGAAATAAATTAATTGACTTAAGCATAGCTGGCTTCCTATATTTTATGTTTACTTGTTTCTTCGATTAGGAGGAAATAGACCAAGAGCAACTGAAGCTAGACCAAGGAGTGACAGAGTCTCGGACGTGGAAGCAACGAGTGCAAGAGGACACGGCCAAACTGAGCCGAGTGAAGGACATATTGGACGACAAGCGGGACAATATCAACGCTAAAATACGAGAGGCGCTCACTCTGTGTGAGAGGATTGAACACCCGAGGTAAGAATAAAGGCCTGAGGGGCTTGATTGGCTAATTCTCACCCACTACGATTGATAGCAACTTCAATGTACATTGCTGCTTTTGTTACTTATGTTAATATAAGGAGGAAATATAAGGAGGTTTAAGCACGTAATATACGCAATTTTGTCTATGGATTCTAGTATTTTACATGTCGTTTGGAGATAGCCAATAGGCCCTCTGGTCTACATTCGCTTATCCACTCACACGTCCGCGCTTGACAGCTGAAAAAGCGTTGAACGTCCGCGTCCGCGATCCAAATAGAATCGCGTCGAGCACTCACTACCGATACCTACTAAACGTCTATTTTCTAGCAAATTATTGAACCATTTTCTATGAAAAAATAGAATTATATAGTTAAAACTATAAAAAAATAGAATATCTGAAAATTTTGATTCAAATATTAATACAAAGTATATAAAAAAAAATTCGAACTTGGCAATATGTGTTAATTTTAGGTATTTTTTTGGTTTAAACACTTTTTTACGAAATATCTCTGAATATTTCTTATTTTTACCTGCATATTATTAAACTAGATTATATAAGCTTTGATTTGATACCAAAATATAATTACTTGAAAAGTACAGTGTAGCACAATAAATCAAAACAAAACACCCATTCGTGTATAAATCTTCAGCGCCTAGAACAAAATCCTGAGAATAGAAATATTAAATCAATGAATTCAAACTATTTTAGTTTATATTTCTTAATTTTATGTATACGTAACTAATCATGTTGAACTGTTTTTCTAAATTTACGTTGTATTTTAATAAAATAAAAGTTGATTAAAATTAATCATGGAAAATATTACGGAAACACGGCAAGCGCGACAAAAATTTTACATGTCGACTTTAAAACATGTAAAATTGTCCTGATTGTGTTTATTTCCTTAATATCTGTACCAATTCCGAAAGATAGTATCATGAGGATCATAATAATATATAATTTTATTAAAATAAGGTGAATTATAAACATTTTATACGCAGATTTCACTGGCACGCATGAAAACTTCGAAACTATAATTTCAAAAAATAAATTTTAAATGTTGCCAAGAGCTTAGCTTCAGATTTAATGACCACAGATTTAAAATGTTTATTACAAAGCCACAGACAACCATATTTACGCAACTTTTCACCGTTTTCATAGATAAAAACATGTTTTTAAAGTAGCAAGTCGCTAGGACCGCTATAGCGGCTGTAACGTTTAACTCAACTTTTTTTCAGACCGCTATAGCGGTCGGGACGTTTGAGTGGTTATGCGTAGCGAAAAATACCGCGGCATTTCTATTTTCTATGCAGTTTTACTTCGTTATCGCAGGGCGACCCCCTTAATATCTTGGGTTTTTAAACAGGTCTTAACTATTTTTTATAGAAACTAATCTCGCTTCCAATAAGCGAGAGCCGAGAGCGAGATGCACATTTTAGCTCATATCCTGAAGCTGCCTGAGCTCAACCGATTTTGATAAAATATAAATGGAAGACCCTTTCAAACAAAACAATATTTTTTCTTGTATATAGAACAGTTACGTCCAACTAGACTGAATAATAGTTTTTAGGACCTTCTTTTACTTGTGAACGCATAGTGTAATCAAGTTGTTTTTTTTCTTTAGTAACGGTATTCCAATCATACACAAACAATAAAAAAAACATTATAAATACTTGTTTTATTTCCATCAGAGACAAAATGCTTGTAACGACGGAGCTGAAGAAGACCAAGTTGAAGCTGAGCAGTATCCGCAGCGACGGGCTGAGCAAGTCGCAGGTCGCCGAGAAACTGCTCGCCGTGCAAACCAAGTACAACCAGACCAAGCACACGCTCGACAAACTCAAACTGCTCATTGACGATGTAAGTTTATGCCTTATAGAGGATTTCTTTATTTTTAGGTTTTATATTTTACCTCCCCGTGACATTTTTTGATATAACAACCTGGAAATACTTTTTAAGTGTGTGCATTAATATTGCACGGAAAATCTCATGAGGGATTTGCAAATAGTTTATTATATAAATTTATATTTCAAAATGTATTAAATAGTGCGAGTACGAGAGCTTTCAACGTAAAACCCCTCTTAAAGATTGCCCAGTTTTCCAGTCCTCCATCAAAAACACGATGCCGCTAAGTCGTTTTACTGGTTAAACCCGTGCAATCGTCCTGCAGAATGAGTCCTGGGAATATAATAACATCCCATATAACCCTCTCGTATCCTCGATGAAGCTATTTGAATATTTTCGTTCATTTACAGATAAAGCATACGGCTAAGAAGCACCTGATATTCTGTCATAAAGTACAAACGGCAATCGCAACTCGAGTACAGAACTGTTTCCTCTCGATTCTGTTATTGCGAGGATATTCTGTAAGTATATTTTATATTTTTCAGCCACACTTTAAATTTTGTAAACAACGAAACTTCACGAGTCTATGCAGAAAGTATGTTGTAGAAGCTCCAAACATTAAATGATTTCTAAATCTATTCATAAATAAAATCCTAGTTTGAAAATGTTCGGTTCAGATATCCAAAAAATACAGTTCAATTCCTAGAAACCCTCACGAGGTACCTCGTGATGACTTTGTGGTAGCGTTCTGAGAGTATGAGGTGATGTTTAGGATAGTAGTAAGTGTTTGAAGTGACTTTCGAAAAATCTGTCAACACTTTCTATTAAATAACGTGTTGGTATACTTCTACACTCTCTGTCCTTGGACAGGGAGTCTTAGGACCGTTCTGTCTTAACAAAACTGTGTATGTTGTTCATGATGTAACATGTTGGCAGGGCCGTATGAACATCAACCACTCTGAAGGCAAGCTAGAGTTGATATGCACGGGCAGGGACAAGGAGTCCCGGCGTGCTGCCTCCACCGACTCCTTGTCCGGGGGAGAACGCTCCTACTCCACGGTCGCCTTCATCATGTAACATGTTGTATGTTGTTCATGATGTAACATGTTGGCAGGGCCGTATGAACATCAACCACTCTGAAGGCAAGCTAGAGTTGATATGCACGGGCAGGGACAAGGAGTCCCGGCGTGCTGCCTCCACCGACTCCTTGTCCGGGGGAGAACGCTCCTACTCCACGGTCGCCTTCATCATGTAACATGTTGTATGTTGTTCATGATGTAACATGTTGCCAGGGCCGTATGAACATCAACCACTCTGAAGGCAAGCTAGAGTTGATATGCACGGGCAGGGACAAGGAGTCCCGGCGTGCTGCCTCCACCGACTCCTTGTCCGGGGGAGAACGCTCCTACTCCACGGTCGCCTTCATCATGTAACATGTTGTATGTTGTTCATGATGTAACATGTTGCCAGGGCCGTATGAACATCAACCACTCTGAAGGCAAGCTAGAGTTGATATGCACGGGCAGGGACAAGGAGTCCCGGCGTGCTGCCTCCACCGACTCCTTGTCCGGGGGAGAACGCTCCTACTCCACGGTCGCCTTCATCATGTAACATGTTGTATGTTGTTCATGATGTAACATGTTGCCAGGGCCGTATGAACATCAACCACTCTGAAGGCAAGCTAGAGTTGATATGCACGGGCAGGGACAAGGAGTCCCGGCGTGCTGCCTCCACCGACTCCTTGTCCGGGGGAGAACGCTCCTACTCCACGGTCGCCTTCATCATGTAACATGTTGTATGTTGTTCATGATGTAACATGTTGCCAGGGCCGTATGAACATCAACCACTCTGAAGGCAAGCTAGAGTTGATATGCACGGGCAGGGACAAGGAGTCCCGGCGTGCTGCCTCCACCGACTCCTTGTCCGGGGGAGAACGCTCCTACTCCACGGTCGCCTTCATCATGTAACATGTTGTATGTTGTTCATGATGTAACATGTTGGCAGGGCCGTATGAACATCAACCACTCTGAAGGCAAGCTAGAGTTGATATGCACGGGCAGGGACAAGGAGTCCCGGCGTGCTGCCTCCACCGACTCCTTGTCCGGGGGAGAACGCTCCTACTCCACGGTCGCCTTCATCATGTAACATGTTGTATGTTGTTCATGATGTAACATGTTGCCAGGGCCGTATGAACATCAACCACTCTGAAGGCAAGCTAGAGTTGATATGCACGGGCAGGGACAAGGAGTCCCGGCGTGCTGCCTCCACCGACTCCTTGTCCGGGGGAGAACGCTCCTACTCCACGGTCGCCTTCATCATGTAACATGTTGTATGTTGTTCATGATGTAACATGTTGCCAGGGCCGTATCAACATCAACCACTCTGAAGGCAAGCTAGAGTTGATATGCACGGGCAGGGACAAGGAGTCCCGGCGTGCTGCCTCCACCGACTCCTTGTCCGGGGGAGAACGCTCCTACTCCACGGTCGCCTTCATCATGTAACATGTTGTATGTTGTTCATGATGTAACATGTTGCCAGGGCCGTATGAACATCAACCACTCTGAAGGCAAGCTAGAGTTGATATGCACGGGCAGGGACAAGGAGTCCCGGCGTGCTGCCTCCACCGACTCCTTGTCCGGGGGAGAACGCTCCTACTCCACGGTCGCCTTCATCATGTAACATGTTGTATGTTGTTCATGATGTAACATGTTGCCAGGGCCGTATGAACATCAACCACTCTGAAGGCAAGCTAGAGTTGATATGCACGGGCAGGGACAAGGAGTCCCGGCGTGCTGCCTCCACCGACTCCTTGTCCGGGGGAGAACGCTCCTACTCCACGGTCGCCTTCATCATGTAACATGTTGTATGTTGTTCATGATGTAACATGTTGGCAGGGCCGTATGAACATCAACCACTCTGAAGGCAAGCTAGAGTTGATATGCACGGGCAGGGACAAGGAGTCCCGGCGTGCTGCCTCCACCGACTCCTTGTCCGGGGGAGAACGCTCCTACTCCACGGTCGCCTTCATCATGTAACATGTTGTATGTTGTTCATGATGTAACATGTTGCCAGGGCCGTATGAACATCAACCACTCTGAAGGCAAGCTAGAGTTGATATGCACGGGCAGGGACAAGGAGTCCCGGCGTGCTGCCTCCACCGACTCCTTGTCCGGGGGAGAACGCTCCTACTCCACGGTCGCCTTCATCATGTAACATGTTGTATGTTGTTCATGATGTAACATGTTGCCAGGGCCGTATGAACATCAACCACTCTGAAGGCAAGCTAGAGTTGATATGCACGGGCAGGGACAAGGAGTCCCGGCGTGCTGCCTCCACCGACTCCTTGTCCGGGGGAGAACGCTCCTACTCCACGGTCGCCTTCATCATGTAACATGTTGTATGTTGTTCATGATGTAACATGTTGCCAGGGCCGTATGAACATCAACCACTCTGAAGGCAAGCTAGAGTTGATATGCACGGGCAGGGACAAGGAGTCCCGGCGTGCTGCCTCCACCGACTCCTTGTCCGGGGGAGAACGCTCCTACTCCACGGTCGCCTTCATCATGTAACATGTTGTATGTTGTTCATGATGTAACATGTTGCCAGGGCCGTATGAACATCAACCACTCTGAAGGCAAGCTGGAGTTGATATGCACGGGCAGGGACAAGGAGTCCCGGCGTGCTGCCTCCACCGACTCCTTGTCCGGGGGAGAACGCTCCTACTCCACGGTCGCCTTCATCATGGCGCTGTGGGAATGCGTCGAGCTTCCGTTCTACTTCTTGGATGAGTTCGACGTTTTTATGGTGAGATATTTTCATTATTTGTTTAAACTTACTGCGCTTATATGGCAAATTTTGCTTGCACAATAATACAGGTGTAGTATTGCAGTACTCTTGCAATATGATCATCATCATAGGCCTTGTAACATCTATAAAAGATGATCTAAGTAACGTCAAGTTAGTGTGCGGCACTTCTTTTAATGGCTGGACAAGCTTATACGAGACTTGCAACAGATGACTTTACAATATGATAAGTACCCCAGATAACGATCTCTAAGCAGCCCATTGTTCCGATATTATCATGTCCGATGAAGAATTATATTTCACTCAGATGACTTAGATCCAAGTAGTGTGTTACATGACGAGCGCCCATTCCTACCGTATACTCAGTAGAATCACGTCACTTCACCATTACCACCTTACTTCTTCATTTTAGTCTTTATCGTAATAACGCTACTAGGAGAAAACATTACATTAATAATTCCTGGTAGTCAATTTGGTATTTGCTTAGGAGTTTTTGTATAGATAGTTGATGATAATGTATTGTGTAGGACGACGTGAACCGCAACATAGTGATGCAGCTGTTGGTCGACCACGCGCTCAACAACCGCGCGCGACAGTACGTCTTCTTCACGCCGCAGGACACCTCCAACATCTCCGCGCAGCCCAGGATCAGCATACATTTGTACGTTGTTACCACGACTGCACACTCATCTTGGGTCACTTTGAACGAGCTTATAAAAATGGTTTAGTAAAATAAAAAAATCTGTGTGTAATTTATTATATTAAATTGAAATATTTTCTAAATACTTTATCGATCCGTCCATATAATAATGAGCTATATGATCTTTTCTGGTTTCATAGATTATTATATCCCACGTATTTATATTACTAGCTGCGTCCAGCTCTTTAACCCGCTGTTCTATAGCCTATGTGTTATTCCAGAGTCTAACCTATCTCTGTACCAAATTTCAGCTCAATCGGTCCACTCGTTTAGGCATGAAAGAGTAACAAACAAACATCCAGACATCCATTCTTACAAACTTTCACGTTTATAATATTATTAAGATTTATTCACTATAGGCCACTGCCCACGATCTCGCGTGATGTTACCGTAGATGGTAGTAGACTAAACCTAGAAGGTGGGATAAATCCCTCCCAGGCTTCTCTGATCATCATGTTACATAATAATATGACTGCTTGGTGACACGGTTTTGTCCAGTGGGTGGTAAGTATCCACGGCCGAAGCCTACCAACAGTATAGCGCGTGAGAAACCCGCGCAAGTAGGTAACTTATTTATTATAGTAATTGGTGCGGGGCCGGGATTCGAACTCGGTGATCCAGAATTACATTGGCCACCACTGCTTTGAATATATTTGGATTTCTTCTCTGTTCTGTTTTCACAGATTATAACATTAGCTGTTACCCGCGTAATCTTCATCGACATAAATATTCAGCAGAGATAGAATATTATGTAAAACAGCTCTAATAGGGATGTTGACACATGTTACGAATTCATATAAAGTTATGTTTTTCACATAAAGGACAATATTTAAAAACCTACAATCACATTTTAAGGATCTATTTACAAGCCAAAATGGAATAAAATCAATTTTAATTTCAATAATTTTTACTTATTATTACGCGAATGCGAACGCCAATCAGGGCGCGTGACGTCACACCACTGGCCTGTACTTACGTTTCCTAAGCAATGTTCCTGATTTCGATACATTTTAATTATTCATAACTTAAAAACTACTGAACCGATTTTGATGCAACTTACACTGTGCTCTAAGTTGGTCTAAATTTAAGCAAAAAAAGTCAATAACCAAAATGGATCTTATATTTTCAGAGAGACATTTTAGTTATTGACTTTATTTTTGGCTTAAATATTGACCAACTAAGGGCACAGTATAAGTTACATCAAAATCGGTTCAGTGGTTTTTAAGTTATGAATAATTAAAATGTGTCGAAATCAGGAACATTGCTTAGGAAGCGTAAGTACAGGCCAGCGGTGTGACGTCACGCGCTGTCAGATGACTGATCGGAACGTTTTAGCCAGAATTCAAAAAATCATTTTTATTTACGTATTTTTATATTGAAATATCATATAATTTTGCATAAAAATATAATATTCGTGTATGAAATGGGTCTATCATATAAAAGCAATTCCAAAAATTAGTCAACATCCCTATTACCAGAAAGTTGCCAGTGCCCATTACTGTCTGCAAAGCGTATGAGTTAATTTAATGGACCTTATTAAAACTCTACATATCTAAAATATTTTTTTCTTTTTCAGAATGGCGGCTCCGCGGGCGTAGTGTGTGTAAGGATGTTTACACATAATATGATGATTACCTATAATTAATAATGATTGTTATTCAATAATTCTATTTTAGTGATTTTCAATGTGATTGATTTACAAAGTAATGCCAAATAAAACGGGTATCTTCTACCTATTTTTTTATACGAGAGTTTATTATTTCACTCATTGAGACCTGCGCAGACGTCGAGATTATATAAATACACTAGCTTATGCTCGCGGCTTTGTCCGCATGGCGAAATCCTTTGTTAGCGGCCTATCTGTGTTATAAATTTCAACCCAATCCGTCCAGCGGTTTAGGGTTATTTGATAGATCAGTCAGTCAATCTTTCCTTTTAAATATTTAGACGAACATAATGGCTTTTGTAGGCTTCTCCTAAGACATAAATTAACTTACGCATAAACATTATTTTTTGATGCCGAGAACTTATACGTCATCTTCACAGACTAAGTGGGTCTTCTACTAGATTCTACTTTGCCAATGCTGGGCAAACGTTTATTGACTGTACGATTTAGAAGGATTTAGGAAAAGGTTTAGATGCTTTGCAGCAAATTTTGCCGCAACAAAATAACATGTAGCTAAAATAATACAAAGATGTATGTAATTATCAACACCATTTATTAATACTTTACTTATTACAACAGACCAAATTATTTACAACGAACCTAACTTTATAATATTCACAGAAAGTGTTGATTAACGGAACATTTCTTGAGATCACACACACCTCATTTCAGAATACAATTTTAAAAAATCTATTACGATTAAGTTTTTATATTAGCTTCAAATAAATTGATATAAAAATAACTTAAACCTAAGTGTGTTCTAAGCAGCTACGAATATATTTTAATTATTCTGATAACAAATCTAGTCTTATTTAAAAGGCGAGTCCGCCTTACGGGATAAGCGTAATCGTTGAACTTAATTCTAAAGTGGATTTACTAACAATATAAATTACCCGGATTTCTTTATTTAGGTACATAGAATCGTAGACTATTGCGTGGAAATTATACAAAATATATATAACTTGTACGACAAAGTTACAAAATGTGGTGAAACTATTTTATCCTTATTAGATAGAGGTACTTAAAACGAGCGACTCCTCGCATCTAAATTTCTTTTTTTCTGAGTTTTCTCCTACACAGTAGAAAGAACACACTCCAAATGATAAGAATATACGTTTGGCTATGTATTGTCATCAGTCAGTCACGACAAAGCCTTTTATTAATACATAAGATGCTATTAAAAGGTAAATTTAGGGCGACATGTGTCAGTCATACTAAATAATTTGCACAAATATAAAATTCGATCCTTCTACTTTGCAATTCACAGCTGATCGGTCAATTTGTGTAGAAAGCAGAAAAACAGGCATAATTTAAGCGCGCACTTTGATAAAAAAATCGTTGCAGATAAAATATCGGCAGTCTGTGAACAATAGAAATACACAAAAGTCCGTACACTGCGAATATAAATCATTTTATATTTAAATCGCACTTATAAATAGCAACGAATTAATTTCGTAGTGTGCGCTTAAACTACTCTTAAATCTTATAATTGTGCAAGTTCTTCAATTTGACTAAAATGTTATTACACGTAGATAAAGATAAAAACGAACTAAAGATAAAAAAAATAGATGATTCTATTTAAAGTTTTTTTTATTATTTATTTTTATCAACAGTAGATAGCAACGATCTACTTTTGTGCGCCAAAAAATGCCTAATAATGTTACAAAGACAGTGGGTTAATTATCTGCTAATCATTAATTTTAACTGCTATTTACATTGCCCGGCAACATCAATTTAACTATTAGACATAAATAAAGCTCATACTATATATAGCTAAATATATAATGTTTTGGAAATATATTATTATTTATATATAAATATACGTGGATACAATATCAAGATCTGAATCCAGAGCGACAGTCTTTGGTTAAATTGAATAAGTCGCGTATTTGTTAAATCACTCCGAAAATTTTAATTGACTCAGAAAGTCGTGTTATAATTTATAATCAGTCTCATGAACATATTTTGTTCATTATAATGAATTTGAAATAATTTAATATTATTTATTTACATATCGAGAAAGACTAAGCATAATATTATAAGCTAAGGACGTAAGACTAATTAGGAAATTTGAAAAAAATAAATTGATTGAGATTTAGAAATAAATCGGTAACAAGAGTAATGGCATTTGCAGGGCTCTCATATACCTATGAACAGATGAGGCATTGATTAAAATGGTGTAACCAATGGGACTAGTAGAGTGCGAGGTCATGCGGGTCAAGTTAAACTGCCATCCCTTATATTCTCAAGACTGGAATATATGGGATGATAGTTCAACTTGATAGCCTGACAAGACATTCCACACTATGCTAGCCATGAACTACGACAATTTTACTAAACCAAAAAAAAAAAAAATAGATATCTATTTCATTTCTAGTTATCAATAAATCTAAAATTCAATTCTGGCTACACGTCATTGTTTTAACATATCTTATCTGTAAATAGGTATATTGGACCTCTGTATTGCACTAAAAAAAACTCATCAAATAATCAGGCAAAAGGTTAAATAAAGATCGATTGAAAATGATTATTAGGAAATACATTACATCATATAAATTGACTACTATATAACGTTCTTAATAAATGAACCAGGTTAGAACACAACCATATACTTATGTATCTAAATACGATGAATTATTAAATAAATCGTACTTAAACTCATGAATATTTTACAATCATGTACAACAAATGCGGTGGATTATGAACGTAACAAAGTTAGTATATTCTATCTAAATGGGTTTAAATGGAAAAATGTTCTAGGACTTCAAAATCAAAAACTGTTAATTTATAGGTACCAGTAATCAACAAAAAATCTATTATCACGATGATACATTTTTCAGATGATCTTAACCTTTAAACCTTCTAAAGGCCTCTTTCATGTTTTGCTCTCAAAATACCTTATTATGTAAATACATGAGTGAAAATCTTTTTGCAAATATTGGCCATAAAAATAAGTCAAAATCGCAAAAAGTGGAAGGATGTCCTTTGCTCTGCAGTGGGATGGCCATGGCTAGTAATAATTTACATGTTGTTTTATAACAAGGTTAGATTTTAAAGTCCACAATATTATGCCATTTAAACAAATTTAATCGACAATCTAAACGAATTTATCGAAGTGATAATTAAGTTTGGAATGTTAAGTATATTTGGCAATTGCCAAGTCAATAGTAAATGACTAAAAACATAGTCAATGTACTTTTGTGATGACTCAGTCACGTTAAATTATGCACTAGAATAATCTAGTATATTAGGATATCTAGATATTTGCAGTGGGATAGTCCACTCGACGTCACTAGATTTTTGCGAAAAATCTTGATATATGTTCGTAGAAACGCAATTGTGATTTGTGATAGAAAAGGCTTGCTGTTAGAGCTATTGACTGATATTTTTGCTAAATAAAATATAATCTTCTAATATTATCTTTCGACCCCCAGATAAGATTTAAGGGTCTTCACATTTTTTGAAATAGACGTTAATAACAAGATGTTGCTCGACTTATAGACCTCACATTAGTGACCCAATATTTTTATATTTTTTACATTTTGTTTGTAAATGACTTACGAGTATAAGTTGGAATTTAGGCTTTCTAAATTCTATTGAAATGTACCATCAACCTTCCATATTAATATATTAGTTTCATGCACACAAAAAAGCATTAATATGATTAGTGATTTAGAAAACACTCGAAAATCACACTTGGTTAAGTTTTGGAAGGATAATTTTAAATACTTATCTTGAAATGTAATACAAACAAATCTTGACGCGTAAAGGAGATACAGTTAACATGATTGTGGAACAAATTATTTAAGTTTTGATCAGAATTAGTTTTATTTTTATAGGATCTAGGTAATAGGGCCATCCGAATGTGAGATTGTCAGTCCTTTCCTGTTGTTTTTTTGTGAAAAGTCTATTTTTATGTTTTATGAAAACGAGTTAATTTTACATTACATTTTGCAATACTCAACGTGTTTCAAAGGATGTTTTTACAACAGTATCTGAATACATTCGCTGAATGTAGTCACATCCTTTTTCCAAGTAGGTTAAACATCAATAACTGTACATAGTTTCACAACAATATAATAAAATACAACAATCATATGTATGTACGTATCGCTTTGGGAATCGCGGTGGTTTTCACAGTTGTACTTATGTATTACGTTAAGTAATGACCACTGAAACCAAAATAATAAGAGATCAAATATGAAAATTGCACTTCGTTGGATTTTAGCGTCTTATTTTTATTTCTGTGGTTTATGTTACATACCACTTAATCCCAAGATTATTATGAAAACGGCCGATTGCTTGCTTGAAATGTTGAATTATATTGCAAACACAATTTATTATCAAAATTAAATCACTTATATTAGTGATGATCACTTCAGATATTAGAGTTTTTATACATCTTAGGTATAAAATTGACTAAAAATATGTAGTTACATTTTTAGTCTATATTATCTATTCATGTAAATAAAAAAATTGGATCCAAGTTCTTTTTCCATTATGGAAGTAGGGGTAGATGGCGTGCCAGCCAAACATTCACGTTTCTAACAATAGGGCAAATGCTTAAGACTTAAGCATAATGCTTAAGTAAGATAAGAATAAAGATTCGATGATTTATGGTTTAGTAAGTGGACGCAACATTTCGTAAGCTATACCTGACTACAGTGGTACTCACTCCGAGTGGGTCTTGGTGGATGAAGTCTTAGGGCTCTGCGATGTGCGACTCTTAGGATGGACACGCTCATTGTGGAGTCAGCCTTAAGCCGTGTCTCCATGGCCTTTTTTGGTTCAAACATTCCAAATAAACATCACAACATTTTTCACCAAACATTGTCAAAGTACATTTTTTGTTTGCTCTCCATACCCGATGGAAAGCATGTACAACAAAACATTATATCAATATTCATCAAAATCGCCGAGATTTTTTGAAATCGAATGTTGACATGTTTATGTTGAATGTTTGAACCAAATCACGCACTGGAGACGCGGCTTTAAATATTCACGTTTGTAACAATATAACAAGCCCAGCAAGATTTGGATGATGATTATGATGAATCAGTTCAATAGTGGACATAACAGTTTGTAGGCTATACTGCCGTGCAGAGACTAAACCGCAGTAAAAGTAACATGTCAAAAATAATGTATACTTTATGATGTGTGTAATAAAGTTGAAAATAAAACTATACAAATTATTATACTGCGGTTTAGTCTCTGCACGGCAGTATACCCAGGACTTTACCCGCGGTACGCGAGTCAAGTGGCAAAGTGGGAGCAGTCTTGGGGCTCTTATGTAGATATTCACGTATGTAACAATATAACAAGACAAGCAGTAACATATGACGTGCTCTCAGCCTTAAATATGGTATATTTCCATTCATCCCCACATCAATTGTCCTCAGGTAGCAATTAACACTCAACGGCGACTCGGAAGTTATTGTTCCCACTTTTAAATTGTATTATTATCCTGTGTAGGTCGCCAAACCCCCTCATCACTCTTAAAACTTGGAATTTATTCCCAAATGCCACCTGGGGGCAACTGATGTAGGGTCGAATGGGAATATACCTTAAATATTTACATTTCTAACAAAATAACACAGGCTTTTTTCTCAAATGCCACCTGGGGGCAACTGTTGTAGGGTCGAATGGGAATATACGTTAAATATTCACATTTCTAACAAAATAACACAGGTTTTTGCCCGGCAGTAAGATAATATGGATGAACATTATGATGATTTATAGTAAGCTATATACCTCACTGAGCAAAAAATTCAAGTGGCGACGTCATTGTGCCTGGTGGAGGGCGTCTTGGTGGTGGGGGTCTTGGGGCTCTTCTGGTCGGAGTGCGGCGGCGTCGGGGGGTAGATGTGGGGCTCCTGGGACGTACTCGCCTCAAGGGAGGTTGACTGTTGTTCCATCATCTCTTGGTACACTTTGTCCTGTGGAATTAGTTGAAAAAACAAAATGAAAATGTTTATTTCCAAACATCTTATGCTTTATAACACCGAAACGTTGTATACATTATAGGAGAAGACATCCATAAATTAGACATAAATAGTTTTATCCATTTTAGTTAATTAACAAATCTTAATAATATTATAAACGCGAAAGTTTTTAATGTATGGATGTATATTGGTCACGCCTAAACGGGTGGAGCGATTGAGCTGAAATTCGGTATATCGAGATAACTGAGACCCTGGAATAACCATAGGCTACAGCGGGTAAAACCACTGGGCGCAGCTCTTATTTAATAAATAATTATTTAATTTAACAGATGTCTCGGTATCATTGTATTCCGCGAGAACACTCCAGGTTTTTAAATAGAAATACTCCACTGCGTCTATCTTATGCGGCGAATCCCACATACCGCCCTGAGATCACTTTGTGTAATGCATTTTTCCAGAGGGCCTATTGGCTATCGCCAAACGACATGTAAAACACTAAAATCCATAGACAATTTCGCGTACATTACTTGCTTAACCCTTAAATGCATTCCGTAACGAAAATGATACTTAAACTTTAAAGCCATTTCCTGTATTGTTTTTTTTTATTTACGTGTCTGGCTGAATGAGCTTTCGTTCGTTGCATATTTTTGTATAAAAAGAAAAAGGTTTGGCAAGTAACAGTTTTGATATTATAACTTTTTTTACGCTAACAATGTGTATGGTCGCAAGTATGTTGATGTGATGAAAATTTCGAATTTGAATCTATCGGCATACCGGGAAAATACGAATGATTTGCATTGAAAAAATCTCAGATTGGAAGGTAAGTCTCCAATCTATACGCAGACGTTGTATTTTACACATTTACGCTTTATTTGTTGTTCAAATAATCGTTTTTATCCATGTATCAATTTCGGTACACCATGCACTAACGTTCTTTTTTGATAACCGTATGAAAAATGTTGGTAGCTTGGTTTTATTCTGTTTTGAGCTTGATGGAGGTTTGTTTTGCACGTGGGGTGTAGTTTTTAGATAGGGTAATAGAAGATCTGTTTTGGCGTCTAAATTATGGTGAGATATCTGATGACGGGTTGGAATCAGATGAGGATAACATACAGTACTATACGTCTCAGGAACTGTTGGTGACTGAGCTGAAAAATCAGCAAGAAAATTAAGTTATAGATGAAATTCAAACTGGGATCGATGAAGAGGACCCCCCCCCCTTGATAAATGATGATGCACAATCATCATTACCATTACCAAATATAAATACAAGGAATTTAGTTTGGAAAAGGCAATCACTTGTTTATAATACAGATGCAGTCAAATTCGGAGGATGTGAGGGAATTTCTCCAGCTGGGATGGAATTACAGAGCCCATAGCAGTTTCCTACCTACTTTTTTACTATACTATTATGGAAAAAAATGTTACAGAAACAATTCGAAATGCTGTTCAGACAAAATCAGATAGACCAGACTCACAATATCAGACCTGCCTAAATATAAAGGTATCTTTATATTTGTGTCTGTATACCACTATCCCAGCACACGGTCAAACTAGTCCACGAAGTTTGGGTTCAGCCAAATAAAAGATGCAATGCCAGTTAATAAGTTTGAGAAGTTTAGAAAGGTTTTGCACTTCAATAACAATGAAATCATGTTGTAAATCACCCCCACCATGACAAATTACACAAACTTAGACCAATATATACCTAATAGACATCAACGAAACATTTTCCAGCGAAAAAAATCCCTGTAGAACAAATACTACCTATACATGAACAAAGATGACTTAACAAAATAGGTCACTTCTTGAAACAATATTTTCGCAACAAACCCTACAACTGGGGGTTCAAACTGATATGGCAGATGTATGATGCCGCCTTGCCATTTACTTAGCATTATAAAATCGGCTAAATGTAACGTCCATTTGTGCTCTAAAATGTTCAAAGACTGCTTCAAGATAGTATTTCATAGCTCTGCCAATATATAGTAACACTGGCTGCGCCCAGCAATTTTACCCGCTGTACTTGTAGCCTATAAGTTATTCCAGGGTCTAAGCTATCTCTATACCAAATTTCAGCTCAATCGGTCCATCCGTTTTGGCGTGAAAGAGGATCGAAAATATATCTAGGCTATAAGTAAGATAATGTAGTGTAATGCATACTGTATCCAAAATGATACTTGTAGTTTTTTTTGGAAATTAGAGGGAAATTTTTTTAAATGATTTTTTAAATTATTTTTCCCATTATCTAGACCCTTTTATCTAACACATATATTTTTTCCGAATGAAAATACGTTGTTATGCATTTAAGGGTTAAACCCCCTTATTAATATGAGTAAAGTATCAAAAGCAGCAATGTACATTGAAGTTGCCATCAATCGTAGTGGGTGAGAATTAGCCAATAGCCCCTCAGGATTAAAAAAAGTAGGAATATTTATACGCCTATTTGTCCGAAGTGTGAGTGTACCTTGAGACAAAATAATTAGGTCGCTTAGCAACTATATACATCGCGTGAGAATCCATCACGATATGTAACCACAATATCCTTTAATGCCAACTTCCGACAGACTGATTCATTAGATAATGTAGGTACATTTTTAAAAAACAAGTCAATGAAGTTTAACCAAATTATTATAATCTAACTTTGGTTCTATTTTAGTTTTGTGAATCATTAGGTATTGTTGAGACTACTGTTTCATTATCTCGTCTTATATTGATCACGTGGGTATTGTTGATATCATTTTTGTGTATAAGCTAGTGACACCACATAAAAGGCGGAATTATTAACTATTGATAAAAGTGGCGGGTCGCACATGGACCAGATTGGCACAGGACAGGGTTGAGTGGCATAACATGAAGGAGGCCTATGCCCAGCAGTGGGATGTAGAGGGCTGTGGATGATGATGATTAACTATCGCATCTTACAGATGAACGACGGGCCCGGTCGTTTAATTTTACTTTCTGCACGGTGGTATAAATAAGTGTACTGGGGAGTCTTACAAATTCTGAGCTCTCAGGTAGCAAATGTTAATTCTAAAAAAATATACAGCAGGCAGTCTTACAATAAAACAGTTACTGATTCATCAGAGTAACTAATATTAAAAGCACTAAAGGATAAAATCATCTACAACTAAGATACCTGTCTATCAACAACTCCTCGTCTTTGTGTGGGGCTCTTTCTTTCGCGTAATATGGTGAATTTTGAAATATAAATTTGGTAAATTTCACATACTTTCAACAGAGTGATATCTCTACAGGAACGCGGAGCAATGAGTTGTACTTTTTTTTCGTCCTACCTCCGTTGTTGTGGTCGGACGCCTGTGCTACACTATTACCATTCATACCAGTTCTCGCTTTTACTGCCTCTCGTACTTTCATTCCATTCTTTCTCTTATCCGTTATCTTTCGTACTATTTGACCTATCTGCTATTCTGTATAATATTTATTTATTGGAACGAAGTTCCTTATCGCGCGTTGTGAAAGGGGGCTAGACGGATTTTTTTTTACGAAAAGTTGTCACGACATTTTTTGCTATAGTAAGCTATTGTAAGCTGTGCGGCGTGCGCATGTTTCTCTGTCTGTCTCTCTCTCTCTTATAGAAAGCAAGCCAGATATTTTCATTTCTATTTCGCATTGAACAGTGTGGTGTCGCGACGATTATTTTTGTTGAGTGTAAACAGGTTTTTTGTAAATAATAAATCGTGGGAACTTCGTTCCATCCGGGTGTCCCTTGACACCTCTCAAGTTTTTTATTTTATACTTATACATAGAATGAGTAGTACTCACAAAGAGGTCGAGTGAGACGTTGTGGCTCTGTATGCGGTGGCTCTCGTCAGGGTTGAGGTCGGGGCAGATGTCCGCCAGTCCGGCCGCACGCTGCAGGAACTCTCCGTCCCCGCCGCGCACCACGCACACCGCCCCGGCCGCGCTCACTCCGCGGGCGAACGGACCCAGCCACCGGTGGCACGGCTCTATGCTCTCCCAGCTGTACCCTGGGAACACGGGGACGGATATTAGAACCGTTATAGTTCATTCATTCGTGGGGAGAGTGCCAACCACCCATCTGTAGGACCACAGGTTGACGTCCACGTGCAGCACGGCCAGGTCGATGATGATTGTTACCTGACACCCTGACCGCCAGTTCATTGCTGAAGATATGTGCCATAGTGGCCGCAGCCAGCAAGCTGTAGGACCACAGGTTGACGTCCACGTGCAGCACGGCCAGGTCGATGATGATTGTTACCTGACACCCTGACCGCCAGTTCATTGCTGAAGATATGCGCCATAGTGGCCGCAGCCAGCAAGCTGTAGGACCACAGGTTGACGTCCACGTGCAGCACGGCCAGGTCGATGATGATTGTTACCTGACACCCTGACCGCCAGTTCATTGCTGAAGATATGCGCCATAGTGGCCGCAGCCAGCAAGCTGTAGGACCACAGGTTGACGTCCACGTGCAGCACGGCCAGGTCGATGATGATTGTTACCTGACACCCTGACCGCCAGTTCATTGCTGAAGATATGCGCCATAGTGGCCGCAGCCAGCAAGCTGTAGGACCACAGGTTGACGTCCACGTGCAGCACGGCCAGGTCGATGATGATTGTTACCTGACACCCTGACCGCCAGTTCATTGCTGAAGATATGCGCCATAGTGGCCGCAGCCAGCAAGCTGTAGGACCACAGGTTGACGTCCACGTGGAGCACGGCCAGGTCGATGAGTTGTCCGCACACCACGAACTCCAGCGACGAGTACTGCGGGTACACGAACGTGTAGCCGCGCAGCGCGTTCGCGGCCACGTCGCTTTCACCTAGTAACCTACGGAGAGATAGAAGAGATTAATACTGAAACTGAACTTGAGCATTTTCTATCCTTAAAGAATCTTTTATTTCTTTTCATCGCTTTTGAGACTAACGCGAGTGTTATTCATATTAATATTCTATGCTAAAATTCATGAGAAGTTTGTTTAAGAGCGCTTATGCCGCGGGACGCTCTCTCGCTCGCACAATTTGACACATTTAAAGATATAAATAAATTCGTAAAATTAACTTTTTGAAAATGATTATGGACAGCAATTTCACTGGTAACTTTACCCATCAGTCCGAAACACAGTAAAGCTTGCACATTACTGCTTGGCGGATGAATAACAGGTAAAAGTAAGCAACTTTCAGGAGCCTTTGCAAAAGGGTTCACTGCAGTATTCTTATGATCAATAGTTATTTGTTATACAAGAGTGCAAAGTTGCTTTTTTACCGCGTGCTCAGTTTGTATGACCGAGCAAGCGAAGGATTCTAAAATTAAATCACGAGCGTAGCGAGTGATTTAATAATTAGAATCCTGAGCGTTAGCGAGGGAATCAAAAGAGCACAAGGTCAAAAATCTTTGCACTCGAGTGTGACACATTATTTTTCATCCCCCCTCAGCGAGGAAATAACTCAATGCTAAAAGTTTTTTTTAATTATTCTCACCATGGATGCGCACAGCGTTGCCAGTGCACTATCTTCAAAAATAACCAGTATTCAATTTTAATTTACGTAGGTACGCTTACTTAAGAGTCCTTTTCACGAAAGAGTTCCCACGGAATTTAGCGAAACTAATTTTTTATTCTATTATTATTGGACTTCATATTTTAAATCATTTTTATTTGTTACATAAAAAAAATACCTTTTTGATTTAGAAATTAAATATGAGAAATTATGAGGCGTTAAAAAGTTAAAGGTATTTAAACTTTTAAAATGTGTGAAAGTGGCGTCCCGCAAAAAGGTCTCCTTTCGTGAAAAGCACTCTACCTATTCGTTTTAGTGATTATTTCCTCATTTTCAGTTTATTACAGTGAGAAATCGTTAATAAAAAAGTTACTAAAAGTAATACTTAGAAAAAATCTTGCTACTAAATAAAGTTATAAAAAATTGGCTTATTCTATTAACTCTGCTAAATTAACTCAACTATTATTACAGTACTATATAATTCATTAAAAAAACATTATTGCCTCGAAATGTAACTTATATCTAAACAACGTAAATATAGTTCAAAAGAAACGTAATATGTTACAAAAGTACTTACTGGCAAGGCTGATGGTGCGCCCAAAGCAAATTAAAAAAAAAAGTTTACTAAAGAGGTTCTTACTTCGAGTTTTTAACAAATTTTAAAAAGTTGTACGCTTATTTCGGTACCATAGAGGTGGAAGTAAATAGGTTTAATTATGTTTTTGTCTCTAGAGGGTAAAGTAAATTTGAATTTCTCTAGAGGATAAAATGAACTTTTCCAGTCAGATATCGATGGGTAAAAATACACTTTCCGAGATAGTGGGATGAAAAATACCTTCTCTTAGCACTCCTGCCTTCGCTAGCCAGCTGCATGTAAACATTGAGCCAGCTGTTGATCGTGATAGGCGTGATACTCCAGGACAATATCTTCAGTATGAGCAGCTCTTCTAACAATATTTCCTCGGCTGTGCAGGCCCCGTCTGTGACGTAAGCGAACTCGCCGATCTTTGGCGGGTACACTTCTTCCACTTTCGCTGCTATAAATAGGCAGGTTATACCTGGAATTGGAAGGTTTTATGTTATCATACATTTGCATGGTTTTATTATAATTGGCTCAACATGTCTCAGCACTTAATGCCAAACTGTTACACCTGAAATACATGTTGTATAAGCAAATAAAGATTATGAATTATTAATTATTATCATAGCTATGCCCAGCGGTTTTACCCGCTGTAAGGTAAGCCTATGTGTTATTCCAGGGTCTAATTATCCAAATTTTAGCTCAATCGGTCCACCCGTTAAGGCGTGAACAAGTAACAAACATACACACTCACTCACAAACTTTCACACTTATAATATAAGTGTGATTAAAGTTTCTTTGATTCTCAGTTATTTGTTACATTTAGTTGAACTCAGTGGTTTTATTCGCTTAAAACTTTGGTTGCGGCGGCGTTTTTTAGTACTATCCACAGGACGGGAAATTAACGTACTATCGTTATTAACGGTACGGAAAAATAGTTTGACAAAACACAACGTTTGTGTGCGTCAACATACGCGTTCCGGCCTCAAAAACACAGCTTTTGTGTTTTCCACAGTCAATGTGTTAAAGGTAGCTTTTGTGTTAATCCCTTTTTTATTGTCCTATCAAAAATGCGTTACGCATCGTTACCCTGCGCCCCGCCGGTATGTGGGACACCCCGGCGCAGATGGGCGAGGCGAGATATATACCCATTAAAATCTTGGGGGTGTTTATCGAATACGCCAAAGCACTCGTATATATCTTCAGTATGAGCAGCTCTTCATACTCTGCGGTTTGTGTCAGTCCCTTAACATATAGGCTACTTTAGCCTCTAAAGCCCTTTTGGTATGTAGCTTAGAACCTAGTTTTGAACTCGTGATTTTTTTTAGTATTTCGGAAGATATGGATGGCAAATCAATATATTGATCGAAGATATCGATCAATACCGACCGAAAACAGTCGACAAGAAACATTATAATTATTATTATCTATTTTTGTGTCCAATTTTGATTCATATCCTTTCACCACTCTAAATACCAGTAAAATCTCAAAAAAAAACTATTGCATGATAAACGAAAAAGCAGTTAAATAAAATTGCAATAACAAGGAACAAGTTCTTGCTACATTCTTCAACCCCCAGTCCCTTCAGTTATGAGAAACGAAACCGGTTTCCATCCCTCACCCTAATTTAACGGTTCTTTTATAACTACGTGTGTAAGGTGCACGACAGATAGAAATGACTTAGCACGAGATCGGGTTACTAGCATCAATCTCTTCTGCATTTTTTGTGTCGCGAAGCACAATATACGTCTTAGATGACTTCAAAAAGAAGAAGGAATTTTATTCTGAACTTGCGTTGTTTACCATTTTTTTTGTAAGATATTCAGTAAAAACCTCGTACTTCGATATTTAGTTTCATTTTTATTTAACACCAACATTTACAAAGAATATTGTTCCATTTCTGGGCATATGCCAAATCCGTCTTGAATCAAATCAAATCGCATCTCTGTTGGCAGTTTTAATTAGGGGTTAGTCTAATGGGACCGGCCACCAGCCTATACTACAAAACGCCACCACAGGCATATTTCCAGAAGTTTTCACTCAAAAATCCCGAGGAGGGTAATTAAAAAGTTACCATTTTTAGCAATCACGCAAAAAACCATGTTATTAATGGACGACCCCTTATCAAAACTCTTGAGTTTAGAAGCTAAGAGGTCATGTATAACTTACCAATGAGTTGTAGTCGTCCCTTCTGCACGTCTTCCGTTTTGGAGAGATACCGGTCGATGTAGTCAACTGTCAGGTGAAACGACTCTCTGTGCAGCTTGTACACCTCGCATACCTAATAAATAAACAATTAAATGATGAAAACATTAATTGTTATAATAATTTGTTCCAGTTAACTAGGCCTCAAATCTTTAAGGTGTATCTAGTAGTGTAGTCTTTAACGTGTGAAAAACTAATCGATCCTGTAAATCAGGATTAAAAGTAAAAAAATATACGATGTTTTCTTTCAGGTTTTGCAGTTATCTTCGCAATCGTTCAGGGGTTTACAACAAACGTAACTACATTCTCACATACATACAAACTTTAACATTAAAATAAGTTCCCCTCATTACTAAACTTGTACGAGTCGATCCTTTAATGGTAGTAAGGTCAACTCAGAAGGAGGACGAAGTTAGTCGGAAACATTTCTGAAATAACGGATATCTTAAGGGATCCAACAAAGTTTAAGAGTATATCGTGTGTACGGACACTATAGGTAACGTCCATCCAGATTATTTTCCATATCATACTAGCTGCGTCTTAAAGGCATATCAGCGAAAACGGTAAAGCATAATGCTGTCCACTGTCCATTCTACTTTAGATTACAATTAGGTTACTGGCAGGATTCTTCTCATTGGATGATTTTAAACAAAGTTCGCTCACATTTGAAGCATTAAGTAGATAGCAGCTTATCTCGCTCGTGGCGCTAATGCGCGATTATTAAATTAGATAATTGCAAGTACCGAAAATAAGACCATATGTGAGCCCGTTATTTATAAGGTCACTAAAACCAGTCTCATCAGCGAATCATGCTTCTGTTTACACTACGGCCTACCAAGGATGTGATTAGCATACACGAACGTGTCTAGTATATCACAAAATGTAAAGCCAATTTATAGGACAGCTGTTTATAATAGACCTGTTTTTTCTAGCTGATGAGTCAATAAGTTAACACCAGTTAAAATAACATTGTAATTTATTAGCATCTTTGACCAAACTTCCGGGTCGGACAAAAAACTGTCGCCACAATGTGATCGTGAATCCGTTGCAATGGCCGTGTCGTCTCGAATTAAGTCAGAAACTTATCCGAATGTATTCAAATCAATAAAGCACTGAGGCCCGCAGGGGTTCGTATGTATTATGCTTTTTTACAGTGTATTTGGATGATCCTTTCAACACATTTGCGGTCGCAAATGAATTTTAACAGGTCTTTGGATGACGGAGCGCGTTGGTATAAATATCAGATTTGCTATCCAGGTATCAACCAGGTAGCTAACTATTCTTAGATCTTATTACGACATTCTAGGCACGCTAAACGCAGTTTTAAAGATTTTTTTGTAAATCTCGATCGTATCGAATTCGTATTGTCGCGGTATGTTAAATTTCATATCGTTTCGTCCCGTAGCACAGCCAGAAATGGAACACGGCACTTTGTGCTTATTTTTTTTATTCATAACTAGCTGCGCCCAGCGGTTTTACCAGCTGTACTGTAGCTAATGTGTGGCCGCTGTACTGTAGCTTGGTATTCCAGGGTCTAAGCTATCTCTATACCAAATTTCAGCTCAATCGGTCCACCCGTTTATGCGTGAAGAAGTAACAAACATACACACTCACCCAGTCACATTTATAATCTTATTGTGATAATATCTCCCATTTCCTCCTTGCATTACCTATCACATTAAAAGAGATAGAATCTCTACAATTTCCCCCAACGTGTAATTGTTCGATTTAACGGAAAATGCATAAGGTACAAGTAAAAGCTTTTAGAGCAGGTTGCTTATTTTTTTTTTTTTTTTATTTTTTTTTTATTTATTTAAAGACCAACAGCTTTACAAAAATATCAGAAAGTATACATTGTTTAGTAATACCGCCAATAACAGGTCTCGAAATATTATTATTTATACTATCCGATCCATTAACGCTTAGCAAACTCCAAAAATAAAATTTATGTGATATTCTTGCGAGCATGGTAACCATAAACAATTTAATAACTAAAATATGAGTAGATGAGTCAGTGTGTGTATGTGTGTGTGTATGTGTGTCAGTGTGTGTATGTGTGTGTCAGTGCCTGCTATGGTTATAGGTACTAGGTGAAGAATTAACTATAAGTTATTACATATTCTATTTTATAATATATTATTAAGTTATAATAATACAGACAGAAATCTTTTTTATTTTTATTACTTACCTACTGCTCAGAATTTTATTCCCTATTCTTGTGTATTATATCTTTTACTTTGGCTTTAAAGGCGGTTTTGGAATGTGCGAACATGTCTGCTTCTGAGAATATATCATTGTAGGTAGCCGCAGTACGTACAAAGAAATTGTTTTTAGCATAGTTTGTGCGGTGAAATGGGATATGAAAAAGTTTGGTGTGCCGGGTTCTACGAATGGGAGTGCTATAATACAAGTTCCTAACAAGATCTGGACAGTCTAAACGGTTATTTGTAATATCATGTAAGAGTGACATATCTAGAAGACATCTGCGTTCTTTGAGTGTTAATAGATTGTGGAATATACAGTCCTCCTCATATGTAGTTCTTGTGTGTCTTGATCGGAAGTTCAGATGTCTTATGAAAATGCGTTGTATACGTTCTATACGTTCTCGGTGCATTGTGGTGCTGCATTGTGGCCTACTTTCCCGGGCTGGACGCATTCAATTAGTACCCACACACTTAGGCTGACTTACAATTGTTATGGCTTCTGTATAGGAACAACCTGTCATTTTGTAATTAACTAAGTAAATTATGTGCGCGTGGGGCATGTGCGGCGCTATTTTGACGATTTTTATGTCCGATCCACACTTTCCAGAGGCTACGCGAGGGGAGACGAGAATGAGGACGGTGCTCTTGTGTCTTCTCGTCTATCCATTTTCATTCGCCAAATCTCGAGGCGAGAGCCTCTACGAGGTGCCTCGCGAGTTTGGAGCGGGCATGAGACACTAACAGTAACTGAACTATTTATACGTCCTGCAAAACCTTTTGCTAAATTGCTAACTTTAAAATATTCCAAAAGATTTGTGCGACTTATACAGGAGTTTTTATTGCGCGTCTTATACACAGGAATTTTTAAGAATGTTTCGAAAGATTTTAATTAAGCAACAAAAATTGTAATATGAGAGTAATAAACCAGGGGAGCACGACTCTTGGACCACAGCTCACGCTACTCCAGGAGTCAGGGCGTCAACTATTTGAAGTGGAAATTTTTGTAATGCTTGAATAAATAATTTTTGAATTTTGAATTTGGATTTTAAAGCCGCCATCATAAGGTTTAGAGCACTCACGCATACCGGTTCGAATCCTATCAAATAAGTCCGTCCAGAGTCCAGACCGACATTGCTTTTTGTTTTAATTCTGGTCCGAATCCATCAGCTACTTCAATCCGTTATCGGTCCGTCATTCCGAGGACGGTCAGAAACTGGCAGGCTGTAGTGCGTAAGCTTTCATACAACATGTATTATGATTCGATCGAAGGCAAAGACACTTTTGGTGTCAGTGAAAAAAAAAACTAGCCCAAATAAAAAAAAAACAAATAAATGTTGCCAAGATAATAAAGAGCCCCGGAAGAGATGGCGTGATGATCTGGACGCGCAACAGATGGGCTGGCAAGAGGCGGCGCTTGATCGCGATATGTGGAAAGACTTGGGGGACAGCTAAATATAATAATAACAATAAAATATAATTATTGTACTTCCCACACTTTAATACTTTCCCTAAACGCGATATTTTTCTAACGCCTACTGATTCTATGTAACATAAAAAATCTCCTATACGGCATGTACTTATGTAAAACGTTGCATAAGGGTTCCCATTATTGGTCGAAGGTATTGAACCCTAAATATACGTAATTATTTAAATACACTTTCATAAGCTGGTAAAACAAAAAGGTAACTGTATAAAAAACTGAATGGTGGTGGATTGAAATCGCGTTGGTTTAAAGGTCGTTCACATCGCAAAAAGGAGTTCAATGACCCCTTCATTACGTCACACTTACATACGGGATTAATAAAAAAATCTTACCTCTTCCTTTAGATCTTTTGCAGCGTGAAAAATGGTATTAACATTTAGATTTGTATCACTTATCAATAGGAAAGCTACAAAATTATTACTAACAGACAACTGACATGAAAGGTAACACGAAAATTTTCTAGGGCCAAGTTTAAGGATCATCTATTGTATAACATTTTAGACTTCCGCGATTTAAACTCATATTAATTATATAACTCGGGACTTATCGCGTTGGTATTTAATGCTAGTTTTACAAAAACATTATAAAACTAACCTCGACGTTTCGATACAGTTGCATGTATCGTGGTCACGAGAATACACCTATTGTAATCATTTTCATCTATTGTAATCTGACACTTCCAAAGACCCCAAGAAAAAAGAGAAAATGTGATTACAACATCCATAGACACAAGATTTTTTGAAGACCTTTAACTTCAATAAATTAACATCAAAAGTAATTAATTAATGCAAGCTGATATTTTTAATCACTAATCTAAATTTTAAAATCTTTTATATCTTAATCAAGATTCTATTTTCTCAGGGTCATTTTGAGAAGCATCTAAAAGCCTCAGAAGACTATTTTACAAACCACATGGCATCATGGTCCTGATCTAAAAATGAATTATAATTACCATAAGTTCTAAATTTAAAAATAGATGTCCTAGATGTGTAGACTGAGCACTAGATCATTTATTGTTATTACTATATTTTTTATCCAGATAGTATAAAATTATTTAATGATCATGAATTGAATTATCTTACAGATGCAACTGTATCAAATAAAACCTAGCAACTCATCTAGTTTTTACTTTTTTTGTATTCTTTTTTTGCACTCAATGAACTAGGTACCTTTTTTACATCAAACTGTCTGATGTGGTGTCTAGGTAATAATATTCGGAGATATACCTCTAGGTACTATTATATCTATTGTAAGTACTTGCTATTTGGTTTGGTTTTTTGCATATAGAAATGAATTTATTGTGATAAGGATTTCTTTGGGAAAAGATGAGACAAGCTAGAGCTGAGAATGGCAAAATAAAAATGGGTTGCATGCCTAGCAGTGGGCAATTGAAGGTTGACCAAAACCAACTTGCTTCACAACTACAAGGTCCAAGGAACCTCTTTATCTCCCAATTGAATCACTGCATCATACAAGGACATTTATAGACAATTGACTACTAGCCAAGTCCCTAAAATAAAGACAATCTTCAAAATATCACGACCTATTGGACTAATCTTAGAACCAGACAGTCAAATCGCAGTATCTCTAACAAATGTATCCTTTCAAAACTTACCTCATTAAGCCAGTCAAGCAGTATGGCCCTCATCCTCGGCTGCAAGTTGGGGTGGTTGTCAAACATGTGTGGGTTCCTCTTGGTGGAGGCTCGAGCGTCACATTCACACATGGTGTTCCACACATCAGCTGGATCCGCCCAGGACAGCCCCGGGAGAGGGCACTTGCGTTTAGGGAGGATTGGGCAAGGTGGCTTGTTGGGGCTGAAAGAGATAGCATTACTTTAACTATGTCTACACTAAGAGTTTAAAAAACCTTGAAATAGTAAAGACCAAGGAAGCATAGTGGATAAAAGCAGCCAGAATGTAGTACCTGGCAAAAGCTGGGTAAATTATAAGGATCAATATGTTCATTTATATACATAATTCTACTATGTCTAGCTGTTTTGCTGTAAACCATAATTTGTTTATCCAGGTTTTCAACCTTGAGCTTATGTTAATAGTAGAGTAAGCTACAGCTCTACTATTAACTTAAGCTCAATGGATCAGTCATTTAACAATGAAGACATAATTTGGTAGCTCTACTTTTAAATGAATACATTAATTTAATAACTAAAACTGAACCTAAAAAGTATATGATTCTAATGAGCAGTATATTATGCGACTCCTGTAAGATACACTCACTTTGTTTTAACAACTGCTTTTGTTTGTTATCTAGTTTAGGTAATGAACTTATCAATAATTTATTGTCATTTTACTTTTGAGTAGTATTGTGATTTACTTCACATCCTTTTACAAATTTGAACAGAGAAGATGTTCAAGGCAAATATAAATTTTGAATATGTAGTTATTATTTACTATTTAAACCATTATCTATAATCTTAATGAGACAGATTTGTCAGTTATTAGATGAAAATGCAATGTGGCAATAACTGACTAATTAATAATTTTATAAACATCATCAAATATTAAACACACATGGCCAATGTTCCACAATCCATAAGTGACACACATTTTGTGCATAATCAAGTATTTTTTATTATAAGCAGTTGATGAAGTCATAACTTGGCACTTATCTGAATAGTATGCAACCCACCTATCACATTCTAAAAATAAACTGATATTGTAGCTCTTTGCTAAAAATATTTGAGGCCCCACTGCAATTTCTGGGTAAAATGGAGCTAATTGGAATTCTTATGGGTACTCACTTGGGCCTCTTATTAGAGTGAGGTGTGGATTCACCCCTGGCAACATTCTCCAGGGGGCTGAGTACACAGTTCTCAGGAATACTTGGAGGGCTGAGGAAACTGTCAGGGTTGTAGTCCAAGTCTGTGTACACGCTGGCTGGCTGGTCAATGCTCTCATACTGGGAGCCTTCATCATCACTGGAGCAGGAAGACGACTCTACCACTACATTCTGAGCCGGCTGGTCATTTAACTCTTCTTCCAGCACAGGTGTGATCTTCACCGGCGGCATATTCTCAAGCTACAACATCAGTGGTCAAGTTAAGCAAGTGACAGTCAAGTTTTCATGAATAAATTAAAAGATATACAGACCTCATCATCGGTAGAGTTCCTTTTCCGTTTTAAGGTCATACGTTTCTCAGTCTCTTCACCTGAGGAGCTGTAAACAATTGTCACCATTGTTGAGTAAATAAAATGCACCAAGGTCAGTGTCTCATGCAAACATGGTGCACACAATAACATACCTGGTTTGAGCCATTATAGCTGGGAGAGGTGCTCTGCTAATTAATTCTCACCGCCTAAAACATGATGCAGATTTAGTATTCTAATCGATAAATTAATTTTGAGCCACAGAAATAGGTGAAAATAGCTCAAAATTACCGCATGTCATGTTCGAGATGCAAATAGGGTTATGTCACTTGACGACCGCTATTGAGGGCATTTACCCTAATTTATCGTAAACCACATTTACGGCAAATATCCTGCAATCATCCTAGATGAGCTCAAACTTTGTAATAACTAAATAATCTGGGGTGAAACACGGTTTGTCGATGAATGTAACCACAGCGTGCCCCCTGCTGATTGGCGGGAGATTTTTTTCTAGGCGTTATTTAAGGTGGAAATAGTAGAAAAATATACTAATACTGGCGTTTTATATTCACTACGGTTCATAATCTTTCATTTTATATCACGAAAACGTGGATTTGTGATAATCAGCTGCTCTAAAAAATGCCACGAATCCGTCACATTCGCGCGCGAAATCATCCCGTCAGCGCCATTAGACACGTCGCAAGCTTGGGTTTCTCGCTACATCCACTTATGGAAATTGATAAAAATAGCACTTGTTCGACACGATATCGTCACAATACTAATAATTTACCGAAATATAACTATTAAAGCCAGAATAAATGCATCTTAGACGATACAATAACTGACAACTTTAATTAGCTTGGCTTATCGCCCACCGAGGGTTTCTAACCTAATTTATACTGGAAGTCTAAGAATATTTAGAACCTGGATTGTTTTATAAGATCATCCGCATATTTTAGTCACTAAATGTAGAAATAGAACATACCTGATCATTCACAAAATAATCCAAATCAAATGAAACTCGATTTCCCTAAGCACAATATACGAAGGCTATTCTTTGCACACTAATCCTAATAATCAAGTAATATTTTTGCACAAAACTGTTCTATGTACACACTAAATGAATAAAAAACTATACACTGAGGATAATTCTAGATTTACATGTCCTTTTTCAGATTTTCACGGCTCGATAACGCCCGGCTTTCCGCGCGAAAATGTCGCGGCAAAAGCTGATGCTCAGCGGTTTTACAATTGACTAACTTCACGTTTGTTTCTTCTGAAAATATACGTCATTCATATAACGTGTTACGTTCCACGTAGAATTTAACACAACATGAACATTAAACAGACCGATTTATTTTTTCTATTTTTTGACTGATTTGATAAAATTAATTGATTTTATTTACGAGAAATATAGTTTAATTGAACTACAAAATTCACTAACATATCTATATAGTAATAAATTACGTAGGTTTTGATTAAATTACTGACAATAAATAACCGATTTTAAATTACACTATGTGTAAATCTTCTAATATGTTTATTAATAAAAAAAAATATTTATTTAATTTGATTTGATTTGATTTAGCAGATAAATCATGTTTTTGTTCTTTAATTTGGTTGTTAAAGCATGCAAACTGGAACGGCTTAGGAAAATCAATGCTTAATCGTCATTGGTCAACGGTGTAAAAATGGCGTCACAACGCTACCAACCGAAGAAAAATTAATTTTATTTATGTGTTGGTTAACTGGTGAAAACCTAACTTCATCTCGTGCTACAGCTGGGCGCCAGCTGATAGAAAATTGAGCGAGAAAAGTCAATAAAAGGTGCGCGATTTCAATACTGATAACGTGGCAATACATCGATTTATTCGATAATATTATGTGAATAAAGGTTTATTTCCGCATAAATATCATAATTAGAATGGCTACGCAAAATATAGCGGTTAAATTGTGTGGTGTGTTACAAGCACAAGGCGAAGAAGGTATGTAAAGACGGAAATCAATATTCTTGTATGAAAAGGTATTGTTTCTCATCTTGTTGATATCTTATTCCATTTTTCAGAAGTGACCGCACGAGAATGGCGGTTGTTAGGGCAGGAACAAGACGGTTCGCAGCTTTTGTCATGGATATCAGATAGAGATGACAAAGAGGTCTTGAACATTGGATCTTACATGAATAGAACCAAATCTTTGGAGACATTGCACACTTTTGAGGAGAAATTGAACATAATTCAGGCTTCTGTGAATGCTACTCATAGTTTATTGGCGTATGTTGTGAAAAAACTGCCAACTGATTCATCAGAAAGTAAAGATGCCTTGTATTGTCCATATTTGATTTGCTTGCTGCCTGATAAGAAGTGTGAACCGGAGGAGGTGGAAGAAGGGTCTACCAAACAGATTATGATGCAATATGTGTATGGAAAGAGCAACAAATATAGTCCCGGGATAAGGAATGATAGATTTCTGCTGTTTAAACATTTGGAATGTAAGTAACCAATCAGTAACTTATTATATTTGTCTCATCTTATTACAGAAAAATAATATGAAATAAATAAATGGATTAAAGTAAAATTTAACATAAAAGGTTATCCTTATATAATAAAACTGTAAGAGTTAAATCACAATTATTATAATACATTGTGTATAGGGGGGCCTATATGTTGCAATTTTAAGTCACCAGTATTACAAAAAGACCTGCAACATGACCTAACAACTGCCTCCTACATCTCTTATTCAAAATAGCCAGGACACACAGTTTTAAATGCTTTCAGAAACATGCTAAAATCTAAGCTACAATTTTGCTACATATTTCTAAGTTATGCTATGTCCATTTTCCAGATTAAATAATGTGTACAATATATGGTAAAATTCTTTTATTTCTTGATGTCATTTTTAAAAGCTTCAATGAAGTTGTACAACACTTGTATTTTTTAAATTCCAGGTATTCAAATCTACCGGACACCACTGTTTTTGAATGAATGTGATGATGGCACTGAGAAGTGGGGTTTCGATGGCATCTATCCTGAACCGGAGACTATTGTAAAAGTGTTCTCTTGGGCACAGTGGGATTGTGTCAATCAGGTAATTATAAATTAGAGATAATATTTTGTATTATTGAATATGCAGCTGTAATGTGCCATAATTATTGTTTGGGAGGCTGCTCCTACAATTAGATTCCTTTTCGACTTATAACATGACTAGAATCATGATACTACATCTGCCTGTGCTGAATAATATTTTATGGTCTATTATCAGATTTACAAAACATACACAAAATATCATAAAAATCGTTATTTGGATGAGATTGATAACAAATACTCTTCTATTATTATTATTTTTCATAGTGTGTATCACTGCTAGGGTCCACTTTCCTACTTCTTTCTCTCCGCTTTGTTCTTATCGCGAACACTACCACAATATTTTTATATATTGGATAACAATAATTTTCTACCAGGTCCTGTACTACATCCACTACCGAGCTCCAACACAGAGCTTCGCAGAGGGAGAGGAAGTGAAGTCCCCCTGCGAGATGACTCCTACACTCTCTGCCTTCCAGTTCCACGCTGACTTGCCTTATGAAACTGTTGTAAGTATAATTTATCTACATTTTACAAATACAACACAGCTGTAACAGTTGTCTCTAGTGTCTTTTTAACTGTACTATTAGTTAATTAATGGTGATAATGGTAACTGGCAAATGTCTTTATTGAGAAAAACCACCTTTATTAACCAGAGATCGGCCACAAGCCACTACAGAAAATCCAAGTGATCCAAACCACTGTCAGATGACAGAGTGCCAAGAATGCTGGCAGCATTGCCATGTTCAATGGCAATACTTATATGTTGGGCCAAATATACCCCAACATTTTGGTCACACGTCGCCTCAACGAAGCGCTCAGATACATTTTTGAAAGTGTAGTGTTGGTGAGCTCCTGAACCCCATGGACCCAATGTCTCTGCAAACACCTCAAAAATGTAACCGCTATCGAGGTTAGCATAATATACGCCGCTCAGCAGAAACTGCCGCCACACCAACCGCAATTTGAGGCTCAGGAAGATGCGCGTTCATCATCATCATCTCAGCCATTGGACGTCCACTGCTGAACATAGGCCTCCCCTTTGGACTTCCATATGTACCGGTTGGAAGCGATCTGCATCCAGCGTCTTCCGGCGACCTTTATAAGGTCGTCTGTCCACCTTGTGGGTGGACGTCCTACGCTTCGTTTGCTAGTCCGTGGTCTCCACTCGAGCACTTTTCGACCCCATCGGCCATCCGCTCTGCGCGCTATGTGGCCTGCCCATTGCCACGCAGATGCGCGTTGCCGTTAATAAATATGACATTAAAAATTACCGTGAGTGTTATCCACTACAGATGGACTGGATGCAAGGCTCTGCCGATTCCCAGACCTCCGTCACAAAGCCGTTGCGGGAGTGCCGCCGGGTTGTTTTAGTGGGTATACCCGTGCAGTCGCTCTGCACGGGGAGTCCCACATGACCCTCCCATACCCCCGATGGGAGGGTATGCGTAACGCATTTTTTCACGGCGTAACCAAAAAAAAAATCCACTACATATACTACCTCAAAAAGTAAGGGCAATATTTATCTCCTGTTAAATAGGGATTTATTCAGTTGTAATATCTTTCTATAGATTGGATAGGTTGATATACAATACCTTAAGTCCATGTTATCTAAATGCCTTGTTTCCAGCTAAACATCCCCCTAAGCCTGCCCCACGTGTCGAGCTCGTCAGAAGGCGCGGCTTGCGGCGCGTACGAAGATGATATCATTCCGCTGAGAGTGCACGACTGTAGCTTGGATCTACAGATATTGTGCGACCAGAAGGGAATACTGTGCATCTGTCATCATTATTTGTACAAGGTATGTTGACGAAGGTGCTGTAGTTATCTTTGCCATTTTTGTTGTTGAAACTAAGACCCTTTAATCTACGACATTTCAAGTTGTATTATATATCTCCAATTAAAAAAACGCTTTTTATTTGCTATTTAGTAGGTGTATATACCTACCTCTAATATTTCTTTAGATGTAGGTGTAAGTTAGTATTTATTTACTTAATAATTATTTACTAGTGTTTATGTCGAGACACTTGGCACTTCGACTGTGCCTTTAAAATTTGGCTAAGGAAGTTTAAAAAAATCACTCCATCAGGGCAATGAAACAGGGGTTCGTATTTTTAATGGACAAATTTCAGCTTCTGCTCGCGCCTTTGCCCGCATTGAAAAATCCTTTCTCATAGCTATATACGAGTATGTGCTAAATATCAACTCAATCTGGTCGAGGCTTTCCTTTTCTAAGGTAGTTAGAGATTGGTCTTAGATGCTGTTAAGGCCCTAAATAAATTAGGCCACAGCAACAGAGTACGATTAGTTTGGGTACCGGGCCACGTTGGAATATTAGGGAATGAGAAGGCTGATGAGCTTGCCAGAAGCGGATCAGCAAATGCTATGCATGGACCAGAACCATGTATGGGTCTGCCAGCATGCACAATCAATACGGCCATAAAGGAATATGCTGATCTAAAACACCGGCAAGTTTGGGGAAACAGCGAAGGGCTGATACATTCGAAGAAATTCCTAGGTAACAGCTACAGAAAAGCTTCCAAATATATACTAAATAATGGAAGAAGCAAAGGACGAGCTATCATTGGTGCCTTAACCGGGCATTATGAAACCAATGACATGCTTTTCAAAATGAGGCTGACTACAATAAACGATTGTAGAGCCTGTGGCGAGGTCAAGGAGACAATGGAGCACATTCTATGTGAATGTGACGTATTGGCTACGAAACGCATGAGGCTCCTTGGGAATGCATTTCCCAAACCAGAGGAGTATAGGTTTCTTCCTCTAAGTGGGACCACCGCCTTAATAACCCACTTCTTCCATGAGTAAGAAACGATAAGGTAGGGGTAAACACAATAGATCCCAATGGGTCGACGTGTTGCTGGTTATTTGCCAGCCCCCGTTAAAGATAGATAGATAGATAGAAGGTAGTTAGAGATAAATAAATGAATTTCCAGCCTCTAGACGACTCGACGACCTCTCTAATCCTGGAAGACAGCGTAGACCTGAAGGAGTCAGGGGTAAACTTCGCGTACTCCATCACGCTGCTGCAGCACGGGTGTGTGGTGCACACTGTCGTGCCTGACCTCCCCTGGGCATTGGCCAAGTCTTTGCGACCTTCCTATATTTTGTATGCTGGTGAGTTCTCTTTCTCTTATGTTTATGAATAACAAGTGAAATTAAAAAAATAATTGAAAACAAGCCTTTGACCCATTGATCCAGGAAACACTTCCGGTTCAAATCAAAATTGACTATCTAGCTTCTTTAAAATAAGGTTTAAATTCGCGTGCGCTGGTGCGGCCCGATCGACCCGCTCGGGGGTTAATATTATTACCATCTAGCACCAAAGTACTCGTCAAGACGAATCAAATGAGCCCAAACTCGATGGGGTTGCGTCGTTTAATTACGGAGTACCTACCTATGGCCACTTTCCAGCTCCATAATCAGATCAGCTCGATGTCATAATATTATTGCATTGTCATCCGATTTATACATGCATGCCAAATTTCAGCTCAATCGGATACCGGAAAGTGGGTCAAATTAAACTTGCAAGATTTGATTACAGACAGACAGATGAAAGTAAATAAAAACTTGTAAAAATGTTCTTAATATTGTGGGCGCTCATTGATCATATTTTAAGTGGTTTTTAAAAGATGATGCTCGTTTGTTACGGCTTTTGTACATACAAAATTAAAAGCGTTAAGCGCGTATTAGTGTTAAGTGTTATCTCTTGCAATCAGGAGAGCGTCTTGCTCGTCTTCTTACTTCATTGTATAAAAAATCTTAATAATTTATCAAAAGGTGAAATTAACTTCCAACGCTGTTTGTGGTTAAATATATACGTATAATCTGCGCTTTATTTCCGCCAAATTAAATTTTTTAAGATCACTGCAATAAAGATTAATATTTGTTCTTGAAAAACGTTAAAAACTTTTCTTCTAACCAAAGTTTCTTTTATTTCTCAGACAGCAACCTCCTAGTAAAAATCCCCATGCTATACACACATTTGATCGACATAAGTTTGAACCATGAGCCGTGCTGCACCATAGTCATTCCCATGGAAGAATGTGAGACGGGACCGACTCTAGCTCCTATAGTGGGTAAGTTATGCATGGAATTATTCTTCACTGCACCCTAGATTAAAAGAAAATGGGATCTATCCTGCACACAAATTTATAGGATTTCGGCGTTGCTTTACGAGAATTTATTCATTAAAAAATCGAACTTAATATTTCATTCAATCTCTTCGTAGAGGTGAATTTTTTTCTTCAAATGAATATGGGTCAACAACTTAACAGCCACTGAAAGGTTTGTAAAAATAGAGGTCTAGACTTTAGATCAATAGAATTGTTGGTGTGAGAGTCTGTGGGTAGAGTAGTCTTTATTTTTTACTCACCTGTAGGGCACATGTCGATGATTGTAGTGAAAAATTAAATTATGAGTTTTTTATTCATAAAGCAGCTAGGTTAAAGTGAAACTGAATTGATTGGACAGACTCAAGACCTTGAGGAATGGTATGGGCCAGAGAGGTCTTTGATTGAAAAGAAAATTACAAAATTGAATACTTAATTAAGGTAACATTTTTTTAAATTAGCTTTTTTATAATAGGTTGGGGTGCCCATTCGATGGTAGATCTGAAAACCCTGGACGTAGTGACGATTACAGTCCCAGAGAAAGACCTCACCGCCACCTTCAAAAGCAACACCGTGGTGGAGAATAAACTGGCCATATTGCACTATTTGATACAACATGAGGGGAATATGGAGCTTGCTGAAGAGGTAAGAAGCTAATTCGTATACTAGCTATAGACGTTTTCGCCATCATAATCATCAGCCTATGTTCGTCCACTGCTGGAGATAGGCGTCCCCCATGGCACGCCACTCAACTCGGTCCTCCATCTTTCTTGTCCACCCACCCCCAGCGACCCTCCGGATATCATCGCCCATGGGCGCCCTACACTACGTTTACCGAGACGTGGTTTCCACTCGAGAACTCGTCAAACCCCAAGGAACTTTTTCGTGTTGGATTAGATTTTAATGAGATTTAATTTTGGTAATATATGCGAGAGAGACAGCAAAAGAGAGAGAGAGAGAGAAAAAGAAGCGGAGTGAGAGTCTGAAGCAGTGATGGCCGGTGGTCTCGGAGTTATGTGGTGCACATTTGACGCAGAGGCAAAGGATTCAAATTCGGTCCTGTCAACGAGTTCGAATTCCCACCAATGAATATTATAATAATTATTTATGTGCGTGTTTTACACTAGCTAAACCACTGGTAGGTTACGGCCGTGGCTACTTACCATCCATTAGACAATTTTTTTCGGCCGGTGACTCCGTTTTTTACCAAATAATACGTATTCAATATTTTTTTAAATCTACTCGATAGGCAAAAATACTAGACAACATCCCAATTGTCCGAAACCGTAGTTGAGTTAATCTCACTGAGAGACAATACGTGAGTACAGATCTGTATCGTATTTGCAATGCATAACATTTGCCCCCATTCCAGTTGATATCGTGGATGTGCGTGAACCAGCGCTCCGGTCCCGGTGCGTTCCAGCGTGTGATGCAGGAGTACCTGGTGGGAGCCACCTTCGCCGTCACTCGGCGCGCGCTGCCCGCCTCCGCACTACCTCTCATGAGGATGTTGCCCTTCACGCAGCATCTCAACTTTGCTGATGTTAAGGTAGGACAAGGACATTGGACATGTTTAGCCGTGGATGAATGCTTCGGAGTACCTGTTGCCCCGGCATTATGGCATTATGGCGTCCCCTAGAATCACCCCCAGGTTTTTTAGTGGGTATCCCCGCCACGTCCATCTGGGGCGAAGCCTCGGCGCGTTACAGCGCGTGCTGCAGCACGAGTAAGTACCTGGCGGATGGCTCTTCACGCGGCACTTGAACTTCGGCGATGTTAAGGTAGCGACGGACTTGTTCTGAGGTTTTGAGGATGTTGGTGCTAAGTTATGTTTATAATCTACCTCCATCTTTACCTGTCCATTGTATCTCTAACGAACGAGCAGAACTTAGTTGAGGACTGAGGTCTGACTACACTTGATCTCTTCATCTAGTGGTAAACGCTCCCTGGGCTTATTTGCTTTCCGTGTTTTCCAACTACCATCAACTTTGCAAAGCATCTCCTTCTTAATTTTATTTGGTTATGTTTTAAAAGTCCATGATCCTCTTCGCTATTTATAAGTGACTGAGTCTGTGTGGGAATCGATACAGCGTGTATAGCAAAAGGCCTCCTCCCCCAGGTGCGGTCGATGACGGTGTCGGTGAGCCAGCACGCGCTGTGGAGCGGCGCCAGCGTAGTATTAGCCCCACGGCAGCGCGTGCAGCAGTTCAGCGAGGACGTGTGGACGCGGCTGTGGGCGGGGCTGGCGCGCGCCCCGCCCCCCCGGCACCGCCCCGCCGCCGTGCGGGACAAGCTGAGGGTCAGCCTGCACTGCTACCAGGTACGTGTGTAGAGTGTGTGGTGTGTAGGGCCTCATTAGGGAGGTTAGGCATTGGCCACGATTTGATATCGTAATAACTACTGAATAATATCGTAATAACTATCGAAAACTGTAAATTTTCTCGGAACAAGTGCGCTCGAAATATGGCCAATGAACTTCCCAATGAGGCCCTATAACCCCAATGTACTGAATAACCGATAACCCTGTATAATCTACGCCTAGACGAAGGTGGTCCGACACTAGTGCGACACTAGCGATACACGCGTCCCTCCCCAGTTTCAATGAAACAAAAGACTGTCAAGCGGTACGGTGTTTTGTGTGGAATTATAATTATTTGCTTGCGAATTCATGATGTACTAATAACGTACATATAACAGCCGGAAGCGCTGTCCCGGTGCAGCACGCCGCTGTCCCCGATGTCAGCGGGCCCGACGCTGGGCGCGCCGCAGCGGCGCTCCTCGCTCGGCAACGCGCAGGACTTGCTGCCCTTCTTCGAACTCGACATCTGCACCGCCAGCAAGCAGGAGCACATCATCGCTGCGGTAAGCTGTGCACTCACTTCTATAGTGCGGGCCCCGCGATTCGGTCCGTACGCCGCAAAGACAGGCAGGACCATGGGATGGTGGAGGGAAATTACTCACTTCTATATCCTAAATAGACAAACCGCTCCCCATCGGGCGTGCCGTCTGCTTGTTTGCCGAAACAGTTCCAAAACACTGAGAACGCTGACTGAGATTTTTATTGTATTAGAACATATATCTGATGATTCCTCTGGATATGAACATCCTAGATCCCAGTCTAAGAAGACAGTGCTGGGCGGCCGCGCAACTTGGCGCTTCCCGGACACTGTGCCGGGCCGTGATCAAACCTAAGGCCACTCCCGCGCACAACCAACAGAGGGGGGATTCACTTGTAATATGCGAATTTTCTAGCATTTCCTCTAGTTCTAAGACCATGTATCAGTCCACTGAAGTCTCAAAGTTACCCTAAATACAGAACCTGCGCGAGGTGAGCGTGCACCTAATGCGGGAATTATCAGAGAACCCGTCCACTCCCGCGGGCAAGGGAGTGGAGAGTGGAGTCCACGCCGTGGGCACTCGCTGGGCGGCCGCGCAACTCGATGCCTCCAGGGCTCTCTGCAGGGCCGTGGTCAAACCGCTCGGGGCCACTCCTGCGCATAACCAGCAGAGGGGATTCACTTTCATGTATGAAAATTGGTCTACAAATTTTTGTGTTGCCCACTTTTGTGCCATTTTGTGTTTTGTTGCCCACTTTTATGCCTTTTTGGGATTTGGTCATTGGTATTTTAGCAGCCTTTTCTCATGTCACTTTTAAGCTTTTTTGTGATTGTCCATGGTATTCCGTGAGTCATTGGCAAAATTGTGGTGCTAACCACTTTCACAAGCCACAAAAATAAAGAATAGAATAGTCCATGGTATTTTTGATTGCCGTAGATTTTCCCATCACGACTATAAGAGTAGTTTTGCATTGCACTTATGTAGTCATAGTTGCGTTTTCTAAATTTTTGCCATTGTTTTTAAGTTCTCATTTTTGTTTTTAACTACCCATTTTCATTGGTGTTTTTCATTTGTGTGTATTTGTTTAACTTGTGCGCTTTTTGTTGTTAGTCTAGAATTTTGTTGGATTAATTATTGCTTTAGTTTTTTTGTGGTATAGTGCTTTTTTTCGCACGATTGTAGTTGTGTTGTTTTCCATTATTTGAGCGATTCTTTTTCGTTTATTTTGTGTTCATTTGTAAATGGTAGCTGTGTTGTTTGGTGCCATCATTTGCTTTTTGTGGGGGTGTCCATTTGTTTTATGATTTTCTCATTTTTTGTACCAGTTTTTCATACATTTGTGTATTGCATATTTTATTGTGGATGACTTTCTTTCTAGTTGAGATATTTTTAGAATAAAGGTAAGTATAGTAGACGATAAGGTCGAAAGTTGTAAATGTTGTGAAACAAAGTGACTGATCACTGAATTCATAGTTCTCTCTACCATAGGCGTTCAGTTCATTCTTCACATACAAAGTTTATAGCTCTATAAATATATTACAGAGATGAAATGGAACCCAACCACGCCTACATATTGTTCAAAGTGCTCAAGCAGTACTATCTCGCCACTAAAGCTATAGCGTTCCCACTGCCGGAGTTGAAATGGATCCGAACCATGCGTATATTCTGCTCAAAGTGCTCGAGCAGTATTATCTCATCACGGAATCTTATAACGCTCATACCGCTCCCTCTATTATAGAGGCTAACTTTTTCTTCATGAAGCAGTGGTATATGAATAGAATAGAAAACACTTTATTCACGGCAAAAAAAAACATACTTAAAAAATAATACACATAAGGGAACAATATTTGACTAAAACTATAAATAAACTAAATTACATTGCTTGAAATGGTGCCAGCTCAGCATAATGTAGGTCGGCTAGGACCTACGCTGGTCTTCCGCTGGAACCGTCAGCAGTGGCATCACGGACGGATCTTACTCACTATAGTATAGTCATGTCATTGTATTTGCAGAGATGAAATGGACCCCAACCACGCATACATATTGTTCAAAGTGCTCGAGCAGTACTATCTCGCCACTGAAGCTATAGCGTTCCCTCTACCACAAGGATTCAGTTCGTTCTTCACGTACAAAGTTTATAGCTCTATAAATACATTACAGAGATGAAATGGACCCCAACCACGCATACATATTGTTCAAAGTGCTCGAGCAGTACTACCTCGCCACGGAAGCTATAGCGTTCCCTCTACCACAAGGATTCAGTTCGTTCTTCACGTACAAAGTTTATAGCTCTATAAATACATTACAGAGATGAAATGGACCCCAACCACGCATACATATTGTTCAAAGTGCTCGAGCAGTACTATCTCGCCACTGAAGCTATAGCGTTCCCTCTACCACAAGGATTCAGTTCGTTCTTCACGTACAAAGTTTATAGCTCTATAAATACATTACAGAGATGAAATGGACCCCAACCACGCATACATATTGTTCAAAGTGCTCGAGCAGTACTACCTCGCCACGGAAGCTATAGCGTTCCCTCTACCACAAGGATTCAGTTCGTTCTTCACGTACAAAGTTTATAGCTCTATAAATACATTACAGAGATGAAATGGACCCCAACCACGCATACATATTGTTCAAAGTGCTCGAGCAGTACTACCTCGCCACGGAAGCTATAGCGTTCCCTCTGCCGCAAGGGTTCAGTTCATTCTTCACGTACCTCGGATACCGAACCCTGCCGTTCCACGCGTTCATTCAGTACGTGCACCGGAACGTGTTTGAGCTGCAGATCGATGTTACTAAGGCGATTATTGCTTGTAAGTATGGAACTTTATTGTATTGTTTATAGGGAAATTCACTTTAAATTTTATTAAGAGCCGACTTCAAATAGAGTCGCGCACCCCAATGTGGGTTCAGGCTAAAGAGTTCTTTTTTTACAGAGATTTTTCGTAAGTTGCGATGTATTTGAATAAGCTAAAAAATTTCCATATCTGCAACTATTTACCAACACAATGTAATATGACGATGATCCTGATGTCAATTCACTCAGCATTACTTTGGGGCTATTCTACTCTGGGAAATTAATGTATTTTCTACGTACATATGCATTCTAATTATACTTTATATCTACATACATATATTGAAAGCGACGTTGAAAGTTGGAGCCCAAATCGAACTCCCCTAATAAAAAAGTGTTAAGATATCATTGGAATTTTCGTAATGTCCTGAGTAATTATCTATTCCCCAGCGAGCGACGACAGCAAGACAACGGTGGCGAACAAACTCCGTCTGATCCAAGTGATCGGCGAGGGCCGCGCGCGCCGGGCGCTGGCTTCTTGGACGCACCGACACGCGCTCGTACTGAGGGCTAGAGACCACGCGCATACGTTGCTTACTGGGGCCACTTGCACGCCGCACACTGCCGTCAAACATCGGGCCTTCAACCTCACTGGTACGTTTCTATAGTGATGCGAACAAACTCCGTCTGATACAAGGCCTGGACGCACCGACACGCGCTCGTACTGAGGGCTAGAGACCACGCGCATACGTTGCTTACTGGGGCCACTTGCACGCCGCACACTGCCGTCAAACATCGGGCCTTCAACCTCACTGGTACGTTTCTATAGTGATGCGAACAAACTCCGTCTGATACAAGGCCTGGACGCACCGACACGCGCTCGTACTGAGGGCTAGAGACCACGCGCATACGTTGCTTACTGGGGCCACTTGCACGCCGCACACTGCCGTCAAACATCGGGCCTTCAACCTCACTGGTACGTTTCTATAGTGATGCGAACAAACTCCGTCTGATACAAGGCCTGGACGCACCGACACGCGCTCGTACTGAGGGCTAGAGACCACGCGCATACGTTGCTTACTGGGGCCACTTGCACGCCGCACACTGCCGTCAAACATCGGGCCTTCAACCTCACTGGTACGTTTCTATAGTGATGCGAACAAACTCCGTCTGATACAAGGCCTGGACGCACCGACACGCGCTCGTACTGAGGGCTAGAGACCACGCGCATACGTTGCTTACTGGGGCCACTTGCACGCCGCACACTGCCGTCAAACATCGGGCCTTCAACCTCACTGGTATGTTTCTAATGATGTGTGACTAGTCAACCGATAACCGCTGGAGTGGAGACCACGTTTAGGTAAACGTAGTTTAGGACGCCCTTAGATTTGGCATCCAATGGATTCAAGATCGTCAGGCGTTCCCCGCTGATCAATGAGTCTGCCGAGCATATAGAACTCTACAAAGTAACGATTTGAGGAAGATGGCTGGCAGAAATGGGATGTGGAGAGCTGGTCTGGGCTCAGTGGCGCCTTGGGAGAAGAGGCCTATGTCCAGAAGTGGACCAGAACGGGCTGCTAATGGCTAGGGAGAATGGAATCCGGCGCGAAGGACCATAAAATGTGTGGGATTATTGTTATCCTACTAATATGAGAAATTGTGAAAGTATGGATGGTGTGTGTGTTTTTATTTTCTCTTTACTCTCAAATAGGTAACTGAATTTGGTATATAGGTAAGCTACCCGACTCTTTTTTTGACCCAGGAAATATGATGAGCGGAGCGGTATGTGTGGCCGGGCCCATCTTCAGTTTTAAGTTTATGAACGTTTGGTCTCAATATTATGCACTGTATGTAAGCCTGTAGGTACTCCTGTACCATATAGTTTCTTATTAATTATATATTTACATGACGACCTCTGTGGCGCGATGGTCTAATAACCCGCTAACAACGCAGAAGGTTGCGGGTTCGATTCCCGCATGGAAAAAATATTTGTGTCGTCCATAGATCCATAATGTATTTACAAAAGAAACGTATTCGTATCCGTTATCCTAACCACCATAATACAAGCATTAAGTTGCTTAGCTTGGGGTTAGGTGGCGCTGTGTGAAATGTCCTGAAATATTATTTTTAAATAAAATAAATTCTCTATTTTGGAGAAAAAAACACTTTACATAGTTGGATAATACTAGTTAAACTTTTATTTATTTCCCAGCCATAGCAGCGTTACCGTCGGGCGAGCGTCTGTCTCCGTTAGACACATTCCTGGACCTCCTCACGGCGAAGGCGAGTCTCAACGAGCTGGACTTCAACCTGATCATAGAAGCTACTTTGGCTTCTGTACAACAAGATACTGGGGCGTGAAGACATGACTTTTTAAACCGTTAGATGCTAATTTACGAGGTGGTACGGAAAGGTGTAGGTAATACTTAAAATAGTGCATTTTATGAAGCTAACGAGGGATTTATGTAAGATATAATTCTAGGTTTTCTAGGTCCATCTAAAGCCGCATCGTCGTTTTACATCACGCAAGATTTTGGTCAAATACTAACCTATATAATGAACTAGCTGCGTCCAGCGGTTTTACCCGCTTTTCTATAGCCTATGTGTTATTCTAGGGTCTAAGCTATCTATATACCAAATTTCAGCTCAATCGGTCCACCCGTTTAGGCGTGAAAGAGTCACAAACACACATCCAGACATCTATTCTTACAAACTTTGACGTTTATTATAATAATAGTAGGAAGTAACATTTAAAAAAATCCACAATCTAATGAACTTCCCATACAAAAAGGATGAAATTATTGGCATTTAGATCTTTAATTTCTTTTTGTGCAACTGTTTATATTTAAACATGTACACGCCACAGGCTTACATAATTATGACTTTTAAGTATAAATACACCTTATGTGTCACATTTTAGAATATGTAGGTAATACTTATTGTTTGTGTAGAAAATTGTCTGGTATGAAAACTAAAATATGGAAATTAACGTCAAGTTTGGCCATAACAAATAGTCATTAGGATGCATATATCTTCTGCTCATCCAGACCAGACTAGCATTAACCAATACGTGATTTTTTTAGCTTTCGAAGGTAATTTTTATCTCTTCTAGCTATCTCAGTGAGAACTTGCCATTATTTAGATGTAACTGTATTTAGATGTAACTGTTCTTGACAAAATTAAATTATCGAATTTAGATTGGACTAGATTTTTTTTTTTCTTTTTAATAATATGGCAACATGTGCATTTTGCCAGTGTCGAGTAAAATTCGTGAATGTTCACGGGATATTAAATTATGGTCTCCACTTTCGTGTTTTGCCAGTGTCAAGTTAAATGTTATTTTTTAAGTAATAAGTTAGTCAGTCAGGTCAGAGTCAGAGTGAGCTTAATAGCTCGTCTAGTCACGTGAGTCTTCCAGTAAAATGGGTGGAATTTTACTGAAAGTTCGGAGGAGTTTTGGAGGGGGCACCAAAATTCATATTTCAGCACCATATCACTTGCCTACATCTGTGCACATTCAAAAACACTTAACACGCAATATTCCACCATTATTACACGCTAACAATCAAATTCTACACGATTATTAAGCAAAAGACGTGGAGCTAATGATATGATCAAGGCTTGCCGCCAAAACTCTGGACTAGATTTTTGATGAGGCTTATGACAATTTCTTAATTTATTGAATTACACTAAATTAATCTCTAGATTGAAACCAAAGAAAGCACAAAGATTTTGTATAATGATGGGCTGAATAACATTCCATGTTATGTGCAATATTTAAATGTAAGAATTTGCTTTAAATAAAATACAATTTACTTATTAAGTGTTTTATTTCTTTAATAATTCTTACCTAAATTAATTATGAACTAAACATCATATTCAGAAAGAAAAATCCAGGCAATTACTTAGCCTTGATGTTTTTTTATAAGATGGTTTAAAACTACTTATTTACTTTGGCTACCCACATTTTAAGGATTTGCCAGTATATAATAGATCTAAAATACATATTTCTAATGTCTACTAGTTGTAGAATGGATTATAAGTTACCCAGTGAGCCCTCTCTTGCGCCTTTTCACTCTGATGTGAAGTAAACAGTGATTTGTAAACTTCACTAGACTGAGGGTCCTTTGCTACACTGTAATCTTTCTTAGTTTTCTTATAAGACGGGTCTTGTTGCAACTCTGTCGAAGTAAATGCGCGTTTTGACGAACCAAAGTGTCCTCTAGCTATTTTATTAGGGTTATACTTTGGTAAGGACAGTGGAATGGTATCAATTTCTTTCTTAACCCCGTTACTCGGTCCTGCTTCGTTTTTAACATCATTTTCTTGTTTAACTTCACATTTTGAGGTAGACGGTTCTGCAGATTCAGGTTCAGTTTTGATCTCAGTTTTCTCGGCTTTAGACTTCTTGCTGGATTTCCTGCTTGCCACTCTTACAGCCATTGTTTGCCTTAGCTTTTCAATATCCTCTTCAGTTCCGTTTAGGACCACAACATCATTGTCTGTGAATGGGTTTTGACACTGTGGATAAATTACATTTTGATTACTAGAAATATTAATAAAACAGATTTCATTGGCAGGAAATGTGGGAGGCCTATTTGCAGCAGTGGCTATCTATAATGATGATCAATAAAACAATTTGAATAGTATGACAAGCAGTAAAATGATTTTAGATGGAGTGTTATGTTATGGGGTATAGTGTATTGAAATAGATACTAAAATACTTTATGAGAAGAGCCTAAATAGAAAGTTAATGGCAAAAGCTGGTATAGTAAATTGATATTGTGTGTTTTTCTGTTTTTACTGAGATTGTTAGCATTCCTTATGAATTCCATAGCTGAAAAATACCTTATAACTTCACTAATCACTAAGCTTAATACAAAAATTTACTTGCAAATAGAATAGAAAACTCTTTATTGTATACACTAATACAATAATATAAGCTTAGAACTAAGATTACACAGAAAGAAGTGTTACAATTAACGGTCTTATTGCTAATATCCACACAATCATCTGAAAAATCTATCAAATATAGGTACATGGTAGATAGGAACTTCCTCACCATATGACAGAGGTTTTGTCGGACCTCCTTCAAGGCCCTCTCAGCGAGCACACAGCCACAGCTCCACAGGAACACAAAGCGGAACTTGCCGGACATCTCCAGCCCACTGATGGGGCAGATGTATGGAGAGTTGCCGTCACCTACTGCCCCGTCTGTGTGCTCTGTGGCTTTGTAGGCTGGGTTCTTCACTAGGGTCAGATCTTTTATGTCCTGGAAACAGAAAATTGTTAATGGATTATAGTCAGTTGCATTGCATTAACTATAAGTAAATATATTTTGCTCTCAGGCTCAGCATTAGGTCTAAGTAAATATCACTTTTCGTCTGTATTACACAAGCGACAAGAACTTTTGTTGTGCTTACTTCACAAGTATCAAGTTTTCAAAAGTTCTTTTTTAAGATGTTTGCTGATATATTTTCTTTATTCTCAAAAGATCAAAAACATGTTGTGCATATCTAAGATGGATGGAGTGAAATTAATAGAAAATTTTCTTGTTTACCTTTAAATTCTTGATGTGATTGATGGATTCGGGTTTGCTTTCCTTGTCAATGAGTGCCTCAAGCACGGAACTTTTGCTGTACATCCTGCCCAAGCCACAAGCCACCACGGGTTCCTGAAGAGGTTGCTGGGACAGCGCACAGTTGCGCCACTTGAACGAACGCTCTGCATCTTTATCTTTCTGTAAAATTAATCAAAAAATTATAGACAAAGCTGGTAGAGTTACGACGCACAATAGTTGAAAATTTGACTCACCTGTTCGGGCTTCTTTTTCAAACGTACTAACTCGTCTCTACGGGGAATAGTACCCCCATCGCAACCCATTGTTGGTGAAATAAAAAGCAATGATAATAATTTAAATAAAATGAGAATTTCAGAAAAATATGTTTACAATTCGATGAACAATCACAAAGTACAGACTATAATGACGATGATGACGTCATAGCAATAGCATTTGACATTGACAGTTTTTTTTTGGAGTATATTCAAAATCTTACATGTTGTACGACGCGTGGCTTAAGACGCTAGCCCAGAAACGCGCTCTTAGGCACGAACCACCTCCACCCTACTCGGATTCTGCAACCCCCTACGTTTGCGATCTTTGTAATCGCTGCTGCAAGTCTCGTATAGGCTTGTTCAGCCATCAAAAGAAGTGCCGCACACTAACTTGACGCTACTTAAATCATCTTATATAGATGTTACAAGGCCTATGATGACATGTTGTATATTTGCCATAATAAAATATGACACTGATTTTATTTCAAGTAAGTAGATAGATAGATAATCCTTTATTGAAACACAAAAATGTACAAAAAACAAACTTAGAACTACTATATAAAAACTAAGTGTTACAATTGGCGGTAGTTTAAGTAGTTGTTTTTGTAAGTTCATGAATCGTTTAAATTACATAATATAATTTACTTTTCTGTGAAATTAGCTCAGAAATTATAAACCAAATTTATTATGGTATTTTGATTAAATTTATACACTAGCAAACATCACATTTGTGCGAAGTTTATTTATAAAACCACTAGACTGTCAAGTTAGCAGTTTTTCTTTTTGTTTATGTCATTGTCAAAATCACATGTACCGATTCCGGGCACAATTTGAGGTTATGTATTTGTTTGAATATAAATTTTCTACAATTTCTTTAAAATCATACGTGAATGTCGAATAAACTTCTATATAGAAGAACACTAACACGTTCTTTGTATTATTGATCTAATATGCCCGACGTTAATATGGAAAGAGTTCCAGAAAATGGATCAGACTGCGAAAACAGTCAGGAAAGTTTAGACAGCATTTCCAATTCCGAAAAAGACCATCTCAAGAAGAAGACGAGGAAACGTGGCATTGTCTACTTATCAACAATACCTCCGTACATGAACGTAGCCAAAGTACGCGAGACATTCAGTCAATTCGGTGAAGTTGGCAGAATTTATTTGCAACCTAGTGGGAGTAAGTTAGCTCTTTATTATATTAGCTATTTATGGTATTTTCTTCATCAGGCCAGCTCTGGTTCAATGTACCAGTCGTATTGTCAGAATAAAAGATTACCCCCTGTGAGTGTGATTTTTTTTTATCTTTCACATTTTATTTACAGAACCTGGCGAGAAACGAAAACGTGTTCCAAATCAGTTCTCAGAAGGCTGGGTTGAATTCCAAAAGAAAAAAGTAGCCAAGGAGGTTGCTACAAAATTGAACAACACCAAAATTGGAACCAGGAAAAAATCCCGTTATTATGATATGATATGGAACATTAAATACATTCCCAGGTTCAAATGGGTACATTTGAGTGAAAGGCTTGCTTACGAGAGGGCTGCAATGAAACAGAGACTTAGGGCTGAAATATCACAAGCCAAGAAGGAAGCACATTACTTACAGACAAATGTAGAGAAGAGTAAGAAAATGAAGAAGAAAAAACCTGTTGATAACTAATTAAAGAACTGTTGTTAACTAATTAGATATAAGAATAAAACTTTACTTTTTACATTGTATTTTTTTAGTTACAGTAGGGGACAGTTGTATTCTTCTTTCTTGCAAAGATATTTTAGCCTGCTTTGCTGCTTTACAAAATACAGATTATATACACGATTTTTAAAACTATCGTGAGTGCTCTCCATAACTAAAAACAAAAATGGCACAACTCACGTCTAATATTGTCAAGAATATCTCGACCACGGTAGATACCAGATTATATACCTTTATGAAACTATTCTGTGTTATTCAACAGCTATAAATTATAATATTGTCATAGTCAATGTGTCTGTTATCAAACTCCTCTGAAACAGCTTGACCAATTTTTGTTTTTTGTAAAGATAGGTCTGAGAATAGGTCCAAAAGTTTTTTCAAATAGATGAAATTGCGTCCATGCTGACGGACGCAATTAAAAATACTATTGACGCAGTAGGACTAGATTTTATTGAATTGTTTAAAATTATAATCAAAGAGCAACTAGTTACTAAAATTTAGTATGTAGAGTATAGGTACCTATTGCAGTAAAACTGCAATGAATATATCCTTATTTCTGACTAAAATCAACTCTACCACTAATAATCTCCTCCACTCTCATTCTCTCCTTCATGTTCATTGGATCGGGCGTCAGCTTCTGTATGTACCGTCTCGGTGGTATCTTAGTAGAGAGGATCCCTTGAGAGAACTCCCTGTGCACTCTCACGCCATCTAGGGCGTTAGATTGAAGCTTCTCGAAGCTGTGGAGCTCATTCATGAACTGCTTCCATTGAGCCACCTTTGCCCAGTGGTAACGGTGGCGACATACTACGCGACTGGAAGAGATTTACATAGTGTAGATTAAAGCCTAAGCCACTTTTTTAAAGAATAGGAAATGGTAAGGTAGGGGTATAATAGATCGAAATTATAATATATAGTATAATGATAATAGACCCCAATAATGGGTCAATGTGTTGCTAGTTTTGAAAGCTCCCATTAAAAAGATATGATAATAGTGTAGATGCTATCCAATCTTTGTGATTTTATATGAAACCATTATAAGATATAATTTTTTCTTTGGTACTTACTATGCCAATGCTAGTTTGGTATAAGACGGGTAAATGCTGACATCAGACCGAGCCAATTCTGGGTAGCCAGGCCACACTGGTACAGTTCTCACTGGTTTTTCTCCCATAGCTATTTCTAATTGATATTACTCTGGATTTTTTATTTTAATATTAGATTTGATATTTTGATTATTATCTGGGGGCACGGCAGTGCCCCCGCCAAGTCGAGCGCGAAGCAAGCACTGCCGTACCATCCTTTACAGGAACCATTTCGCCGCATTTTCAGGCCCCTATTTGAGAACCTCTGGATAAGACCAGAACACAGAAATTTTCGTCATCCAGTAAGCTATAACTACATACTTAAAATCCAAAATTTCAAGTCTGTAGGTCATTAAGTTCTGAAGTTAAGCGAAAGCAAAGTTTCGCATTTTCGACACTCACTCACTCACTCACTCATGATCATCAAAATAGAACTAGTACTTCCCATAAACTCAGAGAGCTGAAATTTGGTATATACTTAGAATTTATTGTATAAGCCATAGGAAAACTAAAAAAACATGCAATTTCGGTCTCGTTTTCGAGATAATTCATCTGCATAAATAACTTTGTAATCTCATATAAATGTATAGGATTACAAAGTTACATTTGCAGTCAATGGTTAAAATTGTATAAAGCTTTTATTTACTTTCGCCTGTCTGCCTGTCGGCCTTATAGTAACCTTATAATATAGCGTTTCTACAAAAAGAAGTGAAATCCCACCAAAAACATTCTGTAAAAAACTAGCCAAGTCTCGATGGAGCTGCTTGTTTATCACTAAAAAATAATGAAATCTAGACAAAGTCGTGCCAAGTCTAAGATTTCTTACTGCGATTTCTTTATTATTATAGTTAATGTTGTGTGACTTGGCCGTTGAAGGGTACACAAGGGTACAAAACCAGATGCTTCATGACACTTGGATCGCCTAAACATAAGTATTATTGAAATACGCAGCTTTATCAAGCCTACAATTGACTGGTTATTCAATCAACGTTTTCCAAGTGGCAATTTTCTATCATGAATGGTTAGCGGACAGATTGGTGCAATGGTGTCATGGAGCACCTGGTATAATACCCTTGTCTACCTTTCAACGGCCAAGTCACACAACATTAACTATAATAATAAAGAAATCGCAGTAAGAAATCTTAGACTTGGCACGACTTTGTCTAGATTTCATTATTTTTTAGTGATAAACAAGCAGCTCCATCGAGACTTGGCTAGTTTTTTACAGAATGTTTTTGGTGGGATTAGCTATTCCGCATTATAGAAGGGAATAAAATTAAATAAAATCAATGCAATTACAGCACTACAAATCACATAATAAATATTGGGGTCCCAGTTACCATGGTGATGTTTAGTTTTGTCAATATGTAATAAGTATTACATACATAAGAAGTTTTGTGTATTTTAAAACTTTGATCTATGCTCTAGTTAATAAAGCCAGAGCCACATCATATTATCTATTATGTGTGATGAGTCAACACACTTCACTGTATTGATATGTTTCTAGCCATACTATGAAATGCGTGAATCCTGTAAAATTCTGACATGTCACAACTCACCAGAAGTGAGGCTTTAGTGAAAGTAATTTGGTGTTATAAAATTTAACCTTTTCACTGCTAATAAAATTATTATAGTAGCTGTGATATTACATCTAAGCAATAGAACTTAGCTTTATAATATTATTTTATATGCTGTCTGCTGTTTACAATGTTATTGCAGGTCTTTGGTTATTGCACAAACTTCTAAAATGTAAAAAAAAACTGTCAATGAATACTTAAAATATCTTAACATCTACAAAATGATTGTAATAGTGAGAAAATTACCTACCTTATAATTCCAAATTTAAGAATATTTTTCTTCAATCTTGAAACCTCATTTGATCCCTAAAAATTGTTACTTTCAAAGTTTTTTTTATACATACTGCGGACTAAACTTAGTTTTAGTGTACAAGGCTTTGAATAAAAGATTAACGTAAAAACAAAATTAAATTAGTAACATTTTATTAATACGGCCATAACATTAAGACTACATCATTGCGGCGTCATAACGCATCCATGTGAACAGTAACTGATATTGCTCCGGTACATGAACTATTTATATTTATTTACAAACAGTTGTGGGCTCAAGATGAAGCAGTTGTCGCTGTGATTCTGCTCTGGCACACACAGTCATTGAATTGATTCACTAGCACTGAACATAGTAGGGATTTGTTGGGGTTTGTACTGTAGCATTCCAAAACCTGGAAGTAGAAATTTACTCATGTTAGAGACATACATAAGTGGCCTAAATGCAGTTGAGCATAATGTGCTGCACAGTTTGCATCAACAGTAAAGTGCTGTTTGTGTGATAGCCTATAATATCTCCTCTATATTCAGATAGAAAATTGCCAGAAACAGCTATGATATACTTCATAATTTCTAAATGCAATATGCATGATTGCCTGATTAATACTTTAAGTAGGGATATTTTTTTTATTACAATGTGCCATAGGTTATCACTTAGATAATATTATTATCAGATACATTTTTTGTTACACAGACAAGCAGTCCAATGTTACATATTTTGAAATATTATCTACCATGATGCAAACTTGGTATGCTTTAGTCTTGACATAGTTATAGTGGTAGAATATCTCAGTGACAGCGTCCATAAATTACGTGAGGTGTTTAAGGGGGGGAGGGGGTCGATTTTAATCTCATCTAATCTTACGTTGGAGAGAGGGGGGGTCTCGGCAAATATCACGCAATTTTTTTTCTGATTGAAACAAAAAAAATTATATTATTTTGGTCCATTTATGGTCTTAACTAGTCGTAAATAAAAGCACTAAGCAAATTTTTTTTTCCTTTTACAATAACAATCTAACGTGTTTACGTAAGAAACCCACATTTCGAAAAATCTCACGTGAGATTGGGGGATGGGGGAGGGGGTTGAATAAAATCTCACAACATCTCACCAGTGGGGGAGGGAGGGACAGAAAATTAAAAAAAACACCTCACGTAATTTATGGACGCCCCCTTAGTAATAACTTGGCTTGAATGTGGACTTACAACTTTCTTTCAGTCTTATCATATTTATAATATTGATATTCTTCTCTTGCAGTAATAACTGCTCTCATCAAGATTAACATGATATCATTTTGGTTATCAAGAATGTAAATGTTGATAATCACAAAACTGAAAAAAGTAGTAATTTTAACATTATTTACCTTTGCTTTCTCCTCTTGACATGGTGGTAATTTATATTTAACTTTATCAGCTTCTACTTTATTAAAAAGCTCATTGGCTTCCTTCAATGTTTTCTGGTACTCTAAGGTCATGCCGTTGCTGATCTTCTCGTGTGCTCGTTTGAGTGCGTCGATGCGTCGTGCCCAGTACGCTTCCTCCGCGAGGTTGTCCTGTTGTTGACGAGGGTCGTAGTATGGAGGCGGTGGGGCGTACTGCTGCTGTGGCGGTGGTTGCTCAGCTTGCTGGAAGTTATCATTACTAAATAAGTCTTAAAACATGCATAAAACATCTTATTATGTTGTAATCTGCACGATAATAACGCGTATGTTTCTGCCAAATGTCCCGATCTAACCTACAATTTTTAACCGTGATAAACTAATAGAACACCAAAACTTATCGACCTAATAGAGCCGCCATACAATCTAGTGCCAAGATAAGATTGTGTACACATAAAACACCCTTTTATTTTGCTACAACAAGACGTGACATTGATCTAAATTATGTAATGCAGCATCATATTTACTTTTGAAGATAGTTGAGCAGATATCCGGTCTAATGCCTCCTGAGACACTTGTATAGCATTCTCGTTATCCACACTTAATTTTCTTGAACTTTGTGAACCTCCCATGTTTTTTAAATCGGAAAAATCAAATATTTTTTGTCGGCAAATCACGTCAGAAGGACATTTTTTGACAGATCACGAATTTTCATTTCGATTCTTTTCATAGAGTAAACATAAATAAAAAAACTAAAGCTCTATGGAATACATTTTCGGAAAAAGTTACTCACTTCACTACGTTCATGTTGTCGCTACTCGACAACAGATGGCGCCTCTTAGCTAGAGCTACGTCGCTGAAGAAAATTGCGGCAAACTTTAAATTTAATTTCATAGGCGATAATTTCTCTTTAATACTTGGAGAAATCTGGGAGGACAATGTTCAGTAATATACGTATACAGACGTGCTATGTACAATAAATGGCCTTATTTAAGAGTAATTCTGACAAAATTGATCTACAATGCCGGTAACCGGTTGTGCCGGTTGCTCGCCTCCGCTGCTCCTCCGTCCACCCCACGCCGGACTTTCTTCTGTCTGATAGGTCAAATAAGTATACAAAATAAGTACGTACCTCTATAATCTATCCATTTAAATTATGATTGAATGTAAGATCAAAGTTTTTAGACATGTAGGTATTATTACCGTCATCCGTGTTTCCCGAGCGATACAACTTGGGTATCTTCAAGGCACGAGTGAACCTACCTTTCTAGGATCTAGGCATTCTGTGTGATTCATCATCGACCGCATCCGTACTTTCCGACAGGTGGGATGTGGTCAAACGTAGGCCTTATGGTATAAATATCTACTTTTTGGTATTATAGGACCTCCTTTCGTTACATAGAATAATAAATTAATAATTCTCTTTGGATAGGGCCAAAACACATAACCGTGCTGCAGCGGTTTTGGCACACATACCTTAAAATGAGCAGTGAGACCCTGATAACCCATTGAACCTATAGAAGATGAAGTCCTGGGCCCAGAGTGCTTGTCTCAGGCGGATATTTTAAATACTCTAATGTACCTATCTACAATTTATTCATTAGGTGTTACGATGGTGTGGTCAAAGGTGAATTTAAGTTATAAAAATACCATTATTCATTTATTGTAGTATGTAGGTAGGTATACATAATATAAATTTGAATTGCGAATATAAAAACCGAAGTGGTGTCGGGGACATTAACCGTTTTAATTAAGAATTTTGAGACAAACACAACAATAAATTATATATTTAATTGCTTAAGAGTACAGTATTTTTTCCTGCACTACCTGCCCATTAACTCTAGGTTTCCTAACACATAAAATTTTGAAGTGCAGAGGTATTTATTTATAAACGTTCTCAAAGAATTTAAGTCCCTTTAATCCTATTTTATTCGTGGCCACTAGTGTCGTAGTACGCATCTCATTTTACATAATCCATTAATTGCCACAGATCAGACCTCTTTTTTTGTGGCATTGACTTTTTTTTTAGAACCACCTGTTCGATCCTCCTTGGTTCGATCTGATGATTGGTCATTTTGAAAAAAAAAAGCTTATGGAAGTCCACGCGATTGTAGAGTTTAACTATATAGATATAAAGTTACATTTTCTTATAATGTTTAATGATTGTAAAAGTTTTTTTATCTTAGAGGGTGAGAAGATGCGTCCAAGTTCGGGTCTCAGGTAGAAAATCGATTGTTATTAGAGTTTAGACGTCAGATCGTTCATAATAATACAAATATAAAAGAATCTGTTGAGTAAAGAATGGTGATGGCACACAAAGAGCAAGTCAAATTAGTTTTATCTGGGATCGTTATGAAATATTCGACGGATATTGTATGGAATTTTGCTAAATCATTCTGATTTACACTTAAAAAGTACCTGGCTATTCTATTCTTCAATAAATAGTAACAGCAGTTAGGAGAGCATTTTACATAAACCATTTTAAAATTAATGCGCTTTATTTCTATGAAAAGTTACAAAAATGGTACCTTCCTTGGAAAATTCCATCCTATAAAAGACAATTAGTCAAAAAGTATGGACCAATTATTCAGAAGTTGGATAGAACAGGCTCGATGTCAAGTCTTAATCTAAATTCACTACTCAAGATACCTGTCTCAAACTTCTGCAAAGGTAGTCTTTGTTCACTATAAGCTTGGTGGTCGTTCCTAAGGCGTTAGGAACACTCCGTTCGGCTGGCAAATGCAATTTAAACATGGTTTTTCTGTGTGAAACTTTAAGTAGATAGGTTCTGAGCACTAATGGCCTTATCTTCTAAAACGGAGCACTTCTGTCGCGTAGATTTATTTCGTGTAGAGTTTAATTTCAGATAGCGCCTAATTTATTCTACCGCTCGCCGTTTTCGCGACGTTTTTCAAACTTATTCCATCATTTATTTTGATTGTGTTTTGTTTTCGAGTTGTTTTAAAACTGTTTCTTTCGAAACAAGAAACGAAGCTATATTGAAGTTATGTCATACTTACCCATGTTGGATTTCTTTTGTTTTATCTAAATTAGGCCTTTAATATATTCAAAGAGTATAGGGACAACCATTTTTAAATTGAACGTCGACACCATAGACTCCATCTAGACCAAAATCATTTGGTTGGCAGGTAGTTAACATTATGAAATGCCCTCTATTTATATATTTAGGTATGTAACTAAAATAATATTTATAACTTATTATTTCCAAGCTTAGCAAGAAGATCAGCGAAACCAATAAGCTTTTGCTGTTGTAAGGAGATATTCTTCAAATTCAATTTACTAAGATTTAATTATTCGCAAAGAAGTCAAGTTTTTTATTCCTCCAAAGCTTTCTCTAAAACGCGGTTGCTTCCGAAATGAGATCATCCGAGAAACCAAACAATTTAAATTAAGGATCTAATTTGGACGATATCCGCTTTCTTTGGTTTTAGAGTGCCCCGGGCCGCGGCCCGGAGAGAAAGGCAAGAAGGGAGAATGTTAAAATGTAATAATCACTGACTGTTTTAATTAACGGCAGACACCGCAGCCAAAAAATATATATTTTTTTAATATCAGGCCTAACATATGCGACTGTAGCAAGCTGAAACTGTTAACGGTGAGGTGTATGAATTTATGTTATTACGACCTCATCCAATATTCTGCTAAAATTAGCAACGTTTGGAAGGGTAAGGTAGCTAAGAAAACCTTCTGAGTTACTACTACTAGGCGAATATCTAGATTACGTGCAGGCGTTATTAAGATAAGATAATTCTTCATTGTATCACCACAATTTGTACAATAGCTTAACATCAGGCGAGCATCGAGCTCATCTTATTCATCTGATTGATTCGAGCTGAAAATAATGATGATAACGTGCCTTCAGTTTTATTTTTGTATAGCAGTATCTGCCTTTGAAGTGAAATGGTGTGCGGTAATAATTTGTAATTGTAAACCGCGGGTCCTACTGGCTTAATTAGGAAGGTTAATGTGCGGTTCCAACGCGACTGCGGTCAGCTTTACTCGGAAACGCTTCAGATTTTATCACGCGACGTCAAATTGGAGGAAAGGAGACACTTCTTGTATTATGGAGATTGGAATAACGATTCAATAAGAGATCCGTTATTTTTTTTAAATATACTCAGCTGACGCGCATCTGCGTCTGCTAAAATATAGCCTACACATTTTTAACAATAAAATTTTCATAAAAATCGGTAAATCGTTAGACGGTTATCGTTGACGTGGATACCTAAGGTATCCACGTCAATTTGAACAAAAATACGTTTCGGCGAAATATGAGGAAAAACTTGTACATCTATACACCTGTAAAATGTTTTATACACTTATATAAACTTATATACATACATACTCGTACACTTATAAAATGTTGTATCTATGGGTATCTGTTCGTAAAGCCTAGCAGGTTTTCCTTATAAATCACGCTGAATCAAAAATATTTCTTAGATAACGAATTGATAACCTCATATAAGTCGGCTACTAAATAAAAGAAGCTATATATTAGTCAGTAGCAAATGATCGAATGTGTGGTAATGATGAGTGTGGCTTCATCACAGCCACTTAGAGCTCGGTTAGAGCACCGCTCGGTAACAAACACAGCTAAGTGCTCCGTAAACATGTAAAATGGTTCTATTGGAAACACTTCCGGAACCTGTTTGGGTTGTACTGTTTGATTTTGTCCCAATTTTTCTACACGGTTGATGAATTTATGTGATATGAATTTGTGTGTATTTTTTATCAATTATAATGGGGCAATAGATGCCATGATCGATTTAATGTCAATTCTGTAGTAAATATAATGTTTTTAAGACAGCATTTTGAGGTATTAATAATAAAAAGAAAAGTTTCAAATCAGTCAAAACTAAATATTAGATTGGTACTAGCTTATCCTTTCAGCAGTTTCGGCCGAACGTTGACAGATTAGTCGTTACTACGTTCATTTATATTGCAATAAAGATCTTTCTATTTTATTCTAAGCATGTATCTTGAACTAGCTTATGCTTGCGGCTATATCCGCGTGGCAAAATCCTTTCTTAGCGAATGTCTATGTCTTATCTGTAGGTATTGCAAACTTCAACCCGTTCCGTTGAGTGGTTTTGGCTGTATGTTGATAGATCAGTCAGTCAGTCACTATTTCCTTTTATAGATTAAGATTAAGTAATAGATATAAATATTTCTGTAACATGATATCTGAAAGTGTATATAAAAGTATGTACCAGTTTAGCGGAGCGTGTGTGGCGCCGGCGCAGCGCGTTGATGTCTTATGTACGCGATCACGCGTGCGCCGCGCTCTCGACCGGTCTCTATTCATTACTGGACTTTTTACTTTTTAGACAACTAAATTGTATGGTACACTTTTGATTACATTTATTGATAAAACATTTAAACAAGTTATTTGACGGCCAACAGTTAACATTTTGAATTTGTTATAACTAAAGATCTATCATTTAAAAGAAAGGTATATTTAATAACTGTTTTATTTCCGTTAGCAATTACTAAAAATCACCGTATTGTGGATGTGAATTCCATTTTTGGCATTTAAGTAAGAGATCTTTTGAATTGTAAAATGTTTTCATATTTCTATTAAAGCTAAAGTCAGTTTATGTAGCATGAATTTTCAATCAAGAATTTTCTTTGTAGCTTAACAGTTCAACAAAAAGTTGGTCGTACAAAGTACCAAAAAACATTTTAGCTGACTTTAGAAAAATAGCGCAAAATGTTTGCGATCGACAAAGCTGAGATTTTCACAACTCTTATTCAATTTATATTTCGCTGGAGCTTGGGATTTGTCGATGATAAGAAAAGTTTAGTAATATATTTGCTATAGGAACGTGTGTAGTGTGTTACTAATCGCTACATAGCTGATTCAGAGGTCGACGTCCGGCTAAGCGAGCTTGTCTAGTCTTAGATTGTACAATAAATACCTACCTTTATATACACCTATGGCTATAACATCACACTTTTTGTTAATATTATTTAAACACGTCGGAAAGACAATGTTCTTTTACAAAGGTTGTTTGCGGATTTATTTACACTGTTCAAGGTTCTCCTTAAAACTTGCAGAGCAGTCTTTGATTTTTCTTTGAACCGCGGTAAAAATAAATAATTCTAAGTACAAAAATCTTGTGTTTCGGTATTCCGTTTTTATTATAACTCCGCCGCAGGGAATACGCGTTTGCCATATTTTCTCGTTTTGAAAAATATAACAAGAAAGTTTAGGACACTTAAGCGGATGACAAAAAACTTAATTTGTGATAAGTGCTGAAGATGTCTTCAGAATTTTATATTACTTTTTCCTTTCTTAATAAAACGTTTTTTTGCTAGATAACGACAAAACACGTACCTAATAATATCACATTGTAATATGACGGAGAAAATTGAATACGATGTGTTCTTTAACCAAACCAACATTAGTATTCCAGCAATTAGTATTTATGGACGGAGTCTATTTTAAAAATATACCTTATAAGTGGTTTTATTAACAAACTCTCTTTTACATAAGATTATAATACGAGTATTAGATATAGTTGTGTATTACGGCTTCAACATAATGTATAGGCAAGGAAAATTCAAATTCTCTAGGCAGTAAGGCATGATCCAGACTAAACCTTAAAGAGCTATATTTAAATATTGCCTATTTATAACTAATTTATGATCATAGTATCAGGTCACACAATATAGTGGCACCCTAGCAGTAGGTGCCATTTATATCCATGAATTACATGAAACTTGGTATATAATATCGATCAATATTTTATAGCCCATAATATAATGTACATAAAGTACAACAATAATATTGTGTCGCTTGAAACATGATATTTGTGATGGATTTCATGAACTATAAATTATAATGGTATCCATTGATGCATTTATAGGTATTCTAGGAACTTATAAATCAAATTATTGCGTTTTACTCTATCTAATGGTCGTTGGTGTGGTTATTTTTTATGGCCTTTCACAATCAAAATTCAGTGAAGTCAGGTAGGAATGGGTTTTAACCAAGTTGGCATCCCCACTGGTGTTGTAGACCAGTGTCTTTTGGTGACACGACGGTAACCGCTCACTACCAGATGGGCCGTTTGCATGCCTAATAATATGAAAAATCTAAAGACTCAAGTAAAATTACGTATAATGATTAACACGTTTATTTTTACAACAAATAGATTCAAAAACACCTACAGGTTTTACTTACGAGTAACTACTTTGCCTATGATAAGACTGGGGAGGACAACACAAAAAAGTCTAGGAATAAGACAAATGGAGGATCCTATGTTTAACAGAAGGCTATTAAAGATAATTTAATTTATAATTTAGTATTTTAATAAGAAAAAAACTTGTAATCCTCAAAATTGCTTTAAAATTACCCACCTTAAGATTTACGATTCTTTTCAACAGCTTTCTGAGGTGGTAACCAGTATATTATAATCACGCATTTTTTTAAAGCAATATCATAATTTCGTAATAAGACTTCGTTAAATGTCCGTTAATAATGAAATGTAAATGATACTTTGACGAATTGGCTCAATTAAAAGATTTAAGAGTGAATAATCGTCATTCATTAATTGGATTCTGTCAGCTGAGTTGATAAGTTCAAATGCTGCAAAATAACAAGTCTACCGCTTATTCCTTCTAGTTGATTCGGTTTTCTGATTGTAAAGAGATTATCCTGAAATTGATTTATAAACGGTGTTATTTCGAACTATTTATTGTTAACATCCAAATTCTTGTTTATTATGTTCACCATCTATAATAAGCTTATGTGATGAAGTAGAAGACGAGCAAGACGCTCTCCAAGGACTCCTATAACTTATTAAGCTACGTTAGCCCTAATATTAGCTAACTACTGTTAAGACTTTTGGTTTTATTTTTTTTGTTCTGCTTAATTTGTTTCTCTGAGTGTTCGTGTGTTTTGAAATGATTTCATTTTGCAATTTTTGGTTTTCCTTCTCTGCCCGCATCGTTGCATCGTCTAACATCAGCCGAGATGGTGGTAAAAGCTAACCTGACGTAAATTAAAAATAATATCAGGAACTCTACTCAAAACCACATTATTCCTTATTATCAAGCGAGATCGTTGGTCAGGACGGGTACATAGTCGAACATAAAACACTCAAAAAACTACTATTTCATTCCACCGCCATTTCACATAACACTTTATTTGCTTCAAATTAATCCTTTCCGTGGTTTCGCCGGTGCTGATAAAAAAAAGACATCGATCGGAGATAACACAAATTTAATTGCACCACTCAAGTTTTCAATGTTATGCGATATTGAGCTTTATGAAGTTAGCTTTAAAGATCAAGTGGTGGTTAAGAGGGGGTAAAGTAAAATGTGTAATAATGTTACATGTCTGAGGCGAGGCGGGCGCGGGTCGGCGCGGCGCGGCGGCCGAGGAATGCGGTCCGATACCCCATGCCTGTAACTATAAGTGCCTACAGGTTATTGGTAGATGTATGTATGCCTTTAGGTGCTGTGGAGCCGGGGTTACTGGGGACTTGGGACAAATTATGCAAGCGGCATACGAAATTGATCGGCAAGAAAAAGAAAATTTATTTTTTATGATTATTGTTAAAGGAGACGAGAATGACGCTCTCAAACAACGTCAGCTCATTCCCAGTTCCAATTTTCCCTAGGTGTTTAACAAGTAAGAATCCTTACAGATTCAATATTATTTATCGAATTGAAAATTACGATTTTAAATTAATGACTCTGTCTCTATGGAAGGTGTCTGGAATCAAACAAAAGTAATCATAACTTTTTATTAATGTCCAATGTGATCGAAGAGAAAGCCTTTCTTTATCAATATAAAGGCCAAGTCCCTACTATTACAGCCTCTTTCTCCCATATAAGCGGATCGCCCGCGGCGTCCTCCAACTGCCCAGTAACAACTGCCCGGTTTTTTTTTGGTACATTTCGATGAGGTCAACGTCCTCTTAAAACAATTGGAGCCCAATCGTCTGTACGCACCGTAATTTATGTTTTTAATGTTCTTTTCTTTTTGTGCGGTCGAAGGTTTGCGTTACACTCGGAAATTGTGAGAAGTTCATTTTGTTATAATTTAAATAACTCACGCATAATAAAAACTATATGTACGTAATAATAATTTTATGAATCGTCTTACATTTTATGCCAGTCTGTCCTTGTATAGGTAGTATACTCTCCCACAAGAAGAGTAGGTGATATACTCAGTCAAGACGGACGACAAACATCATAGACGGAAGACAAAGAATTTAATTAATTTACAATTAAAAAAAGAAAAACTGAAGCCTGGCATGTTATTATAACTGAACTATATATATACTAAAGTGATAATTGTCGCCAAGTACCTACCTTAATGATACCGCTTCAATCTCTGTTGTGGGTCGAAACTTAAAAATACGTGTAAGGTTCGACTACTTTTAAATTTCATGCCCATCGGTTTGGCTGTCAGTTACAATTTAAAAATGTTTGAAAGTTTGAATCCACAAAGCTTCCAAAGCATGCCACATCAATGACGTCACCTGAGAGATCAAAGAAGTAACAAAGTGTAGGTATAAGCTAGACCGAGTCGTGACCAGACTAAAGGGGAGAAGCATGCGGCCCTGCCAGAGTCGATCTTATCGTGTTCACGAAATGACTAACGCCGCCTAAAAGAAGCCTTTAGAGACAGTGCACACGTTTTTGAGATGATGCGCGTTAGCTGCATCAATAATTGTCCTGTCTTTATGCCTGGTTGTCATCTATTGTTATATAAGACTAGCCGCGCCCAGCGGTTTTACCCGCTGTACTTATAGCCTATGTGTTATTCCAGGGTCTAATCTCTATACCAAATTTCAGCTCAATCGGTCCACCCGTTTAGGTGTAAAAAAGTAACAAACATACATCCAGAAAGTATTGACATGCTGACATCCATACATTCTTGTAAACTTTCACATTTATAATACTAGTAAGATTTCTTCGTAACATTGTTAGTAATACTGAAGAGTTTTTTTAATGATCTGAAAGCTCTTGTTGTTTGGCCAACATTTCATAATTATATAAGGCCTAAATAGGTAATTTTAGACTGGTTGTAATTAACTTTAAAACCCTTTAAACAAATGCGTTACCAAACCCCTGTGCCCCATACTAGCCTATAAAGTACAGTGAGTCCGCACGTAGCCCGTTATGGAAGTCAGACTGTTGTCCGTCATTTAGTTAACAAGTGACCTTAGACACATAGATGTGGATTTTAGACCTAAAGGTGCTAATTCTTTGATATGGATACTTTTTAAAAAAATTATATACCTCAAAAATTATAGACCTCAGCAGCACTCTGTCAGGGTCTAAGATAGAACACGAATGCCTAGTCGCTAGATACGAGTAATTAGTAATTATTCATACTCACGCCTTGAAGAGATATAATACATGTTCACATACTTCAAGTACATGCACAGTTTACAGGTTGTAATGAAAATTAACTGTCATCATCGGCTATAATATTTCAATCATTACTGCAAATCATAAAATCTTAGAATAACATCTCCGTACAATCATCGGTCAACGTTTGCCTAATTGGCATTTAAAATAATTATGGACAAATGAACGTCATGTGTATAGACACTTAGCAGGAATTTGTGAAATACGTACGACTTGTTGGTAAGTCTAGAGTTGACTCTACACTCGGTAGCTGGTGAAGTTCTAAGCTTTCTTGCTACTTTGAATTTACTTTACCGGCCATCGCAACGTACTGGCCTCTTTAAAACTGCCATTTTTGAGACTTCCTTCCGTTCGAAGAGTTACTAGAAGGTGGTAGAGTCTCAAATAAAGTTCTTTCGATAAATAAACGAGCATTAGTGTTCGAGCAATATAGTGCATTGTAACGTATTTGAAAAAATGCTTTTTTGCTAGGTACTTACAAAATAATAATGATATAGAAAAATAACGAAAACACAATTCAGTATAACAATTTTTAAAACTTTAAGATAAAGGTGGTTCTCATATTAGTAGTACTTTATTTTATGTTTGTTACCTTATAAACTTTGTCGTTGCGTTGTTTGATCTGATTCGAACAATATTATTTAATCCTTCTCATCTGGTCCCATACAATAGCTATAATTTGGTTATATTGTTTAATTACGTTAACTTACGAGTATCTTACTTCAATAGATTATATCGAGTATTAAGTTAAACCAACCAACGAAACTCAATCGAGATAAGTACTCTGAATTTCTATAGAACCCTAATTCAGCCTTATTTAATTCGATTCAATTTTGTGAAGGTATCGATTAAATACGATTATTTGACTCAATTAGAGTGTTGTAACGTACAATAGGGATGATTATTACGAAAAGAGTTTCACTTTAGTAGCATTCGGTACATTTTTCAAAATAAATAAATACGAGTGACGTCGAATGAGTACATTTTTAATCACCTATGACGTCATACGTTATTATATTCTTCAAAACCTTTAATATTTATACAATGGATATTCTTAGTGACTTTTAAAATTAGATTTTGACTGCCTAACAAAGCCATATTTTAATTATTTTAGTTATAAATAAATAATTAATTTACACTGTCCTATAGCTGGGCTTAAGACCTCAATCCTGCAAAGACTGACTAGGCTTGTTTGTTACCTAGGCTATTGAATAAAGTTAATGGATTCGCCTCACGTAGGCATGCTCGATGTTTATTCATTTCACTCGTTATTTGGCAACTTTTGTTCAGACAAATTGTCTAAACGCTCGTATATTGAATAGTAATATGCGATATTGCTATTGCTTCAATATAAAATGTAAACTTCTATTTTTAAAAAAAAACTTTCATAAATGTGGTACCTTTACTTGCCTGTATCAAGTATTATTGTACCACGTTCAAAAAATAACTTTTAACGAAAATCGTCCTGTGGAGTGTACTTATAATATTAAGGTATGTTTTTTTGATGGGTTTGAATGATTATTAAATTTTATGCAAGATCGAGACGAGTCTAATGTTTGCCTTAAGACAAGCAACAACTCCTACCCATTGCAGTCATAGTCAACATATATTTACGTGTTTTACATCCAGTAGAAGGTTAATTTATGGAGAACGACTGTTCAAAATAAATAAATAAAATTATTAGAAGGGCTATAACATTATTACTTGTATTATACGTAACAAGTATTAATGCAATGTCGTAAAATAGCATGCGAATATCGTGACTATTCGATTATTCGTATCGGCTGATCTCGTGACACATTTCAGGCCATTTTCTCACGGCAACAAATGGCTACTTTCGTTCCGAATCTACATTACATTCGTGCTTGTCCCCCTATCTATACGATGGTAGGGTTGCCGCAGATAAATACTCGTATCAGATAGATGCCTCGAGTGTTTAAAGCTAGGGCCACACCACTATGGTTCGCTCATCTAGTTTTTTAATGTCACAAATGTCGTTTTTATAAATTTGACACTAGAGTTAGCTAGCTAAGCTATATAAAATATAAGAACGTATCGGTATGTTTATGGCGTCCTGACACAACCCACCACTGTAGTGTGCCTCTAGCTTAATGTGCTTTGTATGAAATCCAGGCGTGGGCCTTTTTAATCGCATTTGACCACAATATCACCTGATCAGGATAAATTCTACTAAGCATCGTGCTAGAACCACAGTCATAATGCCTGATTGGTACGGTTTTGCCCAGTGGGTGGAACTAGCCACGGCCGAAGCACACCACGACCAGTAAAGCGAGTGAAAATTATTGCATAACATTGGAGCTTTGGTCCACTTACTCCAGACTCGCAAAAACCCAGGTCATCTAGTTTGATATAATGTAATGTATCCATTCGTGCTTGTCCCTGTATGTATACGAGGCAGGGTTGCCATTCACCAAGTGCGTAGAAAGGTTCGATAAAAGCTTACATTTAAAATTGCTTGACATTTTTTGCGTACGTGACTTGATTTCTCTATGTCTAGACTTTTGAGAACATTCCTATGTGAGTGGAATTGATCTCCCTGCTAATTTTTTACCTAAAAGGTAATTTTTAAACGATTTAAAAGATATCTTTTGTGTTTTGAATTTGTGGCTTTTGCAGTGATGCAAAAGGATACTAAAATATGTTTTTTATGGAAGTGGATGAACGAGACAACTATCACGGGCGCTTGATCATAAGCAAGTACATAGACATTACAGAGTGATACACAGGACTCCACAGGTGTGTTTTGTAGTATTGTTGCGCTCATTGGCCGTTGACTATGTAGCTCTAGTATCATCTCAGTTTTACCGGGGGTAGACTTCCTTTGCAGGAGGTCGTCTTGGTGGGTACCCCAACAGTGCCAGTTATTCTACCGCCTGAGCAGTAACGTGCAAACATTACTGTGCTTCGGTAGGAGGGCACTGTAGCTAGTGAAATTACTGGGCTAAAGAGTCTTAACATCTTATGACTCTTGAGTAAGAAGCGTTGGTGCAGTGCACCTAGAATTGGATATCATTGTGAAATTCTGGGTAACACTGTACTTATTATGGGCAGCGTTATCTCTTAACATCAGGAGAGCGTCTTGCTCATCTTCTTACTTCTCCACATAAAAAAAAATCTCTTAACAAGCAGTCTCCGTCAAAATCCACATTCAAAAAGTGCGAGCTGCCACCCCTATTTTTCTCAGTCCATTTGTACCACCAGAGCAACATATAGCCCATTTGATTACACAAATAAGGATAATAAATAGGAACAATTTCCCCACAAGCGTACCAACACGGAATCGTGCCGTTCCGAATGTTTTACATTTGTTTGTGGCGTTGCAATGATGAATGACACGTGTTGTGTACAGACTGACAAGACGACGAGATGGTGAACAAATCACCATGTTTCGGTATTCTATTCTGGATTTCTCTGTAGGCCAAATTATTCATTTGTTCCCATTTAACTTCGATACGAGATTCACAGCCAACGTCATCGTTTTAAATAAGAATTTGACGCTGCGAGAATATTTGCGCGAGGTGGAGCTCCGACTTGTTTTAGTTAAAGTCATATACGAGTACACTAGCGCAGTGTTTTTTCAATCTTCGTACCAATGGAATGCCTAGTTAAATCTGGCATGCATCGAAATCATTTTGTTCACCTGTTTGCCCAAAAAAGTGTATATTATTCCAACTTTCTGAATGTCTTATTCTATTCTTTATTCTCAGCGATGGGATGATTTTTCTTTTAAAATTAACCTACATCTCTAATAATAGTCCAGTAAAAGAAGAAATGTGGATCGAAAAGTCGAAAGCAGAAAAACTAACTTAGTAACTTTGTTTGGACTAGTTAGGAGATAAACAAAAGTCCCCACCCCTCCGAGGTGAGCCCGAGGGGGGGGAGGCCGAAGAAGGTCCCATTTTTAGGTTTTTTGCTTATATGTCAAAAACTGTGCATTATACGATATTTTATTGTACTACATTATTAAACCTCATAAAATTTTCTATAACTTCGACCTTAACACTTTTCATCTATCTCCAATCGTTGTCCAGCTATGAGCTTCCAAACATGGCCTATTTTGAAGACGCTTAAATTAGTTTTCCATACAAAGTCGGTAAAAAAATCTTACAAATAAAAATTGACCAACTTCTCGTTGTCGTATCATAATGAAACTTTGCTAATGTCTAGAAATCTGATGACAATTTAATAATCTGGTACTACTGAGCTGATCTGATGATGGAGCCAGGAGGTGTCTACTGAAACTCTTCAATGGCTATTAGTAAAACCGGTGAGTTTAGGCTCATTACATTCGAATTGATGAGACGTAGGCACCTCCTGGTCCATTATCAGACCCTCGACAGCAAGTGTTATGAAAAAGTCTCATCGATTCGAATGTAATATGCCCAAACTCGACGGGTTTACTAATAGCCATTGAAGAGTTTTATTAGACATCTCCTGGCTCCGTCATCAGATCTGCTCAGTGGTACCAGATTATTAAACTGTCATCAGATCTCTAGATATTTGCAAAGTTTCATTATGATACGACAACCAAAAGTTGGTCAAATTTTATTTGTAAGATTTTTTTACCGACTTCGTATGGAAAACTAATTTAAGCGTCTTCAAAATAGGCCATGTTTGGAAGCTCATAGCTGAACAACGATTGGAGATAGATGAAAAATGTCACGGTCGAAGTTGTAGAAAATTTTATGAGGTTTAATAATGTACTACAACAAAATATCGTACAACGCACAGTTTTTGTCATATAAGCAAAAAACCTAAAAATGGGACCTTCTTCGGCCTCCCCCCCCTCGGGCTCACCTCGGAGGGGTGGGGACTTTTAGTATATTTATCTCCTAACTAGTCCAAACAATGTTACCAAGTTAGTTTTTCTGCTTTCGACTTTTCGATCCACATACCCTTTTTGGGCACTCATTGACTGGGCTATAAGCAATTGAGAGTGTTCAATCTATGATACAACCTCAATATACTTCTCCATTACTCACACCTACTCTTTACCAAACTTCTTTCCCTTATGGCCTTTAACACAACGCCTATATTCGTCTGGCATTATTTTTGTTTCCCAAGACATTAGTAAACAAATGGTGTGAAGATATAACGCAAACTGAGGCTAGTTTAATATGTACAATCCATCTAAAAAATTAAGTGAAGGAGGGCGCTGTGGTCTGCGTGCTGGGACATATTATATGGGGTTTTGTATCTTAGAACTGTAGTTCCACTTTTTTCCACTTACATAAAGATCGTGGACAGTGTAATGTGATCATGTGTCTTATGAGGTGTGCCTAATGCTCTAAAGAGCTGAGTAAGTACGGAAATTGAAGCTCGAATAGGTTCATCATTTGATTTTTTGTTTCCATTTGAGGATTTCTCCATTGGTTCTTTTCTTGATGTATTATGAAAGTTTGCTAACGTTCGTGGAAACAAATATTAAAGATTTTGGTAAATTATAATAATATTTTGCATTGAGCAGTGGGCTCTCGTTCTATAGTACCATAGATGATGTCATAGCTCTCTATACGTTAGCGAAATACCTACTTTCCCAAGCCTGACTCATTCACACTGATTGGAATACCAATCAGGCTTCGTAGCTTTTTTAAACATTAGTTTGGATTAAAGGTCAGAAGGAATGTCTTCTATTTTTGTGAATAGATTTATTATGAATTAAATTATAATAAATTAGATAATGTTTCAATAAAACTTGAAGATTGCGTGAACAAGAATTTGCTTGAAAAGCAAGTGAACGGATGCGATGGTCATGTAGTTGACTTACCTTATTTTTTAAAGTTTTCACAAGCTTCTTCTTAGTCTTTTTTTTCGCGTAGTGAAAGGTCGTGCCTAATCTGCAGGATTTGCCATCACTCTTCGAATTTTTACAAGTTTAGTACATAATTTACATTATAGAGCCCTTTCACACAGAGACACAAGTACCGCGACAGCAGCAAATGCTTTCTTATCAAAACTTGCAATAAAGGTCACTTAATCGTGTAGTGTAAAAGGGCTTCGAGGTAGAGAGAAATTCTGGATATCGAAGTGTCAAAAAAGGTCTCCTTCATCGTTAAAAATCTTATCAACAACGTTCGTCGCCGTTCTCCTACATGCGTAAAAAAAGCTCCGAAAATTTTATTGGCAATTTTTCTTGTACAAATGTGTCTTTATGGAAACAAAGAGAGACGGTAAAAGGGTTTATAGCTGGAGGCGAGTAATGTCTCTGAGTATATTAGGGTAACCCTTGTAAATCTAATAACGACTTTATACCACTGGTTTATGTTGACTGCGAAGGCTGGAGGCAAAAAGTCAGGTAAAACTTTTATATGATCTGGGGCTCAATTCTGGAAGTTCTCTTTTCGATTTACCCAAAAAAAATCTATAGGTGGGACGTTGTCTAAGAGTCAGTGCTAGTCATAGATTTAGAAATTTGTCGTGCTAAATGATAAATGTTTTATAATAACCACTTCGACTTTAAATGTAGATATGTCGCGGGGAGCGGATGGAGGAGGAAGACCGAGGATCGAGTTGAGTGGCGTGCCATGGAGGAGGCCTATGTCCAGCAGTGGACGGACGTGGGCTGATGATGATGATGATGTATTTGGGGCCAAAGTGTATCCTTTAATAACAAAACAATCTTAATTGCTTAATAAATTAAAGTAAAGTAACAAAATAATACAGCCACAATATCCTATAACAGATTTACCTCATGAAAGCTCCAGAATCATACGCTTGATTTTCATAAAAAATCATTCCCAACATATACCTCAATAAATCATGTAATCTGTGCAACATTGTAAAGCTTCGATTACTGAACGATTTGGCATCATTAAGTACCGCAAACTATTTCCGAGGGATCATTATTTTAATTTCAATTTCGCTCGGGTCTCGACGTGCTTCGGAACCTGGACCGAGTGATACATTATGTAGCAGCTGGACCTTCCACTAAACCTGAATAACCTTTCATTGGGAGATCGTAGCTGATAATGGTGTAGAAGAAATCCTTTCTCCCTTAACAATGCCATAAAATTCATTAAATATGTAGGAGTATTGCGTACATTTAATTCTCTAAAGTCAATGTATTTTTTTATTAATTTTACCGACACTAGAATGATATATATCACAGTTATTAAACAAAATAATCTTTTATTTTTATACATATAATGAATATTATTTTTATAGAATGAATGTTAATTTTATATATATTATGTAGGAGTATGGCATACAAAACATGAACTTTTAAATTTACTTAAGAAATTTACATCGCAATGCTCAATATTTAAGAAAAGATATCTTTTTATAAGACCTTCGTCAGCTACAATCTTTATTTTAATCATGACCATTTATAGATTTTTCTATATGGTGATTTTAATTAAGTATTTTTCTCGAAAAGTTTTCTATGTACGTATCTTACGGAGACTGGTGACATGCATTGGCAAATGCGAAAAAGCTTTTGCTAGCTATATACCTAGTAGGTACCTAGTCAGACTAGGCTTGGCTAGTCTTAATAATCGAATAGAAGACCACATTTTTTAAAATGCATAATGCCTTTCATCAAACCATACATCAAACCGAAAACAATGTATATTATGTAATAACTTCTGTTTTGTTTTTGTCTATAACATGTAATACTGGCTGTGCACGTGTACCTACACCTACGACTTTTTATAAATGCATTTCGTTTACAGAACAGTGTGTTCTCACTGCCCACAATCCGTTGTGCTGTACCATCGAATAGGGTCCGCTTGTTTCTGGATTTCCCAGGAAAAAATATTTTTATGACAATAGGTGTATAATATTTGTTTATTAATAGGTTTTTGCTTTTCTATCTAAGGTAGATTAATACCTAAAGGAAATACTGGCAAGATTAAGATAGGATACCTGGAAACAATAATGTTAGTTTTTGGCTTTTGTCCGTTCTTTATCCTGATTATTAATTTATGTTAATGGGGCAATTTTTGGAAATGTATTTATCATGCCCATAGGTGCTTTAGGTATTAATATCGTATAGTTAATAATAAAAAAATGAAACTATCATTTTTAGATTAAAATTTATTCCGATAACCGACTAATTTAAACTAATATAAATGACTAATTGAACGCCCAAAAATCTCCCGCTTTCCTTGGCCAACGTATAAGTTTGGCCATTCAAAGAAGAATTGTAGCCAGTTTTTAGGCACCTTACCTGCATAACACGATCTGTATGATTAAAAACCTTTAATTTTCTTTATTTGATTAAATGGTAACCCTAATGTAGTGGTCAAACAAGGCACGCCGTCATGTCGAGTAATTGATGACGGAGCGCGATCGGTGATCGCTCTGACTTCGACTCAGACGTCGTTAGTGGGACCGGGCACCCCTTCCCCAGTTAATGGTATAGGTAGTGTCTTGAGGACAATGAGACGAGAGATATTTCATTTTCTGAGGGAATTTTGATATTTTCTATAACTCGTAACATAAGGAAATTGTTCATGACTTTGTTACGCATAATAAGAACAGAGCTAATTTTATGCATACTCTCATCTACCTACTCATTACACAATACTTTTGGTTATTCGATTACATTTGGTATTTTTTTTTATTCATTATAGCCTTTGACCACGATAACGCGTGATAGCGACGATGCGGCCGTAGATGGTAGCACACTAACCCTAGAAGGCGGGACAAATCCCTCCCTGGTTCACTCAACATTACGCCGGAACACGATCATAATGACCCCTTGAACCAGAACTGAGTAGAAATTAAGAATACCAAAAAGCTCAATAAACGAACTCTACGAACGAAAAAACAGCAAAAATCAGTGCGTTTTGTTTATGCAATCGTGATTAAACATAGACAACAAACCCTTAAGGGCTAATACGTATTGATCATGCGAAGTGGTCGTTAGCGGATGAGAACTAGAGGTAAACATGAGCTCTGTTATTTCAATTAGTGGGTTAAGACGTCCAATTACAATATTGTGTCCACAAGCATAACATGCTCTCTGTCATGTAAATAATATGATTTTTTTACTGAAGATAAGAGCATTTTTGTATCGTTAAGTCGTTTAGTTGCCTTTGAAATTTCCATTTACGATTTAATCTTCTTTTAGTAGAGTTTGAGCAAATACTTCAACGACCAGCAAATAACCGACTGCGCCCCTGCTGTTGCATTAATAAAGGCTACAGTAACCATTCTGAATTAGGCGGACGTTATCTAAATATATAATAGGAAAGAGTCACTGGTTGACTGACTGATCCATCAACCCACAGCTCAAACCGCTGAACGCTTGAAATTTGGAATGTAGATAGGTTTTATAATGTAGAGCTCCGCTTAGAAAGGATTTTAACACGCGGGCAAAACCAAAGCCAGTATGTCATATAAAAATTAATTTCAACAATATTTCTGTTCGCATGTGTTATCAATAAGCACATGCGACACATCTAGGACCTATATAGGTACTATCTAATCGTATGTAAAGCTCTGAATTGTGAGCATAATGAAAATTATACAGCAGCCATCCACTTTTATCACGGCATCTGTGAGAGAACGAAATCATCGTAAATTTTACCAAATTGGTTGTAAAACAATAATTTTTACCGATGGAGACCCTCGGAGTTGCAGACATGAAATATACGAGATCGAGTAACTGCCGGCAAAAATACAGCTAAATATAAAACCGGGCTATAAACTGATGAAGGCAAAGTGACAACTCGTAAAAACTGGCGCTAATGGAATAACAGAAGATGCAGTTAACGAATGGGAGTTTCTAGAATAGGGGAGACTGGGTTCTAAATGATAAGGTCCAGGTAGGGAATTATCTCGCCTTCTAATTTTAGTGTGATACTATCTACGGCCACATCATCACTTAATATCACGCGAGATCGTGGTCAAATGCTAACCTTGAATAGGAATAAAAAAAAAAAACTGCTGAAATCTCGATTTTGAAAACTAATAAATATTAACTTTGTCAATATACCGATACTTACGGATATAAAAATCGAAGCCAGGCTCAATCCTGGGTTTTGGACAATCACGATGTCTTTGGACACGGTCACGCCTCCAGGTCGCGAAGTTTTTACATTAATTAAAAACTAGTCGGTAATATGTGTGTTGCATTATGCATTATATCCGATTGCTCAAGTATTAGTGTCTGTAACTTCGGACGCCTAGGGTTTAGTCTAATAATATTGGTTGTAATAATATAATCGGATAACGAAGCACGAGTTTTCAGCAGTTAGTCTTCCCACTTTCCACCTCTATTGTCAATTATCCCCGGTTTCCCCTACCCACCACTGGACATTAAGTAATTAAACGTATATAGCACGAACTTTCGACATAAATACGCCATTTTAAAAGTATTTTCGTTTCTTTATGCTTCATAATAGTCATGATGAAGAAGTATAAAAGTTTTATCTGCTGACCTACCTCTATAATTACTCGTATTAAGATAAGAAAAGTAATTATTTTTTTAAAACGGGTGGATAAGTATTTCACTACGATTAAGATGACCAAAACTTTAAATGGAACTGAACTAAAGACATCTTTAAAAACTTATAAATTTACTACAATATAGTACAATATACTATACAGTACAATATAATATAGTATGATATAATGTAGTATGTTTGAGGTATATTAGTAAAATACTGCTCCGGGCTTTTCCTGGTGGAAAAGTATCTATAAGTGTTATGTAGTATTTCCACAACAATTAGAAAAATAAAAAACATCAAACGATGGGATTTTTCGCTCATTATTCTCTAACCAATTGTAACAAATGGTTGTTTCAAAATGAATGAATGAATGAATGAATGAATAGTTTATTTGCTTAAATACAGGTTAATAACAAGTTCTTATGATAGATATAAATAGTTCTTACTGTATTTGACATAATCTCAATCCCCTGGCCTTGTTCCCTGTTCGGGGTCGGCCCTCCTGATACTATTTCGCCACTCTTGGCGATTTTGGGTCATTTCAGGCGTTAAGCCTAGTGTCAGCATGTCATTTTGGATGGTTCTTGTCCAGGTGTTCGGTGGACGGCCTCTACCTCTTTTCCCTTCTATAATGGAGAGAACTTGACGGGTCATGTGGCTTTCCTCTCTGCGCATCACATGTCCATACCACCTAAGGCGGTTTTCTCGCATTTTTTTATGAATTTCGGCTATTTTAAAGGACCCCCGGATGAATCTGTTTTCGATTTTGTCTAATCGGGTAACGCCGCCCGCCCATCGTAGCATTTTCATCTCAGCAACATGCATCTGCTGTTCCTCGGATTTCCTTATTCCCAACACTCGGATCCATATAGCATGGCCGGTCTAACGGCTTGTTTGTACACGGTGCCTTTCGTTTTTATAGGTATCTTAGCATCACAGAGAACTCCCGTGAGAGTCCTCCATTTCATCCAACCTGTTTTTATTCTATTGGCGATGTCTCTATCCGTGCTTGCTTTGGTGTTAACTATGGATCCGAGGTATTTAAATTCCTCTACGTGCTTTAAAGGGGTTCCGTCGATAGTAGGTGAAATTATCGGAGTAACATTGGTGTCTGAGGAGTATCCACAATACATGTACTCTGTCTTTTTACGGCTAACTCTCAGGCCATTGCTTTCCAAGGCTTCACACCATCTGTCGAGGTTATTTTGAATCTCAGTTTGCGTTTCTTCTATTAGAACTACATCGTCTGCAAAAAGCAGGGTCCATGGTGTTGGTTTCTGCAGGTCCTTCGTAATGTAGTCCATGACGATGTTAAAAAGCAAGGGGCTAATAGCGGAACCTTGGTGCACGCCGACTTTTACCTCAAAGCTATCACTCGTACCTGCTGGTGACACCACTTGGGTTGTTACATCTTCATACATGTCTTGTATGATACTAATGTACTGCTCTGGTATTAGTTGGGCTCTAAGAGATTGCCATATAAGCTTCCGCGGAATACGGTCAAAAGCTTTCTCTAAGTCAATAAAGACAAGGTGAAGGTCTTTTTTGAGGGCTTTGTACTTGTCCATCAGTATTCTCACGCAGTGTATAGCGTCTGTTGTGCCTACTCCAGCAGTGAAACCGCACTGATTCGTGGTTAGACTAGAGATGTTATTTAATCTACCGATAATAACCTTTTCCCATATTTTCAGGGTGTGAGAGGTTAATTTAATGGCTCTATAGTTTTCGCATTCAGCAACATTCCCTTTGTTTTTGTAGAATGGTATCATATTACTGCGTCTCCACATATCTGGCATTTTTCCGGACGAGAGAATGAGGTTGAAAAAGTTTGTCAGCCACATAACTCCAGTAGCATCTGTTCTTTTCCAAAGCTCCGTTGGTATTTCATCGGGACCCATAGCCTTGCCATTTTTCATACCATTGATAGCGTTTTTGACTTCCCTTGGTGTGATAGCCTCGATAGGGCCGTGCACGAGTGCCAGCGGAGCGAGTTCCCTTTGAGGAAACTCTTCGTTCATTAGGTGTTTAAAGTATTCATGCCATCTTTTGTTTATTTCTTTATCTGTCGTTAGTAGCTTACCTGATGCATCGTTAATGTACTTATTTTGTTTGAAATCTTGAGTTTGTCTATGGCGTTGTTTAGCTATCTTAAATATCTCTTCGTCTGTTTTCGCGTTATGTAGTCGAGTAATAAGAGTTTTATTTTCTGTATCCCTGGCGACAGCGACTGCTTGTTTTGCAGCTTTTTTTGCTGTATGATATGCTACTTTATCTGCCTCCGTGTTAGTTTCCTGCCATGTTTTAAAGTTATTTTTCTTTTCGTTTAGCCTTTGTTTGACACTGTCTGACCACCAGCTAGCATCTTTTCCAGTATTAAGTTTCCCTTTAGATACTCCAAGATCTTCTTTAGCTATTTTTGTGATTTGATTGTGAAGTTCATTCCATGTTGTACTAATGTCATAGGTTTGAATAAATTCAGTCAGTGTCTCTTTAATCCGTTCTACCGCCTTATCACCTTGGGGAGATTTCATGTTGTACCATTTGATTCGGGGCCGAGGTTTATCTTAACGATTCTTGTTCCAGTTTGGCAGTCGAAGACAACCTACGAGGAGTCTATGCTGAGTGGTCAGTGGTTCACCGGGGATGACCTTACAATCCTTAAACATTGTACGCATAGTTGAATCGCACAGAAAGAAGTCTATCTGTGACTTCCCACTTTTATAAGTGATCAGGTGCTCGGACTTCTTCTGGAAGAAGGTATTAACTATAGGCATGTCATTGTTTGTGGCAAGTTCCAGTATATTTTTGCCTTGGTCGTTTGGAGTTCCGAACCCAAAGGTCCCGTGAATAGTTGAATCCTTGGGAGCCTCTTCACCAACATGTCCGTTTAGATCCCCCGCAATGATTTTTCTTTCCGAGCAAGGTATTTTTAGAAGTACTTCTTGTAGATCTTCCCAGAATGACTCTTTCTCTTCTTTTTCACAGCCTGATTGTGGTGCATATACTGAGATAATGTTCAATAGAGGTTGATTGTCCAATGCTAATTTAATGTTCATTATTCTGTCGTTTACTCTGTTTATTTTAATAATGCGTTGTTTGAGGTTTTTATCCAGGATTATTCCTACGCCATTTCTTGATGATGATGATCCATTATATAGTAGTTGGTAGTCATGACCGATGTCTCTTGATTTAGAACCTTTCCATTTGATTTCTTGGATGCAGCAGATATTGATATTGCGTCTAAATAGGGTCTCAGCCAGTTCTTGACTTCGACCTGTCAGTGAACCAATGTTCCATGTCGCTATACGCATATTGGTAGCGTTGCGTCCGAGACCGTCGCTTGTGGGGGACGCCCTAGTATTATAGATCGCATGCTGCATTTGTGGGCCTTGTACGTCGCTTCCGGGGGACGCCCTAGTGTTTAACGTTTTGCTGTTTTGTTGTACTTTCATATTTTGTATCAGGAGAAGGTGTTTGGCTATATAGTTTTACGGCCGGTTGCCACCTGACGCCAAGGCTGTGGCTCTTCTGGAGAGCCGTGAACGCCGCCGTTGACCCTCGGGGGGGCTCATCCGCCGCCGTATCTTCTGTACCCTCCAGCCTAAGGGCACAGTCTAGCCGGTAGCCTCTGCTCAGAATATGTCTAAGAAGCCTACCGGTAGAGTTTTGATGACGGAGTTTACTTCTCCGGCCTGTTTGGTCCGCGGGGGGTATTTTATTTCCCCCCAGCCCTTCCAACGGCACCTGAGTGCCGATGGACGAGCACCCCCTATCCGCCGCCTGGGGACGCGCCCTGTAGGGGTGAGGCTCCCCCGAGGGGTATTTGACATAATCTGTCGTGCAAATATTTAGTTATGTCTACATAAATCTAGTTTTACATTTTTCATTACAAGTATATAACATTAAATACAAAATTAAAATTGAATTGAAATTAATATTTATAAAATTAAAATTTAAAATTTAAATAAAAACCGGTCAAGTACGAGTGGGACTCGAGCACCGAGGGTTCCGTACAAACCTACAGGTTTCTCCCGCACCCTAAAGAAAAGTGGGTATATTATTATATACTGTGGGTTTTGATTCCCTTGCGAGCTTGAAAATAATCGGCTAAAATTGCTGTTTCTTTTGATTGCGTTGACATAGATGTTTGATTTTTTCACAGCTTAAAGTTATTATAAAACTGAGTATTTGGAATGAATTTCAATTCAATAACTGTACGCGTTCTTGAGGAAAGGTATAGTAAATACAAAATTATTAAAAATATTTTTTTATATGATGAAACTAAAAATGTACAGTTTTTGCAATTTTTCCTGTGCCTGTGATTTAAGACGTTGCTGTGTACCAAATTTCAAGATTCTGAGTTAACGGCAAGTACCCTGTAGGTTTTGATTTCCTTGAGAGTAGTCACGAGTTAAAAAATACGGCTAAAATTGCTGTTTCTTTTGAATGCGTAAAGATAGAGGTTTGATTTTATTACAGTTTAAAGGTATAATAGACCTTAGTATTTGATATTAATTTCAGTTTAATACCTGCACGCGTTCATGAGAAATAAAGTAGTAAGTATGAAATTATTAAAAATATTTTTTTTTATGATGTAACTAAAAATGTACAATTTTCGCAATTTTTCCTTTATCTGTGCTCTAAGGAGTTGCTTCGTGCCAAATTTCAAGATTCTATGATCACGGGAAGTACCCTGTAGGTTTTGATTTTTTGAGAGTAGTCGCGGGTTTAAAATTACGACTAAAATTGCTGTTTCTTTTGAATGCGTTGAGACAGAGGTTTGATTTTATTTAAGTTTAAAGGTATTACAGACCTTAGTATTTGATATGAATTTCAATTTAATACGTTTACGAGTTCATGAGAAAAAGGGTAGTAGGTATAAAATTATTCAAAATATTTTTTTCATATGATGAAAATAAAAATTTATAATTTTCGCAATTTTTCCTTTATCTGTGCTCTAAGGAGTTACTTTGTGCCAAATTTCAATATTCTGAGTTCACGGGAAATGCCCCGTAGGTTTTGATTTATTTGGTAATGTCGAAAATTTGCTGAAATTTACGACATATTCGACTATATCTTTTGATTGCGTTGGCCTAGAAGTGTGAAATTTTCACAGCTCTAAGAGGCAATAGACCTTAGTATTTCCTATAAATTTCAGCTTGTTGCTTCCACGCGTTCCTGAGAAAAATGGTCTTGACAGACAGACAGACAGACAGACAGACGGACAACAAAGTGATCCTATAAGGGTTCCGTTTTTTCCTTTTGAGGTACGGAACCCTAAAAATCATCTAATGAGTAAAAACATCTGTCACTAAGCCATTTAAATATTTTTGTATAAAATTCCCTTTAAATTTGCCTTTAATTTATGATATTCCATTGGTAGTTTGTTATATATTTTAGTTGCCATTTTGTAACAATTTTTGTTGCACATTTCTAATCGGTATCTAGGCGCTATTAATGGTTTTTGTACTACTTTTCTTTTTCTTATTGCTAAATGGTCTTTCTCAAATAGATTTAAATTATTTCGTACGAATTTTAACATTTCAAATATATATAAGGATGGCAAAGAGAGTAACGCATGTTTTTTGAACAACGGTCGACACGAGTCTGTCCACTTTAGACCAAAAACAGATCTAATGCATTTTTTTGTGCAACGAATGCTCTTTGTAAGTCAGTTGAGTTTCCCCACATTATGATGCCATATCTCAATACAGAGCACACGTGACTGTGATACACAGTTATGGCTGTTTCTATGTTTGTGAGTTTTCTTATCTTCCTCAGCGCAAAAACAAATTTATTTATTTTTTTACAAACGTTATCTATATGGGATTTCCAATTGCAATATGTATCTAATCTAATTCCTAAAAAATTAATGTCATTTACAAGTTCAATGACAGTGTTTTCATATTTTATGTCAATTTTATCATCTTTATTCTTATTATTATATGTCATAAATTTCATAAATTTAGTTTTGTTTGTGTTAATTTTTAAATTATTTACATCCAACCAATTTACAATATCGTTAAGCGCTTTATTAGCTATTGTTGTAGCACACTCTGCAGTTTTTTCTCGAATCAAAAGGGTTGTATCATCTGCAAAGAGAACTGTATATTGATCCGTAGATTTAGGTAGTTCATTGACATAAATAATAAACAATACTGGGCCTAGAACACTCCCTTGTGGGACTCCATATAAAAGTTAAAGAAAGGGCAAGACAAACCCTTAAGGGCTAATACGTATTGATCATGCGAAGTGGTCGTTAGCGGATGAGAACTAGAGGTAAACATGAGCTCTGTTATTTCAATTAGTGGGTTAAGACTTCCAATTACAATATTGTGTCCACAAGCATAACATGCTCTCTGTCATGTAAATAATATGATTTTTTTACTGAAGATAAGAGCATTTTTGTATCGTTAAGTCGTTTAGTTGCCTTTGAAATTTCCATTTACGATTTAATCTTCTTTAAGTAGAGTTTGAGCAAATACTTCAACGACCAGCAAATAACCGACTGCGCCCCTGCTGTTGCATTAATAAAGGCTACAGTAACCATTCTGAATTAGGCGGACGTTATCTAAATATATAATAGGAAAGAGTGACTGGTTGACTGACTGATCCATCAACCCACAGCTCAAACCGCTGAACGCTTGAAATTTGGAATGTAGATAGGTTTTATAATGTAGAGCTCCGCTTAGAAAGGATTTTAACACGCGGGTAAAACCAAAGCCAGTATGTCATATAAAAATTAATTTCAACAATATTTCTGTTCGCATGTGTTATCAATAAGCACATGCGACACATCTAGGACCTATATAGGTACTATCTAATCGTATGTAAAGCTCTGAATTGTGAGCATAATGAAAATTATACAGCAGCCATCCACTTTTATCACGGCATCTGTGAGAGAACGAAATCATCGTAAATTTTACCAAATTGGTTGTAAAACAATAATTTTTACCGATGGAGACCCTCGGAGTTGGAGACATGAAATATACGAGATCGAGTAACTGCCGGCAAAAATACAGCTAAATATAAAACCGGGCTATTAACTGATGAAGGCAAAGTGACAACTCGTAAAAACTGGCACTAATGGAATAACAGAAGATGCAGTTAACGAATGGGAGTTTCTAGAATAGGGGAGACTGGGTTCTAAATGATAAGGTCCAGGTAGGGAATTATCTCGCCTTTTAATTTTAGTATGATACTATCTACGGCCGCTTCATCACTTAATATCACGCGAGATCGTGGTCAAATGCTAACCTTGAATAGGAATAAAAAAAAACTGCTGAAATCTCGATTTTGAAAACTAACGCGAGCGTTATCAATATTAACTTTGTCAATATACCGATACTTACGGATATAAAAATCGAAGCCAGGCTCAATCCTGGGTTTTGGACAATCACGATGTCTTTGGACACGGTCACGCCTCCAGGTCGCGAAGTTTTTACATTAATTAAAAACTAGTCGGTAATTATATGTGTGTTGCATTATGCATTATATCCGATTGCTCTCAAGTATTAGTGTCCGTAACTTCGGACGCCTAGGGTTTAGTCTAATAATATTGGTTGTAATAATATAATCGGATAACGAAGCACGAGTTTTCAGCAGTTAGTCTTCCCACTTTCCACCTCTATAGTCAATTATCCCCGGTTTCCCCTACCCACCACTGGACATTAAGTAATTAAACGTATATAGCACGAACTCTCGACATAAATACGCCATTTTAAAAGTATTTTCGTTTCTTTATGCTTCATAATAGTCATGATGAAGAAGTATAAAAGTTTTATCTGCTGACCTACCTCTATAATTACTCGTATTAAGATAAGAAAAGTAATTCTTTTTTTAAAATGGGTGGATAAGTATTTCACTACGATTAAGGTGACCAAAACTTTAAATGGAACTGAACTAAAGACATCTTTAAAAACTTATAAATTTACTACAATATAGTACAATATACTATACAGTACAATATAATATAGTATGATATAATGTAGTATGTTTGAGGTATATTAGTAAAATACTGCTCCGGGCTTTTCCTGGTGGAAAAGTATCTATAAGTGTTATGTAGTATTTCCACAACAATTAGAAAAATAAAAAACATCAAACGATGGGATTTTTCGCTCATTATTCTCTAACCAATTGTAACAAATGCTTGTTTCAAAGTTTCCAAACATTCAATAAAACTGTTTTAATTTAAAGCAATCCTTTTTCTGTGGAATCGTTATTGTCGGTAGAGCGGAGTTCGTATGGATTGTATCGAGTTTGTATGGATTGTTTCATCGGAGGCTTCACTCGATATTACTCGATGCGAGTCAGCTGCCTTTTGTTGAATTTACACTGGTTGATTTTGTTAGCGAAGTCTTATAAATAATATAAAATCGCTGGTTTATATATGTATATGGAAGTCCAAAGGGGAAGCATATTTTCAGCAGTGGACGTCTTATATTATGGCTGAGATGACCATAATTATATAAATAAATTTTATATAACCCAGGCAAATTTTACACATGTGGCAGAAATCGCACTGATTAGACTAGAAAGTTTAAATTATCATTATACTCCTTTCTAAGGGCGAAAGCTTATGTTGTGAATGGATTTGTGTATAAAGATACTTACTTACTCACGTCTAAGAGGCAAAACTTTGTAGTTTATCCCTAGAATATATTAATGTATTTAAAGTACTTTTCACCGGCTATAGTTGCCGGACACAGCTAGTATTCCTATAGCAGTTTAAAAGCGACACTATCTTTTACAATACAAATCTAAACATCTTTAATTTCTATTTGTCTCACACTCAGATACCTAACGCTTTATGTAAAGTTTTGAAAACAAAAAACTTGCTAAAAATATAAAAGAGGTGAAAGTACGAATAAAACGAGCACCAAACCACTAAAGTGCTTTAAACTTTTAATTAAATGAAAAATATAATGAACTTTTATAACTTTTCTTGTCGCACGAAAAAGAAAAGTGTAAAAGAATATCTCACAAAGGATAACTATGAAATTGAATAATGTTAAAAGTAGAAAAGGAGTAAAAGGTTTAACGAGGTCGTGGAAATGTTCTGTTGAACTACAGAATGTGAAATAAAAACAGACACTACGTATCCCACTAATATTTGATATAGTATTTGTTCATTACCTACTAGTTCTCGCCTAAACGGTCGAACTGCTTGCGCTGAAATTTGGTATAAAAGCATAGATTCAGAAAAAAAAACACAAACGTTTTCACTACGTAAAACTGTTGGCTAACTAACCAGTGGTGTACATACAATGAATATGCGTCGCAATGAAACGCACAACTACGCGATTATTATGTTTGCACTCACCGAAAAAGTATAATAATTTTAGTACTAACTAATCGATTACCTTAGAAAAGCGAGCGAAAGTCAATTTTGCTTGTTGCAAACGCCTTAATTATGAAAAGAGTTTATTGTTTTTTTTCAATACTACTGGCAGTAAATAATACTTATATTGTTGTATTATTTCTGTGCTTAGATTATATGCATTTTTTTTAATTCTTCACTTGTGGGGCGATATCTCCCATTATTAAGTTTGCCAGTGTTGAGCTATCCTAGAAATGGGAAAATGTCAAAGACAGTGCGGTAATGAGATTTCTGCGTTTGCTATCGACGAACCGGTGACTCGAGCTTGGAAACGATTATTACGTTTAACTACACTATTATTGGCTTTAGAAATATTTGCGATAGCACTGAAAACATTTCTACCCAACAATTTTAATTGTACAAACTAAATTTTCTGGTTTGGAAAAGGCCATGAATATAATGGTAAAAGTGGTAAATAACAAGACGTACTATACTTCGTTTCAAAAACAAAGATAATTTTTGCGGGGTTCGAAGGTTGTATATCTATGAAAATATCATAGATATATTCACAAAAACTGTTATATCCGATATATCTTATGATATATATCAGATATATTATGAAAAATATCCGATATATATCCAATTTATTAAGATATTGATCCTTTAAACCCGGCAAATTAGTTAAAAAATTATCTTTGTTTTTGAAACGTAGTATAGGTACATATAATATAAAAAAGGTTTGCATGTTAGAATACATATATCTATGAAAATATTAATAAAGAATATATTTATGAACTTAATATGATAGAATAGTACCTATACCAGCTCTTTATTATCGAAATCCTAAATGATGCCCACTTTTACGTATTTAGGATGTACTAAATATAAGGGAGAGGTATATGTAAAGTAAGGCAGTACCTACTAGCACTTAAGCTACCATCTAATCGAACTAATAGATACTTGTAAGTACACTTAACATAATTTAATTTTATACGAAAATTCTTCGATAATATTTTCTCTTCCAAATATTCAAGAAGCCCCTAACATTTAAAATATTCATTATTCATGCATTATTTTTGTCACGTATTGACATAATGTTTTCACGTAGCCGCCGAGGTTCGATAAATCCAAATAAATTCATGCAGAGCCAGCAAATCCCTTCAAATTTTATACATTTTAACATGGCGTACAAACCTCTTTTAAATCTTCTCCCTGAGTGTACAGGGCAATGTGATTCTTTTTTAATAACCCTAGATTCCTCATGCCATAATATATTTTTACATTTTTAAAATCATTTATTTAAATTAATCTGCTTGTCACATTTTATTTTTAGTCTAAAATTAACAGGTGCATTTGTCACAGCGAACATGTTCATCGTGACACCTAAATCTTTTTCCGATCAAATTTTCAAAATTCGTCATATAGTGCGAGCGAGACAGTCGCCTAGCGTGTATTAAGCCCTTAATGACTAAAAGACATTGCTAACTATGTTTTTAATCTTCAATTAACTTCCGATACGGCAATAGTGGAGTCTCGTGGAGCCGGCCCTCAAGCATGTCGTGACTCAGCCATTCCAACCGGGATCCAGCCTAGGAACCATTAGAATTCTGCCTACTTCAGCTTTCTAATGGATTTACTTATCTATTGAGAGGACGAACTATGTAATGAAGGGAGACACCGCACCGTCTTACAGACAAAATACACACTTTCAGTCATTAAAGTATTATATTTATTTATTTATTTCATTATTCAGCACAACGCTAGGACTAACTTAATGCTAAAATAGCATTTTCTACCAGTTGACCTGTAACTGGAGAAAATTTACAAGAAAATGGGAGGAGTGCAGACAACGTCATGGACAATTTTAAAAGACGTAAAGCCCATTACACACGTCGCTATATAGCGCTATAAAGCATCTTATAGCGCGGCATAGCTTCAGTACAAATCGGCATCCGTCACACACGTAGCTATAAATGACATATAGCGCTATATCGCGCTATATTTTACAGTTGATGCGTAGAATCCGCCATTTTTCATTTTGACTAGGTGATAAAATGACTAAGCCGATTTGTATTACCGAGACAAAAAAAAACAAACTCCTATTACCTACGTGATATATTAAACTAAATAGTAGGGCAAATGTTTAACCGCTGTGTAACAAATTAGAAAAAAATGTTTTTTATATATATTAAATATTTTCTTGTGTTTGCAGGTTTTTTTGTTAGCATTACGAAGCAAAGTAATATAATTTGTATTTTAAATTTCACCTCCTATTTACTTGTAATAGGAGCTCTTTTTATGCATAATGATTATTTGTCCGAATAACTTAGACCTTTGAATACCTTGCAGTAGACTTTCGCTTAACCGGCTAAGTCATGTTACAAAATGGCTACGCATTTTTTTTTATCTAGTTCATATGGGATTTGCCAAATTGTATGGTTTTACAGCAACATGTCTGTTGACAATGTCAATTTTGAGTCTTATACAGGATGTGTAAAAAAAATCATGATTTTTTTCTCAAATTTATAAAAAATACATACCAGGAGGTTGCCATGGTTTTTTTTTTATAAAAGTGATTGTCAGTTAAATCTGTAATAATGCAAACACATTGTTTCAAGGGTTTTGTAGGTACCTCTAAAGAGAAAAAAAAACAAACCATTATTTTATAGTTTGTCTAGACATTTTTACTAGGAAACTGAACGTTTGGAGTTCTTCTTGTCCTTGTCATATTGCCTATTACTGGGAGTCATGGCCCTCCTTTGGAGGATTTGATATCTGATGATAGATCGCTATCTGGGTTGGTTGGATTTTCATAGCCAGGAGCCAAAAGACAACAGGACAACAGCAACTTCAAGGGTGGTGCGGATCTGATCGGACCAACGCATCGGACTACGACCTGATTCCGCTTTCCTTTGATTTTCCGGATGACAATGAGCTTCTCTACCTATGCTATTTGGCCGATGTAGTCGAGAATCCTCTGATAAAGTCGGTCAAATCCAACATGAATTGATCTTATTTGATTAACGTAAGTCATACTTTTAGTAAACGATGTTAATTTAGAATAAAATTTTCTGGATTTTTTGACGAATTTTGATAAGTCATTTTTTTTAAGTTTACCAGGAGCAGATTTGAAGGAAACCAAAATCTAGGAAAAAAAGAAACATCCTTTATGTAGAAAACATTGTCAAATTCATTTGTTTAAGTAGTGTTGGGGAATCATTGGAACTATATGCAATCAAAGTGATTGAATCTCCGTTCCTACTCCTGGTACTCCTGGTACCTACTTCCTAAAAATATTAACAAGGAACTAGCTTTTAAATGATGAAAAGTGGTATGTACCTTTAACGAGTGTGCATTTATGAAAGTGCATAGGAAGGAGAAATAAAAAAGACCCCGTTGTCGTGATTTTCTGTTTAGCAACAAAATCTCTAAAACCTGACGGTTGGTGAGTTTTGATTGGCTTGTTTATAAAAAAAAAACTCTTTTTTAAGACCAAACCACCTTAAAATCAAGAGAGAAGAGAGAAATAAAGCGAAAAATATATAAAGCGTTTTCTTTTAAGAATTCTCGGATGCTGCTTGCTAGCGCAAGCATAAACAATACAGTCCAATTTCTCGGATATAAAGATGTACAGTACAAGTCCTGCACAGATGCAATAGATATAAATAGCAGATAACCACAATGAAATAAATACGTCTAGTGAAGCAAACGTACGAATGTGATTTGATTTCGAACAGGAGAAATGATTTGGATACGCAAACTCGATCACCTGCTCGCATTAAGACCCACTTTGAATTTCTTCCAGTTGGACTGCGATCGTTTTCTGCTTAGATAGGATATGTGAGTCACTTGCATGCCTATGTACGTAAACACACATGCGCCTATGTACATGCAATAACGCTCATCCGAAATCCTGATAAAGTTTTACACAGTCACCGTAAAATAAATCGGTGATAATATAAATAACATACATTATCATTTTATAGGTTTTGATATAAAAATATTCGACTTATTAGTGCCTATTACTATTAATTATGTACAGAAAAGTAAGATAATAAGATTTCAGATTATTTCTCTTATTAATTTCGATTAGATAAAAATAAGTTGGTTAGTTTTATCACTAATTTATGACGATTTTTAAAAGCAGTTAATTATTGTATATATTAACATATTATGTATTTCTTTTAAACAACGGTTTTCAACTTATATCATTCATCGCAGGAGGCACAAAGTGGAAATTGTGCATACACTTATTAGGTAAGTAAGACTGGTGATAATGCTATATTTTGGTAAAATTGAATTGGTCCGTTAATGAAGCCGTAAAGTAGCAACTGTAACTCCGTGAAGGTTATAGAACAGTTGAAGTATAGCTAACATATATTAAAAAACAATCTATAATACATAACATAAAAATAAGTATATAATTATTATTTTATGAGTAATTTTTACTTTACATTAATGAAACTTTAATAATTATCATTATTGTGTGGAATAAAAGAACAGATACCTAAACTATTAAAATACGTATTTATTCGTAATATATTATGTTAATAACATTTTTCCACACAAGTATTGGCAACTCCAAATTGCACTTGTCCGTTTTTATTTTTAAATAATATTTTTTTTTTATATTCTTGTATTAATATACCTATTCTAAACGCTCTCAAAGAAATTGTTGACAAGTTATTCCAAATATTTGAGAACGTTTGTAAATATGAAAAGTAATGTTAATAAAGTCACTTGATTTGATTTCAATGATCGACTCAAGATTCAATCACAAAGAATGAACTATTAAAAAATATAGTTCCGATCAGTAACCTGGCCATCACTAAAAATAATATAGCAAGGCATAGCGAGGTATAGCAAGGCCTTGCTATGCGATGCTATATGGTACCAGGAGTCATATAGCAAGGTATAGTATAGCGTCGTGTGTAATGGGCTTAACTTAATATATGTCGTGTGTCATGTCGTGTGTTGTGTGTGTGTGTTTATAATACATGTCTAAATAAGATAGAAGCTAGGGAGGGAGTTATCCCACCTTCTAGGTTTAGTCTACTAACAAATGCCGTATTGTCGCTTTTCATCACGCGAGATTGTGGTCAAAGGCTAACCTGTGTGTCGTGACAATCCTGAGAACACTTTTTGACCGAGTGAGGGTAGATAAAAATCTAGGTTCCTACTGTCTCAACGTCGGAGGACCGACGCCTCTGCAGTTTGCTCGTGACCACGGCGCATGTTACTGTGCTGAAACGTCGAGGTTGGTTTTATAATGATTTTGTGAAACTAACATAAAAATAATTACGCGATAAGGCCCGATTAATGAAACTAACAAAAGCTGACCTATTAATGAATAAAAAATTGAGCGTCGTCAGTTTCGTTTTATAAAATGCGGTATCTACATTTATTAATACAGTCTGAGCTAAGGTTAGTCATGATGGGTTTACTATCCTATTCTTCGCCTACGCTACGCTATGATTTCCCTGCCATCATTTAAGTGTTCAAGCTAATTGGCAATAGACTAGACTGAGAGTTTTAAAGTGAGTACTTACGCAGATAGAATAAAACGCAATAGGTAATTGAATATATTGAAAATTCGTAGGTATTTGCGATTAAAAAGAACGGGCATTCGTGATTTGGAGCACTTCATTTTTTATTTTATAATTATTATGTGTATAATATTATTATTGTCACGTGCACAAACGTAATAAATGTATAAACTAAAATGGTTAAAAATATTCCGTTGAAATTTGGTACATGGTTTTAAATAGAATAGAAAACTCCTTGTTTTACACCATAAACACTAGAATAAACTAAAATAAGTAATACATTATCTGAAAAAAAAGTGAAACTTAATTGGCGGTCCTATCAATAACAGCGATATCTTTCAGACAACCAAGCAGCCCCCATCTAAGCTTAGACTCTAGAATAACTCATAGTCTACTTTTCAGCGGGTAAAACCGCTGGGCACGGCTAGTTAAAAATAAAATCACAATATGAAAAATTCGGAGTCGAAAATCGTTATAATGATTTCGGCGAATAAAACAATTGAACTCGAATTTTCCGTTCGCGGTTGAGCGCTGTGTAACGTTGTTTATTGTATTACGCGACTACTTCAATCCAAACGACTATGCATACGAGATAAATATTATAATGCAGTCTATTTTACAAGCTTTTATTTACTTTCACATGTCTGTTGTCTGTCTGTCTGTGGGTCTGTCGGTCTGTCTGTCTCGAATCAAATCTTGCAAGTTTAATTTGACCCACTTCTCGGTTTCCAATTGAGCTATAATTTTGCATGCGTGTGTAAATCGGATGACAATGCAATATTATTATGACATCGAGCTGATCTGATGATGGAGCTGGAAGGTGGACATAGGAACTCCGTGATTGAACAACGCAACCCCATCGAGTTTGGGCTCATTTGATTCGTCTTGGAGAGTACTTTGCTGCTGGGTGTAATAAAAATAAAAGCTTGTTTTTAAAAACTTTTTTAAATTTCACTTGTTTTCACATTTTTTTATTCATTATAATGATTTAAAAAAAGTATAGGTTAGCCTTTTACCATGATCTCTGGTGATGTTAAGAGACGATTCGGTCATCGATGGTAGCAAACTAAAATAGAAGGCAGGATAAATTCCTTCCTAGTTTCACTGAACGTCATGTCGGAATACGGTCATCATGACCGCATGGCGAAAATGCCCGATTTTTTACGAAAAAATATTCTCTTTCTGCGGAATTTATCACCAGCTGGTGATTGTAAAAAAAAGAATAGAATAACATTTTAATGCATACAAATAACATAATTACAAAGAAACTTAATGAGCTTTCATGCTAGGTAAACATCGTACTAGGCAATGTCTTACAGACAATCTGAAAATGAAACAGAACAGATAATCTTACTTGTTACTAATATTAATAAACGTGAAAGTATGTAATTTATGAATGTTTGGCCTATGTTTGTTACTTTTTCACGCCTATACGGGTGGACCGATTGAGCTGAAATTTGGTATAGAGATAGCTTGGACCCTGGAATAACACTGCTACTGTACAGCGGGTAAAACTGCTGGGAGCAGCTAGTTATACAATAATTTACTTCGTGTAAAAAAAACTTGATTGAACATTAAATGAGAAGTGAAGCGTTGGTACCGGAGTGGTACAGTTACAACGCGCGGAGAGATTCGGGCAGACCGGTCGGACGGGTTTCGGTCTGGTTGGAGAAGTTTTTTCGCAATTCCTCCTGGCGCGAATATCGGCCCTGTTCGCGCTAGTTCGATATCGCCACAATGTAGCGTTGCTATGCTGTATTCAGACTAAAGTTCAGAATTATTATGCTGTACAAATATACAGGGTTATTTTTTCACAATTCTTCCTGGCGCGATCCTCTGCCCTGTTCGCGCTAGTTCGATATCGCCACAATGTAGCGTTGCTATGCTGTACTGAGACTAAAGTTCAGCTATTTTGCTGTACAAATGTACAAATATACAGGGTTATTCGTAATTCAGTTCATTGGTTTATGTCTAAGGTGTAAGCCAAATTTAAAAAAAAAAACCAAGTTAATCATTTCGTATTTTTATATGATTTTTAAGTGTTCTTTAAACATGAAATGAGAAAGAAATAGCATTTACTTAGCGAAAGCTCATTAAAACTTCTTGGATTATTATGTTTACTTGTCTTTTAAAGCTTGTTTAATATATAATAAAGTATATTGTACAATATAGAGGACCTTAGTAAACATTTTTCTAGCATAAATAGCCTATTTAATAGCATAATAGTCTTTAAGTATATTTTGATATGGATCTCTGGTACATTGCTATTGTTGGCAGTGTACTATTGCCTGATATAAATGGATTTATTTATAAATGAATTCCACTTGAAAGTAAAAATAAGTTTAAGGACACGATTTTTTTGCCAACATTTAAATATCCTTATCAGGATCCTATTCAAAATATCTAAGAAACAAGCAAGACAAGTTTAGATATTAAACTATTACCTATCTTATTATTATACAGTCCAATTTCTTAATGGAGCCGACCTGTTTTATGTCCATTAAAAGCCAAGAACTTGACTTTTAATAATACCATGTTTTGTTAAACATTTTCTACCTGTTTACATACTATATTACTTTCTGAGATATATTTATGTATTTAGTTGGTGTTGGTAGGTAAAGTTCGTCCACTTTAAAATTGCAGATCGTTTCTACACAGGTGTGAAAGATTTTGTTTGGCTCTCAGGTGCAATTTTAAAATGGTTCATCTGTACCTATATAATATGTTGCACAAAAAATGGCGGACACGTTGCGTTAGTCCAAATCTGCGAGTCGGAGCATTGACTTCGTACATGGTCCATTTAGTTGGCTTGTAGTGGTGTGGATGTGTACCTAAACGAGTTTTCTGTTGGATTCCATTGTACTACGACACACGGAAGACACAAGAACGACGACATAAGATCGTTAATGTTGGAGGGCTAAAACTGGGGCTCCTTAGTTGATAATAATAATATGTAGGTAGTATAATTTGAAAATATAAGTATTATGCGCTTATATTGTAATCGTATTGGTTCATTATATCCATCAGATGTTGGTAGGAAATAGTTTTAAGATTTATCTTACCGTGATCTATCTACACTTTGAAATATTTCGTTAATTTATTGAGTTTAACTGAATTGGAAGGACTCTGTTGTTGATGGAAGACACCGAAAGTTGTTATATTATGATTTATGATGATCTAAAGACTAAAAGCACTTGTGAACTGACATAACTAGGTTCGATAGTATGTTATTCATTCACTCACACTCCACACTCTACACTCTTACTCCACACTCTGTCTCTAACATCTGTCACATATCATCTTTCCCTCTACTATCACGCATATATATCCCTTTTCCAGTTCAAACCCAAACAAAACCTTTTATCGGCGCTTTTGTCCCAAATTTCCATCTATCACCAAATTCCACATTAACAGACTTTTTGGTTTTTCTTTTAAAAAGCCGTTCTCTCCTGGTCAATGGAACCGCGTACTCACCCACACATAGTCACATCATGTCGCCACGCCCCACATGCGCAGGAGATCGCGAGATCATGAGATTGTCTAGCCTATACCTACCTACACCTACCTTTATATACAGGATATAGGTACCCTACGTCTAGGCTATTGTTTGCTATGATTCGTCGGTCATGCACAGATTCTTTTCTCAAGTCTTTGTACCTGCATTGTTGAATCCGTATTGGTGGATAACCTAAGTGCTATAGGTAACTACTATTGATTATAATCAGTGGATATTGATTTTGTATGTACTTTATATAGGTGCATATATTTTATAGAGGTATACTCGTATTACGAAATATGTGCGAATATATATACCAGAGCTGTTTTTTCGATAGAGTTGGAACATTCGGAGTACCTCTATAACCAATATATATAATGCCCAGGCAATAATCTCTTAGGGATTGTTATTACTAATATCAGTGTTAGAGTTCATAGTAATCAGTGTATATACTTTCTCTACTTACCTTACGTAGCGACCTGACACTGCAACATATAGGTTAGCCACACCACCTATACCTACTAGTAATTGTGATTTTACTCTGACAGTGTAAGTAGGGTTCTGCTGGATACTTATATTTATTTTGTAGTTGTTACAAACTGCCAAAATATATTAATGCATTGTTAATTAAAATGCTGAAATGACATGTATGTTTTCATTAAAGCTAGATTGAAAGGCACATCATGTCCCACTATTTATTCAACGATGTTTAAGACGGGCATTTTTTTACGTAAAGAATTGAACCTGTTTCATAACAAAAACAGGCGTGAGTTTACAACATAGTGTTCATGCTCTAGGAATACCTTTATCCATGTTCGCAGCCCTACATAATTATCTTATAAAATTACGTTGAAATATGCGAAATAAATTCAATATAATAAAGAAATACAGGGTTCTTGGTATCTCTATTTGCCATTCAGCCAGACACTAAAACTTTAGCTTTAATTATATTAAATATCTAATATTTGTGTTTTATGATGATTATATTTTAAAGGCAAAAAATTTAACTAATCAGCTTTTTTATGTTTTTACAAGCTTTTATTTACTTTCACCTGTCTGTTGTCTGTCTGTCTATCTGTAATTAAATCTTGGAAGATTAATTTGATCCACTTCCCGATTTCTGATTGAGCTGAAATTTGCATGCATGTATAAATCGGATGACAATGCAATACTATTATGACATGGAGTTGATCTGATGATGCAGCAGGAAGGTGGCCATAAGAACTTCGTAATTAAACGACGCAATAAAAAAAAATAAAAATCATTTATTTCAGACTATTTTATGGTCCATAGATGTGTTAGTACTTACAATTAAATCTTAGCCTAAGGTTAGTAGTATCACAAATCCCATCGAGTTTGGGCTCATTTGATTCGTCTTGATGAGTACTTTGGTGCTAAATGATAATAATAATAAGGCTTGTTTTTAAAAACTTTTTTTTCAAATTTAACTTGTTACATGAAAACTTTTTACTTTAAAAAACAATAAAACGCATCCACAAGTCCTTAAGATTAAGGACTGTATTGAATTACTAATAACCTTGTATAAAATGTAGCTCAAGGAAAAAACTTAGTCCGATTTGGGAATAGAAACACGAACGAAACGGAAAACAAAATTGTAAGGGATTTACATGTATTAGGTACCTAAAAAGTACAAGGTTTACATTAAGCTTTTTATACCCTTTCTTACTTTGATCAATAGATATTCTTTTAATCTATGAAATTGAATTCTAGAGCTAATTAAAGATACTGCTAAGATCAGGTTTGGTAGGCTACTGGTGTCATTTATGGCCACTATCTGCCCGACTTCTAGGGAAAACTAGGTAAGTAATAAGCCATTTTAAAACTGCACGCAGATCCGGTCACGTCAGGAACATTTTCTTTGGGTGATCGGTGCAATTTAAAAATGATTTTAAGTCTACTAGATACAGCTAACTACGAATCGTAAATATCTTCAATTTATACTATAACGTTAGGCGTGGTAAAATGCTAGCTTGTTCTGTATTAAAAAACCTATGCAATATAGGGGCCTACTGGAATGTTACACTTATCTAAATTTAAGATCATTGACATCATTGTAAAATCCTGGACAGCACAAAGCTTCATGCTCGTCTTCTTACTTGTTTTCATAAAAATAGATTAAAAAACAATTTTCTTTACTAGTATAGGTTATATCATTAATTTCTTATGAAACATACTCGTAACTATTAATGCTATTTCAATGAATCATAAGACCCCAAAGATCTAATTGAAGATTTCTGCGAAAGCTCAAGGTACAACCGCTCACTAGTAGAAATGAGGAAAATACTGTCTTGATACTTTACGTTCGTGAAGAGCGAAGAATCACACAGTCATGCTTGTTCACAGTTTCAAAAGAATCAAGAACTCTTAAAAAGATGGTTCTTGACGAAGAAAGGACGTAAGAAGTGTTACTCTTTACAAAATTAAAATCTTTACAATTTTTGTACATTAAATCTCACAGAACTTGGCTGATAAGCCAGTCCTATTTCCCGCAAAATGTTAGCGCAAGTGGTAAAATTTTCAAACATAAAATCATACACTTTTTAAATGAGGATTTAAAGCTGCATGCGAATAATTAAGCAATAATTAAAGTAGTCCGTGAAACAAATTATGGAGTGTATTTGATACATCATAATCATTATCTCAGCCATAAGACATCCACTGAACATAGGCCTCCCCTTTGGACTTAGACATTGAATAACTGGCACTTTAAGTGTATAGCATTTTTCCCTGTTCTTGATCAAAGTTCTTATATTATTACCATTTATCCGTCCTTGATTAAGGTTTACTTATTATTTCTACGATGCATATAAAGGGTTTATACCTATTACCCATAGAAGCTGAAGAAATGTATCTGTAAAGTGGACCAACCGTCGTCCCCGGCGTATCTCTGTTGAGCGTTAATTGACAGTTGAATCGGGCCGGTCACGAATTAATCGCCCCTTGAATTATTTATAGGAGGCGATGTGCGAGGCGAGGGGAGGTGAGGTGAGGTGAGGCGGGGGAGGGGAGCAACAGGTCCGCATTGTGTCGGGATGCAGGGATGAGGACCCCTTCAGGGTTGCTCCGGAAGAGTTAATTTGGAATTTATTTTATTTGACACCTTTATATGTCGTGGTTTGTAAAATTTGTAATACTTACAAGCTGTGCTTGGCGATTTTTAATAAATCTGAAATATGATATTAGTGTTGATGTTCATTTTTGACAGCCAGTCAGAATTTAAAGTGCCAAGTGTACTAGTAATGGGATTCTACAAATCAAGTTTCAGAGTATTTTATCCACTGATCGGTTACATGCATTGGCAATCTATAGAAATTTAAACCTGGCATGGCGAGATGGACTCAGCGGGATCTTGCAGTATTGTCAAGACTACAACAGTAACTGTCATCCAATACATTCAACTTTGAGAATGTTTGGGATGATAGTTGTCCGCAAGAGAACGTACGCCATGCTAGAAGGGTAAGTGCTGATGCAAGAGCAAGGTAAATTTATTTTTCTTTCGTGGCAACCCTCGTCGGTTAAGGCATTGGTGGCGCGGGCGCGGGGAAGGAATGCGGGCTCTTGTTCGTTTTGGGAGCGTCTGCGCAGGTAGGCGCGCCCGCGTCCCTGTTGCTAACCGGCCGGCCGCCCCTGGACCACACTTCTATTGTTTGCGTTTTATATTTAGAACTACGCGCTAAAACCTTTAATTGAATAATTGGGAAATGAGAACCAGTGATGCCTCATTTAATCAGCTATACTCGTAACTCCAATCCTGTTGCTTCATTTAATCAACTTTTTTTCTTCTTTTGATTTTGTTGTTAGAACTATTCTAAAACGTTTATATTGCGGAAATGACACCTCAACCTCTGATGCCTAATATTTCCTTCAACTGTCTGTATGTAGAGCTTTGCTAAAACATTTCATTGAATAATTGGGTGATAGAACTCTAATTTCTAGTATAATTAATTGAATGGTGTAGATTTAATTCTAGCAGAAACAAATTCTATAACATAAAGGTAAATAACGAAGAAATTACATTTGTTTTTTATTTGACAAAAATAAATAACACGAGGACAACGGGGAGTATAGGTATTATTATAAATTATTTATTTAGAATTATATTTAAGTTAACTCGCATATTACATATTATGATTTGACCGCAAATAGAAGTGGGCAAATGTAGTATGGGGTAACCACCCCTTGATGGTATATTATTTAGAAAAAACCTTAAAATCTTAAACCTTTTGCTAAAAACCTATTTAAATAAAAATCATAAATTTAAATCTTTCACACAGGGATATCTTCTTCAAACTCAAAACTCATTTATTCAAATAAGTTGCGTGGGAGCACTTTTGCGAGTCAATTGTCCAATTTTTCTATTTTTATACTCTACCGCTTCAGTAAAGAATCAACAAGAACAAACCTTTGCTCATTTTATTCCTACATCATACAGGTAAAGTCCTCAGTGACAGGCACATTATTGGATGATATTCCTCAGTCGTGTGGAGTCATTTCCCGCCGCAGCCACCCTCGGCCCTCGAGCCAGTCGAGTGGTGCTCGAAGGTGCTCACCGTTTGTTGTTTTTTACTCATTCCTCGTCGGGAGGTCACTCCAGTTGTAAAAGTAAAGGGTTATTGTGAAAACAGTAACTCAACTACACACATTTTTAAAATACTTATTTCGTTGCATTATTTTAGGCATAATGTTATAGTGTTGATCCTAAGAAACCAGTTTAATTTTAAAAATTAGTCAAGTTTTCATGTACTTAATTAACAGATTTTAATGTAAAGTATAGCTTTGCTTTGCTGAAATCTGTAAATGTGTTTTTAACATAATTTAGATAATCTTTATCAAATCAAACCTAAGATACTTTAAATCTTTCCTTCGATAGTCTATAATCTATGATCAACAATTATTAGTGTAGCTACGACTATCATCCAAGGTTATACAAAATTGTCTTTAAGTACATTCATGTCACATTTCTTTTTGAGGCAAATGTCTTTCTTGAGAAATACAAACTAACAATACTACAGCTACTACAGCAGTAAAGAACACTTTCATTAACCACAGATCGACCACAAGCCGATCTACAGAAAATCCAATTGCGCCAAACCACTGTAAGATGGCAGAGTGCCCAGAATGCTAGCAGCATTGCCACGTTAAAATTTAAAAAAGGTACGAAACAATATTTATCTACCACCTTTGAACCAACCATCCTTTGCCGTCGTCTAGGTGGGTACCCCAACAGTGCCAGTTATTCTACCGCCTGAGCAGTAATGTGCAAACATTACTGTGCTTCAGTAAGAAGGCACTGTATCTAGTGAAATTACTGGGCTAAGGAGTCTTAATATCTTATGACTCTTGGGTAAGAAGCGTTGGTGCAGTGCATCTAGAATTTCACATTCACATCATTGTGAAATACATCTACCGTCCTTACTGTTTTCAATCTACAAGTAAAAGAATAAAAAAACTGTGTGGGTCTGTGAGTCGAAACCAGGTCATAAACGCGGCCACAAACGCTCCGCGCCCTTCATAATTAATGGCTCTCCGATCGGACACAAAACGAAATAAAATATCTCTGTTTATGCATAGATTAATGTTTGTGGGCCCCAGAGGTGTATCGTAATACGGCCATTATAAAAAACGCCCTTAATAAAGTTTGTACAGATATATTTTTTAACTGACCGTATTTTTTAGACAGGAAGGGATTTATCTCGCTTTTTAGGTTTAGTCTGCTATCATCTACGATCGCATTATCGTTACGCGAGAAACATTACGCGAGATTGTGGTGTTGTTTAAAAAGAATTATAATAAAAAGAGGGGAGGTTCACAATAATATATGTGGTAACTCGCTCTCAATGAGCGACGGCGAAGTGAACATTTTTATTGATATTTGAAGCCATTCTACCGATTTTTATATAGTTTAAAAAGATATAGTTTCAGGCATCTTTGAGTGTTTAATTAGAATGGTTCAAAAAGAAAATTAGTCTCATAAAGACTCCTCTGAAGCTTATAGTTAAAGTTTGTCAAATAGTTGACCAACACATTTCTTCTAGACTCTAGACCGTTAATACAAATAAAGCAGAAATCGTTAAAAAGCAATCGTAATTTATAATTTAACTAGACATACTTACGATAACATTGGAAGATACGCAATAAAAACATTTATTTAAATACAGGAAATGTTAATTAAAGTATGCTTACCTAATTAGAAATGAAATTATGAGTGACTTAGCAATTTCTAAATCTTATTTGGACTAACATACACTGATCCAATAGTTTTATGCATGGAGTAGACACACTAAGCATTTATGGTGTATTTTGGAGCAGAGAGGCTTACGTGTTATTCCGGGGCCTAAACTATTTAATTACCTGCATGTATATTGCCAAATGCCAATTGTAACCCATAGATTATAATATTGTGTTTTTAATTTTAGGTTTTTTTCTGTATATTTTTCTGTGTTTCAAAAAAGTGTTATCTATCTATATTACTTACCTACATACCTCTACAATCACTCTACATAATACAACTCTATACATAAATTGATAAGGAAGGGAGGATTTATTAAGACCTGTGGATTTTGTGAATAAAATAAAAATACAAAGAATTCAAAAAAACTTTTTTATACAAATAGATGTGCATAAATATTTATTGTTTCAAAAAAATAACAGAAAATCATGATTACACACACTCATCACAGTACACCAAAAATACACATAAAAACACTACGCGAAATACTTTGATATGCCTTGTCTGTTAGATATGTAAATTAAATCTATGTAATAACCTCGTACTTCCTGTATGTAAAAGCAATTACGCGGAGAAAAAAAACCTTTCCAATGATCTAGTAAACGTTCAAAATATACAGGAGTATTATAATGGTCCCTTTGCGACTGCGGAATAAAATACGCAATGTTTTTTAAAACGAGCATCGTTAAGGGAAATGTGGCTTCATTTGAAATTGAAATCTCTGTAATCCAACTTGGTTTGTGTTTTATCTCTTGAAATGTATTTGAATTAATGCTGTGAATTCTATTTATTTGTAAATAATGATAATAATTAAAGAATGATGAGTACTATATTAAAGACTTCAACGCGCTCTCATACGTCGTTTTCCATTGCCCACTGTTATCGTCCAAACGGAGTTCGAAATCAGAAATAGAGTGCTTTTCACGGAAAGAGTCCTTTTCGCGGGGCGCCTATCGCACATTTTAAAAGTAAAAATATCTTTAACATAATATTAACTCTTCATAATTTCTCATATTTAATTTCTTATTAAATAGGTAGGTATTTATTTTATCTCAAAAAATAAAAAATAAAATATGACAGTAATAATTATCGATAAAACTAAATTTAGTTCCGCTTAATTCTGTGGGACCTCTTTCGCGAAAAGGACTCTAGTTATAGTTGTGCTGTGTTGTTTGTATTTTATTGAAGATTTTATTTTCTTTGTGGTGTCAGTTATTAGAGTTATTATTTTATCTCTATCCTAGTTCATGCCTTCCACAAAAAAAAACAAATATAAAAGAACTCTTTTGAAAATCATATCAAATATAATTTATATGAAATCCCTACCAATTTTATAACAGTTTCGTTCTTTAAGCTTCGTTTAGCGTTAGATATTATTTACGGGTAGCTATTAGAGAAAAATAAATAAATGTTGAGTGTACTACCATTGTCATTATAAAACAGCCACAATTTCCCTTCTCTAAGATTAGATCTAGAATAATCCGTAATCTGTCACGATTCACGATCATCTCTTTATTTTATTACCATAGATTTCCGGATGACATTTGAGCGACCGTAAGAAAGTCTTGCGATGACCCAGCTTTAGGGTCTTAACCGACTGGGACATAAATATGTTTAATGTTAGTTTATTGAAAACAAGAGAAATTTTAAAAACAAGCTTTTATTACTATTATCTAGCACTAAGTACTCGTACTCGCCAAGACGAATCAAATGAGCCCAAACTCGATGGGGTTGCGTCGTTTAATTACGAAGTTCTTATGGCCACCTTCCTGCTCCATAATCAGATCAGCTTCATCTCATAACAAGTGAAATTTAAAAAATACTTTTTAAAAACAAGCTTTAATTATTGTTATCATCTTGCATCATAAAGTACTTGTCAAGACGAATCAAATGAGCCCAAACTCGATGGGGTCGCGTTGTTTTATGACAGAGTTCCTTTGGCCACCTTCCAGCTCCATCATCAGATCAGTTCGATGTCATAAAAATATTGCATTGTCATCCGATTTACACACGCATGCAAATTTTCAGCTCAATTGGAAACCGGGAAGTGGGTCAAATTAAACTTGCAAGATTTGATTACAGACAGACAGACAGACAGACAGACAGACAGACAGACAGACAGACAGACAGACAGACAGACAACAGACAGGTGAAAGTAATATAAAGCTTGTAATAATATTGCATTGTCATCCGATTTATACATAGATGCAAAATGTCAGCTCAGTCTGAAATCAGGAAGTGGATCAAATTAAACTTCCAAGATTGATTACAGAAAGACAACATACAGGTGAAAGTAAATAAAAGTTTGTAATAAGAGTCTCTTCACGCTGAAATATATCCAATTTAGCTGAAAATGGAATCTATGTAGTTTAGAATCTAGTATAAAACATAGCCTGGTTAAAACCACTGGGAACTTCTATGTAGAAGGCCTAACGAATACCACTACTGAGGATTTATCTAGTAGTCGTTTACGTTTAAGTGGAGAAATCAGGGTTGTCTAATGGCGCGATGGACTGACGACATGAAGAAACAGGCAGGAAGCAGCTGGATGAGGACAAGAGACAAGGAAGAATGGCAAAATCAATGGCCTATACCCAGCCGTGGACAATTGAAGGCTGATGATGATGATGATGGTAGTGTTATACATTAGCCCTTTAAAGGCTAGATATTTTTTGATAGATACGATAGGCAAGATTTTTATTGTTATTTATGAAAATTATACTAAGAAAACACACGTGGCTAAAAATACCCAAATTTAATTTATTAGCACATTTCCTACTTTTCATCATTTAAACCTTGTGGGTAGGTACAACTAGTTTCGAAACATGTAAGAGTATTTTCTCATGGTATTTTACCCCGGTGGAGAGTAACCATCGATCTGATAACTCAAATATTGACGGAAAGGTCGCGTTTCTCCCATGCTCCAAGCCCAACGGTGTTGTACAAATTTATTACATGGTATGTACTTTATTTATAGCGCCAGTAAAATCATTGCTAACATGCAGAATCAATAAGTTAAATTATTTTAATGTAAAATATGACTGTGCGTGTGTTCTCGTAAATTTAGCAATAAAGCTGGTTACATAACCCTTTTATATGTTAGGGCATTCTTGGTTTATAATTACACGTATCATTTTGTGTTTAGGTAGTAGTGTTGGACTGTGTTGGATATACATATATTCAATCTTGGCATCTTGTGAAGCTAAGGATAAATATAACAAGCTATAAAAGGAAACTCAACTTTAAGAAAGATCCAAAATCACGATTTTTGGTCATTTTGGGTCATACATGTAATGGACCAGTGCTTCTGATTATCGCCTAATCGCGTTGACCTTGTTTTATCCATTTAATCCCATAAAAATAGGTAAAGTTCAATATTACATATAGTTCTACAGCCGATAAAACCGCAGGGCATACCCAGTATTATATATCCTAAGGATAAATCGATAAAAGATACCAGTCGTAAATTAAGCCCCGACTTGTTATTTTGTACTCCGGCCTTTTTATAGAGCTGTTATTGGTACCAAATCATTACTCTACTTCCTTCATAAGTTATTTATAGAAGGTATGAATTAATTTATGATCAATACCCTGATATTACCTACCATTTATTTGAATAGCTACCTATAGTTGCGCTCAGTGGCTTACCCACAATAAAAAAAGCCATTGGTTCATTCCCGGTCTAAGCTACTTACCAAATTGTAGCTCAATTGGTTTAGTTGTTTGCGTGAAAGAGTACCAAACATTCATCCAGCTTTCCAATATAAAGTATTTTATGAAACAATTAGCCGAGCCTAGTTGTTCGCTACACTGAAAATGTACCCATGTAAAAGCCGATGTGTTACTTAATTATAATACAGTATACGTTTAGCCGTTAAAGGTGTGAAGACAATCACACACACACATCCATTCGCATTAACAATATTAGTAGGAAGCAGGCGGGTTACTAGGCAATTGTAAGGAAGGCATCATAATCTCAAAAACAAAGCATAAGTAATTGAAAAGCTGTTAAAATTAATTAGTTTTTGAAAATGTACCCATGCAGAATTGTTCATAAAATGTGAGGAATTTTCTCTTAGCAATCTCGTAAAACGGAAAGCACTGTTTTGAGAATAATGCATTCCGAGGTTAATATTACATGCCGCAAGATACAAAACTCAATTATGAGGTTTACAACGGACGTGTACCTACGATATATCAAGAAGTAATGCGGCTGGTATAGTGCGCTTCATATCAGAAACGAATCGTTCCTTATTTCATTACTGAGAGAGAAGCGTATGAAAATGTTTATTAATATGTTTTTTTGTTGCAAAGACTAGTTTTTCGTTATGATTTAAGGAGAACTGTTTAAAATGTCCAAAAGACGCTGTGAGCCTGTGGAACCACGTTAAGCATGCATGTCCGGAATAAATTCAAAGACCTTTCTGGTTCTGAAAGTGACAAAATTTTCATCAACAGGTCCTGGCATTATCCTGTCTGTAAGTAACGCTGCAACACATTGTAATTATGTGTTTCAATATTAAATATCAACATACCTATGAGGTGTAATAATTTAATAATACGAAAAAATGTGTTGACGCGTCACGACACATCACCGTAGTGTAGCTCTAGATTTAGCCAAAAGAATATTTTACTATATCGAATATAAACGCAAGTTCCACCATCTCGTTTTTACCACCGAACATCTAGAGGAACAGTACTGCGCCATCGTTACACGGTTGATATTCCGTTTGTCCGTACTTAGCGATTTAGTTCACCTTCATTATCCGGACGGCGAAGGTTTGGAACTCTCTACCCTACTTCAGTGTTTCCTGTAAATTACAACTTCAGAGTCTTTAAATCGAGAGATAGGTATTTAATAGGCCTGTGTGCAACATTTTCGACAACGTCATCACTTACAAACATGTGAGGCTGTGGTCAAAATATTCTAAAAAAAAGTCTACTGTCGTTTCTTTACTGAACCGAGTCACAGCACAGCATCCAATATTTATGAGTTCGCCATTACAAAAATAGCCGCAGACGTCGGGCCGCGAAAGATAACCTTGGTAGGAAAATATGTGAGTACGAGAGGCGGCCGCGGCCCGCGGGCGGAGCCGGCCTTTTTACTTGTATTTTTTGTCTTGTTTTTTTAGTCGAGATGAGAGAAACGACCGTTGGAGCCGTGTGGTTGCTTTGTGCTCTTAGCATGTTGCTTTTTGAAAGCCCAATACAATACTTTACAATGCGCTCGTTTTATCAGCATAAGTGAACAAGTATCTTATGAACAGGTCTTTGAATAATGCTTTTATTTTTATTATTACTGTTAAAGTTTTTCTAGTGCGCTTTTTATAGGTGTAGAAGTAACGTAGGTAGGGACCAATTTCTAATTAGCGTTTGCTTGTTGCGACATATGAATAAATGCTGGTGCCAGCACTAGTTTTCTAGGCACGCTGCCATTTGACAGTTGGCGCAGTTGGGCTTTCTGTAGATTGGCATGTGGCTGATCTGTGGACAATACTTATATGTCATTCTAGGGTCTATCAGCCATTTAGGCATAAAGGAGTAACAAATATGTTCATCTGAACAAACTTTTGCGTTCATAATATTATTATTTTATAAAATAATTTCTTATTTATTAATAATAGTAAAGTTAATAATAATAAAATCCACCTGTTGTAAATATATTTCTATTATTTATAATTATACTGACTTTCGACTAACATCGATAAAAACAGCAGTTTCTTTGGAGGATTTGTTTCAATTGATATCATTTATCTGTTAGCTTCCTGCGCCTAATGACGGCGGGACACAGACAGTTTTTGTTCTACTAACGAGGAACTGTGATGAATGACGAGCAGAATACCACTCTCAGATGGGAATAGAAAGTACCACAGAATACATAGAGCTGAGGAATGACTAGGAAAAGTCTCCAAAAGTTTCAGAAGTTGGTCTAAAAAAGTTGAGTTGGACACATACGTCTTCAAGTCACGAGTGAATAGGTACCTTTCTAGGCATCTTACGTAATCCATCGTCGACCGCATTTTCACTTTCCATCAGGTGGGATGTGGTCAAACGTAGGCCTATCTCGTATAAAAAAAAAATAAAAAAAAAAAACGTAGCGGGTTTTTTTTTCATTTTGTTCGCTTGTTTGTCGGAGACTCTGATCTGTTTGGTATAGTATTATAACTATTATTACTACTATAGTTTATAACTATAACTATTATACATCGGCAATAACCGACACCGCGTCGGTAACACCCTGGTGTTGACGTCTATGGTGGCGACGGTAACCACACAGAACTAGACAGGCCGTCTATTGTTGTCTAGTTAAAAAAAATCTATGAAGCATATTAAGGCTTGTGCCGACTTGCGCAACGCGCTGACTGCGCGCGATCGAGGGGGTTGCGTGAGTCGACAGGAGCCTTAAGTAATCTGTGGCAAATACTTTAAAGTAGTATGTATATACCTACAAGTAAAACAGCGAAAATATTTCGTTATTTTACATCAAACGTTCTATAAGAGCTCGTAGGCGCAAAAATGGTCACCATTAATTTTTACGACACATCGTTAGGAAGTATAACGCCAAAACACATATTGTTAAATTGTTAGCAGCAGATGTTTATTCCAAGTATTTCGTAGAAAAACGTTGGTGGTGGTATATTATTTTTCACTACGATACACGTAAATTACCTAATTCCTTTGTTCGTAAAAATTTGAATCTTCAGGATCCTTTTCGGAGTTAGAGAGCCAATTTTTCAATCTATTTTTTTTTAGAATTAACCTACACTCTTGTACTCTGATTAAGTTTTTACTGTGTTACTGTATATATGTAAAGATAAAGATAAAACGCATTTTATTGACAGTAGAAACATAACAGAACAATGGGGATAGATTGGCAATCCTGTGTCCTAAGTCTAAATATAAATTATAAAATAATAACCATGTCGAGGGAGGTTCTATATATTGTAAGGTTTACCTTGACTATTTGTCCAACAATATTTCTATAATAACCAACACATCGTTGGCAACACTACTTGTGTTGCAGACGTCTATAGGCGACGGTATCCACTCACCATCAGATGGGCCAGCTCAAGAGTACCAAGAACCGGCGAGCGTGTATGAAGAATGTTGAAAGATGAGGAAGAAAAGGAGGTGTGTCAAGATCGTACTAAGTAGAGGGAAATAGTCTCTGCCTTTTTTTTGACCCAGGAAAAATGCGTTACGCATCATCACCCCACGCCGGGGGACACGGGGCGAAATGTGGGACTCCCCGCCGAAGGTGGGTGCTGCGGGGATACCCACTAAAAACCTGGGGGTGTTCCTGCGGGACGCCATAATGCCGGGGCAACGGGTACGCCGAAGCACTCATCCGCGAAAATAGTCTCAGCCTTTTTTTTTTTTGACCCAGGAAAAATGCGTTACGCATCATCACCCCACGCCGGGGGGCGCGGGGCGGTATGTGGGACTCCCCCGCCAGAGATGGGAGCGGCGGGGATACCCACTAAAAAACCTGGGGTGTTCCTGCGGGACGCCATAATGCCGGGGCAACGGGTACGCCGAAGCACTCATCCGCGGCAGCACTCATCCGCGGCAAATAGTCTCAGCCTACCCCAACGGGAACCAGGCATGATTAAATGTACCTACCTATCAGATGGGCCATCTAAAAAAATTGAAGGAAAAAACCTAATACCTCATTCTTTCCATATTAAGATACTAGCGGTAAATTCGTCCAAAGAACATTATAATAGGTACCTTAGCTTTTGGAAGGTGGTCCATATATTTTACTTTGTTACCTAAAGAGCGTAGAGCTGTAGACAATACTTCAACGTCGCACAGCGCCATACCTAGCACTGACTCACTCTATTATTCCTAACAAAGACTGTGAGCATCTTAAAAAACAAATAAGAGCTCGATTACAATGGGCGTTTTGACTCGCGGTTAGTAACGCACGTTTTAAAATCGGTAAACTATTTTCTAAATACTTTACACACGTGTATAGAAAACTATCAAAATTGTGCCATAATATCATCTCTATTTAAATAGTGCTTATGATTCGTTTTATAAGTTAGAGGTAGACACATTTCATGGCCTCGTTGTGTAAAAATTGTTTCTTTAAAATATTAGGTTTTAATTTTTTCTCCATTTTTTACCTGCTTCTTTACGAAATTAATATAAGTATATGCAGCAGAATATCAGTAATGCTAATTCTGTTAGAATGAATTTGTTTTTTCTCGATTTCCGCCTCATAATTTTTTTGTGTTTATCTTCCGAGCGTTAATAAACGCCGCGTTCAAACGTCCAGTGTGTACTATCTGCAATAGTTCGCCGACGCTGCGTATCAGAGATCAGCCTCGACTCGGTCGAGATCGAGCCGGAGTTCAGACGCGGTACCGTTACCCGGAACTGTCTCACTCGTGTCAGTATGTATGAGTTCTATTAATATTTTAAATTAATAATAACAGTTACAATGTATTTTACTTACCGTACTTATATCCACTTCCATTTTAGAAAGAAAGATAACACACATATTATTGCCATTTTTAAACTACTAAATTAAGTTAGACTTAGTTATATATCTAATACTAGCTGTACCCAGCGGTTTTACCCGCTGAACTGTAGTCTTTGTGTTATTCCAGGGTCTAAGCTATCTCTATACCAAATTTCAAGTCAATCGGTCCACCCGTTTAGGTGTGCGGAAGTAATAAACATAGACACACAAACTACACACTAAACAACAAACTGTATGTTATGTAAGATGAATAATTGTTTTTTTTTAATACACATAAGGGGAATAACTACTAATAATATTAAATGGCCCAAAAGCCAGCGATCGGCAGACCTGCGTCATAATAATAAAAGCTGAAAGTTTCTGTATAGAAAGCCTCAATAGAGGTAATAACTATCAAATATGAAACCTGGGTGGTAGTGGTGGCTTTAGTAGACATCAAGTAATAAAGATATTAGACATCAAGTAATAAAGATGGGTAAAATTGGCTCTCTCTAAAAAAGGTTCCGACGACTTGAAATGAAATGAAATGTAAATAATTAATTGGCTCTATCTTACAGATTAAGGTTACATAGTTTGTTAAAAAATTAATGTAGGTACTCGCCAATGAGAACAGGCTCAGCGTTTCGTCAGATTTTCAATTTGTAAACTTTTACTCCTTTTTTGAAGTCGGTTACTATAATACCTTTTAACAAGAAAAACCACAAGGCATAGCTGGTTTAAATATTAAAAAGAACTCTAATAAATCACGTTAAAGTGTCGAGGTACTTTATCGAAAGGTCTCGATAAGGTTGTTATTTTGTATCGAAGGCTGTAAGTAACACTTATGAAGCCGTTTAACTTAAACTTAAGTTATTTTAGTTATCGTTTAACTTAAGAGGATTTATTCCGCTGGACGCTGTCTCGCTCACTGTTTGATACATTTTGAAAATAAATTCAAAGGATAAATTAGTATTTTAAGTTTGATACGTATATATTATAAAATGCCATGGGGAGAAAAAACCTAAAAATAATCCCAGCCATGCCTATTTTAAAATACAAATATAATTCGGAACATAAGGAAAATAAGGGAATTCTTTTAAAATGTGTGCAATATATTGCACAGAAAGCTACCGAGGAATTTTCAAAAATTTAATTTGCTAAATTTCAAAATGCGTCAAATAGTGCGAACAAGACAGCGTCTAGTGGAATAAAGCCTCTTAAACTTAAGTTACTTTACCCGTTTAACTTAACCGAAGTACAACCATCAATCAGGCGAGCGATGTAAATCGCTAATCGCAACTGATTTGCGGGGATTTATAGCAAAATTACCCGACATTTGACACTGTAAACTTTCATAGATAACATAAAATCGATACATTCAAACTCGCTGGCAAACTTTGGAAATAGGTGATCATCATCATCTTCCCGCCCTTATCTCACATTGTGTAGGGTCGGCACAACACGTTTCCATCATATTATCATCATCCACTCCCCTATCACGCATATCCTCTTTCACACAGTTTATCCAAACCTTTTTCGGACGCCCCCTTCGTGAATTCTATCACCATATTCATAGATTTTTTGGTTCCATGGTTTGAAAATAGGTGATAAGGTAAACAAAAAATTAAATCCGTCCGTAATTACAATTACCCAATAAAAAATATTTGAGACATATTTTTTGGTTTGTGAATAAATTAAAAAATAGCTGGGATTTAGAGTTAAGACATTTATAAGTTTTTAGGTTGGGACCCGTGACGTCACTAACCTGTGCCAATGTACCAGTTTGGCCAGTGACGTCACTTCAACATCACGTTCCATTTTTTTAAAGATAGGTTCTAGTAAGTTAACTTTTTTAGATTAGTGGTAACAACAAAACTTAACAACTTTTATTTTATCAACAAAACATCATTATTGTAAGAAATGTCGTTAATTTTCCATTGCTAATTCGTATATAATCGCAATAATGAATAAATTATAGGCTATTAAATATAATCGTTCAGATTACGTCGCTCTATTATATATTAATAAAAGGTCTTTGGCCAACTAAGTAGTTTTGATTGAAGATTTGAGTACACTCAATCATAATTATGGGACCTTGTCATAGATAACTGTTTATAAAATTTCTTATGAAAGAATGAATGTGATACTAGACTGAGCCTTTTAAATAAGGAAATGAGGTACTTATAGTAAGTCCACTCGGTTATAAAAGTAACAAAAATTTTGGAAACCGCGGTAAATATAAATAACTTTTTTTTTTTTTTATGTGATGAAGTAGAAGACGAGCAAGACGCTCTCCTGATGTTAAGAGATAACGGCTGCCCATAATCAGTACAGTGTTACCTAGGATTTCACAATTATGTGAAATTCTAGGAGCACTGCACCAACGCTTCTTACTCAAGAGTCATGAGATGTTAAGACTCTTTAGCCCAGTAATTTCACTAGCTACAGTGCCCTCCTACCGGAGCACAGTGATATTTGCACATCACTGCTCAGGCGGTAGAATAACTGGCACTGTTGGGGTACCCACCTAGACGACCTCCTGCAAAGGAAGTCTACCCCCGGTAATTTCGAATATAAAACGGCAAAAATGACGTTAAAAATATTCTCAACAAGGTTTTGTCGTAATTACACAGTTATATCATTTATTTAAAAAAAAAACGAACATAATTTCATGAAGACACTACACCACAATTTCCCTGCAAGGTAACGCGGATGAAGACTCAAAAAAATGTCGACTTAAATACGTAGCGTGGAACAAAAAACAAAAAAAACAATACGTCGCGTTGTTGGGTGAGCTTTTATTTACCAGAGCTGCGGGCTTACTATAGGTCCTTCATTTATATATTAACTGACTACTTCTAGTAATTTATACAGTCTTTACTTACAAATTCAAAAGTTTTCTCCTTAATAATGATTGCGAGAAGGTTCAATCGATGAATGAGGTTATCGACCGATGTTTTCATAAATATTTGATTAAGGTTTAACATTTGATTGTCAAGTGGCAACGGCCGTGAGATATTCTTGGAATTATGTTTAGTATTGTTTTTTATTAATCAAATTATTGCACTAAATTAAGATACCGTTCGTGGAAAACTTAAGTTAAATTCAATAAATATTAAATATAAATATGTATATTACAAAAATTATAAAAATAAATAATTTGGTACGAGTTTTTATATTAGTTAAAATAATCACACTATTATTATATATGTGAAAGTTTGTGAGTGTGTATGTTCGTTACTTTTTCACGGCTAAACGGGTGGACCGATTGAGCTGAAATTTGGTATAGAGATAGCTTAGACCCTAGAATAACATATAAGTTACAGTACAGTGGGTAAAACCGCTGGGCGCAGCTATACTTATAAAAATGGCTGTATTAGTATAGCAGTAGGTACACCACTGCTAGGAAATACTTTTCCATTTCCGGCACCACCTTTGCCAAAAGTTGATATTTTTAGTTTCATAATTAGTTAATGGAATGCTTTATAACACATGACCATGTAAAATACTAGTGGCATACGGTGACCACTTGAAATTTAAAATACGACTTGAATTATTAAACTATTGAGCGTGAAAACGTATTCTCTAGTTTTATTTACACAGCGTCAGTTTTGTCTTTAAAGTGTTACGTCTGTTTTTATTAAATAGAGTTAAGTAGTTTTTTTAATTTATTATGAGTTAATGAAGTGATCATATATTGACATAATAGTCATTCGATTGCTGGTAAAATGATTAAGCAAACACATTTGATCCAGAAAAACTGAAATCCTTGTGAGAATTATGTAATTAGCGTTAAGAATTTAGGAGACTAGTTTTTAGAATATTTTTAATGTTGTTGTAAAGTAAAGGTTTGTGTAATAGAGCTAGTTTGCGAATACATATAATTGAGGTTTTTTGGTATATTATGTCAATAGACATTCTACTGCTTTTTCATCAAAAATTTTTACTTACAAACTTCATAATCTTAGTAGGATTCATTGATAGTTACAATTATAATTAATTGATAATAATTAACAAAGAATTTCAAAAATACGTTAGAAAGCTTTTAGTTTTCGTGAATATGGTAGTAAGTGGAAATGCGGGAAGGGTTTAATATTAAAAAAAAGGTTCTGCTGAACTGTGCAAAAGCTGTTATTTGTATATTATAAACGTAAGATGATCAAATTTCATTATTTTAGTGATTTTATATAGTTTAATGTAACCGGATACTGAATACCAAACGGTCAAAGTTTCATTCACTTTTCACATTAAAATATCCCAAGTAAAAATAGCATACAAAAACAGGCTTTATATTGCCATTAATGCAGCTTAAATACTTGACACATAAAATATAAACTTGTCTAGACTGTCTACAATTTAATACTAATGTACCGACTCACAGGTTATTTAATAAGATTATATCGGACATTAGAGCTTTTTTAAGCATTATTGGCTAAAGTATCAGCCACTTCATGAAGTATTTTACATTGTAACATTCAGTGGTAGGCAAGAGTTAAAATATTCTGCGGTGCCTAAAATAATATCAAAATATTAAAAAAAAAAAAAAATGATTGAATAAAGCTAGAACTATACATGACTGTGGTGTGGATTACCGTAACGCGTTCATATGATTCTGATATCGGTGTTATAAATTTATTGTGGTTTGGTCGAGCCCCTTCGTTCTAGCAACGATAGCATACGATATATTATAGTGCAATTAGTCTATTTATTGTTAAGCTTTGTAGTTGTAAGTTACCCTTTTCAAATTTTTTGTTAGCTCCTTATAGTTCTAATACATTTTCTTCAGCCTTAGGGCAACTGGTAGAAAATGTTATTGTAGCATTAAGTTAGTCTAGTCTAGCTCTGTGCTAAATAATAAATAAATAAATAGTCGACGCAAGTCTTCGTTACCTGACGCTTTGGAAATTTAGGCCCAAATCCAAACTAACTAAATTGCAAACGTCCGACTCAGAAACTAATGTTTCCAAAAGTACCTAGGGGGCCTTCAAAGGTTAAACAGGAAAAACTCACTAAAATTAAATGTAGCACCTTTATAAAATGTTTTAATTTTATGGTGCAAAATTCTTGGCGAGTCGCTTTTTACATTTTAGAGCTTTGTGAATCATAAACGGTTAATGAATCTTACATATTTCTGTAAAATACCTCCGCCAAGTCGAGCAAATGGCTTGAAATATGCCATGAGAAGTTGCATGCTTAATGAGATTCATAAAATGTACGATATTTAAAATTTTGATACATTACTGTGCTTTTATAGGAGGGCACTGTAGCTAGTGTAATTACTGGGCTTGAAGAGTCTTAGCATATCTTATGACTCTCAAGTAAGCGTTGGCGCAATGACCCCAGAATTATTTCCCAAAAATCTCTTACCATCAGGAGAGCGTCTTACTCGTCTTCTTAATTCGTTGTATAAAAGGTATTTTACATAGTCATGTGTTAAAAGCATTCAATAAATGAAACTTAAATGCAAAATCCTGGGTAGCACTGTACCAATTATGGGTAGCGTTATCTCTTACCGTGGTATAAAAAAACATAAGGTTTAATGGCAAGTGTTATTCGTTTGTTAAAGCTAGGTACTAAGCTTATAAAATTTTAACGCAATCAGTTTAACTGTGAGGAACAGATGTACATAAATAAATAAATAATTGGGGTTTATACTCCAACAGAACAGGTTACCCTACTTACACTGTCAGAGTCAAATCACAATTTATAGGTTGTGTGGTCAACCTATATATGTTGCAGTTTCAGGTCGCCATACATAACACTATTTCGGGAGCGTATTCGCACGCATAATTTTTTTTGTCCTATTTTTGTTTCGCCGAAAATGTTTCGCATAACTTTTTTTAGCCTAATCATAATTGGGCATAATTATATCTAGACATACTTATGTCTTGCCATAACTGTCAGTTGCCCTAACGTTTTTTAGCATATATTTGTAAAGCATAAATTTGTATGTCATAATATAAGTACGCATAATATTGTTAGTCCTAATTAAATTTGTCCGAAAATGTTTCGCATAACTTTCTCGGGCATAATCATAATTTTACATAACTATATTAAGGCATACAACTAATATTGTAAGTTAATAAAATTATTTAGGAAAGTAGTTTATTGCACCCAGTAAGACTGACTGTCACAAAACCGACTCGGATAATTTAGGTTAGGTTAGGTTTGAACAATGTCGCCGTGGGGCGTCATTAGGGAGGCACTGAAGTACCATGATGTGCCTCCCTACCTGAGCCGGATTGTCGGGGCCTACCTCTCGGATAGGTGCATCACCTATCCGGGCGACGATGGGCGGACGCTGCGGAGAGAGATGTCGTGCGGTGTTCCACAGGGCTCGGTCTTAGGACCGCTCCTGTGGAACATCGGATACGACTGGGTGCTGCGCGGGGATCTTCCCCCGGGGGCCAGCGTGACGTGTTACGCGGACGACACGCTCGTCATGGCCCCGGGGGGGACATTCCAGGAGGCTGCCCGCCTTGCCACCGTGGCGGTGGGGGAGGTGGTGGCACGGATAGGGAGATTGGGACTCCGGGTGGCCCTCGATAAAACCGAGGCCCTGTGTTTTCACGGGCCTCGGAGGGCCCCGAGTAGGGGTTCCACTATCCCTATCGGGGAGGTCTGCATCGGGGTCGAGCCCTCGATGAAATATCTTGGACTCGTCCTCGACGGGCGGTGGAACTTCCGGGAGCACTTTGCCCGGTTGGCTCCCCGCCTGATGGGTGCGGCGGCCGCTCTCAAGCGGCTGCTGCCGAACCTAGGCGGACCTCGGACCAGCTGCCGCCGCCTGTACGCGGGAGTCGTGCGGTCCATGGCTCTGTATGGAGCCCCCGTATGGGTGGATGCCCTGACGGAGCAAACCATCGCCCATCTGAGACGTCCTCAGAGGGTGATGGCCGTCGGGGTAATACGGGGTTACCGCACGGTCTCCTACGAGGCGGCGTGCCTCTTGGCAGGATCTCCCCCCTGGGACCTGGAGGCGGAGCTGTATGCGGCGCGCTACGAGTGGCGCGCCGCGCTTCGCCTCCGCGGGCTCACCGCGTCTCCCAGGGAGGTAGAGAGGTGGAAGGAGGAAGCCAAGGAGGCACTGCTCGAGAGGTGGAGTACGCGTCTGGCCCACCCTCGAGCAGGCAGCTGGACAGTGGTGGCAGTCCGTCCACTACTCCAGCAGTGGACGGACAGAGAGCACGGGTCCTTGACCTTCCGGCTCGTGCAGGTGCTTTCCGGGCACGGATGCTTCGGAAAGTACTTGCACCACGTAGCCGGCAGGGAACCGACCCCTGCTTGCCACCACTGTGGTAGCGACGTGGATACGGCGCAACACACACTGGAGGAGTGCCCAGCTTGGGTCAGTGAGCGCCGTGCCCTCGTCGCTGTTATGGGGGACGAACTCTCGCTGGCAACCATGGTAAGAGCCATGGTTGCGAGCGAGGAGTCGTGGCAGGCCGCGGTTTCGTTCTGCGAGAGTGTCATCTCGCAGAAGGAGATCGCGGAACGCGAACGGGAGGTCACCACCGACCTCCCGATGCGTGCCCGGAGAAGGGGGCGTCGGAGGCGTATCTTCCACGCCCTTCTCCAGCCCCCATAACCTGGGTCTAGGCGGCGAGTACGGGGGTATTCGTCGCCGCAAGAACAGACCCACGAGGTGGCGCGCGCGGTGTTTCCGCGCGCCCCTTGAGAGGGTGGGGTGAAACTCCTCTTCACCCCACCGCGGAGGGGTCCTCCTGTCAGTGAGGACCAAACGCCGTCGGGGCCGCGGATGAATGCTTCGGCGTACCCGTTGCCCCGGCACTATGGCGTCCCGCAGGAACACCCCCAGGTTTTTTAGTGGGTATCCCCGCCGCTGTGGCGGGGGAGTCCCACATACCACCCCACGCCCCCCGGCGTGGGGTGATGATGCGTAACGCATTTTTCCTGGGTAAAAAAAAAAAAAAAAAAAAAAAAAACAAAGGTTTGAACAATGTCCACAGTGCCACGGCAGCGGTCAACAAAGTGCCAAAAATGACCATCCACTTTCTAATTCAGAGAGAAGGTAGGGTATAGAGGAGATTAAAATGAAACAACCGCACAGTAGCTAGTGAAGTTACTTTGTAAAATACTGGGTAGCACTGTACTAATTATGAGCAGCGTTATCTCTTACCATCGGGAGAGCGTCTTCCCCGAATTCTTACTTCGTTCTATAAAAAAACCGCGAGAAGGCTAGGTAAGGTTTTAAGTTAGAACATTGAAATTAATTAGGTATTCGTTTCTTTTAGTATTAATAATATTTTGCCGATTACAATCCTGGTAATAGTATTATGACAAGATATCACTTTGCTAAAAAATTAGGGCTGGATATATCATTATACTGAAAAATATTAGGGCTGGATATTATTATGTCGAAAAATATTAGGGCTGAATATAATTATGCCAAAAAAATTTATGGTAAGATATTTTAGGCGTTAAAACAATATGCGTAACAATTTTATGCGCAAATATTATTATGCTTAAAAATATTATGGGAGAAAAATTTAGGCCAAAAAAGTTATGCCTAAAAACTTTAGGCGTTTTGATGTTTAGGCTGAAAAACGTTATGCCACATTAAATTAGGACTAAAAATTTTATGCGAGCCAATATGGACCCCACTATTTCACTTGATACTTCAGTTCAAGCTAGGAAGCCAGCTTTTCTTAACGTGAATTATAATACAATAGAATGGGCAAGAGAATAGAACCTCTAGTTACATTAAATTAGTAGATCGATCGCGGGACGACTTTATACTCGTACAGCAGAAACCATTAAAAGGCTTGTTTAATGACTGTTATCATCTTAGAAAACAAAACAAACGGGAGACGACGACAAAACTAATTCCTTTGCGAAAAGCCAGTTTATCAGGGACAGGTTACGCTCACGAGTGATGATACCACACTAATGAAGTTTCCATCGCGTCACTACGCATGCCCTCGACAAAATTGTCAGAAACTGGCATTAAATATATATGAGTACACAGGGATACCAGCATTGTGATAATATATTGAGTTGAATTTTTGCATGCATTTTTGCATGTATAAATCGGATGACAATACCATATTATTATTATGACATAGAGCTGATCTGACGATGGAGCTAGAAAGTGGCCATAGGACCTCCGTAATTAAACGACGCAACCCTATCGAGTTTAGGCTCATTTGATTCGTCTTTCCAAGTACTTTGGTGCTAGATGGTACTAATAATAAAAGCTTGTTTTTAAAAAGTTTGTTTTTTAATTTCACTTGTTTTGGCAGCGCCTGATTGTGACGTATCCAGTTGGATTATTATCTAAGGTTATCATCGACAAGTTTTAATTACGACCGCCCCATCGAGATTTACTACTCGATTGTTAAATCATTCGATACTTTATCGATCGAGATGTTACGATGGCTTTTTGAATACACGCTAATGCTGTATACACACTAAAAGGCCAGCTATTTGGCGCAAATGTACGCGCGAAGTGTTACATACTCAAGCAGCAATGTATAGGCATTACACAGGCATTTATGCTCTTCCTGTATTCTGAACTTAAAGGCAATGTTTTCAGTGAAATTATTGATTACCGGGGGTAGACTTCTTTGCAGGAGGTCGACTAGGTGGGTACGCCAACAGTGCCAGTTATTCTACCACCTGAGCATTCATGTGCAAACATTACTATGCTTCGATAGGAGGGCATTTTAGCTCGTGTAATTACTGGGCTGAAGAGTCTTAACATCTTATGACTCTCAAGTATGTAGCGTTGGCGCAGTGCACCCAGAATTTCACCTATGTAAAATCCTGGGTACTGTACTAATTATGGGCAGCGTTATCTTTTACCATCAGAAGAGCGTTTTGCTGGTCTTCTCACTTCGTTGTATAAAAAAAAATTAAAGATCTTGTAACCCAAAGTGACAAATTGTTTAAAGTGAGAGAATCATTGCAAAATTTTGTCTGTGTCTGACATGAGCAACCTTCACGCTTATTATCGAGCACTGGATTAATTCGTCATATCACTTATAAAAAAACTGTTTTAAAGACTGTGAGAAACTCTACATATTCGATCAAATAAAATCAAGTGTGCAAGCAGCCTTATTCTATCTTTATCAAGGTATATTCGCTTTTGTTCGGCTATAACACGTAACCATCTCCATGTACTCGTATAATGTATACGCAGCTTTATAATATAAGTACTGAGATTAAATCTTGACAAGTATTGTCCACTGAGGCTGAGTTACGACTTACCAGCGATGTACAACCCTCTTAAAGAACACATTGGATAGACTATGGATTTAGTATCCAAAAGATGTGACATACAATTTATTGTATGTTATTTATATTTATTCGCAAAAAAATCCTTGAAAATATTGCACGGCAAAATAGTTATTCTTTTCGAGTCTAAACATTTCGTGGTGAGAGGATGAGTCAATCTGCGTTACCGACTGAACTGTCCTCGCAGACTGTTCAAGGTGCGCCGAACGTAAATGATGGCTTAAAACGTCTTAAAAGTCGCTCGGGGAGGCTCCGCTCATGCATGCATGCCTAGTAGAGTCAACTATAAAACAATTACATTATAAAAATATGATTATAATATATGTAAACTCAGGAGGGCCGGCATCATCAGAGTTTACATCAAAATCTAATATAAATTATTCATCTTTGTAAATAAACGGCATTAACTCACTTGTATTAACTTCGGCTTCGTGCCGACCATTTCGATCCTGTACGAGGATCTTCTTCACTACAGCTAAACTACTAAAAACTATTAATAATTACTCAAGGTTCGTCATATTATAGTGCGGGTTGCGACGTGAAGCCCTCGTCTCATGAAGCCTCGCGAGGACATATTTTTTTAACGTTTATCTGCTAGTAGTATTATAAAAATATCAAATATTATCTAAAAATACACCTTTTAAATTTCCAAAAGATCCTCTTACAGCGTGAATCAAGTCTCCATTAAATAATAAACGTTTTATTTAGTCAAATGGGCGATCGATCATTGGTAGTGGAACATTCTAGACACCCACCAGCAAGCTTCCAGTTATAATGGTCAATCTATGCAGGTGGGAGATTTTGGAACTATACTTGTTGTTTGGTTTTTGAATTTTAGACTATAAGTCGACCAAAATAAAATGTTCTTAGTTGTAAAGGCAAAGGCAAAGTTATAAGGGGTTTCGCAAACGCCTTTTAGCTTTAGCTTTTTATGTCTCATAGTCATAGTAAAATTTCATTTCATCACAGGTTTTTGTCACATAAATCATACTAGTTACGCCCTGCGGTTTACCCGCTGTACTGAAGCCTTTGCGTAATTCCAGGGCCTAAGCTATCTGTATACTATATTTCAGCTCAATCGGTCCACAGGTTTAGGCGTGAAAGAGTTACAAAAGTACATACATCCAGTCATCTATTCTTACAAACTTTCACGTTTAAAATATTAGTAACATTATTATAAACTCAAGTTAACCAATTATAAAAGAGCATCTAGAAAAATAATAAAAAAACAATGTATTTGTGTTTTATAGAAAAGTTGAAACAAAATCGTATAGGTATATGTATTGTAAAGATACAAGCAAAGTGGCGCCATTCAACACAAGCTACAGTTGCTATACTTGTATATTATAATTTGTATATTATCTACTTGGAGAGGTCGTCGAACTCTAACTCGTTTGATGGGCTCCCATAGATCTTGGGTGTAATTATAATAATCTCTTATATTTATACAGGTCTATTTTATTAGTTTATATCGTGTATATGATTAAGTTAATAAAATGTAAGAGCTTTAGGCTAAGGCACTTAAAGTACGTATAGATACATAGATTACTCTTTACTGAACATCACAATTATATTCAACACACTAGTGCACCTGCGCGCACTTCGTAGCGCGTAACAGTTAATTAATATACCTGGAAATTAAAAAAAATATTCTATCATTTCTCGGGACTCTGTAAGGTGTGCCAGATTTTGGCTAAATTATACATTAAAGTTTTTTGAATGTGTACGGTTTTTTTTATTAGGGCAATATTCTGGCAACTTTCGCCTTTATCCATTTTACCAAAAAGTTCCCTTCCTATGGCATCTGAGTATTAATTCGTATAAATTAATTATTAAGGTGAATTTTTTTTTGTACCTATAAAAATAAAGGTTGTGGGAGTATTTTATTCTCTATTTTTCCGTTGACAGCTTACTCAAGTAAACCAGTATTTTATCCATTATTTACTGCCATTCAATTTAAATGTGTTGATATCTAAACACATGAAATCCAGTACAAGGTGCATGTGTTTAAAATTGTTAATGGGTCTTCGGTTAAGAAGCTTAAATATTCGTTTTTTTATCAGTACCAGTTTGTTTTCTTTAAATATCTTGTTTTGTAAGTTTACATTTTATTTTAAACGGAACATTTTAAAGATTAGTTTATTATTATTTGTAATTGTATCTACTTTGTATAATATCATTTATATCGTATTACTTTTATTCAAATAAATGAGATAGTGTTAAAACAGTTCACGTAAAAAAATTGTCGGCGACTTCAAGTCGAAGTTTACAAGTCGACGACTTGTAAACCTTGTACCTTAATTTTGTCGGTTAGAAAGAATTTTGGAATGGTTTTTTCCCAACAGCGGGCTATTATACTACAAAGACCAACAAAATCGTGTAGATAAAAAAAATATATTATAAGTAATATGTATGTATATAGGTTATATTAAAGTAATCTGTGGTCCATTGTGAAGCTGTAACCAGTCCGGTTTGATCCAGTTTACACCGGTTTAGTTGCGAGACCGGCGGAAAAAGCAGAACAAGTATTGGTGATTTTATTATAAGTTGCACCTCACTTGGAAAAGTTTTGTAATTTTCCCTTTTTTACTTTAATAATAAATTATATATCAACAAGTGAATTATAATCGTGTACATATTGAAACCAATATAGTTAAAAAATATATTGGTTTCAATATGTACACGAGGGTGAGACGCCCGTATTTATTCATAACTTAAAATCACCAATAAAATTTATTAGGTGACCTATGATGTAATAAGTATTTTACAAATCGGTTCAAGTATTTTGCAGAAATTGTTGATAAACATAAAAAATATTTCAACGAAAGTCGGTTAAATATAAAATGAGATTAATCATTTACAGTCTTACTGCTGTGAAACGATTTTCAGAGTATCTCCGTGTCTCTCGTATTGGTGTAGTAAGTCTGGTCAGAGGGCCTATTGGCTAAATCTCTCCTACTACGATTGATGACAACGTCAATGTACATTGCTACGTTTGTTATTTTACTCATATTTAAGCAAGTAATTTACGCAAAATTGTCTATGGATTCTAGTGTATTACATGTCGTTTAGCGATAGCCAATAGGCCCTCTGGCCTAAAAACAATATGTATTTTTTTGGCACTTATACTTTGGAATTTTAAAAGCATAATATTAATATTTAAAAAAGACTATCTTTGAAATAAACTACTCAAAATTTTATTACTTGTTTATTTTCTGAATAAAAATCCTCTCATTCTTAGTTCACTTCAAAAGGAAATATTTTTTAGTAAACAAGTTACGATATAAACCGGTCATAGGTCCCCACCTCACAGCAGTTTGCAATATTTCATGATTTAGTGCCCCAATCCGGATGAAATCGGTGTTATTGACATATTGATAGCCATAATTACTCTATGATTATGAGAATTGAGTGTTTTATTATGGTTAACTTTCATGCTTTTGAGATCGGAGCACTTCAAGGTATATCAGAAAAAATGCCGTGGCATTGGCCGGCGATGCGTCAGGTTAGACCTGTTTTAATTACTGAAATCAGGATTTTTAATTAGCGTTCATTAAATTTGTTAATCCATTCATCATCAATGAATTTTATTAGCTTTCAATAAATTCAATGAAGCTTGTTCAAAATCTGGAACATGTTGATTTTTTAATCAAAGAGCTAACAATTATAGATGCTCTGAAATGTTATTAATACGGAGTTGCTTTTCTGCACTGTTATTATCTCTGCGACAGTTATAAACCTTCATATGATTAGATAGCTCTTTATTCATCATCATCATCATCTCAGCCGTAAGACGTCCACTGCTGAACATAGGCCTCCCCTATGGACTTCTATATGTACCGGTTGGAAGCGACCTGCATCCAGCGTCTTCCGGCGACCTTTATAAGGTCGTCTGTCCACCTTGTGGGTGGACGTCCTACGCTGCGTTTGCTAGTCCGTGGTCTCCACTCGAGCACTTTTCGACCCCATCGGCCATCCGCTATGTGGCCCTCTTGCTCTTTATTGCAACACCATAATTTTTTACAAGAACTTAGAATTAAATACTATTAATATTTTAAAAAAGTGTAACAATTAGCGGACTTATAGATAGAAAGATAATTCTTTAGATAGATAGATAACTCTTTATCGAACACTATAATTACAAACAAAACAATTAACATAAAATACATGTCCAATAACATAATAGTAATGTGTGTGTATCATACAATTTTGGAAACTACCGTGAGTGTTAACAATATTATAAATACGACACGGCTGTACTCACGTTAAATTATTCGTTGAGATATTTCTCAACCACGGTTTCGGACAATTACGATGTCTCTTAACTCAACCACGTTCGACGTAGACGTTGATGTCAACGACGGGTACTGCAGGTGTGAACTCCTGAATAACATCGTAATTGTCCGAAACCGTGGTTGAGACAAATCTCAACGAATAATTAACGTGAGTACAGCCGTGTCGTATTTATAATGTGTGTGTCATGTATAGTAATTATGTAATAATAGAAGGAAATTAGTTTAGAAGCAGCTTTTTCATTAAAAGGAGAAATCATCACCGCAGGGCTGAGAGTAAGTGGTCATAAAGTAGGTAAAGTCGTAAATACGGGATGGACGCTCGTTTGAACTTCAACGACAGATTGCCGGTCAAATAATTACTTCAACATGAATATTAAACGTTAATAACTAACACCCTGTTGGAATTTATAATTACTCTACGGGATATAAAATACTGATTACTCTGCGTTAAGTTATGCGGCATAAAGTCATCCTATTACTAGTGACCTGAAATAAATACTTGTTAAATAAATTTCTACCAGTATCTATATATCTAAAACTAGTGGACCCGCACGCACTTCGTTACGCCTAACCGAAAATTATCAGTATTTCTATACTATAATATGCATGTATTATACATATAAACCTTCCTCATAAATTACTCTATCTTTTAAAAAAACCGTATCAAAATGCGTTGCTTAGTTTTTATGATTTAAGCATACATAAGGACAGATAGACGCAGGGTGACTTTGACTTTGTTTTATAAAATACTATGTAGTGATACAGAGCTACATTCACAATCGATCACAGGCATTGGTGAAAAAGCTGCTAGACTAATAGACCAGGGTAGATCCCTTTAAAAATAATAAAAAGTAAAAAAAAATAATAGTAGGATGAAACCCATTAGAAAAGGAGGGGAATATTATAAAAATAAAAGGAAAAATAATTAACGGGCGATCTGAGGTCGGGAAGGGGATGGGGGTGAGTTTTTAAGGGTAAAAAACGGTTTTTCTCGATTTCCGGCAAAACTAAAAATCCTATCAAAAAAAGTGAAATAGCAAAGTTGTAGGTAATAAAAAGATCTAAAACTTTTGTAAATACACTTTTTTCACATAACCTCAAAATTGATGTGAAAAATTCAAAAAACCAAGTTTTTGGTTTTTTATTTTTATCTTTTACAAAAATTTTTTTTTTTTAACGAAATTTGGTGAAAACTTACCTTTTTATGTCCCAAATACGCTGTAATTTATTTGATTAAAAATATTTATTTTTTCACCTTATTTTGAATTATTATCGAAAAAACACCCCAATTTTCAATCGAAAATTCACCCGTCAAAATATCAGTTTTTTTCAAAAAAATGGTATGGTTTCTGTTCGTTGAAATCTCTACTTTCCGATGGTGAAAAAAAAATATGTTACTACAGTAAATCTTCTCAGAAAATGCAAAAAAAAACTTGAATTCGAATTTTTTTTGAGCTATTTATTAAAATTTACACTTTAATTACTCGAAAAACGTTAGATTACTTATTTGCAATTTTTTTGTTATCAATGTCACATGTAATCTAACGTTTTTCGAGTAATTAAAGTGTAAATTTTAAATAAATAGCTCAAAATTATTTATAATTATTAAAAAAAAAATCGAATTCAAGTTTTTTTTTTTGCATTTTCTGAGAAGATTTACTGTAGTAACATATTTTTTTTTTCACCATCGGAAAGAAGAGATTTCAACGAACAGAAACCATACCAACTTTTTGAAAAATGCTGATATTTTGACGGGTGAATTTTCGATTGAAAATTAGGTTGTTTTTTCGATATTAATTCAAAATAAGGTGAAAAAATAAATATTTTTAATAAAATAAATTACAGCGTATTTGGGACATAAAAAGGTAAGTTTTCAACAAATTTCGTTAAAAAAAAATAATTTTTGTAAAAGAAAAAAATAAAAAACCAAAAACTTGGTTTTTTGAATTTTTCACATAAATTTTGAGGTTATGTGAAAAAAAGTGTAAATACAAAAGTTTTAGATGTTTTTATTACCTACAACTTTGCCATTTGACTTTTTTCGATAGGATTTTTAGTTTTGCCGGAAATCGAGAAACACCGTTTTTTACCCTTAAAAACTCACCCCCATCCCCTTCCCGATCTCAGATCGCAAATTATTTTTCCTTTTATTTTTATAATATTCCCCTCCTTTTAATGGATTTCATCCACCTATTATTTTTTTTTGTTTTAAAAATTATCGACCCTGGTCTATAAGTAGGATTGGGCTGGACACATTTACCGCATGTTTGACGAACAATGGGCTCGAACCACCACCCTATGGACACCGCAATCAGAGAGTCTGGCGTCGCAGCAGGCTTAAACGGAGATGGCGAGATGAACTGGATTCCTTCAGCAATAGCTGGACAACCAAAGCTCTTGATCAAAGAGCGTCGAGAGAAGGAAGGGAGGCCTTAAAAGCCCACATACAACTTTTATCTTTAGCCATATATAATACACCAAAAGGTATAAAGTGTAAAATTAACAAACACAATAGCTATACTGGAGAAAAAAAAACCTATAGATAAAAGGAAGACAAGAAGCAAACGATAAAATTGGTCTGTCTATGGTGAAATGTGTTTTTTTATTGCACAAAACACATTGTAATCAGAGAAATATACAAAATCTATATTATTGCTATGCATTATTATTTACAGCTCGTAAATATTCTATAAAAATATACTAAGCATTTTTATAGCGCTTTCTAAAGTCTAGATATTCACGTAGGCTGGAACTTTCTAGGTCTTGAAGCCAATTAGAAAGGTACCACCTACGTAGTACTAGAGTAGATACAGCTCTGGCGGCGCTTATCTAGCTTAGATTAACCTATATCACTTGGTGACTCATTTGTAGGGTGATCATGAATTTGATTGGATAAATAATAAAATTTTATTTCTGTCTCAATTTAAAATTTTTCTTTTTCTTCCTCGTTCCAAATTTTGAGGTCGACGTATTCATGTCTATACTTTACAATTCGATATTTTTTGGCTTGATTTTATGGTTTTATATCTTTATTGACAATTCAAAAATTACTAAATCAATGAGGTACATAATTAACTAATATAAAAGTGGTTAAGTAGTGTATATGTTTTATATACCTCGACAGATGAATAAAAAATGAAATGAAATGAAATTATTATTTATTAGTGATAAAAACGACTTTACAAAAAAAACTTACAACACACACACAGAGACACACAACACACACAGACTTACAGACTTTAAAAATGTCCGAGAAATTACAAAAACATAAACACAGTTGCTTACGAATCCAACATACTCGTAGCCTACGCACTAAACGACGAGCATAGCGTTTAGGTACTATTGCATGCAAAAACGCATTTGTTTAGCAAAATCGCCAACAGAATCTAATAAAATTTCCATAAATTGACGCAAACACATTACATTTTATAATACAGTTGAAATAAAAGCGAAGTTGCACGCCCCCCGACGTGCTATAACCATTTGCGATGTTCGTATGCTCCATAGGAGGCCTGATTTGCACAAAATGTAAAGGGGCCTAGACAGCATACATGACAAGAATGTGAATCTTTATGAGTTATTATTACAACTACCACTTTTTTACAATAAGTTAGCTTTTAAACACAAGCTTTCCTGTGACGGAAGTTGGCAGAAAACTTAACTTTATGGTAGAATGAATTCCTCCCTGGCTTTACTGGACATCAAGAGAATCAGAAAGAACTGATTTTTGACCGATGTAATTTAAAGACTATGGTGGCGTTTCAGAATTAACGTATCTAAAAACATCGCAAACAACAAGACTATGCTGACAAGATCCGGGGCACCCAACTGTGGTTTTTGAGCACTTGGATTTACACTCCAAAAAGGTAAGAGTGTTTTGATTTTCATTTCTCCTTTCATTAATTCTATCTTGCTGATTTATTAGTTTACAGTAGCTGTATTTCATCCGGTTTTTTCTCAATTGAGGCGTCCGCTTTACGCGCTTCATAGTTCAAGCGCTAATAAGTATTAATTGAAGTGAATAAGGTGCGAGGTCTCTTTCTCACGTATCATCATCAACTGGCACTATATTTGGGGCTTCACCTCCCTCTGCTAAGTGGGTTCAGGTTAGGTTAACAGGATTACCTAAGCGTATCGGGCCTTAAACTTATACGGCCACTAAAAACATATGGAAGCCGAAACGTCTTCCTAATTCGCTCGAGTTAGTGTTACACATGGGTGAAGGAAACTACTAGACTAAGCTTGATGAAACTTGAAATGAGTCTTCTGTAGTATGGCCACTTGCTTGAATACGACATACACACGCCTGTAATTACACAAAATTTTATGTAAAAAAACATGATAATTATAATTCTCTTTATTGAGACCACCAAAATACAAAGACACTATTTCCAAATTAAATCTCCTAATTGAGGCAACAAAACAAAATATTTCTACAATAATTTGGAGATTTTCTTGTTTGCACAAAATAAACCATAGCAGTAGTATTGTGCTCTAGATTATATGTCTTTTTTATGACAATGATATTTGCATGTGTGTAACTTATATGCGAATGTGCGTGCGTGGACAGACCATAGTGCTTCATTTATTTTCAACAAACTCAATCTTATATATTTGTTCACCTATGGTATTACATTATAATTAGCTAAGGAGCGGGGTAATTCGACGTTGAGTTTTATGTTCCGGAACAGTTGGTACATTGTTCTGCGCAGCCTTGGCGCGTCTCCCACGAGTTCAAACAACCAATCTGGTGTCGAATTTCGGTGCATTGTTTTAGGGTACCGCAGACGAAATATTGGTAACACTGTACCCAACGGTTTTATCCGCTGAAAGTACGAGTATTATAATAATTATTTATTTGTAAATACATATACATTTGTGATCTTAAATATTTAGTAATACTGTATTTTGCCTATTAGATTTGCAAGATTAGTATTAGTCATTAGTATAGTTGGTGTTCAACTCGGTCCTCCGTCTTTCTTCTCCACCCACCCCCAGCGACTCTCCGGATATCATCGCCCCATCTCGCCCATGGGCGCCCTACACTACGTTTACCGAGACGCGGTCTCCATTCGAGAACTCGTCTACCCCAACGGTTATCGGTTCTACGGCAAATGTGACCAGCCCATTGCCACTTCAGTTTGCTAATCCTTTCTGCTATGTCGGTAACTCTGGTTCTCTGTCGGATCACCTCATTTCTGATGCGATCCTTCAGAGAGACACCGAGCATAGCCCGCTCCATAGCTCGCTGAGCAACTTGAGCTTGAGTTGAGTGGCGTGCCATGGGGGAGGCCTATGTCCAGCAGTGGACGAACATAGGCTGATGATGATAGTTGGAGTTATTCCAGGGTTTGAGCTACCTATGTACTCGTATATGCCATTTAAATTTCAGTTCAATCGGTTCTGCCGTTTAGGTAGATGTGAAGAGTTAAGAGGTAACAATCACACACAGCAAGAATAGGTTATTATTAGTTATGTGTATCAGTGGTGAACAGTGTGTTAAAACATTGTATAAAAGTAGCTTATGTTATATTTTTTTTTTTTTTTTTTTAGAAGACTAATCAAGCGTTTGACTGCAATCTCACCTGTTGGTAAGTGACGATGCAGTCGAAGTTGTAGCACGCTTGTTTAGTAAGAACCTATTCACTCTTGATTTGAACAAACCCACGTTATAGCATTCGGGAAACACTGAGATATAAGCTGAAACATACTTAATCTCAGTTCAATCATTTTTGCACGGAGAGAAGAACAACATAATACAACTCACATCCATACATTTTCCTTTATACTCGTAATATTAGTGGGATTGTTTTTGAGTTTTATAACCGCAAAGGAGCCGATTGCTGCGTCCATAACCCGTGGTCATGAAAGTGTTGCTGCTTACCATATTTCAGGCGTGTCGCTGCAACTTTGTTGCAATAACAATCTGCGATTATACTTGTGTTGGTGCGGCGATGTCGTAAATATTTATTGGAACACGGTCCTTGTGCGGCTTAATGATCGGCTTCGAATAAATATTGATGGTCAGGACTCTTAGAGGGATTCTTAGCCCTATAATGAAACATTAAAAGGCTGTTAGAATCTTAATGTAGTGTCTTTTAGTGAATGCAAGAATCTATCTGACTGGATTTTTTCTTTTCTTTGTTGCCTGGAACAGCTATAAGGCAATATTACTATACTACTAATAGCTAAAAGCTACTTTAAGCTATAATGTCCAATTGCTACACGTACGTTAAATTTTATCAATTCTAAATTGTGGTGTTTTAATAAAGAGTTACCTATCTATTTCATAACGCGCAGCTCAAACCACTCAACAGATTGAGTTGAAATTTGGCACAGAGGTATATATTGTGACGTGGGCATGCGCTAGGAAAGGTCTTAACATGGGCACAAACCCAACTTAAGCTTGTGCAATTATACGTACTAGCATTTGCCTACCGCATCGTCTCAAGCTAAGCGGTGATGCGGTCGAAGAATTATTAACGTGGAACCTGCTTTTTTACAAACAAAAACGCAACCTACCATCGTTAAACGTTATCAAAACATATTCATCAAAAGTAGGGAACCCACAATGAGGAAAAATCCACGATATCTTGTGCACCATCCAAAACAGAAGCAAGTGTAGCGCGTCGACTTGTTACGCCACGACTTACTCCCGTGACCACATCGCGGCGCCCTACCTATCCATTGACGACACTCTTAATAATACATTTTGACTACATATTATTAGCTAGGTTATACTAGCTCCACCCTTTTAGCGGCTGAAAAGACTATTTTTAATGCAAAGAGATAAAAAGACGAGCAAGACATTCTCCTAATGGTAAGAGATAACACAGCCCATAATATTATTAGTACAGTGCTACCAAGGATTTTGCAAAGATGTAAAATTGTTGAACCATTGCAAGTCAAAGATTTAACATCTTTGACTCTTCAGTTTCGTAATATCACTTGAATTTTTCACTATGTGTATTCACATGGTGTCTAAGTTAGCATAGCTTAGCATACAAAATGAAAACCTCTGTTTTGAAGTTGGTTAAAATTATTTCTATTGGATCAACATTAAAAAAAACTTTCTCATCTTGAATTTCCTATAAAATTGTCACGGCTTAATTGAAGGGAAGGTCTTGGCGTAGAAGGCTGAATTTGAGGTTTACGGAAGTTACCTTCCAAAACGTCTGTGGACCGAATATTTGTGTGCCAGCGAATACCTAAAATGCAGAATGGTCAGTGGATGACGTCACCGTCTGTAAGGTCACACGAAACGTCTGACTGAATCATTGACCCGACTGGCGTGGTATACTTAGTACCTACTTAGATATTAGGTGGACGTACCTAATCTGAGGCCAATTGCAGCGATTTAGAATTGTTTATTGAGGATGTCTGAGGTCTTGTTCTCAGCTGTCAACTTTTTCATGCCATATGTCGCTCTTAAACACGGGTCAAACCCGAGCCTTTTTATAGGCATACACGGAGACAAAAAAAGCGCAGAGTCCTTTTTGAGCTTTTATAAACGTAATGGGTGACACTTGCCAGAGTCTATCTGTGAGTCCTTCTATACAAAAGGGGCTCAAAGACAGTCTTAGCCAATTGACAGGACTATTGCTAATTAATGGAAACTACTTAAACTAGGCTATGGATGTGCATTCTAAATGGATGGTTAATGAGTCATGCCATATTATTTTTTTACCTGCTGTACCCAACTGTTTTCCCAGCTCAATAATAATCCTTAGACCATAGTACCTTCGATTTTAGAATAACATATATATTATTCTGCATACCAAATTTATTTATTTATTTATTTATTTATGTACATACAGTAGTGCTAGATACTAAATTACTCAGGGAACTATGGTGGCCGTACTAGTAATAAAACTGTATTACAGCCACCAAAGCCACCCGTTTGGATAAGTGACTCATAAGGAGGTAGGTACATAATATTATTATAAGTAGTTAGACAATACACAAAATTTAGAAAAAATGAAATTAACAAATAAGGATAATAAGTTATACATAACATACTTTTACTATAGTTAAAGGTTTGTTACTTCACCATAAAAACTACATTACAAAAATAATGATAAGTTTGAATAATTAAGACAAATGGTTAAATATTTGAAGGTTACTTAAATTTGAATAATATTAAAGTATAATTATACCTAATACCTAATATACAAAATTCAAAATTCCTGCGGCGAGCGTATGTGGGTGTGAGTGTGTGTGTGTGTGTGTGTGTGTGTGTCTGAGTGGGTGCGTGTGTGTGTGTGTGTGTGTGTGTGTGTGTGTGTGTGTGTGTGTGTATGTGTGTGTGCATGTGTATGCGAGTGAGTGCGTGTGTGTGAGAGGATGGGTGTGAGCGAAAGTGGGTGCGAGCATAAAGATAATGTTTTGAAATACGTATATGTGGTAATTAATATACCTTGTTTAGTTGTCTGAGATCGGTATTAGCGATAAAACCGCCAATGTAACACTGTTTATGTTACTAGTTGTGTTTAGTTCTAGTTCTTGTAAGTTGGATCAATGAAATGTTAACAATCTAATCTATAATATCATGTCATTCACCCTACATTACGACTGGCATAATAAGCTCTTCTGATTCCTTATAATTTAAGTGCTTAAGCCACTCGCTTACGGTTTTTTTAGTCTTTCTATATGTTAGGGGGTTTATGTTTAACATTTTGTTGATTCTATTGTACAGTCGATGGCTAAGCACTGGATAATGCCTGCCAGCAAAGGCTGTGCGATAGCGAACTATGGGACAAACTCTATGTGGAAATCGTCGTATTCGATGTCCAAGAGGACTTTGGTTGAATTTTAGGTTCTTATGCTTGTGTAATATGGTGTGGAGTATAAATTGTTGTCTGACTGTAAGCACCTTTGCCTCTTGATACAGAGTGAAAGTGGGGTACCTTCGGGGCTTTTTTAACATTACTTTTAGAATTGCCCTTTGTGCCCGCTCAAGTTGAAGGAGATTAGTTGCACCAACTCCCCCCCATATCGTGACACAGTAGGATAGGATAGATTGAGCCAATGAAAAATAGACCATTTTCAATGTGTCAAGATCTGCCGAAGACCTTATGTTTTTAAATATATATGTTAGTTGTCTCGCACGCGAGGTAAGATTACCGATATGTTTTTTCCAATTTAGGCACCTGTCAATATGGATTCCCAAGTATTTAATGTCATTTACTCTGGACAATGTGGGGCAATCACAATTAGTGCTAAATTGACACCTGTGAGCCTTGATTGAAAGTGAATCATTAGGTTGAGAATTTGCATTTATGGAAAAAGTTATATATTTCGTCTTCTCGACGTTTAAGGTTAGCAAGTTATCAGTCAGCCATTGTATAACTTTTTTGAGAGCATCTTCAGCACAGGCCCTAGCTTCCGTCCAGGTATTAGCATTTATGACAAGCGCTGTGTCATCGGCATAGGCATATATTTGGCAATTGGGGATGTTATAATATGTTAATTTCATTATTATAATTGGTCCAGTCATTTGAAAACATTCATATGCTATCCGTTCATAGAAACTTTTGCAGTTTTAGTTATAGTATGCAGTATGTAAAATTTTAAAATATGCATTATACACAAAGCGGATTTAGGGGGGGGGGGGGGCAGGGGGCCATGCCCCTCCCCCCTTTAGCATTGTAGAGCGCGAATTTTGCACATATTTCATGGTCAAGATTATAATTTTTTTCTCGGCGCTCGCAGCAAGCTGCTCGCGCACTTATTATAAAGAATATTTGAATTTTCTAACTGTTCAGAGCGAGCTAACACATACTTTTCATAGTAAAAATTATAATATTTTTGCCCTTCTGCACCTCGGTGGCGAAGCTAGTAAAGAATATAAAAATCAAATAAGCGAGTAGCTGTAAAATAACCATTAGCCATTTCATCTTCCTAGTACTACTAGAGCAAGCAGTAAAAATGTTATTGGCTACGTAATAACTAGCTTGGTTAGCAAATCTGGACCAAAGGGGCATTATTGCGTAGATCTCTTTTACCGAGGGTAGACTTCCTTTGCAGGAGGTCGACTAGGTGGGTACCTCAACAGTGCCAGTTATTCTACCGCCTGAGCAGTGATGTGTAAACGTTACTGTGCTTCGGTAGGAGAGCACTGTAGCTAGGGAAATTACTGGGCTGAAGAGTCTTAACATTTTATGACTCTCAATTAAGAAGCGTTGGCGCAGTGCACCCAGAATTTTACCTTGGTAAAATCCTGGGTAGCACTGTACTAATTATGGGTATCATTATCTCTTACCATCAGGAGGGCGTCTTGCTTGTCTTCTTACTTCGTATAAAAAAATCTCGGATTAAAACTGTTGTCCTTTTTTAGTTAAGTATCTCTTTACATAAAATTAGCTTACGCTTGCTGCGGAGCTTTTCAAATCCAGTCGCAGTCTATGGCATAAAATCTATCCACGTTCCAAATTTTCAGTGGTTTGGGTTGTACGTTGATAGATCAGTCAGTCAATCAGTAACTCTTTCGTATATAATCTTTAGAAAGATATGCGAGAAGATAAAAGGGGATCATATTTTTACCCATACCCATGTATGGGAGGTTTATGTGGACCCGTGCAGGACGACAGTACGGGTATACCCACTACACTACCCACCCACACAAATCGGCGGCACTCCCGCATCGTTTCTGTGATGGAGGACTGGGATTCGGCAGAGCTTTTGCTGCAGACGATGGGTAATGGAAGCTTGCTGATAGATAGCAGTCATACGCTATACTAAGTAACTTAATGCAAAAACGCTCATATAAATGGCTAACAAATCATTTCAAATATAAAATTTATTTACATGTAAAACTGACAAAAATGTAATATCGCGTAGAAAATAAAGTTTCATAAAAACTGCTACATATTCTATGTAATCTCTAAATCACATGCTTCATAGTTTAAACTACAGTCGAAACTGTGGAGGAGTCACAAGTCACAGTCAAGGTCAAGACGGCCGTTACAAGCCCGGCTAGGAACCACGTTTGTGCCTAGTCCTAGGTATTTAATAATAATATTGTGGTCGAGCTAGATTCGGGCTTTGTCCGTTTGGAGATGGAAAATGATTTGAGAGAGTCCGTTGGTGTTTTTTGATTGTGAATCGTGATGAAGTTTATGCATACAAGAATTTGGAAGTAGCTTCTATATCAAAACGGGTGAGTACCTCAGATATTTCTGTTTTTAGGCATAGGCATAGGCATTGCCCACATTGTATATTTTTATGTACGAAAAATAAATAATGTTATCTAATCTATATTATACCCCTTTTTTCCAAGGAAAATGCTTTACGCATCCTCACCCAGCACCGGGGGGCGCAGGGTGATATGTGGGACTCCCTCGCCGAAGATGGGCGCGGCGGGGATGCCCGCTGAAAAACCTGGGGGTGTTCCTGCGGAACGCCATATTGTCGGGGCCGCTGGTACGCCGAAGCACTCGTCCGCGGGGTATAAAGATTACCCCTGAGATATCAGTTGTTAAATCTCATCATCCCCAGTGATTTCGCTGGTAATATCACCCTTCAGTGCAGAACACAGTAATGCCCGCACATTATTGCTTATATAGGTAGGTAGGTAGCTTATGAGGCTAGATATAGGTACCTCCTCAGGCGGTCTCTGGAATAGAGGCCTTTCACTAAAGGATTTTTTCCACATATTATGCAGATTTTTCTGTGTAAACTGCAATACAATTATGCAAGGTCCTGGGTGTGAATGTGTACCCATTCAAGTGAACGTGTTAACACTTAACTTCGAGAGTTCTGGTTAAAGCGGCGAGTCAAAGCGTTCCTGCGTTCTGCGAACATGGCCGTAAAAACTTCTATGGATTATACATGAAGACGATTTGTTATGGGTCCTACAAGGCTAGACTGTTATTAAAACCTATTTATTTTTCTCTGATTAAACCATATGGGGTCCTAATGAAGGACGTATTAAACCAAAACAAAATGTATATACTCAAGTAGGCTACAATGAAGCACTTTCCCAACTCAATTTTAAAATTAATAATTTTATTTTAAGATGCTCTTTTGGAAAGCGCTTATGATAAAAGAATATTTTAAATATTAGTAGGCAGTAGGTACCAGCGGAAAATTATTTCAGCTGATCTGCTTATTATCCTGGGCTTGTACTTGTACCATTTCACGGCAAAACTAAAGATGTTTTTGTCATTTTCTGAGATTTAGTTTTATTTTGCTGCATATTGATCAGATAACCATTATGCTTGTCATGTTCACCTAAAAATAAGTTGCACCATAAATATCCATGTTTAGTTTGTTTTTGATCAAATTCCAGTCACAAATTTCTTTTAGTTTAAAGCCTAGTCACAGTCTGTAGGTAAAAAACCAATGCCACAAGTTTATCGGCATACCTCAGCCTTTGTTGTAGAATTCGGCACGAAAACCGATTCGCGTCGGCTGAATTCGACGCCTACAGACTAAATACTAATACTATACATAGCTAGCTGTCCATACAACTTATATGGTGCATACCTAAATATTTCTGAGATTGCAAGTAAGAGTTGAGAAGCACGTAGGTATATCCAATATTTCTCTCAAAAGACTAAATGCGAGTAATTGTAAAATTTACTTGCAAAAGTGCTCCATTATAGTCTATTTAAATAAATAAGTTTGACGTACCTTTTTGCCATGTAGAGATATTTGTCCAGAAAAGATGAAATTGCTTAGAATTCTTTTTATCAATTACATATTTCCTTTTTTACAAGCTTTTATTTACTTTCACCTGTCAGTTGTCTGTCTGTCTGTAGTCAAATCATGGAAGTTTAATTTCATCCACTTCCCGATTTCTGATTGAGCTGATATTTGGCATGCAGTTATAAAATCGGATAATATTGCAATATTTTTATGACATGGAGCTGATCTGACGATGAAGCAGGAAGGTGGCCATAAGAACCTCGTAATTAAACGACGCAACCCCATCAAGTTTGGGCTCATTTGATTCACCTAGTCAAGAACTTTGGTGCCAGATGGTATTAATAATAAAAGCTTGTTTTTAAAAAGTTTTTTTTTATTTCGCTTGTTTACTTTAATATGAAAAAAAAAAACAAATATAAAACAGTTTTTAAAAGTAAGTTCACATATTTCTATACAATTTATTACCTCAAGTTTAGTACGAATACTTTAGTAGGTACCTAATAATTCTTGGTACACTCGATCCAGACACCTGGAAACAGATAGTTAATTAAATGATCGTGTTTACTGCAAATGAAGGTATTCTAAGTACCGAACTAACATCTAGCGTAAATTTCAAATAGATTTTATGCACCTAGCCACTATTTAAACAGTAGATTTAATTGGTAATAATATAAATAAACATTTTCACCCACGCGCTCTTTTACTTTAGCAATATGGCGTCAGCATATTAATCATAGAAGAATAGATGTCGAGCAGATATTTTAATGGGCTATATTAATTTATGTGTATTCTTAAATGGCTAAAGACACGGACATTTAAGGTCTGTTGAATAGGAGTTTCGTTATGAATAGTAGCTATCTTAAGGCGCTTTGAAGTTCATACAAATTTGTATTTTATGATTATGGAGGAGAGAGTATTAATTTTCCTTTGTTTGTGGTTGGCTTTTGAACTGGTTTTAATATAATATCTGTTTAATGCAGAGAGTTATATGAAGAAATCTATGTAAAAGTCAGTGCGAGGAACGAAGGTTACCCATCACGTAGCGTAGGTGCAATAGAGGAAGACATATGTGTTAATGATCGATAGAAAGCACCATTATGAGAACAAGATTTTCTAAGTGGTCGGCAACAGCTTGTTACTACAATGTGTGATACAGCCGCGATTCTAATCTTAGTCTGCTAACATCGTTGACAGCATCATTATGGATGATTAGCCGGGATCGTGGCCAAAGGCCTTGCCAAATCCAAATGCCTTATGAATAAAAAAAAACAATGATGATAGAACGATGTTGATGTAAAATGTTCAATGTCCACCACAGTACTAATCATAAAATGTATAGTATGGTAACGGCGATAAACCTATCTTAGCAACATCCCTATTTATGCAAGATAAATCATATTTACTTTAGAATGTATTAAATTTAATGATTGTCTTGTAGTATTAAAATCAGTTGAAATGGGAGAACAGGAAAGACCTGATCTGAATACTTAATATCAGTGTCACGAAGGGTTGATACATTATTCTGGTATTGACCACCATATTACATGCCTGTTCTGGGGGCCTACTACCATTTTACAATATTGGATATTACAAAACGATGCATAATATGTATTAAAACTTCTTCCTTATCGGGGGTAAACTTCCTTTGCAGGACGACGAGGTCGACTAGGTGGGTACCTCAATAGTGCCAGTTATTCTAACGCCTGAGCAGTGATGTGCAAACATTACTGTGCTTCGGTAGAAGGGCACTATAGCTAGTGAAATTACTGGGCTGAAGAATCTTAACATCTTATGACTCTCAAGTAAGAAGCACCCAGAATTTTACCTCCTGGGTAGGACTGTACTAATTATGAGCAGCGTTATCTCTTACCATCAGGAGAGCGTCTTGGTCGTCTTCTTACTTCGTTGTATAAAAAAATGTATTAAAATTTTATTTTCTCATTTCCTTTGTGGCAAATGCCATAACTGAGAAAAAAGGAACAGTATTACAATTACTAGGTACTGTAGTAAAAAAAAAACTTGTTTTTTGTATAGATTGGCCACTCGACCGAGCTACAGAAAATCCAAGTGCTCTACACCACTATCAGATGCCCAGATGACAGCATGCCCAGAGTGCTGGCAGCACTGTCACGTTGGATAGCAATAGATTTATACGTTGGCCAGATATGTATCAGCATTTTGGACATACATCACCTTTTCTATTTACCTAGTTATATGGACCCTCATTCAAATCGAGGCACAGGTAATTGAATTAATCGGAAAAAAACCGGTCAAGTACGAGTAGGACTCGAGCACCGAGGGTTCCGTATAAACCTACGGGTTTCTACGGAACCCTAAGGACAAGTGGGTATAATATTATATACTGTAGGTTTTGATTCCCTTGCGAGTACTTGCGAGTTTGAAAATATGCGGCTAAAATTGCTGTTTCTTTTGATTGCGTTGACATAGATGTTTAATTTTTTAAAAGCTTAAAGATATTATAAAGCTGAGTATTTGGTATGAATTTCAATTTAATAGCTGTACGCGTTCTTGAGGAAAGGGATAGTAAATACAAAATTATTAAAAATATTTTTTTATATGATGTAACTAAAAATTTACAGTTTTCGCAATTTTTCCTGTGCCTGTGATTTAAGACGTTGCTGCGAACCAAATTTCAAGATTCTGAGTTAACGGCAAGTACTCTGTAGGTTTTGATTCCCTTGAGAGTAGTCGCGAGTTAAAAAATACGGTAAAAATTGCTGTTTCTTTTGAATGCGTTGAGATAGAGGTTTGATTTTATCACAGTTTAAAGGTATCATACATAGACCTTAGTATTTGATATGAATTTCAGTTTAATACCTGCACGCGTTCATGAGAAATAAGGTAGTAAGTATGAAATTATTAAAAATATTTTTTTTATATGATGTAACTAAAAATGTACAATTTTCGCAATTTTTCCTTTATCTGTACTCTAAGGAATTGCTTTTTACCAAATTTCAAGATTCTACGTTCACGGCAAGTACCCTGTAGGTTTTGGTTTTTTGAGAGTAGTTGCGTGTTTAAAATTTCGGCTAAAATTACTGTTTCTTTTGAATGCGTTGAGATAGAGGTTTGATTTTATTACAGTTTAAAGGTATTATAGACCTTAGTATTTGATATAAATTTCAGTTTAATACCTGCACGCGTTCATGAGAAATAAGGTAGTAAGTATGAAATTATTAAAAATATTTTTTTATATGATGTAACTGAAAATGTACTATTTTCGCAATTTTTCCTTTATCTGTGCTCTAAGAAATTGCTTTTTACCGAATTTCAAGATTCTACGTTCACGGCAAGTACCCTGTAGGTTTTGGTTTTTTGAGAGTAGTTGCGTGTTTAAAATTTCGGCTAAAATTACTGTTTCTTTTGAATGCGTTAACATAGAGGTTTGATTTTATTACAGTTTAAAGGTATTATAGACCTTAGTATTTGATATGAATTTCAATTTAATACGTTTACGCGTTCATGAGAAAAGGGGTAGTAGGTATAAAATTATGCAAAATATTTTTTCATATGATGAAAATAAAAATGTATGGTTTTCGCAATTTTTCCTTTATTTGTGCTCTAAGGAGTTGCTTCGTGCCAAATTTCAAGATTCTGAGTTCACGGGAAGTGCCCCGTAGGTTTTGATTTATTTGGTAATGTCGAAAATTTGCGACATATTCGACTATATCTTTTGATTGCGTTGGCCTAGAAGTTTGAATTTTTCACAGCTCTAAGAGGCAATGGACCTTAGTTTCCTATAAATTTCAGCTTGTTACCTCCACGCGTTCCTGAGAAAAAGGGTCTTGACAGACAGACGGACGGACGGACGGACGGACGGACAACAAAGTGATCCTATAAGGGTTCCGTTTTTTCCTTTTGAGGTACGGAACCCTAAAAATCAACAAAATATAGAGTTATATGTAGAATATAGAGTTTAACATAAGGGCTGCAATCTAGTTATTTACTATAATTACTCAGTTCCAAAAAGTAATTATTGTTGACTTTTGTTGTTCAACTAAAAAGTTTAAAAAAAATAGCACTCCGGGAGTGCCGGCAGAAGTGAAAACTTCAATATTAACGTTGTGTTTAATTATAAGTATAAAAATACTATCATTTATGAGGTAGAATACAATGTTTATTTATTGCGCTATCGTACACAAATATGACAATTTATATTTTGTTTTAGCGATTGTTCGTTCTCGTTCAGTGTTGTTGTCTACCAAATTTAGCGAAAATCGCTTAGGTCACGTGACTAGCGACGAGAGCTGTCATCTCAGTACATTTTTTTAGCGATTGCGAATGGTCGCTACGGGCGAGCGCGCGCTTGTCTAAGCCCCCTGTGCCGCCTAAACAGAGCATCACACTCAGGCACGGTAGAAAGAGTGGGAGATACTAGTTCCTCTCCCTTCCCCTCGATCTTACGCTTTTTCGATCAGCATCACGTGACCCTGACGCGAGTTTGAAAGTTTTTACCCATACAAAAAAAAAGTGCTCAGCGCCGCTAAAGAAGTTTTCACTTCAAAAAATAAGATTCAACAGGAAGTCGTAATTTTTTATTCCTGAGAAAAAATCGTATAGGTCCTAAACGACTCTGGAAAACATTCTTTTGGATTTTCTGTAGATCGGCCATATTTTTAGTTTGTTTTTCTCAATAAAGGTATTATAATATTCTTTTAAAGTAGTTGAAATATATAGGAAGATCCGGGGTAGGCCCCCTCCCGCCAGCAGGCTCGCGTGCAGGGCCTTCGTGAGCTGATCTCAGAACTGGTTCCACACAATTAATGCGCTATCATACTGCACTTCAGGAAATTGAATATGTTTCTCATTTTAAACGACATTCAATTGCGAGATAATGCGATTACGGTACCATACTGTATATTTTAATGGGATGTCAGGAGAGTTGGTTTTGTGTGACGTGGCTACTTGTTCACTTTTAAAATACGAAGAAGTTGAGTTTTAGTGAATACGAGAATTCTCAAGGCAGATAATAAACTTGTTCATTTCAAAAGTTTGTACATGTACATGTGCATGTTTAAACGGCTGAATCGATTGACCTGAAATTTGATACAAAAGTGATGAAGTGAATGAGAGTGAATGATGTAGCCTTAAATATCACAGAGGCTAATTTTTCAAGTTTAAAAGCTTATTGGAAAAGCTATTTAGATTATATTTATTTAAAAGTACATCATTGTACAAAATAATTTATAGATACGTAGGTCATAGGTAGGGTTATGTAGAAGAATTTTAAGATCAGTGAAAACATCGAAAAATACGAAATCTGGTTATAATAATAAAAATATCCTTTTTTTTTTTTTTTTTTGACCCAGGAAAAATGCGTTACGCATCATCACCCCACGCCGGGGGGCGCGGGGCGGTATGTGGGACTCCCCCGCCAAAGATGGAAGCGGCGGGGATACCCACTAAAAAACCTGGGGTGTTTCCACCTCGCGCCTTAGTGCCGGGGCAACGGGTACGCCGAAGCACTCGTCCGCGGCCCCAGCGGCGTTGGTCCTAAGGGACCCCTCACCGAAATGGCGCACGGAAACACCGCGCGCGCCACCTCCCGGACCTGTTCAGTGACAGCGAACGCCCCCGCATCCTCCGTCCAGGTCCTGGGATTCAGAATTGGACTCTCCAACCCCCCCAATGCATACCACCCTGCAAAAGAGAAATCAGAGAGTCCTCTTCTTCCTCCCCTCCTCCTACGGAGCGCCGGAGATGTCCGGAAAACGACATCCCTCTTATCGCCACCAGACACCTCCCGCGATCCAGCGCCACCCTGCTCGCCGCCTAACGGCCGAGCCCTTTGACCAGCCTCCCGGGCCTGGTCCCACCCGACAAGGGGCAGTGGTGTGGCCCATCACTACGCGAGGGATACGTAGGTATGGTCTACCGGTCCACTGCCACCTTCCGCCACGGCGGCGCTCGCAATGAGCCCGCTCGCGCCATCCACTGTGCCCTATGCTGCCTTCATAGGGACACGCGGAGGCGCAACACCTACAACACACATCGGCCGCAGAGGATAGGGAGAACGGCGCACCGTAATACCGGCACTCCTCTTCCCCTGCGGCCCCACCGCGTCCGCCATCAAACGGTGGCGACCCCGTTTGGGCCGCGGAAGGCAGGGAGAGTGGCGCATCGTGATACCAACACTCCTCTCCCGCCGCGGCCCCCGCCATAGACCCACGGTGCGATGGTCAACGCACCGCGGTCCACCTCGGTTGGGATGCCCCTTAAGGAGGCACCGCAACCCACTCGGCCACTCGCACACGGGCTGCTGGAGGTCAGCTCGGCGTGGAGCGGCCGACCGCCTCGGGTTCCTCTTAGTTTCACCGTGGTCTCCTCTACCACGGCTACTTATCCCCACCGCCACGCAAAGGCGAGAACCCACCGGGGGGGTAATAAAAATATCCTGGGTTAAGCTATTTTAAATAAATAATATAGGTACATAACTTTCTATTCCCAAGCAGAAGAGTAAATTTTAAAGAACAGTCGGCGTTCAAAAAATACGACCATTTTTATTATAGACGTTATAACTCACATAATATAGTAGAAAATAGTGTCATATAAACCTGAGCTTATCTCAAATTAACTGGATTCCTGACTTAACAGCCACTTACTGAAGGAGACAGAAGGCTGGGCCATAACAATGACAAATATCACTATCTCGACTTGAATATATCTCTTTTACGATTGTCCATTGAATTTGCTCTGAGACGCCACATGTCTTTTGAATTTTACCTACTTGTAAGGTATTTATTTATTATTTATGTCATGAAGTAGAAGACGAGCAAGACGCTCTCCTGATGTTAAGAGATAACGGCTGCCCATAATCAGTACAGTGTCACCAGGTGTCAGGTGAATAGAAATGTTTTTTTTTTGTAATCAGGGGCACTAGACAAACGCCAATCGTTTGTCGCTATCGATAAAAGAATGTACTGAAATGACAGTCGTTTTCGTTTGCTTTTTCATAGCGACTGTCATCTCAGTACATTTTTTATCGATAGTAACAAACGATTTGCGCTTGTCTAGGGCCCCTGATGAACAAGAAGACTTAGACACTTATGAAATAACGCCTGTTCATTACAGTCTCAGTGCTGTCTAGGTATTAAATGAGTACGAAGTCATTTGAAACATTTCGCTGCGTTTGTCACCGAAAGTAAGTAAGAAACTTAGTTTAGTAAAAATGCAGTCGAATTATTACAGCTGAAACTTAACAAATCTGATATCATGTTCTGCTTCTTAACTAAAGTTATAAATGCGAAAGTACGAACGGGTGTGTTTTTTTTAGTACGTTGGCTGCGGACTGCGGCCGTAATTTTTGGATGAACTTTGTAAAGGAAAAACACACGGTATGTGCTTTTCAGCAGCCAATGCGAACATGTACCTCTATAATCGATCTTACCTAATGTGGGATGAGAATAAGAAGATACCAACAATTTTGTTATCATGTTTGATCATAAATAGAGTGTGTACAATACAATACAAGTACTCTTTATTGTGACCATATTAAATAAATTTTACAATAAAAATTTGCTTTAAAATAATATTAAGTGTACAACGTTTAAAACTAATTAAAACTAAATTTAGAATACTGGTCCACAATGGGCGGCCTTATCGCTTAAAGCGATCTCTTCCAGGCAACCGACTTTGCATGAAGAGGTTGATTGAAAGAGTAGGGTGATATAATATAGTATAGGATAAGTTGAATTTATAAACATACACAAATATACACAAATGTGTACCTACACAAGAAGAAGAAAACTAGGCCAATACTCAGTTAATCGTCCAGTCAAATTACACCAAATAAATAAAAACACCGTTATAATAAACTGGGTTAATTATATTTTAAATTAACGATGCTATAAAAATAAACTCGGACTATTGCGATAGTAATGAATGACAGCAATTATTCGATTTAATTTACTTAATCAGTTTAACAATCGATTACTGAAGGCCAATTAAAAGCTCATTAGAGAAATGTCCTGTGTATCTTGAATACCAATCACACCTTACGTGGTTACCCATGGACCGTTAAACTACTGTATTGAATTTGTTAAAAAGAAATGAGGTACCAATATTAAGCCTACTTTGAATGTAGTACGCGCATGCATTTCTTGCTCACGCTTAAGTTAAAAGCTTTGGTGTAGTGCACCTGGGATTTAACATCGTTGTGAAATCTTGAGTGGCACTGTGCTGATTATATATTATGGGCAACGTTATCTCTTACCATCAGGAGAGCGTCTTCCTCGTCTGTGAGTAGATGAGGAAGACGCTCTCCTTCTCTACATAAAAATAAACAAAACATAGCGGTGGTATAAGTTTTTGGTGTCTCTCCTTCTTTGCATAAAAATAAACAAAACATAACTTTGGTGTAAGTTAGTGTGAAGGTGTGTATTTGAGTGCGTGCATGATACTTATAGCATGTGGGCTTACAATGGATACTTCACTTTAATTTCATGAAACTACTTCAAGTATTTCATACACTTTAGTTAAGCCCTATTTACACATGCCGAGTTCCTTGCACGTGCGGAATTGTTTTACAAGTAACTTGAAAGATATTGGAAGAAGCTCACGAGAATTTTGAACGTGTATTACTTTGTAATCGTGTTAAAATAAGTTTACCGGGGGTAGACTTCCTTTGCAGGAGGTCGTCTAGGTGGGTACCACAACAGTGCCAGTTATTCTACCGCCTGAGCAGTGATGTGCAAACATTACTGTGCTCCGGTAGGAGGGCACTGTAGCTAGTGAAATTACTGGGCTAAAGAGTCTTAACATCTTATGACTCTTGAGTGAGAAGCGTTGGTGCAGTGCTCCTAGAATTTCACATCATTGTGAAATCCTGGGTAGCACTGTACTGATTATGGGCAGCGTTATCTCTTAACATCAGGAGAGCGTCTGGCTCGTCTTCTACTTCATCACATAAAAAAAAAGTTCTTGGTGCGTGCTCGGAAAAGGTGCTCCAGGATAAATAAGGAATTCCTTTAATATCTGATGTACAAAACGGGTACGACATGGGAGCTAGGCATTCGCGACAACATTGCGTTTCGAGCGATGAATTTACATCGGCTGACAAATAAATTGTTCAACTCAATTCGATTAAAATAACGTGAGAAATATTTAGTTTACTTTACAAAGGTATTTGATAAAAAAAACCCATTAAACACGACTTTTTACAAGCCAAACTTAACCCTTATTACTCTGTTAGAGTCAAATCACAATTACAATATTTAAGTGTGTGTAGTGACCTATGTATGTTGCAGTTTCAGGACGCCAAGAGCAGTATTATTTATATTCACTTAATAAAATTATGTGAAAATTACTTAATATCATAAAAAGTTAGATTGTAATGTGAGAACTCATCCATTGGGTAAATTACTCAACAACAAAAAATGCTGGAACAAATATTTTGTACTGAAAAGATCCATGAGCATGTTTATCATCTACTAAGCTTAACCCTTGCCTTAAAGCTAAAAGGGCAATAAAAAGCATCGCTTTAATCTACCCTTTCTCCCGTTACCTTAAACGATTCAGCCTCACCTTTCATTAGTTAATTGAACTGCAAACGAGTCAGTTCACTAAGAATGCTTCAATTTTATTTTAATGAAACTAAGTATATAATATAAGTATACTTCTAGAAATTAGTATTCTTTGGTTAATTCCACATAATAAAAACAAACAGTTAGGTAAAATAATGTCACGAACAAACTACGGAAAAAAAACGATATTGTTTGAAAGTGTACAGTTGTATAATTCATTAACCAGTGAGTGACCTTCGGGAATGTGAAGACATTAATGTATTTAAGAGTAAATTAAAAAAAAACACATCAATTGTATTAATAACATGAGTATGTACGTGCCGCCAGAAAACATAGTTTTAAGTTAATAGTTGTTAATCTCATTGTAAATGAACATATTATGTTTGTATGAGAAATAAAGTTCTTTAAACCTAATTCCTATTTCCACATGCTAAAAGTTCCTTGTAAGTATGAAATTCTTTTACGAATAACTAAAAATTTATTAGTAGGTTTCGTGGCTAGTTACTACCCACAGACAAAACCGTGTCGCCAAGTGGTCATAATGACCATGTTCCAGCATGACGTTCAATGAAGCCAGGGCGGGATTTGTCTCGTCTTCTAGATTTAGTCTGCTATCATATCTAAAGCCAGATCGTCGCTTAACTTCGCGCGAGATCGTAGTCAAAGGCTAACCTATCTTACTAATTTTATAAACGTGAAAGTTTGTAAGAATGGATGTCAGGATGTTTGTTACTCTTTCACGCCTAAACGGGTGGAGCGATTGAGCTGAAATTTTGTATTGAGATAGCTTAAACCCTGGAATAACACATAGGCTACATAAGTACTGCGGGTAACACCGCTGGGCGCAGCTAGTAATGAATAAAACAAAAATAAGATAAATATTTAAACTAATAAGGCATTAAGCAAAGAGCATCACCGTAATCTATCTACCCTTTCACCCGCTACTTTAACCGTTTGAAAGAGATTCCGCTTCACCTTTCATTAGTTAATTGAACTTTTACTAATGGCCAATGTAATGTACGGGTATCGTGAGCGCGGATGCAATCAATATCTCTACAGCTTTTCTTAATGACACCACCTCGTTGGTATTGCCTTGTGAACTTTGTGAATGCTAAATTTATTTATCTTTACATTTTATATTTAACTAGCTTTGCTTATAAGTTTTACTCGCTAAAAAGTGGTTTAAGTGTTATTACGAAGTCTAAGATACCTTATACAATATAATATTTCAAATTTCAGCTCCTTTCTCAGTTCAGACAAACACATATATATACTCGGGTACTGGTTGAATACTTAAAATACAGGGTTCTCGAATCTAGATTCGTTACTAAATATTTTTTTAAACAACATATCTATGACACAGTTATAAAAGAATCTCATGAAATAGATATAGACATTTTTACGTGACTACAGAGGTAAAACTTTAAATAAAAAAATATAAGTAAGTATCAATAATAAAACATTGTTGTGGGAACCCTAACAGCCGGCATAACCACTCACAGAAAAGGATTTATTCCAATCAATTAACAGGATTAAAGCAGATTTCCAACTAAATGGGCGCGGGATACAGAGAACAGTTAGGATGACTGTTTGTAAGCGTTTAGAAAGCTTCCCGGTATTGACAATAGGGACAATCGACTATAAATATTGCCAAGTTGAATAAGTAAGATTATCCGAGGATTGTGCGCCGACTTCAGAATAGCTACTGTAAGTTGTGGATCATATTCTAACGGGAAATATGGATAGAATATTGAATTATTTATTGAAAATATTATTATTGTGGGCTTTTATTGCAGAGGCCGAGCCACACATTTGCCATAGTTATTCATCCGCCAAGCAATAATGTGCATTTCTTTGTTTTGCGGAATGAAAGGCTATGTTATGAGCATAATTACTATGTATGACGAGATAATCTGAGGGTGACAGGCGCAGTGCTATGCCGCGCAGAATTTTGGCTTTCAAAATACTGGGTGGCACTGTGAGTGAGTACCTATATATAGGCAATCATGAAGCTTGCCATCGAACATATTATTATGTATAGATTTGCTTATCTTGTCGTTCAATATCATAAAAATACTGATCTATTAATAGGTAAATTACACATATTAGTTAATAAAATAAAATAAATAAATAAATATTTCAAGACATTTCACACAGCGCCACCTAACCCCAAACTAAGCAACTTAATGCTTGTATTATGGTGGATAGGGTAACGGATATAATACTATATACTTTTCTTTTGTAAATACATACTTATAATAGATATTTAAACCACCCAGACCAGAAACAAATACCTGTGGACCACACAAACATTTGTCCCATGCGGGAATCGAACCCGCAACCTTCTGCGTTGCAAGCGGGTATTAGCCCACCGCGCCACAGAGGTTTTCAATAAGAGAGATGTAAAAAGCACTCTCTTTAAGGCTTACTGCCAGTCCTTCTACTCGAGCAGTCTGTGGGTGCGGCATACAAAACGGGCGGCCAATACTCTTCGTGTTCAATATAACAACATCTTCAGGATGCTAATGGGACTGCCGCGGTACTGCAGTGCGTCGGGAATGTTCGCGGAAGCACGAACTGATGGCTTCCATGCTATACTCCGTAAAAAAGTTGCTTCCCTTCGCCAACGCACATATAGCAGTAACAATGGTCTCCTGAAGATGATTGTTGCTAGGTTTGATTGTCCTATACAAAGCATATGGATGAATATTTTGATTGGGCTAAAAGATAACAGGTAGTATATACATATATGACATTAATTTTGTTATTTCAATTTATAGTAATTATTCAAAAATTCTAATTATATATCAATTCTTATTTTAATGATTTAGTGCTCTTTTTGTATTGTCTTTTTGTATTCTTTATTTAATTATTTGTTATTATTTTAAGTGAGAAAATATGTTACACTAGATTTATGGTTATTGACCGAAATAAATGACTATTTAATTTTAATTTTAATAATTTCACAATGATGTATTTCAAATCGTATAAGTAGTGTGTATATTCCTCACTACACAAAAACTGTAAAGAATTCATCAATAATTCAGTAAGTTAACGCTTTGATGCAAATCCCATGGATAAGCCGATTCAAGTAAATGTCATGCATTTTAACATTCTTTTATACTCAATTATCATATTAACTTTATATCATGTGCATAATTGTATACATATATATTATGTACTAGCTGCTCCCAGCGGTTTTACCCGCTGTACTGTAGCCTATATGTTTACCAAATTTCAGCTCAATCGGTTAACCCCTTTAGGCGTGAAAGAGAAACAAACATACATCCAGACATCCATACATTCTTACAAACTTTCACGTTTATAATATAAGTAAGATTATGTAAGAACGGATTTCATAACCAAAAATTTGTTTTATACTTAGCTCAGAGATATAGAATTAATTATAATACCAAAACTAAAAACAATCATAAAAATTCTAAAATCTTTACGATGTTTTTCTTCTATTTATAATTTTTATTCAGGTTAATTTCGCGTTTAATACTCTTAATATGTAAAATACTTCCAAAATAATCTCAAAAAAGATCATAAAAAAATTATAACCACCGCGAAAATCCCACACTGAAATGAAATAGATATTATTGTAAACACATACCTAATATATATGTATGTATTTATGTAAATCAGGTGCAAAATACACTAGAAAGCAAGATGGTCAATGTGAAATGGACCTTACAGATGTCAAATCGTGCTTAACTCCAATTACGCTAAAGACCTACAGTGACTCTTAAAAGGCATTCAAAGCCCAGCAGCAGGGTCCTGCCTTATTGGAGCATCAGTATTGTAAATAAAATGTATCTTTTGATTGTGATCCAGTATTAAATACACGCTGTTAAACTAAAGTTAAGGAACGTTTTGTGTGGTAGGTAGGTGCATTTTAAAAATGGATTGGGACGTCATTAGGGTGAACCGGGCAGTAGAGTGGCGGCCATTGGCGCGCAGCCTCGTATCGAGCACCCAATTTAAATACCAACAAAAAGTTCTCAAATCACCACGGATTTACCTCGACCAGTTCTCGTGTAGGCGGACTTCTTGTGGCACCGGGGTACAAGCTATGAGCGATTAGCGAGAGACTCTTTGTCTTTAGTCTTTATGTTTTTGCTTTATGCAGCTTGAGTTGCATGTTGCATAGGCACCTATTGGGTACAAACATATCTACAGGGAAAGCGTGTAGAAAATTCCACGTATGCCTTTCACAAAAAGAGTATTAGTAGTACAAATAAGTGAAAAGTAGAAAAAGTATTATAACAACTAGATAATTTTGTAATTCGGATAAATGCGGCTAAGATAGTAAACATAATTTATCATGATTTAGGGAGGGGTTTGCCCACATGGAGAAAACCTATTTTAGGGGAAGCCTACGTGCTAAACCTATTCGTGATCCTAATGTTTACCCAATCCGTTCAGAAATAGGTATGAGTTTTGTGTCGATAGACCAAAAAATTAGACATGTCCTTTTTAAAGCCTCCTTATATTGATACTAGCGCGGCTCGCGGCTTTGCTTACGTGAAGAAATACTTTCTTAGTAGTGCTATCGGGGGTACCCCAACAATGCCAGTTATTCTAACACCTGAGCAGTACATAATATGTATGTGCAAACATTACTGTGCTCAGGTAGGAGGGCATTGTAGCTAGTTAAATTACTAGGCTGAAGAGTTTTATTTACATCATAATATGACTCTTGATTAAGAAGCGTTGGCACCTAGAATTTTTCATCATTATGAAATCCTGGGTAGCTCTGTACTAATTATAATGGGCAGCGTTACCACTTACCATTAGGAGGGCGTCTTGCTCGTCTTCTTAACTAGAAATATTACTTACGAACCTAGCTTTGTTCAAAATTTCGACTAGCTAATCATTCTGGTCCTATTATATAGGTAAATTTAGATTACCATAGGCGGTCTACGGTTTCTATCATCATAATACATTTATTGATTGTTGACCGCTAGTTCTAATGCCTTATGCCTGATCACGTGGGAGGTTGTAACGTTACATGTGAACGCATCTGCATCGCTCGCCGGGCCCGAGGTCATCGACCCCGCACGTTGTACAACCACTGTGAGAAGGTCACCACATTCGGCAACTGCCAATATTCTTCACAGTTTCCATTTACAATTTTAGATTGCCAAATATTTCGACTGTTTTTTGTTTGGAATTAGAATTCAATTTTTTTTTATTATAGATTAGCCGTATCTTGCGTGATGTTAAGCGACGATGCGGCCGTAGATGGTAGCAGATTTAACCTAGGAGGTGGGATAGTTCCCCCCTGGCTTCACTGCACATTGCACATCATGCCGGAACACGGTCAAATTGACCGCTTGGCGTCATGGTTTTGTCCAGTGGGTACACAAGCCACGGCCGAAGCCTACCACCAGTAGGTATAGCGAGTAGAAAAACATAACTAATTAAAGTCATTGGTTGTCGAGATTCGAGCTCGGTGGTCCAGATTTGCATCCGCACAACATAACCCCTTGGCCACCACCGCTTCAAAAACTCCACTTGTTATGTCGGGTATTTCTCTGTTTTACACCATATGTCGATGTTAAGACTGCTGATTCCCAGTCCTCCACCAGCAGGGAACCAAACCCTTCGGTGACCGAATTGTCAAAAATGTATGAAATGACGTATTAAGACTAACGACGTATCAACTTGCCGTGACATTTCACGCCATTCCATTGGGGATACATTTTTGACAATTCGGTCTTCGGTTCGGTTCCCTGACGGACAAGTGAATAGCCCTGCAGAAAGACGATCTAGCAGTGCGTCTAGTGGTTTTAGTGCTAAATAGCTTAGACCCTAGAATAAACCTAACACAGGTTCTTAGAGTGAGTAAAACCGCTGTGCACATCTAGTTTTGTTATGATGACACATTTTGTTACTGTCAAGTAAAAAAACTCGTATTTCTAACGTCTGTTGCATTTTGTGTACCGAAGATTATATTTTAAGACGCTTAAAGGCTTTGCGTTTTGCCAACATTATTTATTTGCAAAAATAATACATTAGAACAAAGATTATGATGTCATTGCATTGTTTTTTATACTGAAGCGACTGACTTACCTATAGTTTATGAATGAGGACTTAATTTTCAGTTTTATATTTGTATTGATTGTTTAATATAGTTTTTAAGAAATCGTTCAATTCGCATATATGATTTGATTTTTTTTAACTTTTAAATTAATTAATCTTTATGGTAAATCTTTAAAGCAGAATAATACACCTAAATATATAAAAGGAAAGAGTGACTCATTGACTGACTGATCCATTAACGCATAGCCCAAACCACTGAACTCCACTAAGAAAGGATTTTGTCATGCGAGCAAAGCCGCGAGCATAAGCTAGTCAATAATATAAAATCAATGAATTTAAAACTTAAAGTAAAACTAAACCAACAACCAACCAACAACCAACCAACCACCAACCAACCAATAAAATTAAACCCGGTGTCACACAGAGCCGACGGGGAAACGGTCAGGATCCGGGATTTTTTCTAATATTGGAATTGGAACCTTGGACCCTGACACATAACATTATAATGTAATAATATAAAGCTGGAGAAAACGTATAATACTGTTGTAAAGGTCCTTTTGACATTATAAGAAAAAAGGTGATTTTGTGTAGGTGCGATAATTTTCAAAGTGAAAGAAAGTCCTGAACAAATAGTGAAACAAATTGGACGCCATAATAGAACCACGCGCCTGTGGACTGTGGGAGTGCTTGGGTGAGATTGGATCCGACCCTGTTACCATGTTTACCTATAAACATTCTACTATACAATAAACTATTCAATTATATGAGTTAGCAGTTGGATTTTCTGTAGATCGGCTTGTGGCCGATCTGTGGTTAATAAAAGTGTTCTTTACTGCTGTAGTAGCTGTAGTATTGTTAGTTTGTTTTTCTCAAAAAAATTATATGAGTAGTTGTACCTATATAATATGGAGATGATTTTGTTTAATTTTTACCAAACTTAAATGAAGCAAAGAGTTCGTGTTTCCGCCTTCTCTACGCCTAAATTACGGATTAACGGATAAAATTTGACATAGTGGCTGTAGTATACACATGGGATCCCGCAGAAATATCAAGAGTAGATCTGTCATCCCATACATAGTAGGTTTTTGTGAATGTGTGGGATGACAATTGAGTGAAGACAAGTCTACGCGTTATCTATGCTTGGCTCACAGTTTAGACTTTAATGCAGATCGCTAAGTGCAAAAAATAAAATAACACAAGGAATTTTATTCGACACAAGTGAATTAAATTAAAAATTTAAAAAACCCCCAACGCAATACGTAATTCACCATTTTTTTTATGGCGGCCATCTTGGATTTTAAATTTTATATAGTGGGCTGTAATCTACTTGTTAAGCCCTTTCATTTGATACCCATATTGAGGGGGTCGTGGAAGAAAAAAGTAATCCGCCATTTTGTAGCGGCGGCCATCTTGGACCGATTTCCACCAAACATGGCTAAGAACACTCTCGACTAACTCTACTTTCAAACAAAAAAAACTAAATCAAAATCCGTTCATCCGTTTGGGAGCTACGATGCCACAGACAGACACATACACACACACACACACACACAGACAGACAGACAGACAGACAGACAGACACGTCAAACTTATAACACCCCGTCGTTTTTGCGTCGGGGGTTAAAAATCGATTAAAGCGTTATCAACCGCACTCAAGGCACTGAAACACCAAGTGTCTTCAGTCACATCAGACGTCGGATACTTTTTAATCAGTTTCCCAATAATATTTTAAAACGCTATACAGGACAGGTATATAGAGAATAGACATCTAATTATTCATGTAGGACTATACATATACACTTAGTACATAGATACAGACAGTGAGATGTTGCACCACGATCAGAATTACCAACTTATCTAACTTACAAATCGTGTCGCTACTATCGCTAAAACAAAGGCATCAGCAGGTTCAAGTTACTAGTTCCAATTTGAGCCGCTGCTGAGTTAAGTTGGCGGCACGTATACGCGTGGCCGGTCCGTTCTCTCGATCACGACGCGACCTGAAACGCCCTCTATTGTCTGATAGAAAGTCCCGAATCAAGCTGCATGGTACATTATCGCATTATCCGATAATAGATAAATATGGAGGACTGACGTGCTGATTGTTTCTGAACTGATGGTTAAGAGTTCAGACTTGGACTGTTATTACTAGTCTGGGTTTATTTTGAATCTACGTTAGAGGCATAATATACAGAAGATACATAATTTAGGTATCTAAAAAACTGATGAGAGTTTATATTGTCTCGACACTTCACTTCCACTATCAAATTGTCATCCAAAAAGTGCTTTTAAAGGAGTTCAGTAAAGAAATCTGTTTTCCTCAGCTTTAGGTACATTTGATGAGTCTTTTGAATAGAAAGTTTTTAATAAGAGTTTCAGAAAAGAAATAATCGAAATGTTCAACAGTAGCATGTGTTGTAATGTTGTGTTAAGCGCCATATTAACTTTTATTTATACTTGATATACCTACGTAATCCTACAAGAGTCAGGAATAATTTTTCCGGGGGTAGACTTCCTTTGCAGGAGGTCGTCTAGGTGGGTACCCCAACAGTGCTATTCTACCGCCTGAGCAGTGATGTGCAAACATTACTGTGCTCCGGTAGGAGGGCACTGTAGCTAGTGAAATTACTGGGCTGAAGAGTCTTAACATCTTATGACTCTTGAGTAAGAAGCGTTGGTGCAGTGCTCCTAGAATTTCACATAATTGTGAAATCCTAGGTTACGCTGTACTGATTATGGGCAGCCGTTATCTCTTAACATCAGGAGAGCGCCTTGCTCGTCTTCTACTTCATAACATAAAAAAAAAGTCATCTAACATTTGACCAGTTTTTTTTCCATAACGCGCAATGCGTTCCACCTGCGGTTTACATAGCTTGAAACCTCAACACTGCATCGGTTTACTTTCTTAATGGCTTACACCAATTCGCGGGACATTCGCAAACTTTCCTCAAGGATGAATCCTAAAAGGGTTTGTGTGTTAACACAATTCTACGTAGTGTTTGGACTTTAAGTAAGCATAAAGAGATAAGACTGTGATTCTATCTTGAGTTACTTGAATATATTTTGTATCCTTACTGGCTGTGCCTAGTCGTTTTCCCCGCTGAAGAAGCCTTTGTGTTATTCCAATATCTAAAACACCAATGTAGCAAATTGTGAAGATGTAACAAAAACACTCATACACACTACACACTTTACTTTTGCATTTACAATATTAGTAGGAAGTAAGGTACAAACAAATAAGACTAGCAGCGCGCTTTACCCGTGTGGAAAAATCATCTCTACGTCATAAAACCTTCTGTATCGAAATTTAAACCTAATCCGTTCATCGGATTGAGCTGTCCATTAAAGATCAATCAGTCACTCTTTCCTATATATTTAGAAACAAATTATAATTTAAAAGATGATGCTCCATAATCAGAGATCGAATCCTACAAAGGAGGGGTCACGACCCCCAGTAATGTGGAATACGACACAAGGAGGAGGATAATTTAAACAGTACTTTAATGTCTATGAGCAAGCTACCCTAGATTCAAGATTCTTATGAAGATTCTTAGATCTCTTATCAAGATTTCAACACATAATCGCATAACTTGCAGGCTGCCCACTATTTTGTATGCAAAAGCTCTCAGATACAGAAAGCTGGCGACTAACATGCGTTAATTAAAAGCAATAAGTCGTTAGATAAGGCTCGTACAAGAGAACAGTTGCCACGGGCGCTAGATCAATCGCCAGGCATATATACTGCCACAATCTTAACTTGGCTAGTGGATTTTTTTAGAACTAATGTTAGTTTAAGGATAATTTGAATATCACACTAGAAAAAGTCGCAAAAAGTACAATGACGTTAAAACGTATGCTTTTTTGTATAAGTAAAATTAAAGTTATATACCTAATTTTTGTTACGCGAAAATGTAATTAAAGTTAATTTTGTGCCAGCACAGTGGCGCCAACCACCCTGAGTAACACTTGCTACATAAAGTAAGAAACTGGTCGGACGAGCTGAGCGAGAGTTGCCCACAGCCGTGAGATTAAAATACTCTGAGCTACTTTTCCGTTAATTTAAATCGAACGAGTTTTTAATTTCTTAAAGCGGACTTTTTGGAACACTCACATTAAATAAAATCCTGTCTAGATATTTCTGGAAAAAATAGGCGCAAATTACTTATAGGTAGATAGCAGTTTTTTTTTATTTGAAATTTGTTTCCTTATTATTTTTAATGGGAGGAAGATTAAAAGGAAATCAATTTAAAATCTTATGAATATTAATTTATTTTAGTATTGGTAATCTTTATATTAATAGGTAAAAAGACTAAGTATGTATGTAGATATACATAGGTGTATCTACATACATACGTTATATACGTTACATACGTTTTTTTTACAAAATGATACATTTTACACTCCTATTTCGAAAAATCATAGTGTCCACATATAACTTCTTTGTGAATACTTTTCTAATGTATATTATGAAGCCAAAATGATATTTTTCCCAAAGCACAGATGCTACCTCTTCCGCACACATCGCTCTTCCGAAACTAAGACAAATGATACATCGTTCAAAGTGCTTCAAATTGCTTGTATTCCGTCCTCTTTCCATTCATTTTCCATACGCCCGTTCTATTTTTTGTATACGTTTTAATCCATCATGGTAGACGTCAAGCGGCTTGACAAGCCGTTTGACGGCTAGAGGAAGTACTGATTGATTTACAAGTAGGTACAATACGACCAGGTTATGTACTTGGATCTAGTCTAGAGGTCAATGAACTCTTCAATATGACTGGTACATAGATATAAGATAGATAAAGTTTACAATAAAAAAGACAGTTAAAGGCTCATTCTCATGGAATCGATTCTCATCGTCACCTTCATGGCAATTCTTATTTATTGCTTATTTGTAATGTTTATGTATAATATTGTATAGAGCTTGATAACACGAGTAAACTTTTATAGAAATGATTTAAATCGTACGTTTCATTTCGAAGAAAAACAGTTTTGAAATTTTCAACGCCACGAAAGTGATTCAGACATTATTTTTTCACAACTTTTTCAAGTAAAACCCTTTTAAAAGACTAAATCTACCAAAAATGTACAATAACACGACATTCTACGTAACAATAAACCTCACAACAGAAGAAAATATGCGTTATTTGAGATATTACTTTACCTTTCACTTTACTTTTTTATTAGTCAGAAATTTGGTATGTATATATTAAAACCCTAACATAACAGATAAAGTACTTTTTAGTTGGTAAAAAGGCCCTTTTAAAAGAAAAAAAATACAAAAAATCACTTGCGTGGCTTAAAAATCACCTTCATGGTAAAAAACGCTATGAAGGTGATGCCACGCTGGTGACGAAAATATCCCTTTTTGGTGAAATTCTGGAAAGTTTAGGTATAATGTATAAAATTAAATACTATATCTTTATCTCGCACATTTTGGCGTTTTGAAAAGCTAGCTTTGATTTAAATAACTAAAATACAATGCATAAGAATGTTGTCCATGCAAGTGATCGGTACACCCACGAATAAATTGAAACTTAGCAATTTTATTTTTTCCCACGGCTAGATAAGTCCTAGATCCTACTTCTACGATTGCAGAACATGGCCATCATTGAAATGAATCGAACTCTGTATTGGATTGTTGATGTTGTGTTTAACGGCAGCCGTTAAACTACGCAAATCTAAAGCACCTAAAATCGTGTGACCGCCGCATTATATTATTTAAAATTCAAAATATACTGAAAACTCTTTTTTAGCTTGTAGACCTTAAAGTATATTTGTTTGCGATAATTTTGGTATATATAACATACAGATACATCAAAATTTGTTAAAGTAGTGCCCAAATGTTTAACTGCAACGCAAAGTGTGACACCATGAGAATACGAAAAATGGCCCCGATTTTGAACTTTCATGTTAAATTTTAGTATTATTTTTTGCGTCTATTATGACAATCTTCATTTATTTTGTAGCTTAATATATGCTTTATACACCTATCTACAATTCATATCTCTGTTTTTAACCGTTTAGGAAATATAACCGTGTGACCATCAAATTTGAGCTAAAATGAGAATGAGCCTAAAATTTGCACGACGTGGCGATATAGAATTAGTATACGTTTGAATTATTTGTTAAGACAAGCGTTGAAACGATGCTAGTTTTTGACATCATATTGGGATATGAAGCAAAACAATTTCTGAAAGTGTTTTGGAAAACTATTGAGCCTAGGGCCTAGAACGGCGACGGAGTGTACGGGATCTTGTCTTGCTGTCAAGTTGAACTGTCAGTACTTTTTATGAATCTTTTATGATCACTGTACTTCATATCCGTAATAATTAATTAAGAAATTATAAGAAGTCAAAATGTTATAGATAGTTTAACTTTAAAACGCGCGATAGTGGGGCCCCGCAAAAGGGACTCCTTTCCTGAAAAGCCCTCCAAGTATGTACTTATTGAGAATGTATGTAACGACAGTTTGAGAAGACAAAACTTCCAACCTCGAACGTACATTTCTGCTTAGCACAAAGAGATTCATTAAACTTAGCTTCAGATTGTTTTTTGTTTAGGACAACTTGTGCATTCATGGTAACAATTAATTAATCTTAACTATTTCATTCCACTGTGATTAAAAAAATAATAGCAAGTTGTGAGTATGTCTTCAATTCTAAACATACTTCATTTAAAATACCTCCTTGAGTCAACTGGAGGCAATTGTAGATAGTTATCATCGCTTAATCTTTAATTCAATCTGGAATGCAGATAAACGTATAAATTGGATAATGAATAAATCAAATTGGTCATACTGTGGCTTTGACATTAAAATATCTGTGGAACTTATTTTATGTAGATATTCTATTAGTTGGTTTGTGGTCGACTATTAAAAAAAAAAAGGTAGCACTCCGGGAGTGCCGGCAGAAGTGAAAACTTCAATATTAACGTTGTGTTTAATTATAAGTATAAAAATACTATCATTTATGAGGTAGAATACAATGTTTATTTATTGCGCTATCGTACACAAATATGACAATTTATATGTTGTTATTTATAATATTATATCGTTATTTATATATTACACTAGCTGACCCGCGCGCACTTCGTTGCGCGTGACAGTCAATTTATAATGCAAAAATATTGTTGCAACCATTTTGAAAATGATTTGATTTCTATCCCCGCTGCTTTGTGGACGTCTATTTATGGTTATATTCGCTCCCGCTCTGGAAAGCGAAGAAAATCGGGCTAAGTATTTAAATAAAAAAATAATAAAATAAATATTTCAGGACATTTCACACAGCGCCATCTAACCCCATACTAAGCAGCTTAATGCTTGTATTATGGTGGTTAGGGTAACGGATATAATACTTATATACTTTTGTAAATACATACTTATAATAGATATTGAAACCACCCAGACCAGAAACAAATTTTACCAGGGGTAGACTTCCTTTGCAGGAGGTCGTCTAGGTGGGTACCCCAACAGTGCCAGTTATTCTACCGCCTGAGCAGTGATGTGCAAACATTACTGTGCTCCGGTAGGAGGGCACTGTAGCTAGTGAAATTACTGGGCTAAAGAGTCTTAACACCTTATGACTCTTGAGTAAGAAGCGTTGGTGCAGTGCTCCTAGCATTTCACATAATTGTGAAATCCTAGGTAACACTGTACTGTTTATGGGTAGCCGTTATCTTTTAACATCAGGAGAGCGTCTTGCTCGTGTTTCTACATCATCACATAAAAATGTCTGTGGATCACACAAACATTTGTCCCATGCGGGAATCGAACCCGCAACCTTCTGCGTTGCAGGCGGGTATTAGCCAACCGCGCCACAGAGGTCGTCATTTCTATGCAGTTTTTAGGGTTCCGTACCTTCAAAGAAAAAACGGAATCCTTAAAGGATCAAAGTCAGGGAGGGATTTATCCCACCTTCTAGGTATAGTCTGCTACCATCTAAGGCCGCATTGTCGCTTAACATCACGCGAGATCGTGGTCAAAGGCTTACCTATAGGGGCTGCGCAGACGACAGACTATCCATGACGCACTTTTTAGTCTGTGAAAATAGAACCTATGCAATTATATGCAGTAACGCACACGACGCGCAAAGAGTCCGGCGCACAAATAATCTGTGTAATTCGGGCTGACCGCACCGCGCCGCTCTGCACAAAAGTGTGTGAAAAAAATTGAACGTTTGCTTCAACGCGCGCTAACGCAGACGGCACACACTTTAGTCGGCAATCTGCATTTGCTAGGGGTGGACGTAACGCTTCTTTCTTCTTCTTTTTCTGTACTTCATGTACAAAATAATACTTCGCGATCTCTGCACGATTTCCATAGCGTCTACGTCCCTACAGCTCTGCCGACAGAATGATCGAAGATGTGCGTCGTGTGCGTTGAGTCTGTGAAAAATCCGCAACCGACTTTTTGCGCGTCATGCAGACTTTTTGTGCGCCGCAGACTCGATCGCACAAAGTGTGCCGTCTGCGCAGCCCCTTAATGAATAAAAAAAAAGTGATCCTATAAGGGTTGTCCGTCCGTCCATCCGTCTGTCTGTCTGTCTGTCAGGACCCTTTTTTTTCAGCAACGTGTGAAGGTATTAAGCTGAAATTTATAGAAAATAGAATAGGGGAGGAGGAAATACCCCCTCTTAGAGCTGTAAAAAAATCAAACTTCTAAGCCAACGCAATCAAAAGATAATATTTTAACAAATCGAAACTATATAATTATTAATCCAATATGCCGCAAATTTTTGACATTCGCAAGGGAATCAAAACCTACAGGGTACTTTCCGGTGAATTCAGAATCTTGAAATTTGGTACAAAGCAAAGTCTAAAAAAAGGAAAATTTTCGAAAACTGTATTTTTAGTAACATCGTATAAAAAATATTTTTAATAATTCTACATTGACTACTCCTTTCCTCAAGAACGCATAGAGGTATTATATTGAAATTAATATCAAATACTCAAGTCTATAAAACCTCTATGTGAGCGCAATCAAAAGAAACAGTAATTTCTAGCCGCATATTCTTAAACTCGCAACTACTCGCAAGGGAATCAAAACCTATAGGGTACTTCCCGTGAGCTTAGATTTTTGAAATTTGGCATACCTACGGGTTTGCACGGAACCCTCGGTGCTCGAGTCTTAATCGTACTTGACCGGTTTTTTTTCGCTACCACAGGAAACAAACCTGTGTCCTTTTCTGGAATTCAAAATATCTCCATACTAAATTACAGCTAATCAACTTAGCCGTAATTAGAATGCATTTAAAAACTTCCACGTTCCTTTTTCCGGAATGAAAAATAATTTGTTGTCCTTTCCCGATAACTTTTAATTTGGGCTAAATCGGTTACTCTTTTCTCACACTATCTTTCCCGCGACTCAAATCGATACCGTGGTTCCTAAATTCCTATAAAACTCTGATCTCCCTCCTTTTCACCTTCCCTTACTTTTATGGCCAAATTAAGGGCCCCCATTATGTTCGTTGTTGACGGGCAAAAATATTATAATTTTTACTAAGAAAAATGTGTGTTTAGCTCGCTCTGAGCAGTTAGAAAGCTTAAACATCCTTAATAATATGTGCGCGAGCAACTTGCTGCGAGCGCCGAGAAAAAAAATATAATCTTTACCATGAAATATGTGCAAAATTTGTAACTCTACAATGATTCTGGCCCCCCCCTAAATCCGCCTATGGGTCCAGCTGTATCTATTTCAAATTTCTACTAAAGAAGAGCTACTGATTTCCCATAAAAAACGCTGACCCTCCTTTTTAAAGCTTGATTTCTGGAATTAAAGCTATTTCAGGCCTTTTAGAAGTCTCCAATGATTATTTTTCAAATTAAAAAAAAAACGCATCAAAACGTATTTTATTAATAAATCTACATCAACAATAAAGTAACTAAATATAAAGAATTAACAATGACATTCGACCAAAAAAAATTAAATTTCTAATTGCAGTCTGTAACAGTAACACTGCAGGTTTTAGAATAACATGGACTGTGGACCGCCTTTAAGCATAATACTACAAAAATGCGCAAAAATTTAGTAATGTAAGTTTAAACATTAGTCGATCATGGCCAACATATCGCTTGCGAGTTTTAACGACGAACAGCGCCATCTAGTTTCAGAGCGAGGAAAAATAGTGGCATCTCAGAACAGTTTGTACTTTGTATGAGAAGAACTCTTATTACATGTTTTTGAGCGTTAAAAACTATTCAATTAATAAATAAATGTCCTTTTTGGAGACTCAAACTACATACATACATCTATATATCAAATAGGGCTAGCGGTTTTTGACTTCCACTCTAAGGCCAATTTCAGGGTTAAAAACTGTTCCATATCCTTTTTAGAGGCTCAAGCTATATCTAAACCAAATTTTAGCTTAAAGGGGTCATTAGTCACTGATTGCCCATTCAAACTTTGACCTCCTTTATCCCGCCTTAGAGGTTGATTTTTGGGATAAAAAGTATACCATACAATTTTTTAGGACTCAATCTATCTCTGTGCCAAATTTCAGCTCAATAGGGTCAGCGGTTCTAAATTTTCCATACAAACTTCGAACCCCCTTTACCCCCCTTAAAAGTAAATTTCTGACATAAAAGCTATTTGATGTTTCTATTTACAATCAAAACAATCGTTTTACAAAATTTCAGCTCAATCGGTTTAGCGGTTACAGATTTGCATACATTCGTTTTTCGGGAATAATTCCTGTTCCTGAGGGAATTTAAAAAAATCGCTTCTTATTGCACGATGAAATCTTCCAAGGAATACGCTGTCCAAATTTCAGCTCAATCCGTCCAGCCGTTTGGGCTGTGCGTTGATAGAACAAAAGTGTACGAACGATTTTATATAGGTAATAGATTGCACGATGAAATCTTCCAAGGAATACGATAAGTTACATTTACTAATTTAAATGAATTCTAATTTGTTTCCTGATGATTTTACATGGTTTAGAAATTAAAAATAAGGTGCAAAATGATACCTACCTATGTACAGACCCTGGCTACTATATAGCATCAAAGTACTCGTCAAGACGAATCAAATGAGCCCAAACTCGATGGGGTTTTTTTCTTTTAATCACGGAGTTCCTATGGCCACCTTCCAGCTCCGTCATCGGACCCTGGTTACTATATAGTATCAAAGTACTCGTCAAGACGAATCAAATGAGCCCAAACTCGATGAGGTTTTGTCTTTTGATTACGCGGTTCCTATGACTACCTTTCTTGTTTATTAGCATTTTATATGCGAATCTTTAGATTGATATAACTCTTTTATTTATGAACCGATTTAACTAAAACCAACACTAAGTTTCAAGTAGAGAAAACTGCAACGTATTAGTGAAAATTTTATTCAAATCGGTGGTGTTGTTTAACCACACCAGTGACACAAACTATTTACAAATTTAGCCCAAATTAAACTAAAGGTCGTAGGTTCGTTTACAGCCACATCGATAGATGGCGTATTTTTAGTTTGTCGCACTTTTTGCTTTTTGATTTTTTTGAATTGAATTTACTTTATATTCTATTACTTTTACTTCGAAATTTTGATGTAAATTAGGGGCGATGTGTCCGATATAAATGATTATTATTTATTTTATTATTTTATTTTACGTTTCCCTAGGAAAAATTGACAAAATGTTTTACGAATTAGATCGCGCAAGCGACTTTTTCGCGTCGTTTTGTTCATATGCGTATTTTCACAGTTCACTTTAGTAAAGGATCACTATGAATGGGGAGAAATTTCCATTCTTATTATATGTATGGATATGGATATGGATATGGATATGGATGGATATGGATATGGATATGGATGGATATGGATTAAATTTTATCTCTCAGAAAAATCAACTTCCATCCATAATTTCGACGACTTTTACACCATCGTTATTATCAGAATCATCATCGCAAATTTTTACAACTGATACAATTGGTTTATGATAACTGAAGTAAGAAACAAACAGTTTTGATTCGAACCTATTTAAGTGTCTAATAAAGACCGCATCAATAGTAGTTTTGTATTTCGTTGTGCTAAAATTGCGATCATTTGACATAGTTAAACCAAATTCACAGAGCAGCACACTCAAGCACGGTAGAAAGAGTGAGAGATACTAGTTCCTCTCCCTTCCCCTCGATCTTACGCTTTTTCGATCAGCATCACGTGACCCTGACGCGAGTTTGAAAGTTTTTACCCATACAAAAAAAAGTGCTCAGCGCCGCTAAAGAAGTTTTCACTCCAAAAATATTGTTATTGTGAGCCATATGGGTCTCACGGCTTGGCAGGCTCTATTCTCTCAACCCACTCTTCACGATCCAATCTCTTAGATAACGTACTAGTACGTTACGTGGTAGGGTTGGTGCAGTGTACCTAGATTTTCATTGTGAACTCCTAGGTGACGCCGTACTGATTATTGGCAGCGTTATCTCTTAACATCAGGAGAGCGTCTTGCTCGTCTTTTTACATCTTCGCATAAAAAATACTATTGTTAAGAAAAACTACTAGTTAACCCTTGGATGATTGATCCTCGTCTGAATTATTAAAATGACGATTCAGCGTAGAAATACCACACATAGAACATCTTGTATGGTAGTTTACTTACTACACCCATCCAATGTCAGCACAAATACGTCGTTTATTTAACGTCAGGTATTTTTTAACCCCCGACGCAAAAACGACGGGGTGTTATAAGTTTGACGTGTCTGTCTGTCTGTCTGTCTGTCTGTCTGTCTGTGTGTGTGTGTGTGTGTGTGTGTGTGTGTGTGTGTGTGTATGTGTCTGTCTGTGGCATCGTAGCGCCCAAACGGATGAACGGATTTTGATTTAGTTTTTTTTGTTTGAAAGTAGAGTTAGTCGAGAGTGTTCTTAGCTATGTTTGGTGAAAATCGGTCCAAGATGGCCGCCGCTACAAAATGGCGGATTACTTTTTTCTTCCACGACCCCCTCAATATGGGTATCAAATGAAAGGGCTTAACGAGTAGATTACAACCCACTATATAAAATTTAAAATCCAAGATGGCCGCCATCAAAAAATGGTGAATTACGTATTGCGTTGGGGGTTTTTTTAAATTTTTAATTTAATTCACTTGTTAATCCATAATTTTCAAATCGGTTCAAGCGTCTTTGAGTGAACATAAAAAATGTGGGAACCTCCTTTTTTTAAAGGACGGCTAAAATTCTAACATGATGAAGGTGTTTGGAACATGTATTTTGAAAAAAAAAAAAGATTTAGGGTACATACTATTGTATATTAAATAAGTTAAAGTGGCTGTTGCGTGCGGAGCATGTAAATGTAGGCATCAGATAGAAATGAATCATATTAATGTATTTTTCATATAATTATGTGACTAGGAAACTGTGCCGGAGGTAGTTTTCCTTATGACGTATCCATCTATAAATAAACATGATTTTCACACAAACCGAGTACAGTGACTTGTGCGAGTTCCACGAATTCATTATACATATTGCTAACTGTTTGTCTGTTTGTCCAGCGTGTGTTTCCAGTGACAATGCACTTAAGATGACCATTCATTATTTAAGTTAACATTAATGCTTATTAATAGTGCTAATTATAATTATAGTGATCTGTCGCGGATTTACTCAAGGCAGTACCTATCCTACTTGGATTATTGATAAAAAATACATATACAAGTTTGAGTAAACACTCGACAAAAATATGTTTGGCCATTTTTTTATGATTACGAATGCCTGGACGAGCAAATCAAGTGCCTGATGGTAAACATCATGAATACCCCATATTAGTCACAGTGCTACCCAGTGCTTTGTCATTTTCATCTCCTGTACAGATTAGGGCACTGGTTATTCGGTACATTCCTCTGTAAGAAGTTCATTACATTCTTCTGTAAGATGGAAGTTCATTTCTCATAAACTACAGAACTAATTTTGATGATTTTCAACTGTATTCTCTGTAAATAAAAATGTTTTTTTCTGAATTAGACCTACAGACTGTAGGTATAAATTCTATGACAAATATTCAAAAGTATAATCATTATAATGTACAGAAATTACTTAAATTTGCATTGCCTTCTTAATTTTCAGTTCGGAACAATCGCCGAACTTGGCAGGTTTTTTTCTGTATATCTAATGTCATTTGTTAAAATCATTATTGTAGCCTAAAACAAGTTATTGAAGTAGATAACATAAGTTATAAACGTGTTTTAGTACAGATGTTAACCACCCAATAAGCTATAACTCCGAATAATAATATTGTCCAGCCTATCGATATTAATAATTCTCGTTTGGCTGCCGATTATACCGGTAACATCGGCCTAAATCATAACAAGGCCATAATTCATCTAATCATATTCTCTGGAGCCCTAGAAGATATCGCAATAGCTACCTTCTAACCTTTACATACTACGCGGCAAACAACTTGAAACCTGCGCGGAAACTAATTTTTGGTCGCGTGCGGCCCTCGACTGAAATGCACAAGGGTTTTGATACTTAATTTTTTTTATAAAGTAAAACCTTTTTTTGTTTTTCTAAATCTAAGAACCCTTTAAAGGTTTCTTTTAATTTTAACTGGAAATATTTTAAATGTTATTATAAAGATGTTAAATAATATCGAAAGAGTTAATTCAGTGGATTTATATTTCATAGTTCGTGTTTGGTGATCAGAGTGTTGCGCAGACATTAGTAACAAAATATTACTAATATCTGATTATTAAAAACATAGTTTTTAATTGAAATTAAAAGGTAAATTAATTTGTTACGCCATTTGATGTAAAAGTGATCAAATATCGTCAGTTGATTGTAATTATGCAAGAGATAATAAATCAAGCAATTAAACTATTGACAGTTTGGTTGGCGTCACGAAAACTAATAAATTATTCGAGATCGTTTTGCAAAAAATAATAATGAACTAGACGCTGTCATGTTAGTAAAAAACTAATATGTAATTAAATAATTATTATAACTTTACATTGTACATAATAAAATTAAAATAAATAAATATTTCAGGACATTTCACACAGCGCCACCTAGCTCCAAGCTAAGCAACTTAATGCTTGTGTTAACCATAACACACCACCAGGTTAGGGTAATGGATATAACATTTATATATAATTTTCTTTTGTAATTTTTTTTTTTTTATGTGATGAAGTAGAAGACGAGCAAGACGCTCTCCTGATGTTAAGAGATAACGGCTGCCCATAATCAGTACAGTGTTACCTAAGATTTCACAATTATGTGAAATTCTAGGAGCACTGCACCAACGCTTCTTACTCAAGAGTCATAAGATGTTAAGACTCTTTAGCCCAGTAATTACACTAGCTACAGTGCCCTCCTACCGGAGCACAGTAATGTTTGCACATCACTGCTCAGGCGGTAGAATAACTGGCACTGTTGGGGTACCCACCTAGACGACCTCCTGCAGAGGAAGTCTACCCCTGGCAAATAAATACATATAATAGATATTGAAACCACCCAGCCCAGATATGTGAGTGTGTATTAGTATGTTTGTCACCTCTTCACTCCTACTCTACTCGTAGTATAGTTTAGATCTTATAACAACACATAGACTACTCGCTTTCTATTGAGTAAAGTTGCCGGATACAGCTAGTATACAATGAAACTGTTGTGTTTCTTTCCAGTATTCACATCAGTCAGGCATTATCTCGGGTGGACATTGTAGCCGGCACAAAGGCTTCCAGACCAATCTAGGCTTATCAGATCACAGCTCTATTCCTGTCATTGTCAAGCCGTCGTAATGGGACGGCTTTTGATCGCGTTGCTCGAGATTCTAGCTTGTATTGAAACTCATTTAGTTTTAGACTAGTTTATGTTGAGTGTAGTTTCAATCTAGACTGTCTCAGGGCGTGTTCCAACGATCTGCGGGTGTATGAAGCATGCCCTTGTGTCGTCTAAACGAGCTCTTAGAGGTTTATACAATAGGAGCGTTTTTTTAATCAAAATTATAAAATTAGGTATCTACATGTATAGATTTTTTTCAGCTCGGTACTTCCATTTCATATGATGCATCTGATCAGATGCATCTTACACGTACGATGGATCATAAAAATAGATGCATCATACCTGTATGAAGATCTATTAGAATCTATTTTCACCTACTATCATGTTTTCTAAACTAGACTATTAACCAAAATTGTTACTAAATACTCGTGTATCTTGTCAATGAGCTCCGATTTTTTAAAAGTATACCTTAACGCTTTTAAGCACAAAAAGCTCCTATGTTTTAAAAGAAAGTCAGTACCTAAGTACTATTACAATATGTCTAGATATAGAAAACACAGGTCCGACACAGCTATCTATTCTATAAATATACCGATTCCATAACCCGATCGCCTATGAATCATTTGAAATCGAATGACTCCATTTATCTCGATATATTTTATTGCAGCGAATAAAAGCCGCCATCTTGGATATTCGGACGAAGGCATCGCAACCGCATTCCTTGTCTTATCTGAAAACAGAGAGAAGAATCAACATATTATTTTTATATACCTTTTAAAATGGAGAAAAATTTACTGGATTTTGTTAAAAAGATGCACTCAAAGTAAAATTACAGTTGTATAGACACAAAATAAGACGGTATTTCGGTATTTAGATACCGGAGGGTTTTTATTTTTAAAAACGTAATTAAAATAAAATAATAATTAAAAGGTTGTGACTATGCAAAAATTATCACACATGGCTTATAAGTTGAAGGCCATTGTTATCTAATTTTATTTTATTCTAATATCACTATTATTGGACCTACATAGTATACATATGAGTATTTGAAGATATTAGAGAGTAGGGTAGGGTAGGGTAGGGTTGGGTTGTGTTTTTAGTGAGTTTATGCCGTTTATTTACAAAGATGTATTTGAAACTAATATTTTTTGAAATAAATGACTCACACTAATTCATAGCTCTGGTGCAAATCTGTATATCTCTATGCATCGGTGTTCAGACTAACTTGTTAATGCAAGCAAGAGGGCATACAAACGGTGCTTCATTTTTATTTAAATGGCACTACTTCTAGTAATTTTTGTACTCTTTCTTTTAACAATAAAAAATCGACGAGTCTCCTTTCCAAAAGGAAAAGTATGGTAAATATTTTTTACTTCGACAAAGTCCTGATTTGGTGCAACGTTCAGATGCCTGTACTTTCTGCGAAGTACTCGGACCATCGATTTTAAATACTATACCGGTTGTGTCCAGTTTGCGGATATGAAGCCTCGATCTACATATACGCCTTGGGGAATGCACTCATTAGGAAAATATTGTAATTCTTCCTTGAAATTTTGTTGAAAAAATTATCATTAAAACTCATTCTTGGAAAAGCACAGGAGGACGATAATCACAGTTAATGCTTTTAAAGCAAATTTATTTATTCATGTAACTAACAGGAACTGTAACTAATTATATTAATATTAACAAATAGATGTGTGTGTTTGTTACCACTTCACGCCTAAATAGCTTAACCAATTAAGTCGGAATTTGGTGTACATAGCTGAAAACCAAGAATAACTCACAGGCTACTTATCAGCGAGTAAATTCACTGAGTACAGTCAATTATGTATATACATATTTGATAATCCTGACACATTATTTAACCACAACTAAACTGCATTCCAGCTATAAAGTGAAGAGATGTATCGTATGATGGGCCAATTCCCCTTCCAATGTTATTTTGTGGTGTCGTAAAAAGAACGAGCCAAAATCTTTTCAATCACACCCCTTCAATAAATCGTGATTCCACGGAAATGAGCGCCATAAATGAGCACTTTTTAGAACTACACAATTCTTTCATACCACTTGTTAAGTTTCCCCAGAGTTGTCTGTCGGTCATTCCATTTATTGATTCCCATAAAAGTCGATAGCTACAACTCGCACGGCGGGTTTTTTTCATGCATCCGTTCTAGAATATTCTTATCGACAATTATATCGTGACAAGTTATCAAGTCCTGGTTTATTTTAAGAGCCACCGTTTTATGTGGAACGTTCGGTTATTGGAGGCTCTGGGGTATGGAATACAACGCCGGTGCACGCTTGCAGTGAATGGCGACCGTGTGCAACTAACATTTCATAGCCACAGAGGAATACTACACGCAAACGTAAATTTTAGACGCAACCTTGAACGGAAGTGCCAACTGGCGTGAACTTGTGCCGAAGGAAATCATATTACCGGCCACCGGCCGTCTAGAAAACCGGTTATTTCAGTACCGTGGGACCGCCTGAAGAGGCAGGACGTTATTTAGTCAAAAATTAGTGCATGCAATCGTATTCGAGTCGTGATCTCGCGAAAACACCGCACCCAGACCGGTCCCAGCGTTCGAAGAAAGCCGCCATTGTGCGCCGCCATTACGAAAATTCGGCCATGTTTGTTTCGCGGCGCAAAAACGCGGCAAAAGTGATCAGTGACTAGCAAAACTTAGACACGTCGTTATGTATTCTACATCAGATTTGAGCGCATGATGCGGATGAGTGCGCCGCGTCACTTGGCCGCCGACCGCGGTGACTGCAATAATAACATAAGAAGACATTTTATGAGCGAAGGTGGCGGACTGAATTCCGAATAAAGGCGTATCCAATGCCTCAGGATCTTCGAAGGCTATTTAAAACTCAGGTAAGAAAAATGGCGGCTATTATTTCTATTTCAAGCCAAATAGTGACTGCATTTCGACTAAGGAATGAGATTTAAGGATGTAGAAGGCCAGTTCCCGCCAATTTTCGAACGTTAGGTGGATTCTGTTGGCCGCCAACGCGTTATGTCGGCGGTGGCGGTGGTGTGGTGGAGTGGCGCGGTCATCGTCGCGGTGACGTCACCGCTGCGAGGCTGCGGCGCGGCGCTGAGCCGGCGGGGCGGTGCGCGGGCGCGGGCTCGGAGCGCGGCCCAGTCGCCTCCCGCCGCCCAGTGCGCGACGCACGCGCTGCCGTATCTCCCACTTGGCCGACCGCCGCGTACGCTCACACCCCCGCGTCACTTACAAGTTACTCTTTATCTCCTTTTCCCAAAATGTCCAGTACCGCCAAGGAGGAACACCGTGCGGCCCCGTGCAGGCCGGTGCCGTGATCTCGGATACCGGCTGCCTTCGTTCGTTGGTGAGTCAAATTTTTCCTTATTTTCTCGTTTGACTAGATTTACAAGTACGATGAAATATGGTTTCTTTGATTTGGTATCAAAATGTTTCATTACATCTTTGGCCGCCACGTGGTTTTTGATAATTTCGAAAAATGAGGGTACTTTCACGTAATAGCGTAAATGTGTTACCTTTTTACTCGTATAAGTAATTTTATAAGACTTTATGTATTATATTCCGCTGCTGAAATGAACCCCTAATTGCACCAAAGACATATCCTAAAACATTACCTGTTCAATAAAAAAAATCTACCCTTACCTAGAAATAAATCATTCACCGTTTTTTTTCTCCTAAAAATATTAAAACTTTCACCAAATCATAAACTAAATTTAAAACTGTACCCTAATAATCCCCAAACATATCTATTTGATCACCAAATTTATTAAAAACTTGAATCAATTCAAGAACAAAAGGTACCCTCGCCATGTGTTTTGGCGTGATGTGTCAAGACTCAGTGTTGAACATCCGGGTTCGATGCTCACGCCTACGGTAGGCCTTGACCGCGTCTTTACCACATCTCACGTCATTTTATTTTCTATAATATTCATACAATAGGTACATAATAACATACCTTTACATATTATGTCTTTACGAAAATCATCTCATCTATGTAAAAATCTTCCAAGTTTAAAAGAAAATTAAAGATTTTATAGAGATGTAACTAAAAATAAATAAATAATTTAACATTTAGGGTGAGCCTTTTAAAAATAAAGCTTTTCCATTACAACTGAACATCACCAACGTTAGGCATTCACTCTACCCACCGAGAAAAAGTGAAGGTTTTCAATTAAATATATCTTACATTTTTGTCATAAAGTCTAAAATTCGGTGATTTTTGATTTTTTTTATTATAGAGTATTTACGAAAATCTTCATTTCGGTGGCTAGTGCCTTTTTTAGTATCTTTTTAAATTTAAGTTAGTTTTGAGCTGCGTCTTTAAAAACAAATTTTGAAAACACTTATATACCTCTGTAATATTTACTAGTGTCAGTATACTGAGTACTAGTAAATAAGTTTTAAAATCTTTATTTCTTAATTCGTATTTTTATTTGCATTTACATAAATGAAATGCAAAATAAGATACATTATTTCAAAACACACCACTGACTATATGATAAATATATTTAGCTTAAAATATCCGTTGCATTATATCTTTTAAATGTTAATTACTAATACAGTAGTTTTCCGCAACATTATTTAAAAAATTTGGGGTACCTAATGAATTAATAAACCGATGACTCATTTCTAAAAAAGTTTTGTCTTTTAAATCATAATTTAATTAAAATAATAGGTATTATGCTTATATCTTAGTCACATAACATAGTTTTCCTTAGGTATCTTTCAGATATTTTAAAACAATTCTATGAAGTTAAATAAATCTCTTCTCAAGTAATTTAATTTAAAAAAAAATCAAACGTTAATCCATAAAACCAATCGAAAAATATGCCACATAACAAAGAAAATAAACGATTTGCATTTTTTACAAATGTATGCAATTCATATTTTTCAAATCAATGTGAAATACGAGTACAAATCCTTTTAGAAATAAAAATACGATTTTGGTTATTTCTATCGGATCACACCAAAACTCCAAAATTGCCTAGGCTTTTTAAATCAAGGTAGCTAAATCCAATAACATATTACAATATAAAGCATACTATTCAAATTAAACACTATTTCTATTTCACTAGCGCAACACTATTACCAGCTTCTTAGATATTAATCTAAATAAAAACACGAGTAAGCGTGGTATTAAGAGAATACAGGGAGTGCAGTGGGAACGCGTTGATGTCTTATGTATGGGACGACAGACGGCGCCAGACAGACATTTATATGGAAGTTTTTGCTATAGATACCATTAAATTAATATTAAACTAATGCTAAAAATATTGATTGAATCGTAATATTTCATATTTAGTACGTTTTCTTTAAAATATGTTGCAATATGTTAAAATAAATTAAACGGGATTGTAACGAATTTAAAAAGAAAAAATATAAAATAAAAAAAAAATTATTTGTTGAGTCCAAACATTTATAATTTTACTTTTTTCTATTTAAATGTATTCATTTCATTTACATGAACTGGAATTAATCTTATATTCAGAAAAAAATTTAAACATCAATAGACCAGATATCTTCAACGGTTTTACCAACTAAAATAGTACTCCAAGTTATCTACTTACGAAATTTAAGTTAAATCAGTTTAGCCACTTAATCTAGAATGGGTAACAAACACATGCACTTTATGTAAGTATCCATACTTTCGCATTTAAAATATGTATAAGTAACAAAAAAATGTTAATATAAGAAAGTGTAATTTCTTAAAATAATATATTTCTAGTACGCGGTAAAGTTTCTCTCCTAAATACATACATTTATAATATACTAGCTGTGCCCAGCGGTTTTACCCGCTGTCCTATAGCCTATGTGTAATTCCAGAGTCTAAGCTATCTGTATACTAAATTTCAGCTCAATCGGTCCACCCGTTTAGCCGTGAAAGAGTAACAAACATACATCCAGACATCCATTCTTACAAACTTTCACGTTTATAATATTAGTAAGATTATACCTATAATACTGCAAGTAGTAGGTACTTATAGATATTTCAAAAGAGATATGAAGTAAGTACATTTAGTCGATAATGTAAAACTGATGAGATCGTGTCGACACTCGACGCTTCCAGTCGAGTTTCACCCGCCGTTGAGAAATAATATGTAGAATGTAGGTACCAACGCCAGAGGCGGATCATAGGGGGACTAGAGGGGCTCAAGCCCCCAAAATGTCTGCATATCTTTAAGAAACCTTGCATATCTTTTTGAATATAAAACAAAATTATGGTTTTCTAGTTTTTCAAGTTGTTATTATTACAATAAAACCGAGGATATACTTGCATATTAAGTTTTGGTGATATAAATATGAGAATACAGAGTACAGCGTTGTATTTGTAATGGAAAACACTCTCGATATTCATAATCGTATGTGTTTAACCATCGATGTAAAAATACCGTTATAAAAAGCAAATTCTTAAAACTTGGTAGAAATTAAGGAAAGTAGGGCAGACATTATACATAAGTTTAAAGTTAGGCTAGAATATGTTTACCCCCTAAAACAAGTTTATTTGTGGTCGTCAAAATCTTTGTCTTCTTGTTGTCTAGTCGATTGGCTATAATTTATATTATGTAAACCCTACATCGTAAAATCTTCGTCAAAATTCGCGTCGGTGGGATTAAGTCCCCCCAAACAAAAGTCCCCGATCCGCCCCTGCCTCATGTTTCTTATGCCCAGTAATGGACAATCTGGGACACATTTGTAGCTAATTGTATGTAATTGCGCGTGGGCTTATTTTAGTTAGCCAATCAATTTTGTTCAGTTTTTTTGGTTGTTAAATTGTTATGGTTTATTTATTCAAGTGGTTTCGAAATAACGTTTAAAGTAATGATACGTGTATAAAGTATAATATGGCGTGTAAGTAGAAGCAATTGTGGGTTTTTTGAACTCCTAAAATATAGGTACCTACCTAATAGAAAACGATTTTAATTCCTTATGTCCCTAGCTTGTATTTCTGAGTTATCAAATGGGTAATTAATTTTTTATTACACAATTAACAGAAAAAAATTTGACCCTTTTAAAAATCATTCAATAAAATAATATAGAAAGACTTATGTCGTCTTTTCGTCGTTAGATAACATGGTTTTAGATAACAACTAAAAAAGTTAGTTAAAAATAATTTTTCAATTTCATGAGCAACAATTTAACTTTTCACAATGCAATAAAACTACTTTTCCTCGCAACATTGATGTTTTATGCAGCACATAAACTAAATCTAAAGTAATATCCTATAATTATCCGTATCAGTTAGCCACGGACGGTGAGTACGGTAAGTTCATATAATTAATGATTTATTAAATTTCTCCCAAGGCATTGTTAATAATATTCGTCTGCGGCCGGTCGTCGCACCTCACATTGTATTTACATAGCCACCGTCCGTGAATGTATGTGTGTATCATTCACAACTCACAACCGTGTGAATCCGCCTCACTAAGAATGTGCTTGGAAAAATCTAACCATTTTGTGCGGTGACCATGAAGTTCAGAAAGCGCGGGTCGTATTCGTTCAACGGGTGAAATCTTTTATATAAAAATCTCGTTTGATTTCGTTTCGTGACGTTTTTGATATGAAACTCTTCCTAAAATGTCTATTTTTATGTTTTTTTTTGTGTATGTGGTAGTTTTTAGATTAGGTTGTTAAGTATTTATCAACTTTGTTGATAAAGTCGGCTGGTCTATGTTTGTATATAAATCTTGTATCAAAGTATTAAGTAATTGATAAATATATTGAGATAAGTATATTGATTTTTATATGTATATTTGGTTCATGTAAAGTGGAATTGTGAAATACAACATTTTATCTAAAATCACAAGTTTCATCTTACAACTTGGGTTTTACCCATCTTTATATCTTTATCTTTATTTTTATATCAAATTCTACCAGTAAATGTAAAAGGAATGATGGCCAATAATGAACACGGTAAGAAAAGAATAGATTCCAATACCCAGACACGGAAAATCGTAAAAATGACATGAAAGGAGACTATTACCTAAGATTCTAAAGACTGGTACCGGCACGTAGGCGCGTCAATCGATGAATCATTTCTATTGCAATTCTGATCTTTGCAGTATATTGAGCACAATTTAAGCTATATTTCGAAAAGCTATAATAAAAAACTATATTTCGAAGGAAATTTAGCTTTATAACGCTTGTGTGGAAAATAGTAATTATGGCTAGAGTTTGGGAAGTAAACTTGCTTCCAATTTGGTGAAATTTCGAAGTATTCTTAATGTTACTATATATTTGATAGATCGAGTTGGTTGTCCACCTAATTGTAAGTGGTTACCGTCACCTACGAAATAACCTAAAATATCATTTATACAAGTTTTTTTCACTTAAAATATTATTGATCTCCGCAGTCAATAACCGCATAGTGAATCTTTTCATATCTTTGTTTTCGACGATCTTTGTTCTCGTGGTGTAACTGTATTTTCGTCTGAGGCCGGAGAATTAGTCAGTACATTCTCGATTTACATAGCCAGTGACCGTGACTTCTCGTGTGAATACTTGAGCGAGCGACGGAACGTTGCTTCAACTTGATCATTTTGTTTTATTACCAGCGCCCAAATTAAATTAGAAACGGTATGGTTTTGTGAGCGGTGAACTCGGCGTTTTTGCATTTTAGTCTGCGTTTTTATTGTGAGTAAGCTGTGAAATTGTTGTAATCTTACAACGAAAATTCTAAATGGTTTTAAGGTTCTTTTGTGTGTTATTTATCGACATTTAACGTTTCACAGTCAGTTATTTATTTGACTACATATTTTTAATAGGGTTTTCATTACACTAAACTTATATACTTATATTACTTTAACTTATATTACTTTTCTCCTCTCCCTGCACGGTTGTCTGGAAGAGATCGCTATTAGCGATAAAACCGCCAATTGTAACACATAGCTTTTGTTTTGTTTTAGTTTATAAGTTGTCTCTTGTGTTCCAATAAAGGGTTATCTATCTATCTATCTAAATCAGTAAAAAATCATTATTTCTACTAAAACTTGAAAAAGAAATTAGCAAAAGATTTTTTAAACCATTACATAATACCATTTTTACTTCTTTTTCTTAATTATTATTAAGTATTATTTATTTAAATTATTCCAACATATGGCCACCTTACTCAGTAATGGGTCGCATTAGAAGTGGAATCACGACCGTCGCCCCAGCTGAATACAACCGTATCTACCGATCGACTCACCAGTTACTGCTTTATGCACGACGATGCGTCTATGTTGAATACATGCCAATTTACTTTTTGTGGTGTCACGTTGAATAGATTTACCTAAAAGCAGAAGTTTTATGTTAAAGTTTAAAATATGAAATTGTTAACACGATGGATATGTTTAAGACTTGTAATGTTCAGTTGTTTTACACGCTGAAGCCTGAAATAGCATTTTTGTAAATCATGGGTCTTAGTTATTTCTATTTTCATTTCAGCACAATCAATTCAACAGTTTACGTGTGATTGAGTAACAAATATATATACACACATAAAACTTTTGCCATTATAATAATAATATTTGTGTGGTAAATAAATATGTATTGAAGAATTTTTAGAGCAAGAAAAGATTGTGAACAACAATGACGAAATTTTCAATACTAAAATGTCTTTTTCTCTCCTCTATTTTTCTCAGTTTCTCTTTATTTTGGAAAACTGTTCGTTGCAAAATCCGAAACACCAATATAGCAAGTTTTCAAAAGAAAGTCTAACAATGTTCGGGATTCGGGAACTGTTAACAAGATTACTCGAACAAAACTCGGCTAGTTACAGTAAATACGAGTAACTAATAATTAACCTGCCAGTTGCTAGGTAACTTACTAACTACTTGGTTAAACTTGGATAACTTTTTAAACATGTTACATGAGGCTTACAACGTTTATATAAGCCAATTTACTGAAATTTCGTAAACAAATTTACAGGAGAAATTCGCATGCAGGCACTGAGTATAATTATTAAAAACCTCACGTATATTTAGAAAGTATTATTTTCAGTTTTAAAACCATATAAAATACCGGTAATTATACAGCATTTTCGAAACCAATAACTCTCGAGAGGTGGCTATAAAAATTTACTGTCCATCGACTTCGGAGAAACCCGCAACTACCTGGACATAAAACCTTTTTGCTTTGTTCCGGAGGCTTATATTGCTTATCATTGTAGCCGATTGCGGCTTTAAAAATATATCTCGAGACAAAGGAGGATATTAAAAAAAGTGCGAAGCTTTCGTAGGTAAGATTTGAATAATGGTTGAGGGTATTGAGTCCCAACAAAGATGAAGCAACAGGTTCTTTTGTGAGATTAATAAGCATTGTCCCGGCTTAGCAGGAGGCTGAGTACTTCGTGCTGAGAGCTTCTCCTTACTTCTGAGTGTTAATAGGTACTCGTTCTTGGGTGCTTTGTTTCGACACAATACCTTTGTGTTACTATATTATTTATCTGTGATATACCTGCTTTGAATGATATTACTTATGTCTGCTATTTGCAGCCTTGATCATGTTTTAATTTGCTTTTCTCTGAGTCAGGTTTAAGTACGTTGTAGTATATTTGCTTCGATGGGAAATTCCATAGTCAATTTCACTATTTACCTAGTTTAATGATTCGTAGCCAAGTGAGGCCAAATTGAGTACAGGAAGGAGCAGACTAGTTGTTTCAACATGGGAACCGACCGGTCATTAACCAAATTATTTAGTTATTTTACTTAGAAGACCCCACGTAATTGTTAAACACCCATTATCAAAGGGGAATGATCTTTCTAATGAATGATTTCGTATTAAAATTCATGTCGGGGAAATACGTCTGTGCCAAGAATAAATGGCCACACTTAGAGGTGGCATTAGGTATCAACTTGTTCCGCCATTGGAAACTTGTCTCAAACGATCAGGTTACAAAATAACCAAAAGTAACCGAGCCGAAGTCTCCGTCCAATTAATACGGACGAACCGGATTGCAGGTATCTTTATCTTTTTCTTTTCGTCGAGCAGGTAAGTGATGCGTACTCCGACCCTCCACCTGTTCTACCTATACACTTGCTCCCTCGACGTGATTCGGCTTCCCCTCAGTGGCCATCGAGCCAAGGAGCCGCGGGGGGCGCGGGAGCTCGTCGTCGGCCGGTCGTCAGTCTTGCGCAGCCACCTGTGAGGTTACACGGCTCTCTCTGTGTCCCAACTATTGATAAAGTGCCTTATTGTGTAAGGAGCATCTGTCCGAGGTAAATACACATTTTTGCTTTTCATCGTCGATGTGTGCGATTCGAGTCTCTTTGTCCGATCGAACGTTCACTTCATAACACATGTGTGTGCTGTTAATTTTTCGGTTTTGTTTATTGTTTGAGTTCGTTAGTCGACGCTAATACGTGACTGTTGAAATTTCAATGCTAGAATAAGTCGATATTTGAATACTGAAGCCGATTAAGGACTGAATCGTGGGATCCAGACTGACGCGGGAAGTTTTTGTAGAAGTATTTAATTCCCTACATCCGTCTGTGTCCATTCATGCCTACCTATTAATGAGCCGCCTCGTTCGAGACCGTTCACCTGTCTTATTCCCATATAACATTGTTCTCTACGTGGAACACCTGTGCATTCAACGAGTTACGACTCATTTTGTGCCTACATTTGAGAAACAAAAACTAGTGGAAGGAATGCTCGGACTGGTCGTTTATAGCCTAACTCGAATACATAATATAACCACGTACCAAGTTGGAGCTTATTGGTGAATGACATTATGTCGTTTCTTAGTACACATTTGGAAGGCAAATACTATACTTGTTAAATTGTACATTATATACTAGTAACCATGTACATACGAGAATACGAGTACATATTGTACGCTCATAATTTATACACAATATTATGAATTCTATTTGTAATTTGTACATAATAAGTTGTTCATCTCGTTTTTCAGAAAAATAAAAAAGTTTATGAATATTATACGAGTATGTATGTATTTCGGACTAGACAACGATCTGTCTGTCGAAAAGGAAATTTGATTTCGCTCATAAATAAAAATATAGAATTCTTTATCGCATTCTATAACACAATTGTGAAGAAACACGTGCAAAATATGGAAGGGGAATGGGGTGATGTGAAATCGGGAGATATAAGTATTTGTCACTTGGGATAAAAGGAATTTAACGTTTGTTTATTAATCAAACTAAAACGCCCAACATCAAGAGATAACTCGAAGGCGGAACTAAAGTGAAATTGGCCGAACATCTTTGAAGTACAATCACGGAAAATAAAGTGGAAACCTCTTGGTTCAAGGAAAATGGCTGCAGGTATTTATCGAGTGTTTTACTGCGGTGCCGTAGTAAAACTTATTGATAGGTTTACTGTGGTATTTGTCTGGCGATACTTTATTAGTTTCCGCTTAACGACGTAAAATGTACTCGTAAATAATAGAAAATAGATATCGATATACAACTTTTGTACAAAACTTTTCTTTTGAAACTTATGAATTCCGGTTCTTGTCCCACAAAAGTTTTTGACTTGAACATTATTTGTATAGGTACGTTTGTACATATGCTGTGCTGTCAGTATACTTTTTAATGTTAGATAGGATAAGCAGTTTTGTGTACATTCGTGGTGAATATTTGAAATCTTTATTCGAATTTTCGTTGAAAGGTCACTTTTAACGTGAGACACCGACATACGAACTGACAGCCTAGCCGGTCTTATTGTGAGCGATCACTGTCGCCTATAGACGTCTGGACACCAGTAGTGCCTATTATTTATAATTCGGTACAAAGCTAGGAATAACCCAATGCTACATAATACATTTACTACCAGTTGCTTGTCGGTGCCAATGTCTTTTTAATCTCTTTACTACCAATTCAATTCGTCGAGCCTTAACGCATATAACATTAACTTTTTTATAAACTTTAACGTTAACTTTATAACTTTAACGAAATTCCAGTGTACCTTATTTTTAAAAATCCCTTAATTATTTTCGATTTAGGTTCTTAAAAAAGGAATATAATATTTAAACCAGTTATTTTACACAGTAATGCAAGACGCGTCTAAAATAGCCAAAGCTACAATACATAGAACTACTTTAATACATAGAAAAGCAATAAATTCACGCCCTAAAATACCTAGGAGCTGTTACAAACTGCCTGTACGTACATGTCGCATCCGTAAACTAAATCTAGAATCTGTGCGAGAAGTGAAGAGGCGGGGTTTAGATGACCTAAAGCTATGGAATTCGCTACCGTCATCCGTTTTTCTCAAATGATATAACGTGGGTTTGTTCAAATCAAGAGTGAATAGGTTCTTACTGAACTACGGTGCTCCAACTTAGACTGCATCGTCACTTACCAGCAGGTGAGATTGCGGTGAAACGTTTGCTTAGTCTGCTTCAAAAAAAATTGTTCATCTTTCATTTATCGTGAATCACATTATATTTAAAAAGATTATGTATATTTGTAACTGGTTTTATCAAATAAAATGAAATTATTTGTGCTAAGACACTCAGTGTATATCTTAGACGGTAAAATAATACATTAATATGTGTTTCTTAAAAACTTGTTTTTGTCATTTCAGTATAGCTTATAGTTTTGTTTTTATCATATAAAAAACAAATCGAAAAAATTTAACAGCAAATCAGTGCACCGTCCTCCATTCTCTACCATATCGCTTCTCTTTTCGCACAATCTCTAGATTTAGACCCGATAGCACAAGACATCGCGTCGTGTGAATGAGATCTCAGTGGCACAGAAACTGGTCAGATCGGTCTGAACATTGAATAAGCCATTACTAGTATAGCCCCTAGTTTCTAAGGCAATTACTGATGTCCCTAGATGGCCGGTCCGGTTCGACTGCATTAATTTATGTCCCACAGATGCTCGGCCCAAATTCGCTTGTTTATTGAATCGTGGCGCTGTGATTATGCCGACCTATTACGGCTTGATTGAAGATAAACTGTGCTATGAACGTGTTATTATTTTACTTGATGTTCTCCAATTTTGTTTGATGTCCTCCAATTTTGCTTGATGTCCTCCAATTTTAATTGATGTTCTCTAATTTTAATTGATGTCGTCCAAATTTTATTGATGTCCTCCAACTTTTATTCTACAGGATATTCTCTTTAATTTTAAGACATATCTTTTCCTTCTTAATCGCAACCTTGAGACTGAGAGATGTTAAAATGGTGTCTTCATCAACCTTACCACCACATCCTTTATTCGGTACCAGTAGTGACCCATCTAAAATTTTGTTGGTTATAGTTACCCTAATGCAATAGTTACTGTACAATATTTTAGAAGATATATAAACTATAATAGGATGTAAATTTCTCATAGAGATACCACTATTCTAGTAGCGGTACTTTCCGAATAGACAGTCTTAAAATAGAATTAATTAGTTACGTTGGAAAAAATATGCCGCATCTTCACATTGTCTTTTAATCTAAGATACACACTGTAAACTACTATGCTGTGTGTATACAGTTATATTTTATTAATATTGTAATAAAAAAAAAATCAACGAAACAAATCAAAGTACATTAGTCCCTAGAATCATGCTAGTAACGGACATCGCGTCGTCCGCGCCAGGAGCCAGGACGTTACGCATTGCGACCTTCGCCACACGTGGACGGGGTGCTAAATGACTTTAATGGAAATACATGTACCTAAATACATATAGTAGTACATACAGTAAGGATGTTGCTTCTATGAATCACGGAGCTTTGTAGCCTTGTTATACCTATATATATTTTTTTCATACAATGAAGCAAGAAGACGAGCAAGATGCTTTCCTGATGGTAAGAGATAACGCTGCCCATAATTAGTACAGTGCTACCGAGCGCACTGCGCCAACGCACAACTTGAGAGTCATACAAGTTGTTAAGACTCTTTAGCCCAGTAATTTCACTAGCTACAGTGCCCTCCTACCGAAGCACAGTAATGTTTGCACATCACTGCTCAGGCGGTAGAATAACTGGCACTGTTGGGGCACCCACCTAGTTGACCTACTGCAAAGGAAGTCTACCCCCGGTATAAGACTTAATTTTATGCAAAACAAATGAAAAGGTATGATTTGTCAGGTAAGTGTTGTTTAGGATTTACGAAAACCTACTGCATGGTACAGAAAAAAACTTATAATTAAGTATTTTAAATAGAGAATCTCCTCATTTGAACACATAAACTTACTTAACCTGGAGTCAATTTTTGGGTGCTTTTTTTCCACTCCGCACCCTTAAACAGTAAAACAAACAAACTTAAGGCTTACCCCCATACAACCTGTAAGTGCCCATACTGTAACTAGAACAGTACTACATATTTGTTTCAAATTCGATGCCTTACGCCAACGCATTTGTATTCATAAAAGACTTGTATGTAGTGTACGACCGTTTTTGTCGTCCCTCTCCGGAATCGCCGAGCTTGGACGTGATGTGAACAAACTTCTATTGACTGGACCTCATAAGAATGCATATTGATATACTAATAGATTTAGATATTTTAATCAGTTCGGTGAATGGCAATTGAAATGGGATACATATCCAAAATATTAACGTAAAATTTTAACTTCTGTTAGGAAGACATATAGATAGTTTTATAAAAGTGCGCTCAGCAAGTAATTAAAACAGGATAAACGTCGTATAAAATGTTATGAACGAATATTTTTTTAAAATTAGAAACAGCTACAAGGGACTGTAGGCCTGAGTATATGGTATTAATTACAACTTGATAACTGAACTTGAGTAAAAGGGTTTTAACAGACAGACAGACAGAAGTACTAGTGATAATTTAAGGGCTTCGTTTTTTTCTTTAGAGGTACGAAACTCTAGGGTGAGGGTTTAGAATGTCTTAAAAAGGCACTATACTAAATGCATGAATAAGTAACTCATATCAAGACGTCAATACTCTTACAGTCATTAGTTATTAATTAATATTTAGTGTTGATTCCGCTCTAATTTGTGAGTGTACCTAACAACTTTTTTAAAGGTGGCGAGGAATTTAAGCGATACCAATGTAGAATATATTGTAATTAGTATTAATTCCACCATCGAATACAATGATGCCATGAAATGCCAATTTAAACAAGCCCTCCAGTTCTTATCAGCAGCAGTTAGTATTTGCTTAAGAAATTGTTTGCAATATTGTAGTAGGTAAAGGTACTTAACTATCACTTTTATCCGACACCAAGCCTTATCGGTCGGTGCAACTTACACAACTTCCTTTCATTTACGCTGTAGTATTTTAACATTATAAGTACACTAATAACTTTTTAGCACAACGTTCACTAGAGAACAAGTAATAAGTGTGACACAGTTTACTATTCAGATTTACTCGTATTTTTTTGTTACTAGCTGCGCCTAGTATTTTACCCGCTGTACTACTGTAGTCTTTATGTTATTCCTGGCTCTAAACTATATATATACTAAATTTCAGCTAACAAACATACATTCTTAAAAACTTTCGCGTTTGTACCTAAAATTAGTAGGAAGACTTCCGTAAGAACATAATATTATGTAATTCACCAGACGTTCAATTGAGTTGCAATCTAGGACAGAATTTTCAGAAAAACGATCGAATTTTACACACATTTCAAATTAATGAACGCGGAATGGTAGAAAACAACACAAAAAATTGTTCCAAGTTTCAAAAAGGTTATTGCAAGCTTTAAAACATTGTAAAGATATGGTATCCGGTCACGAAGTTGTCACGAGATCAAAAGGAAGGCGTAACCACTCTGTTTCCCAGGTCATAAGCACGGTTACATCTGGATAGTTAAAGGAAAACTAGTGCTTTTAACCATAATTGATAGTTTTGAGGATTTTTAAAATACATAAGCCATAATGTTATTATTAAATTTAAATCGAGTCATACGCATTTAAAACGTATAATAAATACAATAATTAGAGCCAGTAGAATAACGTATAATTAGTACAAAATTAAATCACGCTTTAAAAGAAAACTCAAAATAAATTATTTTCAACCAATTTCAACCCTTAGAAGGCAAATTGCGGTGTTGTATCCATTTTATGAGACATTCACATTATACCTCTAGATATGGATACTTAATTTAGCTAAATTAAATGTCCATTATATATTTTATAGCAAAGTACAGAAGATCTCATTCCCTTCCTATCTTCATGAAACGTAAAGGTGCTTCCGCAGTAGTGCGTAGACGCGAAGGCCGCCGATGGTCATTGCCATCAACCTTGTCTGCTCGTGACCAACCGCTTCATTTCTTTTTTATCTTTTTCACCCGGACGTGTACTGATGGCCAGTACGCACTAGTTCCTGGAATCTGACGGGTTTCGAGGAATTTATGTAGAACGAACTTTTTTAAAGAATCCTACAGGTTAAAAACGAACACTTCGTTGATTCTGTAGGTGTAATATAAAACATTACAAATAAACGAAACCAAACGAAAGGGTTCGTTAGAAATCTTTCATGCTGTGTGGACGACTTATATACCATTGATTCGTCGGCCTTTGTTGATTTGGCTTGTACCTAGCATAATGGAAACTAAAAGCAATCTCAGTTTTATGTGTACTTGGAAAATCGTGTACAAAAGGAAGGAAAATTCACCAATGACAGACAACAGTTTCTAGGCCGCTATTTCCTTTACTTTGCTGTCACGGTCATGTGGCCAGCCATTTTAACGTGGCACCTTGCATTTAAGGTGGCTATTTGACTGAAGAAGGACGTGAGGGGTCTTAATGAATTGGTTATGTCACGTAGGAGGTATTTACCTAAACAAACACCTGTAGTGCGTCCCCATCAAATATCTTTGCACAAGTCATTTGCGGGCGGGCGACGACGCGACGGCGGTGGGCTCGCAGTTAAACCTTTTTTCTTTAAACTTTTTTGTACGGTCAAGATAAAATGTTGTATTTCTTTTTGTTGGCAGCAGTGGCAAAAAGTTGTGTTTTTGTTGGTATTTTTTATGACGTAGCGCAGGCTGTTTTTTGTGCTTAGGTAGTTATTAATTTGTGAAATAATGAGAATAAGTTGTCTATTTTATGTAGGAGGTGTACTTATATAATTTCTTTTAAATAATGTATTACTTTGGCATATTTCAGGAACTGATGACCTGTAAAGAAACGTCTAAAGAAAACAGAAACAGCAAGAAGGACCGAACTAGAAACAACGACACGAAGATTTTTCCACACAGAAGATATCAAGAACGAAGAAAGAAGATGATCAGCGAAGTAGATAGGTTAATTATCTTTGGTTATCTAGCTGTATGAGTATTGAGACATCATAAAGCTAGGTTACCGGAGTTAAGTGCCATCTACAACTACAGTACAAGAATTCAAGAAAACTCAAGTAAATCATCGAACTGAAGAACAGCTGAGCAAACTACGAAATATACTAACGTGAATTATGATTAGCAAGTTGTTAGTACATTTAGTGCCAGTATAATATACTTTTGGAAATTGAATAGTTATTTTATAACTAGCTTGTGCTCGCGGCTTTGCCCGCGTGAAGTAATCCTTTCTTAGTGGTCGTTCTTCATTAAAAGCGTATATATCGAGTGACGCTCTTTCGCTCGCACTATTTGACAAATTTTGAAATATAAATTCATAGAATTAATTTATTGAAAATTCCTTAAGACCAGCCCTGCATAATCTTATTGCACACATTTTAAAAGTGTTTTCAGTTAGATATATTAAAAAGTGGCAAGACAGGCAATATTAAAAAAAAATTTCATAAATTTTCATCATGCCTTTTATTAATATATCAAACTGAAAACACTTTTAAAATGTGTGCAATAATATTACGGAGGGCTGGTCTTAACGAATTTTCAAAAAAATATTCTATAAATTTTTATTTCTATATTTGTCAAATAGTGCGAGCGAGAGAGCGTCACTCGATATATACGCTCTTAAACCTCTCTGTGTTCAAAATTTCGACCCAATCTGTACAACGGTTTAGGCTGTGCGTTGATTCGTTGATAGATCAGTCAGTCAATCAGTCACTCTTTCCGTATGTATTTAGATATCTTTTTAACAGACTAAAAGAGGTTATATGATGTTGTATGTATGAAATATTGTCGGAACTGTGAAGATTTTATTCACATTAAATGATTCTTGTAATGTATGAAAAATTGATAATATTTAAACTAACATAAAAAGAGGTTGTCAATTCGATATATTATACGAATGTGTAGAGTTTTAAAAGTTATTAGAAGTATGTCAGATATTTACAAGGGTCCTATGCGGCTTTTAACAAAAATCATGTGTTTTAATATTTTTAAAAATTTCTTTGTAAATAATACTTACCTATAGAGGTAGTTCATCAAAATCAGTATAGAAGTTTGTCTGTGGCGCGGTGGGCTAATACCCGCCTGCAACGCAGAAGGTTGCGGGTTCGATTCCCGCATGGGACAAATGTTTGTGTGATCAACAGGTATTTGTTTCTGGTCTGGGTGGTTTTTCAATATCTATTATAAGTATGTATTTACAAAAGAAAAGTATATATAAGTATTATATCCGTTATCCTAACCACCATATCACAAGCATTAAGTTGCTTAGTTTGGGGTTAGGTGGCGCTGTGTGAAACGTTCTGAATTTTTTTTTTTTTTTAAAGATATGAATGAAAACTTTCAACTTCAAATTCATTCAAATCTTCAATTTTTTTTTTCAATTTCATTTTCTTTGCTCTCTGACTGAAAGCGAATGTTTTTTAAATTTCACTTAATGCTCTGTAGATTCCGTTGAAGTGCCTAGTCTATTGATAAGTTATATTAAATGATTTTACATTTCTTCGAAGATCTGTGCAAAAACAGATGAGACGTAGGAATGTAAGGTACTGCAGTGCTAGTATAACTGTTTGAGTTAGGTTCTTATACTTTCGATATGATATTCTCGAAGAAAATGAGATTTAAAAAAGATTTTTTTTAAAATATTTATAGTAATATGGCGAAAATTTGAATGTGTATATTTTTTTGCTTAATCACGCCAATCGGCCTAAGCGGCTGAAGTGATTAAGCTGAAATTTGATTTATGCGATTTAGGGCGTAGAATATAATATTTGCTACTTATTAAATAAAAAAATAAATAAATAAAAAAAATTGCAAATGTTATATTAGCTAGCAATTCAAACTGTGGGACGCAGGTAATTTCAATAACAAACAAAATCAACATAAAAGACTTTATTTATTTATTATAGGTAAGCCTTTGACCACGATCTCGCGTGATGTTAAGCGACAATGCGGTCGTAGATGGCAGCAGACTATACCTAGAAGGCGGGATAAATCCCTCCCCAAGAGATAACTTACTTTAATTAAACACCACCACTGTGTTCATGAAAAAACTATTATGCTGAAAAGTGTAACAATTGGGAGTCTTATCAATGATAATGTTTTCCAGGCAACCGAGATAGATTTCCGAGATAAATTTTAGTTATAATAAAATTTCTACATCGCTTCTCTTTTTGCAAAAACTAAGTTCCAAATAAACTGGGGAGTTCCCGAATAACATTTACCAAATCGAATTATGGAAAGTTTATAATTGATTTTGGTAAAGGAATGAAAAATTCAGAGGCGCCGGCCATTTTGTGACTTGAACAAAACAAATTGGATCTTATTCTGGGTTTACTTTTTGTCAAGTTGTGAGTTATTAAGCTTTTTGAGAAACTTAGGTCGTTTAGGAAATCATGGGTTCTTTGAGGAATTTGTTAATGATTTTTTGTGGGATATATTTTATGATCAATCTGAGAATTGGCCTCGTCTTGTTCATCTTGCATTAACAAAGCAACGTAAAAGATCTCTTAAATAAATCAGATGTTTAGGCTTCATATGTACACGTAAGGAAGGTTGTACTTGCTTTAAAATAAAAAATAAATGGAAATGCCATTGCAAAGAACTAAAAATATAAAAATTTCCAAACTTGTTCTTTGTAGTATTATAGGTCTCAACGAACTAAAACTTTACCAGCATGAAAGCCTTAATCCCCTTCTCCGTTAGCTCATATTAAAAAAACCCTCATCTAAAGTTTACGCAATACACACAAATAAATAAGGTCATCAGCGCCCTTTTTCTATTTTAACTGAATTTCTATTTATTTTTGATTAAGCCACAATTCGAAAATTAATTTAAAATTCTGTCCAATCGTGATCATTCGTTCGATGAAATTCGGATGGATTCAGATGAAAGTAAATATTTGAAGAGAATACCTCAGTGGATGTTCAAATATTAGAGTACCTGTCTATTTTAGCACGACCTTTGTACAGCCTGAGGCGACAAACTGGAATAATTTAATGTTTTGGCAACAGACGTGCCTTTGTGGTATCTCATTTATTTAATTCTATATTATTAATTGGACTATTTTGTAACGATGACTACAAATATTCTAGTATTTTCTAGTTTAATAATTCTGTGGTATCTCATTTATTTGATTCTATATTCTAGTATAATAATTTGTTTTATGGAAAACTATGTTCTCTTTAATATAATTTACAATTTGTGATAAAAAGCGTCAACATAGAAACACAATACAGTGGTTACAAAGATTAAACACAGACAAACCAAAACACACTCATGCTTAATAGTGTTATAATTCTGTAATATTAGTTAAATGTAACCATATTTTAACTAATTAATTAATTTCAATTGTAATTTTAAGACCGATATATAATATTAATGTTAATTCGACTATAAAATAGGAACATTTAATATTTGTACGCCGCAAGGCAGAACATGGAGAACCAATTATTAATACAATCAATTGTAACATCGTATATGTATACTCATGTTTTAATGAATAAACTTCATTTCATATAATTTATTATTTACATGGAGGAAACACTACCGTTATTGGACAAGACCAAAAAGGGTGAATTCACCCTTTCTGGACTTTTTTTAGCTGTAATCAGTTACGTAATTATACATATACGGAGAAGTAATGTTTCTTCGTAGTTGTACATGTATTTTTTGTGCACACGTATTTATATATTACAAAGTAGTTTGAGATAACATTTTCAGAAGAAGACATACCTTACAAATAAATATTTTTATTATTCACAAAGAAATATTTCACAAAAGAACAGGTGTGTCCCAGTGGCAAAATTGTGTTTACTTAAGTAGAAAGAAATAATGCCTCAGATTTTGCTTTGTCTTTAAGCCCGGTCGAGTCTCTCAAGAAAAGGCTTACAGATTCGATTTAGAAAGGAATCCCTTTTGTGTGGGATTTAGTAATCTGTGGTAATCTGCTGACTTAAGTCTTAAAATTCAATATAAACTTTAAGATAAAGCCGAAATTATTTTGAAAACGTTACTGTGGAAACAGAAGGAATCAAATGTCTTAAGAAAAGTTCGGCCACTTTTAAATTGCAACTCGTTTCTATAGACTTTAGAAACGTTTTGTTTAGCTGATAATTGCAATTTTAAAACGGTTTATCTCTAATTCTGAGATGTTCCTGGAATAAAGTCATCAATTACACCTATTGATAAACTGGCAAATAAAGCCTGTTCTTTAAGAGATCGTCTTTTGTCTTATGCGTATTATAGCTTAGCTTTTGTTTAGCATTAAGAAACGAGTTCCTGAAATTTTAATGGGCCTTTAGGATTAACTTTGCAAAAAAATGTACTATTAACTTAATTATGTGTCAGCGGAACTCCAACCAAATTATTCCTTCTATCAAAATGTCCTTGTAACTATAGTGTTAAGTTTAGTTTATAACTAATCCAACCTTTGTTCCGATTTTCCTCCAAGTTTTTCCGATATTAAGCTCATTTATTTTATTTTTATAATTTTATATTATTGTTTGTCGTTCAGTGTGTATATCAATTGGGATTGAATTCTTGTAATGACTGAATTCGTCTAAGGTCACAAAGAGCTTAAAATGTCTAACTTGTACAACTAAAAATAGTATATACCAAAAACTAATAAAAAATTATAAATTGAATAGCCTGAAGGTAAGGGTAATTTAATAATTTGCCTAGTCATTATTTCAGCTAAAGTTACCTGAATTTTTGTTTTCAAAGAAACCCAATATATTTTCTAAAAAGAAATCCGAGCCGCAAAATAAAGGCCTTGCCTAATTAATAGACTCGTTACGGGAGCCGTCAAAAACAAACATATTTTCGCCAAAATTGGTATTTTATTTCGCAGACTGTAGGATCGAACAGGTTTATTATTTTTCATTGTATAGAGAAATTGTTATTTATGCATACTATAGATAGGTACATTATAGTTATTTTATGCCAAGAACTAAGAAGTCAATCAAGAGAAGAAGCTCTCCTGATGGCAAGAGATAATTAATAGGTACAGTGCAATAGGTACATAGGTAGTATATAATCAATAGGTACAGTGCCACCCAAGATTTCACAATGATTTAAATTTAATTCTAGGTGCACTGAAAGTGTTAAGACTCTTCAGCCCAGTAATTTCACCAGCTACAGTGCCCTCCTACCAAAGCAGTAGGTAAACTCTGGGTCCTGGGTTGGTCTGTGTCGGTGGATCCGCTACTAGCGATTAGACATTTGTTAGACTTTTTAGAAAATAAATTGTATTTAGTTAAGTTCTTGTATAAAATTGTGGTGTTAAATAAAGAATTGTTAATCTAATCTCATTGAAACTAATACCCAAACCATGTGTAGATTTATTCGTAAATTGCAGCGGAAAAGTCATTTTCACTGCGAATTACGCGAATGCAGCCGCTGAAGGCGAAACAAAACAGCATACGCATTTTATGCAGTTTTGATAGCAGCTTTGCCCGATCCTTTCTCAGAGAAAGTGTATTCCACAAAATCCCTGTATTCCAAATTTCAACCAAACCCCTTCAGCTGATTGAGCTCTGCGTCACCTACAACTCAACTTAAAATTGATTTCCTATTTCAATAAACTGCACAATTTTAAGTAAACGTAATATTACATTTGCCGCATGTAATTATGAAGATAATAATATTTCGGGATGAAACATTTCTCACAACATTCCCGGAAAATTAATTAGGAAATGTTTTCTCATTAGCTACGAGTTCGTTTGAACGCTAACATCTCGATATCGTGTAAAATATTGCTCTTTTTATGCAAAGATGTTGTGAATTATGGAATAACTTTTTCAGCGTTACGGAGCTTATTTTGTATTTTTTGCTGGCACAATTTATAGCTGAAAGTTGAATTGGCTTGTTAAACGTATTTGACACCGTAGGAATATTTGTCTGTTCCGTATTTATTTATTGGTTTGTATAAAACACCTGTTGAAGATTATCAAGAAATTTTATGGAAGAAATAAATTGTACATTCTTGAGTATACTAGGAAAAAAATCTAGGGAAATGTGGAGGGCAAGCGGTCACGCGGTCGATCACCTACGCGTTGGACAGACCTCATCAAAGCTGCGACACAAACCTCCGTAGTGCAGAGTTCCCGAGACGCTGGAGACCGTGACAAGTGGAGGTGCATGGCGAGGGCTGTTTTAGCCAATAATGAAAACGCAGCATCATCAACCACGACCACTCTGTCAAGAGTGAACGACTAAGGAGGAGGAGTATACTAGGTGCTTGCAATTTATTGATCCAGCAAAGAGAGATCTTACAGCAAATATAAAAATATTAGCTAGTGGGTATAAGTGAGCGTGTATAGATAAATACTTATGTAGATAGCTTGATGTTAGCTTGAGTGCGTGTCGTTGATCCGCAAGAAAATCTTGCATTTTTTTGACATTTAATATATAAAGCCAAATTTTATTTACGCAATTTCAAAACTCGTGAAGCTCTCGAGTTTGTTGGAACACGTAGGGCGTGTTTTGGAACATTTTTGTCGGTTTATAAGTATATTTAAAACTTAGAATACGATCGTTATTTCGAGTACGTCTTATAAGGTGAGTTTCATGGCATTCGTAAAACGTGCTCGCAGGCACGAACTTCCACTACCATCTTACACGGATCCTGAAACCCTACATTTGCAAATTTTGCAGTCGTTAATGCATAGGGTTGTTCAGCCATCAAAAAAAGTGCCGCACACGTTTTGTTTGCATTATGATAGGAATTAGGCAGAGTTTCAAAGTATTTTTAAAAAAGCTAACTGAAAACTCTTAGGGTTTTGCAGCAACATATATTCTACAACAATGTTTGCACCTATCTATGAAATTAATTTTACCGAAAACTAATATAATAACTAGACCAACATTCGTGGTTCCCTGCCAAAACGGTCCTACTCCAGTATAAAAGGTCTTACAAAAAATCTGAGGAAAAGGTCCTAAATCTGAGGAAAAATATAATTTCACAAAATCTGAGGCGTCTCCAGTAAGAAATTCAGTGAAGGCAATAAGCTTACGACGCACCTGGTAGCACAATATTTACCCTGTCTTATTTGTCCACCCCGCTGGGACACCAACCAACGCAGAATTTCAAACAAATTGCTACTTTCATTACGTTGAAAACTACTCGCCGTGGAAAACTAGGAAATAAGTGGCTAAGTGATTACTCCATGCACCACTTTTTTAGAACTAGGTATAGTATTTATTTGCTCTAGTTATGTTTGAAATTATATTTTATTTCTCAGTGGATGTTTACGTTACAATATTAAACGTTAATGCAAAAAGTAAGTTCTAAGTTTCAACACAATCCGTTCAATGGCATACATAGACCACTCACTCATATACCTATAGGTTTTATATAAAAAGAAAAAATACCTATGTACATACTCTTTTCAAATTATTATTAAAACAGAGTTTTCGCAAAAAAGAAAAGAAGTTTTGTAGTACCAATGGTATGCACAATGTACCCCTAGTATTATTGAATTTTATTTTGGGGGTAGTCTTCCTTTACAGGAGGTCGACTAGGTGGGTACCCCAACAGTGTCAGTTATTCTACCGCCTGAGCAGTGATGTGCAAACATTATTATGCTTCGGTAGGAGGGCACTGTAGCTAGTAAAATTACTGGGCTGAAGAGTCTTAACATCTTATGACTCTCAAGTAAGAAGCGTTGGTGCAGTGCACCCAGAATTTTACCTTTGTAAAATCCTGGGTAGCACTGTACTAATTATGGGCAGCGTTATCTCTTACCATCAGGAAAGCGCCTTGCTCCGTCTTCTTTCTTCGTTGTATAAAAAAAATATTAATCATGTAGGTCAATTTTTATCACAAAGACCGTTTGATTGTTTCCCACCTATGACATAAAAAAAAACTGGTAGCCATACGCCTGGAACATAAATTTATACGTGCACGTGTATGGTTCAGAAGTCAGATTCCCTTAGTTAAAACCCCTCATTTTACAGTCGAGTTTATGTTTACGGCACACAAGAGCTTTCAGCCGGCGCTTAAGTACAGCTAAAAGGTTTGCTAGTTCACCTCCATACAGCGAGTGTAAGCGTTGAGCTTGCGCCTTGCTTTCTTTGCCGAGCAAACGTTGTTATCATGTTGCTCCGTAATTTTTGCAGCTAGATGTTATTAGCTGCGCTTAGCTTGGCTTTTTATACAAGCTTTTATTTACTTTCACTTGTCTGTCTGTCTGTAATCAAATCTTGCAAGTTTAATTTGACCCACTTCCCGGTTTCCGATTAAGCTGAAATTTTGCATGGATGTATAAATCGGATGACAATACAGTATCTATTACAGTTTAAGGTGGCCATGGGAACTCCGTAATAAAACGACGCAACCCCATCGACTTTCATTTGATTCGTCTTGACGAGTACTTTGGTGCTAGATGGTTAATAATAATAAAAGCATGTTTTTAAACTTTTTTTTTTATTTCACTTGCTAACTGCTAAAAAGTATTGTTTGATATTCTAGGGTTTAGTTAGGAATAACAGGGTTGGCGTTTAAACCTAAACTGACTTAGAAACTCTAAAAATAAGAAACTAGTCTTCCTATAATTATTAGTCGTGAGTCGTGACCTTACTGTGCTGTGTGTCGAAAAGTAGAAACTTTTACAACTTATTTCGAAAAAAGACATTAACTATTTTCTTGATTTTAGAATACCTATCCTCTTTCACGAAAAAGGTTGCGTAGAATAGAGTCGAGGGCACGACTAAAAATACAGGTTTGACTTATGAGTATAACAAGTATTAGACCAATTAGTTCAGTCGTTTAAACGTGGATGGATAACAAACGTAAGTAGGTACTTAACTCTCGTCTTTATATATTTTTTGTGATTTTTATTGTAGGTACCAACTGATGGGATTAGCCAATCTAATTGCGATTAGCGTTCACGTTTTTCGTTCGAATTTGAATTCAAAATGATTATTCCAACAGCAAAATGGACCGAGGTCGATCTACCATAGGTAATCCGACATTAGCATACAATAATCCGATGAAACATCACGTTTGGAACGGATTGGATGCATGCGCTCCTAAGCTTCGATCCAACCTCGCCTCGTTTGTGGTAATGCTGAATACATTAATTAGAACGATGGCCTTTTAGCATCGAGTTTGGGTGGTGATTTTGTCAATAATTGAAACATGCGTTATCAGTAGGTTTTCTCTTTACGAATTATATAGTATTATTAGCTCGCTGCGTTCGCTGAGCATGTGGTAAGGGATTGTGCATTTTGTGATAAAAGCTCAAAACCTGTAGACTAAAGTATACCTACCTAATTAGTATTATATAGGTAAGTAAATTTTGTTGTAAAACGGTTAGATATTTACGGGTGGATTTTAACTAACCAACAAGCGAATTAAATTAAAAAAAAACCCCAACGCAATATAAATTTATCATAGTGCGTTGTATTCTACTAGTTAAGCCCTTTTGTTTGATACCCATATTTACGGGGTCGTGGAGAAAAAAATATATTCCGCCATTTCGTAACGGCGGCCATCTTGGACAAATTTCCACTAAACATAGCTAAGAACACTCTCGACTATACACTACTTTCAAACAAAAAGAACTTAATCAAAATCCGTTCATCCGTTCGGGAGCTACGATAACACAGACAGACAGACACGTCAAACTTATAACACCCCGTCGTTTTTGCGTCGGTGATTAAAAATAAGAATAGGTGTAAATCATTTTTGTTTTACGACACCCCTCCAAGTTTCACCGATTGTGAAATTTGTCGACCCTTTCCTTCAGGAAAATAGCTGGCGATTGCTACATTTCCAAATTTGTTTATATGATATCAGTGTGCCAATTTTGGCGCTTTTATCGTTAAGTTTAATTTAAAAAGTTTAAAAAAAAATTATACAAATATATTATCATAACAATAATTCATGATAAGAGTACCTTTAAAAGGTGTATTCTGTATTACTATACCTACCTACCTCTGATATACTGTAAATGCTCAACAAATACTATTCAAAATTAAATGGAACCTGAGTTAAGCATGTGCAGAGTCTGTGGTTGAAAGCCGAAAACGCTATCCAGTTACCAAAAGCTTTTCGTATTTAAGTTACTCGATGTATTTAAGTAAGTAGGTTACATAGAAAGCTGTGTACATTGGAAGGTGACATAAAACGTACTGTGAAGAGAAAAGCAAGCAATTTACTTGACAAATGCGCCATTTTGTGAAGCAGAGAACATCTTACGTGTAAGCCCTTTGTCCAATCGAGGGCGGCTCCAAATTGGGCACAATCGGATACAGCTAGTTTTTGTCGTCCTTCACTCGATGTGACGTAGATGTAGGAATATGATGGATTTGACCTATTATTACAATATAACAAAAAATGTGGTATAAGTACTTAGTGATTAATTGACATAATATCTATTAACGACCAGCCATAATCTAATTAATATTTTTCTGATCTGTGATCTAATTCAACTATTCGTCTCACAGTATACCTACCTATTTGTTGTCTAACTCCGTTAAATTGGCACCAACTATTTTAATGCTTTATTGTGTAAGTATGTAACGGGGACTCATAATGACGGAAAACTACCACCAGTAAAACCTGTAATTAACCTACCTCACAAAGTAGGTACATTACTTATTTCATGTTAAAAGCTAAGTTTCCATCGTGACTTCTCCAGTTTTCAGACGTTGTGAACACTAGTTCGAATGGAATGGTTCCAGGCGACAGTTTGAGACAAAGATAAAACGTTATGGCTGGATGTGGATTGTCATGGGAATCATTTAGCCGTCTCTCTAACCACTGCGGTTGCTGTTTGTTATTATTAAATGGGTTACTGCTCTTGGTTATGTTAAAACTTCAATATTATTACTTAGCACTTAAATGTTACACGTGTTGCAGTAAAACTTAAGGCTGCTTTTAAATGATTACTGAGCCCTATAAATCTTACTATCTTATCTATATAAAGCAACACACAATTTACCGGGGGTAGACTTCCTTTGCAGGAGGTCGACTGGGTGGGTACCCAAACAGTGCCAGTTATTCAGTTATTCTACCGCCTGAGCAGTGATGTGCAAACATTACTGTGCTTCGGCAGGAGGGCACTGTAGCCAGTAAAATTACTGGGCTGAAGAGACTTAGCATCTTATGACTCTCAAGTAAGAAGCGTTAGCACAGTGCACCAAGAATTTTAATTTTGTAAAATACTGGGTAGCACTGTACTAATTAATTATAGGCAGCGTTATCTCTTACCATCAGGAGAGCGTCTTGCTCGTCTTCTTACTTCGTTGTATAAAAAAAATAACACAAAATAAAGGTAGATCATGGAAAAAATGGTAAAAGTCTACCTATTAATTATATACGAGTATTATTTACGTGAACATACTTACTTGCTAAAATAACATAAAGATATCTACGCAAATATCGAGTTTCGAAACAAGAGAAATTCCTTTGTATACGTAAAATTATCCTTATGTTAATCTTCTTTGTTTTCAAATTAGTAAAATATTATATTGTTAGAGACACGAGCGCCTGGAGCGAAACACGCCGCAACTTGCTCGAGCTCTTTGCTCTAACAGTTCTAGTAGGCGTTTACGTATCTTTTAGATATACGAAGCTTTTTCCTCGAATATCTCTTAAATATACAATCAGCTTTTAACAAACCTGTATTTTAGTTTAGTTTAGCAAAATGAAGCGTCTAAGTTCTTAGAGTTCATTAATTAAGATTAGAAATTCTAATTAATTAGAAGAAATTTTGTAAGTTACTTGGTAAGATTAATTGAATAATCAAATAATAAATCATACTTATACCTACATACTGCTTGTGTAATACCAATAGGGTACCAACTAGCGTCTGATATTATATTAGACACCGTCTCCATGTGCCTTTTTCACATTTGTGAATCAGTATTACAGTCAGTTTTCTGAAGGACCTGATTTATGGACGATTTCAATAGAAAGTTCCACGCAATATTGCAATGTATATCTCATTAACTAAAAATCATTTATATAGAGAACTACTCGTAATACTGAAACTACAATTTAATACTGAAACTAAACTAGTGTAACAAATTAAATTCTTTGTAATAAAAATAACTAATTCATTTATTCCGATTTAATTCCGACGCGTTCCGTCGACGGTTTATTATGAGTCCCTTATATTTTACAGCCAGACTACAATAAGTAGCTGTGCAGACATTTTACAGTAATTGAAGGTTGAAAACAAGGCCAATTTCACTCAGCGGAGGTCTCCCATGAAAGCTCGTTAAGACCTTTTCAGGCGAAGATAAAACATAATTTACGTGGCAAGAAGTAATTGCCGTCACCTCGCCGAAATTGAGGGATTACGACTTAATTTCTTTTGTAAATTTATGTTTATTTTCATTACCGCGGTATAAAACCTTTATTGTGTATTATTATTTTTTTCATAACTGAGTCATTATTTTTAAAAATCCTGTCATTAAAGTGCTATATGTATAGTTTTTTTTTTTTTTTTTTTTTTTTTTGTTAATGGCAAATGCCTTTATTGAGAAAAACAAACTAACAATACTACAGCTACTACAGCAGTTAAGAACACTTTTATTAACCACAGATCGGCCACAAGCCGATCTACAGAAAATCCAAGTGCTCCAAACCACTGTCAGATGGCAGAGTGCCCAGAATGCTGGCAGCATTGCCACGTTGAATGGCAATACTTATACGTTGGGCCAAATATACCCCAGCATTTTGGTCACATGTTGCCTCGACCAAGCGCTCAGATAAGTTTTGGAAAATGCGGTGAGCTCCCGGACCCCAAGGACCCAATGTCTCTACCCCAAACGGCTCAAAAATGTAACCGCTATCGAGGTTAGCATATTTACGCCGCTTGAGCCGCTCAGCAGAAACTGCCGCCGCACCAGCCGCAATTTGAGTCTCTGGAAGATGTGAGGGCGCTAGTGTATCAACGCAAGTCGCGTCCCACACCAACGGCCGACCTAACTTCCAGGGAATCAGAGTCATACCGTCAGGTCTTTTACCATCGTCACGCATCAGACCATTCGGTTCGAGAACGGCTGCTACATTGGCGCTGGTAAAAGCCCGGCGAATAATATCATTGAGACTGGAGTGGCGGGAGATTCGGCCAGCGCTCCGAGAACATGAGAGACCATGGTGACCGAGTTCGTCGACTGCAGTACCACACTGACAGTGGTGACCTACATAACATGCTGTACCCAGACGCAAACCAACAGCTACTCTAAAAGCAGATGAATCTAAAAGATTACCAGTATTAAAAGAAGGAATGGCTTGCAACCAAAAACCAGATTCCCTAACAGAGACTGCTAGAAGTCGGGCACGATCTGACGAGTTGGGACACGTTTGTATTAGACAATTCCGTTCCAACTCGCAGAGAGGCCCATCCCACAGTCTCTGTGAAGATGGTACGATAGGTAAATCGGTATTGGGGCAAGCTGCCACCCAAGCATTTTTTGCCTCAGCCAAATTAGCTATAGCCAACGGTGATAATGCGGGGTCTCGTGAGGGAGCGAGAATTTTTTTAATGAGATTGTCCGAACTATGCACTGAGGACAAAAAAGCCGGGAGAGCGACACTCGAAATTTTGCGGACCCCTAGGCCTCCAAACCTGATAGGTAAGGAGGCTTGAGACCAAGCCCTGTCATCCAAGCTCAAATTCAGGACCGACATCAGGGTATTTTTTATGACGTTGTCTAAGCTTACGAGAAGCTCATTGTGTTTCCACAATGGACAACATCGTAAAACGTATGTAAATTTAGGTACAAACAAACAATACCTGATAATAGTAAATGCCATGTGGGCATTAATTTTGATCAATCTGTCCGAGGCCATCACAAAATTTTGAATTTTTTCCTCAACAAAAGGTGGGAAGGATTCGTCTAGGATCGGCGAACCAAGGAGGCGAAGTGAGCACTTATCGACAACTTTTATGCTAGGTGCCAAACTAAGGAAACTTTCGAGTACCAAATCTTTGTCCAAACAGGTATCTGAAATAAAAATTTCGCATTTTGATAAATTTAGCTCTAGGCCAATGAGACGAAATTCGTCTACAAGTGTTTTGAAATCATCCAGTACAGTGGCCGCGTCACCTCCTAAAGTTCCGTCGTCTAAGTACCAAACGTTGAGTTTGGACTTAAGACGCTGAATAATCGGATGGATGGCCAGGCTGAAAATGGCTGGTCCGAGTGGATCACCCTGTTGACAACCAACAGAAGACAGAATAAGATTGTTTTTGAAAACTAATTTAGTTGGATTCCCATAACATTGCCAAAGAAAATCATAAATATCCGGAACTTTATCTTTAACTTGCGTCAACAGGGCCCCTCTGTCCACTGAATTGAAAGCATTCTTTACATCTACCTTTAGCAGAACCTCACCACAATTTAGATCGAGAAAAGTGCGGAGAGAATGAACTGCTGCCTCACAGCCACCCGGCGAGCCAAAACCAAGTTGAATCGGTTGAAAAAGATCGCTCAAAGGAGCGACTTTTTTCTTGCAACAGACCTTGGCCGCCAGGCGGCGGTAAGTCATACCGACCGCGATAGGCCTAATGCCACCATCCTTTTTTGAAAGTGCGCACAGATTGGCGCCGTATAATATGTCAGTGATTTCACTGTTAACCCGACCAGCCAACATCAGGTTAACTAGTTCCGTCAAATCCTTCAAAAGGGTTGCGCCAACCTCGCCCGAAACAGCACATAAAAGGTCTTTTAGATGTTGAGGTGTTAGGCCATCAAGGCCACCAGCGGAACCGTTTTGAAAAGACATAACGGCTTTAGAAACCTCGCTGACGGTCGCTTGAACAGTGACGTCACTGGGTTGTGGTGGATCGGGCATGGTAAGGTCGGCTGCTGCCAGTGGATGTTTCTCTATCAGGGACTGTACTGTTTCAGAGCTGTTAGGAGCTACTGAGTCGCTGGAGAATAAAACTCGTGCTGCGCCACTTATGTCTCCGTCACTAATTTTGTTTTCAACAAGTTTTAAATTGGCCGAAATGTTATTAATTTGATTGGAATTTTGTCTATTGTTTCGTCTATTGCTAGGCGGAACAATATTGTGAATTTGGACATGGGTCAAATCTTTATACGACGCGCAATTTTGTTTCACCCTAGAGGTGAGTGAGTTTTTGTTGTTGGGATCAAAAGCTACGTAAAGGACGCGGTAAGGAAACAGTAAGAGATGTTCCCAGGCTTGTTTTGAATTTTGAGACACAACGTGTCTGATGGCCAAAGATAAAGTTTGGGCCACTGTGAGGCGAGCACCACGCGGGATGCGTTTCAAGATTGGGATATTATTTTTGTATGAGCTTATTACTTCCCAAAACGGTTGAGAAGTAACTTGGGAGCTCGGAAAGCCAGAATTACTACAATTTTGCACCGGGGCCGAAAGTGTAATTTTGTTGTGACATTTGGCCCTATGAATTTTTAGCCTCTTCTGGCCCTTAAAGTACCTGGCCTGGGTACACTCTGGGCACTGCACGAGATTTCCCTGCGACATGGGATCATTGTAATTTTGGGTAGACTGCATAATTTACGCTGCATACAACAAATTTCACAAAAGTAAATAAAAATCTTAAGATCCCTATATGACGTTGACAGAAGTGTCGCACGTCGTAGCGCAGCCGGGATGCGCCGTTGGCATGGAAACGAAAGAATCAAATTAGCAGCAAGCTGTGACAAACGTCAATAAAACCAAAACAATATTTTTACACGATGAAAAATGAAACTAGGGTCTACAGAAAGCACTACAAATATTACCTTGCCGAAATCGTTATGAACACTAACAGTTTCACTAAAGAAACTGTGAAAAATGCTGCTAAAAACCCTACAGACTACGTATTGACGCAATATGTATAGTTGTAATTGTTAGTGTGTTGTATTGTTGTGTATGTGTTGGTTGTGTATTATAATGTAAAGCGAAAGTTTTTATATTTCAAGCATGATGTGGATACGTATTGGAACGTAGGTGTACTTACAATTTTCGTTTGAAATCTCGTCAGCAATAATTGTTTACTGCATACATCAGTAAGTAACAACAGGTGGATTCGAAACTCGCGCATACTTAGTGGTTCCATAACCAGAAACCATACAATTTGTGTAGATGACATCGTGAAAGCAGCTAGTTAAATCAATAATAAATATTACACAACTTTCCATTTATCAAAGAAGATTTCAGTATTTTCCAGAAACAGTTTCGTTCGTTTCTAAGAAAGCTCATAAATCTTTTATCTCACTCACTGAAGACGTAAATTAAGATGGATCATTTAGCTCCGCTGAGGTCGAAAGTCCTTTCTAAAGTAGGTAATAAGAAATTATTTTTATTTTATTCGAACGTGACACCAAAGTTTCAGCAATTTTTTTTTCAGTAAATATGAGTAATAGGGGCTGCGCAGACGACAGACTATCCATGACGCACTTTTTAGTCTGTGAAAATAGAACCTATGCAATTATATGCAGTAACGCACACGACGCGCAAAAGTCCGGCACACAAATAATCCGTGTAATTCGGGCAGACCGGATCGCGCCGCGTCGCGCCGCTCCGCACAAAAAGTATGTGAAAAAAATAGAACGTTTGCTTCAACGCGCGCTAACGCAGACGGCACACACTTTAGTCTGCAATCTGCATTTGCTAGTGGTGGACGTAACGCTTCTTTCTTCTTCTTTTTCTGTACTTCATGTACAAAATAATACTTCGCGATCTCTGCACGATTTCCATAGCGTCTACGTCCAGCCCTGGATTTACACTAGGGGCATTCGGGGCGAGTGCCCAGGGCGGCAAATTTTCAGGGGGCGGCAAATTTACTGAGGGCGGCAAATTTCGAAACGAGAAAAAAATATTCAATCCATAAACATCCGATGTTGAATTAAAATTTGTATTCTCAATCACGCTGGTTATTATTATAATTTTTTTTGCGCTCATAATAAGAAGTCTGGAATACTGGCCACACAAACTCAAGATTTTTGCTCCAAACGAGCTATCCGTCCACTTTTCGTAGCAAGACTTTTCTCGGCATTTGCAGCTAGTTGCTCGCCTTCTTTTTTTTTATTTTTGACACTCAAAACGAACTACGCACTCACTTTTTGCAGTCAGATATACAAAATTTTCTTGGTGCTCGCAGCTAGCTTCTCGCGCTTTGAATAATATTTTTTTTTTTATTTTAACACTCGGAGCAAACTATGCATCCATTGTTTATATAGTCACAAAAACAAAATTTTCTCGGTGCTCACAGCGATTTTGGCACTCAGGGTGAAGTATACGCCCACTGTTGTGTAGTCAAATATACAAAATTTTCTCGCTCGCAGCAAGCTGCGCGCAGTCTTTTTAGTCAACATAATATTATAATTTTCTTGCCACTCCAAGCGAGTCTTACGCACACCTGTCGTAGACAGATAGATAGGTAGATAAAACACTTTATTGAAACATTGAAAAATAAACTTAAACATAAAAACCCGGTATTATAATCAATGTGTCACAATTCACAATCAGCGGTCTTATTGTAGTTAGCATTATAAAATTTCTCAATTATAATTTCTCTTTTTCAAAGCAAGCTATACACACAGCTTTCGTAGTTAGATGTATTTTTTTTTTATAAATATTCATAATTACGTATAATATGAAAGAACTCGACAACAAATTTCTTAGCAAAATGTCTAGCCGATGAGCGTTTATAAATAATATTTCGGCGGAGGGGGGCGGCATTTTCTCACTGCTCAGGGCGGCATTTTGGCTAAATCCGGGCCTGTCTACGTCCCTACAGCTCTGCCGACAGAATGATCGAAGATGTGCGTCGTGTGCGTTGAGTCTGTGAAAAATCCGCAACAGACTTTTTGCGCGCCATGCAGACTTTTTGTACGCCGCAGACTCGATCGCACAAAAAGTGTGCCGTCTGCGCAGTCCCATAATATAAGAATGAAGATACATTTGATAATACATATATGACTACTATTTTGAATATTTTGTCTATCGACAGAATTTAAAAAAATCTTTATAATATGGTGCCCAGTCACTGTGCAAAGTGTATGTTCGCCAAATTGAACAACTTGCACAAAAAATATCTAAATAAAATTAAGTTTTTGCGGTCCGTTTTGGTGGTCTGTCAACTTCATGCAGACAACTTTTTCAAATCTTTGGCGACGACCTGCAAATTTTTAAGTAACTACTTATAAAACAACATTTTTGGAACAATTATTACATTTGATGTATGGTTTTATTTTATAGTACTATATACCTAGTCAGGTCATAAATTCTGTCACATGTTTAATATAAAATTATTGGAACAAGTTTATTTATTATGTAACCATTTATATACCAAAATGAACTTAACAAAACATAGATTCTTATGACAATAAAGTTTATTCAAAATGACCTCCGTGATTTTGAATACAGGCCTTCAATCTGCGCGGCCAGTCGTCTATCGCAGCACGAACGAGCTCCATGTCAATATCGGCTGCTGCCTTAATCAAGGATGTCTTGAGTGACTCCAAAATGGGATGAGGCTTTGAGCACGCCTTTTCCTCCAAGTGTTGCCATATCTTGTAATCTAACGGACTCAAATCTTGACTGGAGGAGGGCCAGTCTTCGTGCCGGATGAAGTCGATTTCACGCGCCGCCAGCCAGTCTTGTGTGCTCTTCGCTCTATGAGCTGGCGCCGAATCTTGTTGGAATACCCAGTGCCTGTTATTGAACATGGTATGAGAAACAGGTTCCACAAGGTTCGTCAGGACTGTATTTTGATACACAACTGCATTCGTTTTTACACCTTTCTCACAAAAATGTACCTCTGTTAAGCCCCAATAAGAAACTCCCAACCATACCATGAGCGAGGATGGAAAATGACCTCGTTGGACACGCGGAATACGGTTGCTCGCTTCTTCACTACTGTGTGCGTACACCTTATCATTTTGTTTGTTGTAGCTCTCTTCTACGGTAAAAAATTTTTCATCTGAAAAAAGAATTTCTCGATATTTGTTTCTCGCGTACCGCTTCAACAAAGCGCGGCATCTCTTCAGTCTCAGGTCCATTAGACGAGCATTTAAACGATGTCCTGTTTTTCTTCGATATGCCTGAAGCCCTAAGTCTTCATTTAACACCCTTTTCACCGTGGTTCTGCTTAACCCCATCTGAAGGGCCAACAGTTTCTGCTCACGTTTGGGATTTCTTTGAATTCGCGCCTTCACAGCTTTTATCACTGCTGGAGTCCTAACAGACCGAGGGCGACCACTTCTTGACCTGTCATCTACACTAGAGTCTTCATTGTATCGTTTGATGGTAAGATAAACGAATCTTTTGGTTATATTCAAATTTTTCAGGATGTCGAAAATTTGAATTGGCGCGTAACCGCAACGATGCAACGCAATAACTGCAACACGGTCTTCTTTAAGCGTCCACTCCATATTTAAAAATGAGTAAAATTCTAAAAAGTATACATTTTTATTTTCATGAACAATTCGAAATTCGAATTCAATAAACTTTTTTGTGGCCAGCATTCTAAAAGAAAAGTTTTTACTGTGTGACAATACTTATGACCTGACTAGGTATATGATGTTGTGCAGGGCGTCCTTGGGCGAGATGGGGTAACGATATCCGGAAGGTCGCGGGGAGCGGGTGGAAGAGGAAGACGGAGGACCAAGTTGAGGGGCGTGCCATAGGGGAGGCCTATGTCCAGCAGTGGACGAACGTGGGCTGATGATAATGATGATGATGACTATGTATGAGGTGTGCTTACCTGAAGACATTTCTAAATATTCGTGATTTGCAGCTGTACTTAATAGTGAAATACGTAGTAGAGAAATTAGTTACCTTAAAACTTCCAAGAAGTTTGAATTCGAGGGCGTCGATCCTATATTGAACCAATGAATTTATTATACAGATGTAACTGTAACTATAATCATGACGAGAAGCCAAAGCCCATATTATTTTAATGCGCTCATTTAAAAGCATTAATTTATTTATTAGTATTTGTTGTTTGTATGTTTAATGGTATTTGTTTTTACTTTTTTGACCAATTTTCAATAGTTTTCTTCATTACTTTGAATACACGCTGTTAGCAAATAGTTTGTAGTATATCTCCTCTTCATAAAGGCTCTAGGTTTTTATCATCGTGAGCCCTATTGAGGGCTGATTATTGATCACTCAGTTCTAATCAAAATCCTTCGTTTGAGTTAGCTTTAAAACTGAAATATCCTTTAATTTACGTATACGTAGGAATAATTTCCCTTTCATCTATATTATAAATAAAAATTTATTTCATATAGATTGCCACTGAAACTGGTTACACCAATTTCACTAGTAAGTCTCCTCTACTTGAAGATTATGTAAATCAGTGGTCAATCCTAAATAAACACATGATAGATATTAGAAACTTGGTCCAAGATTTGAGAGCATTCAGCGCTTCCACAGTAAGTTGTAACGAGGTAAGTTTTATTAGAAACGTGATGGATTGCTTGTTTTATACAAATTATTTAACTTCGCAGTTTACATTTTACAGCGTACCTATTTCGAGAAGTCAGGTGTTAAATTAGAAATATTGCGGTACGATGGTTCATAGAGTACATACCATAAGACTATGGGAGCTTTGATTTATATTGTCTAGAAACATAAAAATAGGATAGTGTTTATTTATTTATTTGTTCAATTTTACATGCAACAAAAACATTACATGTTTAGTATTAAATAACAATATACATATCAATCCTTTAGTGTCTTAGACAACTATTATACACGTTAAGTGTAGACAGTGTATATAGTAATATTTTTCAAAAATGGCTATTGTAAGCACTCTAATAATAGTAATCATAATCACCGCCTATTTGCAACACTGTACCTATATATATCCCCTAATATTATGAATGCGAAAGTATGATGTTTGTGATTAAGTGTTTGTAACAAAGATACATACTCACTCTTTAATCATGACAATAATAAATACTTTGAGTTATTGGACTTAAATTTACTACGTAGTGTAGACTCTAGAATAACAGATAGGCTTCTTTTTATTAATGGTTAAACTCACTAAGTGGTTAGTAACTGGAGCTACAACACTCATTAGTTATAGTTTAGGTGCCTATCGTTTCATATATCCCTATATAGAACTTATGATGAACATAATTCACTCAGATTGAAGCGTATGAAAAGCGTATTGAAGCTATGTAAACTGCGTAGGGGAGACCGGGGATAGTTGACTATAGAGATAGACCTGCCGAAAACTCGTCGCAAGTGCTGATTCGATGCATAAATATTATTCTTATAGTCTCATACTTTTCAATACAAAGAATACTTTTTGGTTTAGCATGTTTCTTTGACGGTCATCGTAGTATGGTATAATGTAGCGCGTAGATGTCTTTACCTACCCTTATCGTCAACTATTCCCGGTCTCCCCTACTTTGGTATTAATATTGAAACTTGAAGACAAATTATGCAAAGATATTACAAGTTAGTTTGTTAGAGATTATTGTATTAGACCCTCGTCTCACTCCGTCACGGGAACTCACGTGAATCTGTAAGGAAATATTAATGTACTATTCATGAGATGTGGTAGGCACATTCATTTGACTGGCTTTATCTTCCGGGTAGAACAACTTTCAAGACAAATTCGAATAGCAGTATGTTTATTTAAATCTCTCTGGCTAGTCTTAAAACTACTTGAAGATACTCTAAGTTTTAGCTGTGAAGTAACCACGATAGGATACCAGCGTAGTCCAAACCAGATCTGTGCAAAAGCTGATCTGGTACCTTTTTACAGCGGTGGTGGCGATGGCGGTAGGTGGTGATGGGATATCATTAATGACACGTTTTTAAATTTGTTTAGACTTCCCACGTATCTACAGATTACCCATGACTTTCTAGACCTCAACGTCACCTTTTTACTGTATACATTTTTATTAATTTTTTTATATTATATAGGAGCAGTCTGTTCCTTTTTATACACACTTCTGCCACATGCATTACACACCAACACTCCTTTGCTACGGCGTAGCACAGAGCTACGAAACGGCGTAGGCCGACCTAAAAAGAAGTTAGGCTGCATCATAGAACAATATTTATTACCTGATCTAGAGTCTAGAAGTATAAGTGCGATTGTTATAAGTTGATACAATTAAATGTAGCTAATTTCTACGGCCTCGGCCATTGGTCAGCGGAGTGTCGCAAGCGCAGAGAAAGTGAAAGTACTGCAGTTTCTGGGTCAATATCTTAACATAATTTCAAGTTTTGTCGAGTCTCTCGCCAGCTCCGACAGCCGTGATCGTCTAGTGGTTAGGACCCTACGTTGTGGCCGTAGTAACCCAGGTTCGAATCCTGGTCACGGCAGTGAATATCACTGTCACGGTGGAGCAATTTTTTTCAATCACAATTGTATTACTGATCCAAATTTATGGTACTCTTAATGCGGAATATATACAACTTTAACATTTGTTTAGTAAATAAATTAACTTTAGTGTTACTATATTATAGTAGCGTTATAGTATTCAATATAAAGCTTTTTGGACTTTTTAAACGGTTTGGGTGGGAAAGCGCTATGTCACTATCCAGTGCAAAATGTTTCGACCCAAGCTCGGCCAGTAAAGCCATAATTAATAATTTTGGCCTCCCACCCACTTTATTCCGTTTATATATCACATTTTTTGTCAAATTTATAATGAAAAAAATCGTGTCCAATATTTTTAAAAAGATAGAAAAAGCCACCCAGACCAGAAACAAATATCTGTGGATCACACAAACATTTGCCCCATACGGGAATCGAACCCGCAACCTTCTGCGTTGCAAGCGGGTATTAGCTCACCGCGCCACAGAGGTCGTCGAATATATTATATAGTTCAGAGTATCGCGGTCCAAGTATCTTTACCTAATTGAATTATAAAGTTTGATCCAAAGCCTGAATAATGAATAATTCATTCATGAATTAAATATCGAAGTTCACAACAAATTTGTGAGTAAAGTTAGCAAATAGTCCAATATGTATGAAACATAGGCAGGTATACCCTACTGTTAAGTTACGTAAACATGTGGTTAACTGGACGGCCGCAGGTCGCGGTTGTGATTGCGGCTAACTGCACGGCTTAACTGCAAAGTGCATATGTAGTATAATATGTATATAACCTGGAGATTTTAAAATTAAGTCATTCTAACTAGTGTTTAACTAAGGTTCTGGAAGATTTCGGCATGACTCGCTTGATCAAAGATGAAACCAAATCTTCATATTTTAAGCAGCGGCGTCTATGTAATAATATTATTATTTGTATGCCAACCTTAAGGTATCTCGGGCCAATAGTGTCCAGTCCTTTGGTAGGCGTGTGTGGGGCCGAGGCCAACACATAGAGGCCCCACAACAACAATTTGCTCTAAATTGCAATGTGACAATATCCGACAATTATCCCCTGTGTACACTATAAAAATGCACCGGAGAAGAAGAAGAACCACCGAATTTTGTAGGGCTATTGTAAAATATGGCTACTAAAATAACTGGTCTATTGAGATGAAGTGTTGATGGACTGGTGATCTGGTTCTATGGAAAACTATTAGCCATTTTTATCCCACTGCTGGGTAAAGGTCTCCCTTGTGATGCAGTCAAGCTACCGCGACGACGTTTCATGTTGGATTGTGACCATTTTAGTGAATTAAAAAACGAAATAAAAATATAGCTCCGCCGCGACAGTGTAATCACTGCCGTGACCAGGATTCGAACCTGGGTTACTACGGCCACAACGTAGGGTCCTAACCACTAGACGATCACGGCTGTCGGAGCTGGTGACGGTGGTAACAAATCGCTCGATCTTTTGCAGTTAACTTGAGCACTTTCACCAGTTACCGTTACGTTTCAGGGACACAATAGCATTGTTGCGAGATGGTAAAAAACGAAAAAAAGGTCTAAGACAACTGTTAGTTGGCCCGAGGCGGTTATATAAAGAAGCAATGTAGGTTCAAGTTTGTAACATCGTTACTATGACATTGATTATATATTTTATACATTTATTTATGGTGGTGTATATAAAATGCATTTAACATAAACTTTCCTCTCATATATAATATTATTTAGCTAATATTTACACTTTTCATTTCTATTAACTCATAAAAAAATATGAATCGCGTGTTAAAATTTGTTTTTTTTTTGTTTTATCCTAAAAAGTATATCAAGAGTATCGGAAGTTAATTGGATATGATCAGAAAGATCTAGAGAGAGAGGAGGAAACTTAAAGAAAGGCGATAAGACTGCCAATTGGTACTATCTCTCTTTGCTTTATTGTTTGTGGTTGTAAAATTTACTTTTGTATGTAGTGTGGACAATTAATTGTATAATCAAAAGCTGATAAATCAAAAGCCAATGATAAATCAGAGTACCGGTGCTTAGCATTTGGCTAATTACTAAATAGTATAAAAAAAACGCACCCCGCGACTGTCTTAAATGTATGCTTATTCTTTAAAACTGCGCAACGGATTTTAATGCGAATTTTTTCAATAGATAGAGTGATTAAAGAGAAAGGTTTATACGTATAATACATTACATAATACTCGTATAGTAGAGAAATACTCATAATTTTATGTTAGGCGCAACGGAGTGCGCGCAGATCCACTATTTTTAAAATAAATGACAGTCAAACAAAAGACACATGCACGTTTAACTGTCAGTAAACTTCGACAGATCTCGGTAGCATCCTTCATGCTTCGAAATTCAAAAGTAAACACAAGTGGCATGCTCTCCGAATATCTATTCCATTTTAAAAGTTTGGGTGGATTTTGTGACATAGAAAAGTGTCGCTTTGAGCTCGAAAACTAGGTATTCGAACAGAAACTTGCATTTTCCAGGTACAAAGAGGATTAAAGTATTTAAATGTTGGCACAGGAAGTATTTTGAAAGTTCCGAAATATTTAATAATAAAAATCTTTCATAGTTTTTGAACCAATTAGTTATTTTCAATAGACTAGGGTTTTTAAACAAAGTGTAATTAATTAACTTCATAGAAATTACTGCGACTGACTATAATATTAAAGTGTTATTTTTATTTAAAGCAATTTATAAACGCAATCGTGTCAACAAAAGTAATTAAAATCTGTAGAACAATAGTTTTCACGTATAATCTATTTTGTTAATAAAGTTAACTGTCATGGCAAGAGTCGTTATTGCGCGTCATTGCTTAAAAAGGCAGTAAAAACATTGTTTTCATATAAATCTAGTATATACGTAGATAAACTGAGATTCCGAAAAAGTAAGTCTCTTGACCAATTTCGATTTTTCAAAAATCATATTCTGAGGCGTTAGTTAGGACTTTTCATTAAAACCTATAAATCAAAAAACGGTCACAGTAATAATAGATTCGTAAGCATTTTATTTATTTATTACAGCCATGACCACGATTTTGGGTGATGTTAAGTGACGATGCAGCCGTAGATGAAAGCAGACACGGTTTTGTCAGTTTTGTTATTTTTTATCTTGTTGGACTTTGTTTATCTATACGTAACTCTATGGTTGCCATAGTCAGTAACAAAATATCACAAAATAACTTCTCGTATGTCGAACTAAACAAAACTGTAAAACTCGTTTTTAATTGAGCCTGTTGTTATTCGTTAATTGGACTGCACTGCCTCTATTCCATCCTATAAAATCATGCTATTGAAAAGTTTACAGATTACTTATGAGATAGATCGGCCATCATATATGGAACGGAAATATTACTGAGGGACACCACCTCCCATCTCCAGGTCTAACCACGTGTTCTGTCCGACTTACTCACATTACCATTATCCTAGTCCGATGTCTTTGACTTTGGACCAGAAGAAATCCTTTAGTTTTTCAGCCCAGCCAAGTTGGATTCTCCTACTGACCTCCTTGATGATCCGATCTAAATCTATTATGAGATTTGAACTGAACGTGTTATGGGTTTGAAATATCATGGCCATTCTTGTAATATATTTATTTCGTGGAAAAGCCCGTACCGACGATGGGTAAATAGGAATTGTTTGAAAATACTGCGAGCGCATGCAACATGCGAAACCATTTGGGATTGTACAGATGTTTGCAAACATAAGCATTTTTTATTGTCAACCATCTGAATTTTAGTACTAAAATGACTTATTTATGACTAATGCCTGCCTGTTCACAGGTTAATTTTTTTTTACACCAGAATAATCCGCAATACACCCCGCACTCAGTCAATATTATTGACAATTTTATCCGCGCACAGGTTGGTTTTATCCGCGAACAAGTGCTTCGGCGTACCCGCTGCCACGGCATTATGGCGTCCCGCAGGAACACCCTCAAGTTTTTAGTGGGTATCCTCGCCGCACCCATCTTCGGCGGGGGAGTCCCACATACCGCTACGCCCCCCCAGCGTGGGGTGATGATGCGTAACGCATTTTTCTGAATAAAAAAGGTTAGTTAATAAATGAAATGAAATGAAAAAAAAAATGAAATGAATAAAATTTATTGACAGATACACATAATATAATATGGTACAAACTTTACTTATCCAAACAATAATAAATATAATATTATGTATAAGAGTATCAGTCAATGGGAACAGACTCAGCGTGTCGTCAAGCTAGCCCTTCGTCTAACCTGACTGCTGGTTTTCAGTCTGCCCCTGTGCTCGACACTGGTGTTATTGCGAGAGTTAAGTCATTGCGGGGTTAATATACAACAATTGTTTAATTAATTAAAATTTATAAACATATGTAGAGGTAAATACATATATAGGCGTATGTGCGTGCGTGTATGTGCGTGTGTGTGTATGTGCGTGTGTGTATGTGTGTGTGCGTGTGTATGTCTGTGTATGAGCGCGTGTGTGCATAAGAGAGAGAAAGAGGTAGAGCATGAGCGCATTCATTGCCGTGTACGTGTTTTGTTATTAACTACGATGATTTTAAAGGATGCTTCAAATTCTAGTTACGTAATACGTTATGTATTATATTATTGGCAATATTGTTGCCTGTGTGCGTGCTTCTTTATATAACTAAGAGTTTTATTAGTCTTAGAACTTTTTTGCGTTTTTCACCATCTCGCAACAATGCTATTGTGTCCCTGAAACGTAACGGTAGCTAGTGAAAGTGCTCGAGTGAACTGCAAAAGATCGAGTGATTTGTTACCACCGTCACCAGCTCCGACAGCCGTGATCGTCTAGTGGTTAGGACCCTACGTTGTGGCCGTAGTAACCCAGGTTCGAATCCTGGTCACGGCAGTGAATATCACTGTCACGGTGGAGCTTTATTTTTTAAGTCACTAAGTCGCAAGCAAATAAATCCAACGGCTTAACATACCTACTCTTTACGCAATATTTTTTTTCACCAGAATAATCCGCAATACAACCCCGCAATCAAACTCAAACCCAAAATTCATTAATTCAAATAGTAATATAGCCATAGCCACAATGGATCATCTCTCAGTCAACATTAGGCAAGGATGAAACTGTAGGCAAGTAAACAGAATATGATTTCTCGATGAGTGAAAACTGAATCCTCGAGTCTTATAATAAAGTCACATTATATTGAGTGTTGCTAGTTCTTGACATTTATTGAGGAGTTAAAACAGTACTTTCTGAAAATTTTACTCTCTTTCACATTAAATATTATACTAGTCGTACATTTAACGTGTGGCTTTAACATAATTTTACTTTTGAGGAAAGTAGAAAAAGTTTCCTAGCTCCTCAAGAAACAAAGTGTTTTATCAATCTATGACCACTGCCGAACTTTCATTGGCAGGCTGCCAATTTAAGGCCTATTTGTTGCAGCTACTGCGTTAAGATAATATATGGAACAGCTAATTGCCAGAATGTTGCCTGTGCTAGTTGCTGTCATAGTTGATCTGTCCGCAAAGCCTTATAGTGATTGCTACCAAAGTAAATAAGTCAATACTGCCTCAGTTCAGCTAGTTCAGTTTGATTTAGCGTGCGCTGCCTGCCTGTTTTGCAGTAGTTTGTATTATAAGGGCTCTCAATGTTCAATTTTCATCGTAATTGAAAGTCCCGAGGCGAGATAGATTGGAAGGATAACGTGCCCTCGTATCAAGTGCATTGTACACTTAGAGCACCTGGATGTAGGCATACAGGCATACAGGTATTCACTGAGTTTACAGCTAGCAACATGGTTGGGGTGATAAAACTACTCGTAGATATAAAAAAGTCATAGTTGTAGTCATTATTTTTTTTTTTTCCTTTCCTGCTTGAGTTGGAATTTTTTTGGGGAAGACGCGCTACGTCATATTTTGATACAAATCGTACCTAGTAGTGGCATCATGACCTCCTCCTCCGCAACTTTACTCGTTTTTCACTTAATTTACAAGAAAACAAATACGAGGCACTACCCGTCCAACCGCTGGACTTTGCCACTGGTGGGTGGACGGGGAATTCACAATTCCCGTCCACCTACTGGATCAGAGTGGACCAGGATATTCACCTAGGATAAATCTAAAAATTAAAATTTATGTTATTAATCATAATCATAATTTATTCATAATAAAAAAACATACGAGCACCTATAAGTATATATGTTAACAAAATAATGTTCAATATTTTTTCAATAATCTACATTATGTACAATAAAAAATTGTCCTGCCTATTTCACTACGTAACCGGTGCGTAAGAGCCCTCGTCCTTATTAGGTTCAAGTAAATGTTGCCCGATAGATATGTAAATACTTCGGGTTGGGAACGGGACGAGAAGCTAATGTAGTGTACAAAGAGGCGACCTATTTCAATACTTTTACCCTGAAGCAAATACTCGTGTGCTTGGAAAACATCTAGACGAACGATTTTAATATTTAATTTATTCTTGAATATTTGGTGGGATTTTGTGTTTTATGTGTTTTCTTTACATATTTTAGTCATAAATCAGACATTTTGAATTTCCACCTTACACCTTACCAGAACATTTTATTTATATTATGTCAATCAACAAGGAGACGGTCCGTCTGATGGTAACCGCTTACCATCGTAAGTGGTTACCATTTCCTATAAACGTCTGTAACATCAGTGGTGTCGCCGACGAGATTTTTTTATACAACGAGGTAAGAAGACGAGCAAGACGCTCCCATGATGGTAAGAGATAACGCTGACCATAATTAGTACAGTGATACCCAGGATTTAACAAAGATAAAATTCTGGGTGCACTGCGCCAATGCTTCTTACTTGAGAGTCGTAAGATGTTAAAACTCTTCAGCCCAGTAATTTCTCTAGCTACAGTGCCCTTTTACCGAAGCACAGTAATGTTTGCACATCACTGCTCAGATGGTAAAATAACTGGCATCACTGTTTGGGTACCCGATAGTCGACCTCCTACAAAGGAAATCTACCCCGATAAAATATAAGATATTGGGTAAACGCGGAAACCCCCGATTTTTCTGACCACCGTTATTATGTATGACCTCTTGGTGGCACGGAAGAACCAATTGTGCTGAAGTTTGGTATACACAGTTGCTAAGACCCTGAAATCAAACATAGTTTTTCAGTAGATAAAATCGCACAACTAGTTCATAACTAATAATGTCTTACCAGCCTACGAAAGAAGTCGAAACAAAACGTTCCACACAGTTCAATTAGCAGCAACAATAGTGAATGATGTCGATATGGGTCAAGAGGAAGCGAGCAGTGACGCAGAGGATCGCAGTGACGCGACCTACGCTCACCCGCTCGCCTTTGACACGATTAATAACCTCATGACGCACCGTTACCCGCTGCGAGGAAAATATACCTTGGAGCGTTGGAAATGTGTTACATTTAGGTATTTCATTTTTGTAGGTGATAGGTATTGGTCAAGATTGAAAAATTAATTTTAGCTATAGATTATATTTGTAAATCTCATTGTAAATGAACAAAAGTTTGTATGAGAAATAAAGTTCTTTAAACCTATCTAGTACAAGTCTAGTATTCTTTGTTGATACTAAAAGCTTACAAAATACACTTGAAACTAAATTAAACCATATAAAAGTACACAATGCCTTATCGCTTGCAGTGATGTCTTCCAGGTCTTTCTTTCTTCTCTCTATTAGAGTAAGGTGTTATAATATACCTCTAAATAGGGATAGGATATCGAGTAAGATATTTGGGGGTAAATTGGGTGGAACTATGTTTTCGGCACTCACAACAAAATATCTCGCGCACTTTTCATAGTAGTTTCCTAAAATAACATTCTCGATGCCTTCAGCAAACAACTTTTCCAACCTTATAGGCTGAATTTTAAAGCTGACTCGCCGCACGCAACGTGCGTTTTTGAATTCCGCACAACTTAGTTTTGCTTCTGTATTCTCTTACAAAATGCTGAGTAGGTACACCCATGATACTGGCCGTGGATATAGCCCCTATATAACTAGGTATCTTATAATATTGTGTATATCTAGGTAGGTAAGCCTTCCTTCAATTTCAATTATCTAAGCATATCGCGGGCCACCGAGGCCATGTCGAGCGGTAAATTGTCTCATCGAGATCGATCTACCTATCGCCAATACATGCCTCCTCGATTAAGGCTTACATCCTATCCATTATTATACGTATTTACTTAACGATAAGACCGCCAGTTGCGCATGTGTAATGTTCAGAGTCATGTTGAGTTAATTTTGCTTCTAGCTGAGGCTGGGTTGGCTGGGAACCCTTTGAAAAATAGGCTATGAGTTAATAATATGTGTTATAGGGTAGAGACCCTATAAAACACGAATATTTTATATCTTTTCTGATTCAAACTATAATAATAATAATAATTCATTTATTTCAGGCAATAGTACACTGCCACAGACGCAGTGTACCAGAGGCCCATATCATAATATACCTTACAGACTAACATACATAAAATTTAATAAACTTAAAAACTAGGTGACACGTAACTATCTACATACATATATAGAAAACCAAAAGTCAAAAGCTATTGTTGCACGCCGCCCCTATACTTTTTTCCTTAAATTCTCTTCCAACCAGATTGTCTGTAACATTTTGCTGATAAGCCGCCGATTGTTTCTTTAAGTTTGTCATTATTTTGTTTATTACTGTTTCTTGTATTTTGGTATGTAATAAAGAGTCATTCTATTCTATTCTATAGAGATACCAAATTTCAGCTCAATCGGTTTAGCTGTAGGTATAGACGTGAAAAGGGACAGAACCCACATCCATCCACATAACTCCTTTGAAACGAGCTTTTAAAACTAAATTTCAGTTCGTCTTCCAAATTATAGATCTTTTTCTTACAATAACTAAGCCACACCTGTTCACAGTCATAAATAAGTCTAAAACAAAATAAAATATGAAAAGCTTTTTGTCTAATATTCTTAATATTTTATGACACTGCGACGCACAATACGCTATGGTTTGACAGAGGCTTAAAAGTAAAACAAAAACAACGGCAACTAGCCGAAAGTTATATGCGTCAGCCAGTTCCCTCCGTAGACTTCGAAACTTTTTGCCTACTGCCACTAAGGTTGCGCTTGCACAATCTCTTCTTCTCCCCGTTCTTGACTATGCAGACGTCTGCTATCTCGACCTTAGGGAAGATCAGCTGAATAAACTTGAGCGTCTTCAAAATGTTTGCATCAGGTTCATATTTGGTCTTCGCAAATATGACCACGTCTCCGAATTTCGCTCTAAGCTCAAGTGGCTGCCAATTCGCCTTCGCCGGAATACTCATATCTTGTCTCTCCTTTACAGTGTTCTGTTTAATCCCTCTTTCCCGCGCTATCTTCGAGAACGTTTTAATTTTCTCCATACATCACATTCTCGCACACTAAGATCATCGGAGAACCTAATGTTGAAATGTCCTGCCCACAGCACTGGCTTTTATGGTGATTCTTTCACAGTTGAAGCCGTGCGTCTGTGGAATGATCTCCCTGTCGTAATTAGACAAGCACCGTCTCTTGCAAGTTTTAAACTTCGAATCAAAGCCCATTATCTTTCACTTTAGTATCTTCATAACATTAATGTCGTATTCCTTCATGATACCTAATGTAGTATATTTTATTATATGTCAAATTATGTATGTATTTATGTATGTATGTACGTGTGTATGTATGTATTTAAGATTTATGTATGTATGTTTATGTAGGTAAATATTTTTAAGTATTTGTGTAAATTATTTTTACTTATATTTCTTTTGAAGTTTTGTGAAACCACCGTCCTTCCAGTGTTGTATATTTCCTCTCCCTGCACGGTTGTCTGGAAGAGATCGCTTTGAGCGATAAGACCGCCAATTGATACACCCTTAGTTTTAATTTTGTTGTTTGTAAAATTTACTTTATATGTGGATCAATAAAGTGTTTCTTATCTTATCTTATCTTAAAAACATCAATATTTTAACTATAGGTATATAGGTACATTGCATATTGTTAAAAGCTATAATCTACAGAAAGTTTCGAAGAAATTTCAGGAGCATTACAAATTACATGTGTATTATAAACGAATTTTATTTTATTAGTAAGGCACGTATAAAACTGTAACTCTACTTTGTATCAAAAGAAAATAAAATATTTACTGCGCAGGTATAGGTTAAGGCATTATATTACCAAAATCAATCACGTATCAATGTTTTCTTCCCATTCGTGTTTCAGAGCTGATGTTAAACATAAAACCAATGATAAAAAAATAACGGCGCCGTCTTATAACTGCAAGGTCGAAGCTTTTACAGCAGGTTGACTTTACAACTTAAACCAAGAGAAAATAGAAAATTCCATCACATATACACGTGGGGATTTCCACTTTATGTTTATTATATTAAAGCTCATATTCCTACTTCTAACTTTTCCTAAAAATTCTACACTATGTTGTATTGCGCGGTGTCGTATTGCACCAAAATGTTCCATTTCAATTTGAAAGAGTTTCTATGTCACTTTTAATATCTAGTTGAAGGTAATTATTATAAAACATGCCCCACTTTTCCCAAAAGTAATTTCTTTTAATTGCTTACAATTTAGTTTTTAGCTTTTAAACCTACTTAATATATTATGTATAAATAAATGTTTTCAATGAATAAATAATTAAGTTTTACATCAAAAACCCTTTCCCTACCCTTTACTACTTACTAATAGCGCAGGTGCCTTATAAGATATTTGTATCGAAATATGTCGCTCCATACATAATTTAGAAGGTATTATCACTATTCAAAGCAACAGAATCCAATATGAGGACGTCAAAAAGATATTGTACATCATAATAAATCAGCGAGCAAGATTTCGCAGGAAAATCATAGCCAATATCTCCCTGTAGCGTCCTGAAAGCTTCAGTCACCGCGCGCTCCCGGCGGCGCTAACACGCACCTCCTTGCTATCAACCTTCTTACACCACGCGAATGTAAATAAACAAACGAAAAATAAAACCTTTTCGAATTTAGAACTTTATCTTCTTCAATTGTTTTAGAAAATATGTGGCCAGTGCTCGACGAATTTTGTGTATTTTTTTAATAAACGGGTTAATAAATTTAAGGAGTTTTAATATAAATGTAACAAAAACATTGGAAAGTGTAATGGAGAACTGGATGCAAAAGAGATAATCAGAAACGCTGATCGGCAAGCCAGATAAATCCGGATTTTGATTTCATTTGGGTAAGATATTTCAATTTCAATCCGAGTTTAATATTATAGGAAAATTTAAAAAAAGAAAGGGATTTTCATCTCTTTTATTCTCTTTACAAAAGGCAAATGATATTTTATATTATGCAATCACATCTTAGATAACTTAGAAATTAATCTATTTCAAATTTCATGATTTATTTTAGAAGAATAATCGAATTAATAACAGAATAATAGTAAATATTAAAGTTATCATTATATTTTAAAGATAAAATTAAATTAAAGGGTTTCATAGAATAGGTATTTCATAGCATCTGCCACCCACATTGTCGTTCTATTTGATAATGCAACATAATGCATTACTCTTTCTGTTTAATAATATGAGTATTTCAGTTGAGAGAAAACTTATCCTTTATACGCCACGACATAATATCATATAGGTAGTTACGATTAGCTACATAACTTAATTTTCATTAAACAAGGATGAAACAACTCTTTGTTCTTTAATCGTTCAAGTTTTTAGAGAAGAAACTTTGTCACGTCGTCAAGAAAACGCTTAAAAATATGCACTTTAAATTACAATAATTAGGAGACCCCAGGGATTCCAGGGGGGATTTATCCCGCCTTTTAGATTTAGTCTACTACCATTTATGGTGGTTCTCTGTATCTATTATAATAAGTATGTATTTACAAAAGAAAAGTATAAAGTATAATAGTATATCCGTTATCCTAACCACCATAACACAAGCATTAATTTGCTTAGCTTGGGGTTAGGTGGCGCTGTGTGAAATGTCCTGAAATATTTATTTATTATTATTATCTACGACCGCATCGTCGCTTTAAATCAGGCGAGATCGTGGTCAAAGGCTAACCTATAACGAATAAAAAAAAAATGATTTACATATAAATCGAAATTACTGTCCAACACACACAACAGCTTTAAAACACCTATATAGAGCTTATTTTTATTTTTTAAATCTCAAGAAAGAAGTAAGTGCGCGGGCGCACCGCAGAAGGCCTCTCACCCTCTCCCTGTGGCACCTAAGTTGAGGTCCTTAATTAATTGCAGTAATCAATTAATTAACGTAAGGTTCAAGTTTTTTGAATTTGACTATGTGAGTTTAGCAGAGCCCGTATTAGTTCTTGCTTTCGTGTTTCTGTAGCGTCTAGCTACAGAAACTACACACGGAGCTGCGAAGACCCAGTGGTCGTCCGACATCCGGCTTGTAATCCGGAGGCCCTGGGTTCAAATCTCAGAGCGTAGCGTGAATTACCTTGGCGACTGCAACAAATTATAGGTTAGCCACGTAAATTATAATTGTGATTTGAATCTGACAGTCTTAGTAACCTTTTCTCTTGGAGCCCCATTATTTATTTATTTTAAAGCTCGCAGTAAAAACCGAGCATATTAGTTTTTCACGGCCCATAGCTTATAGAAAAGTTTACGCTAAAAAATCTTGTCCTATTTTCATGCACAAAATGTTGTTTACCCAACCTACATTATAATATGAGTATTACGTACTCGTAGGAACGAAATGACATTCGGATGTGCTCTATATATGCATTGTTTGCTAACTTTTGTCATGGAAATGCCAAAACAAATATGGACAAACAAATATGGACTTATACGATAAGATATGCGAGCTATCGATTGATATTTTATAGTTTTGTTGGATTATTATTATCTCCTATCTCATAGCACACACACACATATATATAATTCACTACATAGTAAGTATAAAACAAAGTCACTTCCCGTTGTTTTTCTGCCTTTATTAGAATAGAATACATACAGAAAACTTAAAACTATAACACCAAAAACACGACGTAAGTGTAACAATACCTACCTTTATTTGTTAAGATTAATATGTCTTATATTTTCTCTATACGAATTGAGTGATTTAATGCGGCGATAGATAGCAGCTCAAACAGCGAATACAATAAGTTGAGATTTAGTATTACAGAGATATATTGGCTTAGTATGTCGACGTGTAGATATTCGCTAACAAAGAATTTCAAAGCGGGAGTTAATCCGTGATCACAAGCTAGTATAAAATATGGCTTACATAATATCCCTTGTTATATCTATAACTAAAGGAGTACCTAGTCTTTTGCTTGAAAAAAAGATAGCAATTGTATTCAGCAGGGCAATATCACAATGGCCACATATTCATAGGTTAATTAGATTAAGTTCTTAGTATTTCTTAGTTTTAGCTAACGAATATTTAGTTTTTTAAATATTTTATGTACTGTAATAAAATTAATTTATAGTTCTGTAAAGATATTTTTATAGTTTTATTTATTACTAGCTTGTGCTCACGGCTTTCCCCGCTTACAGAAATCCGGCGGAAAAATAGCGGAAGTCTTCAGCATGAAATCTACTTATGTTCCAAATTTCAACTCAATCCGTTCAGCGGTTTGGGCTGTGCGTTGATAGATCAGTCAGTCAGTCACTCTTTTCTTTTATATATTTAGAATATTAAGTCATTTATTGTAAAATTATTTTTCTGGATCACAATAATGAGTATTTGTATTGTAAAATTGTGCCAATAAAACCTTTTATCAGTCTAGATCGGTGGTTATTAACCCCTCCAATAATACAATAAGGAAAAAGTGACTGACTGACTGATCTATCAACGCACAGCCTAAACCACTGGACAGATTGTATTGATGTACGTTTTTATAATAAAATCCCTGATGAAATAACGGGGCTCACAGAAGGTAAATTCAAAAGCCGTGTTAAAGACATATTACAAAAGAAAGCATATTATAAAATTAGCCAATAAATAGAAGACAAAGATGCCTGGAAACCTCTGCAACCACCTGTAAATAAATTATGTAACCAAGATAATAATTGTAAACACATATTTAAAAAAAGCAATCCCAATGAGTTTCTTGCTCATTCTTCTCATAGAGGTGCCTTGCGAATGAGCGGTAGAATATTAAAATAAAATGTAAAATTGACTTGCAAAAGTGCTCCATTGTAGCCTATTTGAATAAATGAATTTTGAGTTTGAGTTTTGAGTTTGAGATTGGGTTAAAATTTGGAACACAGATAGGTTTTATGACGTAGAGCTCCGCTAAGAAAGGATTTTACCACGCGGGCAAAGCCGCGAGCATAAGCTAGTAATATAATAATTTAACGAACTTTATTCGCGTTCCCGTTGCCTAGATTATCAGAATTGATAACACAAAATTAATTACCTCCGAGTATATTCCGTACCTATTCATCGTATCATAATTTTATACGCAGGATCATAATTCAATTTTCAATAAATATGATTAATTAATTGCTATCTGTATTCAGCTCGTTTCAAGTTTCCTATTGTTATATTGAAGTTAATATTAGTTCAATAGATCGAGTTACGCCTAAAAGATGCCGGCAATGTACTCTGAACGAGTTGAGTGCTGAGTTACTTGTATTATGTTGGAATTTTTTTATTGGAAAGGTGAAAAGCTTTCAATTATGACTGCTGTTAAGGTGGTATCAATTTAGAGTATTACATACGAGCATCTTTGAAAATACTATTCAACTCCTAGAATTTACATAACATGGATTTAGGGTTCGAGAATTTGCTAATATTTTAATATACGGTGGTTTAAACAATTATTTTAATTGTGATTTAACTCTGACGGTGCAAGTAAGGTACCCGTTGGAGAATACTCGTAAACGTCATCTGTTCTTTGTTGTTTATTCTAAACTCTTGACTCTTATACTAAGTGAAAACTCAGTTAGCACTTAGCGCTCGTATAAGAAAAATCACGAAGCTTTTCATCCACGTCTCGTGATTTATTATTTTAGTATTTCGTCGTTTTCATCTTATTCTTTCCAAGTGATACTTCGTACTAAAATGTAAAAAATATCGTTATTTAAAAAATTTCGAGGGGAAGACAATACCTTTGTATCCTTTATGAGTGATTCTCCAAAGTTTTCAAAGATAGGATGATAATTCTCGTTCACAGCTCGCTCGAAGTTTTGTATGGCACTTAAGTAGAGGCTTATATCGGGCTTTATAAGGGCGCAGGTGGCAGATGACGCTCTAACATGCTTGTGAATATGGATCAAACCTTCGACTAACTTAAGATTATGATAATTTTGTCATTCTGAAGGGTGGGTGTACGGGATTGAACAGGTACCTACCAGATACCTTGATATTAATCAACTTGATCAGTTTGACATTTTCAGTATCCACCAAATCTTATACTATATTCGATTCATTTTAAATGCTATTATTATGTATCACCTAAGGAAAAGGGGGGGGGGGGTAGTGGGATACATCATTGTTGCATATTAAACGAGTCGATGATAATATAAAGTTTGATTGCTACTACTGTCACGAACTAAGGGTAGTTCATTGTGGCAAATGAAAATTTACTTCATTTTATAAGCCTAACAGGGATACATCTCTTTGTAGTTGACTGTACATAATTGAGCACGTAATAATTTGACCCATAACATTCTTTTCTTCTACTTTTCATGTACGTTTATTTCACGCCGCGACGTTTCCAAAATTGGCCTTCGTTGCTTTGGACTTTTTTATGCTTAGAATTAAGTAGACGAACAAGACGTCTGCTCACACAATCATGATCTACAGACCATCCAGCATAAGAAAATCTCAGAATTCTCTCATAATTAAAATAAGAACGTTTTCCTTTCATGGTCCAATATTTATTTAAACGGCTAACCAATATCGATGCACGTAAAACTAGCTTCAAATGGATTGAGAATAAGCACTTTATTCGCGTGTAGCGGATCAAAGGCTCAGCCGTACGGGTAGATGGTTTTACGGCGCGCCGCAGGCCAGGAAATGTTCTATTGGTGACGCAATAACTGTGGGCCATTCTACCGGGATATACGACGTACCTACATAGCTACTGATTTGTAGGTATATTTATTTTACAATCGAGTTGGTTATGATTACTGTAGTGATAATGATGAGTATTTGTTTCACGACTTAGATCTAATCACTGCGTTCTGATCGTAGTTGCTTTTTATCTTACTCGTAGAAGAAAGGCAAAGGTGTTTTGTACAATCAATGTTATTGTCACTAGAGTTTAAGGTGTTTTTTTGTCGGCGGCCCTTAATAAATAAAGGCATTTATTTGGTCATAATAGTTTTTCTGACTTCGTATTGCTATTCCATGTTACCAATTACCTTATAATAAAATTAATAGTGCCTTGCGGTTTTGCAAGCTAAAAAGTAGTCTATAAAATTTATTCCAGGGACATACGAGTACTAAATTTCAGCTCAATCGGTTCAACCAATAAGAGATTATAAATATACACACATAGACTCATCAGATATCCATACTTTTGCATTTATCTAAATATACATATAAAAGGAAAGAGTGACTGACTGACTGAACTATCAACGCACAGCCTAAACCGCTGGATGAATTGGGTTGAAATTTGGAACATAGATAGGTTTTATAACATAGACCTCATTGACGACCTCTGTGGCGTGGTGGGCTAATACCCGCCTGCAACGCAGAAGGTTGCGGGTTCGATTCCCGCATGGGACAAATGTTTGTGTGATCCACAGGTATTTGTTTCTAGTCTGGGTGGTTTTCAATATCAATTATAAGTATGTATTTACAAAAAAAAAGTATATAAGTATTATATATATCCGTTATCCTAACCACCATAATACAACAACAACAACAACAAACAATTAGTGCTATTTAATAATAGAGCTTAGTAGTGCGAAAAAAAAACCAAGATAAATGAAAAAAAAAAAAAAAAAAAAAAAAAATATATATATATATATATATATATATATATAATAATATAGGTAGCAATAATTAGTTATTAGTAATATTAGGATCCCATCAAAAACATAAATGTGAAAAGAGAGCCAAGTTCAATATTACGATGTATGTACTCATAGTTACCTATGATTTGGTAGTTGACTTCAACGACAAAAGAAGTGAGATCTAAATGGGTGCCAAGTTCAATGGTCAGTCCTGAAAAATATTTACAACATAAAATATTTTATTAAAACTTAAAAGATTATTTCTTCTTATCACTTAGAATTAATATTATTCTGAAGCCTAAAGACTGACTTGGCCAGTTCTCATAACATACTAGGTAGGTACTCTCTTAACTTTAGCTTGATCACTATTAAACGCACTTAATGCTAATTAGTGCGCCACCGTCTTTTATCGTGTAAATTAGTCCCCTCCATCCATTGGTTGTCTGGAAGAAATCCCTCTTTAACGATAAGACCGCCACTTGTACATTGTAATTTTTAATTTTAATTATGTACTTATGTATTTTCTGTAACATTATGTGGTGTACAATAAAGTATCTATTGTCTTATCTTAATGATACTTAGTCGTATGGTACCCATGAGAACTAGCCAAGTCAAACTTTGGGCTTCAAAATAATATTAATTCTAAGTGATAAGAAGAAATAATCTTTTAAGTTTTAATAAAATATTTTATGTTGTAAATATTTTTCAGGACTGACCATTGAACTTGGCACCCATTTAGATCTCACTTCTTTTGTCGTTGAAGTCAACTACCAAATCATAGGTAACTATGAGTACATACATCGTAATATTGAACTTGGCTCTCTTTTCACATTTATGTTTTTGATGGGATATCATTGCTTTTTGTACAGTACTTTTTAGCATGTAATAGGTTTCAGACACCCAGTCATAATAAGATTAATACCAAATGATTATTTTATTGCACCCCCCCCCCCCCACTCCACTGAACCATGGCACGGCCGTCGCAACCGCGCACCGCGGCCCGTGAGCCTCGCCGTGCTTCGATATACCTATACCTATAATTAATTTAGTACTTATTTATATATAGCATTTATGTGCACTATTGATTTGAATATTGTACCTAATCAATTGATTTTTAAACAATACTAGTTACTGATAAATTTATCTATATTCACCCAGCTATCTTATACCTTCCGCCTACCTGGATGGAAATTTAACTTCTTAGATCATCTGGAACTGGATTAGAATTTCGATCAAAAGAAACCTAAGCCGACAAGACTTGTAATGACGACGACTTGGCGGGGGCACTGCCGTGCCCCCAGATACCGCCACATACCTATAATATTATGACTATACGTTACAGGTACGTAGGTATCTAAAATGTTTACACCAACTAGCACCTAAGGCATTATACATACATTATTTTTATTGTAAACAATGTTAATATTATTACCTCTATGTTACTGAGCCGCCTTGTGCTGGTGAGTCGATATATTGATAGGTATTTACATAGGATAATATACAATTGTTACGTAGGTACCAGGAACCTATTTTTATTAGTGACTAGCTGTGCCTAGCTGTTTTACCCGCTATACAGTTTGGTACAGTAGTGTATATTATGTTATTCCAGGGGTCTAAGCTATATTTTTTATTATACCTACCAAATTTAAAATCAATCGGCCCACCCGTTTAGGCGTGAAAAAGTAAAAAACATATATCCATACGTACAGTAGGTATAAAGTTTGTATTTATATTTATAATTATATAAGTAGGAATAGTGAACTCGCGCGCACTTCGTAGTATCTAACAGAAAATAGCCGCCTACACAAAAATTATAGCAACATGTATGAGTATTGCTTTATGCGTACCTAGGCGTCCCAAACTTTAATATCATACATTTTTAAAAAATTAATAATAATTTAAAATGATAAAAAAATACTAGTTTCTGATTTTTCCCTTTGTTACTACGACATTACCTATCGGGATGCCAAATTTCAGCTTTCTAGGTCATCTGGAACTGGGATATTACTTTTGATCTATCCCTCAGTATGTATTAACTTCACCGATTACTGGATGTTTATATCTAAATAACCGTTTGAGCTGTGTTATTGTAATTTGGAACAGAGATATAGTTCGTATATTTAAGTATATGTGCCAAATTTGACTTGTCTATGTGTAATAGTTTTTGTATAACGAGGGTGTAAAAAGTCGTCAAAACGCGCTTTGGATGGTTCGTGTAATATAACACACGCGCGGTCGCCAGTTCCTTTGCTTGAACTTGGCTTGACTCGCTGCCGCGTGTCTAGATATTGTTGTGTATAATTATTAAGTGACTTTGTTATAAGGGTGCTGCAGCAACGATAGCAGCAGGATTTATAATTGTATATAAATAAAAAAAAAAAATAAAAAAAAAAACCACCATAATACAAGCATTAAGTTGCTTAGTTTGGGGTTAGGTGGCGCTGTGTGAAACGTCCTGAAATATTTATATATTATTATTTAGACCTCCGTTAAGATCTTGCCACGCGGGCAAAGCTGCGAGCATAAGTTAATATGATATAAGTAAGATTAGGCACATATTTTCAGCTTAGTGAGCTTATATTATTTTATATTTTATTATTATGAACCTTAAAATAACATCACAAATAAGTTTTACTGCGTGCTTCAAAGAGTTGTCAGTAAGATTCACACGGTCAATAAAGTTTAAATCGTATTAGACCTTTGCCTCAAAAACGGTTCAGCCCTATGGGAACAATAATTTCACAGGTCGCCAAAACTTTTCCTTTGCGTATAAAGGCTACTACAAAACAGGAGGTATTTGATTTCATGAAGTTTATTTAGAAGGTTAAGTTTAGGACAAACTAGTTGCTTCGATTTTTTGATCAAGTTCGTTTAAGATAAGACGAGATTGTTATCAAAGGCGTTTGCCTATAATATGTTTATGTTTATAATATAACTACAAGCTTTAATTAACTTTCATCTGTCCGTTGTCTGACTGTAATCAAATCTTGCAAGTTTAATTTGTGCCACTTCCCAGTTTCCGATTGAGCTGAATTTTGGCATTCATGTACCTATAAATTGGATGGCAATGCAATATTATTATGATATGGAGCTGATCTGATGATGGAGCTGGAAGGTGCCATAGGAACTCCGTAATTAAACGACACAACCCTATCGATTTTGGGCTCATTTGATTTGTTTTGACAAGTAAATATTTTGGTACTAGATGGTAATAATAATAAAGGATTGCTTTTAAAAGTTATTTTAAATTAAATTTGTTAATTAAAAGCTTCAAATACCAAGAAATATTTTCAAAGTTTCGTTAGTTTTTGCATTAATAAAAACGGTTTTGGAAAATCCTTTTTGGTCGTATTACACCGTTACACGTATTATATTACACACTTTCTTGATATTTCAATTTTATCGAAAACAGTTAATCGGTTTTCAAGACTGTTTATATTACCTACTATTTCAAGTGTATAAAACAGCGGGAATAAGTAGCTAGTATTCTTAATATAAGTCGAATGTGAAAATAGTTTCTGAAGACGATACTCGCATAAATAAGGTCAGGGTCTGAAGAAAGTAGGTTCAAGAGATAAAACTGTCAAAAGGCAAGTGTGGCGAATTGGCACAAACTGACAAACTAGCATCGGAAGCAACTTGTGAAGAGTTAGAACTCGCGGGACGATCATTGTGTACGAAGAATTCTGAGCAAGTAAAGTGTTTGTACGTGATATTTATTGAAATATGTGTTATATTTTCTTAGAAACAAACTTAAGCAATAGAAGAGAACGATAAATAGATAAAGATCCTTAAAATGTAAATCTTCAGGTTATTAGGTTCGGCCGTGGCTAGTTTTTTTTTTATAAATATTTCAGGACACCTCACACAGCGCCACCTAACCCCAAGCTAAGCAACTTAATGCTTGTGTTATGGTGGTTAGGATAACGGATATATAATACTTATATATACTTTTCTTTTGTAAATACATACTTATAATAGATACAGAAAGCCACCCAGACCAGAAACAAATATCTGTGGATCACACAAACATTTGTCCCATGCGGGAATCGAACCCGCAACCTTCTGTGTTGCAGGCGGGTATTAGCCCACCGCGCCACAGAGGTCGTCAGTTACCATTTACTGGACAAAACCGTGTCACCAAGCGATCATTATGATCGTGTTCTGTTCTTCTCTCTTCTTATGACCTCTTTCTTGATGTTCAATGAAACCAGGGAGGGCCTTTATCCCGCCTTCTTGGTTTTGTCTGCTAACCATCTATGGTCACATCATCGCTTAAGATCAGACAACATCTGTGTCATAGGCTAACTTATAAGCAATAACTTCTTTTTTCCACCATCATGTCTTTAGAAAAGCCATCGTTAACATCTAGCGTCAAAAAGTCCGTCACCCCTATACTGTAACCAAAACTGGCGCCGTCAGCTCCTTCTCGGTGACGTGACATTGACGGCTTTGGTGGACAAACGCTCATAGGCTTACCATGAAAAACAAGTGAACTAAAAGAGCATGTTTGCCTCATTGCCTATTGCCTATGGCATAAAATAACAGACTGGCTGCCCTCAACAGTCGTCTCGGCTGTTTTCTATTCTGAGGAGGCAGTCGTTCATATTGCAATCGTTGTATAGAAATCTTAGCGACCTGCAACTGCAACATATAAGTTAGTCACACAACCTATAATAATTGTGACTCTGACAGTGTAAGTAAACCTAATCGCTTGGAGTACAAAATAAGTTTCCAATTATTTTATACGAGAATCAAGTCAACTCATCAAAGTATTTCAAATACCACTTCATTAGCGGTTTACCGAATTCAGCAAACTATAGTTGTGAAAATCAGTGCCGAAACCCTCGAGATTCCCAAATTAAAATGTAAATCACACGTCACAGCGTCAGCATTGTATTAACTAATTTGGCAGTATGTTAATTGAGTCAATCACTGAACTCATGGATCACTGGCTTCAATTAGCTGAGCCGACTATTGCTAGCAGTTCGCTTCGACATTTGTCTTTGTGACGAGTAAACATAATTTTGGGCTAGTGGAAAGGCCACAGGCCGCAACGTCATAGGTTCTGTGAAAATTTACTGAATAATGTGTTACTAATAATAATATTATTGGGGATCAGTAGTCATTGTGCTTATCATTGTTAGAGCCACTAAACTAGAGATACTGATATTGTTAGTAAGTACCTCAGTGACCTACAGACCTCAGCGGTTCCTATAAATTTCAGCTTGATACCTCCACACGTTCTTGAGAAAAAGGGTCTTGACAAACCAACCGACGGACGGACGGACGGACAACAAAGTGATCCTAAGAGAGCTGTAGCGTGAATGAATACTGTAGTATTTAGGAATACTGTAACCAACATTTTATACGAAAGGATGTATGTGTGTGTCTTTTCGTCTAAACTGCTGAACTTATGGCTGAGCTGAAATTTGGTTTATAGTCGGTAGCTTAGACCCAAGAATAACGCATAGGCTACGTTGTCAGCGGGTAAAAAGTAAAACCACCGGGCACAAGTTATTCAGATTATCGGACTGTTAATGTCATTTTACCTGCCCACAGGTCGTAATACTTGTCAATAACAAATTTAACATTTTATATAATATTTTGTTCTGTTTCAGCCGTGAAACGGAGACTATTGTCAACGTTTCAACGGTTAAGGCCTCCTTTAGCAGAATTTAAATTTGTACATTAGCAAGGGCCGGGTCTAATAAAATGCCCAATTTTGTGTAAAAGTAATTGTTATTTCTCTAATCAGCATCTCTAATATCACACATTTATTGAAAGGTAGATATGTAGATTATAACTATGAAAGAATTGATAACTGTATGCAAGAGTTAGTTTTAAAATTGAAATTTGTCTTTGTAGTAGGTAACCGTTTCTAAGTATAATAAAGTTTTAAATAATTTCACTTATTTATAGATATGTAGATTTTCGAAGACGAGGCCCTTAAATCGTTGCAAATAGAACAAACAGGTAGAGTTTTTAAACTCTAGAATGACAGATACCGAGAGTGAAAAACTATTAAGTACAAATTATTAATAATCTTTAAAATATTATTTAATTATCTTCAAATTATTATTATTATAGGAACAAATTATCTCTATGTCTCCCTCTATATTATAAAAATTCTATATTTTGTGAATACTCGTGTGCGAGATGAGTCAGCAACACGTTAGCGTCCTCGGACGTGCTCATTGCTCATACGAGCATTGTTTGTTATGTTCTAACAGTTATAATACCTCTACAAGGAAGCTTTGGGACGCTCTGTCGCAATGCAGATGGATAATAACAGGGGCATGCTATTCGACTAGCCGAGATGGAAATATTGCTTTAATATTACCATTATGTACTCACCACTTTACCTTGGTTATAAAGCTGTACATATACAGAACATATACAGAAGGTGGGTTACTTTGAATCTAAACAGAGTAGATAACTTTAACTCTATAAGAACTAGAACATAATGTTTGCCTCTTCGCTGTCAATTAGGTAACAATGATAAATTGATTTAGTTTTGTAAATGATACCTACGTATTTAATTGAACCAAACTTACGCTCGCGAAGATCTTACGGTAGTAAGTTTTCAGTAATGGATATAATCTATGTATATTATTTTAATAACCATGTCCCATTGAAATAATGCTAATAACTAATAACCCTGTCTAAATGCTTACATAATTTATGAACGAGTTATTTTAAGGCTTAGTTTATCTAGTTACATTATACGTTGGATTATGAGCTCTGCGGCTGAATTAATACATTTGCATAATTTCCATAAAAGCCTCCTTAACAATTACCATACATTTTCACACAATTTACTTTGTTCGACAAATTATACACGTATGAAAATGGGTCAAATTTTAAGATCGGAAGAGATTGGACATTTTTTAATTACACGTCCTTTTTTTAAACCTCAGTAACAAAGAATAGAATAAACTTTGCTGCATACCAAATAATTAGAATGCAGCTTACTACTAGCTTACTGAGAGAGAGAGAAAGAAGATATTTTGTATCTTAAATTCAAGGTAATAAAAGGGTTATTACACCTGGCTAAATTTAGAAGCCTAAATTCAGTCGCCACTGAATTAAGTCTAGTGTAATCACATTAAGCATCCTAAATTTAGAAGAAAGTATCGTTCATCCTAATGTAGATTCTGAATTTAGTGACTAAATTCAGCCAAGTGTAATAAGTAATAAGGCTTTAAAAGCGGTTTTCCGCTATAGAAATACATACATATTATATTATCTGGTTGAAAGGTTTATTGGGTGATTAACAAAAAAATTCGTCATGTAAAAGCTGCCAAGTCATGACATGTCTACTTAAGACTTGGCTGGAACATTTTACATAGTGAAATAGCACGTATGCACCCGAATTTATTATTATTATCAGCCATTTTTGTACCACTGCTGGGCAAAGGCCTCCCTTACGTCGCGCCATTCTGTTCTGTCTAGAGCTATGTTGTACCAGGTGGTGCAATGCGTGTCGAGCTCGTCCCGCCAGCGTTTTCTGGGCCTGCCACGACGACCCTTTAAGTTAGATGGTGACCACATTGTTGTTGTTTTGGCCCAACGATCGTCGTTCATGCGGCAGATATGGCGAGCCCATTCCCATTTCAGGCTTGCGGCTTTATGTCCAACGTCAACGATTTTAGTTTTGGAGCGCAGTACTGTGTTTCGTATGGGGTCTGGTAGTCTGACTCCTAAAATACTGCGCTCCATGGCTCGTTGGCAAACCTCGAGTTTTGACTTCTGTTGATCAGTCAAGGACCAAGTCTGTGCGCCGTAGGTGAGGATAGGGAGAACGCATATGTCCATGAGTTTTTTCTTGCACCCGAATGCATAAAGATAATATAAGAAACTCTTTATTGATACTACATAGAAAGTAAATTTTACAACCACAAAAATTAAAGCTAATGGTGTACCTATTGGCAGTCTTATCGCTCAAAGCTATGTCTTCCAGACAACCGTGAATGGAGAGGAAATATATTTACAATACTGGAGGGACGGTGGTTTCATATTAATTAAAATGACTGAAATTATATACCATTTCAAATAACACAACGGGCCAAAAATACATTAGTAGGACCTCTGACCTCGGGGTCTTATATTTATAGCTGTAAATAGATTTTTATTTTTATAACGTTATCAAAATTTAAAATGATAATTAATTATTTACTTTACCTTCATTTAACCTTTAAAAAAAAAACCACAATCCTGGATGATTGATGACAATGCTGGTAATCCAATCCATGACCTTGATAAAGCTGCAGAACGATGGAGTGAATACTGTGCTGAACTATACAAAGACGCCGAGCCGGACCAGCCGATACCTAAAATAATTCCAGCGGATATGCAACTGGAACCTGACATCTTGTTATCAGAGATTGAGCTAGCTGTTAAAAAGCTTAAGTATAAGAAAGCAACGGGATCAGACCGGATCACAGCGGAAGCACTAAAAGCTCTTGGGTCGAAAGGAATGGAGGCGCTACACAAAATCTGTCATACTGCATGGAGGACTTGTGAGTGGCCTTCAGACTGGGTTCATTCCTCCATATTGCCGCTACACAAAAAGGGCTCTGTAAGGAACTGCAGCAATTACAGAACAATCGCGCTGATATCGCATGCAAGCAAAGTGCTTTTACACATAATCAACAATCGCCTCAGATCATTTCTAGACTGGCAAATTCCACAGGAACAAGCAGGATTCGTAAAAGGGAAAGGTACCAGGGAACAGATCTTGAATATTAGGCAGATAGTCGAAAAGTGCTATGAGTACAACACGCCGATAATAATGTGCTTTGTAGACTACCAGAAAGCCTTTGACTGTGTGCGATGGAAAAAGTTGTGGTGTGTCCTGGATGAGGCGGGTGTACCAGAACATATAGTGTTGCTCATCAGAAACCTTTATGAAACCGGTTTTGGAACGATCACATTGGGGAACACTACATCTAGCTTATTCAAGTTTAATAAGGGAGTGCGACAGGGATGCGTCATTTCTCCAATCTTGTTCAACATTTATGGCGAGCATATTATGCGGAAAGCCTTGGACGGTTGGGATGGAGGTATCAAGGTCGGTGGTGTGAAGATATCCAATTTACGCTATGCAGATGATACAACCTTATTTGCTTCATCAGAAGAAGAAATGGCTACGCTTTTGAGCCGGCTAGAGACGATTAGTACCGAGATGGGTCTGGCAATTAACACAAACAAAACCAAATTAATGTACATAGACAGGTTCTCATTAATTCAGCGATCTGGCATTTTAAGGAACTATGAAGTGGTGGAAGAGTTTGTGTATCTCGGATCACTTATTAATAATAAGGGCAGCTGTGAACCTGAAATCCGCCGGCGCATTGGAATGGCCAAAACAGCCATGACTCAACTAAGTAGAATTTGGAAAGACAGTAACATCAAGAGGCGAACAAAAATCCGCATAGTTCGTACGTTGGTCTTCTCCATTTTCTTTTATGGCTCAGAAGCTTGGACCTTAAAGGCCGCAGACAGACACAGAATAGATGCATTCGAAATGTGGTGCTGGCGGCGAATGCTTAGGATTCCATGGACGGCATTCCGAACTAATGTGTCTATTCTCAAGGAGCTAAAGATCGAAGACGAAATGAGACTATCATCCGTGTGCCTACAGAGAGTGCTACAATATTTTGGACATATTGCTCGCAGAAACGACGATAACCTGGAAAGACTGATCGTGACTGGCAAAGTAGAGGGGAAGCGGCCTAGAGGGCGTAGCCCCAAGCGATGGTCTGACCAGGTTGCACAGCAATTAGAGATATCGGTCAGCGAGGCACTCCACAAAGCTGAAGATAGGAGCCAGTGGAAGAAGACAGTCTCGGACAAGCAGCAAGGAAGGAGTCACGATCCTCAACATTGAGGGAACGAGTGAAGAGAGAGAACCTTTAAAAATTAGTCTAATGAATTTGTAAGGCTTTTAAAACCGTTGCCAAAATATTATTTTACATACAATATGAGCCCAAATCTGAGGGCCGCGGCCGTAACTTTCCTTAATTACTACAGAGGTGCAACTTTTAATTGAACATTACCCTTTTCATCTTTCCTTTTTTCGGGGAGTCTGTTTTGAGTAGGGGTGACATAAAGGCCCTTAATCTTAAACCAGTCTGTATTTTACTCGTATTTGAACTCTTTCTTTAACTATTTATAATGTCTTTTTTAAAGTTTAGAGATTCCTTAATCACTCTAGTGACCGCAGAAGATTTCCGCAACTCATTATCTGATTCTTCATTTTTTTATTTAAATAATGCTTAAAAATAATTCTATTTTTTTTATAAATATAGCAATTTAAAGTAAGCCTTCCGGGTCTATTTTTTCGAAACAATATATGGCGCTCTTCTCTTAGTTAACGACATCCATAATAAGGGACCCCATACGCCATTGCACAGAATAACCAATAACCCTGTACAATAAGGTATTGTTATAGGTAAAGTTTTACCAATCTTAAGTGCAAAGCATTCTCAACAAACACCAAGAAAATTTGGTTAAGTTGATGTAATTTAAAATGGTTTATATCTACTAAAGTATTTTTAGTGGCAAATGCCTTTTTTGAGAAAAACAAACTAACAATACTACAGCTACTACAGCAGTAAAGAACACTTTTATTAACCACAGATCGGCCGCAAGCCGATCTACAGAAAATCCAAGTGCTCCAAACCACTGTCAGTTGGCAGAGTGCCCAGAATGCTGGCAGCATTGCCACGTTGAATGGCAATACTTATACGTTGGGCCAAATATACCCCAGCATTTTGGTCACACGTCGCCTCGACCAAGCGCTCAGATAAATTTTGGAAAATTTTCTACTAAAGTTGAATGCTCCAAAGTGTCGAGACATGAATTTCGCAAATGTCAGCGAGATCTCTAAGCACAGGTCATAATGACGTGGTTTTATTGCCACGAAACCGTGGAACAATCACGGAGTCGAGAATTTCATTACCTCGTTGATTGTTTCTTAACTTGGTTATAAGAAAAGTTCTATTTGACTAAACTTTTATGTTTTGCGGGTTTCCTTCATAAAGCCATGATTGTGACCCGTTTTAAAGTTGAGTGAACTTTTTGTTTGTTGACTAGGATAAAAAATGTGACTTGCTAGAAAAATATACAAATACAGAAATTTAGGTAACAAAATTACTTTTTTGTAATACGGATATACAGGGTTATTGGTAAGTTAGAGGGTTATCAATAAGGGAGGCATTAAGGAAGGGACCAAAGAGGGATTTATCCCGCCTTCTAGGTTTAGTCTGCTACCATCTACGGCCGCATCGTCGTTTAACATCACTCGAGATCGTGGTCAAACCTATAATTATTATTATGAATAAAAAACCATTAGGTTTGGAGGTTAAAACTTTGCCGGGTTTCATGTTCTCCATCTCAAAAACAAGTGAAAATTAAAAAAAAATACTTTTTAAAAACAAGCTTTTATTATTATTACCATCTAGCATCAAAGTACTCAAGACGAATCAAATGAGTCCAAACTCGATGGGGTTGCGTCGTTTAATTAAAGGAGTTCCTATGGCCACCTTTCAGCTCTATCATCAGATCAGCTCCATGTCATAATAATATTACATTGTCTTCCGATTTATACATGCATGCAAAATTTCAGCTCAATCGGAAACCGGGAAGTGGATCAAATTTAACTTGCAAGATTTGATTACAAACAGACAACAGACAAGTGAAAGTATTTACTTTTACTTGTCTTGTAACATGCAGGAGTGCCGCTCAGTGGTTTTATTGAGTAAACTCGTCCAGTTATCTTTAAGAGGAGTTCCACATATGTATCCCGTAACTCCGAAGGGGTTACGCGTAACACAATTTTTCTTAGTGAAAATAAAAATAATACATTAACCCAGTATAATGTTCTATATTATACTTTTGCTAGAAGTTAATTAGGCTGTGGAGGCAACACAGAAAGCTGTTTTCTCACGGGTGATATTACAAAGATAGAACTCATTCGTTATCATTGTACTTAGCTTTTGGGAGTTAGGAGTGGGGAAGGTAGTGGAGCATATCACGTACTTTATTAGCCCGGTGAAATAGTAATAAAGAAGTGTTTAAGAGGCCGACCATTCTTATATTGCATGTCGTTCGTATAAATGAAAACAGCTATTAGTTTGACTGATATGTGCAAATATAAAATGGCTGAACCCTATTAGTGTTGTGCTCGTTGCTTAGATGTTAACTTCGAGTGGTTATTCGGTAAGCAACGTTTGTTAACATAAATTATTTCAGATATTAGACATAATATGTATTATGGATTCTACATTTTTTTATTATAAAAGTAAGACAAAAAAAAATTTGGGCGTACTATGTTCTAAAATCTACCTGAGGGCAAGAATCTGTGCACATTCATAATATGCAAAATCTAGCAAACTTAACGAAACACTATTTTTAATGAAACTTGTCCTATATCAACAAGTGAAATAAAAAAAATTAAAAACAAGCTTTTATTATTATTACCATCTAGCACCAATGTACTTGTCAAGACGAATCAAACGAGTCAAAACTCGACGGGGTTGCGTCGTTTAATTATGGTGTTCCTATGGCGACCTTCCTGCTACATCATCAGATAAGCTTTATGTCATAATAATATTGGATTGTCATCTGATTTGCATTGTTTCTGATGCATGAATATGCATGCAAAATTTCAGCTTAATTGGATACCGAGAAGTGGGTTAGATTTGATTACAGACAGAGAGACAAATAGACAGACAGACAGATAGTGAGATAGTCAGATAGATAGACAGACAGACAACAAACAAGTGAAAGTAAATAAAAGCTTGTAAAAACGTCCGCAGTAACAATAATTTCAAAGTTATTTCCATCGCAACTATGTACAATATAATCAAAATGTACTTGAATACGTGTTGTCTCCATAAAGGCGAGATGGGTGTCACAAAGATGTGACAAACGGCCCTGCTGTAATATTCTCTACATGAGCCTTTATGAATGTTGCCTTTGTGTTGTAATGGAGTGTTGCTGAAAAACTGTGCTCAGTAATCTACGTGGATGTGTTCATTTTCTTTCTAAAATTGCCGCTATAACTTAGAAAAAATCGTTTATTTTACATTCTTTTATTTACTTTCACTTGTCTGTTGTATGTCTGTAATCTTGCAAGTTTGATTTGACCCACTTCCCGGTATCAAATTGTGCTGAAATTTTGCATGCCTGTATAAATCGGATGACAAATGACAATGCAATATTATTATGACATCGAGCTGATCTGATGATGGAGCTGGAAGGTTATAGGAACGTAATTAAACGACGCAACCCCATCGAGTTTGGGCTCATTTGATTCGTTTCGACGATTACTTTGATGCTAGATGATAATAATAATAAAAGCTTGTTTTTAAAAGGTGTTTTTTTGAAATTTCACTTGTTTGAGTTAACAAGCTAATTAATATTAATTCGTGTGGATGTACGAGTATGTGTGTTTTATTTTTATGGAACCAGATGGACGTGACGAGACCGATGCTCGCCTGATGTCCAGCGATTACGCTTGTCGAACCTTGGTATTGAAGAAGTATGAAATTCTGGGCAACACTGTGCTGCACTGGTGATACAAAAACATGAGACAAATAAATATAAATATATCAGGACATTTCACACAGCGCCACACCTAACCCCCAAGCTAAGCTACTTAATAATGTTAAGCCTCTTTATCCTATTCTTTAATTTTACTCTTTATCATATTCTTTAATGTTAATAAATATAACACACTTAGAGTTATGTAGTACTTATTTGTAGTTTCATAATTAAATAACTTGTATTGAATAAAAAAAAATTAAGACAGAGAATGCAACACCTTCCACCTCCACTTCCCCCTTCGCCCCTCCCCCTCCCTTTCCCCTCCACTTCCCCCCTTCCCTCTCCTTACCCCTTCCCCCTCCACTTTCCCCCTCCCCCTCCCTTCTCCCCCTCCCTTCTCCCCCTAACCTCCTTTCTCCCCCTTCCCCTCCCCTTCACCCTTCCCCTTTCCCTCCTCTTCACCCTTCCCCTTCCCCTCCCCCTCCCTTCTCCCCCTCATAACGCGCGATAAGGAATTTCGTTCCAAAAAGGGGGAACTACTGAGAAGTGATCATTCCCACTAGATCCCCTTTTCAAAAAAGGGGAACTACTGAGAAAAAAGTTCCTACTAGATCCACTAGGGAACTAAAAGGGGAACTAGTGGGAATGATCCAAACGACGGGGTGTTATAAGTTTTTAGCCCCCGACGCAAAAACGACGGGTGTTATAAGTGTTTAACCCCCGACGCAAAAACGACGGGGTGTTATAAGTGTTTAACCCCCGATGCAAAAATGACGGGGGTTATAAGTTTTTAACCCCCGACGCAAAAACGACGGGGTGTAATAAGTTTTTAACCCCCGACGCAAAAACGACGTGGTGTTATAAGTGTTTAACCCCCGACGCAAAAACGACGGGGTGTTATAAGTTTGACGTGTCTGTCTGTCTGTCTCTGTGTCTAGGTTATTATATAGTATCAAAGTACTCGTCAATACGACTCAAATGAGCCCAAACTCGATGTAATTGCGTCGTTTAATTACGGAATTCCTATGTCCACCTTTCAGCTCCATCATTAGATCAGCTCCATATCATAATAATATTGCATTGTCATCCGATTCAAATATGAATGCAAAATTTCAGCTCAATCAGAATCCGGGAAGTGGATCAAATTGAACTTGCAAGATTTGATTATAGACAGACAGACAACAGACAGATGTAAGTAAAACAAGTGAAATTTTAAATAAAACTTTTTAAAAACAAGCTTTTATTATTATTACTCCCCAGCATCATAAAGTACTTGTCAAGGCGAATCGTTTGAGCCCAAACTCGATGGGGTTGCGTCATTAATTACGGAGATCCTATGGCCATCTTCCAGTTCCATCATCAGATCAGCTCCATGTCAAAATATTGCATTGTCATTCGATTTATACATGCATACAAAATTTCAGCTTAATCGGACACCGGGAAGTGGGTCAAATTAAAGTTGCAAAATTTGATTACAGACAGACAGACGGACAGACAGACAACAGACAGGTGAAAGTAAATAAAAGCTTGTAATAAAACGGACTTTAATATCAACAAACACTATAGTACTATAACATTATGTGACCAAAAAAAAATTCCGTTATTATTATATAGAGTATCAATTTTTGCGGTCCAACTATAATCGCACTATATGTGTGGGTTAGCGACGAGAATAATTTGGAGCGCGGAGCGACACGTCCACTCTCTGAGAGGCCTTTGGGCCGAGTGAACCGAGAACTTTTTTTTTTTTTTTTTTTTTTTTTTTTTTTTTTAAATGACCTACGCTGTTGGTCTCAGATTGAGACCTCTACAGCTTTACCGGGCGTGTGGTGAGCGCAGGAGGCACTCGACCCAAAGTTTTAGTGGGCGACTAGCTCAAGGGCGCCTCAGATGGCACGAACCTCGGCTTGGGCCGTCGCCAGATACGGGGACTAGACTTGCCCTGGCACCCCTGAAGGGGCGTGTCCTAGGGCCCTAACAGTATTTTGATCTGTTTGATTATTTGGAGAGAATCTAACTGATCTGAAGGATCTCAGAGGTCTTCGACCGCGCCGGCGCGGTCGGTGTCGTGATTGTGTTGGTTGGAGGATCTGGTATCCGGGACCAGTACCGAAAACGGAGCGACTGTTGCGCATGGTTGGCGGATTCGGCGATCCCAGCGCCGCCGATGTGACGGCAGCAAAAACGACGCGGGCCTCGTTTTATAGTGATTTTGAAAAATTCGGCAAAAATATAAATATTACATTTTAAGTAAATTTAAAAATACGATTGGATCAAAAAAATGTTATTATTTAATGGTAAGTAATTATTTTGAGTAAATATAAAAGAGTCATGTATAAAAAAAAATGTTTTGTAAACAGTAATTTCGTGATAATTTCACATCTTTATGATTTTATTTTAATAAGAAATACCTATAATTCAAACTTTTCCTTAATAAATATACTAGTTTAGGATCTTTCCAGTAATAGTAATTTTTTAGATTCTAATAAAGACATGTATATTTGGATATACCCATGTCCAAACATTGCTTCAGAAGTAAATCTATAAAACTTTTATCCATTTACCTTGACGTAATTTAAAAACGGTCAAAACTAAAAAGGTTTTTCTGTAGAAATTGATTAGATTACAAGTTCTTTTAAAAGTTGTGAGTAAAAGTACCGTTCTAAAATAAGTATTTTCAAAATAATCCATGTTTGAACATCACAGATTTGCGCTTGGGTCAACTAAACGCTCTTAACAATAGTTTCCTTGCACACCTAAATTGTTGAACCTTTAAAGATTAATTTTGACATGAAGGTAAAATTTTCTTTACAGATAATAAAGCTAAAGCAAATAAAAAAATGTCTCAAAGTGCACTTCACAGCGACATGACAGTGGTAGCACCTAATTTACAACGAAGCAAGTACCTTAATGTTATTTTCCTCGTAAAAAAATAAAACTTCACGAAAAGCACAAACTTTGAAATTATTCTTTATTTTGTGAGAGCCTACAAAATATAAACACAAAGAAAGGGTAAGAAAAACAAAACTGAAGCGTGTAGGTATATTTTTGTAGGAAAGGTTGAGTAAATAAAAACCTTTACCAAATGAATTTACCTTTGTTTTTTATTCTTTTTGTTAGCTGACCATTTGTGCAAAAGTTTGTGATCAGTGGCAAATACACTGACGAGGTACGTGATGAAGCAAGGTTACAGCAGCCTTGGGGATATCTGAAATATATATAAGTTTTATAAAACGATACCATGAAAATGCGGGATGATAGCTGGAAGAGGACAGAAAAGGACAGAAGAAAATGAAAAAATGGGAGACTGAGAGAATACCAATCAGTGAAGACTGAATAGTTAAAAGACGTCTTTTAACTCTGTCGTATACATAATTGCGTACAACCAAGTTGAAAATGGCCTAATATCTGACCCGCTCTATGTCTATAAGAACATTTTTCATTTTATTGAACATTTATTTAGCGGTTTATAGGCAAACAGTGTGAATTAAGTACCTACTCAAAACGCCATCAGCATGTGTTCTTACCATCATATTAACTTCCGCAATTCTCAGTTGGCGCAAACTTTTAACTACAAGAGCAGCAGCCAAATTCTCCACGCAAATCTAAAGGGTTACGCGACGCAACGACAAAATACTCGTACGACAAAACATTCAGATGCCTGCCCCTTCAATTAGGTTAGGTATCTACTTATATGGATTTACGTATGTAGTAATAATATCTTCAGAAAAATATCTCACCCAAAAAAATATTTCATAAGTTCAAAAGACATTCACAATTCACACTGAGAGTATGCCGCATCGCTGCGCTTTTGGTCTAAATTAAACCTAATTGTTCTCGGCATTGAAATGCCCCGAATGCACTGCCGACGCTATTTGTTTACACTAATCGATATGAAGCTGAACTGTTATTGTTGGCTCGATCTATCCAAACAATGCGGAAACTGCTACATTTAAGCCAAATTGTAGTAGGTACCTATATGAGTAGAGGGATATTACGGGCAGTAAACCGCTTACATTGCAACTATTACAAAATGATGTTATTCATCAATTTTAAAAGTACCTACTAGGTGTACACAGTTGTTTCACCTGCTAAAAATCTAAATGAAACTCTAGAGTCTAAACGCCTTAAAATATTTAAAAATAATGTCTTAAGTTTTAATAACAATAAAAATTTTAAAAATTTGTCATGTCATGCTAACAAACTTACTCTACTATTTTTATAGAGTAAAAGTGAGCAAATATTATATTCCTAAAGTTTGAAAGCAAAATTTTTTTTTCTTTTTATTCGTTATAGGTTAGCCTTTGACCACGATCTTGCCACAAAAAAAAACAGAAATTCTACTAATTTATGTTATTTAAAAATGTGTTATATCGTGCGAACAAGAGGACCACAAATCCTTTAAAAAATGTCAGTTTGAGATTTCAAGTATTAAGCCATGATTAATAACAGTCTTCAGAAATTAGACGCGCTGACACACACTTTATACATTTGCTTAAAGAGATCTGATGAAGGCGGAAACCATCTACAAACGCTTATAATGTGCCATCTCTAAAATCACACACAAGTTTAGTTTGTATGTGTACACATAATAATCCAGAAACTAGAACATGCATTGAAACCGCAAGGATACTTGCCATTAATATGTATGAACACGTAAGACGTCACTTCGAATGAACCTTGCTACCGATGCATCGATTCTAACCTTATAAAGTCTATCTAGGTGCACTGTATCTACGGTTATTAAATACTAGCTGTGCCCAGCGGTTTTACCCGCTGTCCTATAGCCTATATGTTATTCCAGAGTCTAAGCTATATCTATACCAAATTTCAGCTCAATCGGTCCACCCGTTTAGGCGTGATAGAGTAAGAAACACACATCCTGACATCCAGACATCCATTCTTACCAACTTTCACGTTTCTAATATGAGTAAGATTTATGTCTTCTTCTCCTTCTAAGCTTATATCCTGGGAATCTTCAAAACACGAGTAGGTACCTCTCTAGACATCTTACGTGATTCATCGTCGACCTCATCTCCACTTTCCATCAGGTGGGATGTGGTCAAACGTAGTCCTTTCCTAAAACCTGAAAACCAGCAACTACGCTAACTCTGCGTTACGTAGTAACACGCTGAGGCTGTCCCTTTTGCCAATATCCCTGTGCATTTTTGTAAATTGTTTTGTTTTTTATTATGATTATTAATATTTATTTTGTCAAAAAAAAAATGTAACTTCACTTAAACTGTTGTGGTCTATGTTATGATTGGCAATAAATGTTTTTTCTTTCTTTCTTTTTTCTTTCTTACTAATATTATAAACGTGAAAGTTTGTGACTATTGGATGTCTGGATGAATGTTTGTTACTTTTTCAAGCCTTGACGGGTGGAGCAAATGTTTTGAAATTTGGTATAGAGATAGCTTACCATGGAATAACATAATATAGGCTACAGTATAGCGGGTAAAAACGCTGGGCGCAGCTAATTTAGTATAATAAAACATCCCGGCTAATAGCCAAGGCCTGCTTTCCGAATGCTTTCTCTCCACATTGCTCGGTCTTCGGATGTAGGATAGGTACCAATATTGAAAATGCGAAAGTGTGGATTTGTCCCCTTCATCTCTAAACGGGTGAACTGATTGAGCAAATTTTTTTCATATATTATAATAACATAATAAACTACTTTTCCGCTAGTACTAAACAATGAGCACAACTAATTTTATTTATGTGGCTATTAGTAGGATTTGCATTCCTAGATTTGGAAACCTATTCAATAGATAGATAATCTTTAATAATAATATAATCTACATACTTATGCATTAATATTTCTTCACAAAATATTAAACCAAATCAAATGAAAGCCTGCTCTCCGAAGAATTGATAAGAATTAGTTAATTTCAACGGAGTATACGTAGCTTGAGTTTCATGAAATTCAGCCTTAATTCACTGAAAATAAGATGACACTCCCTTTAACCTTGTCTGTAAGTCAGTAACATAATATTATAATATTCAATTTTCTATCTCATTCCCAAAAAATATTCTAATTTCAGAAAGCTTTTCAGACACAAATTGCTCCGAGAAAAATATGTCCATGTCTTTATTAATTTGAGAAATGCCCAATTCAATTAATTTGGTTTGTGCTACTCTCGGGAGTCGAGTTACAATGAAATTACTGTTTTAATATTTATTTTTCATCAAGTCTTATATCTCAGAATAATGCTTTTAGAATTACTCAGTCTATTTTATGTGTGTAAAAAATATATTTTCTAGAAATGTGTTGTTCACGAAAACATTCAGTCATGTGTTTAAGAATAATAAATATTACAATAAGCTTAGAGCCTTCAAAGCAGACTGAAAAATATTATTCTTAAAGGTTTTGTGGAGCTGTTGAAATGCGATAAACATTATGTTTATTTTCAAGCACAAAACGCTGTGTATTTTTGTTTTTTTTTATCAATACTACGTGAGAACTGAAATGGATAATTCCTTTCAAAACTTGCATAAATCCTCTCAGCGTCCATGCAAATATTTTTTACTTTATTTTCACACCTGCTCCCAAAACAAAAATGAATTTGAGTATTTTTCTTGGAAAATTCAGTGGACCTGTATTTGTATTCAATGATGCATTTTTTGGACAGGAAGTCCTGATGGAGGTTTTATTTTAGATTTTGTTTTGTGTAAGATTGGATATCATTTCATTCTTGGGTAGGCCTGAGAATAGGTCATAAATTATTTTTTAACAGACGTAGACGGAATTGCGCCGATCGAGTTTTACTCTAAAAGTATGACTCGATGACGAGATTTAATAGGTAGGTACTTGTTTTGACTGAAAACTTTATACCTTCTTAAAACTTAACTTAACAATGTCAAATTTCTCTGCCTAATCTAAAATGAAAAAAAAATCTCAAACTTTTATGAAATAAGATCAAAACTGAAATAATCTTTGAAGTGACGTCACGGGCAGCTTCAAGTATCACCTTCGCTCTCATTGTTCGTGAAAAACTGTAGCAAGCCGAAACAAAGGCGTGGGAACAATGGACAAAGTTTCTTGTTCATTCAGTAATGTTGGACAAGGCCACTCAACAAACTAGCTAAATGTGCTGGAACGTTTCATAATGGCTTTACATTTTAATTGAATACTAGACAGGAAACATTTTTAAAAGAAAATAGGCGATAAGATAATAATTTTTCATGAAGTGTATATTTTCGATCTATTCGATAATTATTGTAAAATTTGCTGTGCTGAGCGGGTTTAGCCTGAAAAGTAGCCTTAGGATTTTTATAGGGTTTACTATTTACATAACAATATACAAATTTGAACTCACTATTCAGGTGCTGTTTTAATAAGTATTTTTTTATTATTAATACATTTGTGTGTCACTGTTTTTTTTAGAGAGAGAGAGAGAGAGAGTTTGCGTAAATCTTTCTTTAATCCGTTTTAAGATTTTATAAAATAACATTAAATCTTACTAATATTATAAACGTGAAAGTTTGTAGGAATGTATGGATGTCAGGATATCTCGATGTATGTTTGTAAATCTTACACGGCGAAACGGGTGGACCGATTGCGCTAAAATTTGTTATAGAGATAGCTTAGACCCTGGAATAACACATAGGCTACCGTACAGCGGGTGAAACCGCTGGGCGTAGCTAGTTATACATATTTCTTCTATTGAACATCATCAATTTGTCAAAGATTGTTCTTACTTTCTTAGTTATATATAATGTTTTGTAGTTTTTAATGTAAACTGATCCACTATGCGTTTTGGTGTCATACTGTGAGTGTAATGGATAATTGAATATAAAATAAATAAATGTTCTTTCCTCTTTTGAACATGATCTACGTATTATTATTACAAAGAAGCGGAAGGGTACAACAGGTTGATCCAAGTAATGAACTAACAGCATCCGTCAGCCCGCTGCGCTGCCCTCCAAGATCAGCCGAGTGTTGAGACGCTTACCCTCCACCGAATACATTAGCATATTTCATGAAACTACGCCACTTTGAGTACCACCTGGGGTCTATTCTAATTAGTTTTTAAAGTAAATAACTTTGTAAATAGTCTAAAATATAACGAATATTTGAAAAATAAACAAAGTAGGTAAGTATGATAGAGCTTGAGTTATTTTTGATAAGTGTCGTTCGTTTCATTTATCATTAAAGATTTTAAAATCTATTTCCCTTGTTAATAAAGGAATTAGGTCTTACATTTAAAATAAATCTATTTTCTTTGTTAAGGAATTAGGTTTAATCATTTTTTTTTTTTTTTTTTTTTTTTTTAATTAGTCTATGCTGTCCCACTGCTGGGCAAAGACCTCCCCCAAATCCCTCCAAGCATCTCTTTCCGGCGCCACCTCGGCCCAGCCGTCCTGGTATGCGTCTATGTCATCTCGCCATCTTTTCCTGGGCCGGCCTCGGCGGCGCTTTCGATCTTTTGGTACCCATTCTGTGGAGATATTCGCCCAGCGGTCGGGGTGCATGCGGCAGACGTGACCCGCCCACTCCCATTTTAATTTGGCTGACTTGTACCCGACGTCAGTAACTCCCGTCTTCGATCGTATTACGGTGTTACGTACCTTTTCAGACCTTTTGATTCCCAAGATGCTGCGCTCCATGGCTCGTTGGCAAACCCCGAGGCGGAACTTTTGCGATTCGGTCAATGACCAGGTCTGTGTACCGTAAGTTAGGATGGTAAGGATACACATGTCAAGAAGTTTCCGCTTCAGGGAGATAGGAAGATCTCCCTTCATTAGCGACTTCATGGACCAGTAGCTTTTCCAGGCGTTGTCGATGCGACGATCGATTTCGCTCTCTTGTCTGTTTTCGAAAGAAACTAACTGGCCCAAGTAGATGTATTGATTGACATAGTGTATTACTTCCCCATCCACCTCGACCTTACGTCTCGTGCTGTTGGTCATGATCTGTGTTTTGGACCGATTCATCGCTAGTCCCACCTCGAGGCTTGTAGCGCTCAGTTGTTGAAGCATCGTTTGGAGTTCAGAAGCTGAAGGGGCAAAAAGGACAATGTCGTCGGCAAACCGAAGGTTTGTTAACCGTTTGTTGCCGACTTCAATGCCCTTAGACGTCCAGGAGCCGTTCAGTTTTCTAAAAACTTCTTCTAGTATGGAAGTGAATAATTTGGGAGAGTGCGGGTCACCCTGTTTTTATCATATCAGATAATTTAATTAAAATATTGGTAAAGTATTAAATAAAAAACTACCATTAGTTTTGGTGTATAAGGTTTGAAATTTTGTATGTCATAAAGAGACAAAATGTATATTTAAAACGTTAATTAATCTTAATATATCAAACAAGACTAATTGTACTATATTCTAGCAAAAACATTTATTTTTATTATATAAAATATACGCTTAATTCCAGAGTTCAATATTAAATCCATAACCTTTTATCGTTATTTTTCAACACATTATTTCCAGATGCCGCCAATAAACTCTTATTACCAAACGTTGCTCATCCAATAGAAATGCGTAATAAACATAAAATCGTCTTCTTATTATGAGATATTAACAGTTATTATTATTTCCATCTGACGCATTCTTCAGTGCATTAAAAGAGGACATGGGGAATCTTGGTCCTACAATGGGAAAAAAATCTAAATGAATTTAGGTGGAATATTATGAAAAAATACAAACGCTTACATCAAAAAGGCGTATTACACAAAAAACAATCCAAAGGTGGCGATAACCCTTCAGGATCAAGGGAACTGTTTTCATATATATCAGCTATGCCACAAAAATATCTAGTTTATTTATAGCATGTTTTTATACAACGAAGTAAAACAGACGAGTACTGCACATAATGGTACAGCGCTATCTAAAACTTCTCAATGATGGTTAGGTACACTGCGCCAACGCGTCTTGCTCAAGACTCATAAGATAGTAATTACACTACTACTAGATTACCATCATCATCATCACTGGCCTCTTACATCCATAAAAGATAATTCAAGCAGCGTCCGTAATTATGGTTTGGCACTTCGTGAGTAGCTACTAAGTCCGACACGGGAGCGACATTGCCGACCGCAAAGTATGCAGACGAATTGTGTTCCTGGTGAAGCCATTACCTATATATAATACTCGCATAATATCACAATCCTAAGATAAATACGCAGTATCCCGTCAAATTGCGGGTCACGCCTTCACGTCGTGACCCAAAGGTGCGAAGGCATGTAATTCGATTCAAATGGGACCTTTCCTAACGCCGCCCGAACGTAATGTGTGTTTTGGATAAGATAGCTTAAGTTCTATTTGTGTAAGGCGAAGGGTTGAATTATTGGTTACATACAGGATGTATTTAGCCACATGTTAACAAAAAAAGTCTTACTAGTAGCTTTAGTGGTGGGTTAATAGTTAAATAATACCACCTACTAGATTAATCCGTGTCGTCAAGGTCGATAAGACCGTGTTCTAGCGCCGATGTTCAGTAAACCCAGGCAGGGATTTAATCTAATTGGACGTATATTCTGAAAAATGTTCCAATCCACAAGGACGAGTAAGGTGAAAATGCACTCAAGGCGCCCTTGTGGATGGAACATTTTTGCTTAACTAGCCCTTGTGGGTTGGAACCTTTTTCAGAATATACGTCCAATTATAACTCTCAAAGTCTGATCCTGCGTCGCCCTAGATTTGTCTAGTAGGCTTTGGTGAAGAACTGAGTCTTGAATTACAAATAAATTGTAACTAATTAAGAAGTCCTCTAGGGAACAAATATTCAAGGAAAAAAAACTATTAAATTATAAAGCTGATATAATTTTGTTTAGTCTCCGAATAGAAAGCTACATATAAACCGTAGCGTAGGTACCTTAGATATATTTAAAGACTGTACAATTTTCTTTCTCAAGGTTCTTAGAACTTTTTATCAAACAGCCTAAGCCCTGAAGGCGCGTAGATGTGTTTCTTATTTTAATGAAACAACGTAGATCTCGAACGATATAATTTCAACAAACAACGCAAATTACAAAAGGTAAAATGTTTTCAGATTCACAGAGGAACGTTTATAATAACAACCACTTAATTAAAACTTCGGAAGTTACTTCTCAATTTAAAACGCTCCAAACATTTCAAAATTGTGGAATTTTTTCAACAAAAAAGGTTAAAATTGCGAGGTTTTTTGTGCGAACAAAGTTCAGATAAACATTTATTTTAGCGGAATAAATCGGATTGAGCACCAATCAACCATGTTTTATGATGTTTGTATAGCTTCAATAATGTTTTTGTATTAATCTCTCCATAGTTTTATTTTTCCTGTTATTTAATTTTTACCATTAAAGTAATACTAAGAGTTCTCGAGTGGAGACCACGTCTTGGCAAAAAAGCGCCCGCTTTTGGTTGAGATGGGACGATGATTCCGGAGGGTCATGGGGAGTGGGTGGAGGAGGAAGACGGAGGACCGAGTTAAGTGGCGTGCCATGGAGGAGGTCTATGTCCAACAGTGGACGAATGTAGACTGATGATGATAATGAATACTAAAGAAAGTAGAAAACTATGCACTTCGGTTGAATATGATTAGACCTGATTATGTTATTATGTTACTTACTGAGTTGGCTCCAAAATCCTAAGCAGTGTTTGTGGAGACTAACTCTACATAAATAGACCTCTACATATGAAAAACCAATATGTTACACGTATTACGAATGTTATTCCATTGAAATTCAAATGACGCGATAAAATATACATTAATGCTGACGAATTCGCGAGAAATTCCGACGAAAGCACAATGGATAATATGAGAAAACTTTATCAAGTATCAAGAAACTTTCGTGATCCTCGGATCAACTTGAGAAACATGTTGATATAAGACTTTATGGCCTCGGAATAAAGGTGAGAATACATTGTACGAAATTGTTCTGTCACGTCGTTGAAATTCTTAGATCATAAATCCAACTGGATACGACAATGTCAGGCGTACCCCACTACCAAAAAAAGAGACTGCTAGTCATAAAAAGAGTCGTCACACACAATGCAGATTATCCCTGTGAGTTTATGTACTCGTGTGCATATATATAATGCCAGTGTTTGACAAGTTTGATTATTTTAATTGCGTTATTGAAAATACATTAATGTTTGTTATTTTTATTTCTGATATTCTGACATTACTAATGAGCGTAACCTCTCCTTGCGCAGAAACTAGCAGACTTTTTGTTTTTTTTTATTCATTATAGGTTCTTTTGATCTCGTGTGATGTTAAGCGACGATGCGGTCGTATAATATGGTAGCAGATTAAACCTAGAAAAAGGAATAAAACCCTCTCTGGCTTCACTGTTCATCATAAAACACGGTCATAATGACCTCTTGACAACACGGCTTTGTCCAGTGGGTGGTAACTAGCCTCGGCCGAAGCCTACCACCAGTAAAAATCTGGAAATTGGTTCAGCGCCGTTTCCCGTTGGTTTTATATTCTAAGTTGAAAATACTGCAACGTAATATGTTCATTATTGTTATACTTCTATTATGTGAGGTGAGGAGTGACATTGGATGATGGATGCGTGCGCCATTATATTGCTATTCCCGTATAATATTCTCTTTTGGCCTATCCGTTAGCAAGATTATCGCGTAGTCCCTGAAAATATAATGCGATTGTCTTATCGCGTAGGGACATTCATTGTTTTATTTGATAAAAAGGTGTTACATGGGCATTTTTTGTGAGTGTTACATAATATTATGTATACGAGCACATAATGCGATAATCTCGTTAATAGAGATATCAGTCTTTGGAAAAAATATGAAATCATTCTAGAATTTTAATAATGAATAAATTAATTATTTTTTAATGTTTAGTAAAATTCTATTTAATCTGAATCACATCCATGTGTAGTTGATGTTAAAAATTGTACGTCCTCTGGGCATAATAAACTATATTATGTGAAATATATAATAATATGTAATAATAAGAATTAAGCAAACCACATGTTTAAACAAATATTTTTGCATTTTTAAAACAACATTTTAAAATAACTGAGAAAACTTTAGATCAAAACAATAGACTATCGCATGTAGTCTATCTTTTGTTTCAAACAGTTTAGTATCACATTAACGGGAAAACGAAGGAAGGGATATTCTAATTTATTTCTTTCCATTGAACATTTAATGAAGCATCTAACTTTTTTACAGTTTTAATTAAGTTTCAAGCATTTCATCGTATTAAAACCTAAGCTTCAGTGAATCCACTCAAGCGTATCACAGTCACGACTGAGCGCTACAAAAAACTGTCTGAAATTTATTGTGAACGTAATTTTTGGCACTCTCTTCAGCGCTCCGGTAGCCGTGATCGTCTAGTGGTTAGGACCCTACGTTGTGGCCGTAGTAACCCAGGTTCGAATCCTGGTCACGGCAGTGATTACACTGTCGCGGCGGAGCATTTTTTGCTTTCCCGTGACATTCACGAATTGTTTTCATTTGGAGTTGTGCCAACGCCATTTACAGAAATACTCGAGTCACAAACTTGAGTTATGTGCAGATAGTTGATATGAATTATAAATATTAATGTTTAGCTAAAAGCCGAAGTTTCTAAGATTCGGAGTTCTGATTCATAGTCGGGTTCATTGAATCCCTCTATAGGGGCTGTATACGCCTCTATAGCCTATCTCAGTTTGGTTTTAATAGTATAACATGTATGGATATAGGTATACTATTATTTATTACTAGCTGTGCCCAGCGGTTTTACCCGCTGTACTGTAGCCTATGTGATATTCCAGGGCTCCACCGTCACTCTATTTTTCTGTCTTTCCTTTCCCTGTTTCATTGACTGGAAGAGATCGCTATTAGTGGTAAGACCGCCAATTGTAATACTTTTTTCTACTTGTGTAATCTTGTCAGCTTCTCCTATTGTATTAATAGTCTTCAATAAAGAGTTTTCTATTCTATCCTATTCTCAGTTATATAACTTAATAAAAAGTCTAAGTAAGTATGCGTAAATAAACTTAACTATGGTAAGGCGTTTTGTTCATAGTTTATCACTATATGAAAATGCGTTAGTGTATTATGGTACTTTTACATACTTATATTATAACAAAATCCGATACATGACTCACTGAATTACACGCCCACCCAAATCGCAAGAAATTTGCAAGGGTGAAAGGGCATCTAGAAAAGTATATCGAAATTTTACGGGTCAAAAACGAATGGTCGGAAAAGCTGTTAAAGAATTTATAATATAGGTAGGTACATGGAATAGTTTTTAGTCCATTTAATATAGTAATAAAACTTAGCAAAAAAAATTATCGATAACAAAACTGAAAAGCAAAAAATAATAAAGTAATGTCAGTAATTTTGTAATACCTAAGTAATTTTGAGTCGGTGCCATACAGGCAACTAAGAAAATGCCGAGCGTTCACGAAGCGGTGGTTTGATTTATTTCTAAAATAAAAAAATATAATTTTCGATATACCCTTGTAACCAGCGAGTAAACAATAACATTATTTTTTATTTAAGAATAACCCTAAACAAATTTCACCACGAAAATTACGCGGCTAAATCTTTTTGAAGACCTACTCATTAATTAAACCACTAGGTAAATCTTCTATATTTAATATAGAGGTAAAAGATTGTGGTACGTAAAATTCTTCTTCCTGCCTTTATAATAATAAATAATAATAATAATATTTCAGGATAATTCACACAGCGCCACCTAACCCCATACTAAGCAACTTAATGCTTGTATTATGGTAATTAGGATAACGGATATAATACTTATATACTTTTCTTTTGTAAATACATACTTATAATAGATATTGAAAACCACCTAGACCAGAAACAAATACCTGTGGATCACACAAATTTTTGCGGGAATCGAACCCGCAACCTTCCGCGTTGCAAGCGGGTATTAGCCCATCGCGCCACAGAGGTCGTCAAAGGTTAAATAAGGGCTGATGTGGTAAATTAACAAATAAAATGACGTATAATTTTATATGTTGGGTGTATTTTCAGCAAATTAAGCTGCTAAGTTAGACAGAATAGATATACTATTAAATACAGTACAAAATAGATGAAAACGATAATAAATAGAGGTAGTCCGAATATTGGGGCACGTTCGGTGGCTGCCCAACTATAAATAATAATTTGGTCCAATTTATGAGTATGCTCTACGAATAACCTCATAAATACTGCCATTAATTGCAATTGGAAGTACTTCATAATAATGAACTATATAATTATTTGTTTTATGAACCGTTGTTTTTAGGGGGGAATATTTATTACTAGCTCATGCTCGCGGCTTTGCCCACGTGGACAAATCCTTCCTTAGCGGAGGTCTACGTCATAAGACCTATATGTGTTCCAAATTTCAAACCAATCCGTTCAGTGGTTTGGGCTGTGCGTTGATAGATCAGTCAGTCAGTCAATCGGTCACTCTTTCCTTTTATATATTTAGATCAGCTGTCTCCAGCGGTTTTGCCTCCTGAAAAGTAAATCTGATCTCTAGTAGCCCATGTTGTGTTATTCTTGGGTCTAAGCTACTTAAGAAAATCTAGCTATATTCATTTGGAGATAAGAAAGTATGTGAAAAAAGTGCAGTGTCTTTAAAGTATGTGTGTGTCTGTTACCCCTTTAATTTAAATTATTAAGAATAAGCATTTAGCATAAAATTTATTAAAAATGTTTAATTAATCCAAAATTCAAACGGTCTCTATGGAAAAAATATACTTATACTTGTTCATGATAGCTAAAAACATAATATCGACGCTGGAAAGGCAACCTTGCTTATCCACCATTTAGCAACTTTACAGGAGAGAGGTTTAAAGTTAGAAAAAATTAAAAAAAAATCATATAAAATCCATTTTTTATCCGAATTGTCTGAAAATTGGTCAGAATTTCAAGAAAATAGTTTGTTTACAGATAAACTAAAAAGCTTTGCTAAAAAATGTCGGGAGGCGAAGTTAGGTGGCGGTTAAGCAATAAATCCCTGAGTCTCCAGCAAGGCTAATTTTCTTATAGGACATGAGGCAGTTCATCATGTTGCTGCACTTTTTGCTTATGCATCAAAATTATGCTATTCGTATCGAAGCAAAATGTTTTATCTCCATGTTCATTCAAAAAGGTCGAAAGGCATAATTCGCTTATATCCAAAAGTGGTCTTGCTAGAAATTCTATGCTTCCAATTGACCTGAAAGTTTGGCATAGATATTTTACTTCTATTTAACCTCTCATTATTGTACATTTAAACTTATAACACACTAATTTGGCTACTTTTAACCTATGTTTAAAATTGCTTATCTCCAAAGCATGCTTAAATACAGAAAAGCTAAATTGCTTAAGTGCCAAACTACGGTATACTTTAGCAGGGCTAATTGTATTATGTGTAAACAGGTTCTTTTTTTACGGCAAAGCTAATTTTCGTATGTAACATTTGCAGATAATAAAAGAAAACAAATGTTTCTTATGCTCCACTGTGGTTAAATGAAAGGTAGCTTAAGATACAAAATTCCTAAAAAGACCAAAATTTGTACGCTTATATACCAAAAAATTCGAAATCACAGATGGCTTAACGACCATTAAAAATAATGATATCGGGATGAAACCGAGTTCATCAGATAGAGAAAAATCAGGCGATTCCAACGATATATATAACTCATATTCGCAAATTTGGCGCTTCAGCAAGGTTGCCTTTCCAGCGTCGATATAATGATAACTATATAATGTGAATTTGATTTACTTGTATCCTTCCTTTAAGCCTTTACTAAATGAAAGGTACAATATAAGCAATTACGCTTCAACATGAGAACCTGGTACCTAATTCACGCCTTCACAGCGATTTGTGGGATTCATAATATATAGGTATATATAATTTGAGAGTGACGGGTGCTGAATACTTCGAGTTTTGAGCGTTAATAGGCATGAGTAGCAAGAGATGAATTATTAGATAATGTATGTATGTAAGATTGTTAGAATTGCAGATTTAACAAGTTAGAATTGACAGGGGACAATCCTTTGAGACAGCGAAATTTCAGAAGTTTGTCCTCGTATTTCACAAATTTTGGTTTTTCTTTTTTATCGCATTAAATTTGGATCGACTAAAGGGCGCAGTACCTACAAGTTTCAACATAATCGGTTCAATAGTTGTTAAGTTATGAATTTAAATATGAGCCGTAATTCTAAATCAGCTTAATTTCATGAAGCGCGTAATTATAATATTACAAATAGTGGTGACGTCACACACGTCGGATGATAGTTTGAAACGATTAAGTGGGAATTAAAAAAAAAAACATTTTTATTTACGTATTATTAAATTAAATTTAAGATATTTTTAACAAATTTATTCGTGTATTACATGGGTCTATCTACCATATACAATCAATTCAATAAATGAGTCTACATCCCTATTTGAGAGTGGCGGGTGTTGAACACATCGAGTTCTGCGCGTTAATAGGCGCGTGTAGCAAGAGATGGATCACGTCATTACCGTCGCAAATGAGCCTTATTCACACGATATTATTGGAAGCATTTATATTCAGGGTAACAAAGGACATTATAATTCAACAATGATTTTAACTGTATTTTTTATTATTTTCATAAATTATAATTACTATCTTTTGAATACTATTCCAGTACGTAATACCGGTAACGCAACGATAGTACCAAAAGGTAGGCCAAAAAGTAGGTATCAATAGGCGATGGTAACCGTTTACCATCCGTTTACCGCCCTGCAAATAAAAAAATGACCCGCCCAAAAAATTTTATTAGTGCATTAGTACGTACGAAATTTCAGGTCAATTAGCTAATCGGAAAATTATTTCTTTCATGTTTCAAAAGAAGTTTTAATAAGCACATCTTTTACGGTGGTCATTTAATATTTATCGGAATCGTTCGAGCAGTTTCCAAAGTATACTCGTCCTCGTATACGTATTATCATCGCTTATTGAAACCAAGCTTGAAGTAGATTAAATTATTTTCCAATTGACTATCCAATAAAAAACAGGTCGATCTAATAACTGATGCACGTGTTCTATTTCGAAACGTGTACATAAACACTCGTCATGCAATGCACCGAGCTGTAGAATGGGCACGTGTAAACGCAGCTCCCAGTTCCCCACTACAATACTGTGACCTATATGTACATAATATTATACGTTGGTATATGTAATTATTGGAAATGTTTCTCATTAAGGGGTTTCTGTTAACAATCCACATGTTTGCTGGTTTATTGGCAAACTTTGTTATGCAATTATGTTGTGCAACTTGATTGTTGTGTATATTTTATTATTGTATGCTACGAAGAAGTAACGTATGTAGTCGTATAGTATTTCATCTGGACACTACTGTTTACGGAAGGCACGTAAAACCTGGCTTTCCTTTAAGATATGTAATGGAATAATACGAAGGCTGCTTTTACAGGTTAAACCTACGCCCAAATTTGGAATTCATGCATACAAAAAAAATCCCTATACTACCATCAGACTCAAGTCGCAGTGCACCCAGAATTTTTCCTTTGTAACTGTACTTATTATGGGCAGCGTTATCTCTTACCATCAAGAGAGCGTCTAGCTCGTCTTCTTACATCGTTAAATAAAAAATAAATAAAAAAAGTTTCAGATCACCAAGATTACCAAGATTACGACAAAGCCTGAAACATCACTTAACGCTTAGTAAATATCTTGTAGATAACTTCACAACAAAATCAACAAAATGATTTATCTTCGACCCAATTTCTTTTTATCTTCATTACAAATCTTTAAATCCTTTCGTTCCTGATTTACACCGTTGATGCGGCCGTAGATTAAGCCATGGGCCAGGATAAGCCGTTAAGCCTAAAAGGCGGGAAAATCACTCAATAAATTAGCTTGAGCCGACCACCGATTTCAACCCGAATGGTTCGGAAGTAAGTACTGGAAACTTCTATAAGTAGAATAAGTACATAATCGAGATTAGGATCATGCTCATATTGTTCATGCTCATATATTTTAAATGTCTATTCTATATATTTAATTTCCTATAATATTTTATTATTATTACATATGTTTTATTGTATACTTATATCATATTCCACCGATTCGATTATCTTCTTATTTGTGAAAACTTGTAATTGGCCATCAGTTTTTGTTAGCCGTAAGTTTTCCCTAATTGTAAAATCAAACAAAATAGTCATCTAGGTACATAATTCAATTAAAAAGTAGAGTATACTATTAAGTTCTACTAATGACCAATACAATAAATGCAAAGGTGAGCGTTTGTAACCTCCTTATGGTAAAACTTGTGAACCGATTGAGCTGAAAATAGGTACTCAAATCGCTAGAACTCTGGAATAAGACAAATGATTTTAGTGACAGACCATTTAAAATCTCAACGTTAATAAAATAAGAACAATTTGGAATGGATATTTAATTATTAAACAGTAAAATGATAATTATTATTGCGAAGTAAACGTTCCCAATGATCGGAAATAATAAACATAATTTTATTAAGCGATACTCAATTTATAATCGATAATAATTGTGATATCGAATGAAACGCGAGAGCCTTTTGGCAAATTAATATCTTTGAGCTCTGATCGGCTTTATATTATAGCGGTGGTTTCCATTTTTGGATGATTCTGATTTATTTTGTAATTTTAATTTGTTAAAATTATTTCTGCATTTTCGCCCAATGAGTTTCAACAAATGTGTATTTTATCAGTTGTATTTTAATTTAAGTAAAGTTTTGTTAACAGATACGTAGTTATTAAGCGAAGGATTCCGCTAAGCATAAACTAATCTTATTTTTAGAGTCCGACCGAAACTAGTTTTCCGGCCGAAACCGAAACCGAAACCGAATGTTCGGCCGTGGCTTTAGTTTCGGCCGAAACCGAAACCGAAACTCACGTGGTCAAGTAAAAAATTCTTTTAAATACTGAAATTTGGTTCATTTTGCCCATAAATTAGGACATACAATGGAAACACAGCATATTAAGTTTGTTGTTATCATTATTTTGTTGTATCAATTACAATTATAATTTATAATATAAAAAATATATCAATAATATTTTTATTATTTTTAGGCTTCCGAGGTCAACAAGGAAGCCTTATAGTTTTGCTTTCTCTGTCTGTCCGTCCTACCGCGTCGCGGCTTTACAAAGAAACTATAAGTCCTAGAAAACTGTAATTTTGCACAGAGGATGGCAATGATTAGGATAAGAGAACGGTTACAGAAATAAATTTAAATTAATTTATTTCGGGTACCTCCTAAACATGTAAGATAGGGATGGTTTTTTTTCTGGCTGATCTCACCATTTGAGGTATTGTTGAATAAGTATTTTAATGAAGGACATATTTCTAAGAAACTTTTTCGATTTAATAATCCATTTGAAAGATATTTAAGTTTTTTTTTTGGGCGCCCTTTAAATCTAAACTACTTACTGGCTTTCAAACACTGATAATGATGCATATAGTTTCAACCATGAACTTTTCAGGAAAGCTATAGCGGTTAAGATAGCTTTATAAGTTTTAACGATATCGTTGTTAAGGGAGTAAATATTAGATTTGCCAGTACTAGGGTAGTCTATATTGCGCGTAGTCTAAATAGCCCTTGGCCTATTTATTTAAATTAAGTTCTCAAAGCAAAATGTTTATCAGTTATTAGACGTGGACAGTGGACACTAACGGTAAGACTGGTCCACAAATTCAAAGTTGCTCAGCGAGCTATGGAGCGGGCTATGCTCGGCGTCTCTCTAAAGGATCGCATTAGAAATGAGATGATTCTGCAGAGAACCAAAGTTACCGACATAGCCGAAAGGATTAGCAAGCTGAAGTGGCAATGGGCTGGTCACATTTCCCGCAGAACCGATAACCGATGGGGTAGACGTGTTCTAGAGTGGAGACCGCGTCTCGGCAAACGTAGTGTAGGGCGTCCTTGAGCAAGATGATATCTGGAGGGTCGCTGGGAGTGGTTGGAGGAGACAGACGGAGGACCGAGTTGAGTGGCGTACCATGGGCCTACGTCCAGCAGTGGACGAACATAGGCTGATGATGATAATGATGATAATATCAGTTATTAATTAATCTAATCGCTAATTGTTTCATTAAATACTAAGAATAGAATAAATAGAATAATAATTTACTGCGTACCAAATAATTACAAATAACTTATTGAGGTAAATATCTAAATGTTAGGTAAACAATCGGCGGTCTACTAAGTATTGATATTCTGAAATCCTACTCATACTTTTGTTTGTACCTATTTGTACTCAAAAGAATCATCAATCTATTTTGGGTACCTCTATACAAAATTATTATAATTACTAAAATTGCTATTACACGGTTAGTACCAGTCTCAAAAAAGATAAAACAAATCACACATTTAGAATTAACAATCACAATTAGTCGTCCAGCAAAGTGTTGCCACGGGAAACGAAGATAGGCGAGAGTGCACGACAACTTCCGAAAACAGTTTCGGTTTCGGCAAAAGTTTCGGCCAATTTTGGCCGAAACCGAAACTTTCGCCGAAACTTGTTTTTTGGCCGGAACTCGGCCGAAACCGAAACCGAAATTTCGGTCGGACTCTACTTATTTTAGTTGAATCGTCATAAAAGTTGAAAAAACTACATGATCCATTAAATTACGAAACATCATTTAATTACAGAGTAATTGGAATTAAAAAAGTTATTGAGCTTGTCAACTTTATTCATTGCAAAAACGTTTACACATCTGTATTTTTGTAGAATCCTACTTAAATACACAGACATCTTTAACTTTTATCCCAGTGAGTTTTCAATGAATTCCATTCGTTAGACTGTAAGTAATCAATAAGTAACAGCGCAGTTTAAATTGCAGCCGAAGAGAAACTTTTGCTTCGGATTGAATTGCTCCATCAGAAAGTTCAGGATATATTGCGGACTTACTGTGCCCTGCGGTTTCGATCATTAAATAGAGTTTGACTAATCTTCAAGTAGTAGTTCAAGTTTGTCAAACAATTTAATATGATACTAATATTATGGATATTACTGTATGTTCATTATGTGGATTAATAAATAAAATTGATGAAATGAATGAATGGATGTATTCGTTCTTCATGCCTAATGCCTAAACGACTTAACTGATTGTGCTGAAATGTTGTATATAGGTAGACGTTAGGTAAAACCATTGTCACTGCTAGTTCATTTTTGAAAAAGTAGCGCCAGCGCCACTGATGGACTGACTAAATGAAATTTAGCATGAATATAAATATTTTAACATAGTCATTCGCTAAGAAAGGAATTTTTAGCGGAAGGTAAACTGCTAGCTGATTTTAATATAAAGCGGCACTACTTACCTATCACGTTTTCTTCGAAAGTATTTTATAAAATCTCATAATATTAAAAACTTCGTCATTCTTCGAAATATTTCTCCGAAGAATCTCAAAAATGAGGCAATTTTGTATTATTTTCCTCTTTGACCCGAGTAAAGTAGCTTTTCTATAATCCGGATAAAAGATACACTCTTTTACGTAATATTAATAATGAAGGTCTAATTTAGTCCCTTTTTCGATAGCTGCGCGGAATTAACTTTAACAATGTTCAAAAAAATCACATTTTAGAAACTAATTACCAGTTGACCTAAATGTTAAACCGACTTTAAGCACACTTTTATTGAACGAGGGTGAAACGCACGTTTTTTTTGAAAAGCACTCGACCGATTTTGATAATATTAACTTCTAGGAAGTTATTAGGGATCGAAAATGGCCAGAACTGCATCGAGAACGGGCGTGCCGCTTTTTTGATCGACTTACTGCCGTGCCCCCAGATATTAGAACAATAGAAAAGTCGCTCCTTTTTCACCAGACTGACTCAAAGAAAAAGAAAATAATACAAGTACCGTCTCCTCGATTCTTTGTTGTGATTAAGAAAGTAAAACGAGACAAAGGATCTCAATACGAGATATCATCTGGGTTAGTTATTGACTTAGTTATAGCCAACATTCTGCAGCAATTCGTGCTAAAACACTGGGTTAAAAAGACAACTTATGTTTCTAGATGATGAACATAGCATAGTGTTACGTAGAACTTCGTAACTTTTGAATATTTACATAGGTAACACTGAGACCAGCATGGGCAGACGTAGACGCTACCCCACGGAGTAGTAGATACATAGATAGATAGATACAAAACCCTTTATTGAAACACAAAAGAAAATGTACGATGTATAAACTAAAATAATACACCTCCTCCTAGTGTCCTCCTGTTAAGAGAAACAGGCCTCAGAAGAGTACTTCGGCGTGGCTGCAGCCAGATCTTGGTAATGATACAGGGACTCCGCAGGAACACCCTCAGGTTTTTAATTAGGAAAACCCCGCTGCGGCTATTTTCTTCGATGGAATCCCACATACCGCCCCGTGCCTTCTGGCGCGCGTTATGTTTTTTCCCGGGTTAAAGAAACTTTGTAACTAATCCAGACGACGTCGCCCATTTAGAATGACTGGTAGGTATTCTCCACGTTAAACTTAGCACTAAATACAATAAATTTTCTTTTACATTTGTAAACATTATTGCTTAATCAGACAAACGTCAGGTTCGTCTCATTTATCAGCTTCCACAAAAAAGGCAATAAAGCTGCGATGGAATTACGTAACGTGGTGTGCGAAGGTTCTAAGTCGAGGCAATAACGGAGTTGTCTGCGGGAAGGGCGCGGTCATTAGCAACTTGTCGCGTAATTGCGTGAGGACGTGAGCGCCACGCAAATTAACACAAATGTGCTTTGCGTTACGCGTCTGTCATGAAAAGAAACAGAAGAACGTCTATAGAGACGAGTACGAGTAGTCGTATTATGCGTATCTTTACAGTTGGGGTTGGTACTCCAACAAAAAATAATAATTAATAATAGTTAATTTAAAAGATATCCTTCGACTTTGACGCGCGGGCTCAGAGCCAAAGCTGTCGGTAGATCTTATAGTTTTTATTTTTTAGAAATATTAAAAAATATAATTAAGGAAATGAATAAACAATTGGGATTTGATTTTAATTTTAATTTTACCTAAAAAGCACAGGTTACCTTCCTAACACTATCAGCTTCCAATCACGATCTCAGTTATAGATTGTGCGAGCAACCTATTCGTTGCGGTTTCAGGTCGCCTGCAATACCTAACGACTGTCCACATAATATCTTATAGGAAACAACAAGGAGGAGTAGTTGAGGTGAAAATTTAGTTATTTTGAGTATAGTTCGTAAATAAGTAAAAATAAATACGCTCTTTCAATTCTCTCCAAAACTCTTTTGCAAACCACATCAATTTCGCAACTGTTTCAATAAAATACAAATTCCACTTTCCCTCAAGCGACAGCCTGGTACAGATTACATCTCCAGGTGCCTCTAATCCTTAATAATGACTCTCGAGCACGTTCCCGTAGGTAATCACTGATAGCGTAGCTTCAATTACTCCAGGGTCATCTGATCCAAGGCGCCACTTAAGACCTTGAATCTTAAGATAAAGATCTTCTGGTTTTCAGGGCAAAATTTAATTTAAAATGCTTAATTTTACGAGTATACAAGTGGGTCTGGTTTTTAAAGGAAAAACTGAATTTACAAAAAACTTAATTTTATAGAAATATTTCAAATTACTGTCTTTCCCTTTCTTCACAAATAGGTACGTAATTTACAATAAATGTAGAATAGAATAGAATGATATTTTATTGCATACCAAAATACAAGAAAAAGTTATGAACATAATATGACTAACATAAAACTAGAGGTAAACAATCGGCGGTCTTATCGCATAAAGCAATCTCTTACAGACAACCTGGTTGGAAGGGAATTTATGGTAAAATATATAGCGGTGGTGTGCAATAATGACTTCGGATAGTCATTAACATTGTAATAATTTAAATAATATGAAAATTTAAATACTATCATAATAATATATATACATATGTACCTTATATTAAATAATATGTAGACATATTAGATAGGGCAACATTGTAATTACGCCATTTCCTTTAATTTTATCGGTGGGCAGAGTTGAAAATGGCAAACTCTGGCGTAACACTTATAACGGGCGCTGATTTGTTTAAATAAAACTGCTTCGCTTCGTGGCGACGTGTGATTGGTCGATAGTCGGGGGACGTGTAGATTGGCCAATGAGCGTGGAGCAAGAGTTGTAGAAAAGATCCGATGGTGGCGCTAGTAAACGAGTTTACTTGGTACGGATCTCGGTTTGGGAGCTCACTACACTTTTGGCTTGGGATCGGTAGAAGCACGTTGGGACTCCGACAACTGGGAATATTAGCGTCCATTACGAGTGGAACGCCGAGTCCACCGAATAACTCTAAAGCTAAGTATAAGTAGAGTCTTTAGCTAGGTCTCATAGTAATTATCATTGTCTATTGTCTAATTATAATAAATTGTGCTAATGCTTGTAATGTTTTATTATCCTCGGCCGTTATATCCACACCATCTAAGGATGAGGGGCTTTAGGAATTGACCATATATATAGGCAGGCTTGGCTCACCACTATTCTACAAATATAATAACAATATAATATAAATAATATCTACAATATCATAAACATTATAATACCAAACTATATATATACTTTATTAATAAATACATAAGAATATATATCTACATATGTACCAAATATATTGAGGATTAAGGATTACTTTCTAAAATGTACTACATACGTACCTACCTACTACCTACCTATTTACTGTAGTATATTTAAAAACACATTAAGCGCCTATTATAAAGTTTTAATTTTGTGATATTGCAAAAAATCTGCTACAACTAAAAAATATCATATTAAGTGACTTTACTGAAAACTTTAAGTTGAGTGCACGGAGTAATCTTCTTATCTGTGGTTGAGTGTTAATAATTATCAATTTACCTATTATAATAATAACTAAAAGTATAAGCTACGTAGTTACCAAATTTCAACTCAATCGCATCAATTATTATTAAGGAGTCCAAAAGTTATAAGAAAAATACACACAAAGTTAATAAAGTTAGTGTGATTATACCTACCTACTATCTTAATGCAAAAATGTAGGTATAGATACTTGAAGTACCTATACTCATAAGAAGATCACATACCTAAATACATAGAGGTACTCTCATACACAGTAAATGTCACCGGAAAACTAATACCAACCCCATTTCCTGCAAGTAAAGTGATTTCCATGGAGCCGGGACCTCGCTCTATAAATCGCAGTCCGATCGTTCAGGCTCTTATTATGAACCTCTTTCATTCCGCAAATGAACCGTTATATTGGAACTATGGAAATACCTATAGAGGGGAATATAGTTATGGAATGGTGGAATAAGTTTCATAAATGAAGGAAGGTTTCTTGATGAGAAAAGGTCTGACAAGTTTGTGGTTAAAACGGAATTTCTTCTAAAAAACTTATACGTTTTTACGCCAACACTGCTTAGCTTGGGGTTAAGTGGCGCTGTGTGTAATATAAATAAAAAAAACGCTGTACATATTAGTAGATCCATTATCCATCCATATCCATATCCATACATATAATAAGAATGGAAATTTCTCCCCATTCATTGTGATCCTTTACTAAGGTGAATTGTGAAAATACGCATATGAACAAAACGACGCGAAAAAGTCGCTTGCGCGATCTAGATCGTAAAACATTTTGTCAATTTTTCCTAGGGAAACGTAAAATAAAATAATAAAATAAATAATAATCATTTATATCGGACACATCGCCCCTAATTTACATCAAAATTTCGAAGTAAAAGTAATAGAATATAAAGTAAATTCAATTCAAAAAAATCAAAAAGCAAAAAGTGCGACAAACTAAAAATACGCCATCTATCGATGTGGCCATAAACGAAAATTTACCAGAGTAGTTTTATTAGGCTTAATTTGTAAAAAGGTTATTACTTATGTGTGATAAAACGGCACAACCGAATTGTATGCAGTTTTCGCTAAAACGTTGCAAATTTCTCTAATTTGTAAATAGTAATTTCGCCGGTTTTCCGGCCAGCGTTAGTTTGCGGCCAATCGGAGACTTAGCTTCAGAAATTCTTAGAAAACAAGACATCTATCTCTATTTTTCAAATAAAATTTAGTCCTTGACAGAGAGGGATAGACGGCTAATCCTTGTCAACATATAACGATCGTATAGCATTATCAGAATTGTAACAAATCACTGTTGATTTTTGTGTCTACACTAAGCGTGTTTAGTTTCGTACAAAATTACAAAAAAAATAGTGAGCACGTGATGCATTTGGAGTAAGTATTTCATGATATATCCATGTATTACTGAGTGATAGTGTTTAAACTGCTTTAATAATAGATTTTTAACGTATTTTAACAATTTTTTAAACAAAATTATGTAAAAATACGTAAAATAATGAGTGGTCGCGAACTAAAATATAATTATAAATGAAATTTTAGTTTGCGGCCATATGGTCGCAAACTGACTACTCGGTTTACTTTTTTATTTCTTTCTGGTTTCCATAATATTGAAGGTATTATAATTCAGTTAACCTTTTTCACATTTGCTAAATGGCTTCTTTGGTTTCATTAGTTTGCGGCCATCTAAATATTCGTAAATAGTACAAATACTCCACACATCCACATACAGGTCGCAAACTAACGTCAAGACTTTAGTTTGCAACTTGGATGAACGTCATTTTGCGACCGCCTCAAAATGTATGGAAAATTAATGACCGCTTACTGAATGTGGTCATTTGATGCCTTCATTATACGACCACTTGAATTAAGTTCATATTATTGCAGTTTGTGTTAAAGAATGTGCTTAACACTAAAGAAAAAGGAGACTGAGTTAAAATACGAATTAGCTCTGAGAGTTAACCGTGCAGGAGGATTCGGTATAAGAAAAAATATGTAGAAGGATAAAAGAGTTGACGAATTTAAATATAAGAGGACTAGGGAAAGACGGGGAGAAACAAATAGGTGATAGGTAGGGAGGCCAACGGAGATGAAGTCCAGTCATTCAGGGAAGCCATGGTTGAGCGTATGAGCTTGGCCTGAGAAGCTGTTTCCGATTGGGGAGCAGCTAATTTGGTTAAGTTTAATGCTACAAAAACCCAGGCGTGTCTATTTACCGCAAAAAGGAGTCGATTCATTGAAACTCCTTCTTTCCAAAATGTTTCTTTACCGATAACTAACCAGCTTGAGTTACTAGGAGTTACTCTCACGCCTGACCTTAATTTTGGGAGTTACATCGAATCTAAGGCTCAATTGGCCGCCAGGAAGCTGGGTATTCTGGCAAAGGTGAGGCAATACTTCACACCGGGACAGCTGCTAACGCTGTACCAAGCACAAGTTCGTTCGTGTTTGGAGTACTGTTCTCATCTTTGGGATGGTGCTGCCAAGTACCAGCTTCAGGCACTGGAGTCAATTGAGAGACTTACGGAATCTCGGCTGCAGAGCCTTGAACGTCGTAGAATGGTCGCTTCGCTATCGGTCTTCTATAGGATTCATTTTGGAGAGTGTGCGCAGGAATTACACGCACTAATTCCTCCACGCCCATTCTATCGACGGTCGTCCCTACACACGTACAAACATCCCTACTTAGTCGCGCTACCAACAGCCCGCACCAAGCGTTTTGCTTCGTCGTTTCTGATGAGAACTGGTCGCATTCCCCGAATTCGTGTTTCCCGAGCGGTACAACTTGGGTATCTTCAAGGCACGAGTGAATAGGTACCTTTCTAGGCATCATACGTGATCCATCGTCGACCGCATTTTCACTTTAAATCAGGTGGGATGTGGTCAAACATAGGCCTATTTTGTATAAAAAGAAAAGTGAATGGTTCCTTCCTTACAAAATTAAACAGTGGAACATGATAATATGCTGTGGGATACGCAGATGATATTATAGTGGTAATGATTAATGGCGAATTTCTAGATATTGTATCCAGAATTTTGCTACAGGCTCTAAAGATAATGGAAGAATGGTGAAAGTGAAAAGTCACTTTAATTCGGCACAGAGTTGGAATGATCTATGGGTAACGACAAGACGTGAAATATCCCAGTACGTCCTTAGAGAAGGAGCTCACATGGAATCTGCACGCCAAGAAGGTGACAGAAAAAGCTATAAGGGTTTTACTATGTGTTGGTCAGCGTATGCCATACCCGGGGACTTCGTCTTCATCTACACTTCAATGATACGCCCAATCTTTCCTACGGCAGCGTTTCATGCTGGCTTAGAACCGAACTTACATACAACAGGAGATGAAAGCGTTTTACATACTCCAAGTGCAACCAGATGCAGACTGGCGCAGGCCGCATTTGGTATACAGATGGTTCAAAAACGGGATCCGGTACAGCATCAGGTGTCTACTCGGAAACTTTATAACAGTCTGGGTCTATACACTACCGTTTTTTGGTCGGAGATGTATGCCATTATAGCATGCGCTGAAGAAAACATAAAGAAGAATGTGAAAGATAAGATCATATTATCTACATTCTCAGTAACAGTCAAGGCCTTAAGTTTCTGCAGACTCCTCGTTCCTCAGCTCAAAACTAGTCTTGGATGCTGTGAAGGCTTTAAACAAAGAAGGCTGCAGCAACAGAGTACAAGTTTGGGTACCGGGCCATGTTGGTATATAAGAGAATGAGAAGGCTGATGGACTTCTCAGAAGAGGATCAGCAAATGACCAAGTTAGGGTCTGTCAGCATTCACTATCAATAGCCAGCATAGTAAGAGAGAGAAGTAGAACTTAGTGGGGTCACCGCTTTAATTATCCACTTCTTCGAAGAGTAGGAAATGATAAAGCAGGGGTAAACACCATAGATCCCAATGCGTCGATGCGTTGCTGGCTTTTACAGTCGGGCGACACTGGGTTGATGACATCACAGCGATCGGAGAAAAGACCTGGATGTGAACTGCTCGGGATAGAGTTGCATGGCACGAAGGGGAGGAGGCCTTTGCCCAGCAGTGGGACGATATGGCTTGACAATCATGATGAGGTTCCTAGATTTTAAGCATGGTTTTTAAAATAAAATATTTTGAATAATATGGAAAAAAATACAATAGAACATTTCAAAAAGAAGGGAGAGGAGAGGAGGGAGTTTATAAATGAAGATATAATTCATTATATTTTATTTAATAAAATAATTATCGTCATTTTGTTAGAATTTTAGTGGCCGTAAACTAAGATGAGGGTGGTCGCATATTAACAAAAGTGGCCGCAAACTAGTGAAATAGCTACTTTTGGAGAAAAAAATTTTTTTCTTCAAATTTTAATACTATTACTACTACTTTTTAATTTTTTAAATAAAACTTGATCATGTATAGATCCGCAAAAAAAATTTTTCATAACTATCAAGAAGATTTTTCATATTAATAAGCTAACCTAAAGTGGGGAACTCCACTAATCGGTCGCAAACCAGCGAAATGACCCTAGTATTGGTTTTATTTAAATCGGTTTTTAAATAAAAGAGTTATATCTATCTAAAGATTTACTTATCTTCTTTTATTATATAAAATCGTTCGTACACTTTCGTGCTATCAACGCACAGCCGCACAGCCCAAACGGATGGACGGATTGAGCTGAAATTTGGACAGCGTATTCTTTGAAAAACTTCATCGTGCAATAAGAAGCGATTTTTCTAAATTCCCTCGGGAACAGGAATTATTCCCGAAAAACGTTTGTATGCAAATCCGTAACCGCTGAACCGATTGAGCTGAAATTTTGTAAAACTATTGTTAGGATTGTGATTAGAAACATGAAATAGTTTTTTTGTCAGAAATTTACTTTTAAAGGGGGTAAAGGGGGGTCGAAGTTTGTATGGAAAATTTAGAACCGCTGACCCTATTGAGCTGAAATTTGGTACACAGGTAGATTGAGTCCTAAAAAAAGATATTGGATACTTTTTATCCCAGAAATCAACCTTAAAAGGGGGAAAGGGGGGTTGCAAGTTTGTGAAAGAAATCGTTAACCGCTTCATTGTTTTAGCTGAAATTTGGACAGCGTGTTATTTAGGTAACGTAAGCGACCTATAAAAAGGGATTTTTGTAAAATTCTCCCGGGAATGGGAATTATTCCCGAAAAACGTTTGTATGGAAATCCGTAACCGCTGAACCGATTGAGCTGAAATTTAGTAAAACGATTGTTTGGATTGTATTTAGGAACATTGAATAGTTTTTATCTCAGAAATTTACTTTTAAGGGGGGGGTAAAGGGGGGTCAACGTTTGAATGGAAAATTTAGAACCGCTGACCCTATTGAGCTGAAATATGGTACAGAGGTAGATTGAGTCAAAATAAATGATATGGAATACTTTTTATTCCAGAAATCAACCCTGAAGGGGGAAGAGGGGGGTTAGAAGTTTGAGTAGGAAATCAGTAACTTCAGTATCAGTATCTTTTAACGCTGAAATTTGAACAGCGTGTTTTTTATGTAACGTAGATGACCGGTAAAAAGGGATTTTGCAAAATTTCCACGGGAACGGGAATTATTCCTAAAAGACGTTTGTAAGCAAATCCTTAACCGCTGAACCGATTGAGTTGAAACTTTGTAAAACGATTGCTTGGATTGTGTTTAGGAATATTGTTTTTTTTTTTGACGAAAATTAACTTTTAAGGGGGGGTAAAGGGAGGTCGAAGTTTGTATGGAAAATTTAGAACCGCTGACCCTATTGAGCTGAAATTTGGTACAGTGGTAGATTGAATCCAAATAAATGATATGGAATAGGTACTTTTTATCCCAGAAATCAACCTTGAAGGGGGAAGAGAGGGGTAGTAGTTTGAGTAGGAAATCAGTAATCGGCCATCTTTTAAAGCTGAAATTTGAACAGCGTATTTTTTATGTAACGTAGATGACCGATATAAAGGGATTTTGCAAAATTTCCGCGGGAACAGGAATTATTCCTAAAAAACTTTTGTATGCAAATCCTTAACCGCTGAACCGATTGAGCTGAAATTTTGTAAAACGATTGTTGGGATTGTTTTGAGGAACATTAAATAGTTTTTATGACAAAATTTAACTTCTAAGAGGGGGTAAGGGGGGTACAAAATTTGTATGGGAAATTTAGAACCGCTGGCCCTATTGAGCTGAAATTTGGTAGAGAGGTAGACTGAGTTCTACAAAATGATATGGGATAATTTTTATCCCAGAAATCAACCTCAAAGGCGGGATAAAGGGGGGATGCAAGTTTGGGTAAGAAATCGTTAACCGCTTCTTTGTTTTAGCTGAAATTTGGACAACGTATTCTTTAGGTAACGTAAGCAACCGATATGAAGGTATTTTGCGAAATTCCCCCGGGAACGAGAATTATTCCCGAAAAACTTTTGTATGCAAATCCGTAACCGCTAAACCAATTCAGGTGAAATTTTGTGGAATCATGGTTTGAGTTTTGTTTAGGAACACTGAATATTATTTTAGACAGAAATTTACTTTAAGAGGGAGGGGTGCGGGGGAGTAAGGGGGGTAGAAGTTTGAGTAGGAAATCAGTAACCAGTTATATTTTACGCTAAAATTTAGACAGCGTGTTCTTTATGTGACTTTCACGACCCGTATGAGGGGAGGGGATTTTGCGAAATTCTTACGGGAACGGGAATTATTATTCCTAAAAAACTTTTGTATACAAATCCACAATAAGATTATTGGGGATGTGTTGAGGAATAATAAAAAGTTTTATGTCAAAAATTACCTTCGAATTGAAGCGTTAGGGGGTCGAAGTTTGTATAGGAAATAGGACCCTATTGAGTTAAAATTTGATACAAAGGTAGACTGAGACTTAAAAAAAATATGGGATACTTTTTATCCCAGAAATCAACCTTTGAGGGGAGGAAAGAGGGGGTGCAGTTTGTGTAGGATATCGGTAACCACTTCTTCGTTTAAGCTAAAATTTGGACAACGTATTTTTTATGTAACGTAGGCGACCGATAAGAAGAGATTTTGCGAACTCACCAGTACTCAGAATTTTGGTTCTGTTAATGAATAGTTTGTTATGTCAGAAATTAACTTTTAAGGAGACTCAGTATTGATCCTTCCCCCACCTTCAGGGTCAGAGTTTTAATGGAAATTCAGGAACCACGGAATTGATTTGAGTCGCGGGAAGGATGGTGTGAGAAATTAGTAACCTATTATTATATTTTAGTTTAGAGAAATTATAATAGTGATAAGTTAAAGAGTTACCGGGAAAGGACCACAAATAGTATTAATTCCTGAGGAGAGGCGTGAAAATTTGTGATGGAAATCAATAACCGCTAAACTTAAATAGTGTGATCTCTGAGAAAGGACATAGCATTGGTTCCTACGGTAGCGAACAAAACTGCATAGAAATATCCAGCCCGATATTCTTCGCTATCCACAGCGGGAGCAAATATTATAGCCATGCCTTATTTTACGCTTACAAAGTCGCGGGGATGGAAATACAATCATAGTCAAAATAGCAGCACCGAATTCGCTTTATTAATTGACTCTCACGCGCAACGAAGTGCGCGCGGGTCAGCTAGTAATATTAATAAATATGATGACGTTCTGTAACTTGACAGAAAATGTTATAGTTTTAAATAAATCAGGGAGAAGATAAACCATGGGATTTAATCTACCAATAGGTCGACCTCAGTCGTTCAAATATGAACGACTGAGGTCGACTGCAGACGTCTATAGGCGACGTTAACCGTTCACAATCAGGTGAGACGTCTACTTGCTTGTCTGTCTAACATTAAATAAGAATTTTCTGGTGAAAAAGGTTCTTTATTAACCTATCTTCCACCCAGTTATTAACTGTCAAAATAATCTGCATGATAAATGAATTCTAACGTTATTTTTACATCCTGGGAGAAATTGTAATGAAGTGTAAATGGAGCTACCGAGATTCAGCATGATTTATCTACTTCTACCAAAAAATCTGTAGGCGTAACCAGATCAGCAGATCATTATGTGGTAGACACCGCGTAAATTTAAATAAAGATGTATTTAGTACATACCTATTATATTTGTATTAAATATGTAGAATATTGAGCCAAGCCTGCCTATATATATGGTCGCTTTCTAAAGCCCCTCATCATTAGATAGTGTGGATACGAATCTCTGTGCGGGAGCTCACACCTTTTGGCTTGGGATCGGTAGAAGCACGTTGGGACTTGGGACTCCGACAACTGGGAATATTAGTGTCCATTACGAGTGGAACGCCGAGTCCACCGAATAACTCTAAAGCTAAGTATAAGTAGTGTCTTTAGCTAGGTCTCGTAGTTATTATCATTGTCTATTGTCTAATTATAATAAATTGTGCTAATGCTTGTAATGTTTTATTATCCTCGGCCGTTATTATCCACACATTCTTATGATGAGGGGCTTTAGAAAGCGACCATATATATAGGCAGGCTGGGCTCACCACCATTCTACATCAGAAGTGGGATAGAGAACTAAACGTTTTTCAATGTTTCAGATTTCCGGTTTTGTTCGCCGCACCTTCCTTTACCGTCGGCGAGCACCGAGTACCAATCTGCGCCCCGTGTCTGCGCGCTTGGTCAGCGCTCGTGTGTACGTGCTCGTGTTTCCTGACTGCATACGTGCATGCGTGTGTGTATGCATACACCTGCGACGCTGCTGGTTGAGCAACGAGTTTTTGTGACCGTGAAATTTGAGTGGATTAGAGTGATCAAGCCGGTGAGTCGATTCCATGATTTTTTTGTTCATACTTACTGCAGACTACGTTTCCGCAACTTGTTTTGTCTAGTCGTGTAGTGTAGCATTTTAGTGTGTGATGGGCAGTGGTAGATAATTTGGTTCGTGAACAAATTTTCTTAATGCAATTCAATGCCACATACCTACCCTCACTTCTTTTTTGTTTGTCAGATTTTTCTGGGTTTAAGCTTGTAGTATCGCCATAGCTTATGAAATAAGTAACCTTTTAGTATGCGATGGGCGGTAGTAGATAATTTAATTTCTGAACAAATTTTCGTAATGCTACTCAATGCCACATACCTACACTAACTTTTATTTTGTCACGATTTTCGTGGGTTGAAACTTGTAGTATCGCCATAGCTTATGAAATATGATCGCTATAGCATATAGCAGAGGTATCTGAACATTTTCTAAATTTGAACGCAGATCTTAGTTCGTGTAATTTAAACAACGCCGAACTGCTTCAAGAATTACCATGAGGTTAGGTTTGAGTTAGGTTAGGTGCACTATTGAAAAATGCTATTTTAATGCCACCGGTTTGTGTACCGGTATAATACGATATTCAGAGATCTTAGGCTTACATTACAATTGAGGTTAGGATTGAGTCAGGTGAAACGAAATTCTGTGCTGTGTTATCTTTATTACAGATGAGTGACGAGCAGCAGCGCGTGCAGCGTTGCCCCGAGCAGCAGCGCGTGCAGTGCTGCCCCGAGAGCAGCGCGTGCAGCGCCTCCCCGAGCAGCAGCGGGTGCATTGCTACCCCGAGCAGAAGAGGAGGAGTAGGAAAAAAAAGCGGGGAAGGGGAGAGAGAAAGGATTTGTATCGCGTTTTATGTTCACTAGGCACCACGTGAGATAGAGGTCCAAACCAAACCAAACAAAACCAAACAAAAAAAAAAAAAAAAAATTTTACTAGTTGAAGAAAGCCTATGGAGTTCTTGTGGTTTTGGTTTGCTGACTCCTGAATGTTAAGTTGATTAGTTTCGCTAGTATGGTTCAGGCGTATGCAGAGTTGCTGTAGTCAATCCTGGTCGAAAGGACAATGTCATCCAGTCCACACCTGTAATGGTTGGTCGAGAGGATACATTCGTCCGGTCCAGATGTAGTGTGTAGGTCCTGGTCGAAAGGACAGTGTCATCCGGGCCATACCTGAAAGGGTTGGTTGAAGGGATACATTCGTCCGGTCCAGATGAGTAGTATGTGTCGATCCTGGTCGAAGGGACAGTGTCATCCGGGCCATACCTGAAAGGGTTGGTTGAGGGGATACACTCGTCCGGTCCAGATGTGTAATAGTCGATCCTGGTCGAAGGGACAGTGTCATCCGGGCCAGACCGCTAGCGGTTGGTTGAGGGGATACACTCGTCCGGTCCAGATGTGTAATAGTCGATCCTGGTCGAAGGGACAGTGTCATCCGGGCCAGACCGCTAGCGGTTGGTTGAGGGGATACACTCGTCCGGTCCAGATGTGTAATAGTCGATCCTGGTCGAAGGGACAGTGTCATCCGGGCCAGACCGCTAGCGGTTGGTTGAGGGGATACACTCGTCCGGTCCAGATGTGTAATAGTCTATCCTGGCCGAAGGAACTGTTGTCAGGCCCGCGGGGTTTAGTTGGATGGGTTTCCTTCTGGTTCAGAGGCACTGTTTTAGATGTTATGCTATAGAGAAAAGCGTCGTTCAGACCTAACTTGTTACTATGTAGTCCACACCCGGATGGTGATCACATCATCAGTCATTTTTTAAATGGTAGTGTACTGAATGTTTTGCGAATCTTTCTAGAGAAATGACACTAATTGTGTCAGGATGAACGAGCGGTTGAACATGAAATAGACTGAAGTTGTTTTTTTGTTATAGACGTGCAATGAGTTCGCCCTGCGAGAGTTCGCCCTACGAGAGTTCGCCCTACGAGAGTTCGCCCTGCGAGTGTTCGCCCTACGAGAGATCGCCCTACGAAACGCTCTGCAAGAATACCGCCCGAGGACGTGCGGGCGTCAGGGCTGGCCGTGTAGACATATTAGATAGGGCAACATTGTAATTACGCCATTTCCTTTAATTTTATCGGTGGGCAGAGTTGAAAATGGCAAACTCTGGCGTAACACTTATAACGGGCGCTGATTTGTTTAAATAAAACTGCTTCGCTTCGTGGCGACGTGTGATTGGTCGATAGTCGGGGGACGCGTAGATTGGCCAATGAGCGTGGAGCAAGAGTTGTGGAAAAGATCCGATGGTGGCGCTAGTAAGCGAGTTTACTTGGTACGGATTTCTGTGCGGGAGCTCACACTTTTGGCTTGGGAACCGGAGAAGCGACTTGGGACTCGGACAACTGGGAATATTAGCGTCCATTACGAGTGGAACGCCGAGTCCACCGAATAACCCTAGCTAAGTATAAGTAGAGTCATTAGCTAGGTAGCATTTTTATCATTGTCTAATTATAATAAATTGTGCTAATGCTTGTAATGTTTTATTATCCTCGGCCGTTATTATCCACACATTCTTATGATGAGGGGCTTTAGAAAGCGACCATATATATAGGCAGGCTGGGCTCACTCCCCATTCTACACATTTAACAATGACAAGTCGCGTAAATACTAATTTATTAATCAAACATCTATATAAAACAAAATAAATAGGAATAATATTACATAGTGATTTAATTATACATTTAGAATACACTCATGCATAAATAATAAAATAAATAGTGCTATTCTAATTTTATACGATTTGTGTGAACATACTCGGGACGTAAAACGAAACGCAACGTTGCCGAGTCAAATTCATTTCCGCCATCTCACGGCATTCCACGTCTTTTCTCTGGAACGATCGTAACTGGCGGACATTTCTCAGAGAGCGTCGTCCACGCCCATATTAGTCATGATGTGGCCGCATGTTCTCAAATCCCGGAAGAAACGTGAGTGTTTACTTTATTTCATTCGTGCGAACGAGCGCATAGCTTCACTATGCGTTCCGCCAACCTTTTGAAGAGGAATCGTAATTCAACGTCACCTTGTTTCGCTTTTCCATAGCGGGTCTTGGGTTACGGCCCACCTGAGCACGCCCACGATCCCGGTTTCCTTCAAGGCTCCACGAGCAATTAGATCGCCGCTGGCTACTCCAGCGAGCTACCTGCCCCTTCGCCGGCCGCGCGTCCATCTGTGGAATTTCGCCACGCCGCTTCGGCAAGTTAAGCTTTATTACCAAGCTCCCCGCGAATACTGACGGCCTTGCCTCTCCTAGCCTACGGCCCTGCAGGATACGCAAACGGTACAACATTATATTTAGTAGCATTAACCTAATTTTGGTGCCACCGCTTAACGGGGTACACATTTACCACTTTATGGGGAAATGACCCTGAACATTTGTAACTTGTAGTAAGCATACTCCGATACGAGGAGATATAGTAGTGGATCCACGTCTCGGAACAGTTTAATTTATTTCTAACCCTAGTTTTTGTCGGTCTAACTATATTCTAGTGATGGTACGATACAGCCTATAATTGTGCGTTGGGGAATTGTCCCAACTCATGATAACCTAAACATAATTCTAATTTAATATAAGTTGTCAGGCGTGCGATCAACAATAAATATAATTTTGAATTAACTTCGTTGTTTATTATTTAATCCTCAGATTACACCAAGACACCAGAAAGCCACGATACGGTCCTTGAAATAAAAGTCAGGTACTAGACCGGCTCCGCGATTCCGTGCACAAGTTTTTTTGAGATAACGATGTATGTAACGAACCTCTGAATTTTAGTAATCTTTAGTGTGGGGACACACGGGTAAGTTTTGCACCAATTTTGTTCGGGGACCTATTTGTCCCAAGATCTCCAATCTTTTTATTCTTTACTGTGCTTACCCGTAGTGCGCCCCACCTTACATTTTAAACCACCCGTTCCACGTTGAACGCGGGCCTCACCCCCGCGCTCAACGGGAAACATTAAAATTTTTATTTTTTTTATTTTTTTATTCGTTACAAAATGGCGCCCGAAGCAAATTAGTTAAATTTATTAAATTAGTTGAATTATTACTGGAGTTTTGGTGACAACTGAGCATTAGATAATTTAGTTAAAAATTTTTTTTGGTATATAACATCTGTAATTATAAGCAATCATTTGTTACTATAAGCAGTGCATACTAGCTATAGAATATAAGTAGTTTTAGTGAATAACCTGTGAATTGTCAACGGATATTTAGATAATTTATACAACTATGAACATGTCGAATCCGTTCACTGATTATGAGGAGAAAGGCTTACTTCCACCTCGTACCAGACATAGGTTCCTCCCATTCACTCTACTTCTTCGGCAAGCGTTTCGGGTTCGTTCACACAATCAACCACAAGCTTTACAAATATATGGCACATGCTAATGCAAGTGTACCTACACAATTTAATTTTTAATTTTAACTTTTCAACAGTAGACATTCGCAGCTGTTTAACTTGGAACATTATTTTTTTTTCTTTTTTTTAGTAAATTACATTGAACAAATAACTTCAAAATTTAGAACTTCATTGCAGAAGGAAGATTCGAGATTTAATTTGGTGGGCTTTTCTCAACTTGAGGTAATCGGATCACTATTATGGCCGATTACTTGTAATGGGATGACCGTCAATTTTAAATTCTTAGTCAGCCATGCAATGCGCTTCAAACCTTTTGTGATATAAATTTTGCTTAGTATTTCTTACACCTTTGTTAAGTTTTTGTCGTTGTCAGCGTCGCAATGGTGAATTATCGGTATAGATTAGCTATGAATATGATGTATGCAGTATGAAAGGCAATGAATGTACAATGAAAGATAGTCTGAAAGAGCTGCGTGATAGTATGATAGGCGCATCTGGTTGAGAGAGTGTGAATGGAGCCTTGCCGATAAACCAAGCAACGAGGACAGAGGAAAACTACATTTTTTTGTTTTGTTTAGAGGTTACGATACCCTTATTTTTTGTTTTGTTTTGTGTTACACCCACTTTCGGTATTTTTTTTTGGCCGGCTACCCCGGCTGCTTTACGGTTAACCTTGTTAACCTCTTTAGTCCGAAAAGGGGGGTATTGTAGCATACCTTTTTAGGGGGTATCGTTAGCCATCACATTTTAACATACTAAGCACTTGTTTTTTCCATAATTTAACATAATCACAAGGTTTGGATAATTTATTTGGAAATCGATTTGAATACAATATCAGCTGACTTTGGCAGATGATGCATTGACAGTGACAGCTACGTTTATTCACTATCAGCTGTCACTGATCTATGATTTGCGGATGAAATCGATCGATTTACGAACGATCAAACTCGCATATAAATAAAACTATTCTAAATTTATATTAACTAATTAGGGAATAATACAAACAATTCAGATTAGATTATAATTGGCATTTATTTTATCACATTTTTTAAATTCGTTCGAAAACCATTACAATTTTTATAATGGCAACTAACAACATAGCATAAACAATAATAGAAGTTTTTACGTTCCGTTGTTAGTGTCGCGATTTTTGCATTTAACAATGACAAGTCGCGTAAATACTAATTTATTAATCAAACATCTATATAAAACAAAATAAATAGGAATAATATTACATAGTGATTTAATTATACATTTAGAATACACTCATGCATAAATAATAAAATAAATAGTGCTATTCTAATTTTATACGATTTGTGTGAACATACTCGGGACGTAAAACGAAACGCAACGTTGCCGAGTCAAATTCATTTCCGCCATCTCACGGCATTCCACGTCTTTTCTCTGGAACGATCGTAACTGGCGGACATTTCTCAGAGAGCGTCGTCCACGCCCATATTAGTCATGATGTGGCCGCATGTTCTCAAATCCCGGAAGAAACGTGAGTGTTTACTTTATTTCATTCGTGCGAACGAGCGCATAGCTTCACTATGCGTTCCGCCAACCTTTTGAAGAGGAATCGTAATTCAACGTCACCTTGTTTCGCTTTTCCATAGCGGGTCTTGGGTTACGGCCCACCTGAGCACGCCCACGATCCCGGTTTCCTTCAAGGCTCCACGAGCAATTAGATCGCCGCTGGCTACTCCAGCGAGCTACCTGCCCCTTCGCCGGCCGCGCGTCCATCTGTGGAATTTCGCCACGCCGCTTCGGCAAGTTAAGCTTTATTACCAAGCTCCCCGCGAATACTGACGGCCTTGCCTCTCCTAGCCTACGGCCCTGCAGGATACGCAAACGGTACAACATTATATTTAGTAGCATTAACCTAATTTTGGTGCCACCGCTTAACGGGGTACACATTTACCACTTTATGGGGAAATGACCCTGAACATTTGTAACTTGTAGTAAGCATACTCCGATACGAGGAGATATAGTAGTGGATCCACGTCTCGGAACAGTTTAATTTATTTCTAACCCTAGTTTTTGTCGGTCTAACTATATTCTAGTGATGGTACGATACAGCCTATAATTGTGCGTTGGGGAATTGTCCCAACTCATGATAACCTAAACATAATTCTAATTTAATATAAGTTGTCAGGCGTGCGATCAACAATAAATATAATTTTGAATTAACTTCGTTGTTTATTATTTAATCCTCAGATTACACCAAGACACCAGAAAGCCACGATACGGTCCTTGAAATAAAAGTCAGGTACTAGACCGGCTCCGCGATTCCGTGCACAAGTTTTTTTGAGATAACGATGTATGTAACGAACCTCTGAATTTTAGTAATCTTTAGTGTGGGGACACACGGGTAAGTTTTGCACCAATTTTGTTCGGGGACCTATTTGTCCCAAGGTCTTCAACCTTTTATTTTTTACTGTGCTTACCCGTAGTGCGCCCCACCTTTGCATTTTAAACCCCCGTTTCACGTTGGACGCGGCTCTCACCCCCGCGCTCAACGGGAAACATTAAATTTTAATTTTTTTATTTTTTTTATTCGTTACAAAAGCAAAGGGGAAATCAATTTTTTTTTTTTCTTTTTTTTTTTTTTCTTTGGTTTGGTTTGGACCTCAATCGCACGTGGTGCTTAGCAACAAAACATAAAACGCGATACAAATCCTTTCTCTCTCCCCTTCCCCGCTTTTTTTCCTACTCCTCCTCTTCTGCTCGGGGTAGCAATGCACCCGCTGCTGCTCGGGGCGGCGCTGCACGCGCTGCTGCTCGGGGCGGCGCTGCACGCGCTGCTGCTCGGGGCGGCGCTGCACGCGCTGCTGCTCGGGGCGGCGCTGCACGCGCTGCTGCTCGGGGCGGCGCTGCACGCGCTGCTGCTCGGGGCGGCGCTGCACGCGCTGCTGCTCGGGGCAGCTCTGCACGCGCTGCTGCTCGGGGCGGCGCTGCACGCGCTGCTGCTCGGGGAAGCGCTGCACGCGCTGCTGCTCGGGGCAGCGCTGCACGCGCTGCTGCTCGGGGCAGCGCTGCACTAGGCGACCGTACGCACCGATACACATCACTCATCTGTAACAAGATACCACAGCACAGTATTGCGTTCGGACAACCTGACCTGATCCTAACCTCATTGTAATTCTTGAAGCAGTTCGGCGTTGTTTAAGAACTACACGAACTAAGATCTGCGTTCAAATTTAGAAAATGTTCAGATACCTCTGCTATATGCTATAGCGATCATATTTCATAAGCTGTGGCGATACTACAAGTTTCAACCCACGAAAATCGTGACAAAATAAAAGTTAGGGTAGGTATGTGGCATTGAGTCGCATTACGAAAATAATTTCAGAAATTAAATTATCTACTACCGCCCATAGCATACTAAAAGGTTACTTATTTCATAAGCTATGGCGACACTACAAGCTTAAACCCAAAAAAATCTGACAGACAAAAAAAAAGGGAGGGTAGGTATGTGGCATTGAATCGCATAAAGAAAATTTGTTCACGAACCAAACTATCTACCACCCCCCATCGCACATTAAAATGCTACACTACACGACTAGACAAAACAAGTTACGGCAACGTAGTCTGCAGTAGGTATGAACAAAAAATCATGGAATCGACTCACCGGCTCGATCACTCTAATCCACTCAAATTTCACGGTCACAAAAACTCGTTGCTCAACCAGCAGCGTCGCAGGTGTATGCATACACACACATGCACGCATGCACGCAGTCAGGAAACGCGAGCACGAATCTCGTACACACGAGCGCTGACCAAGCGCGCGGACACGGCGCGCAGTCCCGGCACTCGCCGCCGGTAAAGCCGGCAGGTGCGGCTACCAAAACAGGAAATCTGAAACATTGAAAAACGTTTAGTTCTCTATCCCACTTCTGATGTAGAATATTGAGCCAAGCCTGCCTATATATATGGTCGCTTTCTAAAGCCCCTCATCATTAGATAGTGTGGATAATAACGGCCGAGGATAATAAAACATTACAAGCATTAGCACAATTTATTATAATTAGACAATAGACAATGATAATAACTACGAGACCTAGCTAAAGACACTACTTATACTTAGCTTTAGAGTTATTCGGTGGACTCGGCGTTCCACTCGTAATGGACACTAATATTCCGTTGTCGGAGTCCCAAGTCCCAACGTGCTTCTACCGATCCCAAGCCAAAAGGTGTGAGCTCCCGCACAGAGATTCGTACCAAGTAAACTCGCTTACTAGCGCCACCATCGGATCTTTTCCACAACTCTTGCTCCACGCTCATTGGCCAATCTACGCGTCCCCCGACTATCGACCAATCACACGTCGCCACGAAGCGAAGCAGTTTTATTTAAACAAATCAGCGCCCGTTATAAGTGTTACGCCAGAGTTTGCCATTTTCAACTCTGCCCACCGATAAAATTAAAGGAAATGGCGTAATTACAATGTTGCCCTATCTAATATGTCTACAAATATTATAGGTATATTTATTTATTTTGGTATTAAATATATAAAAAATATTTGTCGTAATTCAGTTCTCGTACCATTAATTGATTTATGTTAAATGCGAATGTGTAGCAGATACGAGTATGTGTTGTTATCCTGACCCATTGAACATTATTTTGATAACTTGGATCCTGCAATAGGTATACATTGCTACTTTTATAATATGAAAAAAAAACTTTTTTTTTAATAAGGATGAGGCGTAGATAGTTATCATAATATAATGATGTAAAAAAAACTTTGCGACAGACATGTTACTGTAAGCTTCTGTACGACCGGATCGTTAAAACATAATATCCTTTAGTACTTACTGCACGGCGTCAGTTTTGTTGTATGGAGCGTGGTATCTAGTTTTGTTACAATAGATGTAAGGCGTAACCTAACCATGGCCTGGAATCGAAATTAATTAAACTTCGCTTTCTTAATTAAACAGAATATTTCAACTGCTTCAAATATTTAGGACTTCTGTCTGTGTACTGGTTATAATTGAGATAAATCAAATTCTGGTCCCTAAAAGGAAGAATGCCTAATAATACAATATTTTTCATCCATGGATACAATTTAGAATATACAATTTAGTATTTTAATGTGGCATCGATACAAATTGTAAAACAAGCAAACCTTAGTTCAACAATCGACTGATGAGTCGATCTAAGTGGGAATAATTCTCCGATTTCTGTCCGCCATCTTACTGTTTTGATGGTTAATTAATCGTAGAAAAACGACTTGCATGGTGGCACACTGTAAGTACAGGAGCATACATGTTAGGATCTCATAGTCTTAATAATGTAAATTTATGTGTACTTTGTGTTGGGTGTCCTAAATAAATATACTACAATAGCTAATTCAGCCGTCTTTATTGATTTGAGTAGATTAAAATCTAACTCGGATTGAGTGTAATGTGAAAGCGCTCTAAAATGCAAATAAAGCTATAACAGTAGATCCACATTTCAATCAGTCGTTAGAAGGCAGGCGTATTAAAGAACAGCAGTAAAGACTGTGCAATTACTGTTCCGTTGTACCCTCAGTCTCGTCGCTCGAAAGTACTGTAAAATTACTCGTAAAATCTTTAACATCCCTCGCAAATCCACAATTTGCTTTTTATTTTGTGGCAACACAGTCTTTATTGATTTCTTAGTTATTGTCGGGCTATGATTTTAATGGCTGTTGGAATGGCCGTAGCAAAATTTAGCTTTGGGCTATAATAAAGTGGACAAGTAATAAACTTATTAAGATAGTTTCTGCATTTCAGTCTATTCGAATACGTCAAAAGACTCACCGACAATAACTATAAGAAGGTTGTTTTGATATGGGTTCTTCGGTCCGTCAAGAAAATACTATGACAGACAGAAATAGGATGGCATAATATGCTAACATACAAAATGTTCTATAGGTTTCCTGGACCGTCATTTGACAAGGGCCAGATTCAGATCGGATGTAGCGCAAGAGCACTCTAGCCTGTGCTTCCATATTTAATTCAACCGAGTCAATTCAATCAGCTCTTTTGTCAGAAACGGTAAAAGATCATAATATTTAAAGTTCCGCAAATGTACTAGTCAGACATTTTCTCTCAAACACCCTATTACTTAGGTTCCTTTGAATGACATTTCCCTTAAAGCCTTAAAATAGGATTTACCAAAAAGCCGTCTAGGGTTTTTATGGAATCACAAAGGACTGACGTCACTTTGAAAACGTAACGATCCTTTTTGTAGGAAAATGTTTTCTTGTATTATGTCGAGTTCTAACGAGGCCTTCGGGCGTGTTATAAAATTGAAAAAGTTTTTTCCGCAGGCTGTAGATATTTATATTAATCCTTGTTACATTTACACTAATATTGTAAAATAACAAGTATTTTAATTATGTACCTTAATTACACTTGGTGGTACTATGTCTGATTTGGGGAATCATTATGCTTACCATCACACACCTAATTTGCACAACTTGTTATTCATTATTATAAAAAATAGATAAAGATATAATATTGTGTTATAATATTATGTCACATAGACATTTTATAAAAAAAATTGGCATTGTCTAAAAAAATCCTCCATATCGCCACATGATTGGAATTTTTATACATTTGTAAAAGAATATGCAAACGACAAACAATTTGTAAAAATGGGAATTATTTTCAATACTTAAAGTAGGCTATGTGTACTGTTGTCAGCCGCGGACGAGTTCTTCGGCGTACCCGCTGCACCGGCATTATGGCGTCCCACAGGAACACCCCCAGGTTGTTCCTGTGGGACGCCATATTGCCACACTCCCAGGTTGCCTCCCGGCGTGGGGTGATGATGCGTAACTCATTTTCCTGAGACAATAAAAGGGTGTAGAATATCTAGAATATTGAAGTACAAATCAAATTTCTGGTCACTCAATGCATCCATTAAGGACACATATTTTCGCAATTATTCCATACTTTAACAAAAATATAATATCAATTAGCAGGAAGTAGACTGCTTATAAATTTAAAAAAGCTTTTTACTAGTGAAATCATTAATCCAGATATAGATTAGCGTGTACATTTAATTAAGTAATGGCTAGTAAAATATGTTTATTATTCACAAAATAAATTAACATGGCGGCATAAAAAAGAGGTTTATTAACGAACCAAGTCGACGATTTTATTAGCATTTCTTGAATATTCAGTGTTTTGCCAATTTGCTTATTCAATATTGGCTTTTTTGTTTTTATACAGGGAAGTGGCAACTTAAATATTATAATATATACTAGCGTATTCTCGCGGCTTCACTACCTCTATCAAATGTTTTCTTGGATCTGATATGGCTACGTAATAAAACATATCTTCTGTGTACCAAATGACAGCCTTAAGGGTGAAAAATCAACATCGAGCTATGCTGCGCTGTACTGCGCGGTGCTGTGCTGTGTTTCATCAGCTATGTTTTTTTTAACAATCAACATCAAGCTGTGCTGCGCTTTGCTTAGCTCAGTATTAAAAATAATCAGCAGCTCGTGTAGTCGTTCATTTCGTCAAAATATACTTTATTTTCAAAAAAACGTAAACATTACGACATAGTTCAATCCGATGAAGATAAAAGTGAAGAAGAAGTTCGGCACAGCGCGGCTCAGCACGGCGGGTAGCGCGCCTCGCTCGAGACTGCTGCGTTTTTAAACAGACCGTAGCCTCACACAGCGCAGCACAGCATGGTTTGTTTGTATCCTCATTAAAATATTAGACGAGCGAGTTGACCAAACATAGCACAGCACAGTACAGCGCAGCATAGCTCGATGTTGATTTATTGTCACCCTAATAGTTAAGAGATGTAAGCTGTAGGGACGTTAATAGATCAGCAAGTCAATCAGTTATGCCGGATTCCTTTTATATATTAAGCCGCTAAGTTATCTAAATGCTAAATTTCAGATCAATCGGTTCAGGTACCGATTGAACCGTTTAGGCGTTAACAGGTAAAATGTTTTATTTTTATTTAAAGAAGTATGAAGGCGAGTAAAATGCTCTTCTGAGGGTAAAAGATTGACGCATGACGAAAAATGACATGGCCCGTAAAATAAAATGACATTATCTTAAAATTAACTTTATTAATAATTAAGCTTTAATTATTCTTATTTGTTTATGGATCATCAATAGTTATCTGAAATAAACGAATATTTAATTTTTTTTTTTTAATTAGTATAGGAGTACCCGGGATTTTACTATTATGTATGTATCTAAAATTCTAAATGCATTACTGTGATATACGCGCACCGCCGATCGTGCGAGAGCGGCGAGCGCGCTTTGGCAGTAATAAACCAGTTACACTGAGAGACGGTCGTTTTATTACGCATAAATACTTGTCATCTGGCGACGTTTTAACCTACCCGCACGCAAAAAAAAAAAATATATATAATGTCTAATTTCATAGGAAATCTCAGTGTTTTTGACTATAAAACACAAGATTGGAAGATATTTTATGGCAAGTTAATGAACTTCATTAAATTAAATAATATAGCAAGTGCAAGTTGGAGTGCATTACTGTTAACGCATCTCTCGGATGAATCCTACCGTCTCGCGAGGAATCTCGTTCACCCTCGAGAACTCGATTCGGTGGAGTGGAAAGAACTGGTGGAAGTACTCGACGGTCATCTTCAACCGAAAAGGTCGACGTTTGCCGACAGGGCAAAGTTCTACGACGCGACAAGGAACGACGGTGAGAGTCTCCAAGAGTGGGCCGCACGGCTCAGGGATCTCGCCGTTCACTGCGACTTCGGGGCGGCGCTCGACACGTTGCTGAGGGACAGGTTCGTGCTGGGCCTCAAGGCGGGCCCGGAAAAAGACCGCCTGTTCGAAAAAGACTCCAGCACCCTGACGTTCGCTAAGGCGTTAGAGGTGGCGCAACAGGCCGCGTGCGCTCGTGCAGCGCGCGGCAGCGTCGGCTCAGCGGAGGTGCAGGTGAAGGAGGAAGCGGTGTACCGGCTCGGCGAGAGGCGGCCGCAGGCGCGGGCTGCGCGCGCGCCCGCCGCCGCCGCCGCCTCGCCCGCCACCTCGGCTGGAGTATGTTGCTCTGTGTGCGGTGTCAAAAATCACGTCGCGGATAAGTGTCGTTTTAAGTCCTATAAGTGTCAAAAGTGCGGTGAAATAGGTCACCTTAAGAAAGTGTGCAGTGCAAAAAAGGTCGGATTAAATAATATGGCAATAGAATGTAGCGACGATCATGACTGTAAGGAATGTGACCTCTTCAATTTAAGGTATGTGGACGGTTGTGACCCTATATTGTTAGATGTTGTTATTGATGGTGTCTCATTTTCCATGGAACTAGACTGTGGTGCCGGACGCAGTGTTATGTCGGAGAACTTTTATTCCGAACACTTCAGTTCTTACAAATTATTGAAAACTAACCTTGTTTTCTGCCTTTATACTAAACATAAAGTTACTCCCTTGGGTCAGTTTTCCTGCGATATTGTATATAATGGCATAAAACAAAATATTCAATTCTTTGTATTTAAAGAAGGCGGTCCGCCTCTTCTCGGTCGTGATTTTATGAAATTATTTAACATGAGTTTTGTACCGACTTCTCCTAACCACAATCTAAGTGTAGAAACGCCGGGTGAGGTGCAGCAGATCTTGAATGACTATCCTGACCTTTGGAAAGACGAACTCGGTTGTTTTAATAAATTTGAAGTCACCTTACATTTGAAAGATAATGCGGAGCCAAAATTTTATAAGCACCGTGCCGTACCGTTCGCCTTAAGGGAACCCGTAGAAGAGGAACTAGATAGGCTCGTTAAAGCAAAAATTTTAATTCCGGTTAAATTCTCAGAATATGCCACACCGATCGTCCCAGTTCTGAAGGACGACGGTAAAGTAAAAATTGCTGGAGATTTTTCTTGTACTTTAAATAAGCTACTAAAAATAGACAAATATCCTCTACCGCTTATAGACGAAGTTTTCGCAAAGATTGGTGGTGGTGAGCATTATTCAAAGTTAGATTTGAGCAACGCGTATAACCAGTTTCGCTTGTCCAAAGAGTCCCAGAAACTCACCACCATCAATACACCTAAAGGTCTTTATAAGTACACGCGCCTCGTTTACGGACTGGCTAACGCGCCCGCTATCTTCCAACGTACCATGGAAACATTAGTCGCCGGTATAGACGGCGTAGTGTGCTGGTATGACGACATATGTCTAACAGCGCCGACTCGAACCTTACACCTCAGTAGGCTGCGGGAATTGTTAAGCAGGTTACAAGACGCGGGTTTGAGATTGCACAAAGATAAATGCGCGTTCTTTCAGGATAGTGTCACTTATTTAGGATATACCATAGATAGGAACGGAATAAGAGCTTGCCTGGATAAGGTAGAAGCGATCACGCGCGCACCTACGCCTAATAACGTTCTGGAACTTAAGAGATTTTTGGGTGTAGTCAACTATTATAGGAACTTTGTCCCCGGCGCGTCCTCGTTACTGAACCCCTTACACGAGCTTCTCAAAGATGGCGCGGAGTGGCAGTGGGGTGAGAGGCAGCAGCGCGCGCTGGACGCGGTGCGCGCGGAGTTGGCGTCGGAGCGCGTGCTGGCGCACTTCGACCCGCGCGCGCCGCTCGCGCTCACCGTGGACGCCGGGCCCGCCGGACTGGGCGCGGTGCTCACCCACATATTGCCCGACGGCTCAGAGAAGCCGATAGCCTTCGGCTCGCGGTCGCTGACGATCAGTGAGAAAAATTATAGTCAAATCCAAAAGGAAGCGACGGCTATCATTTTTGGCGTTCAGCGTTTCCATCAATATTTATACGGACGTCGAGATCCCTTCGTACTAAAAACGGACCACAGGCCGCTACTTTCCATATTTGGAAAGAAAGACGGCATAGCGGTAACGGCAGCTCTTAGACTACAACGTTATGCGATAATGCTGTCTGCTTATAATTATACAGTTCAATACGTGAGTAGTAAAAATAACGTAGTAGCCGACTATTTCTCCCGTGCGCCGCTTCCTATTGTCGAAGATAGCGATAAGGATGTAAACAATAAACTCCCGTTATTATTTTTAGATGCGACTACAAAACCGGTTTCATTCGAGCAGCTGCGGCGGGCTACGGCAAACGACAAACTGTTGCAAACTGTCATTAAATATATGAATAATGGGTGGCCGCGTAAAATAACGTGTGAACAAATTAGGCCTTATTTTCATTGCAAGGCAGATTTAGAGGTCAATGACGGGTGTTTGTTTCGCGGTCACAGAGTAGTCATTCCTAGAGTGTATCGTAAAACTATGCTTGAGGAATTACATTCGGCACATTTTGGCATAGTTAAGACTAAAAGTACGGCACGAGGTAAACTGTGGTGGCCCGGTCTGGACGCGGACATCGAGCGATGGATAGGGACGTGCGACGCGTGCGCCGGTGTGCGCGCCGCACCGCCGCGCGCGCCGCCCGCTCCTTGGCCGCGCCCGCCGGCGCCCTGGCACCGCATACACATAGATTATATGACAGTAGGCCAAGCTGTGTATCTTATCGTTATAGATGCCTATAGTAAATGGCTCGAATGCATTCATATGAACTGCGGCACCTGTACCGGCGCATTGATAACTAAACTTAAAGATATCTTTGCTATTTTCGGAATTCCAAATGTAATAGTGTCCGATAATGATGTTAAAATTTGTTCAACGGAATTCAAATTATTTTGTGATAATAACGGAATTGAATACTTAAATTCACCTATCTATCATCCATCTAGCAATGGGCAAGCAGAAAATTCTGTAAAGACCTGCAAAAGGATGATTAAATGTATTTTATCACAAGGAGTTAGCTCAGCCCGACAATTACACGAGAAGTTACTCGGATTTTTATTCCAATACCGTAATACAGTACATTGCGCGACCGGAAGCTCGCCCGCGCAGCTTATGTTCGGGCGAGACTTAAGGTCTCGGCTAGACCTAATATTGCCGGACCAGAGAGCGCACTCCAACAATGACGAAGTGGTTAAACTAAACAAAGCGAGATGTTTTGTTATTGGTGAAGTCGTATGGGCAACGTGGTTTGCGGGCCGCAAAGCTAAATGGGTGATAGGTAAAATAATTAAAACCATAGGTAACAGACTGTTCACTATTTACTTTGATAAATATGATGAAACATGTATAAGACACCTAGATCAGATAAGGAAATATGTAAACGGAGATCACACAGACTTAATAAACAAAGGCGAGGGTACAGAGGAAGTTACTACGTCATTAGCGACGGAGTCCTCTGAGCCGCCGCCTCTGCAAAATCCGGAGCAGTCGCCCTCCTCACCAAGTGCTCACTCTGACCAGTTGATTGTTAGCCCGAGGCCAGTTTCAGACGAGCGCGGTGTTAGCCCAGTGACATCGGTCACTGACGATCATAACGCGTCTAATGTCACCGAAGCTCATGGTGAAGGAGAGGGAGACGGTGAGGATTGGGAGGAGGCTTGTGAAGAAGTAAACCTTCCTAGGAGTCCTGTCTCTGAAGCGTCTCAGCGTCCGGCTGTACAGGTTGAAAGCCCTACGCCCGACGGTGGGACGCATGCACGTTCACTTAGATTTAGGAAACAAATAGACTATAAGAAATACTTCTAATATTGTGTTTGTTATTACCATCAGGGCCTTTAATTAGTGCGTGAGGAGTGTGATATACGCGCACCGCCGATCGTGCGAGAGCGGCGAGCGCGCTTTGGCAGTAATAAACCAGTTACACTGAGAGACGGTCGTTTTATTACGCATAAATACTTGTCAATTACACCAAGGCTTCTTACTCCGTCACCACACACGGGGGAACTAGAATAGGGACAAGAAAAAAAAGGCTTCTTACTCAAGAGAATAACTGGCACTGTTGGGGTGTGTTAAATAACCACCTAGGCAACCTCCTGCGTGTCTGCCGCTGGTAAATATTCTTATGTTGTTAATGGCTGTTGTTTCAGAGCGCAGCATGATCCGTGATGTATGGTAACTGGAGCGAGGGCGCGGACGCGGCAGACGAGACGCGTGCGCAGGCGCTCGCTGCTCTACTCGCCATGTACGCGCTCGTCTGTGTCATTGGCATCGTTGGTATGTTGACATACACATTCATTAACTTAATATTTTATAGAAACAGTACCAGATATACAGCAGTGGGGTAGGTAGGTACTTATAGGTGGATGGAGGTGTCGTCCATATCAGGTCCTGTCACATATAGGTGAGGCAAACACCTCACTGCCTGACTTCATTGTAGGTACATCGTGTCGGAACACACGCTTGGCGATATTTTTTGACCTGTGGAGTGTTAGTTGTCCAACCACGTTCGAATCCTGCCACCAATATAAATAAATAAATATATAAAATAATGGTGAAAACTAACCAACCGTGGAAGCAAAAAGATTTTTCACTACTTTTAAAAAAAAAAGTCATGTCCATGAAATTTAATAATAAACACAGTCTACGTGCTCTGCAAGTTTAAATTTTTCACTTTCGTTTTGCAAGTGCTAGGTAACTAATATTAGATTCAAAGGAGTTCAGGCGCCGAGTCTTGAATGCTAGATTAAGCTCCGCTCCAGTATTCTCAAAGCTACTGGTTTTGTACTGAATTTCATTACTTACTTGCTTTCCGTTTCAACTTGGTGCTGTTTGAGAGTAGATTAAATAAGGAGCTATGTTATTGGGATATGAGGAAGTAATTATTTAGGTAGAATTTAACTACAATAGTGGGTCGTCCTAAAATACATTATATTATTCAAAAGTTAATGCGCTACATTGATGTGGGAAAATATAAAATGGCATACGAGGGATGTCAAGGCCCGTTTCCCAATTCTCCATTACTATGACCATTCGAAAGTAGCTGAGTCGTATTCATGATTGGTGAGCCCATATAATCCTCATGTACCGCCGACGCAAGGGTTTGCGTAAACGCGTTTTTAAAAAGACATTATCCTCTTATAACTCCGTAACATTTTCCCCCAGGTAATGTAAGCCTGATGGCAGCGCTGGCATCAGGTGGAGCCTCCAGACTCCGCACCCCACAGATGCTGAGCGCCTGCGCAGCTGACCTGCTGGTGTGTGCTGCCAGCGCACCCATCGCCGCCACCCGAGCTGCCAGGATACACCACCTGCCTTGCCATGTCACTTATTACATTGAGGTGGGCTTTTGGTACTTTAAAAGCTCTTAACTAACTTTGAGACTGGCTCATTCATAATATTATTATAAGTGTTCAATCATAAGCAACCTTTAGTTCTGATCATTATGACATGAACTGAAACATGTCCATAGCTGAATATAGACCTCTTCTTTGAAACGTTTAAATTCTTCCTACAGAAAGAAGTCTGCCATATAAACCGTAAGTATCAATGTAAAAGTAACACCTTTCCTTCTTTGTTCCAGTCATTCCCAGTGGCAGCAAGCACGCTGTCCTTGGTAGCAATAGCTGCCGATCGCTGCGGTGTGGTGCGGCGTGGGGGAACTTCCCTGTGCGCCCGCCCTGTCATGGCTGTAGGTGTCGTCTGGACTTTGGCTTTTTTGTTGAGTGAGTCAGATTCTGAGCTTTATGTCTTGTACTTCGTTGTATCTGTTACGAGTTTTGTTACAAATGATGGTTCATGTTTCAGGTGCAGCAGCAGTCACAACGACATGCCTCTACTGCCCTCCTCTAGCAGCAATACACGCTCTCTTCACATACTGCCTCCCGGTGCTAGCGGTGGCGAGGTGTCACTGGACGGTGCGAGTGAAGCTCACAGCACTCTCGCTGACCGCTCGAGCGGCACACGGCGAGCTCCCGCTCCCGGTGCCGCTAATGCGAAGACCCACGCACGTCATCATAGTCGCCGGCGTGGGCCCGAGGGAACGAAGAGACGCCGTCGACGTCGGTGACGTCCGAGTCAAGAAAAAACTGCAACCGAGTCTTCTAGGGCCGCAGCCGCAGACGTCGACGCTTCGATCGCGCCGCCATCTCGGCAACGTGCTGATGTGGATAGCGGCGATATTCGCGGCGTGCTGGTGTCCGCACGCGACGCTGGTGATATGCGGTGCATTCGGCGTGCAGGCGCCCCTGATGGTGGCGCAGTACCTGCTGCTGCTGGGGTACGCGCACTCGGCGCTCAACGCGGTGGCGTACTGGGTGCTGAACCGGCACGCGCTGTCAGCGGCGTGTGCAGCGTGGCGGCTGCCGGCGCTGCGTGTGCGCGAGGAGCGGCCCTCCTCCACCAACGAGGCGGCGCTGGGAGCCTTCCACCCGCGTCTCGCGCGCCCGGCGCCCTCGCCCCGCCCGCCTCCTTCCAGCTTCCTCTACTGATGTCCTACCTTCTAAGCTCTGTCGATCTGTGATTCCTGTCTCTCAGTGCCTCTGTGGGCGCCCCCGCTCGGGGTCGTCGCTGTTTCGTCGTTATAAACGTGGTTGTTTGAGATTTTATGGAGAATAATATCCGTGAAGCAATAAAGTGTATCGAACACTTACGGGAGTTTTATTGTTGTCGTCGATGACGGCGTTAACCGATGATGACGTGTTTCCTTATTCCCCGGAGACGGCAGTGAATCCTCTTATTTGCAGATTCGCCGTTTATTTATTAGCGGGGTTTATAGCCCGGGACGGCTTTAACAATGCCGTTGGCCTTCGTGATGAACTGAATTTACATATTGAATCTGCCCGAGTTTGCATTACTATACAACTAACTAGTGTTATTCCAAGGTACGCCTTTATGAGACGTTATAATATTTGCTTTTGTCAATACTAAACACCCATTATTACCTTTACTTTAAAACTTCTACTTTTACTAGTAAAAACAGTGATAAAATTCACCTATTTCCACTTTATCAGTACCAGACGGCCGTAAAGTGACTTAGTGATCAGTTCACTCAGATGCTTTGATTAGTCTCTCTTGAATTACAGATGTAGGATTACGGCCGGACATCTGAAGATATATAGAGTATAGAGCCTACAGACTTGCTAATAGAACACTGAAATGGAGAATCTCAATACTCAATACTCAATACTCAATACTTTATTTGCTCCCTTAGAATTAGGTACATAATAAGGTCTTAGTGTAGTTTGCACATAAGTATTTCTAAGGACCCTGGTGGGCACATGCAATTTAGAAGGTACAATAATTGTTATTAAAATTAAGAAATGTAATAATAGTATTTTAATAATTTTAATAGGACGTGTTAGAGAGGATGATATACATATGTACATATTTTTATAATTTATTTATTTTAGTGTAAAATCTTGCAGATATTCTTCTATACTGTAATATGATTTGTTTAAAAGTATCAATTTTAGGTTTTTTATAAATTTGTTGTAGTTAGGTTCGTTTTTTAAGTTATAAGGTAGTTTGTTGTAAATTTTTATGGTCATTACGTATGGACTATTAGAGTGGATGGACAGTGAGGAGTTTGGAAGAGCAAGTTTATTTCTAAGTCTTAAATTGTACTGGTTTTGGTTATCGTCGCGGTTTGTGTATGAATGGGGGTGATCGCGGACGAATTTACAAAGTTCTGAAATGTATATGCAGGGCAAGGTAAGGAGTTTATATTTCTTGAAATATGGTCTGCAACTATCGGTCTGTTCTATGTTGGCTAGGATTCGAATGAGTTTCTTTTGTAATATGAAAAGAGAAGGTGCGTCAGTACTGTTTCCCCAGAGGGTTATCCCGTAACTGAGCCAAGAGTGTACGTAGGCATAATAAGTGGCTAAAGATGTTTCAAAATTTGTTGTAGATTTTATCTCTCGAAACGCGTATGTAAAACTTGAGATTTTTGTTCGTAGATGTTGTATGTGCTGTTTCCAAGTTACATTTTTATCTATATTCAATCCTAGTAAATTAAAGGTGTTTACTGTCTCTAATTTGATGTTGTTAAATGAGAAGTCGATGTGAAGGGGCGTTTTTTGATGTGGGTGAAAGGTGATGATTTTAGTTTTATTGTAGTTAATTTCTAATTTGTGTGAGTTTATCCAGTTTGATGTTTTTGTTAATAAATTGTTTAGCTTAGTTTCTATGGTTGAATTGTTATGGCAAGATGTTAGTATAGATATATCGTCTGCAAAGCAAATACAGGGTTCTTCTATTATTTTAGGTAAATCGTTGATGTAAATGAGAAAGAGCAAACAACCTAATACGCTGCCCTGCGGAATTGATGAATTTGTTATTTTGATATCGGATTTTACATGTAATATAGTTTTAGAGTTATTATTAAAGTATTCAATTTCTACAGCTTGTGTTCGGTTTTTAAGGTATGATTTAAACCAGGTATGAGCTGTACCACGAACCCCTATATTGTATAGTTTGTCTAATAAGATGTTATAGTTTACTCTGTCGTATGCTTTTTTCATATCCAGTAGTATACCTACTGCGTACTTTTTTGTATTTATTAAGTCTATAACTTGTTGCATGAATTTAAATACCGCCAAAGTTGTGGATTTTTTCTTACGAAAGCCGTGTTGTGAGTCATGAAATAGGTTATATTTTTCGCAGAAACTATAGACCCGGTTGCAAATGGCTTTTTCAAAAATTTTTGATGCAGTCGGGAGAAGAGCTATTGGACGATAGTTATTTGGGTCTGTCTTTGAATTTTTTTTGTGTATTGGTCTTATGATTGCATTTTTGAGAAAATTGGGGAAGATGCCTTGGTCGAAGGACTGGTTAACTAGAAAACAAAATCTAATGGTAGGTATCGAATTATCGAGCAGTATTTACTATACTCAAGTGTCTGCGTATTTACTCTATGAGTTAATCCTCAAATGGGATCGGACGTAGTTAAGTAAAATTAAACTAATAAGGTTTAAATGGGAACCTAAAGATAATATTCGAATGTGGATACATTAGCAGCAGGTAGCATCTATAATTGAGGAACTCTGTAATGCAAGTCAGTCGTTTTTGCGAAAAAAGAGTAACAACAAACACACGTTCATTGTACATTGTACATACATGCAAACTTGAATGAAAAAGATAATATTAAATTAACATTATAAATTTGATATTATCTTTTTTACCACCATAACAAAACTAAATTATCTGTACCTACCTATCAATGAGGGATGGATTCATCAGGTAGAGCTATTACCGATAGCTAGAATACAAGACGAGTTCTACTTTTTTCTACAGTTTAATAAATTCAAATTTTAAAACAAAGCGATTTAGTAGTTTTAACAAGCAAAGGTAACAAACAAAACAATGTTACTAACCATCCCAATATTCACGTACAATCAACTTGATACTACTTGACGGAAATCAGACTTAGTAACAAAAACATTTCGTCAGATGGTTACCAGGAAAACTAAGAACAAACAGAATTTCGCGGAATTCCTGGAAGGATCTTGACGGAGGTATTACAAGATAAATCATATTTCAGCAGCTACCGTGAAAAGGGTCGGCAGTTGGCTGTAAACAGCGGGTTGAGAACGTAATCATGTAAAATACTGGCAGCTTTTTATAAGGGCTGGGTTTCTGCGCGTTCATTTTTAACACCCGACGCAAAAACGACGGGGTATTATAATTTTGATGTGTCTGTCTGTCTGTCGGTCTGTCTGTCTGTCTGTCTGTGTGTGTGTGTGTTTGTCTGTGGCATCGTAGCTCCCGAACGGATGAACGGATTTTGATTTACTTTTTTTTTTTAAAGTAGAGTTAGTCGAGAGTCTTCTTAGCCATGTTTGGTGGAAATCGGTTCAAGATGGCCGCCGCTACGAAATGACGGATTACTTTTTTCTTCTACAACCCCCTCAATATGAGTATCAAATGAAAGGTCTTAACTTGTAAAACACAACCCACTATATAAAATTTAAAATCCAAGAAGGAAGCCATCACAAAATGGTGAATTACATATTGCGTTGGGGGTTTTTTAAATTTTTAATTTAATTCACTTGTTCACAAAATGCAAAACTGTAGAGGCAGGTGTAAATTTAGGTCTACAATTTTGGAAACAACCGTGAGTTTTATGCATTAGGTACGTTTATCTAATTACGACAGAAGATGTAAGTCCAAAGGAATTAATTTTGTTAAATCAGTATCAGGAGTTCACGCCTGCAGTACCCAACATTGACACCCTCCTGACGATTGAGGTGAACTCGCTGACGAAGGACATTGTAATTGTCCGTATCCGTGGATGAGACTTCAGACGATCTTAATAGCATTAATACGCGAGTACAGCCCTCTTGTATTTGTAATAGGTAGATCTGTTAAATTCTACGCAGTCAAATAACTTGGGTTTGTGTGTGTTCATGTTCATTGTTCATGTTTGTCATACTTTAATAATATTAGATACTAAAAACTAAGACTCAAGAATTTAGTGATTGATGTCAATTAACTTCTTCAGTGATACCGTGGGGCATGCTATGCAATTTTGTTACAAATACCTATACTGCTACTAATACTGCTTTTTCATTCGCCTCTGTATCGAATCAAGTTGACTGAAACTGCGTCCGCGCAATCGAGCGTGAAATTGGTGAAAGTTATCGAAAATGCACAATATGATCGAGCTATTTGTTACCACCGTCACCAGCTCCGGTAGCCGTGATCGTCTAGTGGTTAGGACCCTACGTTGTGGCCGTAGTAACCCAGGTTCGAATCCTGGTCACGGCAGTGATTACACTGTCGCGGCGGAGCTATATTTTTGAGAATATTTTGTGAAACATCTACCCAGCACAATATTATGTAGACATCTTCTAGTCCCACACTAACAGGCCAGCTCTCTTCGTGCAATGGTTCGCGCAATTCTCATAGGAAAACCAAATTAACGGTGGTGAAATTATAGTCCGAGGCAGCAATAAAATCTACAAGAAACGAGAAAAATGGGGATTTGGTGCTAATACTGCTACTAGTCTTTTACCGGGGGTAGACTTCCTTTGCAGGAGGTCGTCTAGGTGGGTACCCCAACAGTGCCAGTTATTCTACCGCCTGAGCAGTGATGTGCAAACATTACTGTGCTCCGGTAGGAGGGCACTGTAGCTAGTGAAATTACTGGGCTAAAGAGTCTTAACATCTCATGACTCTTGAGTAAGAAGCGTTGGTGCAGTGCTCCTAGAATTTCACATAATTGTGAAATCCTAGGTAACACTGTACTGATTATGGGCAGCCGTTATCTCTTAACATCAGGAGAGCGTCTTGCTCGTCTTCTACTTAATCACATAAAAAAATAAAAAAAAATAGTCTTAAACTCGTGATGCCTTATAAGTGCTACAAAATATTCAAAGATGGCTCTAAAGAAAAAGTCTCTAAAGAGATCTTAACCTCTGAACTTAATTTTAACATGTTTGAAATATAATATCTTTAATAACACGTGTAAATCTTCTAAGAATTAATTAGGAAGCGCTTTAGGCTCCTGTGAGAAGCCTCGAGCTCTTTGTGGGCGACGTACCGTAAATTATACTGTTCCCATTATAGCACATTATGACGTTAATAATGTATTATCGTTATCAAGATTCGCTCTAGTAGGGTAATGGGTGTATCGAATACCTATAGAATATGATTAGTGTCGTAATTTAGTATAATATTGACTAAATTTGTAAATTGTATGTTAAAACAACCCTTATCACAGGCCTATTAACATCTACATGTGATGTTGTAAGTAACGATTGGCTTTTGAAAATGACAAAAGTGACAGCAAAGTTCACACATTAGTGTACATAGAGCGTGTGTGTATGTGGGTGTAGTTTGTGTTTAGTATTGACATATTATTTTACCGGGGACAGACATCCTTTGCAGAAGGTCGGTACCCCAACAGTACCAGTTATTCTACCGCCTGAGCAGTGATGTGTAAACATTGCTGTGCTTCGGTAGGAGGGCAATGAGCTAGTGAAATTACTGGGCTAAAGAGTCTAACATGACTCTTAAGTAAGAAGCGTTGGTGCAGTGTTCCTTGAATTTCACATCATTGTGAAATCTGAAGTAGCAATGTACTGATTATGGGCAGCGTTATCTCTTAACATCAGGAGAGCGTCTTGCTCGTCTTCTACTTCATCACATGAAAAAAAAATGTCATTATGATAGAGGAACCTATATTCGTCTACTAAAATATTAAAGATAAAATATATTTTAGCTACACCTTACCTAGTTAGTGTAAAGACGAGAGCTTCGATGTGACCCACAGCCCCTGTATTTTGGTGCTCCGAAGGAACAACTCCAGGTTTTTAGTGGATATCCCAGCCGCGCTCTACTTCGACGTGGGAGTCCCACACCACCTTGTGACTCTCGGCGTAGGGTGAGGATGCGTATTGTAACTTTCCTGAGTCAATAAAAGGTTGATAGTTTATCGGTAACACCAAACGGTCCAAACACACTAAAAGAAGTCAAATGGATCAAACGTGTTGAACCCCCAAAGGCTCGTTTATCTAATAAACACATTGTTAATTTTAATAACGAGAACAAAAACCACACCTGGCATCCTGTTTAACTTTGAAAGGAAACTTCAGCTTTGCCCTGTGTTTGCGGATGAAACTCGCAATAAATGTACGTGAACACCTTTCAAATTGAAAATAAACAACCCCAGGTCACGGACTTGTCCGGTGGAAATTGTATGAAAACATCTTTTCGCGTAGAAAATTCACTCCCTTTTCTGGAGTAAGAAAATAACCCTGAGATTTTGATGCTAGTTCCTGAGATGTTTTTCTTGGCATCTATTTCTATACTATAAATGGTGACAGTCATAATTTTTTACCGCATCATTATCACCTTAACAGCACTTATTGCTTTAATAGCTATTTTAACTATTGAAGATTTTTAAAAACTTATAAAAATATAACAATACTTTACATTAGGTAGTCCTTTTTAGCTTTCTGAGTGACTCAAGGGAAAACAACGCCCACCGCAGACAACCATTTTTTTTCTTTATTGTGCCAGTCTTTTGTTTGATTGTCATAATTACGACGTTCTTCTGTTTTATGGAGAGCTTAGCAAGCAAGCCGTTGAGTGCGCAATTTAGTAAATTAGCAATTTTATGTCTCGTCATACTCGTAAAATGTTGGCATAATCACCGGAGAGATTGAAAAATCTTAAGGCCAGTTTAAGGTACAATCGCACTAAGCTGCAGTTGCGCTGCAGCGGCGCGGCGCGGCACGGCGCGGCCAAGTATCTTTTTATGAACATGTATGAGACATACCGCACTACGCGGCAGCAGCGCGGCGCAACACGGCGCGACATTTTCATAGAAATTACTTGGCCGTTCCGGGCCGCGCCGCGCCGCGTCGCTGCAGTGCAGTTGTCGCTTAGTGCGACTTGACCTTTATTATAGCGTGTCCACTGGACCGTTACTTATTGTGAAAGTGCTCTTATTTCGGCAATTTGCTCGAGGCATTTAGAATAATTTGCTTCTACATTCACCAGCTCCGACAGCCGTGATCGTCTAGTGGTTAGGACCCTACGTTGTGGCCGTAGTAACCCAGGTTCGAATCCTGGTCACGGCAGTGATTACACTGTCGCGGCGGAGCTATATTTTTGATAAGATTTCTTTAGAAAACATGTTAGAAGATTTAGGGGAAAAATTCCTATCTTGATTTTTCAGAGAATTTTAAGAAAAAATACTATGCATTCTTCTACAGTTAGGTAGAGTTCTATTCCTTAATTATTTTAGATCGTTCCTCTACATATGTGGTAGGCACATTTTTATTGGCTGACAGAACAATTACATAAACGGATTTTATCTCCACGTGTCAAATAATGGAAGACTTATACTTCTGGATTACCATAATAATAATTTCTACCAACGAAAGTAAACAACTTTTCTCGCATTTGTGGTAAAGCCTCTACCATTAATTAACGAACTTGTGAAAAGTTTCGCATGATTTTAAAGCGGAGGAAAACTCATTAGAGAACTGTGCTAACTCTAACTTTTTGGAGTAACAGGTACACCTTCTGCTTGAAATATCTGGTAATTGTCAAAATAACTAGGGTTTATGAGGCTTGATGTTATGTTTCTAGTTTCTAACGATAGCAGAACATTGTTTCCGGAGAATTTGGCATCAAAGTTTCCGTACCGCGATTCTATATGGTTAGCAACTTTGCAGCAAGACAGCAACTGAATAAGCGTTTTAAGTTATCGAAGATATTCCCCAAAAAGTTGTTATTAGATAGGTACTGGGCGCGAAATTTCGAATAAATTGGCATATATACGAGTAGTGTATAAATTTTTAAACAGAAAGGAGGTTTTTAAGATTTAATTTTAAACGTAGGTAAGTAGAGTTTGATTGCGAGCAGTATCGCTGATAGCTTTGTCAGAATTTCATTGATCTTTGGTATACATGAATTGCTGAAATACATTAGCAAAAATAGATACTCAATTTAAACCGAGCATTTTTAAAATATTTAACTGACTTTCAGCTCTCTTTTAACAACCGATTTTTTACATTGGTGAAAGCGTCTTCAAGTAGTAAGTACCTACCTACTCGAAAGTAAATTATAATCTGTGATCATACATATAAAATCAAACCAATTGTGTACCTTCCTATTTTAAATCAGTAAATAAATAGTCAATGCCCTTAAACAAGTAACAGGTGCTCCAAGTAATTTCGTCAAACTAACAGAAACACAAGTTTCAAGTTCACTTAAGGCGCAGCATTCCAATTTAAACTTCAACAGTGCGCCAAGATTTTGTTAGGGGAGACTGTTTCACTCACTTAGTGCAGTTTATGCTCAGTTATTGTTCATTAGCATTGCATTGTTGGCTTTATAACATTGTTTTAATAAGCTTAGAACGGTTTTCATAGAATATTTATTGTAGTACTTATATCTGGCATTGCTAGCAGCCTCTGCTTGAACTGACATGGTATGAGCAGCGCTCTTTCGTTGGTTGCCCCTGGGTGAAACATAGTGATATATTTTACTTTGGAAATCCATGGGCATTAGTTAAAAAAAATAATAAGATAAATGGATACTTAAAATTACGTCCAAAGCTGAACATGATAGAAAACGAAAATTAAAAACGAAACGAAACGGTGGAATACATTTTGGAAACTTTTATTAATATTACTTATATTGTATATAATTGTACTTAAAAATGAAGGGACATGGGCCCGCAAGGCAAAGGTCGCTGAGGTCAACCTCCGACGGCGTCACTGCGATCATCTGGATAAGCAACAGGTGGGCTGGCAAAAAACGGACCTTGATAGTGATTAATATGGAGAGTGGAGAGGCTTGGGAGCTGGAGAAACACCTTTGCCCAGTAGTGGGATAGCACAGACTAAATATAAAACAATTAAAAATTATGCCAACAGATCTCGCTAGTGTTCCTAAACACGATATGAAGTTACGAAAGTTTGGTAGATTAACAACGCTTCAAGCTGTTATATTGTTAAAGTTTAGAAGTGAGGTTAACCCTGGATTACACTACGTAAACTGGGTTATGACTTTATAACTGTTGAGAAATACGTAGGTGGAGAATAAAAGTTATATAAAATCACGATGCATGACCAACATACCTGAGGGGCTATTGGCTAATTCTCACCCACTACGATTAATGGCAAGTTCAATGTACATTGCTGCTTTTGTTATTTTACTCATATTAATAAGGAGGTTTAAGCACGTAATGTACGGAATTTTGTCTAAGGATTCTAGTGTTTCACATGTCGTTTTGCGATAGCCAATAGGCCCTCCGGTGTAAAATGGTGTTAATCTTCAGCCATTACTAGTTCCCATCCACTGGGCAAAATATTCACGAAGTTCAGTAAAACCAAGGAGGGATTTACCTAGTCTATTTGGGCGACACCCAGTAGGTAGGTAATCGTTGGTAACACCATCTATGTTACAGACGTATATCTTACTCTTATTACTTACCAATATTATAAACGTGAAAGTTTGTAAGAATGTACGGATGATTGGATGTATGTTTGTGACTCTTTCACGTCTAAACGGGTGGACCAATTTGCCTGAAAATTTGGCATAGACATAGCTTAGACCCTAGAATTTCTAGAATAACACATAGGCTAAAGTACAGCAGGGAAAACCGCTGGGCGCAGCTAGAAGGTGATAATTTCAGATAGGCAAGTGAAATTTGGCATATATGTAGTTCAGACCCTGAAAAAACCCATAGGGAGGTAAAACCGCTGGGCACAGCTATTTAAATAATAAATTATGGAATTTCTGAATCATTTTAGTTATGTTATAGTATAATATTATGATAATATTACAATGATGCAACTTTTATAAGACTTGAGTATAGATATAAAATTTGATGTCATAAATAATAATTTTTGCATGTATACACATAATTAAGTTAAACGTAGCGAATGGGCAACTAAGTAAATAAAAATATAATGCAATAATCATTAATATTACAATGCTTTAATTTACAATAATTCTCGCATTACTGTGAATCAGTAAGCAGTAGGTATTCGCGCAGTAAACAAAGTGGGCTTGTTTCGAATTATCTTATTATAATAACTCGTAATAATAATCACAGTTCGATAACCTTTTATCAGTTTAATTCGACATGTCAAGATGTTTCCTTATCTTCGGGCTGATTGTAGCTTCTTATGCATGTGAGTTATTGTTTTGTCTCCTTTGTTCTTTATATTACGTGTTAAGCTTTTGCGTATCATATATTTTAGATTGTTTTTTTTTAATTTATTTTTTAAGCATTATAGCAAAATAGCTGTTTCTGAATAATTATTACTCCTATACACAAAAACATTGCTCGGATGGAGATGTCAAAAATGTTCAAGCACTGTGATTACATACTTTTCTTTTCCGCGTAGCAAGAAAAAATGCTCCCTTGCGCACTACTTTGTCTTTTAAATTAATAATGAGAGAATACATAAAGAAAATACAGTTTTGTAAATACTAGAAGTACGACGATCCAGGATATCCGCTTATCTAGAATTACATGTATCGTTTTTTTCTGATTGCTTTATTGCCAAAAAATAATATTTTGCGATAGCAATATTTTCATATAATTAAATATTAATAATTTCAGTGCACCCTGATTTATGCAGATCAGTACCGAAGCAGACGCATTGTCTTATTGAATACAGGGTGCGATATCGATGGCCGCATCAGATAAGGTACTACCTCTTCAAATCCATTAAAATATTAAAAATATATCATGTAGACGTCACCAACTAGCTGTAGTCTTCTAGATTTACCATAAGCACAATACATCGGTCTAGTCGGGTCTAGCCCGCGTTTTCACTGACGACGAGCTGAGCTGAGCGTGAATTGTCCAATCACGATGCTCGAGTGGAGATTTCGAGTATCGTGATTGGTCATTTAATGCTCTTAGCTACGGGTCAGTGGAAATACAGTCTGAGCACTTTGAAATTCACGAAGTCACTCCTTTATCGGACTTATAAGCCTGTCGTGGAAGTACCGTTACGCTTATTGAATCTTCTTCTGAATTTATTAAAGAAAAACGTGTATATTTTGGTTGATAGATCAATTACCGTACAGCATAAACCACTGAACAAGTTGGGCTAAAATTTGACACATTGAATGAATGAATCGTGTAGAAACGGTTTGTCAATGGGAGAGAACCCAAGAAACATAAGCTAGTACGTCTTTTATAGATCTAGAATGTGAAATACGAATAATTCGTTTATTATAACAATTATTTAAATTATAAACTTCTATTGCAAAAAAAATGTACCAAATATGATGTATCCTACTCCTTCCATGTTCCTGTTCCTAGCACAAATCAGCTGTGACCTATAGGGTCACCAGTCACAAACCGCAGCCACAACGTCCGGAGCACCCTCGTCATTTGTTTGTCACTCCGTAAATTAGGGTAACAACTGGCACAACTACCTGACTGGGACAACGTATCTACCATTTATCATCCTTTAGTTCGGGTGCTGAGACAAAATACAAGCCTGAAGGCTAAATGGCTTCTCTACGATATGGTCGGAACTCGGGATAGATATTATAATCATAGGATCGAGTATCGACTATGTACTGATATTTTCCAGATAACTAAGCAAGGAAAGGATATCACTGGCCTTTTGGATCTATAAAAAAATATTCAAGCAGCGTCCATGTTAAAGGTACGAGAATGGCTAGTAAGGCCGATACGGGAGAAAGGAAAGGATGTAGTAGATAGTATATTTTAAGGGAAGAAATCATGTTATCATCAATTAATTGAATTAATCCAATTATTAAAATTACGTCCAAATAAATAATATTGATGAGATTAGGCGTTACTTTGCGATCCATGATAATTATAAATTAAAAATTTATATTCAAGTTAATTCCGCTCTAATACAGTAAAATTAACATTGAATATTAAAATAATATAATACAAATAATAACGTTACAGTTCCAGGGGTTTTTACGTATTTTCACCTAGACACTGTACTTTAATATTCGTTTTTTTAATAAACTTTAATAGAGCAAAAGAGTTGTGTCAGGATCGCAACAAGTGGAGGGAAATAGTCTCTGAATATCCCAGCGGGAACCAGGCGTGATTGTATGTACCTATGTTTCGTTGAAAAAGCCTCTGTATTTCAGATTCGTATACAACTGGTACACGCGGACTTGCTTCGAGATCCGTTGGTCCAACCACTGCCCGTCCGTTCCTGAACCGATTGTCTCAAACAACTTTGCTTCGATGGAGGAGTGTTTGGATGAATGTAGTGGATGGGCGTAACAATAAAAAGTTTTAAAAAATGTGTATTTTTCGTATGCAGTGCCACTAATTTTTTTAATAAGCATCATGTTTGTACAGAATTTTGGGTACAATGAGATCTTAAAACTATCCAAATCCATCAAAATTCTGCCTTTAAAGGCTTACCTTCTACAAATATTGAGTTAATGTTTATAATATAATGTAAGTAGTAGTATTATTATATCTTCCTTATTCGTAGTTATTATCTAAATAACATATTAAGAATTTAAGACTAAATAATGTAAAATGACTGTTAAATTTCGTGATGCCCAGTAATTTCGGTAGTAACATCACAAATACATTCATTACTTACTCATTCATTACTTTTGTTTACTAACCCATGGACCTTTGTTGTCTGAAATAAAGATATTTGATTTGATTTGATTACTGCTTACCGAAAGAATAACTAGCAAAGGTGTGGTACTTCCCCAGGAAGCCTCTGCAGTATAGGCCTACCATTACATAAAACCACATTAACGGATTCATAAAAAATATTAAAGATAAAATGTGTTAACTTAATTACAAAATTATTATACTTAATTTAGAGCGAATTATAATTACGTTTTAATTTTAAAACTCGCGAACACAAAGCGATTAGCGATATATTAAATTTGACTTTAAAAAGGCCTAGTTAGTTTACTTATTAACTCTGAATATTTGACTTGACTTTAACTTGAATTGTTGTTTGTAGGAAGACTTGTATCAATTTTGACCTGACTAAGCGTGCGTCCACTACCTCGGCCTGGCATGTATGATGTATATGTATGGCTTTTATGGATATTATTAATTGCAAAAGTATGGATGTATGAAAGTGTGTCTGTTACGTAAACGGCTGTACCAATTTGGCCTAAAATTTGGTATATTGGAAGGTTAGACCCTGGAACAAAACATAGGCTACTTTTCAGCGTGCAAAACATTATTAATTCATTTGCAAATACACCACAATGTGTGTACATTTATGCAGTTTATCAACAAAAATGGCGGATGATTAAATTGAATTCCGAACAAAAATAAAACAAAAGCTATCCACTAACAAGGGTGTTTTATAAATGGAAGTATAGGCCACAATTCACAATCACCGACACGCAGACGGGCGCGGCGCTAATGGCTCCGACCAGACTGCACAGACTAATTACATAACAGAGAATACACTGTATAAGTGTAGTAAGTAAACGTACTAAGAATTAAAATAAAATGCTTGTATTAAACAAATATAAACTTTTTTATACAACCAAGTAAGAAGACGAAGCTTATCGACATGTGTATCCTCCCCATCCTAACTTCCGGTGCTCAGACTTGGTCATTGACCGAGTTGCAAAAATTCCGCCTTGGGGTTTGCCCAAGAGCAATGAAGCGCAGCATCCTGGGGATCAAAATTACTGATAGAGTGCGTAACACCGTCATAAGAGCGAAGACGGGAGTCATAGATGTTGGCTATAAATCAGCAAAACTGAAATGGAAGTTGGCGGGTCACGTTAGCCGTATGCACTCCGACCGCTGGGCAAAAATCTCCACAGAATGGGTGCCTAGAGAAAAGCAACGCCGCCGAGGCCGGCCTAGTAAGCGACGGCGAGACGATTTAGATACATACCAGATCGGCTGGCCCGAGGTGGCGCAAGAAAGGAATAAGTGGAGGGATTTGGGGGAGGTCTTTGCCAGGCACTGGGACAGTACAGACTAGAAAAAAAAAGAGATGACGCAGCCCATAATTAGTACAGTGCTACCTTGGATTTTAACTTATTTGGAAATTTCTCGTAGGGTAGGTATACTTTTCAAAATGTTATCGAAATCGGTCGAATGGTTTTCAAGTTATAGAATTATAAAAACGCGCGTCTAGGCCTCACTTATTAACGAAGCTTTAGTGTTGGATCATTAATTTGTATGAAATTCATGTTTTGACCATTACAGATATTTCAGCATTAATTTATGGTTATCCTATAGTCGTAGGTTATCATTAGTCAAGACATAAGTATAGGTCTTGCCCGATAATAGTATACATATCACCATATATGGAAGGCCTTAAAACACTTTAACATTAATAAAAGTGCTATAATAAACACGCAAAAAAGCTGCGTATCGCTTAGCTCATATTTGCTTAACCGAAGAATCCAAGCCATCTTGCTGAAATATCTTTATAACACACGAGATCTGCTTAGCAACTCGATAAAAATGTCGCATAAGCACCATATAAAGCTTCGCCAAACTCGTAACAAAATGTAGATAACTGTAGAATACGAGACAGCAACGTCCGCATAGCAAGTTGTCCTTGACGTGATCTCTCTGTTGTTACGCTACTCTGTGCCGCCCTACGACTAACTAAGTTATACTCGCAGTATGAAAAGTTCAATTTCAAGTTCAAAAAAAATGCTGACAATAAATTGTAGTGAAATACATCCTAGGTTCAATCCTTGGTAAGTATAACTTATTGCTTAAATAATTTAAATAATAATGGCAGAATATAAGAGTTTGTCTGAGTCATTTTGTAGAAGAGCAGACTCTTCTGATCTTAACAAGTACTAAATGTTTTTCTTAGAAATAAATGTTGGTAGAAATTAGCAACTGGAATTTAATAAAGTTAAATAGAGTAACTATATAATAATAATAACGGTGTGCAAATAAATGTTTCGTATTTATGTGTGTGACACATAATGTTGGTCTCTAAGTAGGTACCATAAAATATAGCACTTGCAAAAAATTCAGAAAAAAAATGGTCAACTTTATAAACAGCATATTTAAAAATTTACTACTGAACTGTTTTCTGAATTCTCAAGCTAATAATATACATATGTGCAAAAGTGTGAATATGTGGATCTGTATGTATGTGAGTATTTGTTAACAACTTAACTAAGCGAGCTGAAATTTGATGTATAGGTACATAGGCGGATCCAGGATTTGGTTCTGGTGGGGGCAAGGTGCAGAAAGGCAAGAATATTATCATTTTTACTAAGAAAAAAGTGTGTTTAGGTCGCTCTGAACAGTTAAAAAGTTCAAATATGCGAGCGCCGAGAAAAAAAATGATAGTCTTGACTATGAAATATGTGCAAAATTCGTAACTCTACAATGCTTCTGGGGGGGGCCTTGGCCCCCTGGCTCCCCCCCTAAATCCGCCTATGTATAGGTAGCTCAGACCCTAGTATAGCACATCTACTTCGGTTCAGCGAGACACAGAAAATTCGTAATATTATTACACGGTTTATTTAAAACAACACATAACCTAAAAGATTATAAAAGTTGCAGATATCTGATACTGAAAACCATCCATAAGAATCGTATGAACTTGATCTACTGCCCCAAAACGTACGAGCTCGCGTAATCCTCGAGCCTTTCAGTGTTTTGCCGGCCGCCGCAACAGGCTGTCCGGGCAAGTTACCGACGGCTGGATAATACCGGTTCAAACTGGTAAATAGACAACTAATCAGGAATGGGGAACAAAGTCGTCACGTTTACTGAGCAGCAGCTCGAGGATTATCAGGTGAGAGAGAGTGGAAAAGTTTCGTGTGTTTGAAAGAATGTTTCTTTACGATAAAGAAATAGTACAGATTTATTCTTTATTTACTACTTATTTTTAGCAGTAAGTGAAGAACGTAGATTTTTAAACGTTTCTTCTAAAAATAAAAGTTCTTGTTTTATTGTTAGTGTACTTTTCGTTTGTTGATTTTTTTTGTATCAATGTAGCGAGTGCAAAAACTTTATTGGGATATTTTTTTTCACAATCTTAGGAAATAATTAGTACTTAGTATAATGAAGTTTTATTTATATTCTTTTATTGGTGACAATTTGTAAAAAACAAATGTAAGGTTACAAAAATAACATGTTATAAATATAGAAAGTTTATATGATAATATAGGCGTTTCTCTAATTTCTCACTTTGCTATAACCCAGCCATGAGATATTTAAGAGATTCCAAATAATAACGCCTTTATTAACTTATATTATATCTCTTTTTCGTTCAATATCTTTTAGAACTTTTTATTGTTATCGGCTAGTGAATATTTCCGATCCAGTTAGCTGATACGGTTTCTAAACTTAATCCCACTGATAATATAGGGCGATTATTTATATCTACGCCTAAATTGCTGAACTAATTTAACTGAAATTTGAGATTATGGAGTTTGCTTAGACTCTGCAATAATCTATACATACATATAAGCCTAATTACTCAGCGCGTAAAACGTCTGGACACACTAACAGACACACATAAATTTATAAGAGAATTACTTGTTTACTTTGTTTTATTTGAAATGGCAGTACTGTTCTTATTTAACTTAGTTAATAATGTGATAGTTCTTATTTCAGCCACGCGCCAAAATATCCATGTAACTCCATCTTATGTTATCATTTATCATCCTCTAGCAAATGTCCCGAATGACGTCATTTCTTTATCAACGCCACTGACGTAATTGAAACTTTTCCAACCCCCGCTCCTACATCCGCTACACTTAGTAACAATATTTACAATACAATAATACTTTATTGTAAACCTGGTTACAAGAAACTGTGCAATATTTACATTTGTAATATTATTAATTAAGCCATACCTACTTGTTTTCACTTAATAATTGTATTTGAATTATTAAAAAAAATTTAAAATGTGTTTTAGTCTGTAAAAAATGTCATAGGTACTTCCGTTAGTTTTCAGAAAATGTAACCAAAAATTTTATGTATAACATTTTGTATTAATAAAGATATTTTAATATCAAAATCAAACCCCCGCTCCACTTCGTGCACGCTTTTTATAAGGAGTCAGCTCTACTTGCGATTTTGCGATAGACTGTATCGTAGAGTTAGAATCCAATTCTGTTAGAAAACAAATATGAAAATCACTTTTGAATAATACCGTGCGTACATTTGCGCGAAGTAGAGTATTTCCTTATAGGTACACACTGTAAACTCAGTAGTGAGTAACTTACTTTTTCTTTTTTTATGTAAAGAAGTTAGAAGACAAGCATGACGCTCTCCTGATGTTAAGAGATAACGCTGCCCATAATATGTACAGTGCTACTAGGATTTCGTAATGAAGCGAAATTCTAGGCACAGTGCATCAACGCTTCTTACTCAAGAGACATAAGATGTTAAGACTCTTTAGTCCAGTAATTTCACTAGCTACAGTGCCCTCCTACCGAAGCACAGTAATGTTTGCACATTAGGTACTGCTCAGGCGGTAGAATAACTGGCACTGTTAGGGCACCCACCGAGACGACCTGCAAAGGAAGTCTACCCCTTGGTGTAGAGACGTTTTGTGCAAACATTTATAATAAGCTATTTAATTAGACTGTTAGATTGACTTGTTTATCTAACAGAGGGACACATCTCATATATATTTTATGTTTAACAGGACTGTACATTTTTTACAAGGAAAGAAATACTTAGGTAATGTACACTAGGTATCAGCTCATTAATCTATCAACGCACAGCTCAAACCACTGAACGTATTTAGTTAAAATTTTGCAAACATGTTTCATGACGTAGGGATCCATTAAGGTGAAGCTGCGAGTATATAATAAGCAATTTTCTCCTCTCTCTGCACGGTTGTCTGGAAGAAATTGCTTTTAGCGATTAGACTGCCAATTGTAAGACATAGATTATAATATTGTGCTTTTATTTTTATAATATATCTTTTCTGTGTTTTTTTTTATACAACGTAACAAGTAAGACGAGCAAGACGCTCTCCTGATGGTAATAGGTAACTGCCCATAATTAGTACAGTGCTACCCATGATTTTACAAAGGTAAAATTGTGGGTGCACTGCGCGAACCCTTCTTACTTGAGGGTCATAAGATGTTAAGACTCTTCAGCCAATTAATTTCACTAGCTACAGTGCCCTCCTACCGAAGCACAGTGTGTTTCAATAAAGTGTTATTATAAGCTAGCTAGCTGTTTATTTATAAGCTAGTTTAGTAATAAAATTCCAAATCAATAGCAGTAAAGTATCCAATGGAAATTGGTACGTTTCATTAGCGGCACCGATTAATCCGCTTTACGTGTGACGTGCCAGATTATCGACCATGGCTTCCCTCACGTTTTCTTTACATTCGACTAAAAGGTGGGTATAGACTAGCTTTGCAGTGTCACGTTTTTACGAATACAATTTTGATAAGGCTCATGAGCGTAGGCAGTCATGGGCTCAGGGTGGGGCAGCAGTCTTAAACATTATTTAACTAGCAAACCAAGCGTTGAAAAATTATAAAAAATTACCTTCAATGACACAGACTGATAGATGAACAGTACCTAGAGTCTGACTATGAAATATGTGAAATCGGCTAATTTATTTATTTTATTTTATTATTCAGCACAACGCTAGGACTAACTTAATGCTAACATAGCATTTTCTACCAGTTGACCTGTTTACAGGAAAAAATTACAAGATAATGGGAGGAGTGCAGACAAATATCATGGACAAATCTAAGAAATCTTAACATTAGTACTTAAAATTAATTGACAAACTAATAAATATTATATACCTATATATACACAAATTATAATAGAATACACAAATTAAAATACTAAATAAATATAAGTAATTTAAACTATTAAATATTGATGGAGATAATTAATATTATATAAGATCAAAATAGTACAAAAAAAAAATCAAAATATAGCTAAATAAATAGTACAAATAAAAATATACATACAAATAAATATATATTAAAGAAATTGACAATGATAAAGAGATAATTAACCTATAATAATTAACAAGAATCTAGTTATTGCTAGTGACTCAATTGTTAAACACTTTTTTTTAGTAGTGATCGCGTAACTTCCTCTTGAACATATCTTTAGACGGCGCACCTTTTAACTCCACTGGTAACGCATTCCAGAGCCTGACAGCTTCAATTGAAAAAGATTTATCAGTAAAACAGGTCGTATGCGGTGGCATATAGAGGAAAAGCTTATAATAGGATCTGTGTTGCCGATCGCTCTTATCATCATTAAAGTTGAAGCATTCTTTTAGATACGTAGGAGTGTGAGGGTCATTTAGGATGGAATAAAGGAGACATAGGATACGGACATGCCGACGTTCGCGGATGGGTAGCCATTTGAGCTGAGCACGATGCTCAGATACATGATCATATTTTTTTAAACCGAAAATGAGCTTAATGCAGGTATTGAGTAAACGATCCAATTTGTTTAGAAGTTCAGAATTTAAATCCAAAAAGCACACGTCTGCATAATCTATGATAGGGAGCAACAAGGAATTAACGAGGGTAATTTTTGTTTTAGTAGGAAGAAAATTCTTAAGACGTACGATAGAGTGGAAAGACGCATAGAATTTGCGGGAAATTTCTTTCACGTGATCAGACCAAGAAAGGTTAGCGTCAATAATAATACCCAAGTCTTTTACATTAGGAGAAAAAGGAATAGGGACACTGTTAAAAGACAGATGGGTAAGATTAGACATGTCGACTTTAGCTAATTGGCGGGAACTACCAATGACAATAGCTTGGCATTTATTGGGATTAACCGATATGCCAAAACTGTTTGACCAGGAAAGAAGCCGCGAGAGATCATCATTGAGTAAACTAATTGCACGGTTGATATCAGTTACAGGGGCGGCGAAATAAAGCTGTAGGTCATCGGCGTACAAGTGATAGCTACACACAAGGTGGTCGGAAAGGAGATTTATAAAAAGTGAAAAGAGAAGAGGTGAGAGAATACCACCTTGAGGAACACCAGTATCCACTTCAAGACAGTTGGAGTAATTTTGACCATTTCGAATGATTTGACAGCGCTTGTATAAATAAGAAGAGAACCAAGAAATGGCAGCAGGGGAAAAATTTAAGCGTGGAAGAACAGCAAGAAGTAGGTCGTGATCGACGGCATTGAAGGCATTACTGAAGTCAATGAGGACAAGGACTGTTACTAGTGATTTTTCCATGTTTACCCGTATATCTTCAGTGACCTTCAGAAGCGCAGTAGTCGTGCTGTGACCAGCTCTAAATCCTGATTGAAATGGATTATTCAGTTTAGTGTCACGGAGATAATCTGTGACTTGTTTATGAACAACGGCTTCGAGAACTTTTGACAGAAATGGCAAAATAGAGATAGGACGAAAATGTAGAGGGAGGACAGGATTTGAAATTTTAGGAAGTGGTATAACATAGGCTTTTCGCCATTGATCAGGGAAAACGCCACTAGACAATGAGGCATTTATAATGTGAGTAATTAAAGGGATAATATGATCACTGATGTGCATGATCATTACACGCCCAATGTCATCGGCTCCAACCGCTTTAGATCCCAATGACCCCAAAATTTTTCTTATATGATCCTGGCTTACATGGCAGAAACAAAAGGGATCGCTGTTCGGCACAGGAATAGTGGCTATTTGTTGGAGTGTAGTTAGTTTAACTATTGGAGAAATTTTACTAGTAGCAGTGAAATGGATATTTAGAGCGTTAAGATCTAATGAAATGTTGGTGTCACTGCATTTGGACTTAGCCAAGCCTAGGGATCGTAAAAAATTCCAAAGCCCTGCAGGAGTTGCCAATTCAATTTGTTCCGCAATGTGACGCCGTTTTGCATTTCGGACCAGTTTATTGCAGATATTACGCAGTTTCTTATAAGCACACCAATTTTGGTCCGATCTCTCAATTTTGAATCGACGGAACGCCCGATCTCGTTTGCCCATGGCTCGACGGATCACATTGCTAAACCATGGAGCCGGAGGTCTCTTGATTTTAACAGGCCGGATAGGCGCGTGCTTGTCAAACAGGGATATTATATTCTTATTTAGGAACTCCACTTTTTCATCAAGAGAACCTAGCGACTCCGCGTCCGACCAATTCACTAAGGAAGCGTCTGATTCAAGTGTATCAAGATTTATCCGAGAATAACAGCGCTGATTTTGAATAATCGGTCTAGGCTTAGGAGTTCTGATTTTAAAAGATGCATAAATGAGGTCGTGATGCGAAAAAGCAGGAGCAGAAAGTTGACCATGAGTGGCTACCAACTCCGTATGAGAAGTGACAATGAGGTCAAGAAGGGTGTCAGAAGTAGAAGTATGGTGAGTGGGGCCAAGATCAAGTAAGGAGAGATTTATAGAATCTAATAAATCGCGAAGTTTCCGAGAGCGCGAGTTAGTGCGTAGCTGACACGTGTTGAAATCACCCATAATTAAGAAATGGGTATAACTGGCTATAAGTGATTCAAGGATGGCTTCTAAGGAGGAAAAATAGTCAATATTAGGGGGACAATAAATTACACCCAATATGAGCTTCACCCCAAAATCCACCTCCAGGAATAGAAACTCTATACCAGCATTGTATAAAGAAGGGGATTGGGCAAGAATTTTTGACTTAATGTGGCTCTTAATATAAATGGCTACCCCACCACCCTGTTTTCCAGTACGATCGTTTCTAAGTAAAATGGACCCAGGAAGAGGATAACAGACCGAAGGAAGTGTAGGTTTTAGCCAGCTTTCGGAGATAAGTACAGCGTGAATAAGGGGAGACTCAAAGGTTTCATGTATGTCAGAGAAATGGGATGGAACGCTTTGAGCATTTATGTGACATACATTAAAATTCTTTTTGAAATTTAGTAACTTCGCTTGTAAAATTTCCCCTAGAGTTTGCGTTCCATTATTGTCGATACTATCATAAGATGAGTTACTAGATTCAGCAGTAATAAAAGAATCATCATCACTACAACTTATATCCATATTATATAATATTAAATATATTATATATACTAAAATATAATATTAGATTAATAAATATAAATAATATAATTATTAAAAAATAATATAAATAAAATAATTAACTTACTCCCACCGACGCTGCTACAAAGTGTATTAATACTAGGACTACTTAACTACTAAGCAATATTAACTATGGTTTTACAAAAAGAAGTACATAATTTCACTGTAAAGTTAGCAAAACGAAATAATGAGAATTTTCACATTCCATAATATTAGGCAAGTGGCTTATTTAAAATAAAGAATTGTTACGTAGCAGGTGTATCCATATTGTCCATATACAATATAAAAAAAAGATAAAAAAGAAAGCATGACAATGTGCAACAAAATTACATATAAAGAGAAAAAAATATATATCGGAAAGTAATTACACAATGCAAATGTAAATACACAACACTACATTATAAAAAGCCAGCTGATTAAAAGTGCAAAATAATATTATAGATGTTACAATCACATTGGCAAATGTATGAGACGTATTACACCATGTCAAACTATATAAAAAAGAAAAAAATGTCAAAGTCAGTGATGACTGATGACAGTTGACTGTTGACCGGTGTCACAATTATTTAACAACAAAATAAAATACAAATACCTGCTACGACCGAAAAAATATTCAAGAAATACATAAAAAAAACATCCACTACCATTGAGAAAGCACTTGATAGACTAGCAGTTACTACATGGTTAAGTTATACTATTCAAGTCATCATGCAGAGTTTAACACCGACGATAGCTGCCTACAACTACTTCTTCGCTGCAGCGATTCTTTTTACCTTGACGGCGCCCGCAGCACCGGTCTTCACAGCTGTTGCCTTCGGTGGCGTCTCCTTAGCTGCGGGAGTAGGCGCTGTTTCCTTAGGAGAAATAGCGTCGAGGTCCGCCATGCAGTATATTCGATGGCGCTCACCGTCTTGGCCGAGCACGTAGACGATTCCCTCCCGCGTCCAAGCCCTGGAGACTCCGAATCGTTGGCGGGCAGCCAAGAAAGCGTCATGACGCGTCTTCGTCAGGAACTCTGAGACCGTGATACCAGAACCTTTAAGAGAAGTTTTAGACGACCAGATCTTGTCACGGATTCCTACGTCACGCAGCTTGACGAGGATTGGCCGCGGTCGGTCCTTGTTGGCGGCGCGCCCCATGCGATGACACCTGCTTATGTTGCTAGTGGAAAAGCTTGCAAACTTAAGTTTGTCCACCATTACCTTAGCAACCACAGCTGCTGTATCCTCCTTTTGCGACTCCTGAACACCATGAATAAGAAGTATCTTGCGTCGGCTTCGAGTTTCGCCCTGATCTACCTGCAAAGCCAACACAGCGATCTGAGCCTGCAGAGCACGCATTGAAGCCACGGAGAAGGCCCGCAGGGATGCCAGCTCATCGGCAAGACTTCCAGGACTGCTAGGAGCTGTCTTCTTTACCTGTTCCTCAATGGTATCCAGGCGACGATTAAAGGTGTCCATCATTTTGTTCAGCGATTCTTGAACAGCATCCATGTTTTGTAGGTTAGAGTGAAAAAATATTGTGATGTGAAATAGTGCAATATGGCTAGAGAATTGGTAGGGAAAACACTTTGTGGCAGTCAGTGATACTTAAACCATGGATTGTACCATTAATTGTGTCTGTAAGTATTGTAAATTATTTTTAATTAAATATTAAAAACAGAGCACTTAAAAATGGTGTTTACACTTCTACCCTACCCCCAGAAAAAAAAGGTAATTTAGGGCGCTAAGAAAATTTTAAGGACCTTACAGGTCAGAGCCAGGGTGGGGCGAGTGCCCCATTCTGCCCCACCGTGGCTACGCCCATGATAAGGCTGGTTTTCAAGGTGTGATTAACGAGTTTCGGTTCAGCGCCCGTAGCCCAGCGACAAAACATTAAACTTCCTGTGCGACGTGTTCTGTTTGTTTATGTTCGGTAGTTAAACATATATTACTAAAGAGAGCATATTATAAAGTTTACCAATACATAGAAGACTAGTGCCAGCTAGTGCCATCAAAATGAACAATAAATTATGTAACCAAGATAAACACTGTAAACACATACCTATTTAACAAGTGGATTAAATAAAAAATTTAAAAAACCCCCAACGCAATACGTAATTCACCATTATGTGGTGGCGGCCATCTTGGATTTTAAATTTTATATAGTGGGCTGTATTCTACTTGTCAAGCCCTTTCATTTGATACCCATATTGTGGGGGTCGTGGAAGAAAAATGTAATCCGCCATTTTGTAGCGGCAGCAACACTGTCGACTAACTCTACTTTTAAACAAAAAAACTAAACCAAAATCCGTTCATCCGTTTGGGAGCTACGATGCCACAGACAGACACACACACACACAGACAGACAGACAGACACGTCAAACTTATAACACCCCGTCGTTTTTGCGTCGGGGGTTAAAAATCAATTCCTACGAGTTCCTTGCTCGTTCTTCTCATATTATCTCGTTTAATAATTTATATATCTCGATGTTTAATAACAAAAAAATAAAATTGACTTGCAAAAGTGCTTCATTGTAGCCTCTTTGATTAAATGAATTTTGAGTTTGAGTTTGAGACAGCCGCCTGAAGAGCATTCAACGCCGCCTATAGACGTCTGTAACACCAATGGTACTGCCGCATTGTCTGCCCCTCTAGCATGGACAACACGTAGACTTGTCTTGCTGTTAAGTGAACTGTCATCCCATACCTTCACAAAAGGACAATGGGGTTTTTTGGCGGCAAGCCTTGATCATATCATTAGCTTCACGTCTTTTGCTTAATAATCGTGTAGAATTTGATTGTTAGCGTGTAATAATGGTGGAATATTGCGTGTTAAGTGTTTTTGAATGTGCACAGATGTAGGCAAGTGATATGGTGCTGAAATATGATTTTGGTGCCCCCTCCAAAACTCCTCCGAACTTTCAGTAAAATTCCACCCATTTTACTGGAAGACTCACGTGACTAGACGAGCTATTAAGCTCACTCTGACTCTGACCTGACTAACTTATTACTTAAAAAATAAAATTTAACTTGACACTGGCAAAACACGAAAGTGGAGACCATAATTTAATATCCCGTGAACATTCACGAATTTTACTCGACACTGGCAAAATGCACATGTTGCCATATTATTAAAAAGAAAAAAAAAAAAAGGTAGCACTCCGGGAGTGCCGGCAGAAGTGAAAACTTCAATATTAACGTTGTGTTTAATTATAAGTATAAAAATACTATCATTTATGAGGTAGAATACAATGTTTATTTATTGCGCTATCGTACACACAAATATGACAATTTATATGTTGTTTTAGCGATTGTTCGTTCTCGTTCAGTGTTGTTGTCTACCAAATTTAGCGAAAATTGCTTAGGTCACGTGACTAGCGACGAGAGCTGTCATCCAGTGTTGCCAGTGCGTTACTTTTGTAACGTTTTGCGTTACTTTTTGACCCTTTGCGTTACTTTTACGTTACTTGTCCTAAAATGTTACTTTTGCGTTACTTTTTGGGGTAATGATTTTTTTAAATGAACTTACAATGGAAGAATATAAAATAATAAGTTAGTGAAACGGAACAAACGGAAAACAAAAATTTAAAAAAAAGTAAATAATATGTCAATATCATGGCACGTCCACATATGCCGGTCAATGACTCTGCGAGTCGTTGGCCCAACGTTCGCCCTAGCGCACAGATTATATGTATGCACTTGGGGCATAGATTATATAAATCAAAAATAAAGAAAATTTAATAGTATATTATTCACACAAAATGGCTTCAAATGATCCACGATTGATTAATATTCAAAATATAATTAAAATCGTCAGCTATGGAGCCCAAAATGTATATTAGAAATTTACCGGAAAAACCCGTAAATATCCGAAGACATTCGTCTATAGACAAAAACTGTTCATCCATAGACAAAAAACACTCAGCAAAGCATTGGCCGGTATATGTGGACGAGCCATAGGACCAACGACTCGCCGAGTCATTGGCCGGTATATGTGGACGAGCCATAAGGCGATATATATTTTTTTTTTTGCAAAATAATTACAACTTCTTATTAAAATACTTATTTCTTCTATTAAAAATACTTAATATGCTAGTTCAAACATGAGGAAATAATATTATTACCTACTGAAATCTATGAATAAAAAAAAATAGCACTCCGGGAGTGCCGGCAGAAGTGAAAACTTCAATATTATTAACGTTGTGTTTAATTATAAGTATAAAAATACTATCATTTATGAGGTAGAATACAATGTTTATTTATTGCGCTATCGTACACAAATATGACAATTTATATGTTGTTATTTATAATATTATATCGTTATTTATATATTACATTAAATTTTATCTCTCAGAAAAATCAACTTCCATCCATAATTTCGACGACTTTTACACCATCGTTATTATCAGAATCATCATCGCAAATTTTTACAACTGATACAATTGGTTTATGATAACTGAAGTAAGAAACAAACAGTTTTGATTCGAACCTATTTAAGTGTCTAATAAATACCGCATCAATAGTAGTTTTGTATTTCGTTGTGCTAAAATTGCGATCATTTGACATAGTTAAACCAAATTCATTATTTAAAAATTCAATTAATGATTGATTTTTATCGTCTGCAAAATTTATATTGAAATCAAAATTAAAAAATAAAACGGGCGCGCGCTTGTCTAAGCCCCCTGTGCCGCCTAAACAGAGCAGCACACTCAGGCACGGTAGAAAGAGTGGGAGATACTAGTTCCTCTCCCTTCCCCTCGATCTTACGCTTTTTCGATCAGCATCACGTGACCCTGACGCGATTTTTAAAGTTTTTACCCATACAAAAAAAAGTGCTCAGCGCCGCTAAAGAAGTTTTCACTTCAAAAAGTATAAGTACATAATATATTTAAATTGAGTAAGTACCTATATTACAAATTAAAGTAGAAATTGGAATGATAGAAAATAAGATGAATTCGACTGTTCCATTTGCTCATTTATTTTCACTAAGGCGGAACGAAGTTCGCCGGGTCAGCTAGTTGTATATAAATTGTATTAAAAATAGTGTTTTTTTTTAAATGCGTTACTTTTATTGTAAATGCGTTACTTTTCGAACCTGTCTGCGTTACTTTTGACGATAGGGCACTGGCAACACTGCTGTCATCTCAGTACATTTTTTTTAGCGATTGCGAATGGTCGCTACGGGCGGGCGCGCGCTTGTCTAAGCCCCCTGTGCCGCCTAAACAGAGCAGCACACTCAGGCACGGTAGAAAGAGTGGGAGATACTAGTTCCTCTCCCTTCCCCTCGATCTTACGCTTTTTCGATCAGCATCACGTGACCCTGACGCGAGTTTGAAAGTTTTTACCCATACAAAAAAAAGTGCTCAGCGCCGCTAAAGAAGTTTTCACTTCAAAAAAAAAAAAAAAAAAGGACAATGTATGTGATGACAGTTCTACTCTTGGCATTACTGCGCGATCCCATGTGTCATGCTACGCCTACTGTCACGAAAGCGAGGTAAATCCCTCCCTGGTAATCATTGAAAATCATGCTGGAACAGTCATAATGAACTTGACGACTTGGTTTTCTCCAGTGAGTGGTAACTAGCCACGATCGAAGACTAACACAAGTATTTATTATTGTATGGCGAATGACCCATGTTCTGCTGTAAATGCTGTAGTTTATACTCACCTTTACATTTCACTCCATTATTTATAATGTATGATACGTTGTCCTGTGGATGACGTCAATTGCCAGTAAAGCTACTTTAGTTCGATATTAATAAGGGCAATTAAAATAACGATGGAGCGAAGACATACGTTTGAAGCTATCTATTATAATCCTATTACATATTTAGTTTTTACTCTAAGGCTGCCCCACATTAGGCGTATGCGATTGATGTGACTAACGACAACACGACGTCATCATCGCAATTCAACAGCGTGCAGCGTATGTGGCTGAGTGGTTGCCGTGACCACTTGATGAGATCGTCGCGACCTACGCCAAAGACAGTCGCGCAAGTCCATTGTGGGTCAGTCATAGATTTAAGCGGTGGGCGGTTCTCTCAATGCATGTTATTTGTCTGAATTATGACTATTAAATGACTTTGCATAACAATCTGAGCTTTGTTTTGAAAAGAAAGGTCAGCAACTGAATTGTCTAAATGAGAAGCTATGATAAAAATAAGATAATCTAATCACACATACATAATTGAGTTTATATAATAGGGTCAAAGTGGGTAAATGTAAACAGAGGTAAATGGTAACGCTGGCCATAAATTCTTCATTTTTACTTTTATAGGATTCTGAGTGCATCAGAATACATTAATAGTATTTTATCTAAGAAATGCATTTCAATATTTAAGTGTTTAGATGTCAAAAAATATTATTTTGATGTGTTTATTATATTTCGGCAAAATCCATTAAAATACAGTTTCCAAGTGGTGAACAGTACTTACTTTAGTACGAAAACTATTGAGGTAAGCTATAATGTTTATTAGCTAGAGAGATGAAATTGAATTAAGTGGCACGTTTTAGGTGTTGTTTTCTCTTTTTGTGATATCCACATTTTTTTAAATCTGCGTTTACAATTACCTTAATATTTAATGCCTTGGGTAAAATGTAAACATAATTTGGGGTAAATGTAAACGAGTGAGGTAATTGGAAACACAATACTTTTTGCTTTCAATATGTTTAGTGATAATGAGGGGGTGATTGTAAACATTTCATTTCAAGGCTAAAGTCATATGCGGAGGGCAAATGTATGAAAGAAAAAACTACTATGTTACTCTCCGGAAGATATAGATGATATGATTAATAACAAAATGCATTTCAAGAAGCCTGCGAGTTTTATGTATTTCCTACTACGGGTATATTACATTCTGAGTAAGAAAAAATATTTCAAGAGAAAATAAAATCTCTAACTTGCATCAGAATGAAAAAATGGAAAATGCTTAAGAGAATAAATGATAAAACTGATAAGGAGAGTGAGGTAAATTATGAATAACAAAGGGAATTCATGCAACTAAGATCAGATTTAAGTTAGCATAAGATGAAATTAAGAGTTTATGTACATATTTATGTCTAGTAGTAGTATAATTTGTTTGTAATTTGTTTAGTAGTATTTCTTAATGTTTTCAAAAGTTATTGAGTTATCGATGTACTTACAGAGGCTGTTTACATTTACCTCCTTATATTAGTTATAATTATGTAAGGAAATATCATTATGTTTACATTTACCCCAAAATAAATAATTTACCTCCTGTTATAGATAAGGACTTTTTACCATAATATACCCATCAGAGAGATCAAAACTTGCACTAAATAATCTTTTCTTCTGTGCTATGTAGTAACAGTTAAGAATTGCGTGTTTACAATTACCCCAAAATGGTAGTTTTTGAAATTTTGCGTTGGGGTAAATGTAAACTTGTAATAAAAAACAAAATAAATGTGTTAGAAGGTTATTTGATATATTACTTCGCATTTTACTTCACTCTGAGTCCCTAGAAAAAAGAATTAGTTTAATAAGTCGTCACAATTTTTTTACACGATGATGAAAGTACTGCTACCTCCAATTTTTTTCAAAAGTGTTTACATTTACCCACTTTGACCCTAAGTATTAGTACTGATTAGTTAAAACAGCGAACGATACACCATCACGGGTGAAAGAAACTAATCAATATCTTCGACCAACCCAGATAGCTTGATACGTGTTGATATTTTTATTTTTATCGACACCTAGCATAAAATAGTTTATTAGCAGAGAGCTGTTTACTAGAACTTCACATAAAACCATTTTTATGACTGGTTTTAAAGTTCATTCTAATATTTTCAGGGTTTTCAAAAGGTTTCGAGAAGTAAATCCAGATTTAGTACCGAAACGAATGACTGAAAATCAAGCTCACACCATAGCCGTGCCGGTTGAAGAAATAGAGAAATTACCTGAATTAAAAGTAAGTAAATGTTATTACTGAAACTCACGACATGGGGTAGAATATATTATAATATTATGGGAGTTGTTAGTCGCACACCGGTCCATTTTGTTATTGGTATTTAATAGATTATGACTTCATTACATACACCTAAATTTAATACTTTTTCCTAGTATATGCTTTATAATATTATGTAGAAAACTTTGTTTCTTTTTATTGAAATGATTTCGTACTAGAACAGTAGGGATTTTTAAGGAGTTTCAAAATTCTACTAAAATTTGACTCGATGAAACTCGAATTTTGTGGTGAATAAGGCCCCTGATCACGGAGTAATTCTTCTGATCTGAGCCCCTAATGTTAAGACAAAACACCTGCCCATTACAAGTATAGTGTTGCCTATAAGAATACTTGTAACACTAAGGATGAAGTCCTACGCAACACTACACTGCGTTCTTCATCCAATGACATAATATATACCTTGTTCCAGGAGAATCCGTTTAAGCGTCGAATATGCCAAGTATTCTCCCACGATGGCTCCGGAAACCTCACTTTTGAAGACTTCCTCGACATGATGTCGGTGTTCAGCGAAGCTGCACCTAGAGATATCAAAGCATGGTAAGGATTGTGGAAAAGTAAATTCCATTAAAATATTTTCATTTAAAATGTTAGAGACAAGTGAGTTCCGTCAAAAAGTTATCAAAGAGATTTCATGTAGAGCTAAGCTTCGAACTCTAAATACCCTAATTCTGCAAACCCTTACTTCACAAACACTACATTTCAATTAAAAGTATATGTGGCTTGGCCCAGAATCGTTAGCTTCATGTTACCTATTACCTAATAATATACGTAAAATATTTTATAGAAGAGTTTTCAAAGGGCAAGGGTTCAAGGGTTCGAAGATTCCGGAGTAAACCACAACATGCGGAAAATACACGCTTTGGAAATTCGAAGATACATCTAAATATCTATCCATAGGAACACTCAGATACGTAATATCTCTTTAAATTATATACGTACTTCTATACTAGCTGTGTCTATTTTAACCCGCTGATAGATATACACATAATATGTACCAATCTAAGTTGTAAGCACTAAATTTCAGTTCAATTATTTAAGCCGTTTAGGTTAGACGAAGAATCAAGCGCCCCCACACAAGCGGTCATACTTTTCTTTTCCCTTCAGCTACCCTCACATTGGGTGATAGTGTCTAAAAACGACTTTCGTCACTTGCTCGAGAGTCGCTGATTCCTAAGTGGGGTGTAATGAAATTAATTTGAAGTTTTACTTGAAGAGTAAAGCTTGCGCCTCACTTCTTGCAAATGTTCGCGCAAAGCGTACGTTACCTAAATTCTCATGCAAAACTTTGGACATTTTGATTTGTTTGAGAATTAGACACATTTAAGCTGGCCTGTAAGCTATAAGCTGGCCTTAGTCCAATTAAAAATCGAAAAATTGTCTATTTTTAAGACGCTTATTTATGTACGACAACCAGAAGTTGGTCAAATTTTATTTGCAAGATTTTATTACCGACTTTGTATGGAAAACTAATATAAAAGCGTGTCTAATTGTCGTACCATAACAAAATTTTGCAAATGCTTAGAAATATGATGACAGTTCAATAATCTAGTACCGCTGAGCTGATCTGATGATGGAGCCAGGAGTCCAGGAGGTGTCTACTGGAACTCTTCAATGGCTATTAGTAAAACCGGCGAGTTTGGGCTCATTACATTCTAATTGATGAACCTCAATATTTTGCCAAAATACTTGAATTTAGTAGTATAACGTTTTTACGCGTGTGAATGTTACACGAGCATTATTCAGAGTTACAAAGTTTTGGGTAGTTTCGGTCCACATTGCCCAATTATTTAGGGACGTACTCGCTTCACGATGGAAAAAGTTCTGAACTTGTTATAATAGGATGTCTACATAGGGGCTAGACTTGTAGACATTTATTTTTATGAATTTCAGTAATTAAAACAAGGTACTTTTTATAAATCTCTTATTATAAAACTTTTTATTTAGATATACTCGAATAAATATTTTAAGACATGTATAACAAGTAGTAGTGCCTTAAAGGGTTATTAGTTATTAGTTGAAATTAAGCACAAAGATAGGTAGGTGTTGTGACAAAAAAATCACAAAAACAATAAAAAAAAAACGAAATCATAGGTTACATAAGTATAGTATATGTATGTAGAGTGTAGAGCCTAGCCTATTTTTGTGGAACCTTCGCACTTCGTACACGCACTTTTATAGGCTCGCTTAAAGTCAGTTTATACTTACGTACCTACTACCTACGTAACGTACATACGTTACGTATGTTTACGTTTAGTTTACTTTGTTGTTTGTTTGTTTTTGTTTGACTTGTTTTTTTTTAATTCATCATCATCATCATCATCAACAGCCAATGTTCGTCCACTGAACACACACTTTCACTCACTCACTTTTTCTCACTTTTTTTAATTATCTTGTATTATTTACTTGTATAACTTACTAAAATAAGAATGAAACACACCGTTTCAGACAGCCCCAATAACTTTCAGTTGTCCTATTTTTAATACAATTATTAATTATGTAATGATACACTAATGGCATGGAAATGCAAAATGCTCACGCAACCTTGTGATTTGCTGCCCAAAACCTGACCTGTGCGAGGGAAGCTATATTTGCGTGAAATTATAATGAAACAGCGGGACACGAAAGCTTTTCTAGGCTACCTATTTATGGGTGTTCTAGATATATTAGTAAATTGGATAGTTTTTGTGTTTTGGGGGGTGAAAATGTTTCTTATTAAATATTTGTGCTTTGAGCAATAATATGAAAAAAATATCTTAAATTATTAATATATAGGTACAAAATCTATAGCTACTATTATATAAAGAGAGAATCTGACTGATTCATGATCATGGAGAGGAACTCTTGAATTATGAAATTTTAAACATAGTTTCCTTTCACTACGCGATAAATTGGGATTAAAATATACCAAACTCAAACTCAAACTCAAAATTCATTTATTCAAATAGGCTACAATGGAGCACTTTTGCAAGTCAATTTTACATTTTATTTTAATATTCTACCGCTCATTCGCAAGGCACCTCTATGAGAAGAATGAGCAAGAAACTCATAGGGATTGCTTTTTTTAAATATGTGTTTACAATTATTATCTTGGTTACATAATTTATTTACAGGTGGTTGCAGAGGTTTCCAGGCATCTTTGTCTTCTATGTATTGGCTAATTTTATAATAGGCTTTCTTTTGTAATATGTCTTTAACACGGCTTTTGAATTTACCTTCTGTGAGCCTCGTTATTTCATCAGGGATTTTATTATAAAAACGTACACAATTCCCTAAAAATGATTTATGGCTCGTTTTGGACAATCTGAATCGAGGTACAGCTAACTTATTCTTATTTCTAGTATTAAAGCTATGAGTGTCACTATTTAACTTGAATTTATCTAAATTTTTTCTGACATACATAATATTTTCGTAAATGTACAAAGATGGTAGGGTCAGTATATTTATTGCTTTAAAGAGCTCCTTTAAAGAGTCTCTTGGGCGCATCTCATAGATGGCACGAATAGCACGCTTTTGCAGTATGAAAATAGTCTCAATATCTGCTGCTGACCCCCACAGTAAAATACCGTATGACATTAAACTATGGAAATATGCAAAGTAAACTAATCTCGCTGTAGCTACATCTGATAGTTGCCTGATTTTATACACCGCATATGCTGCAGAGCTCAATTTCCCTGACAATACATTAATATGATTACCCCATTGTAGCTTAGAATCTATATTCATGACAAGGAACAAAGTTGCATTGTCAAGCTTTAGTATTTCACCGTCAAGAACTATATTAGATTCTATGTACCTAACGTTAGGTAATGAAAATTTCAGACATTTAGTCTTTTTCGCATTCAATAACAGATGGTTAGCTGCAAACCATTTAGATATTACTATTAACGCGTTATTTACATGTATAAGCTCACTATCTTTCCTATCCACTTTAAATATTAGCGAGGTATCATCGGCAAATAAAACGATGTCTGCTAGGTCTTTAACCATGTAAGGGAGATCATTTATATATGCCAGAAACAAGAATGGACCAAGGATTGACCCCTGTGGCACTCCTATTCTAACAGGATGGCTTGATGAAATGACACCGCCAATATCCACTTTCTGCTGTCTGTCTGACAAGTAAGATTCCACCAAGTTCAAGGCATTTCCCTGAATTCCGTATACCTCCAACTTCCTCAGCAGTGTGCTATGATCCACACAATCAAACCTAATAAAAATTGTCCTGAAACTAGGTTCGAGCATAATAAATTTGATAATTTTCCTTCGCAGGTATGCATTTAGAATCTACGACCTAGACGATGACATGTACATCGGCCGAGAGGACCTGCTAGAAGCGACACGATTACTCACAAAAGGGGAATTGCATCCACAGGTATATTTTTTTTTACTACGTTGCAGCTGATGCTATTAATAACTTAACTTTACAAATAAAAGAATTTTAGAGGAAACAAGGATAGGCATGCTTGGGGGTGCAATAAATTATAATCCTCTGTAGAAATCTCTGAGTATGGAGCTCGCCAAAATTAAAAGAAAAAATATTTTGCTAAATCTTACACTAGAACAGTGCCTGTCAGCAAGGGTATGACGTCAAACGACTGTCCATTACAGATCATTGTTATCTAAGTATTCGGAGAAGCACGAAGTCTTCCTGATGCTTGTGAACGCAATGTTTGGACACCTGCGGGGCTATTCACTTAACCGTCAGAGAACCGAACCGAATACCGAATTGTCAAAATGTATAAAATGACGTACGCCTTGATAGGGACGTCATTTCATACATTTTTGACAATTCGGTCTTCGGCTCGGTTCCCTGACGGATAAGTAAGCCCTGCTGAATTCGCGCTTGTCAATTCACGACCGATTTCCTTTTTGGGCACGTCAAAGAGATGAATTTAAAGCTTACCTTTTAAATTTTGTTCCAGGAGCGAGACGAGATAGTATCGAGCGTGTTGGACGAAGCGGACGTGGACGGCGACGGGCGGCTCTCATTCATGGACTTCGAGCACGTGGTGGTGCGCGCGCCTGACTTCCTCTCCACCTTTCATATTAGGGTCTAGCAATACACCGCTTTACATTTTGTTACCACGTGTTTTATTTTATAACCCTAATGGATAAGTAAGTAGGTATTTATTATATTTATCAATAAAAATGGTTTTGCAAAATAATCCCACGAATCCTATTAATCGCGAAAGTTTGTAAGAAAGTATGGATGTCTGGATTCTCTGGATGTATGTTTGTTATTTTTTCACGAATAAACGGGTGGACCGATTGAGCTGACATTTGGTATATAGATAACTTAGACCCTGGAATAACATATAGACTACTTATTATCTAGAGTTTAGGACATACTGCAGATAACGCATTTAATCAAAATGCAAGTTGCGCTCTGTTGCATATAATCACCAAGAGAAGGCGCTATTTAAATACTTGAGTGTAATACAACACTCAATTTCGACTGACTGGCTGTCGTTCCGATAGCCGTGATCGTCTAGTGGTTAGGACCCAACGTTGTGGCCGAAGTAACCCAGGTTCGAATCCTGGTCACGGCAGTGAGTATCACTGTCACGGTGGAGCTTTATTTTGCACAATAAGCACCTTTTCCATGAATGTAGCATTTTTATTAAAAGAAACCAAGTCATACACTAATAATAATAATTCTTGGAACATTTTCATCCAATGGAAATCTTATTTCAGCAAAAGGGTCGTATAGAGAAAAACTCCAATATTAGATGTCATTCAAACTTGTGAAGTTGTCGCTATTCACTATTTTTTAGGGTTCCGTAACCAAATGGCAAAATACGGAACCCCTGTGGATTCGTCATGTCTGTCCGTCTGTCCGTCCGTCCGTATTTCACAGCCACTTTTTTCCGAAACTATAAAAGAACTATACTGTTGAAACTTGGTAAATAGATGTATTCGGTGAACCGCATTAAGATTTTCACACAAGTATAGAAAAAAAAACAATAAATTTTTGGGGCTCCCCATACTTAGAACTGAAACTCAATTTTTTTTTCATCAAACCCATATTACGTATGGGGTATCTATTATCTATGGATAGGTCTTCAAAAATTAAATTGAGGTTTCAAATTTTTTTTTTTCTAAACTGAATAGTTTGCGCGAGACGCCTAACTTCTAAAATAAGGGAACGATAAATGTAAAAATAATATATGATGCACATTACCATGCAAACTTCCACCGAAAATTGGTTTGAACGAGATCTAATAATTAGTTTTTTTTAACGTCATAAATCGTAAACCGCAATGTTAATTCCAACGAACTACAAAAACTTTTATATTATGTAACTTGCTGTTACGGAACCCTTCATGGGTGAGTTCGACTCGCACTTGGCCGCTTTTTTTTAATAATCCTGTCACAAGATCGCATGGAAGCCGCGGTTGACAGATTTTTAATAAAACATTGGGGAAATCTTTTTATTAACATAGAAATCATTGGGAAGCTAAGGGGGATTTATCCCGCCTTCTAGGTTCAGTCTGCTACCATCTACGCCCGCATCGTCGCTTAAGGCGAGATAGTGGTCAAAAGCTACCTATAAAGAATTAAAAAAATACAGTCCTAAGGTTTTTTCTTGCTATTTTTAATTTTGACATTGTTATCTTCAACTAACTGTAATACGAATACCCATGTAGATACCCGTATGCCCACATATTATTATGGTGCCATAGTGCCATACATAGGCGGATCCAGGATTTGGTTCTAGGGGGGGGGGGGGGGGGGTCAAGGTGCAGACGGGCAAAAATACTATATTTTTTACCACAGAAGAAAAAATACTATATTTTTAGAAAAAAAAAATATTTACCATGAAATATGTGCAAAATTCGTAACTCTACAATGCCTCTGGGGGGGCCTTGGCCCCCTGGCTCCCCCCCCTAAATCCGCCTATGTTGCCATACCTACCTAGGTGTGAAAATAAAGAAGAAAATTATAATGTGAGGTCTCAGAAGTCTTAAGATATCTTTTGAAATTTATTTTTAATAGTTTTTATTTGCTCTTTAAACATTCTCAAAATAAACTAAAATATTTTAAAAATACCGCTCAAAGTCGTTCCTGGTGCAAAGAATGTCCATCGCCATACAACGCGGAAACGCTGCAAGTGTTATGGGCACCTCTCCACCGGGAACGCCCTGGAGCGGTATTTTTGACATTTAAATTTATTTTATATTATAAATATTTACCAATTTTGATTAGATATTTATAAGTTTTAGCTATAGGTTTATATATAACTAGTAGTAGTTTATAGTTAATTTATAATGTATTAAATATATAAATAATATAAATATATTAAATGTTCCTATTGTATAAAATAAACTTAAAATTAACTTATGGATAGAAAACAGTCCACCGCGTCTCCTCGGGGCTCCATAGTTCCCATCAGGCAAGCAGCGTTGCCTCGCTGTATGGCGAGGCTTAGTCTCTGACAAAGAAAGCTGCCTGCCCTGCGGTCACCACGACCACAGGCCCCGATGAGACGCGCCGACAGCTCCTTTATAAATTAAAAAGGAAATAATATAATGCAACTTGTGCCCTCTATAAGATTCTAAAGGAAAGAAAGAAGAAATATTACATTCGGGGTTTGAAAAAGATTCAAGTATTCGGGGTAATAGCTGGAGAGCTACTGAACCCTAGGAGTAACGGTCACCCTGTAAGGTTAGAAATTTGTATACTTACGATTTATGGCATGCTAAGAGCAATAGCCATGACCTGGCAGGCGTCAGCCCTGCACGTCATCAGCCCCTTTATTTTTTAAACTGTTAAGTAAATTGAGTTTCAAAACTTGTTTCTGTAAATTTGAAAATTTAATAGGATAAAGTTTATTTATTGTACATCTTAAAAAAAAATTGCCAGGCGATTACAATAAGCAGAAGTATATGACAGATCACTTAGAAAACGCACAGTTGATGAGATAAAATAAACTTTATTAATTCATTAAAATATATTTTTTACTATTTTCAGATAAGGAAAACATTGTTGAAGAATCAGATGATGATGAAAACAGTGATAGCGAAATTTCGGATGATGCTGAAGAAGAAAATGAATGTTAAAAATAATGTAGATTGCATATAAAACCCAATAAAATACATTGCATTGCTGTATGCGTTCATGTAACATTTCTTATTTGCACTCCCTTAGCAGCTGTCCCCTCGCCTGTCAAGGTCTTATGCTGTTCAAAACCGCCTGGCATTGTACATACTTACTCTGAGACGTTTATTTGAAAACATATAAAAATTTCAAGTATACAGGATAAAGTTTATTTTACCTCATCAACTGTGCGTTTTCTAAGTGATCTGTCATATACTTCTGCTTATTGTAATCGCCTGGCAATTTTTTTTTAAGATGTACAATAAATAAACTTTATCCTATTAAATTTTCAAATTTACAGAAACAAGTTTTGAAACTCAATTTACTTAACAATCTAAAAAATAAAGGGGCTGATCATAGGCGTACCCAGCTTTTGGCCTAGGGGGGGGGCAGGCAAGGGCGGATTCAGTTTTTTTTACTGAACTTGAATTTTATGCCTTCCTTTAAATAGCACGAGCAGCTTGCTGCGAGCCCCGATAAAATTTTAATTTTTGGTAACGAAAATACTGCAGTTAATTTGCACCGAGCAGTATAAAAATAAAAATATACTTCCATAAAAAAAGCGCGAGCAGTTCGCTGCGAGCGCCAAGAAAATTTTATATTTTTGGCAAGGAAAAAACTGCGGTTAACTTGCTCCGAGCGGTAGAAAATTTATAATATTCTTCCTTAAAATAGCGCGAGCAGGTTGCTGTGAGCGCCGACAAAATTTTATATTTTTAGGAGTGCGGTTAACTTGCTCTGAGGGCCTATTGGCTATCGTCAAACGACATATTAAACACTAAAATCCATAGACAAAATTGCGTACATTACTTGCTTAAACCTCCTCTTTAATAAGAGCAAAATAACAAACGCAGCAATGTACATTGAAGTTGACATCAATCGTGGTGGGTGTGAATTAGCCAATGAGGAGTAGGAAAATTACAACAATCTTCTTTAAAATTGCGCGAGCAGTTTGCTGTGAGCGCAGAGAAAATTTATATTTTTGGCAACGAAAAGAGTGCGGTTAACTTGCTCCGAGCGGTTAGAAAATTAAATTATTCTTATTTAAAACAGCGCGAGCGAGCAGCTTACTGCGCGCCGAGAATATTTTATATTTTCGACTACGAAAAGATTGAAGTTATCTTTCACTGAGGGGTTAGAAATTTAAATATTCTGACATATAGGAGCGCATACAGCTTGCTGCGAGCGGCGAGAAAATTTAACATTTTGGACAACGAAAAAGTGCAGTTAATTTGCTTAGGGCAGTAGGAGAATTAAAATATTCTCCTGTAAAATAGCGCAAGCAGCTTGCTGCTATTACCAAGAAAATTGTATTTGACAACGAAAAATGTGCAGTTGTCTTTTTCTGAGCGGTAAGAAAATAAATATTTTCATTTATTAGAGCGCGTACAGCTTACGAGCGCCGAGTATTTTTATATTTCTGACTCCGAAAGGTGAGGTTAGAGTTAGTTCGTTCCGAGCTGCAAGAAACTTGAATGTTCTTACAAATAAAAGCGCAAGCAGTTTGCTGCGAGCCGAGAAAATTTCAAATCTTGATTATGAAGAATGTGCGATCGGCTTATTTCGAGTCCCAAGAAAATATCCCATTTCTGACGACAAAAGTTACATGTAAGAGATATACTACAACTACCTCTATAGCTACCTACGAACTTTGTGCAAGTCCCAAGAAATTTTATAAATATAATGACAAAAAGTGTGCATTTAGTACGCTCCAAGTGGTGAAAAAAATAAAATATTGTTACTAAAAAGCTAAAAAATATACAATTCTGATTACGAAACGTGTGTGATTGCCTTATTGCGAGCGCCAAGAAATTTTTTTTTCTTATTCTACAGATATAATATAAGATATTCGATTTCCAGGGGGGGGCAGCTGCCCCCCCCTGCCCCCCCCTGGGTACGCCTATGGGGCTGATGACGTGCAGGGCTGACGCCTGCCAGGTCATGGCTATTGCTCTTAGCATGCCATAAATCGTAAGTATACAAATTTCTAACCTTACAGGGTGACCGTTACTCCCAGGGATCACTAGCTCTTGGACTATAATTCACAAAGAATAGCTTGGCGCATAGGCGTACCCAGCTCCTGGTCTAGGGGGGGGCAGGCAAGGGCGGATTCAGATTTTTTTACTGAACTTGAAATTTGTGTCTGTGTTATGTGCCATATGTTTTAACGTTGAGCAGGTAGGACCTATTTAAAGGTACGCCATACTTTGATTTCGGCTCGCACATAGAGTAAGAAAATGAAATATTCTTCCTTTTTTTATTGAAATTTTCGCCCCGAGAAAATGTTATATTTTTGGTAGCGAAAATGCTGCAGTTAATTTGCTGCGAACGGTAGAAAAATTAAAATATACTTCCATTAAAAAGCGCGAGCAGCTCGCTGCGAGCGCCAAGAAAATTTTATATTTTTGGCAAGGAAAATAGTGCGGTTAACTTGCTCCGTGGGGTAGAAAAATTATAATATAAAATTAAAATGTTTGTGTGATCCACAGGTATTTGTTTCTGGTCTGGGTGGTTCAATATCTATTATAAGTACCTATGTATTTACAGAAGAAAAGTATATAAGTATTATATCCGTTATCCTAACCACCATATTACAAGCATTAAGTTGCTTAGTTTGGGGTTAGGTGGCGCTGTGTGAAATGTCCTGAAATATTTATTATTTATTTATAATATTCTTCCTTAAAATAGCGCGAGCAGCTTATTGCGAGCGCCAAGAAAATTTTATTTCTTGTTCTACAGATATTATATAAGACATACGATTGCCAGGGGGGGGCAGCTGCCCCCCCCTGCCCCCCCCAGGGTACGCCTATGGCTTGGCGTTAAACTTTTGAGGTATAGTTAAATTTATTAAACCTTAAAAAGCCTAATTTATTGTTAAGAAATCAAAAGCAACTCATTTAGTAACCATAAAGTGGGGTTTATCAAAATAAATAGGCCAAGCGCTAGTCGGACTACGCGCAATGTAGTATTCCGTAGTACTGGCAAATCGAATACATATTAACTAGGTACCTTAACTCTTTAACTCATCAACGATATCTTTAAAACTAATAAAGATATCTTAGCCGCTATAATTTTCCTGGCAAGTTCATGGTTGAAAGCAAAGAGCATATAAAATAAGAGTGCGCACTTCATACAATTATTTGAATTCGTAAAATGTATGAAACCAGATCCAAAGTTTAACCAACATGACGAGAAAAAATATACCAACATAAAAAAAACAACTTTATGAATAGGGATGATCTAAATCAGTCGATAGCTTATCGACAAATATTTATCGATATCGATAGTCGTGGTTCTAGCATATAGGGATGGTCCTACATATACATAATAAAATAAGAGGAAATAAAACTAAAAGATTTTTTTACATTTCGATTTAATAAATCTAATAAATTTATTAAACAAGGTTTGTGTTACAGCACTTATTATATAATCTCATAATAAAACTTATTAACGCACAGGCTTTAATAATGTCCGATTTTTAAAACTATAGCGAATCCCAAGTGTTCTTCATAACTAAAAATTGTAAAACGGCATAACTCACGTATATTAAACGTATTTAGAATATCTCAACCACGGTTTCGAACAATTATTACGATCTTTCATCAGGAGTTCATGCATGCAGTAAAGGAGGCTGTCCGAAAATATTATACCTGAGTTGTGCCGTTTTATAGTTTATTAATGTCTACATACAAAGTATTAACAATAATATTGATTGTGTGCAGAATGTATTGTGAATTGTGGATAATACAGTGGCCCTAGTATGGACCTAGCTTTGTCAATATTATTGCCAGTATGCGGCCAAGTATTGCATTTATCAGCAGAATAACAAAAAAAATACATAGTATAATGTAAACTCTCAAAAAATTATGAGAACTAAAATGTTTTTCTGATAGGCTAGCCGCATACAGGCAATAATACAGTACATACTAATACAAATAAAATTATTGCCCCTGTGTGGTCAGCCGTACATATTTTGGTATACTATAAACTAAGGCGAAATAATTAATCTTATTTGGTACTCAGTAACTTAACTTCAACATAATCATTAATAAAAACATGCACACCTATCACTTATTGCTAATTTATTATATTATCATGGCAGATTCAGATATTTCTTGATGGTGCAGAAAGGCACAACAACAATCTTAACCTTGACTTTGGGGCTTACGGCCCCAAAATGACTATATTTTGTCCATCAAGTAAACACAAGTAATGTAGTATGGATAAATTTCCTCTAAACTCTGGTACAAAATCATACTATGGGGATTTTCAGTTGACGCTGACAGCATTTTGAGCCGGAGAGAATGCAGATATCACAAATACTTTTAAAACTGATGAAGACAAATTTTCCAATTGTTTGGCGCTTTTTCTTAGAGATGCTAAAGTGCACTTCGTCTTTTGAAGTTGCATTATTAATTTCTTTTTTCTAGGTGTTACATCTGAAAAATAATTGAAAATTAAATCAATAATTATTTTTTATGTTCTATTTGGTAAGTATGAACAGTGGATGGCATGTCGCAAACAAGCAATTAGTTTAATGTTGAGCACTCATGAGCTGAGCACATACATAGCCTTTATTTATAGTCAGCGTTTTAAAATAGTCGCGGGGCTTGCAGCAAGCAGCTCGTACATCTACTTGAAATAATCCAACTAATATTATCAATAATACCAATTTGTAAGTGCTTGGGCTTTCAATAGACAGTTTTTATTTATTTTTTATGTAAAGAAGTAAGAAGACGAGTAAGACACTCTCCTGATCTTAAAGAGATAACGCTGCCCATAATCAGTACCATGCCACCCAGGATTTTACAATAATGTAAAACAGTTATAAATAAAATACTTACCCTGTGAATTTATTCGCAGGAATTCTCCAATAACTTGATCTGACAAAGGTGCTGATGATATATGAAGTTTTGGTATCGCCTTTTTTTCAAACGTGTCTTTGATTTGGTGAAATCATTTTTTGAAAAATGTATCTCACATGTTTCAAGTCATACAGTTTATCAACAGGAAGATATGCTAGATCTTCATTGCCAATTGCTCTCACCCATTCACCACACCTGGAAAAGAAAATGATTTTTTATCTATCAATAAATCTCAAGACTTTAAACATGTCTCATATGGTATTAAATGATAACAAAATTAGGCGAGCACCTACTGCAAATAATGAAACATTATGATGTATTTTAAATATTAAATGATGTCATTAGTAAGTAATCTTTTAATTTGTGGATCGAAAATATTAAAGCCATCGGTACATTGCAATAAAAATATTACATAGAAATAATGCAACTATTGCATTTTTAGTCGAGAACAAAATTTTTGATGTTGAGTAAGCGTTGTTTGACTTACCGGTGTTTGTCAAGTGGAAATCTTGCGAAAAATCGCTTTTCAGGACAATGTTTTTCCTTTACACCACAAATTTCGCAAGAACGATGAGTCCCTCCCATTATCACAAATGTTTTTACACTCGAAAATACAAAAAAGCACAATACACGTTATTGAGTCCTGTCTAGTTAAAAGAAAGAGTTTTATTGTTATAATGAAACGTTGCTGACGACACGGAGGAGTAAATGCTCTACTCAACGTAAAAATCACAAAACTTTGCGTTAACTAAAAAGTGAAAAGAGGAAAAATACACGATTCTAAACAAAACAAACAAACACAACAAACGCCATTTTGTTTGGTGGTGTTGCCTCATCTAATATTTAATTTCAGACAAATGTATAAAATAATTTATTAAAATAAAATAATATTGTTGGTATTAATAAACAAAATAATATTATTTTTAGGTTGATTATGACTACTAAAACCTAAGTATAAAATAAAATCTTGAAATCTTTACAGAAAATGTTAGTACTACTTCGGCCGCTAATGATTTTCCATAGTATTTTTTTTAAATTTAGAATCAATAAAACTACCTAATAGTATTCTAGAGTTTAGGAAGTGGTATTACTAAATCAATTTGTTATGTTGGCTAAACAAAGGATCCAGGCCCATACAAATTCCTTTTGTTTAGAAGTGCCTTGGGACTGGTTGAAAGCACGGATTCTTCTGATTTGTGGTTGAAAGCATCTTCTTGTTTTTTTTTTTCAGTTTTGAAAGCCAGTATTTTAGACTTTGGAAAGGGACGCTCAAAAAAAAGTTTAATCTTGAATATAATTCAAACGGAACACTAAATAAAAAAGGTTTCATAAAAACCCATCCATCATTTTGAAATACCTATTCAACGTTACTCTTACATGATGGGATCAGCCAGAAAAAAAATTGATTCCCATCTAGGTACGTTGGTAGGTATATAATATGGGAGTTGGGAGGTACCACGGATTACAGAAGTAATCAATGTTCTGAGTTCTGTGAGAGGTAGGTACCATAAATAAATTAATTTATATTATTTTTTGTTACCGTTCTCTCAAAATTACGGCTTTCTAGGTCTTTATAGTTTCTCCACAAAGCTGCGGACGGACGGACGGACAACGATACGTTAAGGTGGCGAAACTAAGTATAAGGCTTCTTTGTTGACTACGGAAGCCTAATAAAAATTATAAGTGTTTTATTATTTAATTAATTTTATAATATATTATATAATTACGAGCCTGTCGACTGTGGTCTCGCTGCTTGCTAACATAATTTCCATCTAACGGCGAGTAGTTAACTTTTTAGGGTTCCGTACCTCAAAAGGAAAAAACGGAACCCTTATAGGATCACTTTGTTGTCCGTCTGTCTGTCTGTCTGTCTGTCTGTCAAGACCCTTTTTCTCAGGAACGCGTGGAGGTAACAAGCTGAAATTTATAGAAAATACGAAGGTCTATTGCCTCTTTGAGCTGTGAAATTTTCAAACTTTTAGGCCAACGCAATCAAAAGATATAGTCGAATATGTCGCAAATTTCAGCAAATTTTCGACATTACCATATAAATCAAAACCTACGGGGCACTTCCCATGAACTCAGAATCTTGAAATTTGGCACGAAGTAATTCCTTAGAGCACAGATAAAGGAAAAATTGCGAAAACCATACATTTTTATTTGCATCATATGAAAAAAATATTTTGAATAATTTTATACCTACTACCCCTTTTCTCATGAACGCGTGAACGCATTAAATTGAAATTCATATCAAATACTTAAGTCTATAATACCTTTAAACTGTAATAAAATCATACCTCTATATCAACGCATTCAAAAGAAACAGCAATTTTAGTCGCAATTTTAAACTCGCAACTACTCTAAAAAAATCAAAACCTACAGAGAACTTCCCGTGAACTTAGAATCTTGAAAATTGGCACGAAGCAACTCCTTAGAGCACAGATAAAGGAAAAATTGCGAAAACTGTACATTTTTAGTTACATCATATAAAAGAATATAATTAATAATTTCATACTTACTACCTTATTTCTCATGAACGCGTGCAGGTATTAAACTGAAATTCATATCAAATACTAAGGTCTATAATACCTTTAAACTGTAATAAAATCAAACCTCTATCTCAACGCATTCAAAAGAAACAGCAATTTTAGCCGTATTTTTAACTCGCGACTACTCTCAAGGGAATCAAAACCTACAGGGTACTTGCCGCTAACTCAGAATCTTGAAATTTGGTAAGTACGCAGCAACATCTTAAATCATAGGCACAGGAAAAATTGCGAAAACTGTAAATTTTTAGTAACATCATATAAAAAAATATTTTTAATAATTTTGTATTTACTACCCCTTTCCTCAAGAACGCATACAGGTATTAAATTGAAATTCATACCAAATACTCAGCTTTATAATAACTTTAAGCTGTAAAAAAATCAAACATCTATGTCAACGCAATCAAAAGAAACAGCAATTTTAGCCGCATATTTTCAAACTCGCAAGTACTCGCAAGGGAATCAAAACCTACAGTATAATATTATACCCACTTTTCCTTAGGGTTCCGTAGAAACCCGTAGGTTTGTACGGAACCCTCGGTGCTCGAGTCCTACTCGTACTTGACCGGTTTTTTATCTATAACTGCCATCTAGCGTTGAGAAGCAAAACTAAAAAAGCAATTTCTCAAAAATTTGTTTATAAAATAATAAAAAAAATCTCTAAATTCTATTTTAATCTATAAAATAAATATAATTAAATATTTCAATAATAAAAAAACCAACGTACATTTCTTGTAAATAAGATCGCACTTAAATCTATACTGCACGTGTTCTCTATGTTTTCAAAAGTCTACATTATCTATGGTAAAAATTAAAGTACTTCGCTTTTGTAGTCGCGTTTTTAGCATTATCATGGTTAAAATGCTGATATAACTCGATATTTCGTAAAACGTGCCTCAGAAATCATCGCTAACACGTAAAGTGAAGAGAATTAGATATTTTTTACAATTATATGGTTACACGCTCTCATTTGTCAAATTGCGCTAGACCGCATATTTAAAATGGCAGCCCTACCACGTAGAATAATCAAAGAGACACAGCGGCTGATGCAGGAACCGGTGCCAGGAATCAGTGCGGTGCCGAGTGAGACCAACGCTCGCTACTTTCACGTAATCGTCACCGGCCCAGAAGACTCGCCATTCGAAGGGGGACTGTTCAAATTAGAATTATTTCTGCCAGAAGACTATCCCATGTCAGCACCTAAGGTTAGGTTTATAACAAAAATATACCATCCGAACATAGACCGGCTCGGACGCATATGCCTGGACATATTGAAGGACAAGTGGAGTCCCGCACTGCAGATCCGCACGGTGCTGCTTTCGATTCAGGCGTTACTGTCGGCGCCGAACCCGGACGACCCGCTGGCCAACGACGTCGCCGAACTGTGGAAGGTGAACGAGAGCGAGGCAATAAGGAACGCTAAAGAGTGGACGCGAAGGTACGCCATGGACAACTGAGCGCGGACGCGACCGCCTCTCGCCGGCCCTGGGCGCCTGGTACCCGGCCCGCGCGACATCGACTCGAGGACGACTAACAGATTATATATCATAAGAGTGCAAGTTATGTTACACATCCTACACCAACGAGTAACTTGTCAACGGACTATTGTGGATACATTTTATTATCGGTGGAGAGTGGCGCGCTCTCGCATGTCTCCATAGCCTCGCCCCTCTTTGTCTCGGAGGAATAATCCGATCCCCACTGATTTACAGTTCACATGTAGCTTCGTTACGATATTAGGTATGCATATTTTTTTACTATCATAATAGCGTTAAAATGAACACCTTGAGACTTAATTGTATATATATCAGTGGTTACATTTGGTTAATTTTATAAAAGAATAGTGTTATCAGTCACAAAGTTGGATGTCCCCAGAGATTGTGAGGGGACCCATCTAAGTGTAACATTTGCTTCAGTTCTGATCTCTAGTGATACTGAACCTTTTTGTTTTGTGTTAGCAAAGTGATGCCGTTAGGTGTAATATTGTTTCACATTTTGCATCAAACATGATTTGAATATGGATCTTTTGTGTACTATTTACTTGTATAAAAGTTATCAATACAATATAATGTATTTATGTAAATTTAATTTGGCTTTGTGAGAAACTTCAAAATACATAATATACAAAAGCTAAACCAATTTTTTATTTTGATTGATGACTAAAAGACCATTAGTAATAGTGATGTGACATGTGGGTAGATGAATAATATGTTTGTTATTAGGTTTCTTTGTTTACGTTACCTATGGGGCCTGGTTATCCCCTGTTAGATATTTTTTAGCCTTTAGGTAGCAGTCATCCTGATGCAGGACTTTTAATCTTAGCAACTTGAAACTAAGAAATAAGTAGGCCACATAACTTTGTCATACCCCCTTTAAAGGTTACCCTCTTTAAGTTGGAGCATAAATCCCTATTATTATTTTAAGTTTTGCACATATTTATTTTATTTTTTATTTAATTTTAACAAAATTTCTTTTTCATCTTAAGATGACTCTTTCTAGATATGGACACAAAAGATGTAGTCTAGTTAACTTTGAATGGTGTCTCCTTGATTCAAAGGTCAAAATTCAGTTTGTGTGGCACTATACTAATCACATGTTAATTAAGTTATGCCCCTCAAAAACACCAATTATTTCACCTAGTCATGTTATTATATTCTCAGCATTGAATGAGGAAAAATACTCACATTGTAATCTGTTTTAACATGAACTGTGGTGTAACCTTGTTTAGAATTATTGTTCCTAAGCAAGGTTTTAAGTAAAGGGTTGTGGCATTGTGTTGAACTATTTATACAGTAATGGACATATTTTTAAACCAAAAGATATTCGATGAAGTCAAATTTGTTTCCAAAAAAGTTTTCTAAAATATTGTAGTGTTGTCGCTGACAAGTTCAAGGATGATTTTGTTTAGAATAAGTTGAAAAAGAGAAAGCATCATATTTATACCTATAGCTTACTAAAGCCATCATTGTACTGTGGATTTTAAATATACAATTTTGAAGGTACCTTTAAGTTACAATCACACTAAGCGGCAACAGCACTGCAGCAGCACGGCGTTTACTCCTTGATGGCAGGCCACTCAGCAATTTAAGTAGCTTAGTTCTACAAAGAGAGTGACCAGAATTCTTCTGAAAGATATTTAATAAATTCGGCACATAGGTAGATATACTGTAGTAATAACTGGCAAATAATGCAGATTGACTATGTCCGCGGACGAGTGCTTCGGCGTACGCGCAACCCCGGCGTCCCGCAGGAACACCCCCAGGTTTTTTAGTGGGTGTCTTCGACGAGGCAGTCCCATACCTACCTACCCCCGGCGCAGGTTGACGATGCGTAATGCATTTTTCCTGGCATAAAAAAGTTGACTATCTCTATTCAATGGAACTCCGGGGTAGACCTTTTACCGGGGGTAGACTTCCTTTGCAGGAGGTCGTCTAGGTGGGTACCCCAACAGTGTCAGTTATTCTACCGCCTGAGCAGCGATGTGCAAACATTACTGTGCTCCGGTAGGAGGGCACTGTAGCTAGTGAAATTACTGGGCTAAAGAGTCTTTACATCTTATGAATCTTGAGTAAGAAGCGTTGGTGCAGTGCTCCTGGAATTTCACATCATTGTGAAATCCTAAGTAGCACTCTACTGATTATGGGCAGCGTTATCTCTTAACATCAGGAGAGCGTCTTGCTCATTTTCTACTTCATCACAAAATAAAAAAAACTCGAGTCTAACAACTGTATACCTACTGGTATGGATTGCCAACTGGCAATTGGAACGTGTTGTTATCCCACACCCACCTACCCTACCTTTCCCTTTCCTGAATGACTACCTACGGAAGGCTAAAAATGACTATTGATGCCAAAGCATCTTGGGTACAGAATCCAAATGAAGGAGCAATTTCATTGGCAACTTTTAAAGTGGTAGTTGCCTCATCAAAAGTTGCTCTCTTAGGAAAACGCAAACATAGCAGGCCATAGGAGGTATACGAGCATCTCAACGGATCGAGTTCTGCGCAGGTTTGGTGCGAGAGAAGCGAAGGAGTGTGTACGCGGGTCAGTGCGCGGGCGCCGAGCGGAGGTGCCCGCACCGTCTCCCTGTTGCACATCAGTTGAGACTTGAGACCCATAAATTGGTTACTACACATGCTTCAAATTCTCTGATCTCTGGCTCTACAATACTTTTAACCGAATCCATATCGACCGACAGAAAGTAAGTACATATACGGCATATACCTATATGGACAAAGGATTTGGTATTGAGTTGCAGAAATTGTTTGTTATAGCTCCAAAGATTTATTCAAAATAATTTACTACGTAAATTCAATCGACCTTATCAAATTCCAATGACTTTGTTTTCGTAATCAGTCAATAGTATTTTCATATCTCTTATAACTTATAATAGACACAATACTCTTTGTTCTGGTTTTCATTCATCCCCTTTATTTATCTAATCTAATCAAACTGATAAAACTTTTCTATACTTATAGAAGTCGATTATTATTTTTGAAGTTAAAGGCAAGACAGAGAAATAGGCAAGCTTATTATAGCGCAAGGGCAGCATCAATATCTCTTTCTCTCCATTTTTAAATTGCTGTGCAGGTTCAGATACTGTGCTGCACTGTACTTCGGTAGGAGGGCACTGTAGCTAGTGAAATTACTGGGCTGAAGAGTCTTAACACCTTATGACTCTAAATAAGTAAGAATCGTTGACGCAGTGCACTGGGTAGCACTGTACCTACTCTAATTATGGGCAGAGTCATCTCTTATTATCAGGAGAGCGTTTTGCTTGTCTTCTTACTTCGTTGTATAATAAAAATAGTTATGTATTCTGTGCAGACATAATACTTCTCTATTCTACGCAGACATCATATTACTTCTCCACTTTGCGCAGACATATTACTTCTCCATTCTGCGCAGACGTATAACTTATCCATTATCGCAGACATAATAATATTACTTCTCCACTTTGCGCAGACATATTACTTCTCCATTCTGCGCATACGTATAACTTCTCCACATTCTACGCAGACATAATATTACTTCTCCACTTTGCGCAAACATATTACTTCTCCATTCTGCGCAGACGTATTACATCTCAATTTTGCGCAGACACAATTTTTCCATTTGACGTACTTCTCCATTTTGCACATACACATAATTATATCCATCCTACTCCGACGTACTCCAAGAATGGAGAAGTATCTCCATTCTTGGAGAAGCAACTAAGATCGGAAATATAGTGCGTAAGAACGAATTCTATGGGTATGAAAGAAAACAGCACCATAAGTTTGTTCAATTTATTCTTAACTTTAATGCAGACTAGAATAATACTCTTAGAAATGAGAACAACAATAGTCATTTCACATGTTACAGTGTACCTACAACATACTAGCTCACATAAAAGGCTATTTTATTATCTGTGTCTCACAATAAATGTAAATAATTTTATTCACAACAGCTAGCAATATAAAATTCTCAGACTGTATACTTATATTTATTTGAGAGCTTGGCCAGCGCCAAAAATATATGAGAAAGATTAAAACTTTTTTAGAGAGGGTAGGTAGTGTAAAATGGCACTGGCCATATAAGCAAAAAGAAAAAATGAAATTGTTAAAGGGGAGATATAAAACGTACATTTTTGGAATAAGAAGTTAGAAGCAGATTGAGTGGTTAATCTAAAATGGTGTTTACAATTACATTTATTATACATAATTAATATAAATTGTAACCGTTCTCAGAGCGCTAAGCTTAGCTAAGAACACGGGACATAGGTACATATTATAATATCGTAGGTTATACAGTTATGCTATAGCAACTATAAAATTTACAAAATATGATATATCTTTTGAGATGCTACAAGAAATAATGCTTTATTATAATAACTATATCCACTAATCAATTCATGTATCGATCGTCCACGATCATTTTTATGTACTGTGCTTATTAAATACATACATATAATGGTTAAAAATCGACCTGAAATGACTTGAAACAAATAAAAATACTAAATTAAACTTCGAACATGAATTAAATAATAAAATAAAATTTGTAACGGTTATTCTAAAAATAAAATATTTAAAATCAACTACCCACATTTTTAGGTTAGTTTTAATGTTGCCATAATTCAATTTTGTAACCAAAATGGTGTAACAGATAAAAAACGATTTAATATTGTTAAAAAAGATAGGTACTTGTAAGTGGAATGGCTTGATACAACTTAATTATATGTTATATTAAAAAAATATTTATTAAAAACAAATAGATGGCATTAAAACTTAAAGACTACTTTGAAACGAAGGGTTCTAATCGGCAAATGTTTTTTTTTGTTTTCATTTGACAAGCTCAATAGCAATGATTTTTATAATAATATATAGGTTTTATATTACATAGGATTTTTTGGGGGGTCGGGAACTGAGATAATAATTAATCTAATGATCGACAAATTTAGGCAAATAATTATTAAGATGTCCATTAATTTCGTAAAGTTTGGTAAATTATTTAAAAAATCCATTTGTTTAACTAAGTATGGTTTTCTTATGAATAATGACACTTATTTTTTTCCTCAAGAATAGGTCTATATGCCGGTGTTTTGCTAATTTTCTCTTATTAATTAATTATCCTTTTTTTCTGGTGTTACCAGTGTATCAAACATACATTGATATCATTATCTCAGTTCCCGACAAATAAAATATGCTTCCACGTCTTCCCATTAATTTATAATAATATCTAAGCAGATATGAGTGGGTCGATATTCAATTTATAATTATAATCATATCATTAAGTGGAGCTTACATGTCATGACAATTAAATACTTTATGATCTAACCTTATTTGCCATAACCATAAACATTTTCTTTTGTTTGATTCGGACAAAGAAGGTTAGGTTTCATAGAGAGATACATCTTAACCTACTATTTAGCCACTTAAGCTTTATTTTTATTAGCATTTGAAAAATTACACATCACAATTTTAGTTTTATGTTCTTTTGAGTATTTTTGTTAGCTCTCTGGCAGATCGTCCTCGCTTTGAGTAAATGAAATTATACTCTATGGTTCATATAAATAAGGTTAAAATTCACACGAAGAGATTCATATATTTCTTATAACTAAATGTACTTTTGATCCGAAATTAAATTAGCTTTATTTTTCAGCGAGGAATTGATCTTTTACTAGATCTATCTACAAAGAGGACTTGCTAAGCCACATTCTTCCAAATTACTTCTTAAAATTTACTTACAAAATTAAATTTTATTTTGAAAAATAAACATACATTATCATAATATATTTATGCGATATTATCTGAAATCATGGTTCATTTTTAATTCCAATTCAAACCATTTCATTTTCCTAAGTGTGATAGTCTTTTTTACTATACCTCTATAACGCATAAAACAAAGTAGAATTTTCTGTACTGGCAATATATTCACAAGCCGTATCGTGAGTTGCCATTAAAAAAAATTAAAAATCCCCTGATTTCTTCCCATCATAGCCCAACCTTCAAAACGTCATAACTCAAAACAGAAATACGAGTAAATATAACCCCTATTTTGTATGTAATAGGGTAGAATGTAGCCAGCAGTCCCGCTAGCTTGCGCAGTGCGTATAATGTAAGCAGGCACTTGTGTTTATATGAACACCGGGTTCTCTTGGCCGGTGAGCAGTCGGAACATCGACGTGGGCATCGTCTTCATTAGGATCTGGAAAGGGAAAGTTTATATGCAGGCATTAGTTTAAGTTTTATTTAATGTTTCAAGGGGACACACGGTTTGATCTTGATTTTGACATGACCTTAGGAAGGATCCTAAGGTCATGTCAAAATCACAGAGAGATACCCCTTTATTGAAACAACTAGGAAGGTGTTTCAATAAAGGGTTATCTCTCTGTATTCGTAGACGCAAATCCCTGAAAGGAAATGTTATCAGCGAGGTCTTCAATAGGTACGAAGTACTACGCAACACTGAGCCGCAGTTGTTATTCAGAGATTTACAATTTCCTTTATTCTTTCTAAGCGAATTAGTTATATAATTCGAATTGGTTATGGTCGTGAGTTGTAGTAAACCAGACGGAATTTTGCGTTGAGAAACCCTTCTTTACGATGCGGAGTACATATTGACACACCTCTCCGACAGACGTCGCCAGCAGGTTGACGATGCGGTCGTGTGGCACCGCGACGACGCTCTGTGAGTTGATCTCTATGATGCGGTGTCCCACACGGACGCCGCCGCGCTCCGCTATACCGCCGCGGAGTAAACTGCATATCTGTACAACGAAATACAAGGAAATGTTGTTAAGTCCATGTAATTTGTCAATTCCATTCAATCGATCGACCGCCTCTTTGGGACTAGCATGGCTTGCAGGCTCGTAAGTCATGTCAAGACTACATAATCGGTAATCCCATGATGTATAAGCATGGGACATTCTCACCAGTCCCCAGTCCTTTATGCGTGAGGATGTAAGAAACAAAAATACAACATTCTTTCGAATTTATAACAGGGCTAGTTTTAAAAAGTTGTCCCAAGCTGTTCGTATGTATCAACAATATTTTCTGGTTTGTACGGTGAAGTGCATGGATTTGCATGATGAATGAAAGATCCTTATTACAAGAATAAAGAATAAGAATAAAAATTATTTATTGCCACACTAAAAAAAAAACAATAATGAAATGAAATTTAAAGTACCTACCTACTCGCATATCAACAATTAATAAGAGTTTGCAAGTAAATCTACTCACCACGCCATTTTGCACGCTAAATCCAAGTTGATACTTGGTGTCCGGCCGTTTAATCTTGACCTCAACGACGGGCGCGCACGGCACCACGGTCAGTTTCACCACCGTCTGGTTCTTGGAGTTCTTGATGTACGTCTGACAGGTGGACAACGGTAGACCGACTAGGCTTACACCGTTGATTGCTATTATTTGATCACCTGGGGAAGGAAAATACGGTTAAATCATATATCAAAAAATTGTGGCAACATTTAATTTTTTCTTTGTTTATGACCATGAATAGAAAAGTCTTTCAATTGGTCTCTTAAAATTATAACAGATGTTTTTTTTTAACCTATACAATCCGACTGCTGGGCAGACCTTCCCCAAATCCCTCTATATTATGGTTGTTTCTTGTACCAGCTCGGTCCAGCCGGTCTTACCACACCGGTCGGCAGAGTCCAGGTCGTCTCTACATCTTTTTCTGGGCCGACCGTCGGCCTCCAGCGGTGCTGACTTTCTGTTGGAATCCATACTGCGGTGACCTTTGCCCAGCGGCCGAGATGCACAGAACTGACGTGTTCCACCTATTCCAAATTCAGTTTTACGAATGTCATAACTAAATATATTTATATTTAGCCTAGACTGTCCCACTGCTGGGCAAAGGCCTCCCCCAAATTCCTCCATTCCTTTCGATCTAGCGCCGCATCTTGCCAGCCCTCCAGATACGAGATCAAGTCATCACGCCATCGTTTCCGGGGCCGGCCTCGGCGACGCCGTCCAATTATTTTAAACATGAAGTTGCCAGACAATAAATAAATTACCAATATTAAGTTGTCCACATCGCGCGGCAGCCCCGGCGGGTGCCAGGTTTGCTATGACTACAGTAGGCAGCATGGAGCCCCACCCTGACTCCACCACCACCACGCCCAGGATCTCGCCCTTCGACTTTGGTACTACCACCTGAAATTGGTAGGTTTTGATGAAGGAACCAACGTTTGTACCTCTGGCAAGATATACATAGCTTGTGTATTTCGCCAGGGTTGAGTTTAAAAGAAGTGTCACAAGGAAAATATAATGGGAAATTATAATGGGAATAATACTGCGAGTTACTGAGTTACTATTAATTGATAGAAACAAATAAATTATAATATAAATATATAGATCGTAATACTATATAACTGCTTAACACATAGAAAAAAAAAACATATCTAACAGACCTCTTTTTGTAGTTCCTTTTTCGCAAACATCTGCAGCTCATCGCCGAAAATCTCCTGACTGTTCAGGACTTCTTGGTAGTCCATTTCCTTTACAAAACTGTGGTCTTCTATGCCATTTGCCTTGAGAAATTCCATGTACGCCACTTGAAACGCCTGCCCAATCGACTGGGCTATGAATTGGGCCTACAATTAAAGGAAAATTATGAATATTTGATTTTTTTAAGTCTCACTCAATAAATATGGTAATATTCTTGTACCGTTTTAATACTTGAAACTTTACTACTTTTTTTGATACTTGAGAATATTAACAATAATACTCAATAATATCTCTCAAACACCAATAAAAACACATATTTTTCATGCTTCTGTGAATTTCTAGACTGTTCTTTTCATAGAGGTACTTTTCATATATTATTTATAACCTGTAATGGGGTCCCTAGACGGTCAAGCATTGCTTGACAAGCACGTAAAATTTACGTGCCTGTCAAGCAATTTTGACCGTCTAGAATGAAGCTTGATGTGCTTGACAAGCAAACTCGATGCTTGATGAAGCTTGATAAAAAATTATATTTTTGGGTCACTCTGTCCGACAAAATGATGCGAATGCTTGACAAGCATGTTTTTTGAGGTCGGGCCTGCCGTCAAGCATGCTTGTCAAGCCCGTAAATGCTTGTCAAGCATTGCTTGACCGTCTAGGGACCCCATAACAGCCGTAACAACACACAGCCACTACTTGTCAAACTACAGAAAATGCCAGTGCTGCAAACTTTAAGATGGCAGCATGCCCAGAAAGCTGGCAGCATTGCCTCGTTTAATAGTCATAGGTAATTATACTTTGGGCCAGATATCAGCTTTTTCACTTTCCATCAGGTGGGATGTGGTCAAACGTAGGCCTATCTCGTATAAAAACAAAAAAAAAATACCTACATCAGTATTTTGGTCACACGTCGCATTGACCAAGCGACAATTATTATTAACAATAATATTTAATTACAGAAGTCAGGGGGAGATTTATCCCGCTTTTTTAGTTTTAAGTTACTACCATCTTCGACAAACATCGTGGTCAAAGGGTATATAATATTTTTTTACAAAATGCATTACCTCCATACTTGATTTAAAAATGATGGATTAGGAATATCACCATATTTATTGATAGTGTGAGAGTATGCTATGAGAAATGAAAAGGAAGGTAGAGTAATTTTGTACCTACCTAATGATTACTTTTTTAACTTTAAAAACGTTTAACTTTAAAAAAGTTTTTACCAAAATTCAAGCTGTTTAGACCAGTAGGTAGATGGTCATTTAAAATACTAATCAAATATATATTAACTCATGTTAGATTGTTACACTGATCGATTGTTTGGTTGTTGTTGTTATGACATAATATAAAACACAGTAAAAATTAAACAACAATGAACTCATTTTACACATTTCAGAATTAAATACTGAAATAACCAGTTAAAATGTCAACTTATGTCGTTTTGTAATTTAAATGTCTGATAAGTTGAGTAAATACCTAGTTGTTAGCGGATTTGAATTATCTCTTGGCTTTTTAGGGCACAATGTCAATGACATTTTTAGATAAAAAAATTAAGGCATGTAAAGTAAATTTTAATTTGTTTCTTCATAATTCATTTACATTTATTAAATAAGAATTAAAAGTTTAAGTACATATTTATATATATTTTTGTATTATTAATTTATTTTAAAACTTGATCCTAGACCCTGGATCATATGCTGCAATATATTATTATTATATTTTAATACAACCATAGTTTAGTAATGTTGGTTCAATCAACGTTTTAACAATTAATTATTATAATATGATGTAATTAGGTATCTACATCTAAGTTAAGCAGGCTTGGTATTTTTTAATTCTTGAAAGTCCACAGTGAAAACGCACCTTAATAATCCTTTCAATTTTATCGCCACACGTCATTTTGTTTCTTTTTTTATAAATAAAACAATAACAAACAAATTCACTTTACTTCTTCCAAGTAAAATTCTACTGCTGTATTTGACATTGTGAGTATTAGCAATACGGCCTTGCTCATACTTTCCGAGTTACCCAATTTTTGCGCTTAGATTATTTACGCTAATGGCATATTATACATTACAATAACTCTGAATACAAAGAAAAAACTTGGGATAATAGTCCTAACAGGTATGATGTTAAGGTATATTTTAAAATGATTTTTTATTTAAGACTAGCGTATGCTCGCTTCACCTGCGTAAAAACCTTTCATAGGAGTCTACGTCTTAAAATCTATGTGTTCCATTTTAACTCAATCCATACAGCTGATTGAGCTGTGTATTGTTAAACCATTCAGTTAGTCAATAAATCACTTTTTTACATAATATTATTTACAAATATATAATATTTTTTACACGCAACGAATATGGTCAAAATTTTATTTACAAAGTTTATTCGCTTTAATTGCTATAATTCTTCGACGCGGTCTTGAAATGAAATTGCACGGTTATTATATACGTGGCCAAATGTGGAACTAACGGTCTGCCAAGGAGTTTTCTTGATATGTGTATATGTATTATTCTATTCTACATGACACTAGCCCTCACTTACGTTAACTTAAAGAGATTTAACCATGATCAGAGAATCAGAGGTAAAGCAAATCTAATGATATAATAGTACGTGTGTGTTTGTTAATTCTTCACACCTAAACTGTAGAACAATTAAAGCTGATGTGATTAAATAACTTTACATCAAGAAGACCAAGTAGAAGAATACAGATAGATACACAGTTATTAAATTCAAAATGTCACTTACACTCACCTCTTCACTTTCAAAAACATGGCATATCATTTTCGGGGTACGATTCAATTTCGGTTGATCAGAGTCATTTTCGTGTGGAACGAATCTTCTTCTAGCCATTAGGACAACGAGGTCTCCTATATCTGCTATATACGATATAGTTCTTAAAGCGTGGTCCATCATTATTTCTTTTAATTCTGTGTTCAAGACCATTATTTTCTCTGTAGATATGAACAGGTCGACTTCAGTGCTTGGTTGGTTCTCTCCTTCAGGGGCCTGGAAAGAATGAAACCTCTTTAGTAGTGGTAAGTTGGAAGGTGGTATTGGCTGAATTTAGAATTTCGACTTACCAACGCCTGATTGTCCGAGATAGCGGGAGGGAAAGAAGGGATCGATTAATTCATTTTCTAAGCAATGTACTACACGCTATAAATACGTCTAAATAGCTATAGGACAACCCCATATTGGGCGACAGGGCGCAACACCTCGTCGTTGCGTTGTTGTCACGACTCTCTGGTAACCGGCACGTGTAGCCGAGTAGTCGCCACCACGACTTTAGTCACCCGCTTGAGAGTCGGAGTCGCCCAATGTGGGCTAGACCTAAGACTTTATGTATAGACTACATTTCAGCAAACCCAAACATTTAAAGATATTTTAAATATCATAGACTTTGTCCACTATCTCGCCTGATGTTAAGCGATGATGCTGTCGAATAAACAAGCTTGGATGTGCTAAAAGGCTAATAAGCTGATGTGATATTTTTGTTTGTGAATATCATAAAAAAACAACTGAGATATCAAGCTTTTATAAAATTTGGAGTCCGCTGCGTCACTGCTTTTCATAAAGTAGTATGCCGTGACGTCATATCCCGCCCACTAAGGAACTTTAGTGCGTTATATCTCAGGCGTTTTTTACTAAATTGACAAAGCAAAAAATTTGTTCAGTATTTTCAATCTACTTGATCGATTTGGACTTGGCCAAACTCATTTAAGACATACCTATTAAATTGAAATATGTCTCCATATGTTTACCATAAACTTCCCTAAATCTAGTAGTCTATAACGAAACTGCCAGCCAAACCACCTTGATCTTGGTAACAGCCTCCTCGACCATGTTCTTTTTGGGTCGTTTCTTGCGGCGCCGCGAGTCCTCGTCGACCTCCACGGAGCCGAGGAAGGTGAGCCGGAACACCGCCGCCGGGGCTGCGTACACGCCGGAGTACGGCCCGTCGCACCCCCACTGCAACCGGCTAACCCCCTCGCGTATCGCTCTCTCACGCATTGTGCTCGAGCTGTTTTACTTGCTAACTCACTTTGAATAGGAGCTCTTTTTGAGGATTCCTTTTTTATTTGTGCACGTTTCACGCGTTCTTTTTTATTTTAATATAATCTTTATTGTTGAAATATTTTAGAAATAATGTAAATTTAGTGATCATAATGAAATTAATACTTTAATGAATATTATTTTAACACATTGGCTGCGGCGGTGTTATATGACTATCCCAGGTGCCAGAAATTAATTTTGCATAGAAAAATCTTTTAACAAAACACAACGTTTGTGTTTTTCAACACTTGCGTTCCGACCTCATGAACACGGCTGTTGTGTTTTCAGCAGTCAATGTGTTAATAATTATAGGTTAGCCTTTGACCACGCTCTCGTCTGATACTAAGCGACAATGCGTCCAATGATTGTTTTATTTATTTATTAAAATTGAAGTAGCGCTGACGGTTTTCAGCAGGTTAAGGCAAGCCGGAAAGGAAGGAAGAAGACAGATTTTTCTATCCTGACTTAAACGAGGCCATTTATTGTGGTAGCTGCACTGTATATTCGATCTGTTGGATATATCGTTGTCATAATCGTCCCGTTTAAAGAAATAGTAACAATTTTCATAAATATCAACTCATATTGTCCCACCGCTGGGCATAAGCCCCGACAAACATCCCCCATGTCTGTCAAGAAGAGGACTTTTTAAATTGTATTTTTTCATTATCCGCCTATATTTTCACAGCTGAACATGAATACGTCCTATTAGTGTGTGCGCCAATAAACCCAATGTTCAGCTTTCCTTTACAGCTTCCGCCGTTTCCCGTCCAAAGGTCAATCTACCAAGTCCCGCGGCGTCGTTTTGATTTGCTAAGAAGATTTTCAGATTTATTTTTACATCGCTTTTTCTATTTAATTATAAAAAAAAATGTCTTTGATGCTAATCGATTTAATTCTAAATTAATAATTTGAACAATTTCCTCCGTAACCTGTGCTCTTCCGCCACCATGTGGTACCACAGAGCGCGTTGTGTCCCGTTTTCAATGTGTTACTTATTTACTGCGTCGTAAAGAATGTTTAGCCAATTCGATCCTATGTTGTCGCAGATGTTCTATTGTTTAGCTTGCTTCATCTATTCCAGCGCTCAAAAGCCAATGTTGGTCGATAAGTTCCCCAGAAATGTCAGCGCATAAGCAAGCAAAACAACTCGAATACAAACACACAATGAATGTGAGAAGCGAGCGATCTTCGTTGTTATGAAAGCATACCTAACGGAAAATTAACCTTAGTTACTTGAGAAAAGGGTTCGTTTTTGTGCGTAGGCGTTGGTAAAGCGAGTACGCATGTGCAGTCCGTCCACAAGTGTCAAGGCCACCTGAGCCGGTGTGAATCGGGTATGTCTCATGCTTTTAGTGCGGTTTATGGGAAAAGTGCGTTGAAAGCTGATCTCTAGTTTCATCCCGTTATTTTTAAATTTACGAAGAATGCTCGGCATCTAACGTTCAAAACATTCTTCGTAAGTCACAGTACAAAAAATGTAGTAAGGTTAACCGTCATGCTAACTTATAATCTAGCACAGCACATGATCGCAAACCTTACCTGAATAGGGTATATGATAAAAAGCATAGCATCAAGCGGAACAAGCGATAGAACAAACATTTTCAGAGGAGGCTAGCCGGCCAAATACCCGACAATCTTCTCGGGTCGGGGGGTGAGGAGCACACTGAAAAAAATACTCTAGTGCCAAGTCAATAAGAGCGTAAACGGTTTGGCGGGCAGGTTCGTGGTAGACTTACCGCTGTATCACTAGGTAAATAAACTTTTTGTTTGGGTATAGGATCTTTCACTAGCATTCTCAATACACTAATCCTAGAGGTAAATGAGCATGAAATTACATATGTACAGATGACGGTGAAAACAATTTTGAATTAGAAAGTTTGCGTGCGAAGAGTAATTTTGTGTGCTTTAATTTTTTCGAAGAGAATTTGTAGCTTTTGTATTATATTTGCATATTTAGCTGTGTTTATATTTTGTAGTGTAATTAATAGTTTAAAATTGCGTCATTTTACATTTTTATAATACATGATAGTCTTTTCGTTTAGTTGGTGCAAGTAGTAGTAATGTGCAAGTTAGTTTTAATTATGTGCATATTGCCCGCCATCTTGAATCACAGAAAAAGACAGATATAGCCAATTGAAGTGCCGTAGGCGATAGGACAGAAAGAGACAAAAGTAATTTCATGCTCTCACTCGTCAAAACTACGTAAACAACATTGATACCGATTCACACGGGCGACTTGGTATTCTGCCATTTGTTTAACTGTCACTTTATGAGAATGCATAATATTTTACAATGGTATTATAAAAAGTGGATTACAATTGGGTAACAATACAAAAAATCTTAATTATTAAAAAGACAAAAGGACGAATGGAACCACATGCCAAATTACCTATAATAAAAATTAATTACTTGTAGAATTTTTATTCACATACACTATTTTTTTTATAGTATAACAAGAATTTGTATTCTGCCAGTCACTACAGTGCAGCAAATATAAGTTGACGGTGGTATTAATACGAACTCATTTGAATTTCACTTATAACTATTTTTTTACTATGCACAGTGGCGCCAAAACACAAAAAACGCTAAACTTTGCCACACTGTACCTACACGACATTATTATTATAACAATTTCAATTTTTCATTAACAGAGTTCGCTACCTTGACAAATTTAAAACAATATAATATATCTGTCTAATTTAATCAAAATTAGAATGTACTGGACTCGTGGACTCAAAAGTAAACTGTCAAATTCAAATAAAGAACGTGAGAAAACGTTACCTTGATTCTGGACACAGCTTCTTCAGCTTGGAGCATTCTCGTAGCTTTAGTGGGTTGCCCTTCGCAAGCCAACTGCGTGGAGCCAAGATATCGAGCGCGGAACAGAACGCCCTCTATCAGCACTGAACGGGCCATGTCTGGAATATTGGGAAATGTTGGGTAAGCTACTAAAAAGGTATGTATGAAAAAGGTCGATTGACATAGGATGGTCGTTAGAATTGGCTTTGAGATGTTTTTTGAGTCTTTGCAAAAAAACAAAAATTCGATGAATTAAGAACGTACTTGTGTATGTACTTCTTGTAGTTATTATTTTTCTATGTACATTTTTGTTTATCGTGTTCTATGTTCAATAAAACAACAACATAATATCTGTCTTAGCGAAGATTATAAAAAAAATAGCTTTAGGTACATACGTGAAAGGCACAAATTTAATTGCCAAGTATATACATTAATATACTTGACAATTAAATTGTTGTTATTATATTGTTGTTGTTTAAATTGTTGTGTTGTTTTTTTTATACAGCTATGAAATTTAATACAATTTTTGCACAGACTCTTGCAGAACTGTAACCTAAAAAGATCACATAAATCAATTTATTTATTAATAGATACCTGTTTACGACCGTTCTATCTCCATCGACATCTTTTCTAATCTACTTATGATAATAAGAATAAAAATAGAAATGTGCCAAAACAATAATGCGTGTACGAGCATACCTGTTGTAGCAACTTACCATAAAGGAATAATCCAATGCAGCGTTAAAATTGTTCCGATTTAGAATATTTTTCGTTAAATAATATTGGGTTATTATTTTTTTATTAAAAAAAATTAGAAGTATAACAAATGTAGAATCGTAGAAGTATTACTCACCTTCTTTATTTTTATTCTTCTTTTTTCCATCTTTGTCCTATAACAATATGAATGTTTTTATAATACAAAGTGAGAGTGTATATTTTTGCGGTAGAGTATATTAAAGGATATTTTTTTTTATGTGATGAAGTAGAAGACGAGCAAGACGCTCTCCTGATGTTAAGAGATAACGCTGCCCATAATGAGTACATTCATTCACGAGTACATTCATTCACAAACATTACTGTGCTTCGGTAGGAGGGCACTGTAGCTAGTGAAATTACTGGGCTAAAGAGTCTTAACATCTTATGACTCTTGAGTAAGAAGCGTTGGTGCAGTGCTCCTAGAATTTCACATAATTGTGAAATCCTAGGTTACACTGTACTGATTATGGGCAGCCGTTATCTCTTAACATCAGGACAGCGTCTTGTTCGTCTTCTACTTCATCACATAAAAAAAAATGTGAAAACATGTACGATTGAGCTGAAATTTGCATTTGATTTGCAGACCTCGGAATAACACAGAAAATTTTATTGGATTAGATTTATTTTGTGGCATGTTAACAGAAGTTACATTTTATACATTCATTGATGGGCATAGAAGGATAGTTGCAATTATTTTTATAAATTTTTAATACGTCAGTGAATCTTACCTTCCCATTATGTAAGGCGTCTTCGTCCCTGTTATCATTAGCTTCGTGAACGTGCGGCGGAGAGCGAGCGGACCCCGACACGCTTCCCGCCGGCATCACCGTGCGGGACTTTGGTTTGCGCCAGCCCTGATAATAAGCAATATGATGTAGTAATATTAGAATATTCAAATATAGTGACCGCTAGACCCCGCTAGACCTCTCTACTGATATCATAACATTGAAAAAAAAAAACGCGCTGTAGCACTAGGTTTAGTAAAAAAAAACATGTGAACATAATATGGTGCAGGCGCAGCAATAGTTTTGTACTTGTAAAATATTTTAGTCGAATAAATGATGGATGTCGTATTATTTATTACAGTAAATTAAAAAAAATATTCGTGTCGCCAAACGGTCATTGTGTCCGTGTTTCTGCATGACTTTCAGTGAAGGCAGATAGGAGGTTTATTCCGCCTAATTGTCCGACAATACTTTCGTCGGCAAAGGGCGGCCTAAACTGTGTCGGTATCACCACTGGTATTATAGACGTCTATAGGCGACGTTGACGGTGATAACATTATATGTACTGCTCTGCTTGCCTTTAGTCAACGCACCTATGTAAATGTAAAAAATTTCATCTTCTTGCACGAATCTTTATCTTTTCTTTTCTGAATAAGATCGCTATTAGCGTTAAGATTGACAACTGTTGCATTATTATAGTATTGATTTATGATCAGTTTAAGTTTTGAGTTACTTACTTAGTATGTTTGTGTTTCTAATGGTTCGCTAATGATGCATAGCATACTCATACCTACATACTACATTATCTAATATATAAAATTCTCGTGTCACAGTTTTCGTTGCCATACTCCTCCGAAACGGCTTGACCGATTTTGATGAAATTTTTTGTGCTTATCCGGTATCTATGAGAATCGACCAACATCTATTTTTCATCCCCCTAAATGTTAGGGGTAGTCCACCCCTAAATTTTTTTATTTTATTTTTTAGACAAAATTTTTAATTTCTATTTTTTTATGATACAACATACAAAAATACATACAATCCTCAATTTTCACCCTTCTACGATCAACCCTTATTTTTTAATAGCCATTTTAGTAATTTAATCATTTTTCCTCTCCGGTCGAAAACTGATCAATCGTCATTTAATTAGTTATTTATTATGAAATCTATGAGAATCGGCCAACATCTATTTTTCATCAACTTAAATGTTAGGGGTAGTCCGTCCCTAAATTTTTTTTTTAAACAAAATTTTTAATTTCTATTTTTTTTTATACAACATACAAAAATACATACAATCCTCAATTTTCACCCTTAAACGATCAACCCTTATTTTTTAATAGCCATTTTAGTAATTAAATCATTTTTCCTCTCCGGTCGAAAACTGATCAATCGTCATTTAATTAGTTATTTATTATTAAAATCTATGAGAATCGGCCAACATCTATTTTTCATCACCTTAAATGTTAGGGGTAGTCCAGTCCACACCTAAATTTTTTTTTTTAGAGAAAATTTTTAATTTCTATTTTTTTTTATGATACAACATACAAAAATACATACAATCCTCAATTTTCACCCTTCTACGATCAACCCTTATTTTTTAATAGCCATTTTAGTAATTTAATTATTTTTCCTCTCCGGTCGAAAAATGATCAATCGTCATTTAATTACTTATTTATTATTAAATTATTATTTATTTATGTTTTTTATTTATTATTATTTATTTATAATTTATTTATTTATTATTTATTTATATGGCAAAACAACGTTTGCCGGGTCAGCTAGTTATAGTATAAAAACCAGTTTGTTTCTCAACGGCGAACAGTAGCTAAATATACCTATTATAATTAAACAGTAATTATTATCAATACACTAAAGGTATAAAATACATATAAAACTCGCTATCTACCACGTACCAAAGTCGTGCGCCTCATAAAATAAAACTTTCTTTATCGCTGTTTTACGACATTCAACCATACTGTTTTTGAAACTAGCGACTATTTCAGTGCTTCAGATAAAACCTAAGAGGAATAAATACCTGTTCAAATTCGCTACGATGCTAACAGAGTCTTTAACTTTAACAGCAACATTAGTTGCTTGTAAATTGTAGTTTGTGAGGAAAATACTATGCCACAAGTCTCCTAAACATCTTTTGTCATTTTAACAAAAACATTTACCTACATACTACATTTCAAGTTGTTTTAGTATAATATGTAAAATTAATATTTTTTCACATGAAATTTATTGTAAAATGAAATCGTAATCACATTTAAAGCCTTTTAATTGATTGACTATGTTAGTTTGGTTAAAATATTATTTAAACAATATAATACTCTTTCCTCTTTAAAATATTTCCTGTTTATTTATTATGGATAAGGAAATTCATAAGGATAATTTGATCAAACCTTTTTCTTTCCATCCTTTTCTTGCGTCGAGTCATCACTTAGTTCACAGTTCTCAGGAATTGAGTCACATTCGTGATTATTATCATTATTCACTTCTAAATTATCTTCTAATTTAATGTTTTCTATATTTTCTACTTTTCCAATATCTATATTTTCTATTTTTCCAATGTCTTTATTTTCTAACTTTTCGACATCGTCTATATTTTCTAATTTTACTTTGTCTGAATGTTCTAAATTTACCACAATGTCTGAACTATCTAAGTTTTCTAGAACATTTGGATTTCCAAGATTTTCTTCAGCGTCTAAATTATTTTCCTCTGTCGAAAGAGGTTGCGTTTCCAACTTATGCACAATATCGATACTCTTTACATAAACCTCCTTGTCCACATCACCACAATTTTCATCACTATTATCTGCGAGACAAGGTTCACTTTCCTCTACACTCATTTTTGTTTACTGTTTACATAGTAATCACTCAAACAGAACAAGTTCATTCATGAAGTTCCAGTTTCACAAACATTCACTATTCAATCGTGTTTTGTTACTTTCACACGCATTTTTGTTAAGAAACCACTAACACTGGCCATAAATAACAAAAACTAAAAATATAATGTTCTCTCGTCAAATTCATAAAAGGAATTGTTTATTACTGGCCGTTATCACTTCGGTCATTTCCACTGATAACATTATCGCTGAATAAATAGCGGAGACACGTCGAGTCGCGGCGAGTCGGCGAGACTGCTCCCTACACCGGTTTAATTTACGTTTATGCTAAGTAAACACATGTGGCCAAAGAGTACATTGGTACAGATATGACACAGAAGGCATATTGCCTACTTTAAGAGACATTATAATTTTTAATCATATAGTTTTGTATGTTTTTTATTTGCAGTTCCTAGTAGGTACGTCCTCTAACAAAAAAAATTGTGTTATAATTAGCATACACATTATGAATTATTATGTATACGTGTAAAAATAAATAGACGCGACTCAGATAATTAATTTTGTAATAACATTCTTTGACCAAGTATTATTGTTATAAAAACGACAACATAAACACAATACAATTATGTTCAATCAAATCAATTATAGATAACAATTCCTTTACATCACACTCATTAAAAGTAAAACAATTCAGCTACATCTCATTAAAAGTCGATCAAAACAATTAACTCACAGAATCATCACAAACGTAGGTGAAATGTCTAAAATTATAATCTTTGCCCAACTCTATTAAGCAAACAAGGTCAAGGAGCTCAACTCGACAAATATTTACATTAATTATAAACAAAGTCGGTAGTTGACCTCACAGATGCTGCGTATGTTTAGGCACATTATAAAAGTATATTCTGTTTTTATGAAGGAAGTTTATTCTTTGACCAAGCAATAGGAGAGCAAGGTCGGTTGAGTTTAGTCGTTGGAGCATTGCGTAGGAGTTCTACAGCTGATGATTACGTCATAATATGATTCATTTGAATATATAATGTTTGAGCTATTTGTTTTATAGCATTTATTTGTCTAATATGCATTAATGTGAACATAACTTGGTATGTTTTGTATAATGTGTTATTTAATATGTTTATAATAATATAAATTAATACGGTAAACGGTATGACATCACCACCTTATTTAGTTTGTCGTCCTTGTTTTATCTTGGGTCAAAGTTTCTATCGCGTCGTAACATTGGTTAGATTGTACTCGTATATTTTTAATTTTTACATTTCATACAAACAAAAAAGCTTAACAATGTCTACGTTGATAATGATTACCTATATATAATTATTCAGCAAATACGCTCCAGGGCTTTGTTCGCGTCAATAAATTCTTTCTTAGCGGAGGTATAAGTTATTATGGAAAATCATAAAAATTATAGGCACCTTATTCTAAATTTTAAGCCAATCCGTTCGGTGATTATGGCTATGCCTTTTATATACTTTTCTTTAGAAATAATAATGGTTTTTTTTTTGGTAATTTACCATCTTGGATTTATATAAGTTCCTACTAGATTTTTTAACAGTAAGAGTCTATGAGTTTTTAATAAATTATAATTCTCGTAGATATAAGGCGTTCTGCGCCAAGTACCTACATTTAAGATTTTTGTATTTGGACATGTGATAATTAATCATGTTACCAAGAGCCAAGAAGTAATAAAAAGCAAAAAGTCTATGAATAGGAATAAATTCGCGAAGGGGGCGTCCGAAAAAGGTTTGGATAAACTATTTGAAAGGACATGCTAGGGAATGAATGAAGATATGACGGATCATAGCGGAGAAAAACGTGTTGTGCCGACTCAACAAAAATTGTAGCGTCCGTGGCCCAGTGGTCTTACCTCCGACTTGTAAGCCGGAGGTCCTGGGTTCAAATCTCAGTGTGGCAAAGATTTTCGCCTGGACGCTACCGTGCTTCGGAATTCGGAAGGCACGTAAAACTGTGGGTCCCGGCTGTTTCTTATAAGATATGTAGGAGGCAATCGTTAATCTTGGCGACCTGGAACTGCAACATATAGGTTGGCCACACAACCTATACATTGTGATTTGACTCTAACAGTGTAAATAGGGTAACCTGTTCTGTTGGAGTATAAACCCCAATTATTTATTATTATTATTATATTTGGACAAACCTTATCATCAAAGAACCCCTGATCGTCCGTCCTCTGCTGCCCCAGCAGCCTGTCAGTCTCGAGATCCGTGTCCGCCTCGTCTGAAACAGTGCAGTGTATATCTGTACCATCGTGAAGTTTGCTCTGTGCGAGGTAAGTAGCTGCGGGTGGCTGCGTGTGGTATGTTATGTACCTTCATCGCCGCTCGTCGGCTTTATCTCTACGGACTCCGTGCTTTGCGCTGATGACGGCCTTTTCCTGGAGACAAGTATAAAATGTTGTAGAATAAGAATAAAAATCATTTATTGCCACACAAAAAAGATACAATAATGACAAAAAGTACAATTATTACTTTTTTTTTGTAGTATTATGTCGCTTTCAAACACAAGCGTAACAAATTTAAATTGACACAGGGACTAAGTCTAACGAGCAGAGGCCAATTTGAGCTTTCAACCTTTGACTTCTTACCACTAACATACGAATGTTATTAGTAAGTTAGTGGTAATGCTATAAATACTCACGTCAGTGGTCAAGGGTTAATATAATAGAGGTAATGGATGATACATATAAGAGTCAATCTCTGAGTCCATCTATAGAAAATGGCCTCAAAGACAGTCTTCACTAGTGACTGGACAATAATTGTAAATTAATGGCAACTTTAATAGTATTATTGGTTGTTTTACAGTTTTAAGATCTAGGTCTAGTACATACCAGACCTAGAACATTGTGTGCATTCGCACTACAGCAATCTAGATTCCTAGTCGACCAAGGAAAGTCTAGCCCTGGTAAACAAAGGAAGTCCACCCCCGGTTCTACGGCAAATGTCGATGTAGGTACAGCGATAACAAGAATTTAGTTCCATTTTTCGCCACCGGTCAGTTAAGCTCAGTACCTGGGAGGGTATACATCGGTGTGGTGATGGTGCGGCGTGAGCGGCGGCGGCGCGGGCGAGGCGGCGCGGTGCGGCGCGGGCGACGGCGGCGGTGGCGCCGTTTCTGCTGCACTCACCAACATACCTGCGAGATTACACTACATTTAGGAAAGAAACAGTGAAGTTTTATCTACCACTAGCTGCGCCCAGCAGTTTTTCCCGCTGTACTGTACCTATGCCTATGTGTCATTCCAGGGTCTAAGCTATCTATATAACAAATTTCAGCTCAATCGGTCCACTGTTTAGACGTGAAGAGGTAACAAACGTGTATGTTTCTTATGCAAAGAATAATAATAAATAAATAATAATAAATATTTCAGGACGTTTCACACAGCGCCACTTAACCCCAAACTAAGCAACTTAATGCTTGTATTATGGTGGTTAAGATAACGGATATAATACTTATATACTTTTCTTTTGTAAATACATACTTATAATAGATATTGAAAACCACCCAGACCAGAAACAAATACCTGTGGATCACACAAACATTTGTCCCATACGGGAATCGAACCCGCAACCTTCTGCGTTGCAGGCGGGTATTAGCCCACCGCGCCACAGAGGTCGTCAAAATATGCAAAGAAGTAAAAAGATGAGCAAGACGCTCTCCTGTTAAGGGTTAACGCTGCCCCTAATCAATAATATAGTATACCACCCAAGATTTCACAATGATGTAAAATTCTAGGTGCACTGCACCAACGCTTCTTATTCGTAGAGTCGTGAAACCTACTGAAACACAGCCATGTTTGTGGTCACTGCTCGAGAGCTAGAGAATGTGGCACTTTTGAGGTATCCACCTAGTCGACTTCTTGCAAAGGAAGTCTACGCCCGGTTTCTGTGTTGTAAAAAAGGTATTCTGCAATCTCCCCAGATTGCATGCCCCCACATGGACCAAGTCAAGCAAAAACATTTCGAGCAAGAAACATTTTAGGCCACTTTTGACCCCCTGTAACTTCGATATGTAAATCTTAATCTTACTGGTTACTATGAAACTATTTGATAGAATTCAAACAAACCTAATGGATCTAACGAGTGTAGATCAGCATCAGACAATAAGTGAGGCTCCGTGCTGGTGCCGTTCTCCACGATCTCCTTCACGGTTACTGTCGATGAGTGGTTCTGAAACCAATATAAAGTTGAACTTAGGACTTATATAATACTGCTATTCGTATTAAGTCTACGTAACATATTGTAAACGTATATGTCTATGAAAGAAGTACCAAGATGTTTTATGTTATGTCATCGGTCGCCATCTAAGATTATTTCATTACAAATCTGCCTTTAAAGCAAAATCATCGAACGCTTTGTAACTTCAAAATCTCTCAACCAAATTCGATAAAATCAAAAACGAGACCACCTGGAAAGTATTTCTCTTGGAAAAAAACAAAGAATAGAAATGCTTGCCAAGAAAATTCATAAAAAGATTACGATTAATAATTGTGCAACATTCTTCCATTTCCATATGGATGATTTTACTATAAAACTATGTTTCTAATTACTTAATGTAAAAGAAAGGTACGTACTTAATAGTAGCTTACCTGGTTATTATTGTCCCCATCGGATCCCTCTAGTGAGGAGAGGTGATCGTTGAGGACAGGCATCTTGGTGACCGGCATCCGACACTCCGGCAGCCGGTCCAGCGCACCCGGGAACAACGCTGCTTCTTGAATTAACATTATTTTGTACATTAATCTAATATGGGGCATTTCACGTGAAGCGGACAACGAAAAAAAGGTGAGGTTTTGAAAATCGTTCATATTGGGCATATTTATACTTTTAGGGGATATGAACATGTTTGCGTATTTATTTTTTTTATTTAATTTTTTTTTATGAAGATATGGGGTTCTATAGAATTGATCAAAATGACGTAAGGGTTCCTTTGAAATGTTATTTTCGTATTGAAGATATTTATTTTAAAATATTAAATGTATTTTGTTTTGTAGATAATTGACTGCTCTTTTTGACTTTTAAATCAGATTCCAAATTTGAATTTGTTTTCTAGTGTTAAACCGGAAGTGAGTATTTCAAATGGATTTTTGAATAACTTCGACCAATTTAATTTTTAATTTTTTTATGCCAAAATATAGCTCTACATTTATTAATTTTACCATAAAAATTGTAGAATGGGATGAGAATTAGTTTAGAAGTTACAGCAATTTGAATACGTACATGTCACTCTGAGCGTGACTTAACGTTGCCTGTTGAAACCTTTCGGTGATATAAAAATACATTTAAACGTTGATTATATTTAAATATATTATATGTATGGATTATGATTATGTATAACTATCTTGCCCATTTGTGTCATTATGAAGTCATTTGATACCAAGATCCTAGCAATATTATAAAAGCTTAAGATTGTATGTAAGTAGGGATGTTTGTTTCTCTATCACGTTTTAACGGGTGGACCGATTGAGCTGAAATTTGGTATGTGAATAGCTTAGACCATAGAATAACATGTTAGTTACTGTGAAGTTGCAGCGGGTAAAACGGTTTGGCGCAGTTAGTTTAAAAAAAATAATCTGAACAACAGTATGTGTAGAAAACAGTGGAATGTAAATTAGTTTTGGAGATATGTAAATATTAACGTTTTTGTGTTCCAAAATAGTTGCTGATAATGGAAATGGTCGTCAGACATTTTTTTTTTTGGTGTTCTCATCTTTGGAGCAGTTAAAAATGGAAGTAATTTTCGCCCGTATATGAAAGCGCACTGGCGTAATATTTGCTAAATTTAAAGATAACTGCAAGCTTGTCCGAGTCACTTAATGCTTTAAATTCCCTCCAAGACCATCTCATGGGCCTTTACTTGAATAAAAAGAAAAAAAATCTTTGCGTTTGCCTTTAATAAATATGTAAATCTCGTAAATGTTTACTTTGATAGTGTTTTCTATACATTTTGTTAATAATTATTTTATTTCAAATTTAGATATAATATAACTTTATATACCAATAATCTTAGGGTCTAAGCTATCCACATACCAAATTTCAGCTCAATCGGTCCACCCGGTAAAACGTGATAGAGTAACAAACATCCCTACTTACATACAATATTAAGCTTTTGTAATATTGATATGATCTTGGTATAAAATGACTTCATAATGACACAAATGGGCAAGATAGTTATACATAATCATAATATTTAAATATAATCAACGTTTAAATGTATTTTTATATCACCGAAAGGTTTCAACAGGCAACGTTAAGTCACGCTCAGAGTGACATGTACGTATTCAAATTGCTGTAACTTCTGAACTAATTCTCATCCCATTCTACAATTTTTATGTTAAAATTAATAAATGTAGAGCTATATTTTGGCATAAAAAAATTAAAAATTAAATTGGTCGAAGTTATTCAAAAATCCATTTGAAATACTCACTTCCGGTTTAACACTAGAAAACAAATTCAAATTTGGAATCTGATTTAAAAGTCAAAAAGAGCAGTCAATTATCTACAAAACAAAATACATTTAATATTTTAAAATAAATATCTTCAATACGAAAATAACATTTCAAAGGAACCCTTACGTCATTTTGATCAATTCTATAGAACCCCATATCTTCATAAAAAAAAATTAAATAAAAAAAATAAATACGCAAACATGTTCATATCCCCTAAAAGTATAAATATGCCCAATATGAACGATTTTCAAAACCTCACCTTTTTTTCGTTGTCCGCTTCACGTGAAATGCCCCATATATAAAATTCTCGTGTCACAGTTTTTGTTGCCATACTCCTCCGAAACGGCTCGACCGATTTTGATGAAATTTTTTGTGCTTATCCGGTATCTATGAGAATCGGCCAACATCTATTTTTCATCCCCCTAAATGTTAGGGGTAGTCCACCCCTAAATTTTTTTATTTTATTTTTTAGACAAAATTTTTAATTTCTATTTTTTTATGATACAACATACAAAAATACATACAATCCTCAATTTTCACCCTTCTACGATCAACCCTTATTTTTTAATAGCCATTTTAGTAATTTAATCATTTTTCCTCTCCGGTCGAAAACTGATCAATCGTCATTTAATTAGTTATTTATTATTAAAATCTATGAGAATCGGCCAACATCTATTTTTCATCCCCTTAAATGTTAGGGGTAGTCCACCCCTAAATTTTTATTTTTATTTTTTAGACAAAATTTTTAATTTCTATTTTTTTTTGATACAACATACAAAAATACATACAATCGTCAATTATCACCCTTCTACGATCAACCCTTATTTTTTAATAGCCATTTTAGTAATTTAATTATTTTTCCTCTCCGGTCAAAAACTGATCAATCGTCATTTAATTAGTAATTTGTAATAGTTATTTATTATTAAAATCTATGAGAATCGGCCAACATCTATTTTTCATCCCCTTAAATGTTAGGGGTAGTCCACCCCTAATTTTTTTTTATTTATTTTTTAGACAAAATTTTTAATTTCTATTTTTTTATGATACAACATACAAAAATACATACAATCCTCAATTTTCACCCTTCTACGATCAACCCTTATTTTTTAATAGCCATTTTAGTAATTTAATCATTTTTCCTCTCCGGTCGAAAACTGATCAATCGTCATTTAATTAGTTATTTATTATTAAAATCTATGAGAATCGGCCAACATCTATTTTTCATCCCCTTAAATGTTAGGGGTAGTCCACCCCTAAATTTTTATTTTTATTTTTTAGACAAAATTTTTAATTTCTATTTTTTTTTGATACAACATACAAAAATACATACAATCCTCAATTTTCACCCTTCTACGATCAACACTTATTTTTTAATAGCCATTTTAGTAATTTAATTATTTTTCCTCTCCGGTCGAAAACTGATCAATCGTCATTTAATTAGTTATTTATTATTAAATTATTATTTATTTATATTTTTTATTTATTATTATTTATTTATTATTTATTTATTTATAATTTATTTATATGGCAAAACAACGTTTGCCGGGTAAGCTAGTATTATTATATTAACAACGGGTAAGGAAGAACTTATTTGTGAACCTTTATGGAAAATCGAATTGAAAATCGAATTGAAACACACAGAGCTATGTGTCTCACGCGTAACTTAACGCTGAGGCAGTTCCCATTCAGCCTTTTTAAAACATTGTTTTATTATTCATGTCCATTACTTCTCGGGCTGTGAGGGAGGCATGATTTTTTTAAATATAAATTGAACGGCAAAGAAGCAGACAGCCAGCCTATTGACCCTTCCAACACCAGAGGTGTTATCAGAGCGTTGCCGGCCCTTTAAGAATTTGTATATACCCTTCTTAAATGCAACAAGGTTAAAGGACTCTGGGAAGACCCATCGTGAGAGGTCATTCCACATCTTGCAGGTACGCGGATGATGAAGACACTCTATTAACTAATAACTTACCTTTAATATTGTCAATATCGTTGTCCATATGCACCAGCGACATGTCGCTAGCGCTGCCGGTGTCGCTGGAGTCGGAGGAGAGAGTGAAAGGCACGCGGTCCCTCTCCCTGTCTCTGTCGCGGCGGCGGGGCGGCGACGCGGCGCTCCACACGCGCAGCCCCGCCTCGTGGAGACCCGGCGCTGACTGGAAGGAGGAAAATATGTATAATAAGAGAACATAAGAAATGCTTTTATAATGATGTACTGAGTTCCTATGGCCACCTTCCAACTTCATCCTCAAATCCTGGTTACCATCTATGACAAAAGTACTCGTCAAGACGAATCATACGAGGGTGTGTCGCTATGTTATTGTGTCGAGTTTCTATGTCCATCTGCCAGCTTCATCATCAGACAGATGAAAGTATCAATCTTTTCATATGTGGATCAATAAAAAGTTTCTTATCCTATCAAAGGTGTGGTACCTTCTTCCCGTACTTGGTTGTAGTTGCAGCATTGAGTCGAGAAGCAAATTAGCTATAGTTTAAAAGAGAATGTCGGCGTGACTGGATACTATGAGAACAAGGCGTATTATTATTGTACCTTTTTTTTTTTTTTTTTGACCCAGGAAAAATGCGTTACGCATCATCACCCCACGCCGGGGGGCGCGAGGCGGTATGTGGGACTCCCCCGCCAAAGATGGTAGCGGCGGGGATACCCACTAAAAAACCTGGGGGTGTTCCTGCGGGACGCCATAATGCCGGGGCAACGGGTACGCCGAAGCATTCATCCGCGGCCCCGGCGGATTATTATTGTACCTACCGTTACCGTTAATCCGATGAAGTTGTGGCCACTCTCCCTCGCTGCCTTCGTGGCCGTGCTCTGACGGGTATAGTGATGTCACTAGCCTTATGATGCCCTTTTTTGACCCAGGAAAAATGCATAACGCATCATCATCCCACGCCGGGGGGCACGGGGTGGTATGGGCTCCCCCGCCGAAGACGGGCGCGGCGGGGATACCCACTAAAAAACATGGGGATGTTCCTGCGGGGCGCCATAATGTCGGGGCAACGGGTACGCCAAAGCACTCATCCGCGGCCTCGACGGCAGCCTTATGATGCCCTAGTCTAATGTATTACCGTTAATCCGATGAAGTTGGAATGGTTTATGTGCGGGCTGTGAGGCGGGGTGAGGTCGCGTTGTGGCCACTCTCCTTCGCTGCCTTCGTGGCCGTTCTCTGAAGGACACTCTTGCGTTTGGCGCCGCAACTCGTAGTCTAAATCCTGGAATAACAATGAAATTAAGTTCAGTTCGGATTATTGGTAATAATAAAAAATTATACGTCATATAAAGAAATACAATTGAATAATAACTTAACAAAAATACTTTAAAAAAAAGAGATACTAGAGCTGTTTTAAATCATTTCAACAAAACCTTTACAATCTCATGATGGCATGATGTTCAGCTAAGGCAGAGAAGGATTTATCCCGCCTTCTAGGTTAAGTCTGCTACCATGGTCGCATCGTCGCTTAACATCATGCGAGATCGTGGTCAAATACTAACCTATATAAAAACACGACCAAAGTCAGGCCTTTTTATAGGCGTATACACACATAAAAGTCCAACGCACAGCTTTTGAGCTTTTTAATTTAAATGTAATGGGTGACACTTATCGGAGTCTGTCTGTGAGTCCATCTGTAAAAAACGGACTCAGAGACAGTCTTCGACAAGTGCCAGGACTATTAGGTCATTATATTTATTAGAAACTACTAAAACTAGGCTACGGGTGTGTATTCTAAATGGCTTGTAAATGAGGTTGTTGCTAGATACTACGGCACCTGCCACTTCCGTCCCATTAGGAAATATAATTATTATATAATGTATACTGTTTTGGTTTTACTTCCAATTACATAATATAATGTTATACTAAGTAACTTAGTATCTATTGTATGAACAAAAAAATAGCAACTTAAGATAGAGATTGTCCTATTAATTCATTTATTTACCAAAGTTAGCTTTACAATAATGTATGTTTACCAATGGAGCCCACACTAGGCCAAGGCCTGTCTCGTGGGTTCCTAACAGTTATCAATAACCAGGTCTGTAGTTTTATAAGTAAACAGAAAGTTCGACGACAGAATTTGGTAAATTACGGGTTTGGTTTTTTGGTAATTTAAGTATAATTAATATTATAAAATAAAAATCTGTATTGGCTGTATGTTATGTTAAAAAATGTTTGAACTTAGTTAATTCAGAGCTGTAGATTTTTTAAATAAATAAATTATTTTAGCTGGTAGAATGGATGGAGCATTACGTACAATTACCTGAAAGTTAACGATCTCATCGGCGACGTTCTGCGTCTGTCCCGCGACGGGCGGACACCTGAAGAACTCTTCCAGAACCTTCCTCGTCTCCGAGAACTCGTATAAATAGTCGAACGCTGCCGAGCTCGACGGCGTCAGTTCGGGGTCTCTTTCCGGTAATACCCTCTGGAATAAATGACAATAACCCATAAATTAGATTAAAGGGTAACATTTTACTAAGAATGTTATAGATAGGAAAGCTTTTATACTGGTAACACAACTTGGGAGTCTTCAAGGCAAGGAACAAACCTTTCTAAGCATCTTACGTGATTCATGGTCGCACGCATTTACACTTTCAAGCAGGTGCAATGTGGTCAAACGTAGGCCGGTAGTATATTAAAAAAATACTGTTAACAGCTAAACGGAACTCGAAAAAATATCAGACTATACAAAATTGCGTTGCCTTTTGCGTTGTGATGATGATATTATTAGCACCATCTTATAAATAAAAGCTGTTTGCTCATCGAAAATAAATAACTACTAATTTAAGTGTTGATTCTATTGCCAGGCAAAGATCTCATTTTTTTTGTACGGTTTCCACCATTATGCGTGATAATTTATTCCACTTTTCACACTGACTGATATTTAGAACTTTAATTTTGTAGATAGGTATCAAATCAAATCAAAAAGCATTTATTCACATAACCAAAAATGGAACTTTTATATTAGGCCCAAGTTGTCTAAGGTTGATGAAAATACACAAATATTGTACCTGTGGGAACCCCGGTCGCGGCGACCTGGCAGTCTTCTGCGGCCCAACGCCGTACCTCCGCGGCGACCCCTCATACTCCGCTATCGGAAGCTCACCGATCACCCGCGTCACTCTCTTATCATCCTCACCCGTCCACGAAGGACTCTCGTTAACGTCCTCCCCACTAGACCCCTCACTTAAACCTTTAGTATCACAATCACCGTTCTTTAAATTATCTAAAGTTCTCTTTACACTCAAGTCTATCTCATCGTCACTCGCGTCCGGGTCCTTCCTCAAACCTAAGGACACAGAATTCAATATCACTGGAAATAAGGGAACAACGGTTAGGGTTAGTGATCTTGGACTGTAAACTTCGATTATCCAATTTGGTTCAATTGAGCGGAAGCGATGAAATGGATAATGCAAGTTTACAGTGAAACAAGTAAAGCAAGATTCGAAAGCACACGACGATAAAATTTACAACCGCTCCACAACAAAAAGAATATATACAGTATTTTACAAAGTTGATTAAAACAATAATATTATGTAACACCTTTCTGTACAGTTATGCAATAAATAAAATTGAATTGATTTGTCAAAACTGGGATGCGCAGTTTTTCGTGATCGAGGGCACACGACCGTTTTTACTGATCATTTTCTTAAGAAAGTCTTGACGACATGGCATAATATCACTTTCTTACTGACATACAAATTGCAATTGCTCTTTTTCTCCCAAAAACACTAAGCTGCACATCCTAGCCCCAGAAGTATTAAAATAACGGGAAAAGACTATTTCTCGTTCATACTACGTTTTGTTTATACCGAGTTCTTATTTCAAAATATTCACCTTTCCAGTCATCATTATCATCAAACACCATGACTTCACCATCAGCCACCACAGCTATGGGGCTGCTCTTAGAGCTGACGTCGGTCGTCTTATGGGGGTCTAGAATAGGCGAGCTATTCTTGGGTATGCCCATGTTCGAAGCGTCCACGTCCCGGATGACGTCACGGTCACCGTTCGTGTAGGAAGGCGATGTGTGCCGAGATATCATCTTTTTGGACTCATTTGTTATTCTGTGGATGGGTATCTGAAACGACACACATTAAATCATTAAACATTTGGTACACAATTAAATAAATTAAAACATTAGGTGTAATGCAATCTAGAGAAATTTTATCGGCCATAGAAATAAAACTATTTAATATCATTCAGGGAAGTATATATATATCGTATGTGTTATAAAATACTGGCTTAAGTCAAAAATGCATTCTTTTGTAATTTAATTTGTAAAGCGATTATAAAAAAAATTAATGAGTTCAAAAACTTTTATTAGTTAATTTTCTATTACAGAATACCTTATTTCCCAGCAAGCTTCCTATATTTAAGTATTTCTGAACAAACATTAAAAACAGAATTCATTGAAACTGTTAAATCCTTATTCCAAAGGTGCTAAGACAAAATATTTACTTACTATAGCTTCTCTAACGAATTTTGGCTGACTTCGCAAGGTAATAAATTAATCTAAAATGACCCTTATCACAGGTGCATAAGATTCACAATATCTTACCTCATTACTAACATTGTCGACGTAGTCCGTATCTTTAAGCGATCGCACCTTGTTCCTCAGATTATGTTTGTGTGTGTTGCTGTGCCTCAGCTTCCGCACCGCTTTTGTCCTACTCTGTGAGTAGAGCTCTCGACCTCCTGCTATTTCTATTATCCTGGTAACAATGGAGGACGTTTTACGCTAGTTTTATATGGAAAAGTATTTAAATTCAAGCCATAGATGAACTAGATACGCGCGGTAAATGCTGAGCGTTTTGTGCAGATTGTACCTTGGAATTAAAGAGGTCAGGAGTGGGATTTCTTACATTTTATATACCTATTTACCTGAGTTCTTAGTTATATTTTAGATTTTTGCATGTACCGCATCTCCGTTTATAAAGCGTCACATATCATAACAACTACACTGAAGTAATACTTTTTACACGCACTTTTCACAAGTGCAGCAATAAATGTTGAATAATTGTAGCTTGTAACGTAATAAAAGTTATAGCTAGTTAAATAAATTGTCTTTATTTGAGGATAAGATAAATAGAGGTGGTATAGAGCAGGGAAAAGTAAGGACAAAAAATATTTTAGACATATAACACTACTTGACCGGAGATGCGATATTATTTGCCTTGTGACAAAATTACCACTAACCTAATCATGGAACGATCAGTATGGTTATTATGACATCATAGTGGTAACGAATAGCCTATACTGGAGATCATGTAATTCTATATAATTGGGTGATATTCGCACCACAATGTTCTCGATATGGAATCAATAGGGCGAGATATATTGTTCCCATTAATTGGTCCATTGTCCGATATTCCCGGATCATCCCTATTTTATTGGTTCAATGTTACCTATAATGGAACTACAAATGGTACTACAATCTACTTATTACAGCCTTCGCAGATGAGGCGTGGCGAAAGCGTATTCTAGACGTAATTGTGTTACACCCCTTTATCACATGAAGGTCATAAATATATACTTTTCGCAACAACTCGACAGAGCAACTATAGCAGTGACAGGGACTGGCAAATTCTTCGCATCTTTCTAGCAACCAGCTGTTTCATAAATCTATGACCGCAGCCGAACTTTTATTGGTGCTGATTGCCAATTTATGGCTTGTTCGATGTAACTATTGCATTAAGATATAAGAAACAACTAGTTGCCAGAGAGTTGCCAGCAGTTTGCTGCAATAGTTGCTCTGTATGCAAAGGTTAGCACGAAAGTGACAAGAGGCAAAATCAATTTCTACTAAAGTTCCTTTTTCTAAAAAGTTTTAAGTAAAAGCTGCCAGCATGGTGCTTTTTAAATCTCTTTTGTCTTTGTTTGTCAAAAGAAGCCAAGGCAGAGGTATATCGACGGCATAAGTATGAAAATTCCATTAAATAACGCAACACCTCACGAGCGAAGACAAACTTACTTCTTAATATACCATCACACTGAAGACATGGAAGAGAGAGAATATGCTATCGGGTGTTTAATTCAATTGGGACAAACAGGACATCAAACTACACATGAAAATTATAGGGTCTTCTTATTTCCTTTGATTCTTAAAATATTCATATAGACACATTACTGTAAATCAGCTATATTTTATCATCTGCCATTTGTAAGTAATTTTAAGAATCAAAATGGCTCAGATATTCCTATATATTACATATCTTAGTTTCCAAAACGTGCGTTTAAACTCACATATTCCGTCAAGTGAAGAAGCTAAGAAGCGTCAGCACACAAAGCTTCAGGTCCTATGAAGTCTGGTCGCTTACCTCGAGTCTCTAAGCTTGTACGTGCCCCCCTTGGAGTTCAGTATGACGAGCTGACCCTCGTTGCGTTCCTCGTCTGAAGACGCGTTGTTGATAGGGTCCCGACCCTCCAACGCGGAGGTCAGTCTGGAATGGACAATTGAATCTGATGGAAATGGAAAAATATCAGTCTCACAAGAATCCCGAGAAGCTGTGTTAAATGCTGAACTGTACGCTCAGCCAGCTTGAGCACTCAGCTTAACATGCGAACAATGTACTCATTCGTCTTCGAGACATAACCAGCTATTTTATTTTACAATTGTTGGAAAACTTACATCTAGGTCTATGAATATGGTGCTTAAATATTAACTAAGGGACATTTACAAGTTTCCACATATAGGCGACAGAATATAATTACATGTGGACGGAGAACATAAAGCATGCAAGATAATTAATACACTAAAAATAGAAATGTTGGTAAATTATAACAATTAAGGTTTACTACAAACTATTGACTAAAGAAGTCGTTGTTCGCAAGTACGCGTTTAACTCGGCCGGCAGAGGTGTTAAATATGTCAATATCAAGTCTAGTAATAAATTCATTGAGACACCGACTCGCCCGCAGCAGATAACTGCTTTGCCTGTAGTTGGTCTTGGCTCCGGGGACATGCAGAGAACATGGTCTCCGGAGTGAGGCATACGGGACCTGCAAACCGACGCGCTGCAGCAGCTCATGACAATCAACTAGGCCATTCGCTATAATAATTATAATATATGCAACGTCAGCTCTACACGCCTTCTCTCTTCTAAAGGTAAAATGTGAAATTTCTTACAACGATTTAAATAATCCGGATAATATGACTTGATTTTAAATTGGAGATGACGTAGGAAACGTTCTACCTATCTTCTGTCATGTGACACGTACGAATTTGAGAATATTGCAGATTGATTGAGCTGCTGGAGAGTCGCGTATACAACATCAAGGTGTCACGGCGATGCATTAAAAATTCTCAACACAAACCCAATCTCAGAACACCCCCAAAACCCAAAATCCCTACCTTACTCAAAGTTCGGAGTCTAGGCTGATATATTGTCATAAATGGCACCAACCAAAGTCAAAATGGAGTAAATAGGTACCTGTCGTGATGGTGCTGCATGTTCTTAGGGCGGCACTTGGGGAAGAGGCGCGTGATGGTCTCGGCGACGTCGCTCGCGGGCGTGGAGTCACCCGCGCCGTCCGTCCGCAGCGCGCCCGCGCTCGCGCTCATGTCGCCGCGCCCGCCACGGTCACGCCGCCACCGCCTCTACCGGCAACACAATGCCTCCACGTTAGCACTCTATACTAGAGGTAACTACAGGACATCTGATCTGCAGGGTTATTCACTTATCCGTGAATGAACCGAATCGAATACCGAATTGTCAAAAATGTATGAAATGACGTATTATGCAGATACAACTTGATGTGTCATGTCACGTCATTTCATACATTTTGACAATTCGGTATTCGGTTTGTTTCCCTAACCGATAAGTGAATAGCCCTGCTGGTCAGATCGGGCCTACATTTTCGGCCTTCTTAAAGAGGTTTGAAGATTTGCATATCTACTGGTCATTTTATATTTTTTTTAAATCGTAGCAAGCGACAAAATCTATAAACACCTAAATCGATAATTAACTTCATTACCAACAAGTGTCAAGTTTCGGTATTATTGAGCGTCAAAGTTGATTAAGTGACTTTTTATTGGAGGTTTTCAAACCCCCTTTATGGCTACAATCTTTAAATTTTTAGCAACTACGCGCGAAAGCGATATTAGGTTTAGCTCGATAAGCTCGAATAAGGGACAAAGATTTCGCAGATTTATTGGACAAGTTGTGTTACCAGTTACTTCTCGGGCTGCAATAAAGATATAAAAAAGTACTGAATTCAATAGTTTATTTGCCTCCTTAGAACCAGGTACAACGTCTTATAGTCTAGTAGGTACATAAAATATTTAGGACCCTATAGGGCACAAGCAATATTTCTGTCTATGAACTATGAACCATCATGAATTCAGTTACCTCATACCATGGAACCATTACCCGCTTCCTCGCCAAGTATCACATGAAGTAATTACATTACAAGGTACTTATTAATCAGTTTTCTGGTTTAGTTTCCGTGAAGGAATGAGGCCGCGGGGGCAATGACGTGTTTCGCATGCCACCGACTGTAACCGGTGCCAAACTGCCGGATCGATAGAGCATTAGCTGTAGGGCCATGAATACTGCGAACGCACTGGGATACCATGAAGTCTGTGGGGGTCGTAATCAAACTTCGGTTCTTCAATAATAGTGGACTGTATATTTCTTTCTTCTTAGGTATAATAATACAATTCAAGCGAAGTCGTAGAGCGTACAATATTTTTTGGCCGGGCACCTTAGGCACTCCCTACCCTTACCGGATAGAGAGCACCTAATTTTTACGCAAATTTCACAAAAACTTTCTCTAATTTTCACTATGGGCCCGGCACATTTTCGACTATAACTTTTTCATACATAGCTCGATTTTAGTCTACATAATCTTAAAATCTAGCTTACGACATTACCTATTACCATGTATTACATATTCATTACTTATTGTTACACATAATCTACAATAAGTAAAAACATGGCAAAAATACGCGATCGCGCGGTTTTTATATGTACTTGTCTCGCTCTAACATATTGCTGTCTTTCTCTAGCAATTTGGCGATTACATTTTCTCATTCAAGTACAAATATTCGTTTACAATAAGTTTATTTACACGTATTCAAGAAGTAAATAAACCATAACAAATTTTACATAACAATAAATCAAATTAGCAAATAATAAAAAATAGTGATTTTACATAACTACTCGTAATCAAGTTTATAAAAATATAAAACACGAAATCTATACATAATATGTGCAATAATTGCGACTAAAGCTACGGGAGTTTACACAGGTACAAAAAAGAAGGAATATTTATTTACAAGGCTCGTCGATCCGCAACATTCTCCCCCTGGCGTAGATTATCGCAGCCATCATTAAAAGGGAGGACGATGAGCCGTCTTACTGGTCGTCTAAATATTCCACCCCGTGTTCGCACATCCGCACTCCTCACCACACCATCAGGTCCGCAATATACGGTCTCTACCTGTCCACGAGGCCACACACCACGTGGTAATAGCCCATCCGCTATGATCACTACGTCACCTTTTTCAATATTACGTAGCGGTTTTCTAACGTCACCTCTCGGAGTCAATGTAGGTACGTATTCTTTTACCCATCGCGCCCAGAAGGCGTTCGCAATGGCTTGCGACGTTCTCCACGCTCTTCTATCTGCGATATCACATTTTCCGACTATAGGTGACCCAAGCGCGGTACCCAGTAAAAGGTGATTGGGGGTCAATGCCTCCGGGTATTCTTCACATACTGATACGTGGGTCAATGGCCGCGAGTTGATCGTTTGTTCGATCTCGATCAAAGCGGTGTTGAGCACTTCTTCTTTCGGTGCTTTTTCAGAGAGATAGCGATAGCGCACTCTTTACACTTCTTATCATTCGTTCCCAGGCACCGCCTTGATTAGGGGCCCCGGGGTCAATGTACTTCCACTCTATACGTTTCGTGAGTGCGAAGTCTTGCAGCTGTGGTAACCATTCTTGGTAAGCCTTGTTCATTTCAACTTCACTGCCGTGAAAATTTGTAGCGTTGTCGTTTTACAGCTGGTTCCGGGCTGTAACATCTGGGAACTCGTGGCTTTTCAATATAGTCGAGGTCGTAAATCTCGGCGAAACTTTCAGCTTCTTCAGGCGGGAGAGGGTCGTAATCTGTCCCCCGGGGTCAAAGACCAACATAACGGCGCCGAGAGCTTTTCTCCTTGTCGGTATTCGCTGTCCTGCTCGCACGTCCGGCGGTACTCGCGGCATATTATTATAATTTAATGGAATTGTGTGAAAATAAAACAACCTTTCTGTACTAAGCGGAATGACCAAGAGATTTTTTTATTGCGAATACCACAGATAATGTGAACATAATAATTAAAGCCGTTTACACATATTGGTATCATCATGCACCCGATTGGTTTATTTGATGTTATACATTATGGATACTCGAACCAATTTTAACACCCCAACTACAGAAAATAAACCAAAACTCTTAACTTTACAATCAACGGAAATAATACTTCTAATTAAATCAAAATTGCAACTAATTCCCTAACTGACACATTCCCATACCATCCATACATTTATAATGTTTCATAGAACACAATGCCTTAGTTAAAACATCAGCTGGCATGGCTGCTGTCGGTAAATATTCTAAGTTAATAATCTTATCATTAATAACATCTTTAATGAAATGATACCTTATGTCTATGTGCTTACTCTTTCTATGACATGAATAATTAGCGACTAACTTTTGAGCACTTTGACTATCATTATATAGATTTATAGTACATAAGTTACCAGTAAGCTCATACAGTAAAGATCTTAAATATATAGACTCTTTACTAGCCTCTGCAATGGCCATATACTCAGCTTCCATGCTGGACAAGGCCACTGTCCTTTGCTTTCTACTTTCCCAAGAAATAGCTGAACCGGACATTAGAAAACAAAAGCCAGTATAAGACCTACGGTCTATTGAATTGCTACCCCAATCGGCATCAACAAATCCTTCAATTTGACCTTCCTGTTTAGTATACTTTAAACAATACTTTTTAGTTTTCTTAAGATACTTTAACACTCTCTTTAAATAATTCCAGTGATTATTTGTATAACACTTATTAAATTGACTTAAGTAACTAATACAATATGCTATGTCTGGTCTAGTAAGTACTGACAAATACATTAAACCACCAATCAGCTGTTGATATGGAATATCACTACTGGAAGATTCACCCTTTTCTATATCTAATTTACTTTCCATGGGTGTACTTACAATCTTACAATTTGACATATTAAATTTCTGCAATAAATAATCAATATATTGTTCCTGGTCTAAAGTTACAGTATTACATTTTTTATCGATTTGAACTCTCATACCTAGACATTGCTGTACCTGCCCTAAATTTTTAATCTTAAATTCAGAACTTAATACATTTATTAACTTTTCAGTTTCACTTTCACAATTTGAATAAACAAAGAAATCATCGACATATACAGCAACAATGATTTTTACATCTTTATTTAACTTAGTAAATACACATGGTTCCAGTTGACTCTTTTTAAACCCCATTTTACATAAACATTGATCCACCCTTTCATACCATGATCGAGAAGACTGTTTCAGCCCATAAATTGCCTTTTTTAATTTTACAATCTTTTTATTGTCATTAACAATATCTGGCTGTACCATATAAATGTCTTCTTTAAGGTAACCATTTAAAAATGCTGTCTTGACATCTAGATGTGTAACATTTAAATTTAATTGAACTGAAAGAGCAAACAATAATTTCAACGTAGAATGTCTGACTACAGGGGAAAAAGTTTCGTCATAGTCCACACCTGGCTTTTGCGTAAAGCCTTTAGCCACTAGACGGGCTCTGTACCGAACACTATTATCACTATTCACTTTCTTTTTGAAAACCCATTTACACTTCACTAAAGTCTTATCCGAAGGTAATTCGTCCACAGGTTCCCAAGTATCATTGTCTTTGAACGCTTGTAGCTCCTCCTCCATTGCCTCAATCCACTTATCTTTGTCAGGACTAGACAGGGCTTCTTGGACGGTAACTGGATCCTGGGTGGCCTCTGAACTAGGTGTTGTACACATGTTCATATAGCCATAGCGCTCTGGTTTCCTTCTCAATCGCTGGTTAGGTAATGATTCTAATTGCTCGTCTGCTTCTGTGGTTGGCTGTAATGTAGAATCCAAATCAGTCAATGCATTAAAATAATCAGATGTTGAAGATATATTTAAATCATCAGGACTTGAAGATTCTTCTTGTTTATTCATTTCTTCGTTAATTATCTCAACATGATTGTCTGAGTCTGATTTATCAGCTTGGATTATGTCCCCAACTGAAACTGTGACTGTGTCATCTTTCTTTTCAGTTATTTCATGGACTACTACATCTCTACTTGTTGTGATAGTATGCTTAATAGGATTATACACCCTATAACCTTTCACATTTTCAGCAAAACCAACAAGGATATGTTTCTTCGACTTAGTATCCCACTTAAGCCGTTTCTCCTTTGGGACGTGAACCATGACATGACTACCAAATATACGAATGTGACTTAAATCTGGTTTCTGTTTTGTCCAGTGTTCATATGGTGTTTTATTATCTAGGCCTGAAGCAACGGACCTATTTCTTAGATAGACTGCTGTGTTTGTAGCCTCGGCCCAAAACTTCTTGTCTAATTTTGCATCAAATAACAAACAGCGGGCTCTCTCTACTATCGTTCTGTTAATTCGTTCGCTGACACCATTTTGTTCAGGAGTGTATGCATTTGTTTTTTGATGAACAATGCCTTCATTCTTTAAAAAACTTTCAAATTCATTGCTACAGAATTCTGAACCATTATCTGTTCTAAACATTTTTATTTTTCTATTCTGTTGCTTTTCTACTAATGCTTTGAATTCTTTAAAATACTTGAATACCTCATTTTTAGCTTTGAGAAAATAAATGAAAGCCATGCGTGTACAATCATCAATAAGGACAAGAAAGTACCTTGATCCTCCAATCGAGTTAGTCTCCATAGGTCCACAAACATCAGCGTGGATAAGGTCCAATGGATTGCTGCTTCTCGTCGGTGTCTGAGGAAAGGGTAGTCGTGACTGCTTCCCTTCACAACAAATTGTGCAAGTACTTTTGTCAATCTTTGACTTATTTGCAAATGATATTCCGGTGACTGCACCATCTCGCATTGTGTTTAGATTGTTCGCATTGATATGCCCCATTCGCCTGTGCCAGGTCACATCGCTCACTGTGGCAGATGATGTAAACAAACACTGTTGACTGTGTAATCTTAACTTGTAAACACCATCTCTCAGCTCTGCTATCGCCACCAATTCTTTATTTAAATTATAAATACAACAACAATCGTTCTTGAACTCGACACTATTGCCATTTTTTATCAATTGACTAATTGAAATCAAATTTGTGGTAAGTTCAGGTACACACAGAACGTCTTTCAAAGTAACCTCATATTTGCACTTTGGAGTGACTGTCATGATTTCCACATCACCGGCACACAATACAGGCATAACACTTTCATTCGCTGCTATTATTTCTTTAATCTTTAGCGAATAAGATGGATTCTTTATCATGTTTACGTCCGGCGTCATGTGTACACTCGCGCCACTGTCCAAGTAAAAATCTTCTTTACTATAGTTTCCGTTCAGGAAAACAGCCGAGAAAGCGTTCGTCTTCTTTATTTGTTGTTGATCACTTTGTTTACATTGCGATTTATAATGACCATACTGGCGACAACGGTAACATTTTATATTGTTCATTTTCTCTGCTTTGTTTACATTCGAGCCGGCCATAGACGACGTACGGCGGCCATGTTGTGATGAACTGTCATTTCTGCCAGTGTTACCACAGACTCTATGCTGTTGGCGATTGTGCTGCCCTCTGCTCAAGAAAGCTCCACCGGCGGACTCATCACCTTCACTGCCGACAAAATCAAGCAATTTTGTTTTCATGACATCTGCAGTAATGGCGATCCCAGAATGTTCGATTGCGATAATCATAGGAAAATATTTTTCGGGTAATCCTGCCAATAACAAACTGCCGATCCACTCGTCATCCACTTTAAAACCCGTACCAGATAATCTCTGTGCAGTTTCTATGATTTGCGTGACATAACTCGTCATCGAATCACAGTTTTCCAGCCGTATAGAAATTAAATTCCTCAACAGGGTTATTCTTCTGGAGAACCCGGAATCATCAAACATGGATTTTAGTTTTCTCCATAAGTTCACGGCACTTGTAGCTTCTTTAATATGCACGTACAACGACGGATCTATCGTTAAAACCAATCTGGCTTTCGCTTTGGCGTCATTATCTTCGTCTACCGCCAAAATGCATTTTGATAATCCTTCCAAAACCAACATGTTTTCTATCGCAAAAGCCCACTCGTTGTAGTTTTCGCGGCCTTTTAGCTTTGGAACTGATGCCAATAGAGAATTTGAAGCCATTTCTGACGATTTTTAACGTCCGTTATGAAAATCACTGTACGGTAGGTACTTTTTATTTCCACAGCCTACGCCTATTCTAGATACTAATCTAACCTTCACAAATACACTGTAGATACTTTAACTGATCTAGAAACCTATAGGGCATACTGGGCCCATGACCTATTATAATTTAATGGAATTGTGTGAAAATAAAACAACCTTTCTGTACTAAGCGGAATGACCAAGAGATTTTTTTTATTGCGAATACCACAGATAATGTGAACATAATAATTAAAGCCGTTTACACATATTGGTATCATCATGCACCCGATTGGTTTATTTGATGTTATACATTATGGATACTCGAACCAATTTTAACACATATTCGTGTAAAAAGCGAATTTGTCCGAAGTGGCGATCCATTTAAGTCCCAGTGTTTTGCCGTACTCTTTTCGAGTAGTAACGCGATCGGCGTTATCTACTCCCCCTAGTAATGTAAGTCGGTTCGATCTCCATCGAGCGAGCTCAAAACCGGCTTTTTTATGGACCGCGATGACTTGCTCCATCGTTTTAGCTGTAGTTTCTTCATCGTTGAAACTCTGTAGCCTGTCGTCCATATAATTACATCGAGTTGAGTCGAAAACTAGGCGGACTTTATTCGGCTTGTTTGGGTTTGCGAAGTGTGGTAGGTACCACATTTTATCGTCTTCGCTGTGATCGTTCTCACATTTAGTCGCGTAATCTTTCTCGACTAATTTATTTATCTCGTTCGAGTATGCCACCTTAAACTCGGGCGACTTGTCCATTTTTCGCTCGATACTCTTTAGACGTCGCAGTGACATATCGTAACTCGGTGGTAGGTGTACATCATCGGTGCGCCATGGTAATCCCACTTCGAACCGGTTCTCCACTCTTGTCGCCGTGCGATTAAAAATTTCTATCGCTCGTTCGTTCTCGGCGACTGGTTTCGGCTTTTTTGAGATACCTATAGAGTCCAACTCAAAGTGCGTTCTCACTAGGTCGTGCAGCTCGTCGTCCCGTTCTTGTAACGTTCGAACATGCAAGACCCGCTCGTCGCTGGAAACTATAGCGCTGTGCGGGGTACTCCCGTGTATCACCCATCCAAGTTTTGTTAGAGACGCGGCTGGTTGTGTTCTCTTGCCAGTCAACAACTTTCTCGATACTATCAAGTGCCAATTGTCGGCTCCAATCAAGACCCGAGGCTTCACGTCGGCGTAGCATAAGTCGTTGTCGCGCAGACTTCGCAAATGTCGATGGTCGAGTAGCTCGCGCCCTACCGACTGACTGCCTAGTTCAAGCTGTCGCACGGTGCGCGCTTTGATGTTGTAGTACTCGCTTTGATGTCTGCCTTTAATTGCGACGTCGACGGCTCTGCTACTTGCCTCTCTCTGGCTTGACGTGACTCCGTGAATATTCAGCGGTCTTGATGGTCCTTGTGCCCCGATCTGGGCGGCTATGTCGTCGTCGATAAGGCTAATTGTGGAACCCTCGTCCATTAATCCGTAAGTCTCTATTTCACCGGCGGGTCCTTTGATCGTAATCGGGCACACCTTGAGTAAAACTCCGTGGGGTGTGTGTACTCTCGCAGACGCGGTGATGGCAGAGTCTTCTTGCAGTGATGATGATGAAACCTTCTTTGTGTGGAGTAATGCGTGATGAGGCATTCTACATTCTTCTATTCCACATTTTTTAGCCTTACATGCGAAGCGACGATGTTTGTTGTTGAGGCAAACAAAACATATCCTTGTCTCTTTCGCCCATTGCCATCTCTCTTGCACACTCATTTCTTTGAGCTTTTTGCACTGTGGCGTGGGATGTTCGGAACCACAACAATGACACACGTTCTTGCTCTGCGTGTTACAGTTCTCAGTTGTGGTGTAAACTTTAGCGTTCGTTGTTCGTTGCGATGTTTTCTGCGTTTTCGTGTCTTTGTTCGCCGTATGCGATGCTGTCGTGTAGCAGTGACGTACCGCACGATCCGCTTCTCTCATGAAGAAGCGCGATAACGTCACGATCTCAGACTCGTCCGGGAATCCATGATCTTCTGCATAATCGCACCAACGGGATCGCAAATGTTCACTCATCTTCTCAGTGATGTGGCGAACTAACATTGGGTTTTTCAGGTACCCCTTCTTATCAAGACACGAAACGACAGTTACGATGTTTTGCAACTTAATTGCAAACACGTTCAGATCTGCCGCGGTCGTTCCTATACGCGGCAGTTTCCTTAGCTCTTCTAAGGCTTGATCGATAATTATCTCTGGCTGTCCGTAACGCTGTTCGAGCGTTGCCATAATCGCGGACGGCTCCGTCGCTGTGTATAATAGCGCGACTACACACTGTCGGGCTTCTCCTTTTATACACGAGCGTAGACGGGCGAGATTTTCGATCGGCGGTATGTTGTAGACCGTAGTCGCTTCATTGACGGCAGCTTTGAACGGAAGCCACTCCCCCGGTGCGCCGCTGAACGGCGGTAGGTCTGGTGGTTTTCTGCTTCGGTTCCCTCGGGCCATCTTCTCTAAAGCTTCGGCTAATCGGTCAATCCCTCTATCATGGGACGGGGCGCGGTAAGGCGACGACTCGTTCCGCGTTGCCTTGTACGTTGCACGGTTCGGTGCGATAGTGACTCGTTCTGTCTCTCTCGCACGTTCCGTGCGCTCACGTGGGCGCGCGGCTTCTTCGGTGTCGGTCGTTTGTACGCGATTGATCCAATCGCTAACTCGCTTGCTATTCTCAGCTATGTCTTGATCACGCAGACTTCCGCGTTCCGATTCTTCTTCGTGAATCGCGTCAATGTCTGCTGCTAACCTCTTCTTTATCAGCTCGGCTTGGATCTGTAGTTCCTTCCGCTGTACGTCCGCCATCAGATCGGCGGCTTCCAATTCAGCTCTACGGATCCTTGCACTGGCGCTGACCGTCGATCGGACGGAAGGGGCGCGGCTCGGCGGCTTGTCCAACGTGGTGGTAGGCGGTGGTGCGGGGCGCGGAATGTACGCGGGTGCGGGGTTTGTAGACGGTGATGCCGGGTAGTCCTCGTAGACACGTAGCTCGTTCCCGTCTCGTTCGTTGACGGCGGCTTTGCTGCGTGTAGTCGGCATCTTCGGCTCTTGTGTGCCCCTAACGGCCCTACCTCCCTAATTTCCCTACCTCCCTAACGTCCCTAATAGACCCGCAGGAGGGCCCGGCCCGGTTTAAAGGCCGGGATACGCTCCCTTGGGGATGGAAAAGGGGGACGGGAGAGGGGGGACTTACCCGGCAGAGAGGTATGCACAGAACGAGGTGCTCGGCGGGAGGGGGGAATGTCCTCCCGCTTCAGCAGTGCCTACAGTCCGGCCCTCGTCTGTACACACCCGTACCGGCGTAAGAACACTGTTCGGTGGTCTTGCCCACCGGTAGCGCCGTGTCAAGCAACTACTCCACCAATATAGGCGTTGGACCTGTCTCCGTCGCCCTTTGTCACCGTTAGGTGGCTAAGGAGCACAGGCCGCGGACGAACCGCGTTATTGTTGTTGGTAGCGAGTCTTCGTATTCGTAGACCGACGGTGGGTCCTGGGACGTCCTCAGGTACCCGGCGCGCCTTTGGGCGTTCTTGAAGTGCCTCTTGTGGCCTCTTCACCAAATGGCGCCGGTTGACGACTCAGGAACCTCGTTCGGGGTTGGGGTACCGTATTTAATGTAACACGGTACCAAAGCGACGCTCGACGCTTGCTTGATGCCGCCCGCTGTCGCCTCGTTGACAAGCGGCGCGGTACAGTTGCAGAAGGTCGTCCGCTGTCCCCAGGTTGACAGGCGTACGATGCAGATGCAGATGGTCGTCCGCTGTCCCCAGGTTGACAAGCGTAACGATGCAAATGTAGATGACCGCCCGCTGTCCCCAAGTTGACAGGCGGAACGGCTGATGCTGGAGTAATTTTTTTTTTTTCAATAATAGTGGACTGTATATTTCTTTCTTCTTAGGTATAATAATACAATTCAAGCGAAGTCGTAGAGCGTACAATATTTTTTGGCCGGGCACCTTAGGCACTCCCTACCCTTACCGGATAGAGAGCACCTAATTTTTACGCAAATTTCACAAAAACTTTCTCTAATTTTCACTATGGGCCCGGCACATTTTCGACTATAACTTTTTCATACATAGCTCGATTTTAGTCTACATAATCTTAAAATCTAGCTTACGACATTACCTATTACCATGTATTACATATTCATTACTTATTGTTACACATAATCTTCCTTCCTTCCTTCTTAGTCGTACACTCTTGTCAGAGTGGTCGTGGTTGCTCTGATGCTCGGTCTTCTGTTTGGATTTTCCCGATGGATTTAGCGATGTGACGCCATTTTTGTCTGTTAATGGCGTTGCGAGAGCACTGGGTCATAGATGCCTCCGTGGCCTTCTTGATGAGGTCAGTCCAGCGAGTTGGAGAGCGACCTCGAGCTCTCTTTCCTTCAATGGGACCCTGCACAACAAGTCTCTCCATAGAGTCTTCTTTCCTAGAGATGTGACCAAAAAACTTCAAAATTCGTATTTGCACAGTCGACGATAGTCTCTCCTTGATTTGAAGTTCTCTGAGAATTGAGTTATTAGTGCGAAACGCCGTCCATGGGATCTTTAGGAGGCGTCTCCAGCACCACATCTCCAGAGCGTCAGCTTTTCGACGATCCTGTAGTCGAAGTGTCCAGGTTTCAGACCCATAAAGAAAGATTGGAAAGACAAGAGCTCTCATAAGACGAACCTTGGTATTCTTGGTTATTCTTCTGTCATTCCAAATCTTTCCTAGTCTTTCCACTGCCGATCTAGTGATGGCGCACCGCCGTCTGATCTCGTCTTCACAACCACCAGTATTGGAGATAGTAGAACCGAGGTAGATATAGCTTTGAACCACTTGGCAATTGCCCACAGTAAGTATTTCGGGTTTGTTATGTTCAGCTCGGTCTACTATCATCACTTTAGTCTTGTCGCGGTTAATGGCGAGACCAAATTTAAGACTGGTTGTTTCCAACCGAGACAAAAGTTCCTCCATATCGTCTCTACACATAATCTACAATAAGTAAAAACATGGCAAAAATACGCGATCGCGCGGTTTTTATATGTACTTGTCTCGCTCTAACATATTGCTGTCTTTCTCTAGCAATTTGGCGATTACATTTTCTCATTCAAGTACAAATATTCGTTTACAATAAGTTTATTTACACGTATTCAAGAAGTAAATAAACCATAACAAATTTTACATAACAATAAATCAAATTAGCAAATAATAAAAAATAGTGATTTTACATAACTACTCGTAATCAAGTTTATAAAAATATAAAACACGAAATCTATACATAATATGTGCAATAATTGCGACTAAAGCTACGGGAGTTTACACAGGTACAAAAAAGAAGGAATATTTATTTACAAGGCTCGTCGATCCGCAACAAAGTCAATGAACTCAAAATAGAGAATGGCGACTATGGCAATATGCAGAGAAAGGGACAGGAAAGCACTGGCAGCTTGGACTTAAAGTCGGGAAGAAGTGGATGAGAAAATAAGTGTTTGCACATGTAGTAATTTACTCGTAAAGTATTATTATTATGAGCCTGTGGTGTCCCACTGCAGGGCAAAGGCCTCCCTCCCCTCTTTCCACCTTTCTCTGTCTTGAGCTATAATATACCATTCCTCCAGGTGTTTGTCCAGGTCATCCCGCCATCGTTTTTTGGGTCTACCGCGGCGCCGTTTGCGATTTAGTGGTAACCAGTCAGATGTTATTTTGGCCCAGCATTCATAAAATATTATGAAATCTAAATTAGGTACTTTTATTTTCAATTTTTTTAATATTTATTTAATCGTTTTTTTTAAGTGAAAACTTCTTTAGCGGCGCTGAGCACTTTTTTGTATGGGTAAAAACTTTCAAACTCGCGTCAGGGTCACGTGATGCTGATCGAAAAAGCGTAAGATCGAGGGGAAGGGAGAGGAACTAGTATCTCCCACTCTTTCTACCGTGCCTGAGTGTGCTGCTCTGTTTAGGCGGCACAGGGGGCTTAGACAAGCGCGCGCCCGATATTTTTTTTTATATTTTATATTTATATTTTTATATATTTTTTTTTATTATTAGACACTTAAATAGGTTCGAATCAAAACTGTTTGTTTCTTACTTAAGTTATCATAAACCAATTGTATCAGTTGTAAAAATTTGCGATGATGATTCTGATAATAACGATGGTGTAAAAGTCGTCGAAATTATGGATGGAAGTTGATTTTTCTGAGAGATAAAATTTAATTTTATATATAAATAACGATATAATATTATAAATAACAACATATAAATTGTCATATTTGTGTATGATAGCGCAATAAATAAACATTGTATTCTACCTCATAAATGATAGTATTTTTATACTTATAATTAAACACAACGTTAATATTGAAGTTTTCACTTCTGCCGGCACTCCCGGAGTGCTATTTTTTTTTGAGTTTTTTTTTGTTTACTTGTTGTATGCCAGTTAGTTTTTTTATTCTCGTATTATTCGGCATTTTAAAAAGATCCAATTATTTGTCAACGTTACACCCAAAACATTTTATTTTAACTATGAACAGTAAGTACATTTTTCCCCTAACATGACCTGTTGTTATTCTTTACAATGAATTTCCATAACTTTTCCGTGGTTTTACGATTTACGAAAATTTTCTGGACATTAAAAACGACGCCTAACAAACGTATTTAGTTGTAGGTTTAAGAATGAACCTATCTATGTGTTTAGAGGCAATAAAGCTTTATTATATCCGTTAACCTAATCACCATAACAAACAAGCATTAAGTTGCTTAGCTTGGGGTTAGGTGGCGCTGTGTGAAATGTCCTGAAATATTTATTATTTTATTATTTACTTTAAAAAAAAATTAACCCCCCCCCCCTCCCCTTTAAATTCCCTTCCAACCAAGTTGTCTGTAAGAGATTGCTTTATGAGATAAGACCGCCGATTGTTTACCTCTAGTTTTAAATTGTTATATTATTATGTTTGTAACTATGTATTTGTTGTATTGTATTTTTGTATTTATTTATTCATTAAACAAAATGTGCTCACAGTATACACCAAAACGCACATAATGCTAAACTAAACTTAAATAAAACACAATACAATTCTATACGAGACAATAAAAAAAAATGGTATTCTATTCTATTCCAAAACTTATGTTCCCCTAACTTAATGGCCACAAGTGAAGCTACCAGCTCTGTAGACACTCCAGCCTTCTTGTGGATTTATGTTAAGGGTTTATGGCACCGTCAGCTGGACATTAAACATTTCTATTCATATAAATATTATGTATGCTTTATTTATACATATACACACATGCACACACACATATGTACATGTATGTTCATAACTGCGGTTGAATTGCTTCATGTTATAAATACAATGTAATACGAAACTATTTTTTTTATTAATTAAAGTTGAGTTTTTGATCATGAACACGGTCTTGATGTTAGTGACGATGCGGTGTAGATGGTAGCAGACCAAACCCAGAAGGCGGGATAAATCCTTCCCTGGCTTCACTGAACCTCACGCTCAATGCCAGGGGCATCACCGGTACATTTCCGACCTTTTAAGATTCTGTTCTCATTAAGAAATTCAATGATGAAGCTCAACGGAAATAACCCAGGTGGAATCGATTTTCGATATCTTTTTTATTAATTCCAGTTATTTCAATTTAAAAATGGCGTATTTCCTGTTTTTTTTTGTCAGCACTGGAATGGTTTTACATTTGTATAAGTAGTGCATAATTCCAGTGGAATTAGAATTCTGGAGCTATGTAGTACTTTAAAAAAGATTGGGTAAAATGCTAACATGTCAAGTTGCAGTATTTGATAAAAAAATCTATGCAATATTGTAGACTAAGGTCATTCACCCCAAGTTCCCCCTTACAACAATAAACTTACAGCAGCACCCAGAACTTAATCCATAAATACTCGACACAAGTTTAACGCGAATTCTGTGGCCCCACCGAAATGAGTCGGTGTTTTAGTGGCTCCACAGTAAAGAACACGCAGGGTGACGTCAGGGCCTGGATTCTGCACAAAAAAAGAGACGACAGCAAAACGTAACCAAAAAATAACCTAAAAAAGACATTTTTATTTTCAAAAACGCCACTTTGAGTTGACCAAAAGATGCTAAATAAAAAAAATTGAAGTTGGATTTTGATTTTGTACTGGTATCGTAAGAATTTTCAAGATTTTTTCCAAAATGTTGTTAAAATTTGACAGTGGACGTTAGCAAAAAGAGGCTTTTGGTCTGGAATAACCCCGTAGCTTTATAGTAAATGTGTCCTGCCCACTTGGAATTTAAATCAACTGATTAGAAATGTGCTACGACGCTACGGCGTAGCAATAGCGTAGGGAATGCTACGGAAACCATCTTCTTCCTGTCTTTATCCTAGACACGGTAATCAGTATAGCACAACTTTGACTTCCATTTATATTCTTTACCTTATACCTTACATTTTTATATTTTTTATCAAGTGTCATTTTCCTTCATGGAGTTCATCTGTAAGACTTTTTCTTATAGTGGTAGTGTGTTTTGTATGTTTTTTTAACATCTTAAGTCACATCATTTTCTTCCGCATGCAGAGAATTGGTTCGCAGGATGCTTGTGAATGCAATGTATGGGCGCCTTGTGTTTTGATCTATAATTGAGTGGGAGTGACTACATGCGAATCAATCCAATGCAAACTTGACCTTTCTTAGTTACAAGTACCTACGACTTCGCGAGTGAAAAGGATAAGTTACGAAGGATCAAACTAATTAATTCCAAAGCGGTAGTCAAATATACTAAAGAACTATAATGAACTTTACAAAGGTCTTGAGACCTTTTGTCTTAATTTGGAAGTTAAAAGCTTTCAATGGAACAGGACAATCAAAAATCTGATTCCAAAAAGCGAAAATATCATTGCAATTAACATTTGGAAAATTTTACCTTATGATTTAAAAGGGTCGTAGTTTATTCAATTGTGCGAACTGAAATGGAATTTAAATTTGTAGAGACAGGGTGTAATTTCGCTTGAATTTTGTTAATTGGCGGAAGGACTGGAGGACTTGCCTTTTGGGCAGACGTCACCACTACTGTTCACCAATTATAAGATCTCTTCAGTTCCGAAGAATGGCGGACACCCTTCAGTAATTAAAACTCCATTTACAGAATAGCCCTCACTGTTGTGCTCCCATTCATAATAAAATTCATTTTGTAAGGATAATTATAGCAATCAGAGGCTGACTGAGAGGCCGGACCCATTATATGAGGCTTTTAAGGTATTTTATGATATCTATTTTAAATGTCCTTGTTCTAAGTCACTCGCTGAGAGTCAGGGATGTACAACCTGAATCGTTTAACAGAAAATTGGGTGTATTTTTCTAAGAAGGCCAATACTTAATTTGTGAGGCTGCGCCGTACTAAGTATTTCTCATATTTGTGAAGTCTGGTTATAATTTGTATACACCTCTTTATGGTAAATTATTTTCAAATGTAAAGTTAAAAAAATCTATTTTTTTCCTTCTGAAGTCATAATAGTATTTATTTGCAAAGTCTCTGGTACTTTTTTAGATATGTGGTGGGCATGTCTGAATTTTTTTGAAAATAAACCCTTATGATGTAAGAGTAAGAGCCTCTGGATGTTAGATAACGGAGAGGTTAGATAATGGAGAGTTAGATAACTTTTACGTAGAAAGTACACTTTTAAAACTACATACATACATTACAAAGTAAATTATCTAAATTTATATATTTAAGGTTTAATTACACATCTTCATTTAAAAAAAAATGCTTTTTTTGCAATAAGAAGAACGAGACAACTTCGCCTGATGTTAAACGTCCCCGCATTTATAAACCTTCTCCACCATTAATATCTCTGAAAACATTACTCGAAAGGTGTGTTAAAGAAACCCCTCCATAAAAATGTCACAGCCGGTGTGCCTTTGTTACTTATTAACAAATATCGCGGTAGTTCAATGGAACAGACATTTAAAGCCTACCAAAGGTCAGATTCTGAAAGCCATGTAACCTTTGATGGTGCGCCCTGGGGGCCGCTTTTACGAAAACAAGTTCGCCAGTTCTCAAGATGGCTTTTAAGTTTTACGTATACTATGTAGAGACTATATTAAGTGGTATTTTTTTTTGGTATTGGTAGCAGCATCGTCCCACATCATCGCTTGACATCATGCGTTTTTTTTTTTTTTTTTTTTTATGTTATGAAGTAGAAGACGAGCAAGACGCTCTCCTGATGTTAAGAGATAACGGCTGCCCATAATCAGTACAGTGTATCCTAGGATTTCACAATTATGTGAAATTCTAGGAGCACTGCACCAACGCTTCTTACTCAAGAGTCATAAGATGTTAAGACTCTTTAGCCCAGTAATTTCCCTAGCTACAGTGCCCTCCTACCGGAGCACAGTAATGCTTGCACATCACTGCTCAGGCGGTAGAATAACTGGCACTGTTGGGTACCCACCTAGACGACCTCCTGCAAAGGAAGTCTACCCCCGGTAAAAGATTGTGGTAAAAGGTTAATCTATAATTGCCTAGAGCGATAAGACCGCCTATTGTTAACCCAGCATATATTATAATATATAACATTTAGTAATAAGTTATTATTGTATATTTTTGGTTTGCAATAAAGTATTATTCTATGCTATAACGAATAATAAATAACAAGAAAGTTTTCTATACCATCAATATAATTAAATAAACAAGTCGGTTTTTTGACAAATACAGACAGGGGTCAAAAGCTGATGACAAAAAGGAGAGAAAACTTAGAAATAATAAACTAAATATATTACAGGGCACTAAAAGCGCAGCTAATAAAAAAGTTTCACATTTTATGACTAACAAAATCTACACCAAATGAAAACTTAAAACAAAAGCAATAAAATCGAATATGCAACGAGTAGTTACTCAAGACATTGCAGCGCCCTCGTGTAAGGCAGCTGCAGTACCGCAAACCCTGAAGTGCTCAGTTTACGACATTCCAAATTGCCGCTACTTTGTTCCAAGTCACGCCGCACTGTTCCACAATTCAAAACACGGAATAAGCTAGAAAATAGGAACCGCCTTAAGCCGTAGTTTAAAATGTAGTTACTATGAAGGGATTAAGAGGGCAAAAGATTGGAAAAAAGTGGATCTGAGACCGCAATGGCTTATTTACACACATCACCCACCATATTGGTGGCAATAGCCGTCAGAACAATTAAAGTAATAGAGTTTCTCAACTTAGGCGCATAACCCACCGTGTATTGTAAGACAGTTAAGTTAACATTTCATTGATTAAGTTAAGATACGTATTTTAGCTTTACATTTCTATGGTCCCCAGAATAAATAAGCTAAAATAAGGATAGTCTAGTATTCAGAGATCCAAACTCATTTTGGGTAAATGATATTATTTGTTTCTGGAAAAGCCGACAAATAATGGCCGATCCAAGTTTAAAATGTAACCTCTGCTTCAAAGGCATAAAGATTTGAGCCATTTTATCCGTGAAACAAGTGGCAACAGTGAGTGGGCTGAATTATGGCACTGCGCTGCCATTCCGTACAAAAATTTTGTTGAGAAAGGTGAAGTGACCCTCTAGCTGGAAAAATAAGCTAAAATTCATTTCTTTCTACTCTTCTTTTTAATAGGGTATCTATAATAATTTCGAAATAATGTGAATGGCTTTTGACTGTTAAGAATTAAAGGACACCCGCATTAAGTTTTTGACACACAAGAGAAAAGTTGAGCTAAGTATACATACTTCTACTTGAATTTTATAAAAATAAACAAGTTTTTAACTGAAGGTTATCAATATGATATGTGCCTACTATTCGGAATGTATGTATTATTTGAACTGTGAAATATTTACATTGGATTATAATCCTTTAAAACTTTCCAGCAATTATAAAATTTGTTTGAAATGTTGTGTGTTGTATGTGTGTGTGCGTGTGTGACCTATATTGTGTGTTAATGTAATAATATTTTTATTCAATTTTCTATGAAACTTATATAGATCGTATTTTACTCATTTTTTCGCGTAAATTTAGGGCATAATTGTAATAGGTACAAGTTTTAGAGATATTAAATAAAACGTATGTCTGAAATCAGCGTTTATTTTTTATTAACAAAACATTCTTTTTTTTTTTCAATAAGCAAATACTTGTAACTCATTGCTCGGTTTACACAGCAAAAGCGTTTAAACTAAGAAAGGGCAAAACAAAACGCCCTCCAGCTTGAGGCGTTACGAAAGTGCAAAGGTTCTTCAAAAGTTTGATACCAAGTTTGTAAACAATACGAACAAGACAATCCTTTCTAAAGAAAATGAATCATACCTTATAATAATAGGAATGAAAGAAAGGTTCAAAAAATTAAAATATTTGAGCTAAACTCTTATACGCTCTAAATATCTTATTACACTTATAAAAATCGGGTGACTCACTCAAAATTTCGTAGCAAGATTTGTACCCGATACACATACATACACACATTGTAAGTTTAAATAAAAGCTTTTAAAGTAGAAAATTAAACATATATTTTTTAATTTAAGCATATTATAAAAAAATACTGGTAAAATAATCCTTATAATTTTTGTGTGGAGCTTCGCCGTTTTGTTGTTTAAATTAGATATAGAGATAACGATAGTTTTAAAGATCGTAGAATAAATTATCTCACCTTTTCTCAACATTCTGGCCGTGTTATACCTGTAACAGAATAATTTCACATTAATAAACAACTTACTATAAATTTATTACAACTTGGTAGGAAAATGGTAAGCGCCAGTTTTCCTAACTATTGGCAACACAACTTCGAAGATATAAAATGAGAAGAAAAATGTATAATTTTCTAAGTAGTTGAATTAGGTAAATCCAAGATAATTATTATTATTATTTATTAATAATAAATATTTTGTGTTAATTCCGCTCTCTCGACTCACAAATAAGGAGGAATTTAACACAAAAATTGACATTTACATAAAATAGTTTTTTTTTAACACATCAGATAGCACATGGTACATAAAGGAAGGTTTAATAGACCCTGAAACAGCACACAGGCTACTTTTAAATCCCGTTGTTTATCCCATAGAACAAAACTTAATAACTGCGGGTAAAACCGCAAACCGTAGCTAGTACTCGTAAGCGAAAGTGGTAAAAAGGGTATAAATGAAGCAATAACCAGTACAGCTGTTAAAATCTATGTCACGGCACTAAAAGCGAAAAGAGCGCTTTAAATTGAGATGCAATTCCATGTTATGAAAGTGGGAAAGCGCGATATTGAAAGCACAGTCGAGAGCTCGTGAGAGGTAAACGCAGCGCTTTGTGGACAAAGTTCACTACGATTTGCAACGGGTCCACTTGCATAGTAAACGAACACTGCTTCAAATGCTCGACATGAAATTCGAACTCACTTGGTACTTACTCGTACTTGGCAGAAAAGACTGGCAAATGTTTGTACACGTGCAAACGGTTCAATAAAAACAAAATGTCCTTATTCTAATAGGCAAATTTTTTTTGAATAGAATAGAATCGCTACAATGAACCACTTTTTATGTTGAATTTTATTTAATCTGTTTTAAGACAGACCGCTCATTCAAATAGTTTCTATCACACTAATACTACAAATGCGAAAGTTTGTGAGTATGTTTGTTACTTCTTCACGCCTAAACGCATGGACCGATTGAGCTGAAATTTGATATAGAGATAGCTTACCCTGGTATAACACATAGGCTACAGTACAGAGGGTAAAACCGCTGGGCGCAGCTAGTGGTTAAATAAAAAAATCTTTATTCTAATAGGCTACAACCGCTATAATGAAGTAGTACTTTTTGTCGAATTTTATAAATTCTGTTTTAGGACTGACCGCCCATTCAAATCTATAAAAGGAATGGTCAAGAAACTCATAAAGAAATTTTTTGAAATCTGACCTTAAAATATTTGTTTCCATTTTATGCAAATTTCAGAAGCAGCAGTTTATCTCTTTAGTATTGGCTAACCTAAAAAGTGTGAATCATGAATTTCCTTTAAAAACCTAACTATATCATGTCCTAGTAGACCCGTGCGCACTTCGTCGCGTAATAGAACGTTATAAGTGTTTGTCTACTATAATACGCATGTATTATACATAAAAACCTTTTTCTTGAATCACTCTATCTATTAATGAAAACCGCATCAAAATCCGTAGCGTAGTTTAATTTTATTTTATTTATTTAAGAAAGCTAACAGCTAGGTAACAGAATAGGAGGTTAAAATATAACAATGAAGGCCAATTAACAAGCTTCCGCAAATACATTATTATGAAATAGATATATAAATGTGTTGTCAATACGGCGAGTGGACGACAAAAAATATCATCATCATCATCATCATCAGCCTGTGTTCGTCCACTGCTGGACATAGGCCTCCCCCATGGCACGCCACTCAACTCGTTCCCCCGTCTTCCTCCTCCACCCGCTCCCCGCGACCTTCCGGATATCGTCACCCCATCTCGCCCAAGGATGCCCTACACTACGTTTGCCGAGAAGCGGTCTCCACTCTAGAACCCGTGTACCCCATCGGTTATCGGTTCTGCGGCAAATGTGACCAGCCCATTGCCACTTCAACTTCACAAAAAATATATAAGCAACTTTATACTATATAGTGATAATGGAGGTACCTATATCTGTCTATTCTATACAGTAGTTGTAAAGCCAACACAGTCCTTTCATAAGATGCAAATTGGTGTAGAAGATATTGAAAGCAGCTTGCCCAGCAAATACATGGCTTTCAATGTGTTTGCATAACAACTATTGAACGTCCTGGCGTTATTTGAATTGTCATTCTAAAACATTTTATACTAGGTTTCTCGAAAATCTAAAGAAATAGATAATTGTACATTTATATTATTGTGTAGGTATAAGATCCAGAAAAATTGTTACTGTTAGTTTAAGGTTAATCTAGCAAGATTTTAAGTTCCACTAGATTGTAAACTGAAAATAAATTTGACAATATCTCTATTATAACGCTTAAATTTTAGTAAGTTTAAACGTTTATAAGCTAACCATGTCCATCCGATAGTTACAGCTTTCAATCTTACTCATCTTAACCTTATCGGCCGCGATTGTGAAATTGTGAACTGTCTTCAGATTGTGGTATACTGCAATAATAAAAATGCTGTTGAAGATTGTAAACGAGGCATTTTGAATTGGACGAAGAGTTGGGAATTTTTAAAAAAGAAAAACCCAAAGTATAAAGAAAAAACCCCCATAAATATACGATACTGTGATTTTTTATTAATAAAATAATAAAACAAAACATTAATTTATTTATAGTCCATTTCTCCCAGTTAATAAAACCAAATGGTCGAGTTACATTTGGCTTCGGACGGTTACTGGTATTTAATTTGAGTGACCGGTTGCGTGCTTTATTACGATTGGGCCAGTTGCGGCGAGCTGCTATCGATTCCAGATTACACTTCATTATGAAATACTCACTGTGCGTTCACGTCATTCTTTCCGGTACTTAGAAATGGCTAAAAAACTCGTCATACGTTAACAGTGAGGTTTATACGCTCAGAATAGGTACCCCTTCTTAATATGTGCTTTTATTCAGTGAAGCCAGGGAGGGATTTATCCCGCTTTCTAGGTATAGTCTGCTGCCATCTACGGCCGCATCGTCGCTTAACATTATGCGAGATCGTGGTCAAAGGCTTAATTATAATGAATAAAAAAATGTAGTCAAATTATAATCACAATAATTATAATTATTATATATAAGTTCTGTGGCCTACATGTCGCAGCTTCAGGTCACCAAGATTATAATACAAAGCCTACAACATGACGTACGACTTTTATGAACCTATATATATACTCGCCAAGTGTAGAGGTCATCAGAGTGTAAAATCATCTTTGCATAACATTGATTTTAGATTAGATATAAGTTAGCATAATAAATATACTTACTGTATTGTGTTATTATTTTTGTAAAATAAAATATTTTCAATTTTCATTCAGAAAGAAGATAGGCACGCACGAATATAAATGAAGAAATAAAGCAATGTGCGCCAAGGAACCGTTTAAAAATCTAGACCGTAGGCAGTAGGACCCAATCAATACTACAGAGACCAAGGTCGTAGGCGAAGCCGATATACTAATATACATGCTGATCTTTTTATCCAAATACACATTCGGTAAATGGGTTCCGCTCCACAGTAATTGAATGGGGACCGCCTGACGTATTGTCGGGAAAACAAGGGTGCTCTTAAAGGAAAAAATACGATTTTTCAAGTCACGTAATTAAGCGTGTGGGAGAAATTAGGCAACGTAGAGGAATGTTAAAGCTTCCGGCAACATTCCAGTTGATGAAGCGAGAATTTGAAAGCGCGATCTCATTACAATAACAGCCAAATACACAATACATTTTATGTAAATATTTTATTTGTATGCAAATCCGTCAAATCCGATTTGAAGTTTCATCCGCATTTTCAGCCACAATTCCATTTCCAGCCATGGAAGTTGCGTCCTTATTTTTACTTAATGAGTGGGCAATATTAACGAGTTTCCCACATGTTATTTATTTACGTGAATGTGTACGTCGTTAGGCATCAAAGGGGCATCGCGTAAATAAGGGCAACGTTCCTGATGTGTCATCAAAAGGCTGTGTGGGGACCGCACATGCTTTGATATTGCCTCGAGGGGTGAAAATGTTCGGCTAGACGCTGTATTATGGCGCTGTCTTGCCACTACACCTAACATGAAAGCTTAAGGAAAAAAATCGGAAAAAATATATGAATACGAAGAAACATGACATGTTACCGTGCGTCTTATAGAAAATGTGTACCTACATACGTACCTTTTTGGTGGTGAACTAAATCTTAACTAGTCCAATATACTGTACATATCACACTTATCTTACTAATATTATAAACGTGAAAGTTTGTAAGAATGGATGTCTGGATGTGTGTTTGTTACTCTTTCATGCCTAAACGGGTGGAACGATTGAGCTGAAATTTGGTATAGAGATAGCTTAGACCCTGGAATAACACATAGGCTACAGTACAGCGGATAAAACCGCTGGGCGCAGGTAGTATGTATATAATTATGTTAGCCGTACCTACCTTCAGACGTTATCGAGCTTTTCGAGTAGGCTTCATAATCTCTGTACCTACAGTAAAGGGGCGATCATCACGAACTTTTTTGGTAATAATATTTTGAGTCGGGTAGGTGTTAAGGTTATTTTGATAATTTATATTATAACTGTGCTTACCCACATAATTGTCGTGTATAATAATATGTTATTCGTACCAAGTCTTGTATAAACAAGTGAAATTTATAAAAAAAACTTTTTAAAAACAAGTTTTTATTATTGTCATTACCATCTAGCACCAAAGTACTCGTCAATACAAATGAGCCCAAACTCGATGGGGTTGCGTAGTTTAAGGTTACTACGAAGTTCCTATGGCCACCTTCCAGCTACATCATCAGATCAGCTCCATGTTATAATAATATTGCATTGTCATCCGATTTATACATGCATGCAGAATTTCAGCTCAATCGGAAACTGGGAAGTGTATCAAATTAAACTTGCAAGATTTGACAGACAACGGACAGGTGAAAGTAATTTAAAGCTTGTAAAGCATTAGTCATGCGACCGAGAGAGTCGCACGTTAGGATAGGTTTTTACAAAGCTTTTATATCACTTGTCTGTTGTCTGTCTGTCTGTCTGTAATCAAATCTTGCAAGTTAAATTTGACCCACTTCTCGGTGTCCGATTGAGCTGAAAATTTGCATGCATGTATAAATCGGATGACAATGCAATATTATTATGACATGGAGCTGATCTGATGATGGAGCGGGAAGGTGGCTATAGGAACTTCGTAATTAAACGACGTAACCCCATCAAGTTTGGGCTCATTTTTCGTCTTGACGAGTACTTTATAGTAATAATAATAATAGATTGTTTTTAAAAAGTTTTTTTAAATTTCACTTGTTTATACTAAATAGTAATAGGCCTACGTTTGACCACATCCCACCTGATGGAAAGTGAAAATGCGGACGACGATGAATCACGTAAGGTACCTAACCACCTATGGTACCAAGGTACCTATTATTTACTCGTGCCTTGAAGACACCCAAGTAGGTAACCTCTTAAACCTTTTTTGTAATGATGGCTAAAAGAATTTTGGAGATCGGATATGAGAGTCAAATCGGTCTGAGCTTCGAAGATATATAGGGGTCGCGAAGGTCTCCATTTGCGAAGTACTCGTATATAGCTATAGTACATAGTAGGCAGTAACTTTTTATAGTAACTTTATATTTGCGTGAAGATTTTCAGATTACACCGATAAGGATATCTCTGGCAATTCGTTCCTCGCATAACAGTAATAATAAATGGGGTCAAACCAATTCGCGTTACTACTTTTCTGAGAAGTGAACTTCTTTTTTGTTAAGACATAGATAACAAACAGACAATCCACCATAATACGAGTATTATACGTAACAACCATCGTTCTAGTCTATATTTTCTTTCGTTGCTTGGTTGTCTGGAAAAAATCGCAATTAGCGATGAGACCGCGAATATTTTCACACTTTGTTTTTCCAAATATGTAGTATTTTAAGCATATTCTATTGTAATTATGGCGTTTAATAAAGAGTTATCTAATCTAATTAATCTGAGGCTTTACTAGGCTAATTAGTGGCAATCATTATAATCCGACAAAAATAAAATGTAATACAATTAGCTTAAGATAATAGGTTTTTCTCAACATTGTCAGATAACCCACCGGTTACTATATGACAGAGTTAAGAACACCATTGGACTTTACGGTTCTATCTCTCTATAGACATTTTATTTTAGTCGGTTTATAGTCATTCATCATAACATGCTGATCATAGGCCTCCCCTTTGGACTTCCATATATACCGGTTGGAATCAACCTGCATCCAGCGTCTTCCGGCGCCCTTTATAAAGTCGTCTGTCCACCTTGTGGGTGGACGTCCTACGCTACGTTTGCTTGTCCTGCATTCGTAAATAGTAATTCCTGCTATCCTATTCTATTCTACAGTTGTATCTCAAAGATCTACAAACAATTACGTCGCTTCCAATCAGTTAAATCAAACAGTTCACACCCTTCCCTTTGTACCTACCTAGTGCTCATGTCCAATAAGGTAGGTACGCTACAGGGTGTTTAGTGTTTAACTCTAGGCTTAACTACCGAGAACTAATGAAATACCTAACCCGATCGATACACATGCCCACCGACAATCACCTGACAACACGACCTCTTTTACTTTATAAAGCACCGCATTTTCACTTTCCATCAGGTGGGATGTGGTCAAACGTAGGCCTTTTTAGTATAAAAAAAAAAAAAAAAAGCTTATTTAGCTTCGTACAGTAAAAGAAAATATAAGTATTTTACTTAAACGTGAAAATTTGTAATAATGTATGGATGTCAGGATGTCTGGATGACGACCTGTGTGGCGCGGTGGGCTAATACCCGCCTGCAACGCAGAAGGTTGCGGGTTCGATTCCCGCATGGGACAAATGTTTGTGTGATCCACAGGTATTTCTTTCTGGTCTGGGTGGTTTTTCAATATCTATTATAAGTATGTATATACAAAAAGAAAAGTATAAGTATTATATCCGTTATCCTAACCACCATATTACAAGCATTAAGTTGCTTAGTTTGGGGTTCGGTTGGGTGGCGCTGTGTTAATCGTCCTGAAATATTTATTTATTTTTATTTTATTTATTTATGTATGTTACTCTTTCACGCCTGATTGAGTTGAAATTTGGTATAGAGATAGCTAAGACCCTGGAATAACACATAGGCTACAGTGCAGCGGGTAAAACCGCTGGGCGCAGCTAGTGTATTTATAAGGCAGCCACACTTTCTGTAAATGATTGCGCAAGTGTCAAATTGTCTAACATGTCACACAAAAGCCCTTTACGTATTTGTGCACTATATTTGAAACCGACAGATGCAAAACCAAAATGCATCCACTGTGGTGAATCACATCCGGCAAATTACAGGGGATGCATCGTAGCCAAGGAGTTGCAAAATATTAAAAACAGACAAACAAAGAAAACAAGATTTTCGCAAGTTCTACAAACTTCAAATGCTGTAAAGAGGACAACACCAAGTAATAAGGTTCACAATAATGTGACAACTAAAGTCTCCTACGCGCAAATTGCTCAAGAAGCTCAACCCAAACAAATGGAGACAGAGAATAAAGATATAGAGCACAAATTAAACCTAATTTTGAATTTAATGACAACATTTGACGAAAGGCTAAAAAAGCTAGAATACGGAACTAATAGAAAGCCCTGACGATAAGACTTACTATCATCATGCTTATAATAGACAAATGTTAAAATCACCAAGAAATTGGCGTGCAATGCAAATTTAAACTCTACATTTTAAGCCTGAGTTACTAGCAATCCCAATGAAATAATGTTGACGTATAACTTATTAAAATAAATCTAACAAACAAAACCTTTTAAATTTAGTGAATAGTGTATAGTGGTGTAACTGCTACATATGCATTTTATTTGCATAAAGAACACGTGAACAGAGTGTCTTCCCCAATATTATAGACAATAAGAAAAGTGTTAATGGACACATTCTTAGTTTTAGTCTATGTAGCAGTTTAAGTTAGATGTAAATTACTTATTAGCCTAAGTTAAGGCTAGATCGTATTTTAAATAGTGTAGCTAATATTGATGTACTCTAGATAATAAAAAAAAAAAAACAAAAAACTATATTTGAGCTAAGTGGAGCCCCAGCTTTATAATGTCACCAACAGAACAAGTTATTTACATATGAAAATTAAGAGAGCTAGGTAGGCGAAAGTTAAACTCCTAATATTAGAGACATATTTCAAAGCAAACCTTAATCTAGAAATTACAAAATTCTCAGTATTTATACGTCTGAAGTTCAGAAGTGTATACCCTAGACATCGCACATTACAACACTTTCTTCTGCATAATTTAATACTTTGTTCCCTTACTTTGACTTTATGATGTAAAACAGTGCTTGCGCTTCGCTCCTTTAGAACCTGTACTTACGTATTCTGAACAACTTGCAAGTTTTTTGAGATAGGTGACATCCCTAAGTGGTCACCTGAAAAATTCATACCCTAAAAATTTCTGGAGCCCTTGAATTTATGACCGCGTCTGAGAAAAAACCGCACCGAATATCTACTACCAGCCGTGAAAACTAACGAAAACTTTTCAGATCTTTTACAAAAAAGAAATTCTCTCGTAATTATAAAATCTCTTTAATAACTTAGTTATCTCAATAAAGTTAGAGGACTTATTAAGTTTTTATTTTTTATGTTTTTGCGTTCATTTTTCGAGAATTTGTTTTCCTGAAATTTCGTCGTGAAATTCCTTCACAAAAACCGTCGCTGTGTTTCATCGTTAATTACTATCCAAAGTTTATTACGTAATAAGTGTGCAGTTAATTATGACTTCATAATGTTGCTTGGACCGGAAAATGTTTGCCCGGACAAACAACGCCGCGGGGAAAGGATCTCAAAATCAGACTTTATTCCCCTTGTGTTAAAGACTAGAATAGTCTGACTCGTAGGTTTCATTGTCTGTATGGGGCCCGCTGGTCCATTATGATATTGTGCAATGTGTCCTGTAGCTCTTCAGTCCGTTTAATGCAAAATTCATAGCACAGGACAATGCTCGATGGAGCAATCTCAAAAAGCGGGTCAGATTTAATATTGGAGCAAAGTGGCCTTAGAGAACTCTTTTCTCAAGTTTTCAAGTAACGCTTATGTATAACACAACGCGTCGATGTCGTCGATGAGTAACTATTCCAGAACGTGAAACGCATGATAATCCTGCAGTTTCTAGAAGCTGCTAGGATCTGTGGTGAACTCTAGCGCCGCGCCTATGGGTAAATACCATAATAAGCGGCGATCACAATAGACCAATCATGGCCGAAGTGATACCACAGCCGCACTACATAAATAAAAAAAACCGCATGATAAATAACCCTGGATAATCTCACAAGCAAGAGTTTTATTCAAAAACCTATTTGCATTTGAATCCAAGATGTGGCAAATACCCGCTGACCCTCGATCGTTGGTATTCAATTAAGGTGCGACATCGAAGCCATTGTATCTGTCCGATCGTCTTAGGGTACACGCCCATTGATTGGGTCGGATTCTGAGCTTGCTTGGAAGGTTTATTTCTATCGCTTAGGCCGGGTTTACATCGGCAGGAGAATCGCTGAATTTTAGTATTATCTTGTACATCCATTTTTGTTATTATCTGATAGTATTTCCTCTTTGTGTAAACCAATAATATTAGGCGAAAATTGACTATATTTCTCAAAAAATCGTTTGTGTGCTTGGATAACATTCTTAATAACTGAATTTGATATACATACCTAGCTACATACCTACATACGTAGGTATGTAGCTAGGAAACTGGAAGAAAACATAGGCAATTTTTTATTCCAATTTTACTACGGAATCGGGTCTTACGCGAGAGATTTTTTTCATTTTTAGTAACCGCAGGGCGCAGCTTGTCATATCGTTACTCTAAACTCTAAACATACGTAGTGAGTGCAACAGTATGTCAATCTAAAAGCTGATTGTACGCGCTATAGTACACTAAGCCTTTCAATGTACACAGGTAATATTATGTTATCTAGGTTATTCAATACGCGTGGTGCGAGGTGTATAACATGTACCTATCACTGATTCTACATGAAACTCTGCATATATTGGATCGCTTAATCCGATCAAAGCTTCAAATTCCCAGCCAGTGGACGCGTACCCTTGATCTAGACTTGAAGCATAGTACATTATAGAAAGTAGGATGACGTAGGACGTAACTTTTGGCCAGTGACGTCACGACCAAGCAACTTTAGTGCTTGTGCCTATCTCAAATTTATAAAGAAAAAATATGTACATGTCTAATATATATTTAAATAATCTACTTTGATGTAAATTATTTTTTTTAGTCTACATCCCTACAATCATTTAATATTACTCCGAGCATAGTGTTAACATAATATAAACTTATGTTTTACTGTCAATTTGCAAGAACAGTATTTTTGGGGCAATCTGCAAGGATAATGCGATGCGTCCTTGAATGACAAATACCGAGGGAGACTGAGATTTCGTGCGTGCAAACGTATACGCCGCGTACACATACACATCGAGTATGTACTTTTGTTTGGTGTCGGCCTACTTGCTTTAATTTTACTATGTCTGAAGTCCTTGAGTCCAATTGTTTCATGATGTGAATACCAATTGTTGATATAACGGAGTATCTAAACTCATCAGTCTGACGTTATCAAATCTAAAGTCTTATTTGTTTTCGTCTCCAAACATTCTCAAGGTCTTGGGACTCGCTTTAACTTTACTTGAGTTCAATTGTTTCAATTGGGCACCGATATTGTATGAACAAAATGTTAATTAAAAATTTTAGGTCTTTATAAACCTTTGAAAAAAAATTGCGATGTAAATTCTAATAAAAGTAAAGTTTGATGGATATTTTATTAATATTATAAATGCGGGAGTATTGTGTATGTGAGATTGTCTGTGTTAGTTACCACTTTACACCTAAGTGGCTGAACCGATTGAGCTGAAATTTGAAGTAATTTTGACTGCTTTGACAACACGGTTTTATTCAGTGGGTGTTAACTTGCCACAACTTAAGCCTACCACCAGTATAAAATAATAATTATCCTATCTCTCTTAACATAAGCGTAAAATGTGGTTTTAATCCACGTAGAAAACAAACACATCTAACACTAATGTTGCCTTCTCTTGTAGATCGCAGCGCAGGTAAACAGCCGTGTGTACTGTACCTGAGCGAATCCCGCATTTATTGCTTCATTTAAAGGGTTTAGAGCAGATAAGTGCTTTTAGCGACGGCCTTATTAGGGCTTGTATACATAGGATGTGAGATAAGAGAATGGGTATGTCGAGGATAACGTTTCTGAGCTCGAGTTAGGTTTTGCCTATTTTGTTGTGTGTTACGTCTTTAGGTAAAAGCCGGTAGTCATAGTATTTTGTTTCAAGAAAGTAGCAAGCAAGAGAGCTTTGAATATTTTTTGGCCAGATACAGGCATCGTGCTTTATTACGGTAAGTACAGAATTTAAAAACAACATATACCTACCTAAATGAGAAAAAATACCCTAATTGGTAAAGGATTTGACAAGGTCACAAAAAATTGAGTAATAACATCATTTAACCAATAGAAATATCTTGTTTCGAATTTATTGGTTTGTGATTTTAAAAAAATGCTGATTTATAAAACTTATAAGTTTTTGAGTAGATACGGGCTACGTCACACCTTGGCTCCGAAATGTAGCACACTGTGACGTCGAAAGGCTAAAGTCCCCAGCAAATAATATATAGAGCGGTAACCACTTACAACGTAGGTCTAACAATATAACTAACATGACAATAACAACACTGGTACAAACGGCGGTCTTATCAAACCTATCTCCACAATATTAGGGCGAGTTTACATGACACGCGAGACATGTTAAACGATGTAACACTGACGGCCAGAATGTTCACCCACGTCGGTCTCAAACTATTCAAATACAATCCCAAAAGTTTGCTTTCGGTCGCACGTGGGGGAGAATTCCTATTTCGACTGGCTAACGAGCGGCCTTCCACCTTTTGTGTCTGCCAATCAACCTGGCCGCATTAGCTTTAAGGCGCTATGGTAAGTGAAATGTATGTTTTTCAAAGCCTTATATAGCAAACTTTTAAGAAGATCTACTACTTTATATTTTAGTATGTGTAACTTCAATCTTTGAACAAGAGATCTTTATTAACAGAAACATGATAATTGTTTTTTTTCTCGATAGTTTTTTTTTTTAAAAATGCCTAATTTTCTTTCTTTCATTTAAATATTTGTAAAACTAGGACGAAAATAAACATTTAGAGTACTTTATTTGATACATAACATTCAAACGGATGGCTATGCATGGTATTTTATCGATAAGTTTATTTAATGATTTTTAATTGAATTTTAATTCCCACGGAGCATTACCGCACGCACTCAGAACGCCGGTGACCACTGTCAGCGTCGGACCTGTGCACTTCGATCTCACCTCCACTACGGTTACACACGCGCGTTTGAATTATTTAGGAGTACTTACATATATTGTGAATTTCCAAATCTCAGAAGCGTGTAGGGGGTTTAATTTATTTGTAATTAGATAATAAATATTATAATCTTTATTTTGTCCTTCTAGTCGATTATTAAAAAATATAACACACACGTACTATATAAAATAAATTGGATTAAATTAATTTAAATTAAATATTATTATAAGTTAATAATTTAATTAGATTAAATTAATTTAAATTAAATATTAATATGAATTAATTATTAAATACGATTAAATTAACTTACATTAAATATTAATATAAACTAATTATTAAATTAGCTTGAACTAATTTAAAAATCAGATGAATTCGAAAAAAAATCAGATAAATTCTGAAAAATTCTGATAAATTCGAAATAATCAGATAAATTCGAAAAAAAATTAGAAAAATTCTGATAAATTCAGATAAATTCGAAAAAATCAGATAAATTCGAAAATAAATCAAATAAATTCTGAAAAATTCTGATAAATTCAGATAAAATCAGATAAATTCGAAAATATCAAATAAATTCGAAACAAATTCAGATAAATTCTGAAAAATTCTGATAAAATCAGATAAATTCGAAAAAAACATATAAATTCGAAAAAAAATTAGAAAAATTCTGATAAATTCAGATAAATTCGAAAAAAATCTGACTAATTCTGAAAAAATCTGGTAAATTCAGATAAATTAAAAAAAATCAGATAAATTCAAAAAAAAATCAGATAAATTCGAAAATAAATCAAATAAATTCTGAAAAAATCAGATAAATTCTGAAAAAATCTGGTTAATTCAGATAAAATCAGATAAATTCGAAAATAAATCAGATAAATTCGAAAAAAAATCAGATAAATTCGAAAAAATCAGATAAATTCGAAAATAAATCAAATAAATTCTGAAAAAATCTGGTTAATTCTGATAAATTCAGATAAAATCAGATAAATTCGAAAAAATCAGATAAATTCGAAAAAAAATCAGATAAATTCTGAAAAAATCTGGTTAATTCAGATAAAATCAGATAAATTCGAAAAAATCAGATAAATTCGAAAAAAATCAGATAAATTCTGAAAAAATCTGGTTAATTCAGATAAAATCAGATAAATTCGAAAAAATCAGATAAATTCGAAAAAAAATCAGATAAATTCGAAAAAATCAGATAAATTCGAAAATAAATCAAATAAATTCTGAAAAAATCTGGTTAATTCTGATAAATTCAGATAAAATCAGATAAATTCGAAAAAATCAGATAAATTCGAAAAAAATCAGATAAATTCTGAAAAAATCTGGTTAATTCAGATAAAATCAGATAAATTCGAAAAAATCAGATAAATTCGAAAAAAAATCAGATAAATTCGAAAAAAAATCAGATAAATTCGAAAAAATCAGATAAATTCAGATAAATTCGAAAAAATCAAATAAATTCGAAAAAAAATTAGAAAAATCAGATAAATTCGAAAATAAATCAAATAAATTCTGAAGAAATCTGGTTAATTCTGATAAATTCAGATAATATCCGATTTTATCTGAATTTATCAGAATTTACCAGATTTTTCAGAATTTATCTGATTTTTTTTCGAATTTATCTGATTTTTTCGAATTTAATTGAATTTATCAGAATTTTTTTAATTTTTTTTCGAATTTATTTGATTTTTTCGAATTTATCTGATTTTATCTGAATTTATCAGAATTAACCAGATTTTTTAAGAATTTATTTGATTTATTTTAGAATTTATCTGATTTTTTTTCGAATTTATCTGATTTTTTTTAATTTATCAGAATTAACCAGATTTTTTCAGAATTTATCAGACTTTTTTTAGAATTTATTTGAATTTATCAGATTTTTCTCAATTTATCTGAATTTATTTGAATTTATCAGATTTTTTCTGAATTTATCTGAATTATTGTTTTAATTTAATTTAATTAATTGGTCCAATTTAATTAATCTAATCAATTAAATGTAATCTAATTTTGTTATTTTTTTTTCAACAAAAAATACGTGTATCTATAATATTTATCTCGTGTCTCATTTTTTCGATCTTGTCCAAAAATTTTAGCACATTGTAACCCCCGACGCAAAATCGACGGGGTTTTATAAGTTTGACGTGTTTGTGAATGTGTGTGTGCTAACTACATGCAAAGAATCACCAAGGGTTAATGACCGCGCACGTTTTACGATAAGCGTACGCCACACGTTTCCAACGGGCGTTCTGAGCAACTTTTGCCCGCACTAAATACCTAATCTGCTCGTAAAGCCCCGCCTTAACCTGGGGCTACCTGTTACATAAGGATGCATACTAGGTTTTACACAAAGGTTATGCAAAATATATATGTTTTAGAAGGAACCACATGCCCCCTTTAAACATAGAAACGTGCACCAAACATAGTTTTAAGAAAATCGTTAGACTTTTCGAATTCTGGTACAAAATGAATTTGTTTGGAATGCCGAAAATTTTGCTTGAAAATCTCAATACACACATCATCATATAGTGTGTGTGTGCCAGAGCAATGTTGTCAGATCAGTCGACACCGGAAATCTGATAATTTTACAGATTTCATCAGCGAAAGCGTATACATATAAAAAAAATGAATAAAATGATAACAAAACAAGAAGCCTCTTTTATTCTAAATCAAAGGAAAGAGTTATGGCTGAACAAATAATGTCTATCTAATGTTATATGATAATCTTCAGACTTTCGCTCATAAATCTATGTGACTGAGTAAACTTGGGAGCTTACACAAACATATAAGACTCGAGCCTGTTTTTCTTCTTTTATAAGCCAATATTTCTGTTACGTCTGATAGGGGACTTGAGTAATTTTGACATATTACCAGGAAGTTTTATTACAAAATAGAGAAAATTTTCTACAAAGAGTACGGTGGCCCAGAAAATTACTGGACTAAAGAGCAATCAATATCTTGAGTCTTTGGACCGAGAGTTCGTCCTCCATAACTGTGACGAGGGCACGGCGCTCACTGACACAAGCTGGGCAAGCTTAAGGAGCCCTGAACGTTTATGAGATGACTGTTACTAACAAATAACACTTCTATCATCTCCCTTGAATCAAAGTAAGATGAAGATACAAAATTATCTCCACAACTATAAAGCACAATGTAAGGAGCGCGGTTCCTTGTTACAAAGCTACAAGGTTTCAGAATCAAAGTCCCCAAACGTATTTCACAGCAAAACAGTACCCAACTCGCAAACTTTGTATATTTCCGAATAGTTTATAGTGTAACTTCCCATGTGGTTAATTAGGCAAGCTGTGCAGCGCCGGTAATGAAATATAACTAAATAACTACACGTTTTACGGTGGCACCTCGACCCAAGCTCAACTGTGGAACTGGCGAAGTTTAAGCAAGAAGTTTTTAGTTTAAAATTGTAAGCAGGGATGGTGTGGCGTTCTAACGATTATAATCGACAAGATCCGACAACTTTCAGCAGCTGAGGTAATGAGATTGCTGAAGACTATGAAGTAAGGTTACTTACAAAATATGAAAGCCTTGCGTTGATAAATAGTTGGATAGTTTTAGCTGGTTACAAATAAGATGTCTCTATAAATCAAACTCAATAATAGCCACCAAAACTCTTTGAAAGGTAACTTGCGAAGTGGTTTCTGGATTTCCTAAAGAGACTTTGTAAAGTTCTTTTATGATGTTTAATAAGTTCGCAGGTTCTTTTAAATTAAAGATTTTCTTAAGTGTAAACAGTGTGTGTGATAACAAACAATTTCGCAATATAAAATATTTTTTTCAATAAAATCCAGATACAATCCACCGAGTGGACCCTAGCTACGTCCAAATAAAGCTATTTGCTGGTGTCCGAACTTGGTACTTTAGTGCTAGTCTCGGCACTCCACGCTATCCGCAATAGTTCTCAACTTCTTGTGTAAAGTACACGGGCTACGTGGGAAGTGGTCACAGGAAATTGTCTTGTATTACATAACTTGTTGGTCACTAAATTAATAGAGGAAGACGGAGACTTAAATCAAAAACAATTTATTGCTTAAGTTTTAGTAGAGGATTTTTGCCAGTCAATTATTACAAAGGAAACTTGTTTTTCAAACGGGTCACAAGTCACACCACAGACTTCGTACGTAACGACCACGACCATTCCGTCAAGAGTGAAGCGACAAAGGAGAAGAGAAAAATGTAATAAAAAAAAAAAAAAAAAAAAGTAAAAGAGGGGGGGGGGGGTAAGTAGTAGTAGTGTATGTAAAATGTGTGTATGTGTGTAGTGTGTGTGTGTGTGTATGTGTGTATGTGTGTGTGATAAGAAAACCGTTTACATATCTTTTTTAAACCGCTAATTAGTCCAATGTCTCTACAAAATTCTTCAGAAATCCAGCTTAATCGTCGTGAAAAAGAGCTTATCTAACTCAAGGAAAAACTATCGCAAAAGACGTTCTAGTACATAACTAGTAAAGCGACCACTAGTAAAACCAACGAATTAGGGAAATAATAGAAATCGAACACAGCTCAAAAAGTGATTCAATGCAAAGTACAACTATATGGGCGGGGCGTAAAAAGTACAACTCACCCGCCGCTCAGTCACACAACGCGCTCAGCGACAGATGCACGCATCGTTTAATTTTTAAAAATATCCAAAATAATATAGTTAACGGACAAAAATGACCTTTTATGTGGTAAATTGGTGTAAAAATGGAAAGAAGGCAGTAAAAAGCAGGAAAAACTTATCACAGCTAACTAATATTATTTTAAACCAAATTATATAATTTCGATTTTAGTTGACATTAAATACATAAAAATATAGGGTAAACTAGGCATGGCTGAAACAATGTTATTTTGGTCGTTTATTGCATTCGCATTCGATTAGGTAACGTTATATTAATTTTGTATACTAGCTAAACCCACGGTTTCACCCCCGCTACAAAGATGTTATTTTTGTACAATAAATAAAAGCATTTGTTTTTGAATTAAATCAATAATGACTTTTAATAAAAGTCTGAAGAAAGAAAGAAAAAACCTCTAAAGTGAAGAATTCACCTGACCCGGCCCCCCCGGCTCGGCCTGATTCGACCTGATTCTGGCATCGCGCTTTTATCACCGCACGAGCCGACACCGATCGAAAGCCCAGGTTTATACGACTAATGTCCAATTATGAAAAATGACAAATATTATATACGTCCAATCATAAAAATGCCTATTCGGAAAATAGTTCACTCATAAAAATGTCAAATCGTAAAAAGGTCCAATTTGAAAATTGTCCATTCTAAAACGTCCATTCGTAAAAATGTCCAATAAAGTTTTATTTTATCCGTGGTTCTATCAATAGCTCATCCCGTAGTCCTATTAAAAGTGTCACGTACCTAGTGAGCAATATTTATTTCCAATGCAATGACAGCTGTCAAACTTGAAATGTCAATATCTCGGAAAATACTCGTCTTAGGCTGATGCTGTCATAGAAGAAATTAAAGGTCTTGGAGAGATCTTCATTTCAGATGACAGCTGTCAAACTTGAAACGTCAATATCTCGGAAAATACTCGTCTTAGGCTGATGCTGTCATAGAAGAAATTAAAGGTCTTGGAGAGATCTTCATTTCAGATGACAGCTGTCAAACTTGAAACGTCAATATCTCGGAAAATACTCGTCTTAGGCTGATGCTGTCATAGAAGAAATTAAAGGTCTTGGAGAGATCTTCATTTCAGATGACAGCTGTCAAACTTGAAACGTCAATATCTCGGAAAATATTCGTCTTAGGCTGATGCTGTCATAGAAGAAATTAAAGGTCTTGGAGAGATTGTCATTTCAGATGACAGCTGTCAAACTTGAAACGTCAATATCTCGGAAAATACTCGTCTTAGGCTGATGCTGTCATAGAAGAAATTAAAGGTCTTGGAGAGATCTTCATTTCAAATGACAGCTGTCAAACTTGAAACGTCAATATCTCGGAAAATATTCGTCTTAGGCTGATGCTGTCATAGAAGAAATTAAAGGTCTTGGAGAGATTGTCATTTCAGATGACAGCTGTCAAACTTGAAACGTCAATATCTCGAAAAATACTCGTCCTAAGCAGACGCTGTCAAAGAAGAAATTAAAAAACTTTGAAGATCTTTCAGATTTTGAAATTTCAAGTTTGACAGCTGTCATCTGAAAAGGTAGATCTCCCCAAGACCTTTCATTTCTTCTATGACAGCGTCAGAAATAAACCAATTCGTGTTGGAAATTATTCTTAATTGGACATATTTCATTTGGACCAAATTTAAGTTGGAAATTATTCGTGTTGGACATTTTGCCATGTTGGACCAAATTAGTGTTTGACCAAATTAGTATTGGACATTAATACTAGTTGGACATTTTGGATTTTGGACATTTGTCGTACAAACCGATAAAACCATATCCATATCCTTTTTAGGGATTCTAACTACCTATGTACCAAATTTGCCATTACCTTGTCGAATGCTTCATTCTATTGTTGTACTCCTCAGGACATCGCACATGGTTGATGAGATATTCGTTTTGTTTCAAGCATACCAAGGTTACCCTAGTCTGACATAAAAGAATATATTTGAGTTACCCGTATGGCAATACCGAATTTAACTATAAACAATTTTGATACATTAATTAATTTTTTTAAAAATCGCTACTGTACTTGGTAACTGACCTCTGTTTAATCAGATAAGTAGCTCTGGCGCGAAAAAGTTACACACATGCTTCACATAAAACAGACATGCGTCTAATAATGATACTTTTATAAAATGATAATAAAAGACGATGTTATATGACACAAATATAATATTAAAAATACACAAAATAAAATGATAAATCGTTAATTTAACGTAATCCAATTCTTTATTTTTTGCGGTGGGGTGGTCTTTTCGATGTCTCGTAGGCGGGCATTTTCCTTTATTTTTAATACTTTCCAAAACAAATTTTCTGACTGATGATTTCAATTCGCCTAGAAAATACAAAATAAATAAGATTAATATCATCTTTTAAAAGTAAAAAAGGCGTACCAGTATGGTAACAGTAAAAAAGGTGCCATGAATATAATAATAAAAGAAATTCCCAAATAAAGCAATTGTATTTGTACTTGTACGTAGGGACATCTAATACATTAAAACAAAATAAAAATGCCAAGTGCAAGTCGGACTCTTTTGAATTGAACTCTTTCTTGAAACATCTCATACATATATACAAAAACAAACGGAAAAAGCACTTTGTTGTTTGGGAGCACCTTTTTTATTTTATTCTATTTTTAGTATTGCAACAAAAATACATCCGTGAAAATTTCAACCTTCTAACTATCACGGTTCGTGAGATGACAGACAGACAGACGAACGGACAGCGAAGTCTTAGTTATATGGTCTCGTTTTCCTCAATGGGTACGGAACCCTAAAACACAATTTTTTTTTTTTTATACGAGATAGGCCTACGTTTGACCACATCCCACCTGATGGAAAGTGAAAATGCGGTCGACGATGGATCACGTAAGATGCCTAGAAAGGTACCTATTCACTCGTGCCTTGAAGATACCCAAGTTGTACCGCTCGGGAAACACGGATGACGGCAAAGTGTTCATACACATAATAACATTCCTACTCATCATTAAACTTGGACAATATAAAAAGTATCAAAAATTTTCAGTCATACTATAATGTATTTTATGACTTTAGTTGTAAACAAATAGATAACACAAAATAGTTATTTATGGACAAAATAACGATTATTTTACGTTTTCAATGATGAGATTCAATGAGCTTGATGATGTACTGTTAATCTAACTTAAACATACCTGAGATATACGCTGTTCTCTTAGAAACACTTAGTCATAGCAGCAACCACTTTTCTATTTGCAACTGCTGCATACGCCGTATTTATACATTTTGTAATTCATTTGGCAAGTACCGCCACGGATTATTTTACTCATTTACATCAATATTATTGTGAAAAATCTTCGAAATAACTTAATAATCATTAAAACTGCGTACAACATATTATTGTTTACTTTTTGTTACTCAAATTTGACGGAAGTAGTTTGAAAGAAATAGGTAGAATGTTGCCATTTTTATTTTAGATTTTTCTTAATAAATTTGAACTCCTTCGTTTTGTCCATCCCGTTTGCACATGTTGATTGAATATTTCTGTTTCACTCAACACTATCCGACTAAGTAAAATGACACCCCAATGCATGAATGGGCGAGTTCAGGTACAAAAAATAAATTTAGCATGGTTATGCCTTATGTATATCCGTGTGTCGCGTGAGTATTATAATTTAGTGGTGTGAGTTTGGGACCACGTTTTTGCGGAAAAAGTAAAGGAGTTACAGGGAGTTGAGTAAAACCATAGATACAACCACTGCAAGAGTTATAGAGTAGGTAATTTGTCCAAGTGAGATATGGCTTAACTCTGTGACAAGCACAATCACACCAGCAACATTCGAATTGGAATAATTCATACCTGTGCTATTGCACATTTGAGGTTCAAACACATTAATGCTTCGTCTTTTAAAATATAAAATGCTTCATGAACTCAGTAAAAAGTACAAAATGTTCTTTTAGTCGTAATGTCGGACTCTCGTTTGCAGCCGCGCCGTTTCACCGTTTGGATTTTGTAGCCTTAACGAGTTTTGCTGCATCGTCTACAGTTCAGATGTATCTAATTGCTGCATTTACCGTCGAAGCGTGCCGTTATTACTCCCAACACTAACTTCAAAGGAAGGGTTGAAAGTGTGAATTGAGGAAACGGATAAAAGTGATAATGGTTCAGATTTTTGTAGTTTTTTAGTAGTTTCGACTATGGCTTTTGTTGTTTCTATTGGTTTTGAACAGACTAATTGGATTTACGATGGAAATGGGGGAGAAAAGGGCATCTGTCAGCAAGAAATATCCTCAGATAAATGATTGCATTTATCAACTTACGAGATTATCATATTATCATCGCTCTCGTTCATAAATATTTCTTTAGCGGATGCCTACGTTACAATATCTTTGTGCCAAACTTCAACTCAATCCGTTCAGCTATTTGTACTGCCTTAGTCAGTGGGTCATACATCACGCCATATGTGTATGTATGTATACAGATGTAGTGGCTAATTTGTGTCTAGAATAATCTTTACAAATCTCCAAATTTATATCATCCAAATTTTCAACTATTCAAATGTTCTCTATTAATAACTTTCTATAGACTAGGAGCTTGCAGCTGAGTATTAAAGCTTGGCCTAGGTCCTTGACACGGGCGAGAGCGCTTGACCCGCGGCGCACGAGATATATTAAACTGCAGCCTTTGACCGCATACTTCAACTGTTTAGAGACTCACTGTTAGTTTAGATTAAGATGGCTTCGTCCGTACCGTAATATGTCTTTTAGAATTTGTACCAATTTGGCCTTTAGGTGCACAACTTTGATCACATTAGTGTTATAATACAAAAGAAGATTTATTGCCTCAAAACACATACATTTAATCTTTAAGTATACAGACGTAACTCAGGGGTATAACAGGGTGCAACTAGTAAGTAAGTAATGCAGGTAAAAACAAAATTCATCGACAAAGATGCGGAGTAAATAAACATAATGTATTATTCATTATATTGGCTATGAGCAAAGGCAACAGTAACAATGGATAGTCGAAAAATACAACACACGATACAATTCACCATTTGACATTCATATGAGCCTCCGACGGCGAGATAAAGTCATTATTTATGCCTACGTTTATTCGCAACTCGCATGTAAAACGTTTTGGACGATTTGATTAATCACAGGGAAGCGAGGACTAATTCCGTTTTACAATTATGATGCCGGTCATCCATCACAGTCGCAAATAATGACAATTTAACTGCTCATTGTGCTGACAATTACTGGACACGAATTATGACTCCCAACTCCCAGCAAAAGCAGGGACGCTACAAAATACATTACGAAACATCTGTTGAGGTATGTAGCTTTATGTCTATAATAAAAAAGAGTGGCCCTAAAACACGACCTTGAGGTACTCCGCCTTTAATTGGCGTCTTGAAAATATAAAACTTTCAGTATAGGGATACATTTTACGAGACATGCTTTTAGCTCTTGGAGACTTTTTACAAATAATGAAATGCCTTGGTATAAAAGCGATTCACTAGACCATGTTTATAATAAAATGCCTAAACAATATCTGCAAACCCTGCAGGTTATACAATGCAAATTTAGGCGCGCATCATAAGATGACCAAAAGGTAATGATCCCATTTGATTAATAACCCATTGTTGTATAGTCAAGAAATCCAGATATAGCGCGGACAGATCGGCAGTTAGCAGGTAATGACCGAGATAACGCCAAATTGGGGCCCATAAAGTGAAACATACCATTGTCTGATCTATAGGACATATCAGCCTCTTGTGGACTAATTGAACGAGCTTTATCGCTGGAGCACTTTCCGCCGATTGCTACAGATAAACCATTTGTGGTTGAATGAATACAGGAGGGGAACGTTTCGATACTTGAAGATAAAACGTATCAGATAAGAACCGTGTTAAACGAAGTGATGTATGGAAATGTAGCAATTTCAGTACATATGAGTACATTATATATGGGAAAGCCAGTTACCGAACGAGCGAACAAAACCTTACTGTACATACACACGTACAAATCAAGCCAACTTTACTGCTAAGCGTGTGGTAGAAAATTTTGGGTTCTAAAATGTATGGTAATGACAGGTTAAGTTGACTCCGCGATGCCCGTTATAACTATTAAGGCTGATATTAGAAATAGAATCAAAACTAATATGAATTATAGCGTCTCTTTCATGAAAAATCTACGAGGACTCTATATCAATAGAAAATATGTTGCGTAAAGGTAATAAGTAGTGGCGAAACATTCATTGACGGTTATGGATTTATGATCAACTTAATGACAAATCGAAGTTTCATACTTTGTATTTATATTTGCGTACGAATATTTACGAGCGATAAAATGGGCTAACAGCTATCAAATATATTTTATAGCTGTCCTAAACAATGTTGGAAGAGGGACGATTTCAAGCAAATTGCCAAACATTTTTAATTTAATGAACCTTATAAATGTCCATAAATTCAATCTTAATATTTTTAAAGTCTAGTTAGTTTAAAGTAAATAATCTGCGGTTTTGATCACAGATTTGCTGATATTTTTAAGACCTAGGATTGATTCCTTAGTATTTAAATACAATTAATTCTAAATTACGTTTTTAATACTATAAATAATTTAAGATTACAGACCGCTGACCTCTCGAAACTAAAAGAAAGGTTGCAAAAATATTAATAATCTGAAAATACTTTCCCATAAAGCTCGCTATGTATCATTACTTCATCTCCATCAGCGTCATATAAAATCCTCATTCACATAACTTCCATATTGAACGTTTCGTATCTAGGTCGGACAAACACAGCATAAGTTATCAGGGAATCTAGGTAGAAAATACTCTTTACAAGTCTAGAATAAATATCCAATGCGAAGCTAACGCGACACATCATGAGCTAAACTTATCTCGTTTTTTACATCTCCGGATTAGGACGCTCACTTGTAATAACTTCAGTGACATTTTTAAACCCCTACTAAATTCGGCGAGCGGAAAAGCGTCTGAGGGATAAAGGTGAGTCACGACTTTCCATTACCTTTATCTCCAAAATTTCCTAAATCTCTAAACTTATCTCCGTTGAAAACTTTACACATAAGCAAATTGTTTCGCCTTCCAACTCGATCCTCATAACAAATGCGACGCCTGTAATACGATCCCATATTTTCAAACGTGATAGTTTTCTAGTCGGAGGATGGAAGGCAAGCGTCATTGGTCCCATGGAGGAGATAGAGACACGGCTGAGTTTTTCTCGTTTGCCCCAGGGTGAGGGTGGCGAGACGAACTGAATTGATTTACGTTGAAAGTTAGACAGTTGCTAAACAAAGATATCTCTCACGGCGGGCTAGAGGATTATTCCTGAAATAATTTTGTTTCCGATACACCTCCGAACTTCTCAATAATCTATACAAAAAATAATTTAATTTTGATTGATAATGGAAGTTTCCGACCCGATGGGGAGATTAATTTAAGAATCCGTGCAAAGTTGGGAAACAAAATTAGGGAAAAATAAATCGCATAAACAGCTGTACGAACTGCCAACAAACTCTAATTAATATTACTTAAGCTTCGGCGGGTGTATAAAACAAAACCATTTCCATCAAAGGGCATCATGCCCCGAAACTAATTTGCATAAAGTAACTTGGGGAAGGACAAACTTAGGCCGGACCGCTCTATTAGGGCAACCACTCTTTGCGGCAACTTCTGTTGTTTATTCTTTCGTTAAGCCTTATAATACAGAAGGATATGAAATGGGGCGTCCTATCTGCGACCTTATTAACTCCGAGGGAAAGGAACCATCCTTGTATATTGGAGCACCTTGCAGGCTAGTTTCCAGCAACTCTGTTGTTGAAACTAATTATTAATAATCCAGGGCAAAATTACAAAAAACAAAATAATGATGAAAGAAATAAAGACTTGTTTTGATAAAGCATTATAATAAATAATAAGGTAGATCGTGTTAATAATTGTAAAATTATAACTTATAAATTTTTTTTCATCTTGATTTATTCAATTTGTTTTGACATTCGGAGACGCACACGTTTCTTATAATATTGCTAGAAGTGATTGTTTAATAATATATGTTCATAATAAATATAATAGGTAAATGTATTTCAATATAGAAGATTAAGTAAAATTCGTTAAATGATGAGCAACCCAACCAAATCCATAATTTAGTTGACAGAACAAAGCAACAGAATATAAAGAAATGAACACGGAGGGACAGAGGCTAATAACTGCAGAGTCCCGGTTGATCTCTCTCCATCGGATCTTCCCTCTTCATCCCTCGAGGCTTTGCCACTCATTATTTATTATTTTTTATCCGACACCCGAGACGCGACCGCTAGGGCTGCTAAAGATAAATAAACTGACTTATTAATAAGTGAAAGTACGGGGAAGGAGAAAATTTTCCCATAGGCCAAAGAAATTGATGGAAGATGTAAAGATGATAATCCATTTAATATTAAAAATGCGAAGGAAAGTTAGGTGAGTTTCTTATATCTTCACGCCAAAACGGCTGTATTGACTAACTAAACTTTAAAATATAACTTGTCTAGAACTTGAAACAGCAAATAAGCTACTATTAGTATTAAAACCGTTGAGCGTATTTAGTGATAATATTCATACGAAAACATTTTATTTGAAACTAAAATTTAATGTTATAGTAGAAACGTAACAGCAACACATACATGTAACAAATTGCGTGCAAATAGGACGTAAACGGTTTTATCAGATGAGGGATAAAATACTAGAGCGAGGAAAATATACGTACGTTTTTGAAATGTAAGTTAAAGTTATAACATATTTTTAATAGAATAACGGTAGTCAAAGACAAAAATAAGATCCCTTACCAAATAGAAATTTATTTTCCTTTAGGGTGGTCCATTTATTACATTACGTTTGTGTCAAGAAATAATTTCTTAGAATTCAGGAATAGCGAGTAATAAGCACAATTTCCCATATGAATTTACGACGAAACTACTGTGTGAAAATATTTTGAAACGTAAATAGGTACATGACATTATATTATTAGACATTTTTTTTATCCTTGATCCAAACCAGCAGCATTTAATACAATTTTATAAGAGGTGTAGAAAGAAACGGTAGTGGGTGGTTTTCAAAAAATAAGAAAAACACATGATATGATTCTGTGTGTCGGCCCTAACAAATGTTTTGTGTGGCAACCCTACTAGGCGAAGGACGGCAATGTCGTGAAAAATATCGTCCCAAAGATAAATAAGAAATACCGCCTCGGGTTTTGGTAACTTTTGATTGCGTTGGTAAATTGTGACCGCGAGGAATGAATATATAGCATTCTAAGGTTGTTAAATATTTAGCATTTAGATCACTCATTAGGATCTCATTAATTTATGTCGCATTTTGATGAGTTCGTGATAATAATTTAAGAACGGCGCGGAAAATCAGCCCTATGAGTCGATGACATTGTTGTTCGTAGGAAAGATCAAAATTTAAACAGAAAAGAATGAACCAAGAATGAGAAGGCTCCGCAGTGGGTTGGTCGCCTTACTTGTAGGATTAAGGCATTTGTGAACACCGATGACGAAATAGATATGTAATATATTTATTTGTTAAAAAAATAAGAAAATTAATTTGAATGTGTCAAGAGAGCATTGGTAATTGGAAAGGATCAAGTTTACAAGAAGTACAGGCTGATAATAATATTATGATAGAAAAATGAAATCTCACAAAATTTATATCGAACAAAAAATATACGAACTTTACCCACAGCCACAGATCAGTATATGCCCTAAAGAAAAGTATATGCCCTCAGCGTATAAGGTAAATAATATGACCCATGAAATTTTACAAAGCAAAGAGCATCATCCCGAAAAGAAGTAAACAAACCGACATCACACATTTTGCCCCACAAAGCGCCCAATAGACGCCTGAGGAGGCTTCCAATTCACCGTACAATGCTATGAAATTTACCCTCGGCCTTCCCTTGTAATCTGAATAAAATTGCAAGACGCCAATACAGCCGCAACGCCTTACAAACGGTAGGATATGTTCAGACAACAAAATTTTCAGGTCGCAAATCATTGTTAGATAATAACACTTACTATACTAAATACTACTATTATTATACTTTTTTTTACTTACTACTTTTATTATACCTTATTGTACACCACACAAAAAAATCATTCCAAACAATGAATTATCATGATATCAATATTAAACTAAATTTATATAAGCTGAGAATTCAATGTACCTACTTGCTGTTGATCTCGTAAAACCGCTGGAAATAACTTGTGTCAATACACTAAGCAGCGCTCTGCGCTTTATTCCTTGAATTACACTATGTGTTCTAGGGACTATCTACATAAGAAGTTCCGACTTAATTAGGTCAAGTCATTTAGGCGTGAAGAAGTACACACACTGTCAAAATTTCGCATTTACGATATTAGTGTGAAGTGACGCCGAGTGTGGTAAGAATTATACGATAGATATACGAGTGCGGTACATGAAGGTAATAAATCTAAATCCATTTGGAAAATACGTCTCGTCTGCATAAAACTATTTTATGAGTACGTATGTCTGATTTAACGATGGCATTATCTGCAGACTAAATATATTACTTCGGATGCGTCTATTTGAGAAGCTCTTTTCATTTTCATAATAAACTTTTTTATCCCACGTAGCAGATCGAACTATTTCGTGTTAAAATTGGTAAAGTAAATTAAATAATTATTATCTGTTAAAGTTATCAGTTCGTTCAAGTAACAAGTAGGTATTAGATGTTAAAGACATTGTTAGGAATTGTCCTACTGTTATGTATTGTACGGTGCTGACACCGCCTTCTAATATCGCATAGAAATCCCTTTATATTACAGTTGAGACTTGAATACATGTGCCATATTACAGGGCTGTAAGTTCTAATTTCCTCGAGAATTGGCAGCTTTGAAACTTTGCTGGCTGTCATCTGAGTTATAGAATACGATACTTTATACCCCACAGTTACAAGACGGTTTCAAGACAGCAACGGTTTTTGGAACATTTTGCGGCATTCCAGGGTAATATAAAAATTGAATTATATAATTTGTGTCACCGCGAGTCCATTATGGACCCAGGCAACGCATGTCGTACGAGATATGGGCTAAATGCATTGCTAAGTGCACACCCAACGACGTTAGACGATGCCGCGACCTATAAGGAGATGGCGGGATGAGTTAGAGCCTTTACCAAAAACTGGTCAGTAATATAAGCCCAAGACCGCATAAAGTGGAAGGAAAAAAGGGGAGGCCTTTGTCCTGCAGTGGGACGATCATGGATAATAATAATTTGGGTCAGGGTGAGTAAATTAACCAAAGAGGGAAACCAGTGACTTCAGAATTTTAAGGAACTTGTCCAGGCGACCGCAGGCGGGGTCAAAATCAAGAATCGATATCGCCTTCGGTTCGGAAATTCAATTTTCCCCAATTCCCAACATTTTCCATCGGAATTTCTGGCATTTTCAAACATATTAGCGTCCCCTTTCAGAAAACGGGAAAATGTGTTGCTTTTAGTCCCGAGTCCCACTAATGTAGCTAAGACGTTGGAAGAAAATTCGGTAAGCATTCCAATTTTGCAATGTACTGGTGACTCTTGAATTTTTTTGAACACCTTACCTTACATGTCATGAATTAAGCTTACCTTCCGACAGCGGTGGAATCTTGTGTTTTATAATAAGATATATTTACTTACCTGAAACAAAACAACAATTAAATTAGTTAAAGCAAAATAAGCTCATCAGCTGAACATCGGACAAGCTTTGGGGAAAGCATACCACTATGTGGATGCTCAATGTTGTGAGAAATCGTAGCAGCATCAGGCAGAATGGCGTGACGAGCTAGAATCTTTTAAGCTAGCCGCTGCTAGCCCCACTTTGTGCAAATATTCACGCGAAGTGTCAAAGTGTCATAACAAAATGTCAAACGCACTTTTGAATTAGTGATTTCTAATTTCGCGCGAAGTGGAGCACCAGCTTTTTTCCTAAGTAGGTAAACTGTGAAACTGTGGCTCTAGCACATCAAGAATGGAAGAAAGAAAGCCTCTGCATTGCAATCATACAATATTTATAAATAAAAGAAAACAATTATGATTTAAAATAAGGGTTTTGTCTTCCTTTAGAGGGTACGAGACCCTAAAAATCACTCCATTTGTTAAGAGAAAATAAAAGATTGAGCTGGTGGTGTCCCCTAACGTGATAGCAGTAAATATTGGAGTGTAACATGATCCCCGGCACCTGACATTGCGTGTGCAAGTACAAGGGAAAGGTTTGTTGGCCTTCATCAGGGTTCCGAGCCTCATGGTTACACACACACGTTATTGAACGGCTTTTTAAATCTATGTAAAGAGCATTTTTAGATGACAATAAATGAAATTATACCGGTGATGTAGATATATTAATTAAATAAAATTATATCTAATATAATATGGCACGTGAGGAATCGATGGAGATGAGAGGCGCCTTTGCACTGCAGTGGGACTGTAACGGATAAAATAATGTACGACATTTCACAAAGCATCATATAACCCCAAGTTAAACAATGGTGTTACCTTAAAGTTGCATGAACCGTTAATTTACTTTCGACCGATTCCGATAAAATTTAAATTAGATCTTGAAACTAAAAAAATCCGAATCGCTCTGGCGTACCCCCCTAAGGCAGTTAATATTCGATTTGCCAGCCGATTCGGTATCCTATATTGCGCGTAGCACGTAAAGCGCTTGGCCAATTTATTTTTGAAGTCTATCAAATATATAGGTACGATTGACAATCGTTTAATTTTATGCAATCGTTTGATGTTGTTCCTTTATCAGGGTTTTTGCTGGACTTTTCCTGTTACGTTACCATTTTCCTGGATTTATTTTCAACGTAAAGTGTGTTCTTAGCTAGAGCTGTTAACGTAGTAAACATAGAAGCATAACATTATAGTGTAGTCCATTAGTCGAGTCATCGCGTCCAATAGGGGCAAATGTAACGCGGGGTGCAATCGAAGTTGCCTCGCCGCCCACTGCAGGGCAAGGGGTCATTGACATCTACATCACTGTGGTCATAATAAACATAAAATCGATAGTGTATTGATTACGACATTTTCTTTCATCCATCCATATGCCTGAAGACCGCGCTTCAGTTCGCGCGCAGCGACATTTTCTCACAAAAATTGCTTGTGGCACATTGTTTTCTTTTTAATGATAATTTGAGATTGCGACACAGCATACAACATAAATACATGCCTAAAACCAGCGCTACACTTCGCGTGCATTGCTAAATTCTCAATCAAAAAATACTGACTGATTGACTTTAAGTGTTTGAAATTTCGTTTCTGAATTTGACACTGCGACGCAGTGTGTCCCAAGTTCAACTTGCTTTGAAAACCATGTTACAATTTTATTTATAAACATAGGTTTAATTTGTCCATCAGGTATAGTTCCAAAATTATTTAAAATACACTCATAACTAATAATGAAAAACTAGCAAGAAATAACTTAAAACCGGTAAAAGTAAATATACATACGTAACTTTTTTATCCCACTCACTGATTGTGTTTGATAAATTATAACTTTTATATTATAAAAAACGATTATATTGTTATGTATACCCAGGGAACCTCAGCTTTAAGGCAACGTGCGTGTTCTGTGTATAAACTAGTACGTAGTGACGTCATTAGTCGGCCGGCGCCGCCTGCCCCGCGGACAGTCGTTAGTCGTGATAATACTGCGGCTTACGTACTTATACTCTTTGACTTCATGTCCGCCTGGTAGTTATCGCTACTTTTAATTCAGAAAATATTGTAATTATCTTGGTTATTTACTCAAATCCTTTAAACTTTTACACAATAATAACTAAATCGTTAAAAATATTTTTGATCTATAAGGCTTTGTATGTGTGTAATTATTATAAAGAAATGGGCTAGAAAATATTCACGTTCAAAGTTGAAAAATTATGAAAGGTCGAAAAACAACTATTCTTAGTCATACATACATCTTTATCTATAGGAGGAAGCTTTATCTAGGTTCTTTTTAGTCAGACCCAAGGATCAATCTGACTAACAAGTGAAATTTTAAAAATACTTTTTAAAAACAAGCTTTAATTATCATTACCATCTTGCATCATATAGTACTCGTCAAGACGAATCAAATGAGCCCAAACTCGATGGGGTTGCGTTGTTTAATGACAGAGTTCCTGTAGCCACCTTCCAGCTCCATCATCAGATCAGCTCCATGTCATAATAATATTGCATTGTCATCCGATTTACACACGCATGCAAATTTTCAGCTCAATTGGAAACCGGGAAGTGGGTCAAATCAAACTTGCAAGATTTGATAACAGACAGACAGACAGACAGACAGACAGACAACAGACAGGTGAAAGTAATATAAAGCTTGTAAAAAGAACCTGAAATCCACTAATCACCGCAACAGTCGTAGGCGAAGGAAGCTATTGGAATCCTCCAGTAACGAGCACAACAATTTACATAACTAAATGTTAGATGTACATAACCAACGTAACATCCAACCTGTGACCTTCATCAATTCATCGCTGGAAGATTGCGTGAATCCGATTAATCCAATCATTGCTGAATCCTCTACGGGATGGAAACAAAACGTGACATAAAGACCAGAGTACGAACGAATTATATCACTGGTGTGCGTCTATAATAGTTACTCTTACCAAATTCATTTTTAATCCGTTTTAGATTCCTACTAAAACAACAAAAACGGCACAACTCACGTCTAATATTGTCGAGAATATCTCGACCACGGTTTCGGACAATTACGATGTCCTTCAAACCTGCAGAACCCGAGCGATAGTTTTAAAAATCGTATAGAATCGTATAGGAGGTGGTAAATAACTCCAGCAGAGCTCTACAAGACTTTATTTCGAGTTTTTACGCCATAGTTCGCTTACTCGCATATTAAACTCGATTTTAAGGTAGCGACAAGGTATAGATATTTCGTACACAATTTCATTCGAGTCTTGTAGATGTGTCGGAAACAATAAAATAACAAGTACCTATAAACATACATAATATCTCAAAAAGTTTCCCAAAATTTTCCCCAAATTTATTTCTCATATAAATAAAAGAAATAACAATTTAGGGACGTGTCAAACGGAAATAATAATGAGGCATGCGTGGCTTCTTTTATTCATGCCCAAATTTGAATTATAAAAACACCTTTTAAAGCTATGGGTCCCGAGTCGAATGCGATGCCCACAAAATTTATGAATTTAACTGTGTTGCGTCTAGGGCATGCTCCCGGGAAATCCCGGTATCGAAAATCCCGGGAATTCTCGAAAATTTTATGATATTTCGGTACCGATACTTTTTTGAAATTTCCCGGGAATCGATACTTTCGATACTTTTGATGCTTTAGTTATAAATTCATTACTTTATCGATTTTTTAAATAAAATATTGCTTAATTTTGTAAACTGAAATCTATTAAATGACTTTAAATACTAGAAACATGAGATTAAGCTCTTTTTATCCGAAAATCTACTAGATTTTACTGACCATAATAATATGAACGAAGTCATAAAAGTCAAAAAACGAAGAAATAAAAGAAAAAGATGGAAAGACCCGAGAACAAAACGAAATACATACTCAAGAGAAGTGATTATTTAGTTTTCCGCATTAATAATATATGGGGAATATTTTATGAGGAGAGCTCTAGAGAAGTGGAAAAAATATCTCGATAGCAACCACTTGCAATTTACAGTATCTTGCGAAGTCTGAAGGAGAACTCGGTGCTCTGCTTTCTAGAGTGAAGAAGAAGATTGGTCTCATTATAATAAACCAGACCAAAACCAAAATACTGACAGTGACATTAACGCACTCGTCGCGATAAACAAAACGATTTACTACTTCAAAGTTGTAGTTAATGAAAAATCCTTACCGGCATTACAGTTGCTGAATCCATCAGATCGGCAAAGAACAGAACAAACCTGTCAAATCGAAGAGTGAGAATGCCAAACCTTGTTAAACCAGTACGTTATGGAAATGTCGATGGTTTTCTATTTTACTTGACTTTATTATTACCAACCGGGGGCATATTTCTTTTGCAAGAGATCGACTAGGTGGGCACTCCAACAGTCAACAGTGCATGTTATTCTAACGCCCGAGCAGAGATTTAAAAATATTACTGCGCTTAGATAGGAGGGCACTGTGCACTGTAGCTAGTGAAATAACTGGGTTGAAGAATCTGAACATCTTCTCTCTTCTCTTCTTCTTCTTAGTCGTGTTCTTCATTACTGAAGGTCGCGTCCTTGAAATTCGACCGTAGCCCGCTGCATGAGCTGTTTCCACTTCGTCCGGTCCTCGGCTTCTCATATGGCGCTTACAACTGGTAGGCCAATGAGAGTGGTCACTTGATCACACCAGCGACTAGGTGATCGGCCGCGGGGTCTCTTTCCTTCCACCTTGCCCGTCACGATCAACTTATCCAAGTTATCCGGCTGTCGGCGGACAATGTGACCAAAGTAACTAAGGATCTTCTGGTAACAGATTGTTGAAAGCCTGATTCGTATGCGAAGCTGGTCCAGAATAGATTTATTTGTTCTTTTGGCCGTCCATGGTATGCGGAGCATTCGTCTCCAACACCACATTTCAAATGCATCGATTTTCTTACGCTCTGATGCCCTAATTGTCCACGACTCTGCCCCGTAGAGAAAGATTGAGAAAACCAGACTTCGCACTAGTCTCGTTTTCGTAACGTTGGAGACCTTTCGACTTTGCCATATGCGTGTGAGCTTGGTCATTGCTGCTTTAGTCATCTTTGTCCTCCTCCTGATCTCTCTTTCGCTTCCTCCTGGGTCAGTAAGAACATCTTATGACTCTCGAATAAGAAGCGTTTTTTTATTTTTTTATAGCAGACTAAACAAGCATATAATAGCAGACGTTTGACCGCAATCTCACTTAGAATTATCATAATTGTGAAATCCTGGATAGCACTGGGCACTGTATACTGATTATGGCCAGTGTTATCAATTACCATCACCTTCTAGCTCGTTTTCTCACTTTTTTGTAAAAAAAAACCTATTGAAATTATGATATTTACTGTAACCCCATCTTTTATATAGGCTTCTATTGCGAAATCTACTATAATATAATTATGTATTAGGACTGGGTCTTTAGTTGACTTAAATTTATAATAATAATTAGTGATATAACTCCTTTTAATCTTTCTAGGCGTTAATAAGGCATTTTAATTATATTTTCAATTTTTTTTAGTAAGTATCGAAAAGTATCGATTCCCGGGAATTTCCCGGTACCGTGTGAGTATCGGTTTCAAAATTCCCGGTTCTTGAAATGGTACCGATACTGCAAGCCCTAGTTGCGTCGTTAGTCGTTACGTATGGTAATAAAGTTTAAAGGTCCTGTCATACGATATATTTAATTATGATTTTTTTTTATTCTGTACCAGTCCACACAACCTGATACCGCCTGTAGGGCAGCCTAACGATGCGTAATGCATTTTTCCTGGGATAAAAAAAATGGTGGAACGTTGACCTACGAGAAAAGGGTGGTAGAAACCAGAAACTGGATGAGACGCGTTGCAGACAAGGCTCTTGGATGATGATGACGATCTGATAAAAACGTTGCATGGTTTAGGAGTTATAGTTTATGAGTCATAGTTTAGGATTGCCTACACGGTGTAGCAAGTAAAGCGTTTTCAAAGCTCTCATGCTCTTATACTAAAAATGATGAACTTCACAATACATTATGAGTTGTCTTCATAAGCAATATTAATAATGATAAATGTGCAACCAAAATAGTCTATTAGGAAGAAACGGTTTGGAATCGTTGATTAGGAATGGCGTCGCAAAAACAAATTTGTCAAATCAACTTAATAATTCGGTCACGTAGTTTTAAAATTGTACACCAAACTAAGAACAAATAGTACCTAATCATCACTTGGAGATATTATTTCACAAAAAGATAATGATTGAAAGGCTGGAATTCGCAGATTTTATAATATTATGTCGAATAGGTACATTATACATATATTTTCACTAGCTGCGCCCAGCGGTTTAAACCCGCTGGTATAATATCTTAAGTTCTAAAGCTGTATTTTTTTAATTGGACAATAAATAGTTTTTTATTTATTTGTTTTTTTAAGTAGCCTATGTGTTATTCCAGGGTCTAAGCTATCTCTATACCAAATTTCAGCTCAATCGGTCCACCCGTTTAGGCGTGGAAGAGTAACAAACATACATCAAGACATCTATACATTCTGACAAACTTTTACAGTTAGTAAGAGCTCGAGTAGTCTTACAAAAGTAGTTAACGTTAATTTTAACGATGCGATGCGTTCAAATGTTATCAAATTTATGAGTCCCATAACTGGATTAATATATTTATTACATCTACTGATATGTTACGTGAATATTCGTCTTGAGCATACCAATTTGTAATTAATTTGGTTAGACTCGTAAATTTGGAATTACAATAGACCGATAGACAAACATTATTATTTAATTATTTGTGTGAAGCGAATCCTCGAAGACTTCTTAGGATTTAGATGTCAATAGTCTAATCTATTTTATTTAGTACGTTTTTATACAAAAAAAAAACAAACTTAACATTTTTAAGCAAGTTATCAATTTCCTAGCTGAACCAATGTACTTAAAATGTTTAACAAATTATATTTAAACTTCATTGTACATATTTTTGTTCATCATAACTCTGTAGATAAGGAAATGGCATTCAGGGCACAAAAAAAATGTATCCGAGCAATTTGTAATCTGAAACAAACGGAGTCTTGTAGACCATTTTTTTCCTCACTTAAAATCTTAACACTCCCCTCGTTGTATATCTTTGAGTCTGCTCTACTAGTAAAAAGAAATATTAAAAACTATAATACTCTTCAAAGTACAAGACATAAATATACCTTACAGATACCAACAATTAGAACTAAAGTACACAGCGACAGTAACTTTTTTATGAGCATTAAAATTTATAATAAATTACCTAACTCTATTAAAACCATTGAAAACTATAATAATTTCAAGAATGTATTAAGGAAATTTTTATTGTCTAAAATTTACTACACTATCAATGACTATCTGAATGACATTTGAAATATTATCTGGAACTCTTATAATTATAATTAATATACTTTAACATTATAAAATTGTACATTAACAAATTTTTGCATGCCAGACGGTGAGACATGGAGTGCTTGTGTAGTTATAAACAACAACATCTGTAAACCTGTATACCCATGTGTGCAAATAAATGATTTGATTTGATTTGATTTGATTTGATCAATTTTTCACAATATTTTCGCTGTAAATCGATCAAAATGTAATCTCCATAGACCTAAGGGACATGGAACGTTTAAGTAAATATTATGATTTATTCAACTTTGTCACGTATATCATATATCAAGCGTATGAAATATACGATAGAATAAAGAAACGCCTTTTAACTTTACGATTCATTATCTTTAAGAACATTTTAATTTTGTTGCCTTATAGTAATTGCAACCAACGCAATTTAGCTAATACGACCTCTGGAGTTAGCAATATAACCCTACACAAGACAGGGGTGTATTCGTCTGGGTATTCACATTCGTACGTCAGTCGGTAATTGATTTATAAATTCCCCTTTGTGCTCGAGGCGACTCACGCACACCACACTAATTCGTCACTGTATTTTTTTTATTGGGGTTTATACTCCAACAGAACAGGTTACCCTACTTACACTATCAGAGTCAAATCACAATCTATAGGTGGTGTGGCTAACCTATATGTAGCAGTTTCAGGTCCCCGAGATTACTACAGGGCCTGCAACATGACCTAACGACTGCCTCCTACATATCTTATAGGAAACAGCCGGGACCCACAGTTTAACGTGCCTTCCGAAACACGGTAAATTATATTACATAGACACAGTATATTATATTCGATGAGAAACACAAACCTCGACCTTGACTTAGACAATTATCGAGCTATTTCTGGAACCTTAACAAATTAGACTACTTTCGGAAAACGAGTGGGATATAAGGATTGGGAAAAAGGTAAATTATACTTCGTGGGCGTGAGTGTTTCCAGCTACGTAAATATAATTAAAAGAAATTGTGGCAGCTATATCAATTCTATTAATATGCCTTGAAATGAAAACTAATGAAAAAGTTTTCTAAAGTTCAAATCGTTAATGTTCCAAACAAAACTAATTTAAAAACAGTTAACTGAATGAAAAGTAACAATAGAACAGAAAAAAAACCTCATAAAAGAATAGTTATAATCAAACTAGCTGTTCCTAACGAGTTTATCCGCCGAAGTATAGCCCGTGTTATTCCAGGTTCTAAGTTGAGCACATACTAAATTTCAACTCAATCGGTTCAATCGTTTAGGCGTGAACAGGTAACAAACACACAGACATCCATACTTTCGAAATTACAGTATAAAAGCAGGTATTTACATAAAACAACCCAATCCCACAACAACTTCTTTTATTTTGTGATACAAATACAAAACCAATAATAAAGATTATAATAGTTAAACAAAGCCACTGAACCCATTATCTTTGTAAATAAACGGCATAAACTCACTTGTATTTACTTCGGCTGCGTGCCGACCGTTTCGATCCTGTACGAGGATCTTCTTCAGGGAGTCGCTGCGGTCGCTGCGGTAGGCGTGGAAACCTGTGCTGCACACGGCTTCTACTGCTAGCTAATACGACCTCTGGAGTTAGCAATATAACCCTACACAAGACAGGGGTGTATTCGTCTGGGTATTCACATTCGTACGTCAGTCGGTAATTGATTTATAAATTCCCCTTTGTGCTCGAGGCGACTCACGCACACCACACTAATTCGTCACTGTATTTTTTTTTATTGGGGTTTATACTCCAACAGAACAGGTTACCCTACTTACACTATCAGAGTCAAATCACAATCTATAGGTGGTGTGGCTAACCTATATATGCCATGTGTGGCTAACCTATAGAGCCATGATATTCGGGCTGACGATGTGGTGAGCGCAGTGTGTACGAGAATGTGCCTCCAACATCAGCCGCCGCGACAAGTGGCGGCCTCTCCCTCCCCGCGACCCGCAGAGCAGTCAGCGCGCGCGCGCCGGGCAGCTGCGCGCAGTGCTAAGCGGGGCGCGAACGCCGGCGCGTAACCGCAGCGACTCCCTGAAGAAGATCCTCGTACAGGATCGAAACGGTCGGCACGCAGCCGAAGTAAATACAAGTGAGTTTATGCCGTTTATTTACAAAGATGAATTTAACTACTCACGAATCGTTTAGTGTAAAAATAGTGAACCCATTATATTAATCTCTTAAAAGACCATAAGCTCCTCCGCAAATGCAATTTCTTCCAACATTATTCATGATCTCCCAACATACGGGGTGGATTATTTTAACTAATTATCGAACTGTCCCTCGCAAGCATGGGGGATGAATCATCCCTCGCAATGAAATTGGATTCGTTTGGGGTTCCGATGAGTCATGTGTTTTTGCGAACGCACCGGAGAATTGCTAAATTTACGAGATTTTCACAAATAGTGAAGCTTACCGATATCACGTATCCACTGTTCTCATTGTTAACCATTTTGTTTCAGTTTTTTACCAAAACCAACGTGATAATGTCAACGTGACCACCAAACAATGAAGCATTGAAAATAAAAAAACTTCAATAGGCCTGAGGAAAAAACGTCCTTCACAGGTTTCCTTAAACCTTTGTTACATTTTAAGCAACGCACAAAACCAACCCATGTTTTTTATTTTCATTTCAGTACACTTCTTACATCAATTTGTCAAAAGTAACGCAGTCACCGTGATGTGAAGGAATCAGAGATATTAATGATCTCAGTGGTGCTAAGGAACAGCTCACTGTCAAGTCTGATTTAGTCGAACATTCAGACAAAATGTCAACGACAATGTGAGGCATTGCGATGTTACACAATAGAAAACAAAAACTTTAAATGGAAACCGCACAAACAAACACAATTACTTGCGGCATTTCCTATCGTTGGAAAACCGTCCAAAGTCCAAACAAGTTCACCGTTTTACAACAAATCAATTAATATGAAATCCGTCCATCCGTAAACAACGTAGATTGAAATTAACGAGTTCACACACACCACTGAGTTGGGACAAGGCTTCGTCGACCAGGAAACAATAGGGTTGGCACACACGATACCTACGAACCAGAAGCCTACAGAAACAATCGCTTGCTAAAAATATCTCGGTTTCAGCGGAGCCTCATCGCACTGTTACTTTTGCAGCTTTTGCTATAATGACGACTCTCGCTCAACACTTTTAGGGATGTTTTCAAGTGTAAACCGAGCTTTTGTGATTTCAAAGCTGTTTGTGGAATTGGGACGGTGAGTAATGAAATTTACGTCTGTGATAATTTTGATGGCTTTCATTTTTAATGTCTCATTGCCGTCCAATTTTATAAAAGGATTGACGTCGTGAGCTCCGTCTAGAATCTAGACTGGGATCTTAATATTTAAATAGAATACGCTACCTAATGTTGGTGCTACTCACTCGCTCGATATTTTGTGTAATTTGACTTATTGATTGTGTACAATTTCATAACATGTCGCGAGTCACGCAGACAATCGAACTCAATTTAGATAACTTTCCGAAAATTGTGAAGTCAAAGTTGGTGAAAAAGCAGATGAGTGACGCATCCGACACATGTCAAACTTACATCACAACCAGGGCAGGAGGAAACGAGAAACAGCCGAGTGACGAGGTCCCACAAAGATCCTTGAGGGGTGGTAATCACGAGTATCACTGTTTAGTAGCACTGTAGTTGAGTATGAAGTAGCAGTTTGTCACGTCACTGCAGGTGTGGGCACGGGAGTTGTACGATTCGGGCGAGGACACACGGCGGACTGCGACGGCAGACAGAGGGTGCCTCGCGCATGCGTACCAACCACCACGATTCCTATCAAAACCTTTCGCGTTTTCCGATACGTATTTGCCGAGACAAATATCATGAGGATATCGGACTTGAGTAAATATAATAATTGTGAAGGTAAATGTGATCTTGACTGGCTAAAGACAGAAAATCAGATTGTAGTGTGGCAGCCTTGGAGATATTTTTACTTACGTAATCAAAACGAGAATATTTCTTTCCCGTTTATTCTTCGGTAGGCACAAGTGATCCTTGTTTTCCATAAAAGGAGCTCGGTTTGATTACGTTTCGTAGAATTTTACAGGTCAACGAATGTAATACATAGGAGGTGTTGTGTAAGTTTCCGGCTTCAGAGATAAATGTTCCGAGAAACAGTACAGAGGTAAATCTCCCTGCAAAATGGTAGACTTGTAGTTGTAATACTGAATGTATATTCAGTATTACAACTAAAGCAGTTAAAATTCAGTTAAGTTGAGATTAGTAGATCCATTTGAAATAACACATGGTATGTACCCAAAAATGTTAGTCTTCAAATAAATGGAGAAGAGACGTTAGAAATCACACATCAGAATAACAATAAAAATAAGTAAATTTTTCATATCAAAAAGGATCACAATAAAATGGATCTGACTGGAAACTGCCTACATAAAGAAAATATCGTTCAAAGGACCCTTCACGTTAAAACATCTTCATATTTGATGCAATCTCTTACTTTACAAGAAAGCTAGAATCTTGGTCGTCAAACAGCCAAATGTTTATTAATAAAACATGATAACGCGCGCAAACAAGGAAACACCCCTTATTTCTCACCCCTGGGACTATGTGTATGGAGCATTGGCAACTTGCAGGTTACAGAACTTTTATATTATGGGATTTAAGACTTTATACTCTCTTAAATACAGCTGTTTATTCTTTGGCTGTTTTTGTTGATGTTGATAACGTATGAAAATGTCCCGTCATTTCGTTACAAAGATAGAAAATTTCATTAGCATTAAACTCTATCATCAGAATTGTGGAAGAGACCTACTCTCCAAAAGTTCACAGCACAGACCGTATTATAGAATTATACTATGGAAAATCAAAAACCATTTTGGGTTTTCACGTCAACTCAGTAAATCACTATAATACAAAAAAAATCTTAATTCGGCTTCCTATTGCTTATCTCTACTCAAATTTAAGTTGTTTTCCATTTCCGTTCCATCTCTTTGATTTATCCGAAAACTTCGCCTTATCGAGCTAGGTCTATGGCGAAAGTTAAATAGCAAACAATCAACCGCGCGAACTTTCACAACAATTCTGAGGATCGATGTTGAAAAACTGTTGATTATTCACAACATGCGGGTAGAAGTGGAAAACAAAGATTTAAAAATAGAACGATTAATCGAAGCGACGATTGGTAGTTGGAGAGTTTAATCGATACTCTTTCGAATAAACTTTTTATGCCGATTTTCTCGGTGCTTTCACGCGAGTTGCAGGACCAACTTCGTCACGTTCAGATTTCGAATTTGAGAATTGGGTCGTGCCGTTACTATCGATAAAATATAAATTTGAATTACGAACATAGTTGGAAGTAGAACTTTACAATATTCTAGATTAATCTATGGTTATTTATATTCTTATTCTACTCGTATAGATTTACATCTGTGATTTACATGAATGATGTCATCTTAAACAGCCTTCAAACAATATTATTAATCTAACAGCTCACCGACATAGACATTGTCAATTAACCCTTTTAGAATCAAGTTGATATTAAATTTTAGTAATAAAGTAGACATGAATAGTATAAGGTAAGAATATAAGGGTACAGACCTTTATAATATTAGCTTATAAATACTGCTATGCCCGTTTTGAGAATTCTTTTCTAAGCGGAGTTCACCGTCATAATATTTATCAGGGTGCAACCTACTCCTTGTAAAGGTTTGAAATTGATTGAGAAATCAAAAGTGGCACTATTAATACTAAGATCCGCCTAAGTAATACTAAGCCTTTTGGCCATGTAACTCTTTTTTGTACTAATTATAATTAGTATAGTGCCCATACTTATGGGCAGCGTTATCTCTTACCACCAGGAGAGCGTCTTGCTAGTCTTCTTACTTCGTTGTATAAAAATATACAAAACAGTATAAATCCTAGAGTGCATCCAGGTTCAACGACTTGTTCCACATTCACCATGACATTACTGGGTCGGTGTTGCGCAGCTTTTAATTTTCAAATGTCCTTTTGTGGCGTCTCCAGCCGCTGCGTCGCCATAATAATGAACTAGACTTCTTTGTAACCTTTGCGAATGAGCCATTTTCTATTTTTCGCTCCGTTGCAGATGAAACTGCGTTATTATATTGTTATAACTAAAGAAAGCTGCTGCTTCTGTAGTTTAATTAAAATAAATTGAGGGTCAAAGTATACCCACTCGTTTTTATACGCACTTACATATTAACACTTGAATGAATATGCACGAATAATCTGCTTTGTTAATAAAAACTAGCTGTAGCCAGCGGTTAAAAATGTAGCTTATGACTTATTCAAAGATATAAGCTGCCCACATACCAGATTTCATCTGAATCAGTTAACCTGTGTCGAACACATCCAAACATACGTTGAAAATGGGCAGTTTCATCGTTTTGTGTGATCTCTTCCAGGCTCACGTAGCAATGATGTAGTGTGTGGGCAGTACATTAATACGTATGGTACAGGTGTTACACAAGTAAATAAGTAGAATATAAACCCCAATTATAAGTAGAATATGAGTGCCTTATTTTTTAAAAACAAGCGCAGTCCAATATTTAATTACGTCTAAGGATAATAATATAATCTTAATTTTCTTATTGCAATTTACGCCGTTTTCCGACTAGGTATTTTTAGTTTTATTCTGCAATATTTTTCTTTTATTTTCGAATTCAAAGTACGTTGCACAGTAAGCAATAGTTACAGTGTAGTGTAAAATATAATGCAGTTCTAGGTTCTACCACCTGCTCTCCTCTCTCTACCATTTCTATGAAACATGTTTACTGCAACCACGGTAAAGGGAATCATAGAGAATGTTACGCGTTGGTTTGTAAATAATGCTTGTGGTTCAGTTACGATATTCTCTACTCGTTTTCGTATTTATTATGCATAAACAGGATGTTTCTCTTTAAAATTTAATGTATTCATTTCAAATTAATTACGTCAGACCAATCGATTCTATTTTTTTATATCAGCTGTACCTACTATAACCCCTTACAGTCACAGTAATACATAGTTATTAAAGAAGTACGAGGTTCATTCTAAATGCTTAAGTACGGATGTCTAGATGTGTGTATTTAGTAACTCTTCACACCCTGAACGGCTGAATCGAGTTGAAATATGCTCCTAAATGACAAATGCTATATTTAGGGAATAAAACCTACGAGCATAGTACGAGCTAGTCTCCAATAAGATAGAAGTGCATTTTTGGTTTGCAATTTAAAAATGGTTTATCTTTATTTACATAGAACTACACCGGTAGTTAATATAGCTTCAATACCAGCGGTATACCCTGTGTTTACCGTATGTATATTATGTATACTGAAGGTACTCGTAATTGATCGGATTGATCAAACCGATCCGAAATGAAACAGTAATTAAACTGATATTATTTCAACGTCGATGGATTTTGATTTATATCCTCGTCCTCGTCGACAGCCATTAATTTGACACGTGTTATTTTACACTCATTGTTATGTACAAAATACATTATATACCTATATGTGGATAATGAAGTAGGCTACGCTTTTATTTGCGTTAAATTATACATATATTATTTGTTGTTTTGGTAAGCTTGAATGTGTAGTTGTTAATTATCCCAATGTTTTTGTAAGCTTGAGTGTGTATAGTTGTTAATTATCCCAAATGAACAAAATAAAACAAAAACGTTTTTATCGTACACACTAAATTAAGCCACGGATACACTAGTGGATATTTTGTCCCGCAACAAGACGTTAAACATTAAATCTAAGTGACTCTGCAATGTTGCATTATGTCCCACAACATTCCTCGCAACAATGTATCTGACGCGAAGCATGTAACATGTTGCTTGCCCTCCCGCTTCGAGAACGTGCGCAATTAGGGTGTCCCGACGAAAGTATGGAAAAAAATTTTTAAGCTACACTATCGAATATGTAATAGGGCTCTCCGACATTTTTTCAACTTCCAAGCGAGGGAGCAAATTGACACATAATTAATTTTGTTTTAAATTTTTCATTATGTGTGTTAAATTACGCAAATTTTGACACCTAATGCGATAGTGTAGCTTTAAAAAAATCCATATCCATACATTCGTCGGGACACTCTAGGCCAGGGATGCACAGACTTATTAAGACTAGGGGCCATTCGGGCAAATCATGAACGGATCGCGGGCCGCCAGAAGTATTAGGTAATTAAAGACAATAAAGAATTGTTAATAATGTATTAAAATTGAAAAAGAATTTATTAATTTGAAGCGTGGCACTGCATAGTGCTTACAATCTTTATTTATATTTGGCTCAAATTTACTTGTAGCAACACGTAAAACTGCTTCCAAACTTTCATTTTCATGGCGGTTTTGATTTTTTGTTTTATTATTATTTAGTATTGAAAAAGTTTGTTCACATAAATAAGCTGGCACATTTCAGAGTGTTTATGCGCAACTCTTTGTACATATTTTTATCAATGCAGTGATAAAAGTTCAGCAAATCTCCTTCGTTGAATTTGTTGCGTAAATCTTGGTCGTTATGAATGCCGATAAGTTCTAACAGCATTGACTCTGGCGCATTTTCAACTGAAATCGTGAAAGGATTGCTGAATATGTCCAACAGAGGTTTTACTTTTTTAAAGTCTGAAAATCTGTCTTGAAAAGATTTAATCAAAATATTTAGCTTTTCTACAATTCAATATGTTTCTAATGTACGAGAGTATTATTTTTGCTGTCGGCGGGCCACCAGTATTCCACCGGCGGGCCGCATGCGGCCCGCGGGCCGCGGTCTGTGCATCCCTGCTCTAGGCGCACGAGTCTCGTGTCCGTGTCGCGCCACCTTCGTAGTTGTTGAGAAACATGTTCCGCAACATGTTGCTTCAGTGCACTTATCTTGTTTTTTTTCCTATGTGCCTGTGTCTCTTTGCTTAATTATTTTTCTTTCTTTCTTTTCTTTCATTTACCCCCTAGTGTATACTTAGCTTTACTCGTACATATACATATAGAGGTACGGGTGCGTCATCCTACTAATTACTACTATTATAAACAAATCTTTTTATTTTGGATGGATACAGGAATGTATGGATAAATGGATTTTTATTACACTTTCATGCTTTATCGGCTAGCTAGACCGATCCGGCTGAGATTTATTATGTTAGGGATTAGACCCTAGAATATTAAATAGGTTGTAGCGTCCGTGGCCCAGTGGTCATACGTCCGGCTTTTAATCCGGAGACCCTGGGTTCAAATCTCAGTGTGTGGCAAAAAGTTCGCATGGACGCTACCGTGTTTCGGAAGGCACGCAAAACTGTGGGTCCTGGCTGTTTCCTATAAGATATGTAGGAGGCAGTCGTTAGGTCATGTTGCAGGCCCTGTAGTAATCTCGGCGACCTGAAACTGCAACATATAGGTTCGCCACACAACCTATAAATTGTGATTTGACTCTTAACAGTGTAAGTAGGGTAACCTGAAAACTCACGGCTTGGCCGGCCTACTGAGCAGACGTGCTACAAGTTATTTTAAAACCGTGTTAACTTAAATTCTAACTAAATGTGCTACGAATAAGAATTAAAATCAAGTGTCAACATCGTGCAGCGGTTAAGCTATTTCTCTATCCTCGAAGAACCTCAACTACAGGTAAAAAAGGGACGGGCATATATATCCGATCCACTCCCACAATACAATACGAGAAAATACACAGACATAATGAGCGTCCAACGGTCACCGACTGGAAGTGGCCTCGCCACTCAGCTTAGTGGATCCCAACCAAATCTAAATGAACCTTTGGAATTTTACGACACGGCAAGGGCGAAAATGCGCAGTAAGCGTAAAAAGCTTGTCGAAGATGATGATATTGGTGAAATAAAAAACCAAATGTCTCAAATGATGTCTATGTTGAGCTCGCTCAGCACTAATCAAAAAGAATTTCTAGACAGAATTACAAATGACATCACAGTCATCAAAGAAGACATAAGTGACGTAAAAACCACTATAAGTGACTTGAGGGCGGAACAACTCTCAATAAAAAAGGACATTACAAACATAAAGACTGACTTAACAAAAACTAATGAAAAAGTTATGATACTTACGTCTGATGTTTCAAAACTGAAGGATACTGCAACATCGATTACTGCAACTGGTTCAGTCGAGGACATGGTAGCAGAACTAAAGGAACGTGACATTAGAAGCAAGAACATAATAATAACTGGATTGAAGGAAACTCAAGGAGATGACAATAACGAAAGATATAATAAAGATAAAGAGGAGGTGATAAAAATAACTAAAATTCTTAATGAGAAATGTGCAGAACCCGCAGCAATTTATCGTCTAGGTAAATACATGCTGAACAAAACAAGACCAATAAAAGTATGCTTTGCCTCACAAGATACCAGTATATCGCTCTTAAAAGTCAGAAAGAACTTAAAGCTTGATGGTGTCAGAGTTTTCTCTGACCAAACGCCTCAACAACGAGCATACATGACAACCTTAAAGGAAGAGCTGAATCGACGTAATCATGGAGGTGAAAAAGATCTCATTATTAAATATGTCAAAGGCGTACCTAAAATAATTAAACCTCAAACAAAAAACTGAACGGACTTACAAACTGCAATGATTCTCAAATTAATAGCCCTACCACAATAATTGCAGACGGCATCTCTTATGAAATAGTACATAAACATGAAGACATTACAAAAAGTGATAAATCGCTGAAATTTCTATATGCAAATGTCAGAAGCATCTTGAAACCAGGAAAACTGGACGAGTTAAAATGTATTATAAAATCATTAAAAAGTACCATACATGTAATAATTTTGACGGAAACCTGGATTAAATTAGAAGATGAAGCTAAAAGGACCAATATAGAACAGTATCATCACTACTACAATTTCAGATGCAATATGAGAGGGGGCGGTGTTTCAATCTTTGTTCATAATACCTTAAAACATAATCTAATTGAGGAACAAAACATAAGTGGCAATCATTTTCTGTGGATTCACATTCAAAGATATTCCCTAGATATTGGTGCTATTTATAGAAAACCAGAACAGAAGAATTACAACGAATTTTTAGATAGCTACTCCGAACAACTAGAAAAAAGAAAAAGAGGTGTGGTCTTTGGTGATTTCAATATTAACCTATTAAACACTGAAAGCAATGTGAAACTATACAAAAATACTCTACAGCAACATGGTTATAAGATCCTAAACAAAATTGATGAAACATATAACACGAGAGAGACTACGCATACAAAATCGTTAATAGACCACATCTGCACAAATATACAAGATACTGGAATACACTTATCAATCATAGATACACCTATGTCTGACCACAAGCAAATATATTTGGAAATAAAAAGATACCAGCCTAAATCTCCAACTAATGCTAACTTTGAAGCCATCGACTACACAATACTCTATAAAATGATGAAGGAGAATCAGGCTGTAAACGAAGATAACTTGTATAACCTCCTAGAAAATAGATTAATAGAATATCTTAGAAAAAGCAAAACAATGAAAACAAAGATTCTAAATAGACCGAGACAAGATTGGATAAATAAAACAATTTTGAAGGAAATAACTGCCAGAAATCTACTTTGGACTGAACACAAGGAAAACCCTAAGGACGAATCAAAAGAAAAAGCATTTAAAACCAAAAGAAATGAAGTCTCAGAAAACATACAGTACACAAAGAGTAAATTCTATCAGAAAGCATTTAACTCCTGCAAGAAAAAGCCAGCTAAAATGTGGAAGTTAATAAATAGCTTATCATGCAACAAAATAAAGAATACAATACCTCCGGATAAACTAAAAACTGGGACAGGACGATATACTTCTGATGCTACAGAAATATGTGAGACATTTAATACCTTTTTCTCTAGTATTGGTGCAACCTTAGCAGAAAAAATTCAAAATACAGGTAACATTGAAACTCCAATAGATAATACGATAGTATCTAGCGCAGCTGGAAGCCTCCGTGTTTTAGATAAATTCGCACCGGCATCTGAATCCGAAATAGCTATAATAATAGATAATCTCAAAAGTAATACTAGCTCAGGAATAGATGGCGTGAATACAAAATGCATTAAGTGTCTGAAGGACGTGATACTGCATGAGCTTACTAACTGTGTAAATCAATGTCTAGCAAACGGATCTTTTCCTGATACACTTAAAATCGCAAAAGTCACCCCGATCTTCAAAACTGGTTCAAAATCTGACCCCGAAAATTACCGGCCGATCTCGGTGCTGCCAATATTATCGAAAATATTCGAACGAGTTATATATAACAGACTTCAAACTTTCTTAGATTCAAACAAAATTCTCACTGACAAACAATATGGCTTCAGACCCAAATCTAACACACTATCAGCAACTACTGATCTAGTAACAAAAATAAAAACTAACATAGATAAAAAACAGATAGCACTCGGAATATTTATCGATTTAAAAAAAGCGTTTGATACAATAAGCCACAAAATTCTTTTAAACAAACTAGGTAATATTGGTATCACTGAGACTGCACTCGGGATGTTGGACTCATACTTAACAAACCGAAAGCAAGTAGTTAAAATAGGTCCTACACAAAGCGATCCTAGAAACATTACTTATGGGGTACCTCAAGGGTCCATATTAGGACCCTTGCTTTTCTTAATATATATAAATAGTATCAGTGAAATTGGACTAAAAGGTGATATAACTTTATATGCTGATGACACAAGCTTATTTTATTTTGGCTCGGTAGAATCAATTATTAAGGATGCGCAACATGATTTAGATCTCATCAATGAATGGTTTCAGCTTAATTTACTCACTATAAATATAAACAAAACTAATTTTATCATATTTGCAGCAAAAAATAAAAATATTCCCCCCTTTGAACCACTCATAATCAATAATCAGCCAATCAAAAGAGTGTATCAGGAAAAGTATCTAGGACTTACTTTGGATAGTAAGCTGACATGGGTACCTCACTTAGAAAAAATAGTATCAAAACTAACGTCACTCACAGGAGCTCTTCGTGGAATAGTAAGATGCCTACCACGAGATGTACGGTATACTATTTATAACTCTCTCGTTAAACCTCATATTGACTATCTCGCAGAGGTATGGGGTACAGCCGCGAAAACAAATATAAATCTTATACAAGTAGCACAAAATAAACTAATTAAGAGATTATTCAACTATGATTTCCGCACTCCTACAGATAGATTATACAAAGAAACGAAAATAATGAACGTATATCAAACATACTACTACCATAATTGCATCTTGATTCGAAAGATACTGACGAAAAATATACATATACAAATAACATTTTCTAAAAAACAACAGTCTCAAACAAATATACTAAGAAATGCAAGTGACATTAAGCTACGCTGTCCAAGAACTAATTATGGCAAAAAAACTATTTTATATGAGGGAGCACAAATATATAACAAGTTGCCAAAAGACATTAAAGAAGCAAAATCATTTTATACTTTCAAAAAACTTTTAAAATATCATACAATAACGAATAAATAAAAAGTAAAAAGAAATAAAATATATAATATAAACTAAAAAAAAAAAATACAAGCAATTTAAAAAAAAAAAATTCTATTAAAAAAAAAAAATATGATAGGCATCACTACTAATGTTAAGTACTATAATAATAATATTTATCAATCATATATGTTTAATACCAAACTAATAAAAAAATATATATGTATATATATATATATATATATATATAAATAATAATAATAAAATAACCAATAAAACAACATTGATTATTATATTTAAAAAAAAAAGGCATATTACATATAAAAAATAATTTTATCAAGTGCCACTTCCAGCTACGCTCAATCCGCGATACTCTAAGCCAGTTCGTTTTTTGTCAAACATGAAGTTACAAAACTTGATGGATATGTTAAACGGAACTCGATTAGGTATGTCTACTTCAATTATTAATTATTATTATGTTACGTTAAACTTTTAATATTCTAGGGCTAATATTGTACTTTAAATTTAAGAGTGAAATTATATTTAAACCACAATATTATGTGAAAACAATATAATATAAAAAAAAATATATATTAAACTATTTTGCAATGTAACAATATGTACGTATATATAAATTAATAAATGTATTTATTCCATTACTTTATAATATTGTCATGTTAAATCAAAATTGTAACCTAATAACTTCCGCAACATGCCACATCCAACTGTGCTCAGTTATGTTATACATTAATGGTATCGCCGGCTTTGCGTACATCGCATCGTGTCGCATCGATACAATGCATTCTTTCATTTTTAGTTTTTACTTAATGTTTACGTAGCATCTACCCTCAAAAAAAATATAGTAAGATAAGTTTATGTATGTAATGATTTCGTATTTTTATTGTTCTGCTCGGTAAAAATTGTTAGTAAATAAGATAGAACTATACTAATACTTAGGTTAAGCCTAATACCTACTTTTAAGTAATTTTAAGTTTTTCTCATGTAAGTGAATGTTATTCTTTATGAGAAAATAAACACTTCTTTAACCCGAACCTGTTCTGTTGGAGTATAAACCCTAATTATTTTTTATTTATTCAGTGCAAGCGAGCCATCAGCCGATCAGCCTATATTTAGATCTTAGGATCACGCGAGATCATGGTCAAAGGCTAATAATATCTAAAGTACTAATAAAATAAATCATTATTTTTACTAGCAATAAATACAACCTTCATCTTTATTATTTTGCAATAACACTCCTCTCAATATGATTTCCCGTTTGAAACTATTTCCGTGCATGATGGGAAATTGTACCGGATAATGTTAGGAACACTTTATGCAGCTCTTATGAGCTTTCAATATCAACAAGTCTTTGAAGAGCCTTTTTACCTCAAGCATATTAAAAATAATTCACTGAAGTTGATGCCTTACTAGTCTTTTATATGCCTTGTTTGATTTTTTAAATTATTTTTAAGTATCAGAACGTATGGAAGTTTATTTCAATAAAAATTAATAAATAACTGGAAATTTTAAAGGGAACTGGTTTTGAGAAAAGTTTAAAATGTTTTTTTTAGATCAAAAACATAGTCGCACATAAGTCAGACCCGATTTTGATAAAACTCGCACTATGCCCTAACCGGGTTTTCCAGCCTGGCGCAGTCAGCTGAGATTTTTATTACAGTCAGAAAAGCAGTCAGAGGTAGCCGTAACCGCTGACCCGCCAGTCTGGAAGACTTAACAAATAAATAATAAGCATCAATTACATTGAGTGGCAACACCTAACATCTAACATGCGACAAACGTAGGTTTAAAATCAATAGGTACCGTTGACCTACTCGGGCCTGACCTGCTCAAAAACAACCGTTGCCTAGCAACCAAACAAACACTAGTAGTATATAACTCTGAGTTGCTGGTGTTTTGTAGTTTACAATAACTTGCGGCTTTTGCCTACAACTTAACTGCCTTGCGAACATGAACCTAATTTTCTTGTTGGAACCTAACTTTTATCCTGAATCTTACTAATGTTTTGAAGACGTCTTTGAGTTTCTTCGTATCAGTACTATGGTAAGAACCATTTCAGATGATTTTTTTTTATCAAAATAAAGAAGTTTGAATCTTGGAAATCTAAAGTTATAAATGCGAATAAGTGTGTTTCTGCATGCCTAAACTATAGAGATAGTTCACGTCTCGAGAAAGGTGATAGGATAGTTTTCATTCCATTTTTTACGCCACGAGATAAAACCAACCTTTTTATCGCGAGTAACTCTACAGCAATTTATATATTAGTATAATTTATTTTGCTTACCAATCAATTGGCAGACAGCCTTAAAAGGTCATTCAAGTCTATGATGTACAGTCACAGAAGATTCACTTCCTGCAATTGGTACTATTAATTTATACTTCATAAACTTCATATTAATTTATGTTCACTATTTACTGAAGAAACTCCGAGTATAACGTTTTCTCTATTTACAAAGTTTACGAGCTAACAAAGCTTCAACCATTCTATTAATTATACCTCTATTATTATTTCCTTTGAAAGTCTTTAACTTAAAGCAAACTATCAAAACCGAGTACTTCTAGTACTTTCAAAATGTAACGTTAATTTCTAGTTGGAGTACGAAGATGGAATTACTTTGATAGAGCTCACAATGATTAGAAGTGACGTCGATTAATCACAGAATTTCATTACCCGCCTGATATTCCACTGAGGCGAAGAAATTAAATTCTTCTCTCATATCTGAATACTTCTAACTCTATACTAAGTGGAATTCTATCAATATAAGTTTTCTGAACAATCAAATCGCTTGCGGGAAAAGCAATCAACCCAGCAGGAGTTCATTTTTTATGGCTCTCCTACTAGAATTCTAACAATCTGATCAATTACAATTAGGAAAACTAGTAGTCCTCAAGCTTGATTTCAATAGCGAGGCCATAAAACAAAACTCTGTTTCGCAAACGACTCCAAGTTGCAAAATTTTCTCAATCTCAATCACGTTTTTCTCGCCAAACATTCCTTAGCCACTAAATGTCCCTTTTGTTGTCAGTTGAAGGATTTCCCTGTGTAATTTTTTAGCAATTTTAATTATGTAACGTACATACATTACGACTTCATCCCAAACCAAACAGATTCGGTTAAAATTCGGAGTAGGTACAGATAGGTTTTATGACGTAGGCCTCCGCTAAGAAAAGATTTTGGGATAAAGCCGCGATCATTATGCTAGTTATTATATGCAAAAGGAGTATTATTAAACTTGATGAAATCTAGCCATAGTTAGAATGTAGCAAGCAGCATAGACTAGCTATTCATTACACAAAGGCAGTAGCTATCGAGCTATGATAATGACGAATCTACGATAAGCGCAAGCCGCCCGCTGTGAACACGCTTGCAATAGGGTCACCATACAATAACTTATTGGCTGAAGAATACTTGATATATTATAGTCCAGTAAAATTCCTAAATATGAAGTGAATAATATACTGCCATACTATCACAAATATCGAAGATTTAAGAATAAAGACCAGTTCCTACGAGTCTAAAACCCACGCGTGTTTATTTTTCACTCCCTGTTCTATTATTCTGGGTTCTGAGTTACATAACATAATTATTTACACAAACCTAATATAATTTTGCATTTATTACCTACTACTAATCAAGTACAAAATATTAAGCTAATTTTTCTTCTATTCTATTCGAATAATATATAATCGTATATTGTTGAAGTGGTATTGTGTAAAATAGTTATTTATAAATCCAAAATGGCTAATTTCATACTATCTTTATTGATTTCTGAAAAAATCCGTATAGAATAATGGACATTAGAGCATTGGATTATTAAACGAAATAACCCAATTCTCTCAAGTCCAGTATGTCACAACGTTTGCAAAAAGTGTGACAGTTGTAAATGCCACCGGGAGGCAGGCTCGAGTGACATGTCAGTGTATGTTTTGTTAGAGGCAGCCCTAACCGCGGGGCCGCGCGGTCGACGCCCGCGAGGCGCCGTCCCACCACCGACCAGCATTATCTGATTGTTTCTAACATAGGACTTTAGGATTTGGATAATTCAAGGCTAATCAGTACACTCGCTCGAGACTTGTCTTACATGTTAGTCCCATTTTTTAATGCAAAAGCTAATGACCAAAACCAGCACGGAGCTAACGCCTCAACATCAATGAGTATTTGCGATTTTTTGTTATTCGTCATAGGTTAGTCTTTGACCACAATCTCGCCTGATCTTAAGCGACGATGCAGCCATAGATGGTAGCAGACTAAAACTAGAAGGCGGGATAAATGCCTCCCCGGCTTCACTAAACATCATGCCGGAACACGGTCACAATGACCGCTTGGTGGGCACGGTTTTGTCCAGTGGTGATGGTAACCAGCCACGGCCGAAGCTTACCACCAGTAAAACTGAAGAAATATACTTCCATAATCCTTTAATGGAGTAATTCATCAAATCGTCCCACTTGCCCTCAAGGGGCAAGTGCAGAAAATCAAATTCTACCTAGTCAGGTCATAAGTATTGTCACACAGTAAAAACTTTTCTTTTAGAATGCTGGCCTCAAAAAAGTTTATTGAATTCGAATTTCGAATTGTTCATGAAAATAAAAATGTATACTTTTTAGAATTTTACTCATTTTTAAATATGGAGTGGACGCTTAAAGAAGACCGTGTTGCAGTTATTGCGTTGCATCGTTGCGGTTACGCGCCAATTCAAATTTTTGACATACTGAAAAATTTGAATATAACCAAAAGATTCGTTTATCGTACCATCAAACGATACAATGAAGACTCTAGTGTAGATGACAGGTCAAGAAGTGGTCGCCCTCGGTCTGTTAGGACTCCAGCAGTGATAAAAGCTGTGAAGGCGCGAATTCAAAGAAATCCCAAACGTAAGCAGAAACTGTTGGCCCTTCAGATGGGGTTAAGCAGAACCACGGTGAAAAGGGTGTTAAATGAAGACTTAGGGCTTCGGGCATATCGAAGAAAAACAGGACATCGTTTAAATGCTCGTCTAATGGACCTGAGACTGAAGAGATGCCGCGCTTTGTTGAAGCGGTACGCGAGAAAAAAATATCGAGAAATTCTTTTTTCGGATGAAAAAATTTTTACCGTAGAAGAGAGCTACAACAAACAAAATGATAAGGTGTACGCACACAGTAGTGAAGAAGCGAGCAACCGTATTCCGCGTGTCCAACGAGGTCATTTTCCATCCTCGCTCATGGTATTGTTGGGAGTTTCTTATTGGGGCTTAACAGAGGTACATTTTTGTGAGAAAGGTGTAAAAACGAATGCAGTTGTGTATCAAAATACAGTCCTGACGAACCTTGTGGAACCTGTTTCTCATACCATGTTCAATAACAGGCACTGGGTATTCCAACAAGATTCGGCGCCAGCTCATAGAGCGAAGAGCACACAAGACTGGCTGGCGGCGCGTGAAATCGACTTCATCCGGCACGAAGACTGGCCCTCCTCCAGTCCAGATTTGAGTCCGTTAGATTACAAGATATGGCAACACTTGGAGGAAAAGGCGTGCTCAAAGCCTCATCCCAATTTGGAGTCACTCAAGACATCCTTGATTAAGGCAGCAGCCGATATTGACATGGACCTCGTTCGTGCTGCGATAGACGACTGGCCGCGCAGATTGAAGGCCTGTATTCAAAATCACGGAGGTCATTTTGAATAAACTTTATTGTCATAAGAATCTATGTTTTGTTAAGTTCATTTTGGTATATAAATGGTTACATAATAAATAAACTTGTTCCAATAATTTTATATTAAACATGTGACAGAATTTATGACCTGACTAGGTATTTAAGTATATTATTCTATTTATATCAGTATGAAGTAAGTCTTCACAAAGCACTTTTTAAACAAATTAACACCATCTGCAATTAAGCAATTTAATCCTGTTTAAAACAGATATTAATCCATACGATGTAAGCCATATTAAAATCACACAATCGAACATATGTGTACTGCTGGCTGCAGTAGCGGCGCCCATTAGCTGCACGTTTATAGTGTGTTTTAAATTTAATGGGCGTTTACATCGGGCGACAAGTCGCGCAACTAAACTTATGAAATGTAATAGTATTCACATAAACGAAACTGACCTGAACTTGGCGAATTGGAAATTAATACTTTATATATAGTCCAGTAAAATTCCTAAATATGAAGTGAATAAAATACTGCAATATTATCACAAATATATATTTCAGCAAATACACATATTTGTTTTCTTTCCATTCAACAATCAATTTTGAAAATTAAAGACAGTGTAGTAGCGTAAAGTGATTAGGTGTGTAGTCTTAATAAGTCCACAGTCATAATTGGAAAATAGATCGGAATAAGAACGTCCCGCACCACAGACGTCAAATATAAGTAATGAAGGTCATGGCTGTCTGAAACAGTGGTTGAGATAGTTCTCAACAATATTAGACGAGAATTCTGCAATTTGGTTATTTTAGTGATGGATAATTGAGAAGCGGAAATAGAAAATCAACGTCAATTGAAAGCGTATTTTGTGATGTAAAGCCAGGAAGGATTTACCCTGCCTACTTGCCACGTCAAGAACGACCAACACAGTTTCGGCAACACCTCTGTTGTTCATCATTAGGCGTGCAGTCTCTGTCACTAACATAAAAATCAACGTCCAAAAAGAAATGCATTCTTTACTAGCAACTTTTTGCTCGATGCGTTAGTCGCCAGTTGTAAACGCACCTTAAAAACGACAATATGCTCCATAATGGACGTTTTATGCAAATTGTAGTATATTTATTTGGCGGTTTAGTGCTCTTAGCACGTGCGAGACAATGTTTGTTCGTAACTGTTTGTCAATTATATACTCATACAAATAAAAAAAAAAGCTTCATTAAATAATTGATATGTGCAATATTAGAATAAATAAGTTGTAAAAAAAATAAAGTAAATGTAACATCTCGCTTTGTATTGGGATTGAAAATTGTATTAAAGTATGGACTAACTATTATCATTATGCCTCACTGACAATCAAGTAAAACTAACATTCGCTTATAATACTCTACAGTCTACAACTCCAAATAAGTAGGCGATCATTTGACCGATTACGATGAAATACTATGCAGAATAACTGAAACCCAGGCTACTTTTTCATTCAGACCTATGAGGTTCTACATTCTACACTTTAACCGCTCAATCTATACTGCTAAATAAAATACGATTACTCTCTGAGAACGCTTTGACCAACATGTAGACTTACATATATTAAACAAAGGAATCTCAAAAATAATTCCATCGATCTCCTTAGCAGGTAAGTGGGGAGGAGTGGAGGCAGCTAGCAACCCCCTAGCTTAGTACCTTCCAGTGGCACGCAATATTCAAATAACCCTTTATTTATTAAGATAATTATTGTGTCACATTTACAGTTTGTTTTTGTGTTTATTGCGCAATTTATGGCGAAAAGTAAACAATGTTATTTTATTCCAACTTCAAAGAAAACAGAGCCAACATCGTGAAATACTAGACGGTCTGGAATCTGAAATGCCCAAAGGGCTTGTTTTTGTAGAAAAATGTCTATGATTGAAATATTTCTCGATACTTGAGATAAAAAGAATGAAAATAGAAATGAAAAGAGAAACTAAAAATATAGCCAATCTTTCGGATTAAAATATGATCTGGGCCAAAGAAATTTTTAAACGAATTATTTCAGCAGCCACAGTAAAGCCGGCGCTTAATTTCGAGCAAATTTTCGTCAATGTGTCATAATTTCATTTTAAAAGTCCTAACATTCTGTTTTCTTTGAGAATTTGGTGCAGATTCTAGCTAAGTTTGCGTATGGTGGGGCTGGCCTATTAAAAATAGGCACACTCTGAAAATATCAAATTACAATAACCTATAACAAAATCCTATGAATGAGAGGATGAAGGAGACCTATGTTCAGCAGTGGACGTCCTATGGCTGAGATGATGATGATGATAAACAATTATTCATCACCATAGCTCCAGAAATCACTTCGTTGGACTTCCAAAGAATCTTTGATATTGTGTATTCCTTTTGCTTCCTTTACATTTCTATGTAAAGTCAGCGACAAACTTATTCTGTATATTAATCTTATAAAATTGATCATTTATACGATTACTAATATTTCCGCTAGCTAACTCTATGCAAAGGTATGCTGCGACATTTATGTACGGAAATTACATAACGGTAGAGAAATGTGTTCACAAATGTTACTAAATTATTATCATTTCGGTTCCGGTAGCGAATTACTAACATTGTCACACGAACCAGGAATAAACAAGTAAACTATTTGAGTAACATACCTATTTGAATATTCAATGGATAAGGCTAAGTAAGGCTTTGCCGATTCTCAGGTTTTCGTTTCAAAAACAATGCGCAGCCGAGTTGTTATAGTGGGAATACCCGTGCAGTCGCATCGTGCTGCTCGGGGAGTCCCACGTAACTTTTATTTGACCCAGGAAAAATGCGTTACGCATCGTCACCTCACGCTGAGGGGTGCGCCGGGGACACCCACTAAAACACCTCAGGGTGTTCCTGCGGGACGTCATAATGCCGGGGCAAAGTGTACGCCGAAGCACTCATCCGCGGCCCCGACGGCATCCCACATAATCCTCCAGTAACTCGGACACAACGCGTTTTTATTACCATATTGGCTTATTTAAATTAGTTTTTTTTTTTTTTCGTGGCAAATGCCTTTATTGAAAAAAACAAACTAACAATACTACAGCTACTACAGCAGTAAAGAACACTTTTATTAACCACAGATCGGCCACAAGCCGATCTAATTAGATTAGTTCATTTTTAATTCAAACACTAAACTAGGCACGTTGTATTCTAAAGATTTCTTTGTCCTAAACGTTCTCACTAACATAAAAACTAACAACCGCATTCACAGTGACGTGACTCGCAAAGTTAACGTCGAGGTAACGTTACCGCAGCGTATACGTTAACGTTTGGTTAGCGAAACGCTCTCTAATTGCACGGAACAGATTACTAAAATAGCGGGAGATACCGCGCGTCAATGCTTAATCAGCCTCATCATACTCATATTTCTGAAGATGATACAATACAATTACTCTTTATTGCAAACCTGGTTATAAGTATAGCAAGGTATAGCCCAGTTATGAAAACACAACTCGGTGTAGCTGGAGGAACAACTACCTACGCGTATAGTCCAGTCAATGAGTGTCCAAAAAGGGCATGTGGATCGAAAAGTCGAAAGCAGAAAAACTAACTTAGGAACTTTGTTTGGACTAGTCAGGAGATAAACATACTAAAAGTCCCCACCCCTCCGAGGTGAGCTGGAGGGGGGGGAGGCCGAAGAAGGTCCCATTTTTAGGTTTTTTGTTTATATGTCAAAAACTGTGCATCAATGTGTCAAAATATCGTATGACGCACAGTTTTTGACATATAAGCAAAAAACCTAAAAATGGGATCTTCTTCGGCCTCCCCCCCCCTCGAGCTCACCTTGGAGGGGTGGGTTTTTCTGCTTTCGACTTTTCGATCCACAATCCTTCTTTTACTGGGCTAGTAGAAGACGTCTATCATGTTTCTGAGACGAAGCAATAGCTCAAATTTGTCAGTATTCAGTTGTATTTATTTACTAGCATTTATTTACTTTCACCTGTCTGTTGTCTGTCTGTAGTGAAATCTTGCAATTTTAAATTGACCCACTTCCCGGTTTCTCATTGAGTTGAAATTTGCATAGGTACACGGTACATGTAAAAATCGAATGTCAATGCAATATCATAATGACATTGAGCTGAGCTGATGAGTTGGAGCTGGAAGGTGGCCATAGGAACTCCGTAAGTAAACTACGCAACCACATCGAATTTGGGCTCATTTGATTCGTCTTGACGAGTACTTTGGTGATACATGGTAATAACAATTTATTGTTTGCTTTTTTTTTAAAACAAGCTTTTAAGCTTTTTTTATTTCATTTGTCATAGCTGTCTGCGTATATTACATGGTGTGATGCGTGGTTAAAGTTACAGGTACGTTAATCTGCCGTTAATTAAAGCTACGACCTTGGAATGTAATGCCGGGGTGGATAAATGTTACATAATATGACGTGTTACCGAATGTAGAGTTGCGTCACTACACTTGCTCAATGAAACGGTTTCAGATGATATGATGATAATGTATACCTACTTAGTACCTATATAAAACTTAACTCTTCAAAACCTTTTTTTTAACGTGGCAAATCCCTTTAATGAGGAAAACATACTACAGTTACAACAGAAAGAACACTTTTATTAACCACAAGCCAATCTACAGAAAATCCAAGTGCTCCAAACCACTGTCAGATGGCATAGTGCCCAGAATGCTGGCAGCATTGCCACGTTGAATGGCAAAACTTTTTTAAATAAAGAATAGGGCTGCGTATTAGCAGTCTCAACTGTTGGTAAGTGATGACGCGGTCGAAGAAGAACACAGACCTAGTAAATACCTATAAACCCTAAACCTTTTTCATAACACTTAAAACTTTCGCGATTAGATTAGAGTTATTTTATTAATCGGGACTTATCGCGTTACCACGTGTCTGCTCGTGACCACGGTTCATGTTACTGAGCCGAAATGTCGAGGTTGCTTTTATAATGTTTTTGTGAAACTAACATAAAACTAACCCACGTGGTAAGACCCGATTCCCTAATAATAAAATTCAAAATCTTTTTTTTTTAATTTAATCTAATTGACTTGTATATTGACACGCTTATCTATTGTGTACCTTTGATCTATCTACCTATAAACTTAAAGTGGAATTCTGAAAAAGCAAAAAAAGACTTTTATTGTCTTCTTCATCATTTTCCTCGACAAGAAAACATATTTTCCTGTTAGACAAGTGCTTACTTCACATAATACGATTCGCCAATAAAGACATCGAACAAATCGCACATCTAGATCTAAAGGGAGCTAACTCAAAAATCGTCAATTTTGAGTTAGGCACACCATCGAATTCCAGAACCAAAGGCCTATCGACCAATAAACCAGATTAAAAAATATGTTTACTACTCGATGCTAGATGGCGGAAAGTGTCCCTTTTGTTGAAAGTGTGAGTCCCATTTACCCCCACCAAAACAGGAGCATTGCTAGTTGTAATCAAAATTTCAAGCAAAATGCGCATGCTCGTTGTAAGCAAATTGGAGTTATTTTAAGTTCTAACTATATTGTTGAAATTTTCATTGGTGTTATTTTGATTTAACGCTTTGTAGGTGGTTGCTACTGTATAAAAGAATACAACATTTTGAATTGTGCCCATATTACTGGCAAGTTGGGTATATTTTTTAATTTTATTTTGAGTTCTCGCCATATTGGTGACACATTTTTGAATTTTGAATTGACTCTGTTTTGTTGATTCATATTTTAATCTCTTATATTTCTCTAAATACGTCATTATATTGAACTCTTTAGCTTCTAGCAACAAGAATAAATTAAAATACGTGTTATTTTATTTTCAACCTTGTATTTAAAAGGCTTTATCCCTTTTACAGCAAAATTTCAAGTTAACTCTCTTTAGATGGTATCATCCAAATATTACTTAAAATATCTCTAATAGCGGGGTAAAATATAAAAATGATGGCTTATTAAATAATTTGGTGCACATGAACCTATAAGTAAGTACCTTGAGTATTGACTTTTCAGGAACCAATATCAATAAGGCGTGGTTATTTAGTAAATATGGTAGAATATTACTCCCACCTGATGGAAAGTGAAAATGCGGTCGACGATGGATCACGTAAGATGCCTAGAAAGGTACCTATTCACTCGTGCCTTGAAGATACCCAAGTTGTACCGCTCGGGAAACACGGATGACGGCAAAGTGTTCCAAACGCGACCAGTTCTCATTAAGAACGACGAAGCAAAACGCTTGGTGCGGGCAGTAGGTAACGCCACTAAGTAAGGATGCCGCTTTGCCGTCTGCCGCGACGTCCGTCGGTAGAATGGGCTTGGAGGAATTAGTTCGTGTAATTCCTGCGCACACTCTCCAAAATGAATCCTATAAAAGACCGATAACGAGGCGACCATTCTACGGTGTTCAAGGCTCTGCAGCCGAGATTCCGTGAGCTTTTGGTCATCTACGAGCTTTTTGGCACGTCTCTCAATCGACTCCAGGGTCTGAAGATTGTTATAGAGATAGCTTAGACCCTGGAATAATACATAGGCTACAGTATAAGATAAGATAAGACAGTACTTTATTTTACACCACATAATGTTACAGAAAATACATAGGTACTTCATTAAAATTAAAAATTACACAGCGTATACAGCGTAGTATACAGCGGGTAAAACCGCTGGGCGCACCTAGTAACAGGATAAAGAAAACATCACTCCTTCCATAATTTCTACACAACATGAAACTCTAAGAGGATGATGACTTGAAGATAACGTTTTGTAGTGATAGTCTCGTTCATTTGTTTGATTCATTACGTTTAAGCAACAAAATTCAGGTGCACTACAATTATTATTATATTTCATTAATCAGGAGCGATGAAAGTGACATTAACAACTTCGATGAGGATCCCAATTTTAGTTTGTCTCACAAAAGTAAGTCATCATCGGTAATACACATTGATTAAAGACTTTCGTCCAAAGCTCAGCGGATTAGCGAGCTGAAGTGGCAATACACAGGCCACATAGCGCGTAGAGCGGATGGCCGATGGGGTCGAAAATTGCTCGAGTGGAGACCACGGACTAACAAACGCAGCGTAGGACGTCCACCCACAAGGTGGACAGACGACCTTATAAAGGTCGCCGGAAGACGCTGGATGCAGGTCGCTTCCAACCGGTACATATGGAAGTCCAAAGGGGAGGCCCATGTTCAGCAGTGGACGTCTTACGGCTGAGATGATGATAAAAAAAATATTACATTGTACTTTGTAATAATAGCGAAGTTAAAGTCTGACGCTAAAAATAATTTGGAACAACAGAGAATAGTCGCAAACATAGATTGAATTGAAATGTGATTTATTATGAATATTTTAAAAGGAAGTTCTTATATTTTTTATGTATTTTGATATATTTATAAAAAGCAAGATATTTTATTATTATTATAAGCAACATGAGAGACGGATTCTTTCACTCATATAGTGATATAATAGTAATGTAAAAATGATTGATTTCATTGCTATTAATGCCTTTTTTTGCTAATTCCATCCTAAAAACCCTTTACTGTTGGTCAGATCGATCTATCACTCGGGACTAATTTGAAATAATACACATTTTAATTGGATTTAAATTTCTGGTTACTCTTCAAAAGAGAGCTAACTAAAAACTTGATTCACCAACACAGGTTCAACTCAAAATAACAAAATAAATAGGCATACATTGTCTAGCAGTAGGGAAATAACTCCGAAAATTGAATTTATAGCCCAAATACTCGAGAAAAATGTGAAATTCCTGTAACATTCTTGTTCTGGTTGCGTAACAAAAGCAAATTTCTAATCGTGACACTTCTGCAGTGCTCAAGAAGCCAGTAATCAGTTTTTCGCCTTTCCTGAAAAAAGTGCTTTTTTGAGTTAATACCTTTTTAGATCTAGGTGTGCGAAATCAGAAACGAATTAGAACACGTGTCTGTTAACAATCAGGAACTTAACGAAACCCCTATCATATTGCTGGCACATATTTTCCAACTTGGCCTACTCTCCTTCAAGTTTCGTTTAAATGAATTTAATATCTAATTTCTCAAAGATAAGGTTCAGTTTTAAGTGGCAGTAGTTGTTAAGACGAGCGTCTCTTATAAGTCAAACGCATAAAGTAGGACCCCACTTCATTAGTTCGACGACCTGAGCGATTAACTCGAGAGATTTACTTTTATTGGTGGGGAAAGCCACGTATGTTATGGGTCGAAGGAAGCTTTATGAAATTGTTTCAGTCCATTTTTCTTAAATTGACGATGGACCTTATGGGGATGATTGTTAGTTGGATCGTTTGGGAAAGGACGATGATAAAACCATCTAAAGCTTCAGAACAACTAACTACTACCTACTAGCCCAGCGGTTTGACCCGCTGTACTGCCGCTGTGTTACTTCAGGGTTTAAACTATCTCTATAGTGAAAAAAAAAATCATTTATAATAATATTTTTTTTTTTCATTATAATCTCTTATAAATTTCAGCTCAATCGGTCCACCCGTTTAGAAGTTAAGAAGTAATAAAAATGCACTCACAAACTTTCGCTTTTATAATATCAGTGTGACGCAAAAAGAAATACAGCATCGCCGAGGTTTGTCCAAGAAAAGATGGAGCGACGACCTAGACGCTTATGAGACTGACTGAGCTGAGCCGACTCAATAAAGAAACATTAGGGGATACTCGTCTTTGCCTCATATCAGTGGGGTAGCATACAAAAAAAAGAAAGAAAACAGAAACGTTTTTTACATGACATCCTCTAGTAGTTTTCAGTTTTTACTGAAGTCTCGACTTTCATACTTACTCGTAAGTACATGTATTTTGAAAGCATTTTTGTGAAGAAGAACTCGTATTGTGTCAATGGTTGGAGCTAGAAGGTTGCCGAATTGTTCCTGTAAAATTTGTTGTTATAAATTGTCGAATTGAACCTTAAGGGGGAGCGCGCCGTAAACTCGGATCGTTTGCGGTTAAAAGTTTTACGATAAAAAGCGTGAACACAGTTTATGAAACTCGGTGTTACAGCTTTGGTCATTAAGGCATAGGTTTATTGGCTTTTAATTAAAATGGTTGAGTGTTTACGACTTTGCAGTTATAGAGGTACAAAGCGGTGGTGCGGTCAAAAATTGTATGGTAAACTAGCTTATGCTCGCGACTTTGCCCGCATGGCAAACTCCATTCTTAGCGGAGGTCTACGTCATAAAACCTATCTATGTTCCAAGTTTCAACACAATCTGTCCAGCGGTTTAGGCTGTGCGTTGATAGATCAATCAGTCACTCTTTCCTTTTATATATCTACTAGTTTATGCTCGCGGGTTTGCCCGCGTGACAAAATTCTTTCTTAGCGGAGGTCTACGTCATAAAACCTATCTATATTCCAAATTTCAACCGAATCCGTTGAGTGGTTTGGGCTGTGCGTTGGAGATCAGTCAGTCAATCAGTCACGCTTTCCTTTTATTACAAGTTTTATATTACTTTCACCTGTCTGTCTGTCTGTATGTCTGTCTGTAATCAAATCTTGCAAGTTTAATTTGACCCACTTCCCGGTTTCCAATTGAGCTGAAAATTTGCATGCGTGTGTAAATCGGATGACAATGCAATATTTTTATGACATCGAGCTGATCTGATGATGGAGCTGGAAGGTGGTCATAGGAACTCCGTCATAAAACAACGCAACCCGATGGGGTACTCGATGGAGTTTGGGCTCATTTGATTCGTCTTAACGAGTACTTTATGATACAAGACTATAATAATAATTAAAGCTTGTTTTTAAAAAGTATTTTTAAAATTTCACTTGTATATTTAGAAGATAGATTTTTACCTGCGATAAAAAAGTTTTTATCACGTGGGATAAAAGCTATTCTGTTCTTTCCCGAGACTATCTCTATATCAAATTAGACAGACACACATTCGCATTTATAATATTAGTATGAAAATTATGTATCTACCAGCTGTGCTCAGCGGTTTCACCAGCTGTGCTCAGCGGTTTCACCAGCTGAAAAGAATCCTATGTGTTTTTTCAGGGTCAAAGCTACGTCAATTTCAACAAGTTCTGTCGTTAAAGCGTTAAGAGGTATATACGTATTTTGTCTTTTATGTTTTACTAGCTACCAAATTTCAGCTCAATCGGTCCACCCGTTTAGGCGTGAAAGAGTAACAATCATACATCCAGACATCCACACACTCTTACAAACTTTCACGTTTATAATATTAGTAAGATTATTGTATGAAGTAAGTCCATACATCTAGGTCCTAAATTAAGCAGGGTTATAAATTTATAAATATAAAGTCCTAAAATGTAAGTCCTATAACTCTTCTTATATCATTACAGTGGGATCTAGTCTCAAGATACCTGGAACGTCAACTCGCATGCAAAATGCAGTAAAATTTTATATCGTTAGAATTCTAGTGCGATGCCACGTTTGTTTAATAGAAAACATAAATGTTATAAATGGAGACGCGAGAAAACTTCTACGATTTTATATAAATATTTAATGCATTCACGAGCGTATGCAAAGCTTTTATTTGATGCAATGAGACTATTTGAAGTTGATGTTTTTAAAGTTATTAAGAAAATTTGAGATTATAATACGACTACATTTTACGTAATAGAATGAGAGACAATTTCGACGTTTGCGTTAAGCCGCTCTAAAGCCCATCCACACATTATTGATGCTTGGCATTCTCGCACTGTGCGATTTAGTCGCTCCTTCTTGCCGTATACCTGCAAAATGTGAATGAGCTACCGCCTGCGGTATTTCCGTTCAGCTTCAACATGGGACTCTTCAAAAGGCAAGTGAATAGAGTCTTGAAAGGTAGGCAACGTACCAGCGGTACCCCTGGTATTGCAGGTATCCATAGGCGACGGTAGCCACTTACCATCAGGAAGGCCGTCTGCTTGTTTGTCACCTATTCCATAAAAAAAAAAAAAAATAGCACTCCGGGAGTGCCGAATGAAGTGAAAACTTCAATATTAACGTTGTGTTTAATTATAAGTATAAAAATACTATCATTTATGAGGTAGAATACAATGTTTATTTATTGCGCTATCGTACACAAATATGACAATTTATATGTTGTTATTTATAATATTATATCGTTATTTATATATAACATTAAATTTTATCTCTCAGAAAAATCACCTTCCATCCATAATTTCGACGACTTTTACACCATCGTTATTATCAGAATCATCATCGCAAATTTTTACAACTGATACAATTGGTTTATGATAACTTAAGTAAGAAACAAACAGTTTTGATTCGAACCTATTTAAGTGTAATAAAAAAAATATAAAATATAAAAAAAAAATATCGGGCGCGCGCTTGTCTAAGCCCCCTGTGCCGCCTAAACAGAGCAGCACACTCAGGCACGGTAGAAAGAGTGGGAGATACTAGTTCCTCTCCCTTCCCCTCGATCTTACGCTTTTTCGATCAGCATCACGTGACCCTGACGCGAGTTTGAAAGTTTTTACCCATACAAAAAAGTGCTCAGCGCCGCTAAAGAAGTTTTCACTTCAAAAAAAAGAGATATATATGCCGTTGTGATAGTGTTATCTTAGTTTTAAAATGTATTTCGAAAACAATTAGTTAAGATATTATAATTATATACTGTATACCCATCCTTAATATTTATCTTCATCATCTTTTCTACACTTGTTGTTATAATTATCTGCTGAAAATTAGCATAGTGTTATTCCTTTTTAGTGTGTGTTGTTAGCTATCTAAGATGATATCCGTAGAAAAAGATAACTCGTGTCTCCTGCCGCGCATCACTATACAGTACCGAGTAGGTACGACTTTAGAATGCAAAATAAACCGAGAGGGTGGCAACTTCTCGAAACCCATCCCGAAACACTGGTGTATAAAATTTTCCACTTTGACATTTTAAATAAGCCCATGATATGTTGCAAAATTACGTTAAATTCGGTATAAAGGTGCATAATAAAATAGGCTAGGTAGAGTTCAAGCATTTTTAAATTGAGCCTATCCACAAAAAAAACCTCAAAATACTAATGTTCGAATATTCAAATAAAAAATCCTATGTATCTGGACTTTTGTAAAGCATTTGTGCTTCAACTTTAAGAAAGTAATTAGTTCTCTAAGACTCTACCGTACATTCGGAAAGTATTATAGGTACCTCTACGAGAAGAACGGACATGAAACTCACCGGGATTTTTTATGTTTACAATGTTTGTGATGGTAATTATAATTTTCATGTAAAAGGCGAGACGTCACCATATTACTAGTGTTGTCAAAAAGTAAGCTGATCGCATGTAGAGCCAAGCTTCTTACTCTACACGTCCCAACTTTACAAGTTCATTCATCATAAACACATAATATTATGTTTTCAATTCGGAATCGCATGTGCCGTGCGCTGCAAACTATAAATATTTGATAGTTAAAAATATTGTAGAGTTCACGCTTTAACGAGAGTATTCACCCACGATCGTCTAGACTCTCTCCTTAAACCCCAACCTGAGGGCTACAAATTATTAAGTTCAAATTAATTTACATTTTAATGTCTTAAATAACAAAATTTACTATCCAAAAGACTTGACATTACGATTTTTTTAAATGTTTGATAGGCCCGCATTTAGCCACGATTTTACCTGATGGGGAGTGACTATGAGGCGAAAGTTGGTACGTGGATCTAGAATGAACAGCATGTATAATATTCATTCTTGATTGCAAGTATTCTGGCAAAATGTTGTAAAACGAAAGCGCCTATTGTCGGCGGATGAATCCCACATACCGTCTTGCGACCCCGGCGTAGAGGAAAAAAATGTCTGTAACAATCATTACAATGCAACTTCACGGCAATAATAAAGGTATTATGCTTGTTGTGTCTCACTAACCACATTAGAGGTAAGTAAAAACGTAGCTCTGTAACTGATGTTCATGATTGTCATGTCATGGCTTCACAAATATAACGTTTAGCATTAAGATGACTAGTTCGCTCGACGGGATTTAATACTGAGGAATATACATATTTGAGTCGAATGTAAGAATACAAAGAAAATGTAAACAAGTATACCTACATGTGTAATGTTATTTGACTGGAACTTTTTGTACAGAGAGTAAATAATATTACAAACACGATTCAATTTGTCGCAATCAAGCTAAAACATGTGTCTTTTTAATATGGTTATAACAATATTTAGTTTGATTTAAAAATAGTTATTCTTATTCTTTCGCGACGGAATTTGAAGGTAAACCACTACATGAACCCAAAACACAGTTTTAACTAGTTTGGGGACCTATGGAATCAATCACATTATTTGTACATGTAATTTTATGTCAATAAAAATTTACTTTACTTTACTTAAAAGGTTGACTATTACAAAAAGACAAAAAAGAGGCTATAAGTGTTGTGCTATGATTTGACCCTAACAGTGCAATAATGTACCTATATGGGTAGAAAACTCAATTATTACTATTGATAAATTCGTGGTAATATCTTTCAACTCTTCAATTGAAAAACCCTAACACATAACCTACGTATCTAATGACAATACTATTACAACTCACAAATAAAAGCAGCATTAGTTACATAACACAGCAATGATCGCAATTTCACAGGCGCGATTGCGAGAGGCTGTCATCGGATGATTTCCCGAGGGAAGCCGCGGCCGAAACGTGAGCTACAAATTACAGGTTAGAAAAAACCCTAACAAATATCCAGACGTTGAAAATTACGAAGATTACTCACTTTGTTCACTATAATCTAGTTTAGTGTTCATGATCCTACGGACGGCGTCAATTTTATGAAATTTTTACAAAAGATTTTGCTATTTTATCGGATTAGAAAATTGACACAAAATTAAAAAAATACGTTCCAAAATTTAACATTTTGTTAGAAATTCAGATATACCTAAAATGACAACTACTTTGAAACGAATGCAAACACTTATGACTATACGATTTCCAAAAAAACTATACAAAAGCCTTCTTACTGACACCAAAGTCACTTTGTACTACGAGTATGTCTATAATTTTCTTTTCATTTATAAAACTTAGATATTATAAGCATTAATTTCCTAAAATAATAAAAACAAATTAATGGCAGCCAAATTAGGGTGAAGACCTACTCCATACTACGCCATGAAGCGATATTGTTTCACCGTTTTCACACAAGCAACACTATATTCATAGCAATTACTCAACAGCAGTTAATGCAATATTAAAAGCTATCATAATTCAAGAGACTTAGTAGAATCTGTCGCGGACAAGTCAGCGCGCGGCCGACTGCAACTAACTTAATTACTGCACTATCGCTTACACGGGAAACGTTTAATTTCCAACTGTTACAGATGCTACATTTACTCCGCTAGATTGGAAAGTTTGTCGAGACTCTCTATTAGGATGTCGCTACGTATACCTACACTGAGAAAATTACTACTTTAGAGTACGTTCCCTCATGGAAGTGTGAACTAGCAAAAATTAAATTACATTTGCTGGCGAGAGTGCTGACGAGTGTAATCCATCTGAGAAAAGGGAATAAATTACGTTCATTTGTTTTAAAACATTCCAAGTTAAAGGACCAGAAGTCGGAAGAAGTTCTTTAAAAAATATTCACAAAGCTATTTAAAATTCAATCTTATCTTCAAAATTACCCATCCAGCTATCAATTCAGTAAACTTCACGAAGCTCTTTGTTATGATCTTTATAATTGAACGGATACTTTATACAAAGGGGTTAATTTGTTTTCTTAGCAAACTTTTAGATGGTTCCAGTGAAGATAGAGACAACAAAATCGTTTAATTAGAAGTTTATTTCCGCACTTAGTATTAAGAATTTCACGATAATAAAGTGTGGTGAACGCGACCTGCCTTACAGAAGGTACGGTTGCAGTTATTGGATAGCGAGGTCAAATATTGGCAAGAAAATGCTGAGGAAGGGCGGCGCGTCCACACGGCGCGGTTAGCATTCCCCTCACGCACCCGTTCCGTCCAACTCGCAAGATGGCGGCCGTACCCATATTTATTTATGAATTGAACTCTCTGCAGACTATCCTTATCCAATCTGAAGAATCTGGAGATATGTCTCGAAAAAGCCACTTTGTTTCCCGATAGCAATATAGAGGCTTTCGTTCTTCAGCGTAAAATGTTACACATCGTTCCGCAAATGAACTTTAAAAAAAACCATCAGTCGCACAAACCAATTTATGTATTATGTATGTACCTAATTGTAAGTCTTTCAAATAAATAACGAGGGCAATCTTGGACTTAGGTAAAACTTCCAGGTAAATGTAGATTTTTCAAAAAAGATCTAAGCTTAGCGACAACGAGAAAGTAGGTAAGCGCCTAATTTAACAGTAGCCGCGAAGGAAATGCTAAGTAATTACACTAACTGATCCTCAGAAACAAAACGTAAAATTCTCAGAAACTGCTTAAGAGCTGAAAAAGGGACTTGGAAAGTAAAATGTAACAAATCAAAAAAATTAAAACATTTTCGCTTAATCCAATTCGGCAACATTAAAGGTCAGCATACCGAAAGCTGAGCCGTGTTCAAACGTTCCAGTCTTATTAAATTTCGCATTAGCGAGTTGCAATAAATTAGCCAGTCCGCCGACTTCGCAGAGTCTCGCCGCCAGACACTCGACTCTAACGAAAATATATTGAAGGTACCGGAGAATCCGGCTCTACCTTGACGCAATTCGTGCAAATGATTATTTAGTGCTTCCTTTAAATGCTTGGATAAAGCTTTGTGGTGAAATTAAGGACTTTTGAATGAAGATTAGTTTGATTGCTAGCCAGACAGAAAGGGTTGATGTTTTCATTTCGTTTATTTTGCATTTTTAATATGCAAATTTAACTCCATTTAAAAAAAAATACACGATTACTACATACTGTATCTGTGTACTATTATTGTACCTGTACTATTAATGTACTTGTATTGTTAAACTCTGTTGTATTACTGGCTGTTATACACATTGTAATCAAAATTTGAATCATTCTTTTTATATATTCTTATTGATGTATGTTTTGTCACTTCAATAAAATGAGTCAAATACAACATACGTTATCAGCACGAATTTATAAGAAAATACAAGAATAAACTGTTTTTCTGCATTAAAAGTGAAAAGAAAGTTTTTCTAAAGTATTACGTGCATCATATGTGTATTTTTTGGACATTGACCAGCTGTTCGTGAGTTATAAAATTATGTCAAATAATAATTCCCTTTCTTGCATAAAACCTTTAGTTAATAGGGAAGGCTACTCTACATGGAAGTTTAAGATGCGGATGTGCCTTATTCATGAAGAATTGTGGGAAGCCGTCGTAGGTTACCAAGATAGTAATGTATCCACCGATAAAAGGTTAAGAAATGATCAGAAAGCTTTATCGAAGATTTGCCTTACTCTGGATGGACTGGCAATAACCCACGTAAGGTCATCAAAAACTGCAAAGGAGGCATGGGACGCTCTTTCGTCCGCATACGAAGACAAAGGTTTGGGTCGACGTATAAGCCTTGAACGTAAACTCTATAGATGCAGCCTTGAAGATTATAACTCAATTGAGATGTATATAAATGCCATCATGTCTACTATACAAGACTTGGCTGACATCGGAAAAACAATAGAAGATGCATCAATAGCTGCTATTCTTCTGGGAGGTCTGAGTCCACGATATGAGCCTTTAATATTAGCTCTGGAAAATTCGAATACACATATAACTTCGGACCTTGTAAAGACAAAATTATTGAATGAATTGAATAAAACTGAATATGATAATCCTGATACTGCTCTTCGTTCCCGGATGAATCAAAGTAAATCTTCTGCATCCAAGCCTAAGAAGCCTATTGTGTGTTATGACTGTAATGAGCCAGGTCATAAGCGTCCAGACTGTCCCCATAAGAAGGACAAGAATAAGAAATCTGTAAATCATAAGAATGCTCTCTGTGCACTGAATGTAAATGAGAAATTAGATAATGAGAAATGGTATATAGATTCTGGAGCGTCAGCACACATGACATCACGAGCTGATTGGATGGAGAATGTGAAGGATTCCCCTATTGGAACTGTAACTATAGCAAATGGTGATATACTGGAAACCCAAGGTGTTGGTGAAGTTTCGATTACCAGTTGCAGTGATAATTTGACATCGGTCAAAAAGATTCTTGATGTAGTTCATGTGCCAAACTTGGACTCGAATCTTATATCAGTTAAGAAGGCAGTAGATAAAGGTTTTAGTTTAGTTTTTGATAAAACTGGTTGTAATTTTTATGATTCTGATGCTTTTACTTGTAATGGAGATGTAATTTTACATGGTTCTATTTGTGGTGGACTGTATTCATTAGATGTTACAGTCAATTCTAAACTCAATGAACGATTATCCGCTTTTGAAACGCACTCTGATGTATCTTGTTTCAAGCTTTGGCATAGACGATTAGGTCACTTATGCCGCATTGGAATGGACCAACTTAAGAAGGGTCACGCAGTGGGCGTTGATTATTCAGAAGTCGATAAGGAACCTTGTATCTCCTGTATTGAAGGTAAGCAGAATAGGAAAACTTTTAAGAAAGTTTCACATAAAAAATCAACTTCAGCTCTGGAACTTATTCATTCAGATGTTTGTGGTCCCTTGCCTGAATCTTCATTTCAAGGCAATAAATATATTTTATTTTTTATAGATGATTTTTCTCGTATGACTTTTGTCTACTTTATTTCTTCAAAAGCTGAAGTAAAGAATAAGTTTTGTATTTTCCAGTCCTCTGTGGAACGGGAAACGGGAGCCAAGATAAAGACACTGAAGAGTGACAACGGAAAAGAGTATGTTAATGCAGCTTTTTCGAATCATTTACAAAATGAAGGGATTAAACACCAAACTACTGTTCCCTATAGTCCTCAACAGAACGGTATTGCTGAACGGACGAATAAGTCCATTATGGAGAAGGTAAGGTCTATGCTGTCAGAAAGTTCTCTTTCTTCTGCCTATTGGCAGGATGCAGCAGATATGGCTGTATATCTTAAGAATAGATCTCCACATCGTGCTCTCGAAGGCAAGACGGCATACGAGAAGTGGTATGGTATGGTCCCAAATTTATCACATCTACGCGTCTTCGGATGTAGGGCTCTAATTCATGTCCCCGACTGTAATCGGAAGAAATTGGATATGAAAGCATCGGAACACATCTTTGTCGGATATTCAGAAGATCCGAGAAGCTATTTCTTTAGAGATGCTACGTGTCCTAGAAGACTTGTGAAGAGTAGAGATGTAACATTCTTTGAAGATCATTTTCATGATTTAAAAGGTAAAGGTAATACTTGTAAGACTGGTAATGATTTATTGGAACCAGCATACTCGTACATACCTCTTCTGTCTGAGAATTCATTAAATAGTTCAGAGCAGAGAAATACTGTCACTGTGGAACAGTTAATAAAGCCTAATATTGCACCAGTATCAGAAAATTGTGTACCTGATAGTAGTGAGGAACAGTGGCATAATGCTGATACATCAATTTCTTCAGAAGAAATTAATTCTGATACTGAGGTTGTAGAACCAAGATATAATTTAAGACCAAGAAAACCTAATTCTTCTGCTAACTATGTATGTGTGCAGACTTCATCCTCTGAACTGGATGAACCTTTAAGCTATTCACAAGCTATTAATGCAGAAGATAGTGAAAAGTGGCGTCTCGCAATGTGCGATGAATACCAATCATTGCTTGAGAAGAAAACTTGGGTACTCGTTGATAGACCAGATAAAAAGGTTATTCCATGCAAATGGATATACAAGTTAAAGAAAAATGCGCAAGGTGATGTTGTTAAGTATAAAGCAAGACTTGTTGCAAAAGGATTTAATCAAGTATATGGTGTTGATTTCTCAGAAACTTTCTCCCCGGTTGTCCGGAGCTCCTCTTTACGCATGTTGTTTGCGTTGGCTGCAGAAACAGGAATGAAAATGCATCATTTGGATGTTGATACTGCGTTTTTAAACGGAGACTTAGAGGAAGAGGTCTACATGAGTCAACCAGAAGGTTTTGCTAAACCTGGTCAAGAAGATAAGGTATGCTTATTAAAACGTTCACTTTATGGCCTAAAACAGGCCCCAAGGACATGGTTTAAAAAGTTGACCGAAATATTGCAATGTATAGGATTTAAACAAACTCCTTCAGAAGCATGTATTTATACCAAGAAGGTTGGTAACGAGTTACTTATTCTGGCCTTTCATGTCGATGACATTGTCGTATTTTATAAAAAAGATTCTACACTTGACTCTGTCATATCTGACTTACAGAATCATTTTAGTATGAAAGTGATTGGGCCATTGAGTTATTATTTAGGTTTAAACATTGATTGGAAACCTAATGAGATAAAAATACATCAAGCTACTTATATCCGGAGCTTGTTAGAAAAATTTCAAATGGGTGATTGCAGATCTATGCATACACCTTTACAAAAGGAAAAATTAGTGCCATCTAAAGGTAATGAGGACTCTACTGTATATCCTTACCAGAAATTAATTGGCTGTTTAATGTTCCTTGCAGTCAATTCTCGACCCGACATAGCTTTTGCTGTTTCGTATTTGAGTCAGTTCAATACTAAATACGACAAAACTCACTGGATTGCGGCAAAGCGCGTGTTACAGTATTTAAAAGGAAGTATCGATGTGGGTATTACTTACAGGAAAGATAGAGGAAATTTAGTTGGCTATGCGGATGCAGATTGGGCTAATTGTCCCATAGATCGTCGTTCATACACTGGATTTTACTTCTCTTTGGCTGGTGGAGCAATCTCATGGGAGAGCAAGAAACAAACAACAATTGCTCTTTCCTCTAGTGAAAGTGAATATATGAGTTTAGCGGGAGCGGCAAAGGATGCTGTATTTTTAAAGCGGCTAATGTTGGAAATAACAGGTGAGTCAACTGTTGTAACAATTTATAATGATTCGCAATCTGCTCAAAAATTAGCAATAAATCCGGTCCATCACAACAGAACAAAACATATAGACACTAGGTATCATTTTCTACGTGATTTAGTTGCTAAGAAAGTTATCAATGTTGTCTTTAAACACACAGAGGAGATGTGGGCTGATGTATTCACTAAGCCGCTAGCACGCATTAAGCATCAGAATTGTATAAAAGGGATAGGTTTATGTTAATTGTCTCATTTTGATTACGGGGGTGTATGTTGTATTACTGGCTGTTATACACATTGTAATCAAAATTTGAATCATTCTTTTTATATATTCTTATTGATGTATGTTTTGTCACTTCAATAAAATGAGTCAAATACAACAAACTCGAAGGAAATACTAATTAAATTCGTGTATATTTGTAACTTAACCATGACTTGACGATTGAGCAAATGATTTGGTACCTTAGAATGATTTGGTAGACTCTACAATAACAATAATTTACTTTATAGCGGGTTATATAGGTATCGCTGGGCGTAGCTAGTTATAAGTACATCTTTAGAAAATGATTCGAGTGACAAAACTACTTCATGTAAGTTGTATGTGAGTAGGCAGTTTCACCGAAACCGTGAGCGCTCAATGGCGTGGAAAATGATTTTTGAAGAAAACCTCCATGATTTTTCTAGTCCAACAAATAAGGTAAGTGCTTCATTCGTAGCGTCCGTGGCCCAGTGGTCATACCTCCGACTTGTAAGCCGGAGGTCCTGGGTTCAAATCTCAGTGTGGCAAAGATTTTCGCCTGGACGCTACCGTGTTTCGGAAGGCACGTAAAACTGTGGGTCCCGGCTGTTTCCTATAAGATATGTAGGAGGCAGTCGTCAGGTCATGTTGCAGGCCTTGTAGGAATCTCGGCGACCTGAAACTGCAACATATAGGTTGGCCACACAACCTATAATTTGTGATTTGACTCTGACAGTGTAAGTAGGGTAACCTGTTCTGTTGGAGTATAAACCCCAAATATTATTATTATTATTATATTCATGCATTTTGGTAAACCTATGCAAATTTACTGAAACCACGGCGTGACAATAAACATAGCATGGAAATGCATGAAATGTGGTGTTGTACAAAATGTAAACGATTAGCGCACACATCATAAATCATACACTACAGTTCATAGTCATCACTGCACAATATGTTCGCTTCCCATCCACCACATATTAGTTTAATTTGGCGTGTGATAATATGCAAATTTTCGTCATTAATTACGCACTCGCAGGCTGTGCTTGTGACTGTAACGTTCGCCCCTCATCGTTGCGAGCTTGATTTATTTATAAAAGCCTACTAGCGAAGTTACTGTTACTAAAGGATTTAGATGGTTAAAAGCAAAATAATAAGTTAAGCAATTCTGATGTAAAAGAAAAATAACAGAATGTAACAAATTTAATATGTATCCCATTTTACAACTATCCACGTTGGACACCATGTTTGCCCCATGTTGGGCGCCAGTTATTTCCCACATGTGATTCAGATTCAAATACTTTATTCACTTTCCACATAATTTTCGTAAAAAGGATCTTAAAGATTCAAATACATTTTACTAGGTCATTTGTGGACCCTATCGGGTGTTGTGAAAGTTTAGAAGAAAGGGAGAATAAGCCATATACATTATAATTTTACAAAATACTAAAAATGTCACCGGATGTTTTTTCTTTGCACGATAGTATTAAATTTTTGCCTTGAATTTAATTAATTAGCAAAAAACAAATATGACCGCTGTGAAGTGAAAATCCGATGACATGAAACATGATCATCTGATTCTACTAACAGTAGTAGTTATATTATCTAATATAACTTAAATTGAAGATTAATCACGTATAGCCTGTCCTCATGGGGACGTCAAAACTTTAAAGTGATTAGAATTAAGTAATGAAATTGGATGTCAAAACAGAATTTATAAAATAATACGCAGAAAGTCATATTGTAGTATTGTTGTACCGTTTGAGAAGATTCACAAGACTGGATGTTTGTCCTGAAGCTACTCGTTAAAAATTGTATTTTCACTACAATGTTCAGATACCCGCCCCCGGCTCGATACACCCTACTCAAGAGTCTCGAACCGACCTATTCGACGTTCTGAGTATGCATCGCGACCTAAATATCCGCCAGCTTAGATATCTGTCAGCGGCAGCCGGTTCTGCAACGAGCAACCCGATTTGTACGTTACGCCCTATTTGGCACATGTAAAGACTGCCTTTATCTATGTGTACGAGAACCTGTATTTTTGTAAATAACTACTCCTTCATCCTACCACGATTTTGTGATCAAACGCAAACTTATTTAACATAAAAATATAGAAAAAAGATTCTACGTAAATCTCTATTATTGGCACAACTTCCAAATTGTAGGTAAACACCAAGTCTGGTAAGAAAATGTAGCACAACTCACAACATAAAAACTGTCTAAGAAGTTTGCGGCCCTGGAGATGTGCCGTCTACTCGATCGATGTCAACGATCCCTCCGGCCGCTGGTTTGGGACTTCAAACCAAACTTTAGAAAAATAAGTTAGTCTCTAGCGGTTCGATTATAGAATTGTACTTAGAAATTTTAAAGTGAATGGTTGTGTACTTTGACGATTAAATAAAAGTTGGTAATTTATATTGTACAAAATTAAAAAAGATTCCGTAATCCGTCGACCTCAAGAAAACCGATAAAATCCACGTCCCAAATCTCCAAGCTTCTACATAAAATGTAGGCCTGTACTCGTATTCTCGATCTATTTTATCGTCCCTTTATGGCCCGTTTTTTGCGTCGCTGTAACGTGGAGTGTTTGAACAGGCTCTCTAAAGGTGTCAGACCAGATTGTTTGCTCTGTCAGATTCTCGGTATCGGAACCGTTGATACAAGAGTCACACTGGAAAATACAAGAGGATACCTTCATCAAGTGGTCAAATATACGACAATAGATAAAATCTTTACCCTTAGAAACGACGAGATGTCTCTCTATATTATAAGCTATCAAACACATCTATATTTCAAGGCAATAGCTTTAGTAATGGTAGAACGTAAACACGTTTGGTTCGCGTCGTGATTCAGTATTTCATTAGCGGGGTAGTGCCGCTAGAGTTCATCCCGGTAGATATTGCCGGAGTAGATTTATAGCTCCAATACAATTTATCGACGAGCGTTTGAACCTTCGCGATGTCGCGTTGACGCAGTTTAGTTTACTTACATTTTTATACCTATATAGTGGAACGTCTTTATGAACCTATAGCGTGACAACCCGGACTAGATCAAATACCCGCATTCACGTTATGTCGTATGGAAATGTAATTAAGATTCGTTGTATTAGTTAATCACCGCGAAATGAATGCGTTTTCAGGGCAACGATTGATCTCCCGAGGCTGTGTAACGATCATAATTCCGGATTGGTTTAACTATTGCAATCCTTGTTTATGCGGTTTCGTGGAATATCTATCGAATGACATTTTTGGCATCGATTACCTCGTATCTGTGCCAGGCGTGGACAAATACGATCGGGTAACGTCAACTATTTTTATTCGAATTCGTAAAAGTTTCTACGAATACGGTAGAGCAAAGGAAACTCAGTATTTTGCTACGGTAAAACATTTTATTCTAGAAAAAAGAGTGAAGCGTATTGCTAGAGAGAATTTAAATGCAATACAAACAATCTTTTGCTACTTAGTCCAACTGTCTACGTCTTTTATTGAGGTTTTTGCGTGAGAATGAATACCTAATCATTAGAAACTTTAATTGAATGTATTAGTTATTTACACCGGATCGCTTATCATCCGGATTGCTTATTTAAAGCGGGCACAGCCGGGATCAGTTAGTTCAAATAACTGTCTGAGTCTGAGAGTAACGTCAACAATAGCGGAGATGCCTCTCATCTCGCAGATTTGGAGCTATCTCTCGACCTCAGAATAATGTCTGTTTACCGAGGACTAAGACTGGGTGCAGTGGTTATCTTGTTTCAAGTTTTTGGAATGGAGTTTATTTTCGTGATTTATCTGTCTAATAACATTTATTAAGAGCTTAAGTACAAGCTCTACGGAATACATAATCTGAATACAGAATTTGTAGAATTTTTTTATTAGCAGCATTCAGACAAAGATGATGACAAAAAAGTTAAGACTGCGACAGCGCTCACAAAGTGAGTCCATTTCAACGTTGTTTATTTTTCAAGCGAGTTTAAAAGGTAATCATGCCACGCCTTCCAGTCCTGTGCAAGTCTCATCCAATCCCTTCTAACATATTGGAGCATATTATTTTCTAACACCATCACATTCACTACTAAAACTTTATTTTACTCATGAACCATAGAATAGCAGAGAATGTTTCAAAAGCTCGCGTATTCAACATTTAGCGCTTATCTCAGCAAAAACATTCGTTGAAAAAACAAGCAACGAGAACGCATCTGTCATCTCCATGTACCGTGTACCCGGCCCGGCATGAATGTTAGCACATGCATAGCCGGATCAACTCGGTTCTGCTACCGGATCTAATATTTGAAACTATTCCTTAAATACGAGCCCACGTTTTACTATGCAAAAATATAATGAATCTGTATAACGTATTTTTTTGCATAACAAAAGTTTAAATAAATAGAGATTATCAAACAGTATTATTCGTGTGTATAATGTAATGTAAGTAAGAAAATATTCATGTAGAGTTAGCCAAAATATTACACATCATTTATTCATGCATTTTTCATTGGCGTTTGAAGAGCTTTTACATGTTTGATTGTACTTTTAAAATAAAAATCGGCATCCTTACTTAGTGGCGTTACCTACTGCCCGCACCAAGCGTTTTGCTTCGTCGTTCTTAATGAGAACTGGTCGCGTTTGGAACACTTTGCCGTCATCCGTGTTTCCCGAGCGGTACAACTTGGGTATCTTCAAGGCACGAGTGAATAGGTACCTTTCTAGGCATCTTACGTGATCCATCGTCGACCGCATTTTCACTTTCCATCAGGTGGGATGTGGTCAAACGTAGGCCTATCTCGTATAAAAAAAAAAAAAAAATCATACTCATAAAAAGTATTTATTTCTCAATATTTTTAGGACTAATATCCATTATGATAGGAAACGGACAAGATTGAATATACCTACTACCTACCTTGTCGTTCAGCTGTGTATCCTCCTACTTGAAATTGCAACTACATATTGCTTGACTACACGCTTATTATGATTTGACTGTGATGTAAGTAGGGTAACTTGTTCTGTTAGTACAAACCGTGTATGCACATTGTAGTGACACTACAATGTTACTCACGTTTAGACAAACTTTTTTTATATGGAGAAGTAAGAAGACGAGCAAGACACTCTCCTGATGTTAAGAGATAACGCTGCCCATAATCAGTACAGTGCTACCCAGAATTTCACAATGATGTGCAATTCTAGGCGCACTGCACCAACGCTTCTTACTCAAGAGTCATAAGATGTTAAGACTCTTTAGCCCAGTAATTTCACTAGCTATACAGTACCCTCCTACCGAAGCATAGTAATGTTTGCACATTACTGCTCAGGCGGTAGAATAACTGGCACTGTTGGGGTACCCACCTAGACGACCTCCTGCAAAGGAAGTCTACCCCCGGTCGGTAACTGGGTTCACTTTAAACTTAATCACAATAATAGGAACGTACAAATACGATTATACAATGCCATGATTTACTTTCATAATTTGTGATGCGTTTTCTCAATTCAACTTACCACAATACGGGTGTTTAGAAATATCGTGAGCGGTTGAAAAGTGTCACGGGCAGGTTTTCCAGTTTCCAGCGCAGACAGCGCGTCAAACCGGTTAACCGGATTACAGCCGCGCTTTGTGGTACAACCGGTCCCTCTCAATGTATGCGTGCATTCAAATATACTAGTTTACTCTGCGAAATTATTTCAGGGAATTTGTACTCGTATGTGAAAATTTATATAATAAAAACCGGGTTTATTCTTCATTTATAAAGAATAGAATAGAAGACTCCTTATTGAACACCACACATACAACAGAAAATCTTTATACTTACCTCTAAATACAAAATTACAGATCTTAGAAAAAGTGTTACAATCGGCGGTCTTTTCGCTAATAACGTTCTGTTTTATTTTTTGTTTAAAACATTTCTAGCTAACTGCTGCTTCACATGATTTTGAAATTTAGGAACTATATTTTGATAGGTATATATCAAATAACAATAAAACAATTAAATTGCGGACAGCATAAACTAACTCATACATAAAAACTCCTCTGTTTTTATAAAACTCCGGCTAAATTTGAACAAAAAATATAAATTGACGAGCCCAAACTGCGCTGTGACAAAACATTTCATCCGAATACTGGAAACGTTTACCAAAAATATTTTAAAAGGTGGCCTACATTTAAGTGAATTTTCATTATGTTTTAACACGGACAACGGACACTTCAACTATTTTAAGGCTAATCGACCGCTATCTTTCAGTTTTTATTCAAAGTGGAATATATTTTTACTTTTAACTTTTAACTGATAAGTTCACCAGTATACTACCAGTAGGTTCTTCCAATATTGTATGTTTTTTTCTATTTGCATGGTTGTCTAAAAGAGCTCTGAGCTGCTCTGAGTCATAAGACCGTTAATTGTTAATGTTATTGGTTGTTTTTTTTTTCATGTATATAAATTCAGAGTTATTTATCTTTATCAGTGTGGATTGTTACACTTTTTATTTAATGTCTAATTATTGTTTTTAAATATATGTTTTTTGTTTTTGTGGTGTTCAATGAACAGTTTTCTATTATATTCTATTTAAATGTAAATAATAAGAAAACTTAATAAGTAACAACGAGGCGGGAGGTATCAACGGGACACTTATCTAGAGAGTGGGCAAGAGGCGGCGCTAGATCGAAAGAAATGGAATTCAATTCAATGGGAGGCCTTTGTCCAGCACCCATTGCTGGCAGCATAGGCGTAATATAAATATATAATAATATTGATTGTCTTAATTAATTATACTCTGCATATATTCGAGTGAGCCTAAACCCGGATAAAAGAATGTTTCAACGGCAAATACAATTAGAAATCAGATTAGCTCCCTCAATTTTATGGTAATGGGATTAATTAAACTGTGTCCATGAAGAGGTGCGGGAAATGCCTGTGATAACAACTTTTGATGCAATTTTCCTATTTTTATAGACTAGATCCTTAAAAGATTTCAAATAATTGCTGATGGTCCATTCTTCTCATCAAAGCGCTTTTGACATTTTATTGGGTATTTAAGTTTATTAGACATAGACATGTATCAAAACGCATAGTCATATTCATACATTCGCGTAAAGTAACAAAAACAATCAAGCCAAGAGGAACAATAAATAGAACGCGATATGTATTTAATTAATCGCGATCGCGATACATGGGAACAATTTTACGACTTCCCGAAACAGTAAGACGCCGTCACATATTTTATAATCCTCTTAACTGTCGCATTACAATTCATCAAGGGAACTTTACGCCGGAGAATTCTGGAAGGTTCTCATGTTTGCACGTACGTCGGCAACTTGGAGTTTATCTGCGAGATGGGGACTGACGAGTGCCTGGTGATTTATTGATGGTGGACAAGTGAAGAGCGACTGACGTAGACATATACACTCAAGCCCCAAACTGTAGCTTTGGGGAGTGAGCCGGATGTTGATTTATCATTGGACATCGTGTCATGTTTGTTTCGCTGGCTCTATTTATTAAATCCTGTTGGTAAAGAATGAGAAGTAAATAAAATTAACAAGTATAACCCATTTCGGAGAGGGAAGGAAGGTATTTGTCAACAGTGGGACAAACCAGACTGAAAATTAATAAATAATACCTCACTTCGACAGGCAAATAAACCACAGTTACAAATCGCCAGACCATACCAGAAAAAGAAAGGTCATAACTAATAAAATTAATATCAGACCAGAAAACCAGTTAACTCCGGTGGGCAACATAGCAATTCACACATGATGCTCCACAATCTAACATTCTACGAAATAAACAGTAGCATCAACAAACGAGACTTAATTAGACAAAAACAAAGAGCCACCTCCGAGCACACAGCAGTAGGCGCAACAATGTTCCCAGCGAGGCGACCCAATATCTCCGTCTGATCCACGACAATACCATTTCCCCTTCGTTCTCGCTGATCTAATGAGATTCCGCGACGCAAAGCCGCTGTCATTCACCCCTAGCCCAGATACCGCTCGCTCCTAACTTACACCTACTCGCGCATACTTACGAGTATGAATTTAATAAGACTCCGAACAAATTACCGCCATTCAGAACTACGATATGGCGCGACTTCGTTAAGAACTACTCCCAGCTATTTGTGTCGCGTGGAATGAACGTCTTTTGTAACTTCTGAAGAATTTGCATCACATTAAAATGTATTTTGCCTTTATTATGTAAGAGACCTTATACCTCAGTTGACTCACAAGAAGGTTCGAAATATCCCTTCCTAAGGAAAACTCAAAACTGTCCGTATCCACTGACCTAAAATCGAAACCGACGCTACAGGTTCCTGCAGTTTTATCAATAATACAATAGCTACTAGCTGCATTCAATGTTTTAGCTACGTAAGTGGCTCGACTCCTTGTACTTGTATGATAACGAGCTACCAAAGGACTCTTCCAGGAAACGGTGTAAATCCACGGCGACTTAACGATTTATGTAAAGCATTTTCATGGGTGAAAGCTTGTTAAGAAATCCTTTTGCATGGCATTTTCTCTAATGCTTTTGAAGAGACCTTTCAAGCACTCAATAACAGCTCATTCTGGGAATCTTTGTATACAGAATTACTATTCTTTATCAATCTGGCCTCAGTATACAATATAAAGTATCGTAGTTATATAGTATGCATACGTAGGTACAAGGATGTAGGGCGCGAGTTACTTTACATAGTCGCATAAGATATCAACGGAGCGAGTGGAGCGGGTTCAAAAGCAATTTAGATAATAAATAGCAATAAATGTAGTAAGATTCATGGTATACGGAAGTCTGACGACAATGTTAGCGCGCTTATAAAAAACGACACGACATAAAAGAGTCGAATGATGGCGAAAGGAAACTCAAGTTTTTTTTTATTTGAAAAGAAACCAAACTTTAGAAGTTACGCGTACATTTGTTTGAAACTCAAACTTTTTGATAACAGAAGCCACGAAATATTAAGGTTTGAAATACAAATCTACGTTCATAAACTCGTACTGAAAACGTTCTAAAAGCTTTTCCGAGAGTCTTTTCAAAGGCTGAATCCCTAACCCAACAATTGTTAAGCGAAAAATAGCGCCAGCGGTTATCAGGCAGTACCAGATGGGCCAATCCGATTCCATCACGCTACTGAATAAAGTGGCAAGAACCGAGTGGAAAGGATTAGCGGAAATCATTTCCCGGTTATAGTGTTTTCTTTTGGGAGCGATAAATGTACATTGAGGTTATGGGATCCGGTGAAGCTTTCTTGTGAGTGCTTAATTTGCGTGAGAGCTTTTGTTATTTTCTAGCTGTCCCTAGCGGGTTTATCCACTGAAAAATGCCCTATGAGTTGATTCAGGGCCAAAGATTCTAGACAAAAGTACCAAATAGGCAATATTAGGGCAATCAGTTGAGTGGTTTAGGCGTGATGAAATGACAAATGTACACACACAAGCTTTCGCCTTCATAACCCTTGTGTATTATGAAGAAATTATCAATTTTCTTCAAGGTATATAAAGAAAAACATGACAAACTAATCTATCAACGCACAGCTCAAACAGCTGAACAGTTGATTTGCTCAAAGATTTGGATATTGTGATGTACAAAGCGAGTTTAAGCTGCTCGTAGCGTGATATTTGATCGCTTATGAAAATGACTTGGATATTTTACACTACCAATTAGTTATAGGTACCTTGTATGTATATAACAAACATAGGCTCAATCTGTTCAGTAAAGAGACAACAAACACACATCCATAACTTCCGCATTTATAATATTAGTAGGAAGTAGGATTCTTCATGTCTGCATACGTTTCAATCAGCCAATGTTGACATTCGATGCACCCGTTGAATAGAGATGCGCTGGCGGTATGTTTGTAATAGTTTACATTGACGACGTTGTAGACAGCAAGCAAACACAGCCCACGGCGCGTAACTAGGTCGCCATTATTCCACGTTCCGATCTAGGTATACAGTATACGGGTGCTTCCACTGTTAATCACACTATGGCTCATATTAAACCTCTAAAGGTGAACGTTTGTGTGTGTGTTTGTTACCTTTTGACGCCTAAACGATTAAACGTTTAAAGTTGTAATTTGGGATTTTTTTTAATGTAATGCAGTAGAGAGCTAGACGCTCTCCTGATGATAAGAGATAACGCTACCCATAATCAGTACAGTGCTAGGTACTTAGGATTCTAGGAACATTTTTTTTTTTGACCCAGGAAAAATGCGTTACGCATCATCACCCCACGCCGGGGAGCGCGGGGCGGTATGTGGGACTCCCCCGCCAGAGATGGGAGCGGCGGGGATTCTAGGAGCACTGCACCAACGCTTCTTACTCAAAAGTCATAAGATGTTAGATGTTCCCTAGCTACAGTGCCCTCCTACCGAAACACAGTAATGTTTGCACATCACATGTAGATTATGTTTAACAGTCTTAATTAATATAGACTAGTTTTCATCAGGAAAGTTTATTATTTAGCAAGCTAACATTATTACATTAGTTGTTTCATTCATTATTTTGAGGTTGAATTGTTTTTAAGTGTTAATTTTATGTATCTATATTTAGATTTTCGTTTTTCATAATAATTATTGTCCATGGATATTGTCTGCACTCTGCACTCCTCCCATTTTCTTGTACATTCTCCAGTTACAGGTCAACTTTTTTACTTAGGTAATTATTTCTAATAGTGTAAGCACATCTATCCGCATCGACCGCGCCGAACGAATCGAATTTTGAATTCTTTATATGTAGGTACATACATACATTATGTCATGAAACCTTGCACTCTTGCCGGAGTCGAATCGGAAGAAGATTTCCTATACAAAAATTCTTTCGGCGCGGTCGATGCGGATGAATGTGCGAGCACCTTAAAGCGACACTGTCCCAGATTTTGTGTAACAAAGTGTCCATAATAAAGATTTTCTATACAAACACCATCAAAACAAAAACATACCAGAATCCTCACAAATGCATCCAAAATCGATCAGGCACTCGTAAAACCACACACCACGCATAAAACGTAACAATCATCAAACGCAAACTAACCATCAATCACAAACCAGCCGCGGCAGTAAAAGGGCCGCAGCACCGACCAAACGAGCGTTTGCCGATTAACTGCGGCTGGCGACCAACTTACTATATTACGTACTATAATAATAAAGCCAGACCACTTCACATAATATGTGACAAAAAACAACAAATCTGACGCTGTAAGATTTGTTAACCATCATAGTTCTAGACATTTTAGTTTAAAAATCTCATCTTTCATATTTTTGTGGAGTAAATTGCACTTAGCTCTAATTTTCAGCGTTTCTTAAATCCACGTTTGGTATGTTTTTTCTGTATGTCATTTTCCTGTGACCTACTTTACTAAATGTTGTAAAGATTTGGAGAGTTTATTTATAACATTATCAAAAAATTATGAAAAAAAAACATGAATTAAACTCGGCTTCACTTAGCGGGGTCTGCATATATCGGTCTGTGACTCTACACAGTACAGTTAGTTGCAATCGATATGCGAAACCGTAAACCGGTTTGGCTCAAATATCGTGTACCTTTCCGAGAACCAGCGCTGGTATCACAGACCCTGCTTCAATTATGTATCATATTAGAATCGCAGATTAGATGCACTCTGCAAACGCTGCAGGGTTACAGCGATTTGCCTCATGAAAGCCAAATTACTTAATAGCTAAAACCGGTTTCTAATGAGCTTTGGAGTTCTAAAAACATTAAGTTTAATTAAGTCGAAACGTAAATTAAATTTACAATTACGCTTATGTGCAAGTCTCTAATCAAGGTTCATGAAACCTTGAAGTGTCTAGAGAACTATGTCATTACAAAAGCATTTTATTTACAACATCAAAGTAATAAAGATATTATAATAACAAGCTATGAAAACAATATGTACATAATACTTGTGTATGTTAATAAGATAAGATAAGAAACACTTTATTGATCCACATATAAAGTAAATTTTACAAACAACAAAATTAAAACTAAGGGTGTATCAATTGGCGGTCTTAATTGGCGGTTAATGTATTCAGAATATGTATCTGTAATCGATCTAAAACACCTGAGCACTAAGCGTGTTGCTTAGTGCAAAAAACAATGTTCCCGAACAATTATAGAGTTAGGACAAAGCTAGAGTTTTAAGGACTATTTTAGTGTACTATATTAACAGAGATTCCAACCTCCAGACCAAGGAACAAACATAGCTTTGTTTTGATTACGTGCGAACAAAATTGTTCCAAAGTAAAACAATATGAGGCACGAATATTCAACAAAAGAAAGCGAAAATGAAATTAAGTAAATCATATAAAAAAGTTACTCAACGCCGGTTAAGAGCAAAAATAAGAGGTAGCAACACGACGACGAGGGCTCGGGACAGAAACGGGCACGTAATAATTTCAAAACTGCTCACTGCAAACTCGATAAAACAAATTGAACCCTGATAACTTAGAAATACGATTTAAATTGCAATTAAAACAAAATGTTAATGCAAAGGACGACAAAAAGCTAGGGAGGTAAATGGAGGGCCCCTCGGAATAAATGACGAAGCCAAAGTAGACCGTGGACAACGCTCCTCGGTCCTCGCCCAAACTTAATTTAGTTTGCACAATTAGCTTTTGGAAAGTGTTTTCTTCGAGATAAAGCAGTTGAAACGAATGTTTAAAAATCAATACTTGCGAAGAAAGAGAACGTTGTAATAGAAACGTGACCGACGGCCATAACTGCGCAATCTATAAAATGCCGTGTACGGTCACTTGCTATCGAACTTAAAGTAAATACAACATTAAATCGAAAGCTGGAACTAATGTCAGAGCTTTGTTCAATCCAAAACACACTTAAATGTTACTAACGCAACACAATAAATCTTGAAACATATGTTGAGAGCAGAAAGAAATCAAAATTAACTATGTGACGGAATATATCACCCCGTTCCGGGAATAAGAATGTAAATAGGTATCACTGACGTCTACAGTGTGATAAATGCAAAATAAAAGGGTATAAATACAGCGTAAAACGGAACGGTGCCATGGACGCGGAGAAAATTAGATCCGAAAGCTATATAACGCGCGTTCGTTGTCGCTTACACGAAATGAAGTTTGATCCTGTTTTTATTAGAGTGGGAGATGCGGAGCTATATCGACCTACACGGGCCAGGGTTTGGAGCAAATCTGAATATAATAACTGTTTTGGTTTCGATAGGGCTTCCGAGGTAAATGCGGTTTGATGGAAATGTTCCTTTCATCTAGAATTTGAACGCTAGTGAGTGGGTTTATGAATTTCGGGTATTTGAGGCGAAATGGATTATCTAATGAGATTGGTACTTTGATTGTGGATTCATATTGCTAATCTTACTTCCACTAATTCTACTAATTTTACTTCAGTTATGAATGGGAAAGTATGGATGCGTGTATGTGAGTTTTACCTCTCCAAGATAATACGGCTGAACCGATTGAGCAAACAGATGTATGCAGATAGCTTAGACCGTTAGAATGAAAGACACAAAGACGACTTCCCAGCCGGTAAAACAGCTAGTGGTAAACCATCTACCATCAGATGTTAGAATAAATAGAAAGCTAGAAACTTAACAGAAAAAATATAATATACCTACTGTTATTGGAACACTAGATGAAAACTATAACCTCTATAACACCATGTAATATAGTCATATAAATATAATGTACATTGCCTATCACCGTCTCTGTAAAGCTCAAATGGTGTGAAATATCTCCCATCTCGCGTTCCAGTCCATTAGCGCGTCCAAAGAGACTACTTGATAAATGAATTCTGCATCGCAACTGCATCTCACTTCTTGTGGATTCCAGGATAATGTCGTTTTACCAAGAAATCGAATGGAATTGCGTCTTTAAATTGTATTTACAGAGCAATGTAATTCCGAATATTTATTTTTAACTCTTGAGTTATTTAGGTTATTCTAAAAATATCACAAATACAAAATGTTAGCGGCAGAAGTGTCGTTGGCGGATTTTATTTTATCATCTTTCTCGATGTTTTTTCCTTAAGAAGCAATAAGTATACACGACAAATCACACTTATATTATAATAGTAAGCTTGTAAGAATTTGTTTGTTTTTTACCTCAATTCGCACACCTAGCCTTAAAAGGTGGCACAAACTATAGCGTACACACGCCACACCGCAACCGTAACGCTTTGCATAACGAAAATATATGAACATAAGCACACTGTAAGGGCATAATGCATCCCAGTTCCCAGACCTTAAAGTCTAAAGTGATGCAGGAGTATTTTTGTCAAGGGATGCTATGCGATGCCGCCAGGTAGTTGGCGCCAGCTTTATATAATCAAGATAATTTAAAGCGAGTAAAATCACTAAGCGCAACTGACAACAAAGCTTAGATCATTGAAACTCGATATCTATTAACTGTTTGTTTCTACAGTTGCCACCGATTGCTACGTGAACACAAAGAAAGCCCCAGTAGAGTGTCCCTAATCTCTCTTGAAAGCAGAGCACACAGAACATATTATAGGTACCTATAGAGCTGATCCTACATTGCTAAATCCTTCCACAAGGGACGGCTCTGAACTGGTAACGTTCACATATTTATTGCATGATATCTCCTGCCTTGCAGACTTGCACCTACTCGTACATATATTCTGTTTAGGTGTTAGTGGTCAGCACAGAGAGAGGTAAGGCCATAACTATCCTAATATTATAAAGATGAAACTGCATGTGAGCGTGTAAGTTTGTTGCTCTTTCACGCAGAAACTGTTGGAGCTCTAAGCTCTATTTGGAATGACATCTTCATATAAAAGATTAATCTATACTCTACTGGCATCATCACTCACTTCCTTCATTCACTTCCCTCCTGACTCTCGTAGCGGACGTATACTACGAGTAGGTACCTAAATATACATCTTTCAGTTTCCTTTGTATATTTTAACCCAGTGTTTTAATTATATTTCTCCATAGACTCTTTCAAAATCCAATGAACTGATTGCGATGTTACGCGATATGTATACTTAGCTGGAAACCTGGACGAATAATACAGGCTTCTTTTAATTTCGATTTTTTCACAGGATCTGGACTTACGAGAGCAAAACCGACGCTTGTTATTCATAGAACAAAGTTATATTTATAGATATTTTTCAAGTTCTTATGATCGCATGTGTATCTGTAAACTCAGACTCCAGGGTTTATTCTTTGAACGGTCAGACGAGACAGTATCTAGTGAGTACTTCTGTGTCTTCGAAATACATTCTAAAGGTTTTTCATATTTAAATTTCCTTAACGTAAACAGAATACTGATGCGAAAATGATTTCCTGCAACTCAACGTACCATATCTTAAAGACAAAATGGCCGGAAAATACGAACATAATTGACCAAAGAAGCTCGGCAACATGTAGCTTAAAGACTAAAAGCACTAAAAACTCTAGTTTTAATCCCGGTAGATTATCATAAGCTTCTTCAAAGTTAGCCGAGTTCAGAGCAAATTTCACTGAAAGTATGCAGGCAGGAAGCACTTTGCAAAGTGTTAACATTTTTCCGCATTATTACGGGTAACTAAGGTAACAAAGAGAAATACCATGGCTTACTACAGTTTTTCGTTTGGCACACCTATTTCTGGCGAAGGCATTTGAGGTCGACTAAATTACTGTGTAGTGTAGTTGGGTGTAGCTGTTACAGTCAAGCGCGCCAGTTTATGTCAACGGGTTTGTCGGTGAGTGTTACCACTCGTTTTATGTTTGCGTATATTATAACCAATTATCTTTTGGCAGTGTGTTTTAAACAAAACTTTCGGCAGAACAGAGTTAAATAGTACTACAATTCCATTGCCACTAACTAAATTCTATCAGAATGTGTAAAAACTTCATTTGCTCTTTCTAAACACTAAAATTGAAATCTCAATTTACTGTAATCTAAACGGCAACATAATTTTTGGATACGATTTCTTTATTAAAACAATACGTACCCCTATAAGTTAATTACAATGATCCTTCTCAATTAGCAAAGAGCTTCTAAATATACGTGGTTCAATGAATTTGTCTGAAACCCTAAAGGTCAAGTTTAAATTTGGGCCCGTCTGGCCTCACTCATAAAACGTGGGGGATTCGCACATACACTCGTGAGGGGAGAAATATTAGGGTTGCTGGTAAAGAGACGTGAGTTACGAAGAGATATGTACTACCTACTTATATACTCGGTATTTATACAAGTGGTTCATATTTAATTTCTTCTGCTTTTAAAAATGTAGTATTGTGGAAAGAAATTGGAATAGTTTACGTAAGAGCTGGTACGGGGAAGATTGGCAAACCAATTCTGCATTAATCTACAAAAGACTCATATTTTAAGTTAGTTTTAAACTTTCACAAAGACAATTTCGAACATTTAATTTTTTACGATTCTTTTCAATTCAATCTTTTCACTAAATTATTAAGCAGACGTGTTGTAGTTGTCGCGGGGTGTCGCTAGTCACACCATGATGAAGTATTCGATTTAAAGTGGGCAGTTCATGCCCCCAGTGTGTATTTAGCCAGCTGAAGGAGTGAGTCATTCCCTCCCCCTACGATGTTATTATTCGGATTCATATGAAGGGTTTGCTAAATCTCATGGTAAATAATTCATTCCCGTACCGCGGAGTGGATAACTGCACGTAATTTTATTTTAGAGCCACGCAATTGATATAAGCGAAAGGGGATAAGCAAATTATTCTCGTCAGTTCTTTTTTATGATAAAGAATCATCCAAGAAAACTTATAGGCATCGTAAAATATGATTCTCGATTCATCATAAAAGTTTAGGGTTAGAAACAAATAAACATTCATCGGCAACATTTACTAAATGGGATTTAGATCCGTTCTTCATCGTGCGTCGGACGTATGGTACCACCAAGATATGCGTAACACCAGAAACTACATCACACAGGTTCGCGCTTCATGAATAAAATATAAAAAGACGCAGAGATCGCGAAGATTATTTACGATATGAATCCTCTCCGACGCGCATAAAGCAAAAACATCAGCCGCTAGGGAAATAGTCAATAAAACACATCCACGGAATATAAGTGGAGCTGAATCCATAAATCAAGAGATGGCCGCCAGAAAAGCAAGCAATATAGTGGAAATGATCTCACCTGAGACAAAAGAAATGGCCGCGATCGTCCCCGAGAATGGCGGATAATAAATGACGTGATATCCTCCAGATATATAGACCGCAGCCTCGACAATGCCAAGAGGTTCTATCGATCTTGATTCTACCGAATATAGAACAAAATTGAAATTTGAAGTAGACGCTCTTAAAAGATGTCTTTAAAATTGCTAAGATGCGGCGGCATAATGAAGGGAATCGTCCCTTTCGCTGGCAGAATAGATGGGAGACGGTCGTTTCTCAAACACAGTTCAAGTTATGAGAGTAAACGGAGACGTAAAAAATATATAGCTACATTATCTTTTATGATAATTTCGACGTCGCCTAAGCGAGCCTACCTAGTTGAGTGCTGATATATGAAAATATAGTAGAAATAATAGGGTACTCTTTCTATATTGATACAGAAAATTCAACCTTTATTAATTTTGCTGAAAGGATCGACCTCCCATTTACCTACAGCACCTATTGTATGTCGCATCGCTTTATCTTGTAACTTGAAAGACGTAAAGGCTATTGAACACGCTCACCTAATTGCCAAGTCGATTTAGGTCCGCTGCCATCTTTTAGTAATGATTATTGCTTTCAGTTATCAGAGGTCCTTATCAATTTTGGCGTAAAAATGTTTGAAATATGTAACAAGGTATACTTACATCCATCCAATGAAGAATTATGTGACAACGGCGGTAAATCTGAAGCAAAAGACATCACGTTAATCAAGGCTGAATAAAAAAAATATTGAGCCAACTTTCAACAAGCTATAAGGGGTGACGTTTTTATTCATATCATGAAAACTACTGAACCGATTTTGAAAAACTGGCATTGTACCAAATAGAATGATAAAAATTCTACTAACAATTTCGGAGAAATTCTAGAACAACAAAACAATTAAAATGATGTATACTTGTACAGAAACCTCAAAGGATTGCTCTATGTAAATAAATAATAATCCAAAAATATGGCATACATGAAAAATGAAAAAAAAAAATCATGAAATTGATCGCCTCGGTTTTCGTAGTCATTTTTAAAATTAAGCATCTTGGCAAACTTACTAGAGGCAAACATTAAGGTACTCTCTTAAAGTACAAAGGTACAAATTTCGCAATGATATCACACCGGACGCGTTCAGAACCAGGATCTAAAGGCCCGGATGCTTCCTACGAGCAGTAAAGATAACACTTCTAAGCGACCAGCTCACTACGTTTCTGTGAATTTACTTTCTAGAATAACTGTGGCCGCGGTACAGCTTGTTTTTGTGGCTTTGTAAAAATAGGGGTGAATAATTTAGTAATAGAGCAATCTGAGTACACGAACACTGTATTTTTGAGGACATAACGTGGGTGCTGACTGCTGACGCACACAAACTTCTTGTTTTGTGAAGTGATGCACCCATACCATACCATAAAGCTTACGTCACACTAAGCCGGTAAAGCGAACGCGATCCGGGACGGAATTTTTGTAATGTTCTAGTTTGTATGTAACCTGTCACATATAAAGCGAACGCGGGCAGGAACAAAATGAAGATCGCTACCGCTTTACCGTTCCGTCCCGGCTCAGTGTGACGTAAGCTTTAGTGTACCTACTGTGCGTAATTTCCGTCACTGCGGATAGTACTTAAAAAGGCGCGGCAGTCAAAGTTTTAAGGGTACCAATTATAATTGAATACTCAGTTAATGCTCTTAACGTTAGCACCCATTCGATGCTTGGCCTACTATTTGTGATTAATTAATCAAACCAATCTTGGAGCGGCGCGTTCGTTCATAAGTTAAGAAAAATTTGCAATTAGGATTTTAGATACACAGATATTAAATTGGGTAGAGTCTATATTCGTATAAAGTTTTTTTATTTAAAGACATGTAAAAACGTAGGTTGATAAAAGTGTTCTCAACTGCTGTAGTAGCTGTAGTATTGTTAGTTTGCTCTCTCAATAAAGGCATTTGCCATTAAAAAAAAAACGTAGGTACACAATGTTAGTCTACAAAAGTATTGTGAAGTAATTCAAATCAACACCAAGAAACAAGATAAAATAAAATGTATAGCAATATTGAAATCTTTCTCCACACGTAGGTATATAACGGTTCCAGAAGTCACGCGCTGAAAGTTAGGAATAAAAAATCCCTCGGAATGAACGCCAAAGCGATTGAAACGAGCCCGACGCGAGAATGTAAAGTGACCCGGAATCAATACGTGAATAAAGATAAAACGAGCAAACTTCTACTGTATTTGTAATAAGTTTACATGGCAACTCGGGCTGTAAGTTAAAGATAATAAATGTTCATAATATTTGGCCGATGATATTTTAATCATTGGAACTTTTCAAGGTCATCATTTTCTTCTTCTTTTTTCTATTCAAATGATCATAATATTTTTAAATATTATTAATAATGTTACATGCACTACATAACAAACTGTATGTGCTTGTTCACGCTATAACACGCGGGCGCGGGCGCGACAGACTTTGCTCACACCGCACGTGCGTTGTACGTGAACACCTTCATAGCACGTCATATGTTTGATATTTCGCGCCCGCGCCCGCGCTCGCGCTCGCGCCCGCGCCCGCGCTCGCGCTCGCGCCCGCGCCCGCGCGTTCACGTGAACAAGCCCTATTTTAATTGTAATTTTAAGTGGATCTCTGTAATCTTATGACAATAAAACTTTTTCTTTGTTTCTTCATATTATACTCGTATATTACTAACTTACTCGCACAACTTTGTCTGGGTTTGTTGAAAATTACTTTACGACCCAACATACCTACTAAATACACGGTTTTGTCCAATGGGTGGTAACTAGCCATGGCTGAAGCCAAATAAAAAAGCCAGCAATAAAAAAGAGAAGATTTATTACATTTTGACTATCATGGTTTAACTTCAGGTGAGTCATAATGATGAAAATAGTTGAATAAAAATAATATTGTAGCCAATTCAATGTTAAAGAGTGACTCTACAATTCGTAAAAATATTAAAATATGAAATCAAATCTTTAATGTGCACTAAAAGTAACATAATAACTTACAACTTTTAAATGCCCACTGCAATAAGTTTTATAATAAAAGCATATAATAATCCCACAATAAAGTGAAGCACGCAATAAGCGGTATCTTCACAAGTTCATGAATAAAGGGCCTCCGAGTGTACGCCTCTAGCCAACCACAAAGCACGCCGTAACTCTACTTAAAAACTGGTGGAATATGTTATACTCGAAGAATACTAATATTACTAGTTATAGTTTCATTGAAATATAAATGAAGCACATATAGTAAGCCACTGGCTTGTGAGTACTTGTAATACATGTACTTAATAATATGTCACGTGATATTGTCATGTCATTATCACCCCTTCTAAGCCCACTGCTGGCATATGCCTTTAGTGCTACTCTCTGTTATACTATGGCACAGAAGAGAAGAAAATAGAAGATCCAGAGAATGATGGATGTCAACTTACCAGCGGTCTTAATGTCGACGTCAAAAAAGTTAAACCATGGCAATAATGTAGATGCGACTTATATGTGTTTGTGTGTGTGTGTGTGTGTGTGTGTGTGTGTGTGTGTGTGTGTGTGTGTGTGTGTGTGTGTGTGTTAGTGTTGCAACAGAACTCTGCTTCCGCTTCCGCAACTGCAGAAGTTCCGCATGTTTTTTCACTTCTGTTTCTGCTTCTGGTTCCGCAAACTTTATAACAGAACTCTTAACGGAAGCAGTGTAAATGAAGACCAGGAGGAGGACTCTTCTACAGCTGACGATGGTGACAATTTACTTTTAAAGATACAGTCACACCTTCGCGAGTACAAGAAAGAAAAAAGACTACCTCTTCATGAGGATCCTCTTATGTGGTGGAATGAAAATGCGCACAAATACCCCTATATTTTGCCAATAGTTCGCCAATACTTATCAGCTCCCCCCAGCAGTGCAGCCAGCGAGCAATTAGTTAGCGGAGCTGGTTTAATATATTATGAAGAACATCGAAATAGGCTGAAAGGTGAAAAAGCGGCCAAGTTACTCTTTATTTAATATAACTTGCCGCTGTTTAATTTTGACTACTACTAAAGTACAAATTTAATAAAAAAAAAATTTTTTTGTGTTCCAATTTCATTTGCCATCAACCTCCCGGCTATAATCAAATTTGTTGTCAGAAGAATGATCTGCAGTCCCATGCTCCAGCGAGCATAAGTCACAATATGAGTAGCCAACTTCAGCAGTTTCGCTCCAAAATATGATGTCTCTTGAGACGCTTGTTGGGATTCGGTTGTAGCAGCTGTACTGCAAGCTGGGTTGGATGAGTTGCCAATCTTTTTCTGTATGCTTTCTCTTTAATTTCCTCTTTGATTGTGTTGACTCCAAGATGTTTATGTAATTCTCCAGTGGTAATGAACCAAGGTGCATTTGAAATTAGTTTCAGGGTAGAGTTTTGTACCCTCTGCATGATGTTTATGTTTGAGTCGGCTGCACTACCCCACAGCTGTAGACCATATGTCCATATTGGCCTGATTATAGCTTTGTATATTAGGAGTTTGTTTTGTAAGTTAACTTTGGATCTTTTTCCCTTTAGCTTCATCTCTTTTGCATTTGATATGGGTTTTCCATGTCAGCTTTCGGTCCAAGTGCATTCCAAGATATCTGACTACATCTTTGTGCGGTAATTCTTGTGTCCCCAGCCTGACCGATGGACAATTCTCTCTTCTCAGTGTGAATGTTACCTGTGTTGATTTCGAAGCGCTGGCAGTTATCCTCCATTTACCCAGCTAGTTATTAATCTGGTCAAGGCTTTTTTGCAAGGTATTAGATGCTTGTATGGGATCTCTATGACTAGTGAGGATAGCAGAATCATCAGCGAAGGTTGCTACTGTTACATCTTGAGTAAAAAGCCGCTTATTTCCCCTGCATATAATAATTTGGGCCGGGCGTTGTATTGCCATGCAGAAATAGCCTAAAATCCCATAATTGCCAGTAATAACGATAAAAGTAAATTACATTCTTATTTGTTGCCTTAAATCAGCAATTTTTACGAAAATATTTTTTGCAAGCGGTATCGCGGTATTTTTCAACTTCCCTTCCAAAATCTTTTGATCCCCGTTTAATTGTGTGCATCTGCACTGAGTGTCTTTTTTTTGAAGTATCAGTAAAAAATCTGAAATTTACAGGGGAGTTAGTAAAAATATAGTAAAAAATAATGCACAGGGTCTCGAATTTCTAAAACTTGAATTGAACGAGATATGACCAAAAGATTAGGACACTCAATCCTGATGCGCCGCTAAACACGAATATTTTCAAAAGTATTGACCCTAGGATTATAATTTTTAGTTCTGGAGTTAGTAAAAAATTTCTAAAAACTTTTGGGAAATTTTCAAATCAATAGAATGTACCGTTACAGATTTATAACGGTTTAACTAGGACACTCAGTTCTTACGCCGTAAGGATTGAGTGTCCTGCTAAATATGGGTTTATTGGAATAAATACATAAAAATAACATTACCATCTTGTAGTCTGACCCTCAAAACAATTTCTAAAAGAGAAACTATGTCGAAAAAGCTTACCCTTTTAAAATAAATGAAAGATTTCATTTTTACGAAACGTCTGTACTGAGTGTCTTTTATTTTTGAAAAAAAAGGGTCAAATAGTAGTTTTAGAAATTTGGCACTTAGTGCAAAAGTTTTTACTAATTGAATACTAAAACATGATATATAATTTGTTTTTCTAAATTGTATATTTTTAGAGTAAATCCACTTTTTGCGGTTTTCTGTGAGTGTCTTTTTTTTTTCGAGGTTGAGCAAAATTAATGAAATTCACAGGGGAGTTAGTAAAAAATTAGTAAAAACTTTTGTAGTAAGTGGCGAATTTCTAAAACTTAAATTGAATTTTTTATGAGCAAAATACTAGGACACTCAATCCTTACGTTTTAAAAAAGTGAAAAACCTCGATATCTCGGTAAGTATTAACTTTTTTTTCAGGATTTTTTTTTCTAGAGTTAGTAAAGAATTTCTAAAAACTTTGTAAAAAAAATATACAGGCTAACACGTGGTGTTACTGAGTTATAGCGGTTTAATTAGTTTCACTGAGCGTAAGAACTGAGTGTCCTAGTTAAACGGCTCTACAGATAAAACTAAACCTCGTAGATAAAAACAACTTATATCCACGAGTTTTACTAATTTTTTACTAACTCTGGATATAAAATTCATTTTTGTAAGTTTTATATTTTTTGAGAAAATCCACATTTTCATGTTTTTCACTGAGTGTCCCATTTTTTACAAAATATCAAAATGATTTTTTCAGGAGAGTTAGTAAAACATTAGTTACAACGTTTGCACTAGGTGTCGAATTTCTAAAACTAAAATTATTCTTTTTATGATCAAATAACTACAGTCCAGACGCTCGAAAAACATGAAAAACCTCGATATCTCGATAAATATCAACTTTTTTCTTAGGATTTTTTTTTCAGTAGTTAGTAACGAATTTCTAAAAACTTTTACAAAAAAAACCAACAGGCTAACATGTGTTGTTACTGATTTATAGCGGTTAATTAATTCTGTTTTACGGAGCGAGCTAAATGAATAAAGCCGTGAGTTGTTCTCACCATGAATAATTCTTATACCTAGGCACTATTATTCAACTGACCACTATTTAATTTGTTGGCAATACTTTCTCTCTGATAACATACACGTTCAAACACTTGGCTGCCTCCCGACTCCCGGTGCCCAACTTTTACGAGGCTGCTGACTTTGGGAAGATCAACTTTTGCACACAGAATTAACACACACAAGCACATACACACACACACACTAACACACATAATACACCTAGGGACCTGTTTAATTGAATAAGAAGGAGGGCGCCGGCAACTGCAACATAGTTTTATAAACTATAGCAATTTCCAACGTTCATGGCGTTTAAGATTAACGTGTATTTTAAGCGCAAATAAAGATTTATTATTTATATTAAGGGGTACGATTTTGCAAATTTACGCTAGGGCGTATTACAAGACGGATGTCGCAAAATTTAACAAAATTTATAAGAAACCAGTTGTTTAAGGATTTGAAATTTTAAAATTGGCGCCAAATGTATTTTTATTTATGTTATTGGCTTTTATTTATATTGTTATGATTTTGCAAGTTTACGTACGGGCGTAGTGCTAATCCATTCGCAGCTAGCAAAAGGAGCTCATAGTGAATAGGTCACTCATACAAATACGCACGAGTGGTGTATATTAGCGCTGCAGTACCTCATTCCCGCGTAAGTAAGACGGGTTTGCATATACTTACAGTAACACGTGTCAGGCAAGAATAGAATAGAAAACTCTTTATTGTTCACACAAATACAACAATATAAACTTAGAACTAAGATTACACAGAAAGAAGTGTTATAATTGGCGGTCTTATCGCTAATAGCGATCTCAAGGCAAGCTTGGTTGCAAACCTGCACAACGGTAAGTAAATCATTATACTGCCTGAGCATAGGCTCAGGTTGAGATTTAACAACCTCTGTGGCGCGGTGGGCTTATACCTGCCTGCAACGCAAAAGGTTGCGGGTTCGATTCCCGCATGGGACAAATGTTTGTGTGATCCACAGGTATTTGTTTCTGGTCTGGGTGGTTTTCAATATCTATTATAAGTATGTATTTAAAAACGAAAAGCATATAAGTATTATATCCGTTATCCTAACCACCATAACACAAGCATTAAGTTGCTTAGTTTGGGGTTAGGTGGCGCTGTGTGAAATGTCCTGAAATATTTATTTATTTATAGGTTAATGCAGATTTATCATGCACACCCCTAGCCCCTATACGTATGGTATGGTAGAACATATTATATTATAACTATTATTACAAGTTTTTAAAATACCTAACATTTTCCACATAAACCCTACTCTTCATTAGATAATGTATTCATCCAAAAAGTTGCCTGGAAGAGGTCGCTTTAAGCGATAAGGCCGCCCATTGTGGGCCAATGTGTTATAATATTGTCATAGTAATTTAAGTACCTTTTGTTACATTGGACACAATAAAGTGTATTTCTACTCTTAGAGTAGAAATACTCTTTATTATTAATAAGAACGTGCCACTTACTATTGGTTAAAGGTTAAATTTTGCAACGTCCGTCTTGTAGGTTACGTATACCTACGGTCATGTCAACCACAATCGAATGGCCTAAAATCCCTGTTTAAAATAACTAATGGACTTGCATCGCTCCTTTGCTTAATTAGTAAAGTCGTAATCACTACTATTTATTTGAGAACTTGTTTTGGCTATGATTATGGTTGAAATTGCTTTAACTGGTGTACGGGGTGTACAGTGTACAGTTATACAACAAAAAATAACTTGGAAGGCTTTTATTTCCTTAAAAATTAATTGATACAAAATTACGAGCAGAACCGTGAAGCGCCATTGAGAGAAGATTGAATGACAAAAATGCAGATATAATTGAACATTTTGACAGGTTAATATTTGACATCAATTTTTTCTAATTTGCTTTCTGTACATCTGAAGCATTTGAATAACATAAATAAAAATACATTTGGTGCCAATTTTAAAATTTCAAATCCTTAAACAACTGGTTTTTTATAAATTTTGTTAAATTTTGCGACATCCGTCTTGTAATACGCCCTAGCGTAAATTTGCAAAATCGTACCCCTTAACATAAATAATAAATCTTTATATGCGCTTAAAATACACGTTAATCTTAAACGCCATGAACGTTGGAAATTGCGATAGTTTATAAAACTATGTTGCAGTTGCCGGCGCCCTCCTTCTTATTCAATTAAACAGGTCCCTAGGTGTATTATGTGTGTTAGTGTGTGTGTGTGTATGTGCGTGTGTGTGTTAATTCTGTGTGCAAAAGTTGATCTTCCCAAAGTCAGCAGCCTCGTAAAAGTTGGGCACCGGGAGTCGGGAGGCAGCCAAGTGTTTGAACGTGTATGTTATCAGAGAGAAAGTATTGCCAACAAATTAAATAGTGGTCAGTTGAATAATAGTGCCTAGGTATAAGAATTATTCATGGTGAGAACAACTCACGGCTTTATTCATTTAGCTCGCTCCGTAAAACAGAATTAATTAACCGCTATAAATCAGTAACAACACATGTTAGCCTGTTGGTTTTTTTTGTAAAAGTTTTTAGAAATTCGTTACTAACTACTGAAAAAAAAATCCTGAGAAAAAAGTTGATATTTATCGAGATATCGAGGTTTTTCATGTTTTTCGAGCGTCTGGACTGTAGTTATTTGATCATAAAAAGAATAATTTTAGTTTTAGAAATTCGACACCTAGTGCAAACGTTGTAACTAATGTTTTACTAACTCTCCTGAAAAAATCATTTTGATATTTTGAAAAAAATGGGACACTCAGTGAAAAACATGAAAATGTGTTTTTTCTCAAAAAATATAAAACTTACAAAAATGAATTTTATATCCAGAGTTAGTAAAAAATTAGTAAAACTCGTGGATCTAAGTTGTTTTTATCTACGAGGTTTAATTTTGTCTGTAGAGCCGTTTAACTAGGACACTCAGTTCTTACGCTCAGTGAAACAAATTATTCGCTATAAATCAGTAACAACACATGTTAGCCTGTTGGTTTTTTTTGTAAAAGTTTTTAGAAATTCATTACTAACTACTGGAAAAAAAATCCTGAAAAAAAAGTTAATACTTACCGAGATATCGAGGTTTTTCACTTTTTTAAAACGTAAGGATTGAGTGTCCTAGTTTTTTGATTATAAAAAATTTGATTTCAGTTTTAGAAATTTAGCACCTTGTGCAAAAGATTTTACTAATTTTTTACTAACTACTGAAAAAAAAATCCTAGGAAAAAAGTTAATATTTATCGAGATATCGAGGTTTTTTATGTTTTTCGGGCGTCTGGACTGTAGTTATTTGATCATAAAAAGAATAATTTTAGTTTTAGAAATTCGACACCTAGTGCAAACGATGTAACTAATCTTTTACTAACTCTCCTGAAAAAATCATTTTGATATTTTGAAAAAAATGGGACACTCAGTGAAAAACATGAAAATGTGGATTTTCTCAAAAAATATAAAACTTACAAAAATGAATTTTATATCCAGAGTTAGTAAAAAATTAGTAAAACTCGTGGATATAAGTTGTTTTTATCTACGAGGTTTAGTTTTATCTGTAGAGCCGTTTAACTAGGACACTCAGTTCTTACGCTCAGTGAAACTAATTAAACCGCTATAACTCAGTAACACCACGTGTTAGCCTGTATATTTTTTTTTACAAAGTTTTTAGAAATTCTTTACTAACTCTAGAAAAAAAAATCCTGAAAAAAAAGTTAATACTTACCGAGATATCGAGGTTTTTCACTTTTTTAAAACGTAAGGATTGAGTGTCCTAGTATTTTGCTCATAAAAAATTCAATTTAAGTTTTAGAAATTCGCCACTTACTACAAAAGTTTTTACTAATTTTTTACTAACTCCCCTGTGAATTTCATTAATTTTGCTCAACCTCGAAAAAAAAAAGACACTCACAGAAAACCGCAAAAAGTGGATTTACTCTAAAAATATACAATTTAGAAAAACAAATTATATATCATGTTTTAGTATTCAATTAGTAAAAACTTTTGCACTAAGTGCCAAATTTCTAAAACTACTATTTGACCCTTTTTTTTCAAAAATAAAAGACACTCAGTACAGACGTTTCGTAAAAATGAAATCTTTCATTTATTTTAAAAGGGTAAGCTTTTTCGACATAGTTTCTCTTTTAGAAATTGTTTTGAGGGTCAGACTACAAGATGGTAATGTTATTTTTATGTATTTATTCCAATAAACCCATATTTAGCAGGACACTCAATCCTTACGGCGTAAGAACTGAGTGTCCTAGTTAAACCGTTATAAATCTGTAACGGTACATTCTATTGATTTGAAAATTTCCCAAAAGTTTTTAGAAATTTTTTACTAACTCCAGAACTAAAAATTATAATCCTAGGGTCAATACTTTTGAAAATATTCGTGTTTAGCGGCGCATCAGGATTGAGTGTCCTAATCTTTTGGTCATATCTCGTTCAATTCAAGTTTTAGAAATTCGAGACCCTGTGCATTATTTTTTACTATATTTTTACTAACTCCCCTGTAAATTTCAGATTTTTTACTGATACTTCAAAAAAAAGACACTCAGTGCAGATGCACACGTTTAATTAAGACAAATATTGCATTTGACACTTTCCTCTTACGTTTCTGAAATCTGTAATTATAATTCAATTGCTGTTCTCAACAGTTTTCTCCGCTGATATATAAGCAACCTAAGTAAGCCCATTCTCTAAGATACATACTACATACCAAATGTCTTCCCATATCTAAGGGAGTTTTTGGGAAGAAGATAAGTGTGTGAAGGAGTAACAAACATAAACACTGCGAATGTAGGTATATATCTCTACAAACCTTTTTAATCTAAATATTTAAACAGAAAGAGACTGACCGATCTAACAACGCACAGTCTAAGCCGCTGATCAGATTGGGTTGGAACACAAAATATAGATTTTATGACGTAGGCCTCCGCTAAAAAAGGATTTCTCCAGGTGCGTAAAGCAGCAAACAATAGGCTAGTACATAAGCGTAATTCGTTCTTACAAAGTAAGTTTCATTTCATTAAGGCATGCCCATGAGTTATTCAGTCTCTAGTATAACTCGGTTGTGAACTCCCTCAGTAAGTTCATATATTTGAGGGGTCTCGAAACTCCGGCTCCGCCAACTAAACTACCGCTTCGACAAACAATGTGATCTTTAATTTCTGCAACTTTGTAAGTGAACCTAAGTTAAAACCTTACCTGGAAAGTTAGTGCAACACTAAACAGAAAGCTTTTGTTATTAAACTTCTTTTCTTGTTCAAAGGCTAATTAATCATATTATTCAAATGTTAACTTCTCATACCTGTTAAATTAGATAACTCTGAACATCATGATTACAATGCTTAAGCTTATAATTTCCCTTTCAAAAAAAGTGTTACTGTTGGTGTTTTTATCGTTAAAAGCGATACCTTCCAGACAACCCATCTCCGGTATCTGTATAATGTTGCCAGTATGTTGTTGTGTTGGTATGTAAATATCTTTCATTGGGTCATTCCATATTTTTCGAAAATATCTAAAAAAAAAAGCACTCACGGGATTTCTGCTTTACCAATGTCTAAATTCTATGAAAGCGGGACACACATAAAGCGCGACATCTAACCTGAAAGCAAAACATGGCGACGCGGCTTCGTCTAGTGGACTTGTTCCAAAGAATTTTAATTAAAAGCAGTATTTAATAAACTATGAAAAACGCAATGAGTAGGTACACAATGTTCGCAGTAAATCCAGTTAATGTGCGTTAAATCTTCTATAATGTCCTATTATTTGTCCGACTCGAAAATGCTGCGTAGTGCCTTTATAGCAGTTTTTCACTATTTAATTTTGCAATGGCTTTTGGAGACAGAATTACACATCTAGAAAGAAAATCTGATAAGTGGAAACATGCACCACGATGTAAGGGTAATAATACTCACTATCTGTGCCTCGCCCACACTTCATCTCGTACAATTTTACCAAAATTGATCCATCAACAAACCATCTATCTATAACAAAATTAAAATCTATGCACAGTTTAAAAGATCAGGGGCCAGGGGGTGGTTCTTGACTGAATTTATGTCAAAGCCACTCATCGCCTTCGAGACGAATGCTGGTAAATTTATTTACGAGAAAATTTCTACCTTTGAAACCTTAAAAACCGCCAGGAAATTAATTCAAAGATTACTTATTTTTCTTGATATTTCGCGTTTACCTACGAATCACTGTCGACTTGCTACGCTCTCAGAATTTATTAATAATTTAAAAAAAATCTTACCTCAGTTGTAAATCACGTAAATTATGAGAATCCAGTAAAAGGAAAAAACAAAAAAGCCCACGTAAAACTATACCTATTTACCCAAGTATTGCTAACAAGTTTGAAGTCTTGAACAAAAATCATTACCTTGCAGTTTGCTGTAAGAAGGGCAATAGAGAATCGAGATCTCGTCGAAACTCAAACTAGTTAGGAGCAGCTTATTTGCTCGTATTGTGCACAAAGTTTCATTATTGAGATATCAGTGGGAATCTTGAATTTGTTTGGAACACAGACTGTAGTAATATGAGCAGATACTGCGGCACCAAACACTGAGAGATAAATACTTTATTGTTCACCTTAAGCCGGGTCTCCAGCTCACCAACATTTTTCACAAATAAATTGTCAAACTACACTTTTTATCTGCTCCAACAATGTTTTTGCTTTCCATACCCGATGGAAAGCACGTAACATAATTATAAATATTCATCTAAAACGCCTTGAATTTTATTGAATGTTTTGCTGATAGTGTAGACCAAAACACAAGCTGGAGACCCAGCTTTACAGAGGGCAACATTGAATTATCGAAAGTTCACAACCAATTATTATCTAGCACACATCGCGATCTTAAACAAAAGTGAAACCATTCATCAATAATGTAACAACAGTTTCCATAAATTACGGTTCTAGCTACACATACATAGTTATCAAAAGTCAAAAGCATACCATACAGAGAAGACGCAGTGTTGACGATTAGAATAACTTATATTATTCAGGAAAAGTACTCTATCAAATTAATCTCTGAATTATTTTCTATTTTAATATATAGGCTTTTAGAAGAACTGATTACAATCATGCACAGGAACATGTTCATAAGGTAATAAGGATGAGAAAAACGAGTCGATGGAATAAGTCGACATCAATTTATCTTTACAGAGCGTTGTCTACCTTCATTGATATAGTTTGTAGAAATACAAGCATTCTTGAAGTTCTGAATAGAAAGCACAGTCGGCCAGATGCCAAGTGGATTCTGCGTGTTGTACCGCGGTATTATAGTCTTTGTTTACTACTTGCTAAGCCGATAAGGTGGTTGCGAGCTTTAGCCTCCGCTCTGCGAGTTTCACTAATATTTAATACTAGCTGACCCGCGCGCACTTCGTTGCGCGTGAGAGTCAATTAATAAAGCGAATTTGGTGCTGCTATGTTCACTATGATAGTATTTCCATCCCCGTGACTTTGTAAGCGTAAAATAAGGCATGGCTATATATTATTTGCTCCCGCTGTGGGTAGCGAAGAATATCGGGTTGGGTATTTCTATGCAGTTTTGTTCGCTACCGTAGAAACCAATCCTATGTCCTTTCCCAGAGGTCAAATTATCTCAGTTGAGCGGTAGTTTATCGCCTTCATAAATTTTCACGCCTCTTTTCAGGAATTAAAACTATTTGTGGTCCTTTCCCGGTAACTCTTTAACTTATCTCTACTGTAATGTACCTCAGCTAAATTATTATTCGTTACTAATTTCTCACACCATCCTTCCCGCGACTCAAATCAATTCCATGGTTCCTGAATTCCCATTAAATCTCTGATCCTCCTTCCCCCTCCTTTAATACTTAGTCTCCTTAAAGTTAATTTCTGACATAAAAAAACTATTCATTAACAGAACTTAACAAAATATCAGCTCATTTTCGGTTCAGCGGTTACTAATTTCCATGCAAACGTTTTTGTGAAAAAATTCCTGTTCTGGTGAGAATTTCACAAAATCCCTTCTTATCGGTCGCCTACGTTACATAAAGAATACGTTGTCCAAATTTTAGCTAAAACGAAGAAGCGGTTACCTTTCCTACACAAACTGGATCCCTCTTTCCTCCCCTCAAAGGTTGATTTCTGGGATAAAAAGTATCCCATATCTTTTTTTAAGACTTAATCTACCTTTGTATCAAATTTAAGCGCAATAGGGTCAGCGGTTCTAAATTTCCCATTAATTTCTGTCAAAATAAATATTTAATGTTCCTAAACACAACTCAAACCATGATTTTACAAAATTTCGATTCAATCGGTTTAGTTGTTACGGATTTGCATACAATTGTTTTTTGTAAATAAATCCCGTTCCAGTGGGAATTTAGCAAAAGCCCTTCTCGTGAGTCGCCAAAACCACCTAAAAACACGCTATCCAAATTTCAGCTCAAATAAAGAAGCGGTTAACGATTTCTTACGCAAACTTGCACCCCCCCCCCCCCCCCCCCTTTCCTCCTCTTTAATGTAGATTTCTGGGATAAAAAGTATCCCATTTTTTAGGACTCAATCAACCTCTGCACTAAATTAATTTAAGCTGAATAGGGTCAGCGCAGCGGTTCTAAATTTCCCATACAAACTTTGACCCCCCCTTATAAGTTAATTTCTGATATAAAAACTATTAAAAATTTCCTTAACAAAACTCAAACCATCATTTTACAAAATTTCAGCTTAATTGGTTTAGCGGTTACGGATTTGCACACAAAAGTTTTTTGGGAATAATTCCCGTTCCTGTAAGAATTTCACAAAATCCCTTTTTATCGGTCGTCTTAGTTTATGTAACTAAGAACACGCTGTCCAAATTTCAGCAAAAACAAAGAAGCGGCTAACGATTTTTTACACAAACTTGCACCCCCCTTTTTTCCCTTAAAAGTTGATTTCTGGGAAAAAAGTATTGCATATCATTTTTTAGGATTAGATCTACCGCTGTACCAAATTTAAGCTCAATAGGGTCAGCGGTTCTAAATTTCCCATACAAACTTTGACCCCCCCTTTACCCCCCTTAAAAGTTAATTTCTGACATAAAAACTATTCAATGTTCCTAAACACACTTCAGACAATCGTTTTACAAAATATCAGCTCAATCAGTTCAGCGGTTACAGATTTGGATACAAACGTTTTTTAGAATTAATTCCCGTTCCCGTGGAAATTTTGCAAAATCCCTTTTTATCGGTCATCTACGTTACATAAAAAATACGCTGTTCAAATTTGAGCTTTAAAAGATGGCCGGTTACTGATTTTCTACTCAAACTTCTACCCCCCCCCCCCCCTCTTCCCCCTTCAAGGTTGATTTCTGGGATAAAAAGTATCCCATATCATTTTTTAGGACTCAATCTCCCACTGTACCAAATTTCAGCTCAATGGGGTCAGCGGTTACGGATTTGCATACAAACATTTTTCGGGAATAATTCCCGTTCCCGGAGGAATTTTGCAAAAATCCCTTTTTATAGGTCGCCTTCGTTACCTAAAGAACACGCTGGTTTAAATTTCAGCTTAAACAAAGAAGCGGTTACCGATTTCCTATTCTAACTTTGACCTCCTTTATCCCGCCTTAGAGGTTGATTTTTGGAATAAAAAGTATACCATTCAATTTTTTAGGACTCAATCTATCTCTGTACCAAATTTCAGCTCAATAGGGTCAGCGGTTCTAAATTTTCCATACAAACTTCGACCCCCCTTTACCCCCCTTAAAAGTAAATTTCTGACAAAAAAACTATTTGATGTTTCTAATCACAATCCCAACTATCGTTTTACAAAATTTCGGCTTAATCGGTTCAGCGGTTACGGATTTGCATACATTCGTTTTTCGGGAATAATTCCTGTTCCTGAGGGAATTTTAAAAAATCGCTTCTTATTGCACGATGAAATCTTTTTACGAATACGCTGTCCAAATTTCAGCTCAATCCGTCCAGCCGTTTGGGCTGTGCGTTGATAGAACAAAAGTGTACGAACGATTTTATATATAATAGATAAGCAAATCTTTAGATAGATATAACTCTTTTATTTAAAAACCGATTTAAATAAAACCAATACTATTTACAAATTAGAGAAATTTGCAACGTTTTAGCGAAAACTGCATACAATTCGGTTGTGCCGTTTTATCACACATAAGTAATAACCTTTTTACAAATTAAGCCTAATAAAACTACTCTGGTAAATTTTCGTTTATGGCCACATCGATAGATGGCGTATTTTTAGTTTGTCGCACTTTTTGCTTTTTGATTTTTTTGAATTGAATTTACTTTATATTCTATTACTTTTACTTCGAAATTTTGATGTAAATTAGGGGCGATGTGTCCGATATAAATGATTATTATTTATTTTATTATTTTATTTTACGTTTCCCTAGGAAAAATTGACAAAATGTTTTACGATCTAGATCGCGCAAGCGACTTTTTCGCGTCGTTTTGTTCATATGCGTATTTTCACAGTTCACCTTAGTAAAGGATCACAATGAATGGGGAGAAATTTCCATTCTTATTATATGTATGGATATGGATTTTAAGCTATGCTTACCCAGGGTAAGCCCGCCCGTGAATTAGTTTCCGTAACCATCCTTGCCATTTTTGATACACATTTTCTTATATTGAAGTAAAATATACTCCTTCTGAATAGGTACCTACTTATATCTTCAAGATTGTAATAAGTAGGTACGCTTTGATTTTTCACTTTTCATATTTTATGAACTTATCAATTATCACGGCACAGTTCAAGCTCTAAAAGCTCAATATCTGAAATTAATTACTTTTCTACTCTATCTAACGAAAGAATTTTGAAAATTCAAGCACATTAAATAAAATAAAATGCGACTATGATATTTGTATGAAGAAAAACTTAAGTTAGCTTGGCTTACGGTAGAAATGAATAAGATAACATTAGCCCATAGCCAAATATTTAGAAGACAGGCGTCAACCATCCCTAAACAAGATAAGGTAATCCTGGCATCTTTTTGTAAAGCCTCGAAAAGGCTCTACTAACAGAATTATGTGCTATTGACTAAATTAACATTTCCGTAGCGATCGTAATACCAATAACAGTAATCATAAAAAACCTTTAACAGCAGCACTTGAATAAATAAATGTACCTAGATATATAGTTACAATGTATTGATGTGATTGTTTCTTTCCCGTTCATTTAAGAGGGCGGGGGATTTCGCACGACATTGGTCAAATTGATCAAACCGGGTAATGTCATGGCCCAGTGGCCGTACATCCGGCTTGTAACCCGAAGCCTCTGAATTCAAATCTATGTGTGGCATAATTTTCGTTTTGACAGGCTTTGTTGAAATCTTGATGAGCTGATGCTGATACTGCAAAGAGGTATCCTATGATTGTTCTTCTACACTTTACCATATCGTCGAATTATTAATATTGAACTTAATTCGTCATAGGCCTCTGATGTTCTGTATACGTGTCGACAATGAAGAATATAATATTTAAGGTTTTATAAAAAAATAAAATGCGTGTCTCAACGCTTTTAACAATATATTTTGATGTGCCTATATGTCATCCCCAACAATAAAGAAATTAGCCACTTTAATTACTATTTTGCTCAAAATATGAGGACTATTTTAACGTAGGCAAATAAATAAGCATGTTTAATGTAGGTAGCTTCGATCATAAATTCTAATCTCTCCAATAAAGCAACCCATTACTTTTCCTTTGCTAATATTTCAGGCGAACACACATCAAAAGGTCATTTACCGCGCGTTAGTTTCAATTTCAAGTTCAATTTCGTTGGCAAATGGCAACACAGTCACAATATGGCGGATAATCAATCAACATTGAACGGTTCGTTACCTTTCAAATTATCAAGTTTGTACTCATTCGTACGCTCATCAGTTAGGAAAAATAAGTGTTGCCATACTTTATATAAGTTTTCCATTTATTCAAACGTGAATTTTTGTCATTTGGTTTTTATCAGGCGCGCGTATTGAAATCCCGCATTGTGTGGCACAACAATGCGCATTCAGCGCTTGTATTCAGTGTTCAGTAAATCTTAATTCATTGCTCGGTGTCAATTGCAAAGCGGTTTACAGCGCTGCTTGCGCTGAATCGGCAGAGTTAGCAAAACCTCTGTTCGATTATTGAAATGGGAAGCGGTGGGTAATGCCATTAACGATTGTTGTCGGTTGCGCGCAGAACACCGAACACCCTGTTTGTAGGCTTTTGTGGATTATCTGTTAATAGCACCCATTTTAGACGGGTCGTTGGATGAGGTGTAATCTCGTTAAATCTGGGCTTTTCTAATTTCTGGCAGTTACGTACAATAAAGGGGGGAACTAGGGTTCCTCATCCCACCTTAACCTATGAAAATTATATAGGTACCTACTCGTTTTATAATCAAAGATTAATTTTCCAGTAAAAAGCCAATAATTCAATGACATATATTTTCAATATTATTATGTTCTCGCTGTGGTTGTGTTTGTATAATACACAAAATGGATATAAAAGCTGATGTAAAATTCTCTTTCTGAGCACTGAGGGTGCTAAAAATACACTAATCATATAAAACCTGCAGGGTCAACAGTCGTACGAAAACGTCCCTTCTTCATTGGTTAGTGCGTGACACGTTATTTCCCCCAATTCTTACCTTAACATGCCACTAAGTACATCGTCAAAATGCCCGTCCATCTCCCATTACCCTATATAGTGTGGAGTGTGGTATTAACTAGCAACATCGTTCTGCACTCAAGAAAGAATGATTAATTCGGGGTTAGGCGCGAAATGAGCCAACATCTCCGCCCAGAGAGGGTAGAACTGGGTAAAACGTATTTGTTTTAACGGCCCATCTATCATGTCGCGCCATTTTTATAGCCCTCAGTGGCTTCTGATAGTTTATGGGTTATTTCGTACCTCTACATCGCAAATGTTTATGGTTGACTTCGGATGTCGAACTACTGGAGAATCTTAATAGCGAAGTACCTGTTGTTTATATGTAGGTACACATGTCACACACTTGCGAGCGATCAAAGCCAATCAATTCTCAACTATGTTCCATAGAACTGGACACACAGACTAGCAAATAAAGCTAGGGGCTAACTACTATCTGCCGCCCAGCAGTAATTTTTTACACAAGTAGGATGAAGGTTACCTACTCATAAAATGGAAATTATTATAGTGTTTATGCAGTGTGTTAAAAGGTTAGGTTTAATACAAAGCATGAACTAGAAAACAATCATACCTTGCTACTAATACGTATTGGAATATAGGTACTCTAAATTATGTTTTAAATTGTGGTTTGCTCAAAATTATCAAATTACATATTTACATTCCACCCTTTCAATTAGGTACCCCTATTGACCCCCATAATAAACACGAAATCCAGTTTCTTTACACATAATACAATTGTTAACTACATCCAATGCTAATTTCTAACATAAATGACAGTAAACTCTGCTTTAATTGATTCCGTCTAAACACACACCAATAATGACAAAGGATGCCTCGATCCTATATATGTATTTGCAGTTGTTAATTAGAATTCAAACAAAACATTACGAATTAACTGTTTAAACAAGGACAAACCAAATCATTGTAATTATTACACGTATTTATTTGTATTAGCAATGAGATATAAATCTTGTCTCAAATAATAATATTATGTTCACAAATAAATTAAAACGTTAGGGTGTTCGAAGTGGGGTGTAATAAGGTAAATGACAAAACTCAATTTAACCATAATATTACATGAGTATGTTGTACTTGTATTTATTGTGTGGAAATATGTATATTTAGACTTAGAAGTAGACTTTATTAACACTGACAAACAACCACAAGACAAACATCGTGCTCGTCTTACCCTGCATAATAAATTAAATTGAATCAATTCAAATAAAACGATATGAGCTAATCCGTTCCGAGGAGTTATTCCTCCAATTCAGGCAGCCAGTTTAATCCGGAATCCGCGCTTCGCAGGCAGTCTGCTTCAAACAAATGACGTAATAAACGGGCAAACAAAAACAAATTATGAATTACTGGGACCTCGTGGTATGAATGTAAATAATACCTTTATAGGGGATGTTGGTTTAAATGTCTGGGGAGCGAGTTTATTTGGTGAAGTTGAGATGCGTGAGGCGTTTACAAGGCGCACGTGCGGAACCATTCATGATTTAATCGTGAGAGTTTTATCATAACTTTGAGCTGGAAACCTTTATATTTTAACCACGTTAAAATATCGACCCATAAAACATTCAGGTTCTTTTACCTGTTGTATTCGAGCTTTAGAAATTCAGCGGAAAAAGCGCTGCAATAAACACGGCAGATATTTCACAAAAGGTCCTCGTGAACGTACCTTCTTGTGATTCCATTTAGTACTTATCACTCGCGCAGCCATCGCGCCAGTTTCTATAATTTATGCGAACTGTTCCAGATGCCGTTGTCCGGAAAACATAAAAGCTTTCAAGCGACGTTTCATTGCGCCCCCGAGTAATGTCTGCTGTGGCCCCAACGACATTCAAATGAACTGAACGTTTAGATATTATAATAACCATCATAAGGCATGTCTTGTAACTTGTAACCTTTAAAATGTTTGATAAGTTTCATGATGGTTATGCTACGATAAAAGCCTGGATAGACCATTGCATACACAATAAACAGTAATCCAAGAATGACCGTCAGTTTTCATCCAATTTACAAGAGAACTTAGTGAGGCTTTCACTTAACAGACGTCAAGAGGTTCACAACTATTAATCTTGGGACGCTTCCCGAAACAATTTATTACGAAGGAGCGTTAGCGGGCCTGTAAATTGGGACGTGGAGATTAGGTGTGGGTCAGAATAATAATATATTCCGATGTTAACAAACGATCCAATGCACACGAATGGTGCGAGTTGAAAGCCGTCACGCACACCTTTCATAGTTATGACTATGTATGTATAGGTACAGCTGCCAAAAGCGGTAGTCCCAACACTAGCGATGAGCGAGAGACGAGATTTCTCCAGTCAAGATCTGTATAAGATGTAAACAACGAATGTAAAAGATGTAAAAAAAACGTTCGTTTGTCGCTCTGTTTCTTAAAAGAGATGTTTAAAAGAAAAGGGAATAGGGAGTAAGTTGAGCTTATAGAAAAATATAATAACCAGATAGATAGCTAGTAGGTAGACTTGTCTAGACTCTAGACTAGAGAAAGGAAAGTAAAGATGAATCATGAAGCGATACCGACATTACAATAACCATTTTAGATGTACCGAATAGCTGTCGCGTTACACCAGCTCGTGGTTTATACCTCCCCGGGTAATCAACTTTAATGAACAATTTGAGACATCTAAAGTGTCTCCACTGTCCGTTGTGGCCGTGTAGGTAACAATAGCCTCCACAAAGGCCTCGCATGAGACGGACAGCTCAGTCGGGTATGCGAGGAACTTAAAACTGTTTCTAACACTGAAGTGGATCATTTCGCCGAGTCATGTGCGCGCAATTAAACTTGTGTGGTAACTTCGACCTGTGTTTTGTACTGGGAGCCTGGTACCATTAAAGTTCAGTCTATTAAGAATATGATTAATTACTCACTCCAAAGTTTGGACGTCATCGGTAATTAGCACACTACCTAAGGTTTCAACATTAATAAGCATTTAGAATGCATAAAATCCCAGTCGAAACAATTATTGCATTATAATATTTTAAACAGACCAAATCATGATTAATTTAGGTAAAAAGTTAAAGGCTACAAAAAACAGATGAGAAAGATCTACGTAAAGACGAACTTCAGCGTTATTATAAAGGTGAAAATAAATTACAAAAACAGTGCAATGGCCGCGCATTTTGCTAAATTTCGCTCGGCTGCGAGCAAAGCCGAATATTAAAATGAGTCTAATTAATTTACGAGAACGAGATTAGAGGATAATTGGACGAAACGATGAACAGCGATGTAATATTTGGGTAGGTAGTAGGCATAGGCGGATCCAGGATTTGGTTCTGGGGGGGGGGCCAAGGTGCAGAAAGGCAAGAATATTATCAGTTTTACTAAGAAAAAAGTGTGTTTAGGTCGCTCTGAACAATTAGAAAGTTCAAATATCCTTAATAATGTGTGCGAGCAGCTCGCTGCGAGCGCCGAGAAAAAAATTATAGTCTTGACTATGAAATATGTGCAAAATTCGTAACTCTACAATGCTTCTAGGGGGGGCCTTGGCCCCCTGCCCCCCCCCCCCCCTACATCCGCGAATGATAGTAGGTACGTGTAACGTGTACGTTTAGATGGGGAATTTACAGGACAAAGACTTATTTAGGTGAAATGGGCGTAAATGTTATGTTCATTTGTTTTTTGTTAAACTGCGTCTAGTGATTTTACCTGCTGACAAGTATCCTATGTAGGTTAATCTCTTCTAATATATAAAATTCTCGTGTCACAGTTTTCGTTGCCATACTCCTCCGAAACGGCTTGACCGATTTTGATGAAATTTTTTGTGCTTATCCGATATCTATGAGAATCGACCAACATCTATTTTTCATCCCCCTAAATGTTAGGGGTAGTCCACCCCTAAATTTTTTTTTTTATTTTTTAGACAAAATTTTTAATTTCTATTTTTTTATGATACAACATACAAAAATACATAAAATCCTCAATTTTCACCCTTCTACGATTAACCCTTATTTCTTAATAGCCATTTTAGTAATTTAATCATTTTTCCTCTCCGGTCGAAAAATGATCAATCGTCATTTAATTAGTTATCCCCGCCAGATGTCTACAGGTGTCACTTCTGACCCAGTAAACAGCACGGAGTAGGGATGAGAACGAAGCCGGTCTCCTTTCTTTCTCACTCCCTACACAGTTGTCGGCCATCATTATTGTTTATGCATCAAGTGTAGTAGTAACGTTGACAATTATTATTTTGCTATCTCAGTACACTGAGACTCTCATATTAACTTTTAATCATTCCTATTTTATCAATAATAATTAAATTATCAATTTTGAGTGTATTTTGCACGATTAGTTATTAATCAAGTGATTTTATAACCTCAAAAGTACTCAACACGTGACACGAGCTTCCAATAACAACGGATTTTGTGTTGTAAGTATACTTTTTTTTTATTTATATCGAAAATGTTGTTGATCTTATAAAAATGTAATTTTAATTTAATTTTATTAAAATAATGTAATTGAACAATTAAGATTTTAATAGTTTACAAAAAATCAATCATTATGAATCTTTATTTTGAAATGTCAATGGAAATATTGGTTGTATGAAAAAAATTTTCAAAAAATAATGCTTATTTCACGCATATACCACATTCTTACATACATACAATATACAAATTCTAACATACATACATACTTCCAATAAGTAAGCTATTTTTTGTCTACACTAGAAATTACTAGGAAATTATTTATATGGCAAAACAACGTTTGCCGGGTAAGCTAGTACCTCTATATTATTCTAGAGTTTATCCTACCAAGATACAGAAATTCTTCTAAATCGGTATATTAGTAGGAAGTAGGACAGCACTAAATTTGCCTTGAAGAATGCGTGTGTTTTTAACGTTCTATAAGTTTATTATTAAGGCTAATAGAGATAAAAGTTATTAATGTTCAGAAGTAGGATAAAGTGGTAAGGTCGCGTCGTGGAGAAAGAATATCAAAGGCGCTGTCTTTCCATCCATTCGCAATCTAATTTTTCTTTCAGAACGGAAATGAGTAAAACAGAAAATATAACTATAAACGCAGCTATAAATCCCATAGTTTGACAAAAGCAGGATTTTCCTACACCGAGCAACAGGCAAGTTTAGCAGACTTACGCCACTAAACATTTCATAATTCCCCGACAAAACTGCCAGCCTAAACAAACACAATATTATTCGAGTAACAGAGTACAATGGATAAAGACGTGCCCCGAGCGGATTTAGGATTATGTGCCTAGTCGAAAACGGCTTAATTACTACACCTTAAGGTTCACATAAGACTCCACATTTGGCCAAGTACATATTTTCACATCAGAATAGTTCCTCTGGTAAAGCAAAAGTTACCTTGTTATAGTTTTCTAGATCTATCATTAGAGTCGAGTGCTTTTGCACTAATTAAATCTTCTATCAGTCTAATCCGAATTTTTCAAATAACGGACAGATGTCGAAGTTCTTTAGGTAAAAATCTACCATGACTACATAGTAGTTATCATACAAACTGTAATTTAATGGGTAACTGTAAATAATAAACTGTAAATAAAAAAACTGTAAATAATTAGATAGGTAGGCACTTAGATACCTGGATCATAAGTAACAAATGTTTTAAAATAAAAACTAAAATCAACCTGAATATTCCCACTCTATCCCGAAATAACAAGATTAGTTTCCAGCTAAAAGGAAAGAAAATGCCATAGACGTCTCAGTGTTAATCAAACGGTCAATCTCGCAGATCATACCCTGAATCATTCCACTTTGCATCACGCCAGAGTTACTTCAAAGAGAAAAATGATGGATTTTTCAAAATTGTTTTATCCCGAGAGCGACGCGGCCCGCGGCTGACTAGATCTGTGAGCTGCTGGCTATTCAACCATTTAGTTTAGGTATTATTATCAGAAGATATCTGGTTTCTTTGTATTTTTTTACTGTGCATTAAATATGTCAGACTAAATTATAAGTATTTGCCTGTCTGCCTCCATAATCTTTTTTTGCGGAGGCCTACGTCATTAAACATATCTGTGTTTCAAATTTTAACCAAATCCTTTCAGCGGTTTGAGGTTACATTCACTCAGTCCACCACGATTAAGTATTTTAGTTATTTATACGTTATAGTTTTTACACGATTATGTTAGTTTTATTTGAAAGACTACTTCGAAAGTGTTTTATGATATTTCATAATAATTTTATGGTTAGGTATTGTTTGTGATTTCTAACACAGTAAAATTCACCTGCGGTTTAATTAAATTTCATAAAAATCTGTCCGCCCTAAAACAAAAATAACGGCTCAATACCAATGGTTACGCGGTCGTTTTTAATTTAAATATCGTCGTAAAACAAACATCAAATTGCTGGCAACACTGGCAACTCTGGCCTAGGTATAAAGGCTGTATTTACCCAGTTGATGAAGCCACCGCACTGGCTGGTTTTAATTACTGGAGCACCCTGCGTACGGCCGAGATAAAACACCCAGTATCCAGGTCAGCTTACGTCTAATATGGTCAGGTATATTGCCAAGTGCAATCGTTATTTAGGGCGTGATTAATTAAAATGTGGCGTTTGCTTCGTAAGCTATAAATACAGGTAAAAGCTTTAAAAAGAGTAAAGTCTTGTATACCAAGGTTTTCTTGTTTGTTGTAGTTTGGAAGTCCGTCCCTGTATCCAAATCTTACTCCAACTAATTTTATAAATATGCGAAATAATAAATGTTTGGTAAATTTTCACGCCTAAACGGTTAAACCGATTGAGCTGAAATTTGATATGCTATATTTGAGCTTGAGCTATATTTGAGCACTTGTTTTGTCTGCTTTAAAAAAACAATAAAGCTTAGATCCTGGAATAGCTAGGATTCTTTTCAACGGGTAAAACTATGGAAGGCATAATATTTTAAGGCGTAATAAATACAGAGCGAGTTTCATAGAGCTTATCTACTTCTTATAAAAACAGGTATTAAATACAGAATTTGTTGCAATTGAAAAAGGTATCTAGTAATATCAATTCTACATAGCGAAGTCACCGAAGCGGAAAGGGGATACGAAATCAAAAGGTTGTATAATTGGCATACACTATAAAACCGCAGCGCAAAATCAAATTCTATTAATTACGACCACAACCCGATTCCGCAGATTTAATAGGACAAACTTTCCACGAAGCACAAAGACACACTGGAGTAGAAACTCAATAACACTCGAGAGAGGGTCTCGGTAGGACTTGTTACGGTGGATTTACCAAACGTTCAATAAGGAGGGCCGAATAATGGCTTATTCAAATTTAACGTTGGAAAAATCGCTGTTTGGAAAACCGATCTGGGCTCTACCACCTGCGCCCGCCGATCGGACTTGTGGATCTACGATTACTGTTAAACCTCGAAAACACATTCGTATAATAAGCAATCAATAATAACTGCTATTTTTCAGACAATACTTTCATCCATAATAGGATTTTTTTGATTATATACAAGCGTTTGGCGCTTTTTGAGAAGTGATTTATCTCGCTTTTTAGGTAGACTGCTACCATCTACGGGCGCATCGTCTACGAGTACGAATGACTTTTAAAATTACGGCAATCTATATTCAATTCATCTTCATTGCGTTATCTTTTACATACTCCTACAATGCTTTATTAAATAAATTTAATAAATGAAGCTTCATCTAAATTAGTTAAATTTAGTCGAAAAAAATACTTATCCCAGATCTTGACGAATTGCGCGACACAGAAAGAATTTTAACGGTACATCTCTGCGACCAACTTTTACTACTCTAAAATCGTAAAACATCCCCCATTTAGTTCTGACAAGGGACAAAAACTTTTTTGTGTCCCTTCGCTTACCTAAGCTCCCTTATTTATAAGATTTAGCTACCTACTTCTATACTAAATTATAAAAAATATAAATAGGTACCTAAATGTTTGTTATGAGTAGAAAAAAGTGGCATTTTAAGAAAATGACTCTTTCATGACCGAAGAATGTTGAAGGGCTACATACGCACCTACGCACTCTGCGGTTAATTTAACGCAGTGCAGGCAGTCATCCGGCTTTCAGTTATCAAAAATATATGTACTGAATCAAATTTTTACGCTATATATGTAAAACCAAATTGTATATCACAGTGATCATTGGTCGTGTAAGTATTCATTACGACATATTATATATATAATTTATTTTAATATTAATCGCACCAAATCACAATGTACAATGGCTTGTAAAAGTAGCCAAAAAAAATTGGATCTATTACCATCATCATGGACCTCTTACATCTTTAGTAATGGTTCCAGCGATGTACAATGTACATGTTAATGATTCGGCAGTTCAAGGGTATTTAACGTATTTCATTATTAAAGGTAAATAAGACAGAATTTGAAAACGCTGCCATCAAATCAACAATGAATTAAACCAGCGTTGCTAATGCTTCGTGTCATTAAGGAGTAATTAATCAAAAACCAGGAATGGAAAGCTTCCAAAAAATGAGGCATTCATACAAATTGCTTAATCAATACTAATTTTGTTTTATGCAATATCTTGATAAAAACATTTTATTTCTAGAGATCTAGTCAGCTCGGTAAGATTATAATTATTATTATAGTTGCATTGCTTGCCCTGTTCAGTATCGCTTGAACCATTACACTAATCCACTGTGATGTCTAAAAGAACTATAATTCTCCCTTAGACCTGTAGTTGAAAAAAACCCCCAACGCAATACGTAATTCACCATTTTTTGATGGCGGCCATCTTGGATTTTAAATTTTATATAGTGGGCTGTATTCTACTCGTTAAGCCCTTTCATTTGATACCCATATTGAGGGGGTCGTGGAAGAAAAAAGTAATCCGCCATTTTGTAGCGGCGGCCATCTTGGACCGATTTTCACCAAACATGGCTAAGAACACTCTCGACTAACTCTACTTTCAAACAAAAAAAACTAAATCAAAATCCGTTCATCCGTTTGGGCGCTACGATGCCACAGACAGACACATACACACACACACACACACACACACACACACACACACACACACACACACACACACACACAGACAGACAGACAGACAGACAGACACGTCAAACTTATAACACCCCGTCGTTTTTGCGTCGGGGGTTAAAAATGTGTGCAAATAAGGATGTGTACATACTTAAGAAAAACCAAGGGCACAGTTAATAATATTTAATAAGAACTTACTTTTGTGAATAAACCTCAATATAGGCACTAAAGTTTATGAAATCTTATACAAGTTTCATACAATAACTGTTTTCAAAAGGATTATGCAAAGATTCTCATAAAACCACAGTATATTTTCATAAAACTTTATACTTCAATATTAGGTATTTTATATACACAGAAAACTGTTATTATATTTTTTTGTTTGGCATTCATTTGTATTATAACAAGTGGAATTAAAAAAAACTTTTTAAAACAAGCTTTTGTTATCATTGCCATCTAGCACCAAAATACCCGTCAAGGCATATCAAATGAGCCCAAACTCAATGAGGTTTTGTCGTTTAATTACAGAGTTTCTATGGCCGCCTTCCTGCTCCATCATCAGATCAGCTCGATGTCATAATAATATTGAATTATCATCTGATTTATACATGCATGCAATATTTCAGCTCAATCGGAAACTGGGAAGTGGAGCGAATTGAACTTACAAGATTTGATTACAGACAGACAGACAACATACAGCAGACAGGTGAAAGTAAATAAAAGCTTTTTAAAAAACTGCAACTATTTCTTTGAGATCTATGTAGGTACTTAGTTTACAAGTAGTAGTGGATAGAAGACTTAAAGTCATATCACAATCAAATATATTTAATATTTTTGTATTTATAATAAATAATAATAATAAATAATAATAATAATAAGCCCCCCAAATCCTACCTTACGTCCGAGTCGAACACCAGACCACGTGGGGGGCGGACACGTGTACAATCAAAACTTACACGGCTAACAAGGTAGGTAAACCCATCAATATGGAGACTAGAAGTAAAAGAATACGTATAGGGTCGCTGCCCGAGGATCGTCGGGGCCCGTCCGTAGCTGGTGTCGGACGTGACAGTATGCTAGCCAGTGACTCTCAGTCGGGCGGCTGGGTGGGAGTCAGGGACGCGGGGGGGAGGGGAATGTCCCAAGAAGTTACAGCCGAGAGTAGGAGTAGTAGTAGGAGCAATAGTGTAGCAGAGATGCCGGCCGAGGATGTTTCACAGGAGGCACCAGCCTCTCAACCTGTGACCACTGTAATGTATGAACATAGCAATAAGTGATGCACCAATAAACCAGTTGTCGTCCAGCCTTGTGTTTGTATTGACGTCCCGCTATTTGACATTTGGCGAACGAGGATTATATTTAATGCAAAATGGCGGATACCGCGTGTGCTATCATCGGTAACATTAAAGAATTTCGGCTTAACAGTGATGATGTGTGGAGTGCGTATATAAAAAGAATTAGATCATTCTTTCTAGTGAATAATATAAAACCCGCGTTACAAACGGCTTATCTCATCACTTTGGTGGGAAACGAAACGTATGAATTGATAACAATCTTATGCAGTCCGGCCGAACCGGAGTCGAAATCATTCGAGGATTTGGTTAAATTGGTCGAGGATCACGTGAACCCAAAAGGCAGCGACATGGCCGAGCGCATGAAGCTGCGAGCGTGCCTGCAAGCAGCAAACGAATCAGTCAACGAGTACCTACTTCGATTAAAAAAGCTGGCCATGACGTGCAAATTCAAGGGTCAAGAAGCGCTCGAAGAGAATCTTCGTGATCAATTTGCCTTCGGACTGCGCAGCGAGAGATACAGGCAGAGATTGTTAGCAGAGAGGGAGTTAAGTTTCACACGGGCGGTGACGTTGGCCACTGCGCTCGAAGCGGCGGAGTTGGAGGCCAAGCTGGGCGGCGGCGGCGGCGGCGAAGCCGAGGCTTCGACCGGCAGCAGCGAGGTGAACGCAGTCGGCGGCGGCGCCGGCTGGGCGCGCGCGCAGCGGCAGCGCGGGCGCGGCGGCCGCGGCGGCTCGGCTGCGGCCCCCGCCCAGCGCGCCGACTCATCCGGAGGTGACAAGTGTTATCGGTGTGGTTCGCGGCAGCATACACCCGATAAGTGCGGTTATAAAAGTGCGCGGTGCTACAAGTGCGACAATGTAGGCCATATAAGTCACATGTGTAAAAAGTCCACCAAGTCAAAGTTCCTTTTTCAAGTGGAAGAAAGTGATACGGAAGTAGATACGGATTCGCCGACTCTGTACAAAGTCGGTGACGCGGACGAGTCTGACCGACCGTGGTACTGTAGGCTCAGTGTCGAAGGTGTCACGTTAGACATGCAAGTAGATAGTGGGTCCTCGGTGAGTGCTATTTCCAAAAATACTTATGATAAATATTTTAAAGGGCGACCGCTACACGATACGGACCTTTCGTTGACGGTGTACAGCGGTGATAAAATCAAACCGGTCGGAATCATGCCTGTCAATGTAGTCAATAATGACAAATTGTTCACTTCCAATCTATATGTGATCGACAATGGCAATTGCCCACCTATACTCGGCAGAAAATGGATGCGGGAACTACAAATCACTTTACCATTAATAGCCAGCGTTGAAGCTGACAGAGACAACTTAGCGATTAACGATATAATGATAAAATATAAAAATGTTTTCGAGCCGGGTATAGGTACGTTTAACCGCGGTACCATTAGCTTGCAAGTGTGTGAGGGTGCAGTGCCGGTGTGGAAGCGCGCGCGCTTCCCGCCGCACGCCATCCGACCGGCCGTGGACGCCGAGCTGGCGCGGCTCGAGGGCGAGGGCATCATCAGCCCGGTCGAGGACGTGGGCGCCTGGGGGACGCCCATAGTTCCAGTAAAAAAACATTCAGGCGACATCCGTATCTGTGGCGATTTTAAAGTGACGGTGAACCCGTATCTGTGTGATGATAAATATCCTCTTCCGAGGATAGAGGACCTATTCGTATCCCTTCGTGGAGGGCTCACTTATAGTAAGATAGATTTAAAAAGTGCGTACCAACAAATATTATTAGACGACGACTCTAAAAGTATATGCACTATTGTTACACACAAAGGAAACTTTGTTTACAATAGATTACCTTTCGGAATCAAAACGGCACCAAATAAATTTCAGAGAATTATGGACGTTTTGTTTAGTAAATTAGAGCATGTGGCGGTATTTGTTGATGATTTAATTGTGACGGGAGCCGATCACGCAGAACACGTCAACAATTTAAATAAAGTGTTCGAAATTCTTAACGATTGTGGTCTCAGAATTAGTATTGAAAAATGTTGTTTCTTTAAAAAACGCGTATCATACCTTGGCCACGTGATAGATGCGGAAGGTTTGCACACCGAAACCAATAAAATTGACGCAGTTATGGCCGCGGAGCGACCGGGGGACATCGGGGAGCTGAGAGCCTTTTTAGGACTCATAAATTATTATGCTAAATTCGTAAAAAACTTCAGCACCATCGTCGCACCGTTGTACTCATTGTTAAAGAAAGGTAAGTCGTGGGAATGGTGCAAGAGGTGTGAGAACGCATTTAGAATAGTAAAAAGTGCATTAAAGGAAGCTGATGTTTTGATGCACTTTGACCCCGAGCTCCCGCTGGTGTTGTCGTGCGACGCGTCGCCGGTCGGTGTGGGCGCGTGGCTCGGACACATGATGCCAGACGGGCGGGTGCGCGCCGTGGCGCACGCCAGCCGCTCGCTCACATCAGCCGAGCGAAATTATAGTCAGATTTGTCGGGAAGGTTTAGCCATTGTTTTCGGCGTGCAAAAATTTCATGAGTACGTATACGGGAGACATTTTACGTTAGTGAGTGACTGTAAACCGTTATGTTCTATTTTTGGCCCTAAAACAGCGATTCCCTTAATGATGGCCGGAAGGCTCCAGCGTTGGTGTGTTTTGCTTAGTGAATACAATTATACAGTTAAATGCGTTAAAGCAAAAGACAACTGTCTCGCAGACTGTTTATCGAGAGCGGCGCACGTGAAATATGACGATTCCTTGAAAGATATTTGTATGAGCAATAAAGAACGATCCTCGCGTATTTACAATAGGCAAAATAAAATAATAAATTTTATAGACGCGCCGACACCCGTCTCATATAAACAGGTTGCGGAACATACGAAGCGAGATATCTTATTAAATAAGATATTAGGGTACACTATTCACGGTTGGCCAGTTAAAGGAGCATTAGATAAAGACTGTATAGATTTTTACAACAGGAGAGATTTTATTACATCGGAGCATGGATGTTTGTTGTTCGGGTACAGAGTAATTATACCAGATAGCCTTAAAGAGTTAATACTAAATCAGTTCCACAGTAGTCATGCGGGAATAATTAAAACCAAGTCGTTGGCGCGAAATTATGTATATTGGCCTAGCATGGATCGTGATATTGAATATTTGTGTAAGTCATGTGAAATATGTTTGAAAGAAAGGCCGACCCCCGAGAAAAGTCAATTAAATCCATGGCCGTGGCCAACAAAACCTTGGTACAGACTGCACGTAGACCACCTGGGCCCATTCTCAAGTAGCTACTATTTAATAGTTATTGACGCACACACAAAATGGATAGAAGTGAGCAAGGTTAGCTCGACAAACGCGGATGTTAATATTAAACAGTTAAGGGAAATATTCGCACGTTTCGGCATACCACATGAAATTGTCACAGATAACGGACCACCTTTTTCAAGCGAAAAATTTTCGAATTTTTTAATTAAAAACGGTATCTTGCATAAACCTACTCCGCCCAGACACCCTCGCAGCAATGGAGCCGCGGAAAACGCAGTGGGGCTCGTCAAGAAATGTTTTAAAAAAGCAGCTCACCAAGGACTCGCTATTGATATAGCACTCAGTAGATTTTTGTTAAATTATAGAAATGCAGTACAATCCACCACCCAGAAATCACCCAGTGAAATGCTATTAGGTCGTAGGTTAAGATCATGCCTTGATTTAATAAAACCAGATACACAAAATATTGTAATCCAAAATCAATGTAAACAGGCAAAACATTACAAAGGCAAACAGAGACAATTTGAAATAGGAGACATCGTAATGTTTAAGAAATGGAAAAATAATAAAGAAGTCTGGGAAAGGGGTCAGATAATTAGTAAAATAGGTAATAGCATGTTTGAGGTATTACATAATAATGAAAAACATAGGAGACACGTAGATCAAATATTTTTAGACAGTGCGTTCGATAGTGTAATTTACAATGATTTTGATGAGTGTAATACAGATGGGTCAATGAACACACCGAGCATTAGCCCCCGCACACCGGCGGCACAAAGTACATCATCTAATCGCACACCGGTGTCGCGGCCCGTGCCGACTGTGGCCTCCCCTTCTTCACCACAGTTTGAAGAAGCTGAGGAGTACGAGTCTGGCGATAATCAGCCATCCAAGACTGAGTACGAGTACATAAATACACGTCCTCGTCGCAATAAGCGTATGCCTATTGATTTGGAGTTCGATTAAGGGATAAGAGATTGTTACGCCCATAGATATTATAATAGTAAGAACCTATATGTATAACTGTATAGTCACATTATAATCAACTAGCTTCTTTCATTTAATTTTTCTTTCTAGATGTAGAAAATACTTATTTTCATATTTTTTTTGTGTTAACGACATTGTCAGCTACTTTTATTTTGTATTTTTTTTTCATAATATAAACAATAAAAAAAAAAACAAACTTTGTTAAACTAAATTTAAGATGGTTCTTTTTTTTATGGGGGGAAATGTGTAATGTATGAACATAGCAATAAGTGATGCACCAATAAACCAGTTGTCGTCCAGCCTTGTGTTTGTATTGACGTCCCGCTATTTGACAACCACCAAAGCTGGAAAACCCAGAGTGCGCATGAAATGGACTGAAGATATGAACCTGTTTATCATGCGCACATACCTTTACATAACCAGACTAGACACAGATAGGACGATGTACTGCCAAAAGTTACTGGACGAATTCAGGCTTAAATATCCGGATATGAAAGTCACCAAACAGAGGGTAATAGATCAAAGAAGAACAATTATTACACATAAACTACTGTCCGATAGTACCATAGAATATTTAAAGCAAGAAATTGCTGAACAGCTAGACAGAGAAGACAGAGAAAACGCTTTACACATAACGACATCACCAATCCCACCACCTCAATCAATAAATAGTTCACAAACTCCTAACAATGCAATAGACCTAAATATATCTCATTCACCCATAAACATGCAAACACAACTAACATTACACACTCAAAACAATGAAATAGTATCTACTCATGCATCAACCCAAACAATTTCGACCCCAAATTTAACATCAATAACCCAAGAAATGCAAAATGAGCAAACTACTGATCCGATTGAACACTTGAACGAATCAGCACAAGAACTTATCAATCAATTAGAAACAGCACTCATCCAATACACAGGCACAGATCCTGTAGCACGTCCTAAACTACCCAGAATAAGAGAAAATAAACGCCTGCACATGTACCTAAACATATTCAACACACAAATACTTAGCAAATTCTATTCAATTGACTCTGATATCAACCATATCCATACACTGATATACTGCAGTGCATTGGTAATTAGTGAAAGACTCGGATACAAGATCAGACAACACAATTCAACCACACATGGAAAAAAACGGAAACCTCTAAAACCCGCATGGCAGATTAGGCTAGAAATAGATATAAAACATCTCAGAGCTGATATAGGACGCCTTACACAATACATTAAGTTTAATAATAGATCGAGAAAATTAGTTGCCGAAGTTGAGGAAATTTTCAGAAGAAATAAAATACATACACAACATGAAAAAGACAACCATAGACCGGAAGAATATTTAGATACACTTAAACAAAAACTGACCCTAAAATCTCAACGTCTGGCAAGGTATATGAAAGCACTAAAAAGAAAAGAAAATAATAGTTTGTTTTCTACTAACGAAAAAGGATTTTATAGGACACTGACGAAGAGCGATGATGTGAACTGTGACATAAATAATAGTAATGAAAATGCAATACCTGAAGTTGAAGATCTTAAGAACTACTGGACCAATTTATGGAAGAGGCAAAATGATCACAATGATAATGCAGAATGGATAGAAAAAGAAATGGATAGGATGGAAAACACTGAAACGATGGAATTTACTGATGTGACTAGCGATGACGTGGCTGATGTTACAAGAAGAATGAAAAATTGGAAAGCTGCAGGCGCAGATAACGTTCATAATTTTTGGTACAAGAAATTTTTTACACTGCATGAAATATTGGCTAAAAACATCACTGAACTGATTTCGGGGGACCAAGACCTACCTAAATTTATCACTAAAGGTGTTACTTTCATGTTACCTAAAAGTAGAGACACAGGAAACCCAACACAATACCGTCCAATAACATGTTTACCTACAATATATAAGCTGATCACGTCGTGTATAACCCGAAAAATTAATATTTTTATTGAAGATAACAACATTCTATCAGAAGAACAAAAAGGGTGCAGACAAAACCATATGGGATGTAAAGAGCAGCTTATAATAGATTCCACAGTTTTGAAACACGCAAATACTAAGAAAAGAAACCTAAATATTGCATATATAGATTATAAAAAAGCATTTGATAGTGTTCCACATTCCTGGCTAATACGAGTCTTACAGATATACAAAATTCACCCTACTATAATAAATTTTCTAAGAAATGCAATGACTGAATGGAAAACAACTTTACACCTCACTAACGGAAACCGTACTCTTACCACTGATGAAATATGTATTGAAAACGGTATATTTCAAGGAGACTCTCTAAGTCCGTTATGGTTTTGTCTGGCTCTAAACCCACTATCTTACCTTCTCAATGACACCAACACCGGATACAAACTAAATTCAAATACATCCATTACTCACTTGATGTATATGGATGATATCAAAATTTTTGCTAGAACAGATAAAGATCTCAAAAAACTTTTAGATGTAACTTCTCAATTTAGTCAGGATATAAACATGACATTTGGCCTTGATAAGTGTAAAATACTTCGTATCCATAAAGGTAAGATGGTGGACAATAACTCGCACTCTAACAATAGTCACTCAGATGACTCGGATAATACCAACAACATATTCGATCACATGGACCCCGCAGACACATACAAATATCTAGGAATTCACCAATCAAACATTATAGATCATATTAAAATCAAAAATAATCTGATAGGCAAATTTACTCAAAGACTAAACCTTCTATGCAGAAAACAACTTTATTCAAAAAACCTCTTTAAAGCCATAAATACCTACGCAATCCCAATTCTAACGTATTCTTTTGGTGTCATAAAGTGGACACAGACTGACATTAAAAACCTAGAAATAAAAATCAGGACTACACTCACAAAACATAATTATCTTCATCCAAAATCAGCTATAGAGAGAATATCAATCAAGAGACAGAAAGGTGGAAGAGGACTAATCGATTTAAAGATTTTGTGGGAAGGACAGGTGAACAATCTCAGACAATTTTTCTACAAAAAAGCGAACTCCAGCAACATCCACTCTGCAATAATAAACTTAGATAGCAATTTTACACCACTCAATATGAACAACAGAAATAACGAGTATTCTTCTCCCGCCGACCAAAACACAGAAAAATTAAACAGATGGCGTTCCAAAGAACTTCATGGTAGACATCTACACGACCTTGAACAAGAACACGTAGATTTAGATGCCTCCAATAAATGGTTGAAGTTAGGTTCCTTATTCCCGGAGACAGAAGGATTTATGATTGCGATACAGGACCAGGTTATAAGTACAAAAAATTACAAGAAATTTATCCTAAAAGACCCCAACGCACAAAATGATAAATGCAGGAAATGTCACCGTCATCCAGAAACCATCCAACACATAACTAGTGCTTGCCCAACCCTAACCCAGACTGATTACACCCACAGACACAACCAAATAGTACACATAGTCCATCAAAAATTAGCCATTAAACATAATCTTTTGCCCTCTAAAGCTGCTGTACCATACTACCAATATACACCAAAACCGGTGCTTGAGAGCCGAGAGCACAAGTTATACTTTGATAGAGCTATACTCACAGACAAAACGATACACTACAATAGACCCGATATAACGTTAATAGATAAACTACATAGACATACATTTTTAATTGACATAGCTGTCCCAAACACTCACAATTTACAAAGAACAATAACCGAAAAGATACATAAATATACAGAATTGAAAGAAGAAATAATCAGAATTTGGAAAATGGACAAAGTATACATTGTACCTCTTGTGCTCTCCAGCACCGGAGTCATCCCTAAATATCTTCAACACTACCTCACACAATTAAATTTACCGACGAATCTTTACTTCACCATGCAAAAAACTGCAATACTCAATACATGCCGGATTGTCCGTAAATTTTTGCAGGACGACGTCACCAATACGACATCATTAGCAGTAGACAGCGGGTTGCACTTGGCCTAGGCCCGTGCGATTCGTATTTAGAAACCGAAATTCTTAAAATTTCGAGCATAAAGAAAGAAAAAAATAATAATAATAACGCCGCAGGGCAGCTCATGGCGAGCTGTTGGGGAGTAGCGACCCCACGGACCCGAGCGCCGCAGGGCAGCTTATGGCGAGCTGTTGGGGAGTAGCGACCCCACGGACCTGAGTGCTCCCGGGGGAGGATCCTGTTCCTCATCTCCGGCTTGCCTTCACCGGCCGGCCGGAGTGAACACTGACGAGGGACAGTCCCCCACCTCTGTGCTTGCCTTCATTGGCCGGCCAGAGTGGAGTCGCGAGAGCTTTTCGCTCGGAGGGAGGATGTGAAGCATAAGTGGCGAGTTGGCCTACGTGTTTAAAGTCCAGGGACACCTCTCCCCCTCCAGCCACTTGCACCAACGTTGCCCTTCTCGTCGGCTATGTAATGCCGGCCTTTATGGGGGCCCGTTTAGTGAGTGGCGAGTCATCACCTGCCTATATATATTTCCTAATGGGACGGAAGTGGCAGGTGCCGTAGTCCTAGCAATAGCCTCATTAACCATCCATTTAGAATACACATCCATAGCCTAGTTCAAGTAGTTTCCATTAATTAGCAATAGTCCTGTCACTTTGCGGAGACTGTCATTGAGCCTATTTTCTATGGATGGACTCAAAGACAGACTCCAATAAGTGTCACCCATTACATTTATATTAAAAGCTCAAAAGGGCCTCTGCACGTTGGACTTTTTTGTCTCCGTGTACGCCTATAAAAAGGCCCGGGCTTAGCCCGTGTTTAAGAGCGACATAATAATAATAATAAAGAATAATAATAATAATAAATAATTTCTTAGCGGAGGTCTACGTCATAAAACCTATCTGAATTCCAAATTTCAGCTCAATCGGTTCAGCAGTTTAAGCTGTGTCTTTCCTTTTATATATTTAGATAATCTCACTAATCTGGCACTTCAATATACCGGCACATCCAATAATCAGGCACCCTCCGCCAACAGCTCCCCTCGCCCCTCTACGTGCAAATTGGCAAAAGAATATCGTGTTGGATGTCATCATCATCATCGGCCTTTGCGTCTATTGCAGACGATTTAAGCACTGTCTGTTGGTTGCATTGGCACTTCCGTTGGTGGCTAATCACAAAAAATAGGCAAAAGCTATCTTTAGCTTATACTACGTGAAGACCATTTAATCTGGGAATCAAAAACACAAAACATGGTTTTTGATTTTACTCACTATCCAGTATCGGTTTTTAATAGTGCAGAATTAAATAATAAATAATAATAAATATTATACTGTAATAATTTATTATTAGGCACTATGTATACTTAAAAAATGTTCACAGTATTGTTTAGCTGTGTTGTATAATTTGCTGTACACTCTTCTTTCCTAAGTTTCGTCACCACAGGGGGAGAGCTGAAAATCAGCGTTGTAAACAATTAACTTTGTCTACAACATTAGCTGAGCTCTCTCCCAATTGGGCAGAGCTGCACGATGGCACGGGATGCGTCTCCACACGCAATAGGTCGTACAATAGAATGTTTTTATTTTATGGTGAATTGTGATACTACAGTACCTATGTATACGAAAAATATTCTTGTGCCTGTGCTTCTGTGCTCAATAAATATTTATCTTTCTTTCTTTCTTTCTTTCTTTCAAGAGCCCTTTCCCTTGAGTTGAGAAGACTAACATGACATGATTAAAAATATGTGCCTAAATCTATGACTATGTAGCAGGTATGACTATATATTTCATTGAAGAATTTGGACAATAAGTGTACCCGTATAATTTCAATTAATTCCACAACACTCTGGTGAAGAGATAGTGTGAAATAAATAATAAAAAATATTTTTTTATTCAACAATTAGTTTTCACAACACAAGCAATTAATTATAATTATGGTCAATTTTGATCTTGAAGAACCCGGTGCACTACTTCAGGATTCTTTTTTTGAGATTTCATTATAGGTAATCCAAGTTTTGTCAATTTTGATAACCGCTGGTCTGGATAATGGGTAGGAGGAGGCCAGGATTGGATAGGAACTGGAATATAAAAATGTTTTATTTATTATGAGTTAAAGCCTGCTTATATTTTAATCCTCCAGAATAATCTTTAAAATTAAGACTATTAGGTATAGCTTTTATGTTTGCCAAAGCTTTAATGTGCTAGCATTTATTGAATAAGTGTGAAAGTTATTAGAAGATGAATAATACTATAAAATGCTTGTGAAATTTTAATGCAAAAAATCTATTAAGTAATACGTAAGTACGACAAGAGGAAGAAATTATCTTATTTTTTAGAAAAACAGAAAAGCTCATGCTTATTTCTGGTGAAAGTAGCGAAGTCGCATCACCTTTGTAACTAAATAAAATTTAGCACCCACGCCTCTTTTGCACGTAACTTGACCTCAAAACCATTTGCTTTGGAAAGATATATTTCTTTGATAGATAATCGTAGGAAATTAACAGTAGAACATCCGTTTTCTTCGGCAATATCGATCGGCTTTATAAGGTGCCAGTCGGTGTCAATATCGGTAGAAAGCGAAAAGAACTTACCGAAAAAATCAATGGCGGCACAGCACCCTTCAAATTTAGTATCTCCGATTTACACTAAATCACGAGTTATACAATACTATAGTTCAATTTTAATAAATTGTTTAGAATTAAACAAAATCTACACAGAAGACAGAAACACAATCAAAATCGCAGAAAAACGAAAATATTAGCATAGATTAGGAGTGGGCGTTAATTCAACGAACGGTTTTTTTTAACTGTTAATCTAATGTTAACGAATTAACAGTTTTTTGTTTACTGCAAAACCCGCTAAATCTATCAACCGTTACATTCAACGATTTTGGCAATGCGCTTTTTTTTATTATCTCAACGAAAAGGTATTCAAAAGTCGCTAACGTAATCTGAAGCTGTTAACGCAAAACCAGTTAAAATTATCTATTTCTTCTGCGTTGAAAGAACGAATAGAAACGAAATATGCCGAGTGAACGCGAGGGCGCCTATGTGAGCGAGCGAGACGCCGCTAGCTTAAAATTGTACGAGCGAGAGTGAGAGATATCTATGTTTCTAAGTTCGCTTGCTACTATAAACTGCTACGTTGCCGTTGGTACAAATCTGTTACATTAATGAAAACCTAATAATAATGTTAACGGCTTTTTTAACAGGTTAACATGATGAATTTAACGGCTTCGTTGCGTTAACCCAAAAATCGTTAACGACCCACCACTAGCATAGATGGCGCTGCCAGCGACGATTCTGATGACAGTTGTCTATATAGTTGCCAGATATAAAAAGAAATCTTAATTGGTAGAATTTTATATTGAGCCGATGCAGTTTTCTTTGCCCAATAAATAATTTTGTAGTAATTTTTATATTTATTATATAATTATGACCTTATTAGTAATTTTCGTATAATCACTAAATGAATATAACGTGTTATCATTGTAGGCGAATTTTCATTGGTAAAATTGGTTACATAAGCCACATAAGAGCAAAACACCAAAGTTCAACTGGTGCGGTAACTTGAAGCAGAAGAGTCGCCATAGCCGAAAACGGCAAGATTGACTATATTGACTATGATAATATTATAAATTACGTTTATAACATTTTTTTTTGATTAAGTACATTCTGTTACGGCATAAAAATGTTATGTAGTGTCTATAATGTCTATAAGACGTGTTACTATTTTAAATAAACACAGAATAAATAAGTACTCGTACAAAAGTAAAATTAAAATTCAATGAAACAAAAGTTGTATTCTGGAGCGTCGCTTCCTGACTTTGAGGCTTCCTATTCCTACTTAATAGTAGCTGTATTCCTCAATAATAAAGTAATATAATACATAGAGCTACACAAAAAAAAAACTAGATGTTACAAAGTACAAATTATCATATTTTTAATTTAATATAATATTATAATTTCAACTATATTTATATACTTACCAACTTAATTATAATACATGCAAACAGGCCTACGAGCACTAATATTTTTTATTCTTTCAGTCTTTTGTTCATTAGTTTTAAAAAAGTTTTTGATTAATTTTAAATCACATTAACAAAATAAAAATTAAAGGCTGTGGTAATTAGGCAAAGTCGACGCCAGTATCCAATAAATCTCTAATCAGAACAGTTGCTCTTCTTGGAAGCACTCGCAGCAAGTGACCCAAACATAGGAGATGTTTAGGCACCGAAGCTTCAGGATAATTTCTGCGGACGCTATCGAGAATCGATTCGGCTGCTTCCCAGGGAGATATTGTTCCGAAATAACTTGGAATTCTGTAAAAATCAAATTTATAAATGAATATGTAGGAATAAAAATAAGGTGGATAAATTCTTTAAAATGTAAGAATTGGTTTTACCTTAGCTTGATTAAATCAGGGGATTCATCACTAACAATGAATGGATAAATATGAGTTATGGTAACATGAACTCCATCAATCTTGTGTATTCTTAGATCTTCCATCAAACTTTCAGCTAGACCTTGTACAGCAAACTGAGCAACACTCAGGGGCATCTGATCTTTGATATGACTTAGACCAGCAACAGAAGTTAGAGCTATAATGTGACCATGGTTCTTAGCTTTCATGTCAGGTAAGAAGTGGTCAATCAGCTGAAAAGAACAACAAAATAAGTATGATATTTTTAATATAGAAGTACAATAATTTTATATTTACTAACCGAGAGTAACCAAAACTTACCCAGAAATAGGAAGTAAGTGTCAGATCCAAAGTAACGTGAATATCTTGAGGTGGTAGCTCCAATAAGGATCTCGGACTCGGAATCCCACAGCAGTAAAACAACATACTAACAAAACCCACATCTTTCTTTACTTGGGCTGCCAATATTTGTACATTCTTTTTCTTTGTTATATCACATGTGTAAATATTAGCTGACCCTCCACGTTTTTTTATTATTTCTACAGTGTCTTCGTTGGCCATTTCATTCTTATCAACGCAGAGTACATTGGCTCCTAATTCTCCAAGTTGAATAGCTAGTTCACGTCCTACTCCTCTTCCAGAACCAATGACCTGAAATTAAAGATTAAAATTATTAATTATATAATATCCAGTGATTATCCAGTGAAAGAAAAGTAACTTACCAAAGCAGTTTCTGATTTTACGGACTTCAAAGGTGGTGGTCGAAACAGCTCGTAAGCGGCTTGCAAGATCGCACACACCGCGTTCATCATTACCCATGCCACATCAAACAACAGGATTATGAAGGAGTAAGTTCGGAGCAACATTTTCAATGGAAACATAAAATTCAAAAATGTACTAAATATAACATTCGATAATCCTGATTCCTGAAACATAATATTCACAATGTTATACCTACTTTTTTAACATAAGTGTATAAACATGAAAATATAATATATTATAAATTATATTTGTGACAGCTTCAGCTACTTAACCAATAATATTATAATTATAATACATACATGGATCACGTGGTTGATTAGAAAAACTAATATATAAAAGCATGAACTTTTATCACATATTTCTAAGGAGATAATACCCACCTTATGATTATGATTATTCAAAGACTTTGATTTTAACATTATTTATAAAGATATACAATTTATTATAATGTAACACAAACTGGTGACTATTTTCCTAGTCACTGGCATTGAAAGTACAAAGTTTAATACTTGATAAGTGGAGTTAGTTCAAAACCTTTGTCCTTGACCACGAACTTTCATGAAAAAATATAAAATAACAGTTATAAAATGCGGAATTAGTCATATCACTTTGTGTTATCACAGTGTATTGAGTTGATAGTTGATAACAAAAAACACGACGCCCTCTGAATTTAGAAGAATAATGTTACAAGCTGTCAGATAGAATCTACTATTATATTATTTACCTGCCAAAAAATAGTGTTTTTTATTTTATTTTTTTGGATAACTTTTATGATAATATATTACATAATATTATTTTCAATGAAATGTCATTTTTAGTTATACATTAATGACAAACTCATAAAAATATTTTTTTGTCATAATATAGGAGTAGTAGAAATTTAGTATGACGGGTGGTATCATTAATAAAATAAATAATTTTACTGGCAATATTTTTGATGTCACTGTCATTTTAATTATAAAAAATTTCCTAATTTGCGGTTTGAAAATATTAGAAATGTTTAGATAAACGTAGAATAATTATTTTCCTCTAAATATTTAACGTGAGTTACAATTTAATGAAAAAAATCTTATTAAACGAAGTAACAGTAACTCTTAAAAATAGTGAAAGTAGCAGGTAATAGTATTATCATGCAATGCAAAGCACTATTACTTCATCATTGATGCAAAGGATTTAAACAAAAATTTAACAACTAAGAAACCACTGAAATTTAAATGAAATACATTATTTAAACACCAAAAGATGGCTTTTGTTTATCAAGGGGACCCAGAATTGGAATCAAAGGCGAAGAAAGGTAAATAAAACTATACTATTTAAAATGTAGTTTTCCTAGGTAATGCCTTTTTATTTTACACCAATAGGGGAGAAGAGATAGGGGTAGGGATACTAAAAATTCACAATATACATACGTTTTCATACTAAGAAGTTTGTAATGAGTCAGTTATTACATGTAATTTCAGCTGCGGAAAGAATATCAGAGAATATGCACATAGTAGCCAATGAGCCGAGCTTGGCGTTGTACAGGCTTCAGGAGCATGTGAGGAAAGCTTTACCTCCGATGGTGGAGCGTCGTGTAGAGGTCACCAAGCTACAGCATGAATTGCAAGGACGGTGCTATGATGTGGAATATGCTCTTAGGTAAGATTTTTCACTTATTTGGACCATAGTAGAGGTATTATTGAAATTACTGGGCTAAAGAGCCTTAACATCTTATGACTCTCAAGAAAGAAGCGTTGGTATAGCGCACCCAGAATGTTACCTTTGTAAAATACTGGATAGCACTGTACTAATTTATGGGCAGCGTTATCTCTTACCTTCAGGAGAGTGTCTTGCTCGTCTTCTTATTTTCTTGTATAAAAAATATATAAATAAATTAGGGCTTAAATAAACAGTATCAATAATAATTGTGTTCATTGCCAGTCTCAAAATATCCCACGAATTCCCAGGACTAGCAATGGAAAAGGTATCGATACTGCAAGCCCTAAGAGGTATATTACTCTGCTGTTACATAATAACAGATTAAATTAAGAATGCTTTTGTAAGATAAATAAGTCCAAGTTTTGTGTAGTGGTGTGTGTTTATTCACTCTTATTACATGCACACATAACTCATCATGTGTACTCAAAGAGTTTACACTATGGCTATGGCGGCATTTTGAAGGACTATCCCAGGTGCTGGAAATTAAATTTGTATGGAAAAATCCTTTGACAAAACACAATGTTTGTGTTATTCAGCCCTCTCATTCCAAAATACAGCTGTTGTGTTTTCAGCATTCAATGTGTTACTTAACCATGATGGTATTGAAAAATAGAGAGGGCAAGATATTAAATAGTGCTTAATCCTTGTCACTACTTTATACTAAATAAAGGCAGGAAGACAAGAAATGAAATATATAAAAATATTATGTCACATTATAATTTGTTATCTATGTCCTTTAAAAGCTTGACCAATTTTATACTTTGTTGCTCTGAGGATAGGTCAAAGCATTTTGTCAACAGAAGCAGACATCACTTAAAATCTTAACACTCCCCTCGTTGTATATCTTTGAGTCTGCTCTACTAGTAAAAAGAAATATTAAAAACTATAATACTCTTCAAAGTACAAGACATAAATATACCTTACAGATACCAACAATTAGAACTAAAGTACACAGCGACAGTAACTTTTTTATGAGCATTAAAATTTATAATAAATTACCTAACTCTATTAAAACCATTGAAAACTATAATAATTTCAAGAATGTATTAAGGAAATTTTTATTGTCTAAAATTTACTACACTATCAATGACTATCTGAATGACATTTGAAATATTATCTGGAACTCTTATAATTATAATTAATATACTTTAACATTATAAAATTGTACATTAACAAATTTTTGCATGCCAGACGGTGAGACATGGAGTGCTTGTGTAGTTATAAACAACAACATCTGTAAACCTGTATACCCATGTGTGCAAATAAATGATTTGATTTGATTTGAGAATTTATACCTAATTATTATATAAAATTAACATTACTATTATCCATTCCAGTGCCGTGAAGTCCATGGACGCAGCAGCCACCAGCTTCAAGAACATTCAAGAGATGCTCCGACAATCAATATTCCTAAAACAGCAGTTAACATTTGTGGAAAGTAGGCGAAATAAAAAAGATTCTAACTCAGTGTACAAACGTCTCTCTGCTCACATTGTGTTGGACCTGCCGGACTTGTCCGAGTTCTCAATGGTGAGGGAGACAACCAATAGGATTGAGAATATGATGGCGCAAGCTCGGGGGTCTTCTGCAGAGTTGCATAGGTCACATACTACACTACATTAACATTTTGTAGAAAACACGAATCCTGTGTTTTTTAAGCACACAAACGTCATGTTTTGTGAACGAATGCTATGATACTATGATCATTTCCGTCACTGCAGATAATACAAAAAAAACCGCCGTAGCTAAAATCACCATAACACTATGTTGTGTAGGTCACCAGTGGCCCACATAAAGTACTTAGACATCTTCTGCAGCTTATGACTTAGTGCTGGCCGTCAAGGGATAATTCTTAACTAAGGGTGTCTGTTGCATTGAATTGACGCGAAGTAGGTACGCGCCTCACGGTTATTTTGAAAAATAGTATGAGCATCCACAGCGTTATCGGGGATCTGCGACGAGTTTGAACTCGCGAACCGGGTATTTGGTTGCGGGTCCGATATCTATGTCGTCACCGGCGGCGCTCGCTGTCCCGGGTTGGAGGCTCTGAGAGAGACACGCAAAGCCCTAAGAGCAAAGAGGACCTGAAGGATAGGCTATAATATTGTTAGTGAACTATCTTCCTAGATTTTTCCCTCGTTTATTAATCATTAGAAAATAAGAGAACCACGTCAAACTATGGGTCAAATTATGAAAAAGGTAAACTTAGTAATATGCACATAGCACTAACTATTAGTAATAGTATAATATACTATTATGATACTCATATTCCATCATAATGGGGCTTTCGCATTTTGTTGCATTTTCTCAATATTTGCATTAAAAAAAAACACTTGCCTAGACCTAGAAAATGTGACGTGGGAAGTAAATTTGTGTGTATAATGCTACATTAATATACCTACCTATTTATATGCACATTATAATATTAGGGTGTGTAGTGTGTGCCTACATTTTGCATCTGTGTGCACTTATACCTATTATTTGAAACACAAATTAAAATCGTTGGCAATCGTGTATTGCTAACTCCCGTTGCAGTTTAAGGCCTACCTCACACTGGGCGACAGCGATCCTTGAGCGGGTGACGAAAGTCGCCGGCGAGTCGCGACAATAACGCCGTGTGGTGGCAATATCGTCAAGAGTCACTGTCGCCCAATGTAGATAGATCTTAGAGTCTAGGGGATCGGGGGTTCGGCCGATAGTTTTGTCGATTTCTTAATCTTGGGATGACGTCGTTCGCTTTTCCACAACGACTCATCTCAGTACATTTTAGCGTTAGCCACAAGTCGCAACCGATTGTCTAGAACCTTCGACTAACTAGTATCTGTCCGCACTCTCATTGGTAGTAAGTAGATCTTCGTGACCGTTCTCCTTTTTTTTTCCTTCGTGATCTTTCGTGTCTGAGTTGGAAGACGACCAAACTATCGGCCGATCAACAGTCTGTGCGGGACTGAAGACTGTAAATATCGTTTGCTTGGTGATGGTTTCAAACATGCTAACATTGTAAATGCCTATTTTGTCCGTATTATAATTAGCTTTAAGGAATAAAACCCTTTACTAATCCTAACATTAACTTTTATTGCACATCAACTGCTTTTGTTGCTATGCGCCATTATTTACCTACTAACAAAATATAAATCTTAACAACTTATGGGTTCCGCAAGTAGCAGAGGGCGAGTCAGTACAGGGCAGTTTTTTTAATTTTTGAAAAATCCATGCAAAATTCATTCAAACATGGTGACTGGCACTTATGACTTATATTTTGGTTGGGTTTTTCATATTCATGTATACTCTCTGACGACTTCCGTTATTTAATAATATGTTTTGCCCTGCACTGCGCCGCTATCTTTCGATGGCCGACATACAATAACTTAAGATCACATATTATGAAAAATAACCGACCACGGCAGTTCTTTCAGCTTAGTTATTTCGTACTTCCTCTCAAAAGGTATCAAAGCTTGTAGTGCTTCTGGGCTGGGCTTAATCTTCTTTTTCACAGAAGATGAGAACATCTTGAACCTGAAGCCTGATATAATCTTCTTATTCCCTTTTTCGTTGTTAATGATGGAATTGTAGATGTAATCCATGGGTATGGCAGTGATTATGTAGGAATACACTTGCTGGTTTTCTTTCTTGAGAGATTCCATCTTCTGGAATATTGCTGACCAGTTTAGGTCTGTATCTAGGACTTGCACGTTCACAAGGACCTGAAAGATAATAGAATAGATAACTTATTTGGATCATTTTGCTAAGCGGCCAGGGGGCCAAGGCCCCCAAGAAGCATAATAATAATAATAAATGTTTATTTCAGAATAATATACATGGATTAGATTACATTAGAACACGATGATGTCAGCAGTAGTAATAAAACTGTGTCGCAGACATCAACGCCCACCCTCGGTTCTCTTATAGATTACAAAATACATATATTCCAAATTATTTAAGCTAATTACAATTAATATATTTTGCTAAGTGCAAAATCTAAAATTAAAATTAGTTACAAAATATTGGTAAATTAATTCAAAATCAAAATAAACTCCTCAAAATTATGGGGTGTGAAGAATGTGGTTGAGTGTGAAGTGTAGTGTAGTGAGTGAGGATGAGTTACTGTGTGATGGTTCCTTCCCATGGCACCAGCCTCGTAAGAGTTGGGCACGGTAAGGATGTTTGTGTGAAATGCATGTAAATGTGTGAGTGTATATGTATGTGGGTGACAGTATACGAAGATGTTGCAACTTATTTTATAAGAATTTCCGTCTCATCATATGTTAGGTTTAGTAGCCATTCTAGGCATTTTTGTTTACATTTCATCAATGTCAGAGGATAAAGATTAATTTTTTTATCTATTCTGTTATAAAGGATCGAGCTAATGTAACTATAATGTCGCTTTGCCAATACTGTTCGACTTATATTTACTTTGCATACCATCCTGTTTGATCGGCGTTTCGAAACTAGTATCGATGGATCAAACTCAGTTTCACCATGCTTACGTATTATTGTGTTTATAATAAACAGCTGCCGTACGTTAGGGACCTGGCAAAGGGAGTAGAGTTCTTGCGTTGGGAAACGAATTGGCTTGTATAGCATCACTTTTAAGACAGCTCTTTGTGCACGTTCCAATCTTATTAGATGAGTTTTATTAGCTCCACCCCAAGCATTGTAGAGTTACGATTTTTGCACATATTTCATGGTCAAGATCATAATTTTGTTCTAGGCGCTCGCAGCAAGCTGCTCGCGCACTTATTATTAAGGATATTTGAACTTTCTAACTGTTCAGAGCGAGCTAAACACACTTTTCGTAGTTAAAATTATAATATTTTTGCCCGTCTCCACCTTGCCAATGACCAAATCCTGGATCCGCCCTTGGCCATACTTTCGGTTTGAATGAGAGTTTTCTGTAAAGAGATAACGTTAGATGGCTGCACTGCCGTGTGATCCAATTACCTGTTAAAATACCTGCATACATTTTAGAGCCTAATCTCTCAATAATTATTTTAAATTAGCTGGGCCTAACGGTTTTACCTCCTGGTGGTTCCTCCTTTCAGGGTATAAGCTATCACTATACCACTTTCAGCTCAATCGATCCACCCGTTTAGACGTAAAAGAGTAACAAACATACCTCAACATGTAAGTATGTTGAGGTATGTTTGTTATTCTTATAAACTTACTGTGCAGTAGGTAGGTATGTTATTCCAGGGTCAAAACTATCACTACCAATTTCAGCTCAATCGGTCCACCCGGGGTGAAAGAGTAACAAACATCTTACATTCTTATAAACTATCGCGTTTATAAGTAGGAAACCTACTGGATTGATTTCAAGAACAAAAAACGTACCTATTGAAAAACCCACAGAAAACTGTTACATAGAAAAATCAATCGTAAGCTCACATCAGAAGTGTCATTAATAGTGAAATTCTTGAAGTATCTTCCGAACATGTTGACCACATCCACATCATCCTTGAGATGAACTACGATGGTGTAGCCCTGGTTGCTGTAGCGGCCTACGAGGTTGTCTACGGAGTCTACGTCGTAGACTGTGCCGTCTACGAGAATCGCCAGCCGGTTGGTTATCGGCATGTGACTTTCTACACTGGAACAAAATATAATATTGCTCTCATACATATACCAGGTTACAGGAAATACTTATAAGTAGACAATACACACAAAAGCTAAAGGTAAACAATCGGCGGTCTTATCGCATAAATCTCTTAGAGACTACCTGGTTGGAAGGAATGCTGAGAACATGTACAGAGGGGGTGTGCAATACTTCCGAAAAGAATGCTGTTTATTTAGATAAATATAGGTACACAATTTAGTAAACAGTCCTACTTATAAAGAGTTAATTTCTTACGTCTTTGCCAAAACTACTACCTACTGAGGCCGTAATGGCTAGATTGAAATCGTCTTATTTCTTATTCTACCTAATACACGGTTGGGTTATACAATAATGTCCGGACCACAATCATACTATTGTTACTCGAAAAGTATAAGGCACAAATTCCTGGGATACGTGGCATTAAAAGGCACAATTATTAAAATGATGAATTTGTGCCAAAACAGAAACTGCTATTTTTGTCGTGGTCCGGTCAGGAATACCACACAAATAACTAGGTAACGCAAAATAATTGAATTAGTAATGAAATGAATGCTAACTTGCTAGAGCTAACAAATATAGCATGGCCCCGCTTCCTAAGCGTGTGCAGTATAAAGTACATCGCTCGTCGTACGGAGTACTTCTGAGAGGCGGTGCACTCGTCTAGCACGATGACTGGAGGCGCGCCAACCACGGCTGCGGCGAAATGTAGGCGCAGGCGGTCCTTCTTCAGCTTGATGTGATCGATTAACATGTTTACGTGACCTTCCAACTCTGTAATGTTAACAACTTCTTATTGTGGAGCAGGAACACGTGTCTTGGATAAAATGCCCTTGGCAGGGAGTAGACCTAATGTTCAAAACCCGCAACCAGTCCACGGTTTTACAGTCATGTTTTCTGTAGTAAGTAAAGTAAAAGTAATTAAGTTTTCTGCAGACTGCAAACTACAAAGACCTCTGACTACAAAAACCATGTTAGAGATACAACATAATACTGCTGTAGTAGATATACTGTCCTGCTTAAATAGATATTTCTTTTTTTGTAAAGGACATTCCGCCCTGTATAAATTATTGTATCCTCATTCCTTACCAAGTGCCTCAATAAGATCAGTGAGCTCCTGCCGAAGGTGCTTCTTGGGCACTCCGCGAAGTATACCGATCATCTCCAGTGCGTCGTACACCGTCATCCACGGAGGGAGGGGGTCGTGCTCACAGCTCAGGGCTATTTTACGAGCGTACTGTAAGGGACATTGAATCTAAGGTCTTCACGGCGCGGTGGTAGTTTCATGGTCAATAAAATTATTATTAGCTAGGTACCCTATATTGAACACTAGTGGACCCGCGCGCACTTCGTAGCGCCTAGCAGAAAATTAACAGTGTTTCTCTACATATTATGCACGGACTATACCCAACTTTCCTCTTGAATCGCTAACTTTATCTATTATAAAGATCCATCAAAATGTATTTCGTAGTTTTAAAAATCGAAGCATACAAAGGGACAGACAGCGGGAAGTGACTTTGTTTTATACTAAAGAGAAGTTTCTCTATTATGCTTTACTAGCTGCGCCCAGCGGTTTTACCCGCTGTACAGTAGTCTACAGCCTTGGCCAAAAGTATTAGGCACCCCCATAAAACAAGTGCAACTCATAAAATATTGGAATAACAACTAATCTGTTAAACAATAGTGAGAGCGGCAATGTTAAACGTTCATTTTAAACAATAGATAGTGTAATTGAAGGTACCATAAAACACCTGGGCCACAAATTATGGCTCAGGTAATTTTTAGAAAAAAATTCTAATATAATCATCAGTCCATTTTTGACCTCCGTCGTGTTACTAAGCTACGGTGTGTATTTTTTTGTGAAGTGTTTGAAGTTAATTACTCAAAATGCCGAAGCAACGTGAACTTTAATTGGAAAAACGGATAAAAATCCAGATTTTGTTTTTTTTTTTTTTTTTTTTATTCAAAATTATTTATTGAGGCTTTGAGCACACTTCAGTGGCTATGCCAGCCTCATAGGAGCTAACAAAAACCACAACTAAATATAATATAACTTATTCTAGGGATCTAGCTTTTAAACATTTCTCAAACAGATAATAAATTCTTATGGTATCATCTGCGGTCGGGTCGCTCAACATAATATTAATGCCTCCATTATGCAATGTATTAATAAATGGAACTTTAGTTCTTAAGTCATTATACCGGGTACACTCCAATAACACATGCATGAAATCTTCTGCCTTGCCACAAAAGTCACAACACGGAGAACCTTTAATTTTTAGGAAAAACAAGTATGTATTTAGGGGCAAGTGACCGGACCGCATTCTGAGTGCATTTACAATAATAGATCTAGGTAGTCTCATACAATCAAACCAAGGTACTTTAGTTGTAAGCGATCGTTGAATGGTTTTATACCATAGACCCTTCTCTGCCGAACTCGTTTCAAAATGCTGAAACCATTTACTATGACAGTATTCTTTAATTTTTGGCACCAGTTCCGCAGCAAAAGGCCTACAGTGCAAATCCACACCGTCTTGAATAGCATCGTTAGCAAATCTATCAACAAGGTCATTACCAACAATATTTACGTGGGAAGGTATCCACTGCAATTTAATAGAAACGCCTTTAGATTGCAATTTTTCGACTAAACTGAGTGCTTCATAAGCTATAGGCATTCCTCGATCGCCCGAAACACATTTAATAAGGTGCTGAAGCGCGCTTCTAGAATCAGTCAATATTACTATTTGCGGACAAGATAAAGAGTTTGCATACGACAACGCTTCCACAATAGCTGTTATCTCCGCCCTCATAATACACGATTCTTTACATAGCTTAAAGCCTATAGCTGTGTTTGTTTGAGGTTCGTAGAATGCTGCTCCAACACCTTGTACATCTTTAGACCCGTCCGTGAAAATTTTATAAAAGTCTTTATATAAATTGTCTAGCATTATTGTCACAATTTTATTCATTGTCGCTATATTTAGTTGTTTTTTAGGAACCTTCATATCATCAATATATATTTCAATACAATCCTTGATATTAATACGGGACAGCCAAACATCAATACTATATAATTCCAGTCGACTACTTTGGTAGCATTCCATTTCTTTGAAATAGTCGTATACTATTACCAGTATCGACTTTTTCTTCCTATGCCAACTAATTCCTTCACTAAGAGACGCTAATTCAGTAATTAGTTTAACTGAAGTATTGGTCGAAAAAGAAATTATCTTTAACCAATACCGACATGCCAACCATAGCCGTCTAATATGAAGTGGCGGGACGCATAATTCGTTTTCCATTATATATATTGGTGTTGTCTTGATAAACCCACCACATATTCTAAGTGATCTATTCTGAATAACGTCGAGCTTATACAAGTGTGTGTTGGCACAATTCCCATACAAAAAACTACCGTAATCTATCCTGCTCCTAATAAGTGATATATAAAGTCTCCTTAAATGTCTAGGATGTATCCCCCATGAATTTCCGGCAAGAACTTTTAATATATTTATGAATTTGTATATCTTTTCACAGGTCTCTTTAATGTGTGATTGCCAAGTCAACGACGAATCTAGCCATAATCCTAAATATTTAACTTTTTTTGTTACTGTCAAGACGGTTCCATCAACTTCAATATTAACATTTACAGAGTGTCTGCTATATTTCTGGAATACACATACATTACTCTTTGAGTTTGAAATAGATAAACCAGTATTTCCTAAAATTGAGTTCATTAATTGTATTGCCTCATTGACATTATCGACAGCCAAATCAATTTCTTTTCTCTCCGTCACAGTATACAAGACGAAGTCGTCTGCATACTGTGATATAAAGACATCGTCACAGCTAATCTTACAAATATCCATAGTAACAATATTGAATAGAAGAGGAGACAAAGGATCGCCTTGAGCTAAGCCTGTATTTGTACTCCTGCTTAAAACTTTATTGTTTGTGTCTATTATTTGTAAATGTCTGTCATTTAGGAAATTCCAAATATAAAAACATATCTTTGGTCCTATTCCAATCCTATTCAACATCGTCACAACACTATTAATATTAACATTGTTATACGCATTGTCAATATCAACGAAACATGCAAGCGTTATTAATTTCTTTGTAAAGCCTATCTGAATATTGGTCACGAGTCGAGTTAAATTATCAAGGCAAGAGTATGACCTTCTAAAACCTACAGTTGATCCCGAAAACATATTGTTTCTCTCCACATACCATTCAATTCTTTTAGTAATAATTAAATGAAAAATTTTACAAGGGCATGACATTAATGAAATTGGCCGTAAAGATGATAAAGAATTAGGATCTCGACCGGGTTTCGGAATGGGTAGCACTCTTATTATACGCCATTGATTTGGAATAACACCACTAATTAAGATTAAATTCAACAACTTTAAAAAATAACTTTTACCTGATTCCGATAAGTAATACAACATTGAATATGTAAAATTGTCCGCACCTGGTGAAGTGTCTTTCCGTTTAAGGCAATTATCTAGTTCACTAACACTGATCGGTCTATCTAAGCCACTATTGTCACGTATATCATCTAACACTGGGATAGGATTTCCGACAGTATCGGGAGTTAGCGATGTAAGTAGTTCTGCTGCTTTGTCAGGACTGACAGTGGTGTTGCGATATTTACCACCCTTCATCCATCTCATCTTTTTCCACATATCTGGTGCGGACGTCTCCCCATCAATTCCAGTACAAAATTCTTTCCAGCTCTTGCTACGTGTTTTCTGAATATGTTTGCGACCTTCAACAATTTTCTTCTGTAATTCAGAATAATTATCTGGGGTAGGATTTCGTCTACATTCAGCTAGAGCCAGACGTCTTTCTGCGACAGCTTTAGATAATTTTGAATTCCAGTATGGCTTAGGAATAAACTTGGAGTGGTCTTGACTTATTTTTATCCATGGTATTGTTACTTCAGCTACTCGTTCAATTTTCCTCATAAAATTATCATAACTATCCTGTACATTTGTCATTAAACTATCTTCTGTAAACTCTTCTTCTAGTTTTTGTTTGTACTCGTCCCACTTTGCCTCCTTTAAATTTCTTCGCTTTCTGTATATTCCCGTTTTATTATATCCGAAATTCATTTTAATAATTATATGGTCGCTGCCTAGAGATTCATTCATTGTTTGCCATTCAAATTTCGTCGCTATATCGGCAGTTACAAATGTAATATCTGGAGAAGTTTGCTGTACGACATTGTTTGCACATCTCATTCGTGTTGGATTCCCATTGTTGAGGCAGATGTAATCGCTATCGAAAGCGGCTTTATAAATGAGTTCTCCTCTTTGATTGCTTTTACAAGACCATAATGGATGATGTCCGTTAAAGTCTCCAGCTATTACTGTATTGACACTATAGAGGCAAAATAGCTGATCCCAATCAGCTTGAACCGTGTGACTTGAAGGAGGACAGTAAATAAGTATAATGTGATTGAGTTCAGGAATGTTACATATATTGATCGCTAAAATTTCTATGTTTTCATTTATATTAAACGTTGGTTCCTGGATAAATTTAACAGAGTTATGGATTAAAATACAAACACCTCCATAACCATCATCTCTGTCAGCTCGTATTATGTTGTAATTTTTTAATCATAGATGTGATTCATCAGTAAGCCATGTTTCTCCAATAAGTGTTATATGAACTTTTTCTTGTATCAAAAGCAATTCTAGATCATTTATTTTAGGCATAAGACTACCTGCATTCCATTGGAATAAGTTGATCATATTAACATGGTTGAGGTTTACATCCATTATTGGTTAAACAGATTTACAAGTGAACCTAAGTTCATAAATCTGCTAATGAATGTTTTGACCTCACCTACAATGTACTCTATTATATTTCCGACCTTAATCTTAAATTCATCTTCACAAAGTAGGATTCGAGCTATATTTTCTAATACTCTCACGAAAGAACTTGTACTGTTTGTGGTTTTATTTTCGACCGAATTATTTTTGTTTCCTTCTATTTTTTTGTTTATTTTGTCCGTATTCTTCTTCTTTTGTTCATTTTCTTTGTCCTTTTCATTATCTTTCTTCTCTATTTTCTTTTTATTATTTTTATTTTGTGGTCTTTTCTTGGGTTTTAGTATAATACTACCTGCGTCTTCTTCGGATTCCGTTTTTTCTTCAACTATTTCCATGTTATAACTGCAGGATGGAGCAGGAAGCTGGGGAAAGTCGACTTCACTGGCTGTATTTGACACCACCTTATTCTCGTCTTTATTATTTTCCTCTTCGGCGGTGTTCACAGTAACCTCTTCATTGATCCCAATTTTAAGAGCAGCTTTATAGGTACAATTATTCTTACTCATCATTAACCTGATATTTCTCTCTCGTTTGTAAGCCGGACATTTACTTTTCAGTAACGATAAATGATTGCCTTTGCAATTGACACAGATGTAAATAGCTTTATCACAATTATCATGTTCTCCTCCACACTTGGGGCACAACTGAGACCTAGCAGGGCAGAATGCTCTAATATGTCCATATTTCCAACATTTAGAGCATTGGGTAACTGGAAAAACGTACGCTTCTAATTTCATTCGAGTACCATATGCATAGACATACTCAGGTATGATCGGTCCATTAAAACAAACTCTGACTGTTTCACTCTTGATCCATTTACCATCTGTCATGTCTTTTTTCATCAGGCGCTTAATAGCTATAATGTCTATCTCGCAACTCAATATCTTTTTAAGTTCTGCTTCTTCCAGATCTAGATCTATTTCTCTGATTAATGCGTAAGAGTGTCCAACTTCATAAGTTTTTTTGCAAAACCATCCCTTGTTTTTGAATGATTCAAGATTCAGAATATTCTCGGCCGCTTTCTTATTTGAAAAGCGTATAAGTACTTTATTTGGGCTTTTATACGTAACTCGAGTGATATCTGTAATTTTTTCATCCATCAATATTTTAGCCATACCTACGAATTTGCTTAGGTAACGGCTCACTTGATACGATCGAAACTTCTACTTCTTCCGAAACTTCCTGGTAATCCATATCACCTTGATTGTGAGGCGTTTCAAGGCGCGTGGTACTTCCCGACTGTATATTTGTATTTGGCTCTCGACGACTTATTTTTTTCTTATTTTTTCCAACCGTAGTCCAACCACCGTTCCTGTTGTTTTCTTCGCTACCACTCGATTCTTCTCTCCCTCTTTTATTAGCCGAAATAACTTCATCTATATTCATATCCATCACAGTTAAGTCACGATTGTCCCACTCAAAGTCTGAACTATTTTCCACCTGTACTCGAGTCCCTCCTTCCTCACTAGAAACAGACGGCAGTCTATTTCTGCTCGTAATCATTATTATATAGGCACGGACCGGAAGTGGCCCGACCTGTCCACAACTGATAACAAAATAAGGTAATAAATATTCGTAGGTATAAAAGCGCTTAGACCGTCACGTACGACTGCACTAATCGCTGGCGCCGCGCGAACTGCAGATTTTGTTTGAAGAAGGGAAGACTCAGATAGAGCTTGCCAAATTATTAGTTGTTATTCCAATATTTTATGAGTTGCACTTGTTTTATGGGGGTGCCTAATACTTTTGGCCAAGGCTGTATGTGTTATTCCAAGGTCTAAGCTATCTCTATACCAAATTTCAGCTTAACTGGTCCTCCATGCGTGAAAGAGTAACAAACATTCATCCAGACATCCATTCTTACAAACTTTCACGTTTATAACATTAGTAAGATGACCAATGCAATGGGTTAAAGTCTAACAGCAGCTACCTACCTTATTTAGGTTGTTCGTCAGTCTCTACCACAAATCTCTCAAAAAAATCACAAGATATTCTTAAATCATAATTACTAAATTTATTTATTCCACTTAGCATATTTTTATAAGGACATCCTTCGTCTTGTAGATGCCTTTATTATCCACTCGCCGTACAAAAAATTAACAGACCATCAATGGTTTTCACTGTGTGTCTAACCCATAGACTTAAATAAAATTAGGTGTCAAACGGTGCGGTATCTGTCACTTTCCAAATCACGCTGACTCTGTCTCGCTTGAACTGAACTTTTAACCCTATCTCGCTCACCGGAAGTACGTTCTAAGTAATAACGTATTGTAAATGTGTGTGTGAGAATATCTATGTAGTGCAGCAGGCTCGAGTTTGGCTATAGCAACAATAGCGCTATAACGCATCTTCCTATTTTCTTATATCAATGGTCTAACCTTATGTGGATCGCTCTCAAAGTTCCATTTCGACATCGTCCACATCTGCCCGTGACTGGGAGTTTTAAACCCCGCCAACATTTCGACCAGATGAAGCCTCCCATGTCTCATCAGCCCCGATATTGCCATGGCTTGTCCTTTACCAACTCCCAAGTACACGTTATGGATTGCGTACATGCCCACATGCTCGCACGTCAAGTTCTGAGCTAGCAAGTAGTTGCCGAATGTATTCGGTGTTTTATCTGTGAGGAATAAACAATTACAATTAGAGAAATCAATTACATTGGATTTCTCTCTAATTTTTTGTACCTTTGCCATAAACCCTAGATACCAATGTGTATCTATTTTTTGCTGAAAGTAATAAGGGTTCTTTTGCTGTACCGTTGCGTTGTTAATAATTAATATATTGTCTTTCTTTCAGTTTTGGCCTTATTATCATCAGCTGAAAACGTCTACCTACTGCTAAGTCCGTAGTCTGAAGGTAGAATTAACCCCGTTTTAGATTGCATCTGCTGTTACCCAAAACATATTTGTGACGTTTGGATAACAGCATGCAATTCTAAAGTGACTGAACTCTATTTTTTACTAAGTAAAATAATAAACTAAGTAAAAGAATTACTCACTCCTATCCTTGATCTGTTTCACCTTCTCCTCAACGTTTTTCATCTCCTTTTGGGCACCATCCGATAAATCGTTAATTTTCGGCTTCTCGGTGAAAATGAGTGTCAGAAACAATTTCTTAAAGAACTTCTGTATCAGTTGATATTCCAACAGTAAGAGTACGACAGTGAATATAACCCCTATGACTAGCATCGCGATCGTTTCTCTTAGAACTCCAGTTTCACTCGTGAGGTAGTTCTTTTTCACAAAGCATTCTTGGAGGACTCCACACTTTTCTGAAAATTAAAGTCCTTTACACAAGAGTTTCTTTGGATACTTGTTACCTACAGAGATAAGCGATGAACCTCTCCGATTAATATTTACTTTTTTTACTTAAGTTAGTAGGAGCAGGAGCCTACTAAGTATTTTTGTATTATTTCTGTTCCTTCTTTGCTTGTTACCTTTATGCCAGTTGTGTATCTTTGCCTAATTAAATTATTGCTTTCGTTATGAGAAATCGATGATTTATTTTGGAGATTTAAACCCTTTTAATAGTCTAACCTTGCAATAATATGATCTACTAATTTGGTCAAGAAACTATATAAGATTGCATCAGAGGAGTGGGTACACGGGCACTTCTTAGGCATTTCTAGGGAAAAATGGTGATGCATTTTTAGATAAGTACTTAGATCAATGGAGGACCTTACCACAACATTTATGCAAGATCCGAGTCTCGCACAGCTTCTGAGCTTCAAAGAAGAAGCACTCGCTGTTGTAGTTGAATATTTGTTTAATTTTAACAAAAGCATACGCCATGTTGAACTGAGGCGATACATTCATCAGGAACAGAACCAGCTCTCGAATGTCGCCGTAGAATAACTTCGCCACTATCGTTGCTTCTCCTAAAGGTCAGATATATTATCATCATTAGAGTGAGGGCTTCCAGTGATGAACATAGGCTACATCACGATTTAAATTGTGGTCAGAATCCTAATCAATCCTACGGTCTTTAGTCTTTTAGTCTTTCTACTTAACAACGCACAGCTCAAACCACTGGACGGGTTGAGTTGACATTTAGGACAAATATTGTGACGTAGGTAAGTAGATATCCATTGAGGAAGTTTTCACGATGTAGATGGAGCTAGTAGTGGTATGTATTTGTTATTTGAACTAACCAAACACAAGGTTGACGATGATAAAAGTCATGGCGTTGAGGGCGACCCTCGGTCCCAGACTGAAGAGATACGCTTGCGGCACCACCGCGATACCGTAGATTATCATCATGAATGGTACCACCACTGAAAATACACAACATATACACAACACAACACATACATGATAATAATTTGGACACGATGAATTTTATTCTACAGACTATGATAAAAATACGATTGCTAGTAGTTCCACAAAGGGCAGCAGTTCCATTTCTTTTATATCCTTTCGTGGCAAAGCGAAACGAATTCCCACGAAATGTTTTAAGACTGAGATGACTGAAAATGAGATGGAACGCAAATAATTTCGCAAAGAACCCAAAAATAAAAATGGAAAATGGATGGATGGAATAGAATGGAATGGATGATAAATTAATTTGAATGTACCTAAATTTAAGATATTTTGTCATCCCAGTAACTTACACAAATCACTATAATCGAACTTGATATCAATCGCTGATAGGAACAGAATCAATGCTACGACACCGGTGATCAGAGCAACCACTATCCAATACAATATCAGGTCCAAAAAGTAATGGATTATCCAATAACTCACTGGGGAGAAATTCATTGCGTGCTTCTGTAATCATAATTACATTATCTTTATTGGGGTTTAATACACCTACTATCAGGTTACCCTACTTATACTGTCAGAGTCAAATCACAATTTATAGATTGTGTGGCTAACCTATATGTTGCAGTTTCAGGTCGCCGAGATTACTGCAAGGCCTGCAACATGACCTAACGACTGCGTCCTACATATTTTATAGGAAACAGCCGGGACCCACAGTTTTATGTGCCTACCGAAACACGGTAGCGTCCAAGCGAAAATCTTTGCCACACTGACATTTGAACCCAGGACCTCCGGCTTACAAGCCGAACCAATGACCACTGGGCCACGGACGCTACTCCTAGGTCGTCTACTCCTCCCCCTGTCGCCGAGATTACAGACTATAAAAATATCACTTTTTTAATATACTTACAATATACCGACTATTTTTACCTGCATATGCCTTATAAGTCCATGTTCCATTGACGGAATGAAAGTAGCGTGAGATATCACAATGATCAACAGGAACTGTATCAAAAGAGGAGGTCTCGAATGAAGCCCCATCTACTGAAACCAAGCGGTATAAGTAATTATTATGTAAGAAATAGAATTTTCATAATGATCAAAATCCAGATACTAAATCCGTAGAATTTTACATGTCTCCTTCAAGTAATTCCATATTTCACGACCCAATACTGCATCTTGCTAGCCAGGATGGTATGTGTCTAAGCCATTTCTTTCACGGCAGACCCCGGCTACGCCTTTTATCTTCAAATACAATACAAATTCAAATCATTTATTTATACCATTCAGATACACGTCATAGACTTTAACCATACCAATGGATTAATTACAATTACTTTCTTCCTATTCCTTTCTGTGAAGACCTTTGACCAGCGATTAAGATGCATACGGATCATATGACTCGCCACTTTAGCTTAGCAGCCTTCTTGCCAAATAATAATAATAAAATATAGCTTACAGGAGAAAGATCCACAGTCAAAGGATAGTCAGTAACTTGGATGCTCGAGTCGAATTTGTTCGTGTAATGTCTGAGCAGAGTGGAGTAAACTTTGGCTAAAGAACGCGCCGCCGCGCCGTAGTCGTAGTGTATAGGACTGTATAGGGCATTCACCTGAAAGCGAATAATACCATCTTTAAAATAAAAAAAAGATTGTATTATTCTCTTTCAGGTGAATGCCCTAAAGAGAATAATACCATCTCACTAATATTATAAAGGCAAAAGTTAATAAATATGTGTGTTCGTTACCACAGACTACAGGCCATGGCGACTGACGACTGCGATGATATTAATCGGAGATCTACCTAAGCTTACCTTACTTTCAGGGTATGTGGTTTTTGATTTATTAAAAAACTAGCGCATGTTCGCGGCTTTGCCCGCGTAGCAAAATACTTTCTTAGCGGAGGTCTACGTTATAAAACCTATAGGTGTTCCGAATTTCAACCCAATCCGTCCAGTGGTTTAGGCTGTGCGTTGATAGATCAGTCAGTCACTCTTTCCTTTTATATATTTAGAAATAAATATATTATCATTATACTGACGGTAACTGAAAATCAAACATCACATCTTATGACTCTTGAGTAAGAAGCGTTGGTGCAGTGCACCTAGAGTTGCACAAAATTCTGGGTAGCACTGTACTGATAATGGGCAGCGTTATCTCTTAACATCAGGAGAGCGTCTTGCTCGTCTTCTTACTTCTCCACATAAAAAAAAATAACAAAAACTGAAAATCAAACTGTTTTCTTTGGGACGGGGGCCTCCGGGGTCGTGGAACTCTGGGACGCACCCGAAAAAACTACTGGAAAGAGCTTGTAAAAATAAATGAAGCAAGATAATATACATAGTAGTTATATCTTACCATCAGATATTTATCGCCATTTGTTCTTTGCAGTGTTTTAATGTCTATTCCATATGCGTACATGTATACGTATAGTTGCGGCGAATCTATAGCACGAGTTACCAGATATTCTGTCAAACTCTGCAACATAAGGGAAAGAAACTAATTATAAACGTGAAAGTTTGTAAGAATGTATGTTTGTTGTTACTCTTTCACGTCTAAACGGGTGGACCGATTGAGCTGAAATTTGGTATAGAGATAGCTTAGACTATGGAATAACACATATGCTATGGTACAGAGTCTTAGTCCTATGCGTCTTTTACAAGCTCCATCATGGGGAGTGCTCCTCAGAACTCCACGGGTTAGTTCCACCATCACCCTTTTACTACCGAACTTCCAGGCAAACGGCACTGCGCCACCAATATCTGGTGAGTATACCAGCAGCTCGGACTAAGCGATTCGCTTCGTCTTTCATTATGAGAACGGCGAAGTTATGGAATTCGCTACCACTCTCAGTGTTTCCCGAATGCTATAACGTGGGTTTATTCAAATCAAGAGTGAATAGGTTCTTACTAAACAAGCGTGCTACAACTTCGACTGCATCGTCACTTACCAACAGGTGAGATTGCAGTCAAACGCTTGATTAGTCTTCTATAAAAAAAAAAAAAAGAGTACAGCGGGTAAAACCGCTGGGCACAGCTAGCTATCTTTCACGCCTAAACGGGAGGACCGATTGAGTGTACAGAGACAGCTTAGATCCTGGAATAACACATATTTATTTATTTAATACTACAATGTACATAGACCATTACTACTATGTACTGCTATGTATTTCTATTTCCGCTGGGCGCAGCTAGTCATAAATAAGAGGAGATAAATCCTACCTGAGTACTGGGTAAAGCATTACAGGAAATATGCTCTGTGGTTTTCTTTGTGGCGTTGGGTTCAGAGAGAATATATCTAAAACAAATATTGTTCAAATTCATTAAGAAGTTATAGATATGTTTCCCGAATGCTACAACGTGGGTTTGTTCAAATCAAGAGTGAATAGGTTCTTACTAAACAAGCGTGCTACAACTTCGACTGCATCGTCACTTACCAACAGGTGAGATTGCGGTCAAACGCTTGATTAGTCTGCTATAAAAAAAAAAAAAAAAAAAAATATACCCAAATACTCTTCACACTAACACTACACAAAGTTTGTTCCTGTGTTTGTTACTTCCTCGTGGCTATACGGCTGAACCGAAGTAGCTTTGAGCCTAAGGATACCACAAAACTTCCTTCAGCAAGTGAAAATCCTGGGCACGCGTAGTTGTTCAAAAAGAAAACAATAATCACAGCGATCGGAAAATTAACAACAAAATATAGATAGATAGATAATGCTTTATTGTACACCACACAAAAAGAAATACATTACAAGTAGAAAGTACAAACATATACTTACGCATGAGACATAGATCGGGCCCTCGTGGAATTATCTGAACGCAGGACTAAAGTGGTCTTCTGATTTAAATCTTCCATCGTCAGCCGCTAAGAAAGTACATCAAGGTAAAAGGGACAGTACGGTTAAAGGGCATCTTGAAGAAAAACTATCATACCCTTGGCCTTGGCCTTGGCTTTTTTGCTCTTGGGCTTCAAAATGCTGTGGTTAGACTTTCAGACTTTGTTTAATTTTTTTTAAAGTACATGACTAAGCAAATCTTCCAGCGTACTTCCATTTTATGTGAACTAACAATTTCACATTATGTACTCGTATACTTTAAAAAAGTCTAATTTCGCACACTAGTAGCGGATAATGCGGCCCAGTATGACACTTGATTTTTATTAAACGATGCGTAGTGGTGCACCATTTTGCGCCTACCTCTATAGTGATCTTAACTTTCAAGTTATTCAAGTCTCAGTTCATACGTACCACTCCATGTAATAATAGTGTATTAGAAACGCCGTCTCGACTCGTTTGAGCTGCTAGAGTTATACCGAGTAAAACTCCTGTCACAAACGCTGCCAATAGCTACAAGTTGTAAATAAAAAAATAATAATTAGAACTAATTTTGAGTCAGTGTATTTTATAGAGACAGCTACTTGCGAAAAGTAGAGCAAATAATGCGCGTGTATTAAAAGTCAACGATCAAGTCGTGTTGTCTCGATCTCATAAAATAGTGCGAATCTTAAAATATTTTTTTTTCTCAAATATATAACCAAAAATCGTGGAGTAAGAAACTCCTCAGAATCTCTATTAAAGTTACTTATTGGAGTCTCGTCCTACTAATATTTTAAATAAGAAAGTTTCTATGAAACTTTTCAGAAAGTATGTGGAAGGGGAACGATATTTGGTTACTTGAAAAACATAATAGGCTACTTCACATCGGGTGAAGCCGCTGGTTGCAGCTGCTAGAGTGTTATGTTCGCGAACGTGAATCCTGCCGGAGTCGCCATTTCTAATTAGGTTTAATGAAGGTTGATTAGTGAAGTGATATAATATACATTGATGACTCACCATAATTGTAAAGTACAGTTTATTTTGCATATGAAACGAGAAAAATTTCCATCCTATGACTTTCATATGGGTACACGTCATGTGTGTTTTCTTCCTTTTCCATTTTAATGGCTCTGAAAATAAACAAAATCTAAAGATCTTCCGGCCTAAAAAAATATAATTGAGATTCAATATAATAAGTTTAACCTGTTCCAGGTTCTAATAACACTGCTAGAGACAAATCAAAATAATAATTAAGGGTTGTCAGGCAAACCTATATGTTTCAGAAAGGGCCAAGTTTCCTACAGGGTCTGCAACGTCATCTGGCAGGAAAATAGCGGGGACCCAGAGATGTACTTGCCTTTCGTAGCACAGTAGAGCATCCAAGCGAAATTTTCTTACCAGAATATCTTTTCAAGGCGTCCTTCATAATGCAAGTTTGATCAGAAACCGCTGTAATAGGAGTGCCGTAGATCTCTGATCTCAATTCGGTAATAGCTCTACAAGGAAAAAATTTTACTTTATTATAGGTATAAAACAATTTTCAAAACTCGACACAATCCCAATTCTCAATTCCTATAAGTTCAACAAGATATACTTGAACGAAGAATTAGTAAGCTGAAGAATGATCTCACAATTAGGACCTCTGATCGTTGTAAGGACTTTGATCTAATTAAAACTGTACCGACACATGTTTAAGGGTGATTCCTGAGAGTCAAAATTTTACGTGTCTGGGGGAATAAACTACCCGTAAGATAAAAATTCTACCCAAAGGCATTTTTTTCCTGTTAGTCTAAGGTTCAATCTACTTAATGCATGATAGACATCAGGTTATATTTAGCTGCAAGTATCTAAAAAAAAATGTAAAAGCCCTGAAATTTGATTACCGTGGGCTGTCCCTTACACATTTTCGGAACAAAATATATTTTTTACACTAATTTATAAAAGGAATTTAATTAATTCCTGTGATCAAAGCTGTAAAGGGTGAACTGTTATATGATCAAAAAAATACGCGAAGGCTGTACTCAGCGTAGTTTTAGAAAAAATAACAAATTTAGGTTTGTCCCCGGACAAAAAGTGATTCCCATGGCGCGCGACATAACTACCCACATTTCACAAACCACAATACTTAGAAGCTTGTACGCACGCTATTGGCTAACTTCGATTGCGCTCTAAACATAGTGAAGAGAGGCTCCTCCTCTCGTTGTTATAAACTGGATTTACGAAGGTGATAAATTGATTACCGTGGTTTTGGTTCACTAGATCATTGATTACCTTTTCCATGTTTAAAAATATTTTTTTATCCATTACGGTTTTTTGACTAGGGTGTGCAGTTAGTAAAAGGGTATTGTTTATCATATATTTTATTAATTTTGGTCTATAATTATGGTATTTAAAAATATTGACAAAAAACTATACAATTTTGATTTACATGGTATTGATTCTCATGGTATTTTACCACGGTGATCAATTTTCCCCTGAGTTTTCTTGCGCATTCTTTCACTTTTTACCCAACTACAGCGAAGCCGCAGGTATGGAAGTGATTTTGACAGTTTATATTTGTATATTTCATTATTTCAGATATTTTTTTTTATATTGTATACATCAGATTTTTTTATATTGTACTATAGTAGACAGACCACATTAAAAAGTCGCTCAGTGAGCTATGGAGAGGGCTATACTCGGGGTTTCTCTACGTGATCGAATCAGGAATGAGGAGATGAACCAAAGTCACTGACATATCTCCGCGGATCAGGAAGCTGAAGTGGTAATGGGCAGGCCACATAGCACGTAGAGCAAATGGCTGATGGGGTCGAAAAGTGTTCAAGTGGCTACTATAGGCAAGCAAACGCAGCGTAGAACGTCTACCCACAAGTGTGGCAGACGACCTTATTTAGGTCGCTGAAAGACGCTTGAAGCAGGTCGCTTTCAACACCAGTGTTATATATGGAGGTCTAAAGGGGAGGTTTATGTTCAGCAGTAGACGTCTTATGGCTGAGATGATGTATGATGAAAAAATAAAACGAAACTATGGGCTGACTGCAACTTTCAGTCCAGATTAACCTAACTAATGATAAATGTACAATCTGATGACAGCTTCTGGAGTGAATCCTGTCAGTGACTGTGACTGAGAACTTAATCTCATATTCTAG